>OX596075.1:7504804-8809804 GCA_951394005.1 Protophormia terraenovae
ATGATCCATTACCAGACATAGGTTATATTATAACGGCCATTGAACCGAAGTCTAAACTCTTTAAGGCTAAAAATTGGACACATTTTTGCACCGCAAGTACAGATTCCAATGTTATTCCAAAATTCGTTTAAAACTAATGTTCACTTAGGAAATGTCCTCTTCTCTCCAATAGAGCTTAACATGAGCAAAGATGTTGAGTTACGTAGAGTACGAGAATTGTACTCTACGTACCAGCAGCTCCTGCAGAAATCGTTATGCATGACCCCAAGTCTGAAACCATTCCTACCAATAATACAGTGACCTAAGAGAATGGCCACCAAAATATAAAGTTAAACTCTCAAACGAGTCGATAAGGTTCTAGATCGGCTTGAACTGAACTGTAGCGAGAGACATTTTCGAACTTGGCAAGTGTTTAAACTTCTTTAGCGATTGTTGTCATCTCTCAGTATTTATTCGATAACATGCTTGTAGCTCTTGATATGCTTACATTCTTTTTATTCGGAAACAAAAGGATCTGTGTAGTAGTGCCTTCTCTGGTAAGCTCATCTGCTGAACTATTACCCTCTATGTCACTGTATCCTGTCATCCAAATAAATGTAGTTTTTACTACAGTTTGATCCCCTTTACAAACTTGCAACAGTCATTCTGTACTCTGAATATGACAGAATATTGAACGTAAAAGCTTCAATAGCTAATGGGTTAAGCGAGTAGATATTTATATTCCTATTAGGGATGTCTCTGCCTACTAAGAATCGATTGATATTATTTTAGCCTGGAAGACACTGCAATATTTTGATAGGTGGAAGATAAGGCGAAAATTAAGTTCCTTATTAGTAAATCTCACTAACTACTCCACTACCATGTTAAAAGCCTTCAGAGAAGCTGTTTATCTCACGGTTATTCTAGATTTCTCCTTATAGCAGTCTTTATACCCAGTGAACACTTGAGGTAGGTTTCGTAATAGATACACGGAACATTAAAGTCCAGATATTTCCATGTAAATTAAACGTCATCTATTAGACATAATTCATCTTAAAAGTATCGACTAAAGTCATACTAAATGTATTACTTTAGAACATAATATTTGTATGGACCTGTTTTTCTGCAATCGAAAAAATATGTTGTTTTAATTTTAAAGATTCCGGTGACATCATTCAATTAAAACATCTAATTCTTAATCATTCCTCTGCTTAAATTTGAGTTATGTTAAGGATTATGTTTAACTTGAAAGCGCCGCTCATTTGCAACTAATCTGAGGTCTGTATCTATAAGCAGTTGAAGTAGCTTCATCTTGAGTTAAAAAATCATTTATAACTCCACCATTCCTGAACAGATTTCGCTGTATTTCAATACCAAGATTTTCGAGACTATAGGTTACACATGTGTTGAAAAAGAAATGTATTTATTAGACTATGGGTTTAAAAAAATCCATTTCAACATACACGGACTACCGGAACGTTTCTACAGCATACAACTATCGATGGTCACAAGAAATATATTTTTGGCCTCCTGTTGGAGAGTGGGGATGATAAGGAAATTTTTCTCTGCTACTCATTATATTATAATCATCTGTGTTCGTTAAATAGCATCAATAAATTTCAAATGTTTCACAAGCTTTATAAAGAACTCTCCAACACTACTTATTTGTAATTTCTTAGATACTATTTATTTTGTTTATTTTTTTATTTTTTATATATTTTTCACTAATTAGTAGCTTCCTTTAATTAATTGTCTAGATTTTCTTAAATAAGTTTCTTTGCATCACTAATTTGTAAACCAAAATTAACACTCTCACTTACCTTTTTTAAACCCTTAACAATATTTTATCTTTTGCTAAACTTTTTTTATGCTTTTTTTTTTCTCTTCATTGAACCCAATTAGTTTATGAAACTGAAAACTTTTTTTTTTTGTTCATTATTACCCCCTTGATTTCTACACAACCACACACACACATACACCAAAATTATTTTTGAAATCTCTAAATTAAAACAACCCTGCAAAAACAAAAACAATGTCACAAACACTCCAACAATAATGAAATATAGACGTTTTTAATTTATAAGTGTTTGGTGCTCGAAATACTCATAAATAAATAAACCCCAACCTACCTCAACACAACAAAAATGAACGAGAAACAACAAAAATATAATATGTTTATTATATAAAAAAAAGAAACGAGAAAAACACGCACAACAGGCCTAAAAATTGTTTTTTTTATATACATATGTATATGAAAAAGCAACAACAACAACAACAATATAAATTACAAGAAGCCTACCCCAACCCATTTCTTAAGAAACACACTTTCTTACATAAGTATGTGTGTATTTGTATGTTTATATTTACTTTTTTTTCTTTATAAACGAGCTTATTTATTAAGACGAATTATAAAAACCGAAGAGTAATCATTATGGCATATGAGAGCAAGAGAGTTTCATTAGTAAACAGAGAGCCAAAGGGAGGCCTTTTTTTAAACTAGTACCCCGCTTCCTATTTGTAATGAAAACAAGAAAAAAGTTTATTGTTTATGTATGTGTATGTGTTGGTAGGCAAACTTGAACATGACTTTGAAATTTTATTTTTTTGTTAAACGAAACTTATACAGTTAAAGAGAGATTTACAAATATAAAAAAGTGTTAGTAAAAGTGAATGTTAATAAGAGCTGACAAGAAACTGTTATAGAAAATTAATGTTATAAGGGTATTTGTTTGTGTGTGTTTTAATGTTAAAACTCTTGTTGTTTGTGGGGGTATAAAATAAATAAATTTTATTTCCGTTTAGGAAGGAATATTTTTTAATTAAAAAAAGGAATTTTATTATTTTTATTAGAAAATAAAATTGTTCTATTATTTATTTTATATTATATTACAGGTTTTTTTTTTTGTTAATGAGAGAATTTTACTTTATTTTTAGGTATTTTTTTTTCTTATTTGTTTATTTCATTTTGCTCTTTTAAATAAATAAGAGTAAGATTTTTTAGTAAGAGTCCTATTTATTTAGTTAAATAACAGGTTCTGTTAGAATTTTCACTTTCATTAAGAGTAATTGTTGTTAAGGGGGGATTGAAAGGGGGCATATTGTTGTTTCTGTTAAACAATGTTGCCAGATTTGCTAACAATAACTAAATAATAGTTTGAAGGGTTTATTTAATGGAAAATTATGAAGAATTGAGCAAAAAAAAAGGATTTTATTTAGACATTTTTTGTTGAAGTAATGCAGTAGAAATTAATATTTTTTAGAGTTTTAAATTATGGGAATTTATTTTCTAAAAACAGTTTTTGATTTACAACATAAAAATGTTTTTGATTTACAACATAATGAAGAATTAGAAAGTACTGTTTAAATGTCAACTCCAGCTTGGGGTTTTTTTTTATTCTTTTCTCTTATTTTTTTTTTATAAAATTTGTTAAAGTTTGTATTGAGCCACGCTAAATACGACTTAGAATAATAATTTTATTTTAATTTTATAAATAATTTGGCAATGTTTTAAATTTTTCTTATAAAATGTTTTAAATTTCTGAAAGAGAAATCTTTTGGAATACTTTCAAAAAAACTTCGATAATAATATAATAAACATATAAATTCCTTGAATTTTTTTTGGTATGTAATCAATCAGTATATTGGGTATTAAAATAAAATTAATCCACAATTTTTGTTAAAAAATTATATATAAAAAAAAAAAAAAAAAAATTGTTAAAATTAAAATTTTCAAATATTTATAACACCATAAATGTAGGAGTTAAGAAGCATATATTAGTATCAATTTTCAGGTCTTTCTAAAGGCTATAAGGATATATTAATAATTTTTAGTTTTAATGGAAAATAAAAAAATTACATTTGTTTCAAATTTCATCTACTTTGCAACAAAGCGCTACATTTTGGGGCTTCATAGCTTCGCTCTTAAAGATTGTTTCAAGGTCTTTGGTATAAATTTGAATTTGTAAACACTTCTACTTCATACTTGAGAAATTTCTATATAATCGCAAAAGCCGTAAGGTAGCTACATAATTTTTTCTAAAATATTTCACCTTAAAACATTTAAGAACAAAATACCCTACTTTGAGATCCCCTAGTAACGCCTCTAAGCATTGAAATAGCCATGAGGTTTTAAGCATCACTTGCTTGTGGTGTACCAAGTTACTACTGAGTTTATGTACCTCTCAGATTTGTCTGTAAAAAATGTTAAGGCACTGGGATTTGTCGTTGAAAAATGAGAGCTTAATTTTCAACAAAATTCATTTCTTGTATCTATGAAGAAAATACACTATTTTGGGTTACCATAGCGACGCTTCTGAGAATTTTCTGAAATTTTACTATTGTTGTCCTATTGAGTGTGTAAGGTTTGGTGATTTAAATCTGACTTCTTATACTTTTAAGCTTTGACCAAGAAAAAATTTACGTTCCTCACTCTAAAAACTGAGAAATTTGAGATTGTTTTTTGCAAATATAAGGATTAAATTATTTTGTAGAATTAAATGTCACTTTGGGTGCCCTTAGTATCGCCCCTGATGATTAAGTAAGGTTTGAAGACTTAAATATAAAATCGTATGCTTCTTAGTTTTAACCAAGAGAAATTTTAATATCCTGACTCTTAAAAGTAAAAAATGAGATATTCTTTTCTTAAATATAAGCCTTTTTTAATAAGGCAGTAAAATACCCTACTTTGAAGACCCTTTTCGGAGTTCCTGAGCTTAGTATTAGATCTGTATTTATAAATTTGAATTTGTAGATTTCTCAGCTTTGTCTATGAGAAATTTCAAGGCAATCGGAGTAAACGCTAAGAAATCACAGCTTTGAAGACGAAAAATTTCAGTTTAAAACATTTTATTTCAAGCTAATTTTCTAAAGAGTTTTTGAAGAGAAAAGAGTAAATAAAATTAAAGAGATTTTAATTAATTTTCAAAATTTGCAAAAAAAAAAAAAAAAATATAATAATAATAAAAATAATAAAAGAATTAAAAATATTTCATTTTAGATTTAAAATTTCTAAAGAATTTATAAAAAATTAAGTTTTTATTTATTTATTAATTTATTTATTTTTTAAATTGAAAGAGATTTTTTTCTTTATTTTCTCAAAATTGTTTTTTAAAAATTTTATTTTGGTTAATTTTCTTTTGAAATTTGTTTTATTTCATATAAAACACATCTGGCATCTCTCCTGTTAAGAACTTTTGCTCCACCATAGAGAGTGAGAGTGTTCTAAGTTCTACAGAATATTAAGCTCTTTTAATGTTGTTGGGGAAGAATGTTTATTGGGGGGATTTTAGATATGTTGTATGTGTGTGTATGTGTTTGTTTATATTTTTTAAAAGGGGAGTTCATATTGTTAAGCAAATAAAAGCGAATTTTAGTCAGAGAAAGTACGTTAAATGAAACGGTTAATAAAACCCGGTATAAACAAAAATTCTTTTTCTAAAGAAAATTTAAGACAAAAACAAAACAAACGGGAGTTACAAAAGAAAAACGCTAAAAAGTTTTTTTAAATAGAAAATAATAAATAAATGAATTTTGGAATAAATATAAAGAAAAATAAATAAATTAAATGAAAACCATGGAAAATTGTCTAAGAATAATAAAGAAATAAAGGAAGTGAATTAAAAAATAATGAAAACAAAATATTTTATATAAAAAATGTAAGAAAATATACAAAATTAAAAAAAGTAAAAGTAAACAAAATATATTTTTATTAAAAATTATAAAAAAGTGTGAAAAATTTAAAGGAAATAAAAAATTATGAATTTAATAATAAAAGTAAAGAATTTTAAATTTTAAAAATATGTTAAAGAATTGTTTAAATTAATTTATTTTTTTCTATGTTGCATATGTTTAATTTATTTTTTCTTGGTGGAAATATAAAATATTACAAGAATTTCGTTGTTGTTGTTAAAGTATATACAAAAAATTTATATATAAACAGTGTCCTTGTCCTTGGTTAATGCTAAAATGTTATAACAAGGCTTTTTTTATAATAATAAAAACAACTACAATAATAAAAAAAAGTATTTTTCCCTTTAAGGAATCTTCTCAAAAATAATAATAAATAACCGAGAAATATATATTTTTTTAACAGTCTGCTTTGAAATTCAATGAGAAATTTTAATAAAAAAACCGAAACAAATTCTCTAAAGAAATTTAAATATTATATTTACTAGTAAAATTTATTAACATTTAATGTCAAAAATATGCTCTTTTTTAAAAGAAACTCTTTTAAAAGTAAACTACTACTCTTTTATTTATGAAAATATTCAAAAGAAAATAACGTTATTTTGTTTTACACTCTCGCTCTTAATATGTTATTTATACCTTCACCTCGCTCTATTTACCTACAAAGAAAATGTGTTTTGTTTTGGTTTTTGTTTGCAAAAAAACTCAATGTTTTTAATAAACAATTACACCAACATATATAAAAAGCCAAAGGTAAACAAATAAAAAAAATATAACGTTAGTTTTTGTTACTCTTTCTAGTACTCTGGCTCTTAAAATGTTATACATTCACCTCGCTCTATTTTACATTCAAACAAACCTGAAGTATTTTTCATGTGTGTTTCTGCTATTTGTTTTGCAAAAACAATAAGTATTTCAATGTTACATAGGCAAATGTTGTTGTTGTTTTTTTATTAACAGATTTTCCTCATTGTCGTCATTCACTGTCACTGCCAATGTCAAAGTCGACTGTTTGTTATACATATGTATGTGTGTGTGTAAAAATTTGAGAATGTTTTTTTTTGTTTGTTTAACATACACACACAGGTGCTCAATGTAATTTGTATATTAGTTATTTATAAATGTTTTTTGTTGTTGTTTTTATTTGAATTTTCGCCATATTTTTGTTTTAAACCGTTATATTTTGGCTAGCTTTGTTATTATTATTGTAAATGGTAATGATTACAACGGAAGTGCGTTAAAATGTCAATGCGTTTGTTTAACTTAATTTTTTTTTTTCAATTGTAATTGAACATAACAGCTGTTTATGTAAAGTTGATAAGATAAAAAGGAAAGGGAATACTTAGGGGGATTAGATATTGAGAAATACTTAAATATTAAATGAAATTAAAGATTCAGGGTGCGTATGAGTGATTTTAAATAAATTTTAAATTATAATTCGTTGTCAAGAGTTTTTTTATTACTGTTTTTTTTTTTTTTTGTTATTAGATTTTTTTTATTTTCTTTTTTTTTTAATTATTTATGTATTTATTTATTTTTGTTTTAATTATTTTATCATTCCTTTGCTCGACACAATTTCTTCTTATTAATATTTTATTCTCCATCAAGAATTTATTAGAAACGTGTTATGGAAAAAAAGAAATCACTTAAAAAATAAACATTCATAATAATATAATAAATTTTATTTTAACAAAAATAATGACATATTTATAAATAAATATATATGTTTGTTTGTTAGCTGTTCTATTATAAATTGCAAAAAAAAAAAAAAAAAAGAGAAAAAAAATTAATTTATTTATAAGTTTGCGGCAGCAAAATATTTCAAGGTTATCTCACTTGAAAAAATTTATTATAATACACCTTAAGCTAAAATGCAAAAAAAAAAAAAATAACTAGAATAAAAATAAAATTAAAAAAAAAATGCACTGAAAGAAACATTTTAATAAACAAAAATCAAGTGAAATAAAAAAATTAAATAAAAAAAATTATACAATTAAAAAAAAAAATAAAATAAATAAATAAATAAGTAAATAAATAAAAATGTGTAAAAATAAAACAAAATTCTCCAACGAATTAAAATTTAAAAAATCTTAAAAATAATATTAAATTTAGTGTTTTTTAATATTAACAACATTATTATCTGTTCCTTTTTTCCAGGCTTAACAATATGGCAAAAACTTGAAAAATTGTCAGTGTTTATAAATATAAAAAAATCAAAACTAATTAAAATTAAAGTTTTTAAAACTTCAATTAAAGAAAAAATAGTAAAAAAAAAAATTAAACGTTATTAACATAACTTTTAAACTAAATCAAACTTAATTTTTTTATATAACTATATTCAAAATATATACAATATAATAATAATATAATCATCAAATAATAATTTTTGGAACATAATTTATTATTATAATTATAAACAAACATATAATTTAATTATATATTTAATCAATTAATTACAATACGTATTAATTATAACAAAAACAAATATCTTTTGGAATATTTATTTAATCATCTTTAATATATATTTAATTAAATTAAAACAACAAACAACAACTATTTATTAAGGTAAGTTAAAAAAAAAAAAATATTTAAAATAACTATAATAATAAAGAAAAATTAGTTTAATTTTTTTTTATGTTTTAAAACATAGAGATGTGTATCTTGTTTGGCTTTGGAGTTGTAGTTTTAAGTATAGAAAATTGACTCTCTCATAGATCTGTATGGAAGAGTCAATGAAGAAGCAGGGTAATGGTAAAGAGAAATCCAAGTTTACGAGTCTGGTCATTTCAGCCATCATTATTGAAGTCTAACTAAATCGTAGCTTCAACAATTTAAACAGCAATTTTGACTAGTGACTAGTTTGGCTAAATGATATATATTTTCTCTATGAGCCAATGACACGAGTAGTATCGAAAGATAACCATACTTTAAAATCTAATACGTTAAATTGAAAAATCAAGTGTGCAGCTCTCCTTTGATCTTTAAGTTAGTTGTTGCCTTCAGAAATAATACTATACTGACTAAGCTTCGATAACTGTATTAGTACTATTTTGAAAATGTTATAACCTCGGAAGTTATTAGGACGTATAACGTATCGTTTTCAAATTGGAAGCTGGTAACGAACTAATTATGTTTGCAAACTATTATTTATTACACTATTATAGATGTGCTGTTATATCAGCTGATCGATTTTCATTGATCTATTTTAGGAATTATGATAGCCACCCAGGCAATCAAGAGTAATTGCTCAGGTTTCCCTGAGCTCATGTTTTAGCTTGACAAATTACTATTTCCAAACTGAGGATTTGCTGTCTATAAGGTAGGCGAATGCTTAAAGGATTGTTGGATATTTAAGGATGCTATAACTTCAAAACACACGATTACAAAAGTAGGTTATCTTGTTTAGTTTAAAAGATATTTAGGTCGAAATAAATTTTTACCCTCATTTTTGGCCTCGTTTTATTAAGTTTTTTAAACTTGCTGACCTTAATTTGGGTTCTAAAATTTTTTAAAATATCCTCTAGATTTCTTATAAAATTCTAAATAATATTGCTTCAAGAATCATATAAATATATGAATCCCTTAAAAAATTATATTAAGCTAAAGTTGAAACTTTTAAAAAATATTCATATCTTTTTGGGGATTATTTTGTTTTACTTTCAATTTTTTATTTTTTTGTTCAGAACTATAGAATTTTTTTAATGCTTTCAAAAGATATCTTATTGTAAATGCATCTTAAGCGAAGTCGGAGGTGATTTTGACCATGGTTTCCCCTCAAGTCCTAAGCAAACTTTGTCAATTTTGAAAAAGTTTTTAAAATTTTTTTTCAAAATTCTTAAATAACAAAGCCGACAACAACAAAAATTTATATTGGCCATATAGCCCTAAATGTAGGTTAAACATATAAAAAATACTTTATAAGCCACGAATTTTTTAGAGGCTGGGTGATCATTTTAATGAAAAAGCTTAATTTTTGAAATATAATTTCCCCGCACTGGGATTTCGGGAATTTTGATACAAAAAGGTGGGAGTTTCTTGAATGATCTGATTTCAAAACAACTTTTTCTATTATGTGATAAAATTTCATGGGAATACCTTAACTGGTTTAAATTTTATTTAGATTCAAATATTAACATTATTTTTCAAAAATATATTTAAAATGAAAATTTTAAAATTTTTGGATTATGATTTAGCATTTAATATAATTAATTAGAAAAATTATTAATATTAGATTTTATTAGGAAATATTACCAAGATCTTTAATATTTTATTAATTAAGCTGAGATTAAAACCTAATTTTAGCTAATATAACCTTTAAGTGATCATTTTATCAAATTTATTTTTTTTTTTCTCTCTTTTCTTTACAGTTTTCTACATCTTATAATACATTTAATCAATAATTTACTCAATAATTTTATTTAATTAAAACAACAACAACAAAATAATATATTAAAAAAAATATATTTAATTTAAACAAAATCATCATCAAATTTACCACTACAAGTATTATTAGCAGCATATTATATTAACACAAGGCTACTATAATCCTCTAAACTCTTTTCAAACTCAAAACAATTTAAAGGATTTTTAAAACATTTTTTTGGAATAAAACATTTAAAAGGATAATAATTTTAATAAATTTTTGGGGACATTTACACATCTATACTCATATATAATTAGCAACATAAGTAACAAAAAGCAACAGCAGCAGGTTTAAGGACAACGTGAAAACAAACCAGGATAAATTCTTTATAATAAAATATAAGAAAGAAAAAATAATTGGAAATTATTTAAATATAAAAATAAACATATTTTTTATAATACAAATATTGATTATTAATAGAGAATAGAAGCTAGAATTTTAAGATTTGTTTAAGATAAAGAGAGAAACTTTGAAGGCTGATTAACAAACAAACAAACAAAAAAAGAGAAACAAATTAAAATTAAATTTTTAGAGTATAAAATATTTTTAAAAAATATTAAAGAGAAGAGACTGATTTTTTTCCTGGGTTAAAAATTAAGTAATAAAATATTAAGCAGCAGATAGATTCTCAAAGGATTTAAAAGAGAACAGATAAATGACAATTTAAATTTAAAATAAAACAGATAACAGATTTCTTGAAGATCTTAAAAAAACACAAGTGATTGGGATTTAATCCACTTTAAATTTTTGGAAATTTTTTTTAAATTAAAATAAAAACTTTTAAAGAAACAAAAAAGAAAAGACGAAAATGTTGAAGAAACTTAAATGTTTAGAGACGGTCAATAATATGGCCAGAGAAGCCTCCTCTTCCTCCTCTTCAGCCATCACTAATAATCCACAAAATCATCTTAATCATTTAAGTAACTTAGCACAGACCACAACCAGTGTTAAGATCATTAAAACTGAGCCCCTGGATTTTGAAATGTTACATTTGGAAGAAAAGGATTTAAGAGAAAGAAATTTAACCAGAGATAATGAAACTACCACCACTATAACATCCTCTTCCTCCTCTTCTTCTTCTTCATCATCAGCAAATAGCAATAACAATAATAATAATTTGAGTACAGCACCTTCAAATCCTCCTCCCCAAAGATATCAACATGTTCAAGTGCAAACAGTACCCCCTAGACAGGGTATAACTAATACAGGGGCTACACAAAAAGTTATTTTAACACCCAGAGTAGAATATGTGCAAATACCTCTAACGAATGCAGAGAGATCCTTAAGTAATGGGAATGGAAACTCACCACAAATTATAATTACCAGAACTTTACCCTCCAATAATACAACAGTCTCTTCAACAGGCCAAACAACACATCATAGCCAACATATACCCAGAAGACATTCGGCTAGTCCCTCGCAATATCATAGAGTATCTCTTAATATAACACACAACAGTAACAATAATAATAACAGTCATTCAGCGCCTTCCTCACCACCGCCTTTACATCATCAACAACAACAGCAGCATACAAACTCTCTTAATTCAGGTTCACAACATGTGCGTGTTATACGAGATGGTCGTTTGTATGAAGAGTCTCTTTCTGTAACAAATATGCCTCTGCGCAGACATTCGGTATCGCCACCACCTTTACAACATTATACGCGTAACGCGCCGGTTTCACCAGCCAACGGGGCTGGACTCGTTAGACGTTATACACCACAATCGCCGCCTTTACCTCCACCACCACCGCCGCCTCTTAATCAAGGAACACAACTTAATAATGCTACAACATCTTCGTCATCATCCTCCAACAATTGTTTGGCTACAGGTCAGAAATATATTATAACAAATACACCTTCATCATCATCCTCATCGTCTTCATCATCTCGTAAATATGTGGTGAATTTAATATCAAACTCACCACACAACTCCAATCAAGCTCATAACTATAATATACACAACTCTAATGTTACATCCAACAATTCACATCATACACAACAACAACAGCAACATATAATTATACCTTCAAACTCTTCACAACATATACATCAGCATCATCAGCAACAACAACAACAGCAGCTGCAGCAATCAACACAACAAAATCATATAAATCATCATACGTCTATAGCTTCAAACTCCAACTCTATTTATCATCAACAACATCATCATCATCATAATACACCTTCATCATCTTCTTCTTTGTCATCATCTTCTTCATCATCATCTTCATCATTAAATAATTCTTCAACAACTCACATATTTCGTACTCCTCCTGTAGTGTCCAGCAGTAGCGGTCATCATCATACTTCCTCCTCCAACCACAACAACAACTCATTGTCTTCAAGTTTAAATCAAACAAATAATTGCAATACTGCCATGCGTCCTCCGCCACCACCTCCTCCTCCAAAAATGAAACATTCATCGATGGGTCTTAATAATCATAATGTTATTGTGGGTAATGGCGGGGGAGCAGGCAATATGACAGCTTCATCGTCTACAAGTTCGACGCAACAATGTTCGCAATCTTCAACGGCAACAAGTTCACAAATGAGTGGTTTGAATGGCAGCTGTGAAGAGCCCTCAAGTTCGATACCAGATTTAGGTGAGTCCTGAAAAAAAAAAAATTATATAAAATTGAAAAATAGTTTTCCTTCCCCTTTTACAAAAAAAAAAAAAAAAAAAAAAAAACAATGAAATGAAAGAAAATTTTCAAAAAAATTCTCTTCTAAAGGAATTTTTTTTTTTTAAATTTCCCTTTTAAAGGAAATTGTATATAAATTTCCCTTTTAAAGGAAATTTTCGATAAATTTCTCTTTTAAAGGAAATTTTTGGCAAATATCCCTTTTTACAAAATTACAAAAAAAAAAAAAAAAAAAAAATGAAATGAAATGAAAGGAAATTTTTTTATAAATTTCCCTTTTAAAGGAAATTTTTTTTATAAATTTCCCTTTTAAAGGAAATTTTTAATAAATTTCCCTTTCAAGAGATTTTTTAAATAAATTTCCTCTTTTAAATAACATTTTCGATAAATTTCCCTTTTAAAGGAAATTTTCGATAAATTTCTCTTTTAAAGGAAATTTTTGACAAATATCCCTTTTAAAGGAAATCTTTAACAAATTTCCCTTTTAAAGGAATTTTTGGAAAATTTCCCTTTTAAAGGAAATTTTCTTTAAAATTCCCTTTTAAAGCAAATTTTTTATAAATTTCTCTTTTAAAGGAAATTTTCAATAAATTTCCCTTTTAAAGGAAATTTTTAATAAATTTCCCTTTTAAAGAAAATGTTCAATAAAGTTTCCTTTTAAAGGAGTTTTTCGATAAATTTACCTTTTGAAGGAAATTTTTAATAAATTTCCCTTTTAAAGGAAATTTTCTTTAAAATTCCCTTTTAAATGACCTTCTCAGTAAATTTCCCTTTAAAAGGAAGTTTTCAATAAATTTTCCTTTCAAGGGAAATTTTCGACAAATTTCTCTTTTAAAGGAAATTTTCCATAAATATCCTTTTAAAAATAATATTTCCATAAATATCCCTTTTAAAGGAATTTTCTATAAATTTCCCTTTTAAAGGAAATTTTCAATAAATTTCCCTTTTGAAGTAAATTTTCATAGTTTAGTTTATAGTCTAATTCATAGTCTGGCTCATAGTCCAGTTTATAGTCTAGTTTATAGTCCAGTTCATAGTCTATTTTATCGTATATTTTTTAGTCCATTTCAAAGTCTAGTTTATAGTCCAGTTCATAGTATATTTTATAGTCCAGTTCATAGTTTAGTTTATAGTTTAGTTTAGTATATTTTATAGTATAGTTTAGTATATTTTATAGTATAGTTTATAGTCCAGTTCATAGTTTATGTAATAGTCCAGTTCATAGTCCAGTCCTTAGTGTAGTTTATTGTCCAGTTCATAGTATATTTTATAACCCAGTTCATAGTCGGGTTTATAGTCTAGTTCATAGTATATTTCATAGTCCAGTTAATAGTCTAGTTATAGTCCAGTTCGTAGTCTAGATTATAGTCCAGTTCATAGTGTATTTTATAGTCAAGTTCACAGTTCAGTCTATAGTGTAGTTTATAGTCCAGTTCATAGTCTATTTTATAGTCCAGTTCATAGTCTATTTCATAGTCAAGTTTATAGTTCAGTCTATAGTGTAGTTTATAGTCCAGTTCATAGTCTATTTTATAGTACAGATCATAATCTGGTTTATAGTCCAGTTCATAGTCTTGTTTATAGTCTAGTTCATAGTATATTTTATAGTCCAATTCATAGTCTAGTTTATAGTCCAGTTCATAGTTTAGTCTATAGTGTAGTTTATAGTCCAGTTCATAGCCCATTTTATAGTCAATTTTATAGTTCAGTCTATAGTGTAGTTTATAGTCCAGTTCATAGTCTATTTTATAGTACAGTTCATAATCTGGATTATAGTCCAGTTCATAGTATTGTTTATAGTCTAGTTCATAGTATATTTTATAGTCCAATTCATAGTCTATTTCATAGTTTATAGTTTATTTTATAATAATTCAATAATTTTTTTTTTTTTTTTTTTATAAGAAATTTTCGATTAATTTTCTTTTTATAGGAAATTTGCGATAAATTTCCTTTTTATAGGAAATTTTCAATAAATTTCCTTTTTATAACAAATTTTCGATAAATTAGCTTTTTCAAGGAAATTTTCGATAAATTTGCTTTTTAAAGCAAATTTTCGATAAATTTCCTTTTTATAGGAAATCTTCTTTAAATTACCTTTTTATAAAAAATTTTCGATAAATTTCCTTTTTATAGGAAATTTTCGATAAATTCTCTTTTTATGGGATATTTTCAATAATTTTCCTTTTTATAGCAAATTTTCGATAAATTTCCTTTTTATAGCAAATTTTCGATAAATTCCCTTTTTATAAAAAATGTTCGATACATTTCCTCTTTATAACAAATTTCCTTTTTATGAGAATTTTCAATAAATTTATGGAATACATATTTTATTAAATCGTTTTCTTGAAAACCTGCACAATTATATATATTTTTTATTTTTAGGTTTTTTCCACTTTTAAAGCAAAAGAATTTTAAAAAATTTATTATTTTACAAGGTCATTTTCAATCTTAAATTTCAAAATATTTTTATAGCTTGGCATGACAACAAAGAAAACATTTCAAAATACATATTTAAATCCATTAAACAAAGTGCAAAAAAAGTAAAAAAAAAACAAAGAATCAGTACTTAAATTAAAAAAAAAAAAAAAAAAACAAAATTAATATTTTTTATGTTTCAAAAATATCCACAATTATTTAAAAAAAAAAAAATATATTTTTTGTTTAGATAAAAATAAAATTAGAAAAATAATTAATTACAAAATAAACAAATGGTTTAAAAATAAACAGCTAAAATTTTAAAGCACATAAAATAAATAAGATTTTTAATTATTTGTGAAATGTTAAAAAAAATTATAATCTTTAACACCTTAAAATTTGTTTAAGAGTCATTTTACTCTCCAAATAATAGACAAGTCACAAAAGACTCTCTACTTCCTGATTTGTTTTAGTAAAATATCTGATATCTATCTAATTGTAGTTTTAAATAAAAAATAACAATTTTACTCTTTCTCAGCGTCATCTCGTTTTGCTAGACATGTTTGTTTTTAAAGCAAAAAAAAAACTACAATAACGGAGAATAATAAATGAACAAATGATTAAGATACAAAACTATATTTAATGCAAATTTTGTGTATTTAAATGTATAAATACTTGTAATACTTGTTGTGCTATATAACTATGAATGTATTTCATTCTAAACAAATGAAATTGAAATAAACAAAAGTAAACAGAAACAAAAATAATTATAATAATAAATAAACAAAAAAAAAAAAAAAAAAACAAGTTAGAATAGAATTAATACAACACACACGTAATTTAAAATCTAAGAGACAATAAAAAAGAAAGAAACTGAATACAAAACAAAAAGACGCGTCATGAGATTTTTAAAAACGAAATTATGAACAAAAAAATAATAATAATAAAAAAATAAATAAATGTTAATAATTTTATAAATGAGTACACTGAAAAAAATGGCAATAATCTAGTCAAAATGTTGCCAATAAAATAATAAAAAATTTCCCATAAAAAAGAAATTTGTTGAAAATTTCATAATAAAAAGGAAATTTATCAATTATTTCCTATAAAAAAGGAAATTTATCAAAAATTTCCTATAAAAAGGAAATTTTCGTTTTTATAGGAAATTTATGGGAAATTTCCTATAAAAAGGAAATTTATCGAAATTTTACTATAAAAAATGAATTTATCGAAAATTTCCTATAAAAAGGAAATTTATCGAAAATTTCCTATAAAAAATAAATTTATCGAAAATTTCCTATAAAAAGGAAATTTATCGAAAATTTCCTATAAAGAGGAAATTTGTTGAAAATTTCCTATCAAAAGGAAATTTATCGAAATTTTACTATAAAAAATAAATTTATCGATAAAAAGGATAAAAAGGAAATTTATCGAAAATTTCCTAAAAAAAAAAAATTTATTGAAAATTTCCTATAAAAAGGAAATTTATCGAAAATTTCCTATAAAAAGGAAATTTATTCAAAATTTCCTATAAAAAGAAAATTTATCGAAAATTTCCTATAAAAAGGAAATTTATCGAAATTTTACTATAAAAAATAAATTTATCGATAAAAAGGATAAAAAGGAAATTTATCGAAAATTTCCTAAAAAAAAAAATTTATTGAAAATTTCCTATAAAAAGGAAATTTATCGAAAATTTCCTATAAAAAGGAAATTTATTCAAAATTTCCTATAAAAAGAAAATTTATCGAAAATTTCCTATAAAAAGAAAATTTATTGAAAATTTCCTACAAAAGAAGGAAATTTATTAAAAATAAATTTCCTCTTTATAAGAAATTTTAGATAAATTTCCTTTTTATAGGAAATTTTCGATAAATTTATTTTTTATAGGAAATTTTCAATAAATTTCCTTTTTATAGGAAATTTTCAATAAATTTCCTTTTTATCCTTTATCGCAAATTTCCTATAAAAGGAAATTTATCGAAAATTTCCTATAAAAAGGAAATTTATTGAAAATTTCCTATAAAAAGGAAATTTATTGAAAATTTCCTATAAAAAATAAATTTATCGAAAATTTCCTATAAAAAGGAAATTTATCTAAAATTTCTTATAAAGAGGAAATTTATTGAAAATTTCCTATAAAAAGGAAATTTATCGAAAATTTCCTATAAAAAGAAAATTTATTGAAAATTTCCTACAAAAGAAGGAAATTTATTGAAAATTTCCTATTAATTGCAAATTTTTCTTTATGTGTTTGTTTTTTTAAGTACAAAAATATAGTTTTCATTTTGCGTTCTCTTTGTTTTGTTTTATTATGTTTATAAATATTTAATTCAACTCTTTTTTTGTTTAAGCAAAACTTTAGATTTTTAAACAAATCTTGAAATTTTCTTATTATTTTACTCAATTTTTTTCTGTTATTAAAGTTTTAAATTACGAGGTTAAATAACTGCAAAATTTGTAAATACGTGCCTTATTCTCCAGTTATATTCTGTGAATGAAATTTTGTAAAATAAAACTTCTATAAAATGTTTATAAACATTTTGTAAATTATCTTCTTTTAAACAATTTCTAGATCAAATTCTAAAATTTATTTAAAAAATAAACATCCGTCTCTAGAATTTCTTATTAAAACAAAATGTTTCCACTGACCTTAATTTTTAATACAAATAAATATATTTTACCATAATTAGTTATACAAAATTAATCATTAAAGTTCAATTGTGAAATATCATTAAATAATTATTATTTGTAATATTTTGTATTAATTTCCTGGTTCAGTCAATTGTTAAATATTCTATTAACAACCTGACAACACTTTTATTGTAAACCATTTATGTCATAAGTAGCAGCAGAGTATATCTAGGAGATAAATGTTTCTGTTATATAACTTGTTAGCAAGTTATTGTTCGCATCTAAATATGTATCTTTAAGCCTCCAGGGTCAACTGGTTTTCTATTATTATTTTTTCTTTATTTATTTACAAACTCATAAATATTTAGTCTGGGATTTTTTTTTCAATTGAATTAATTTTATCCGATTTTCAATGATTGTAAATTATTTTACTGACAATTAATGGCTGTTTTAGTATAAAACATGTTAATGTTTTTAAATAGTTTTACAACAAACAAACAAAATACCGTTAGAATTAAATCATAAATTAAATACAATGAAACTGAAATTGATATACACTGGGAAAATAAATTTATTATCTGGAATAGATTTATGATAAATTCGCTATTTAAAGGATATTTATCGAAATTTTTCATTTCAGATGAAATTTCGAATAAATTTCCCTTTTAGAGGAAATTTTCGATAAATTTCCTTTTTATAAAAAATTTTCGATGAATTTCCTTTTTATAGCCAATTTTGGAAAAATTTCCTTTTTATGGCAAATTTTCGATAAATTTCCTTTTAATAGCAAATTTTAGATAAATTCCCTTTTTATAGGAAATTTCCGATAAATTTCCTTTTTATAGGAAATTTCCGATAAATTTCCTTTTTATAGCAAATTTTTTAAAAATTTCCTTTTTATGGCAAATTTTCGATAAATTTAATTTTTATAGGAAATTTCCGATAAATTTCCTTTTTATAGGAAATTTCCGATAAATTTCCTTTTTAAAGGAAATTTCCGATAAATTTCCTTTTTATAGGAAATTTCCGATAACTTTCCTTTTTATAGCAAATTTTGTAAAAATTTACTTTTTATGGCAAATTTTCGATAAATTTCATTTTAATAGCAAATTTTAGATAAATTCCCTTTTTATAGGAAATTTCCGATAAATTTCCTTTTTATAGCAAATTTTCGATAAATTTCCTTTTTATAGCAAATTTTCGATAAATTTCCTTTTTATAGGAAATTTGTGATAAATTTCCTTTTTGTAGTAAATGTTAGATAAATTTCCTTTTTATAGCAAATTTTCGATAAATTTCATTTTTATAGCAAATGTTCGATAAATTACCTTTCTATAGCAAATTTTCGATAAATTTTCTTTTTATAGGAAATTTTCGATAAATTTCCTTTTTATACCAAATTTTCGATAAATTTTCTTTTTATAGGAAATTTTCGATAAATTTCCTTTTTATACCAAATTTTCGATAAATTTCCTTTTTATACCAAATTTTCAATAAACTTCCTTTTTATATAAAATTTTCGATAATTTTTCATTTTAGAGGAAATTTCCAAAAAATTTCCCTTTTAGAGAAAATTTTGGATAAATTTTCTTTTTATAATAAATTTTCGATAAATTCCTTTTTATAGCAAATTTTGACCAAATTTCCTTTTTATGGAAAATTTTCGATAAATTCCTTTTTATAGCAAATTTTGACCAAATTTCCTTTTTATGGAAAATTTTCGATAAATTTCCTTTTTATAGCAAATGTTCGATAAATTTGCTTATTATAGGAAATTTTCCATAAATTTCCTTTTTGTAGGAAATTTTCCATAAATTTCCTTTTTGTAAGAAATTTTCGATAAATTTCCTTTTTATAGGAAATTTTCGATAAATTTCCTTTTTATAGCAAATTTTCGATAAATTTCATTTTTATAACAAATTTTCGATAAATTCCCTTTTTATAGCAAATTTTCGATAATTTTTCATTTTAAAGGAAATTTCCAATAAATTTCCCTTTTAGAGGAAATTTTCGATAAATTTCCCTTTTAGAGGAAATTTTGGATAAATTTTCTTTTTATAGGAAATTTTCGATTAATTTCCTTTATATAGCAAATTTTTACCAAATTTCCTTTTTATGGAAGTTTCGATAAATTTCCTTTTTATAGGAAATTTGTGATAAATTTCCTTTTTTAGCAAATGTTCGATAAATTTCCTTTTTGTAGCAAATGTTCGATAAATTTCCTTTTTATGGCAAATTTTCGATAAATTTCCTTTTTATAGCAAATTTTCGATAAATTTCATTTTTTATGGCAAATTTTCGATAAATTCACTTTTTATAGCAAATTTTCGATAAATTTCCCCTTAGAGGAAATTTTCGATAATTTTTCATTTTAGAGGAAATTTCCAATAAATTGCCCTTTTAGAGGAAATTTCCAATAAATTTTCCTTTAAGAGGAAATATTCGATAAATTTCCCTTTTAGAGGAAATTTTGGATAAAGTATCTTTTTATAGGAAATTTTCGATAAATTTTATTTTTATAGCAAATTTTCGATAAATTCCTTTTTATAGCAAATTTTGAAAAAATTTTCGATAAATTTCCTTTTTATAGGAAATTTTCGATAAATTCCTTTTTATAGCAAATTTTGGACAATTTTCCTTTTTATGACATATTTACGATAAATTTCCTTTTTATAGGAAATTTTAAATAAATTTCCTTTTTATAGGAAATTTTAAATAAATTTCCTTTTTATAGGAAATTTTAAATAAATTTCCTTTTTATAGCAAATTTTCGATAAATTCCTTTTTATAACAAATTTTGGACAAATTTCCTTTTTATGACAAATTTTCGATTAATTTCCTTTTTATAGGAAATTTTCTATAAATTTGCTTTTTATATGAAATTTTCGATAAAATTCCTTTTTATAGCAAATTTTCGATAAATTTCCTTTTTATAGCAAATTTTCGATAATTTTTCATTCTAGATGAAATTTTCAATAAATTTCCCTTTTAGAGAAAATTTTCGATAAATTCCCTTTTTATAGCAAATTTTCGATAAATTTCCTTTTTATAGCTAATTTTCGATAAATTCCCTTTTTATAGCAAATTTCGATAAATTTCCTTTTTATAGCAAATTTTCGATAATTTTTCATTTTATAAGAAATTTCCAATAAATTTCCCTTTTAGAGGAAATTTTCGATAAATTTCCCTTTTAGAGGAAATTTTGGATAAATTTTCTTTTTGTAGGAAATTTTCGATAAATTTCTTTTTTATAATAAATTTTGACCAAATTTCCTTTTTATGGAAAATTTTCGATATATTTCCTTTTATAACAAATTTTGGATAAATTTCCTTTTTATAGGAAATTTGCCATAAATTTCCTTTTATAGCAAATTTTCCATAAATTTCCTTTTATAGCAAATTTTCCATAAATTTCCTTTTTATAGAAAATTTTCGATAAATTTTCATTCTTAAAAATTTGACCGGTAAATTCCCTTTTTATTTTTAAATTTTAATTATAACTTTTTTCTACGTTTTATTATTTGAGTTTATTATAAATTTAGGGCCGTTATTATAACCTACCTATAAGGTATCAGATAGTTAAAGGTAAGATAAACTAAAGTGAACGATAAAGTGAACTTTATCTACTTTTGGTTATTGCAACTTGGTTTTAAGATAAATTTTATAATTTTGATAATACGGCAATATCAAAGCAAAAGCAGATTACTTTTGGCCACATAACGTAGTGGCAACATGTACTATTTGAACGTAACTGCCACTAACGGAAATATAAACAAATAAAAAACAAAGAAATTTTTAAAATAAATGAGTTTAAGCTAATATAAATATAATATATAAATATAAACAGAACAATTATTAAAAACTACAGCGGAATAAATATGATTTTATTTATTTCTTTTATAAAGCAGAAAATATGGCAGCTCTGATTACATAAACCGTCCGATAAAAGTTAAATGTCAGATGTTCTTACCTTTAGCTTATTGGTCACTTTTTGCTTAACTTATACTTATAAGAACCAAAAACAGTTAAAGTGAACGATAACATCCTAACTTTAGTTATTGGATAGTTATAATAACGGCCCTTAAACTTTTTTTAATTTTCTTATTTCAATTTCGTTTGACTTTATTTGTTTCATTTTTTTTGTTGCTGTTTTAAAATTAATTATAATTACTTTGTTATTGCATAATGACTGGTATTAATAAATAAATAAATGTATTTATTTATTAATTTATTTATTTATTTATTTAACATTTAGCCCCTTAATAATTCAATATGATAAACAAATTATTCATTTTATTGAATTTCTACTGCTTCTGCTGTTGCTGCTGCTGTTTTGAAGTGATTCAAACACTCAATTAAAAAAACTGGTTATTTTGATAATTCTTAGAAAATTCCTAAAAAAAAAAACGAAATAAACATTAAGAACCCCCAAAATTGTAGCTTTTTTTTTTGGGCGAATAATCAACAACAACAAAAAATATTAAAAGTGACAGAATTTTTTTTTTTTTTTTTGCTCTCTTCCAAGAATAAAAAGTGCTGCTTTTGTTTGTTAACAAAAAAAAGGTGTTTTAATTTCATTATAGCATAAGTAACATTTATTTATATTTCTTTTCTAGTTTTATTATTTATAGGGTTCTTGATATTCGTTTTATTTGATTGATATTAATTTACTTCTCGTTTTCATTTGAATTTTACTTATACTTTCAATATACTTTTTTATATATGACACATATTGATGTTGATTTTATTTTTATATGATTTTTTTTTATTTTTTATTTTTATTTTGCGTTTTTTTATTTTTTTTTTTATTTTTAATTTTGCCATAAAAAGTCAAGGTTGTCCACATTGTTTCACACACTTTGACAAACGTACTCACTCTGCCAGTCAGTTAGCCAGACAATTAATAATTGTGAAAGGGGAAGTAAGATAGGGAGGTAGGAATTAGAAGCTAAGATTATTATGTTATTATTATTATTATTGAAAGGGTGATTTTTTTGTTTATTTTAATTGTTTAAAAGACAGGTCTTAAATCTTATATCTGTTCAATTATGTTATTTTGATTTTTGTTTAAGGCGCAAATTAGGTAATTTAATTAAAACTAGAAATGCTATAAATTAGTAAAATTTTTAAGTGAATTAAAAACAAAATGATGAAAGTTTAATGGGAATTTTGGTATAATAAAATCGATAGGAAACAGATGTTTGGCAATAGGAAATGTTTCAGCAACAAGTTGCTAAAAAAATTAAATAATAAAAATTGACGAGTCTTTAACATATTTCATAGTAAGGGCTATAGTCGAGACTATAGTCTAGTCTGTGCTCGCGACTATTTTATGTGATTATAATTTAGTCTATAGTCAAAACCATAGCAGACTATAGTCTATAGTCAAGATTATAGTAGACTATAGTCTACAGTCAAGACTATAGTTTAGTCTATAATCAAGAATACAGTCTAGTCTATAGTCAAGACTATAATAGGCTATAGTCAAGACTATAGTAGGCTATAGTCTAATCTATAGTCAAGACTATAGTCTAGTCTATGGTCAAAACTATAGCCTAGTCTATAGTCAAGACTATAGTAGACTATAGTCTAGTCTATAGTCAAGACTATAGTAGACTATAGTCTTGTCTATAGTCACGAATATAGTCTGGTCTATAGTCACGACTATAGACTAGTCTATAGTCAAGACTATATTCTAGTCTATAGTCAAGACAATAGTCTAGTCTATAGTCAAGAATATAGTCTAGTCTATAGTCAAGACTATAGTCTAGTCTATAGTTAAGACTAGTCTATAGTCAAGACTATAGTCTAGACTATGTTCAAAACTATAGTCAAGACTATAATAGACTATAGTCTAGTTATTGTCAAGACTATAGTAGACTATAGTCTAAACTATAGTCTTGACTATAGACTAAACTATAGTCTTGACTATAGACTAGACTCTAGTCTTGACTATAGACTAGACTATAGTCTTGTCTATAGTCACGACTTTAGTCTTGTCTATAGTCACGACTATAGACTAGTCTACAGTCAAGTCTATAGTCAAGACTATAGTCTAGTCTATAGTCAAGACTAGAGTCTAGTCTATAGTCAAGACTATAGTTTAGTCTATAGTCAAGACTATAGTTTAGTCTATAGTCTAGACTATAGTCTAGTCTATAGTTAAGACTAGTCTATAGTCAAGACTATAGTCTAGACTATGTTCAAAACTATAGTCAAGACTATAATAGACTATAGTCTAGTTATAGTCAAGACTATAGTAGACTATAGTCTAAACTATAGTCTTGACTATAGTCTAAACTATAGTCTTGACTATAGACTAAACTATAGTCTTGACTATAGACTAGACTCTAGTCTTGACTATAGACTAGACTATAGTCTTGTCTATAGTCACGACTTTAGTCTTGTCTATAGTCACGACTATAGACTAGTCTATAGTCAAGTCTATAGTCAAGACTATAGTCTAGTCTATAGTCAAGACTAGAGTCTAGTCTATAGTCAAGACTATAGTTTAGTCTATAGTCAAGACTATAGTTTAGTCTATAGTCAAGACTATAGTCTAGTCTATAGTCAAGAATATAGTCTAGTCTATAGTCAAGAATATAGTCTAGTCTATAATCAAGACTATAGCCTAGTCTATAGTCAAGACTATAGTAGACCATAGTCTTGTCTATAGTCAAGACTATAGTTTAGTCTATAGTCAAGACTATAGTCTAGTCTATAGTCAAGACTATAGTCTAGTCTATAGTCAAGAATATAGTCTAGTCTATAGTCAAGACTATAGTCTAGTCTATAGTCACGACTATAGACTAGTCTGTAGTCAAGACTATAGTCTAATCTATAGTCAAGACTATAGTCTAATCTATAGTCAAGACTATAGTCTAGTCTATAGTCTAGTCCATAGTCAAGACTGTATCCTAGTTAATAGTCAAGAAACGTGTTGAAATGTTTTCCAAATTTTCTTAAGCAACTTGTTGTTGCATAATTTTAGTCTTTAATCTATAAGAATATTAAATAATAATATTTTTTTAGTAAATAACATTTTCTATTGATTTCTTTTTTTTTTTTATTTTTGCCATTAACAACTTTATTTATTTCATTTTAATTTCTAATGAGCCAATAACAACAACAATAACAGCAACAACACTAAAGATAAAATACGGAAATATATTTGTTGCCACTAGAGTATCAAGTACTTTATATAGATTTTTATTTCTAACATAAAGACAACCAGCACATGCCACCCACACCTAGAATATAAAAAACACTATTTGTTTTATAAAGGTTATAATAGCGTTTACACTGCAACACTGTAAAATTTCTAATAAATTTGATAAACATCGATATTCTGGTCACAGTGTAACCCGGTTTTATTTTTCTATAAAACAACCCACTTGTTGCCATTTTTTCAGTCATATATAAACAGAGAAAAAAAATTTATGGCATCAGAAAAATAGAAAAAAAAAAAAATCTATAATAAATTTTAAAACATGACGAATACCTGTCTGGGACAGTTAAAGATTTTAATTATACAATAATTCTGAAAATAATACAAAAACAAAAGCAAAATAAATTATTATTGAAATATAAGTTATAACTGGAAATAAAAGGGAATATAATTTCAAGGTTTTTTTTCTCAATAAGGGAGAGGTGTTTTTTTTGTTAGCAATTTAATTGCAAAATACTTTTAATAAGTTTAGAATAAACAATTTAGACGTTTTGGAATTTGAAATATTTTTATTTATATTTAAAATAGAATGGAAACTAGACTGATTAGATAACAAGTTGTTTATTAGGTTAAAGTATTACATAATTAATTTAGATAGGTTATGAATTGTAATTAGTTGTTAAGCAACAATGTTGTTGCTGTAATATTTAGAAAATAATTTTTAAAAGTAAATATCAAATATTTCTTGGCTTTTGAGATAATTTAAAAAAAATATTGTTTAAGAGATTTTCTTGTAGCTGTTTTAGAAGGTTTAGCAACATTTAGTAAGTTTAGCAACATTTTACTTTTAAAATAATGAATTTTTGCAACTTATTTAGTGAATAATAAAAAAAGTATACAAATATCAATTGTTAAAAGTGTTGCTGCAACATGTTGCTAAGCTTAAGGCCAATAAAAATGTAAAAAAAAATTAAAATTTCTTAGTTACCAAAAAATAATTAATTTTAATAAATTATTTAATAATTAATTAAAACCTGACGATATTTTTAGAGTAAAAAAATATTGCCGCAACATGTTGCTAAACTTAATTTCAGTTACAATTAATAAAAAGATATGAAATATCTTAATTTAATTAACTACAATCAAACAATCAATCTTGCTTGATTAGAAATTTAAATTTTTGCTGACAAAAAAAAAAAAAAAAATAAAATATGTTGCAGCAACATGTTGCTAAACTTAATTACATTTAAAACTAACATACTTTATTGAATTACACAACTACATATTTTTTATATTTAAGTTTTTTTGAGAGGAAAAATATGTTGCAGCAACATGTTGCTGAAATTTTTTTTTAATATTATATCCTTAAAACTAAAAATTTCAATAACATTTGTTATAAAATGAAGAGATTATTAAATTTTTAATTTTTAAAAAGTGTTGCAGCAACATGTTGCTTAACTTTATTGTAGTTAAAGCAAATTTTTCCAAATTTTTAAAGGAAAAACTTTATATTTAATCTTATTTTGTTATTTTAAAGTTTTGCTGCTAAAAAATATGTTGCTACATTAGGTTGTTGAAGCATTAATTTTTTAAAATTAAAAAGAAAAAATAAATAAATTTCTTAAGTTACCCTACGTTAAATAATTATTTTGAAATTAATATTTTTTTGTGCGAAAACTTATGTTGCTGCAACATGTTGCAGAAATTTTATTTATTATACCCTTAAAACTATAAATTTTAATAGTTTATTTATCATATAATGAACAGATTATTGTATTTTAAATTTTGAAAAAGTGTTGCAGCAACATGTTGCTAAGCCTAATTGTGGTTAAAAGCTAATTTTCTCCCAATTTTTCAAGAAAACTTTTATATTTAAAAGTTTTCTTGAAACAAATTTATATTTTATTTAGTTAAAAGTTTTGTTGCTAAAAAAATAATTTAGTTGCAACATGTTGCTAAAGATTTTTTTAAGAATTACTAACTTAAAATATTGATTTTTTTTAAATAAAGTTATGGTTGATTTTGATAATTTAATATTTTGAAAAGAAAAAATTATGTTGCAGCAACATGTTGCTGAAGATTTTTTTTTTAGATTACTAACTTAAAATATTGATTTTTTTAATAAAGAGGGTTGATGGTAATTTAATATTTTAAAATGAAAAAAATTATGTTGCAGCAACATGTTGCTAAAAATTTTTTAGGATTTCAACTTAAAATTATTAGTTATTAATAAAATTAATAATTTCTATTTACATTTTTGCACAAAAATAATATTATTTCGCTTGGCAACATGTTGCTAAAGAAATTAAACAAAATTTTCTTTTAAATTTACATTAAAATTTATTTTAAATTCCTTTTTTTTATTTCAAAATCAAAGTTTAAATTTTTAACCTCAATAGTATTTATTGCCTACTTTTTTATTTATTTATTTTTTTTTTAATTCACTTAATTTATGTTCTAATTTTAAACACATGAGTTTGTTGGTGTCTTTGACATTGACATTGAATTTAAAAACAAAATTATTTTGTTTGCTTTTCTTTATCACTGAAATTTAAAAAAAAAATAAACTTAAAGCACAATAATTTTACTCACACTAACAGAGAAATAAACTAAATTAGCAAAAAATACTTTGTCATCATGTGGTGGCTCATAAAATTCGTCACGATATTTTAATTTAATTTTAAATAAATTAATAAAAGAGAATTCAAATGAAATTTGAATAAAATTAAAAAAATAATTATAGCAACATATTGCTAATGTTCAAAACAGCTTTAAAAATTCATTAATTTCCTTTTAAAATATTAATAATAATTTGTTCAGAATTTCCTATACCTATTTGAAAAAAAAAAAACAAAACTTACAACGTAATTATTAAAATTCATTAAACTCACTCATAAATTTCCTACAAATGTCTAGTGAAAAAAAAAAATCTCATAAACATTTTTTTTATTGTTCATATTTAAGCATTTTTTTTCTTGCTTTTTTCCGTAAAATAGTCTTTTGTTAAGAACATATATAAATCTGTGTTATAAAATAACAGTAAAAAAAAATTATTACAATTTTACAACCACTACTAAAACATGCCAGCAACAAAAACACAGAAACTAAATAATTCTACTATTGCTACTACTACTACAGCTTTAGCTAAAAAAAAATACCAAATGGAAAAAGTAAACGACCTTGTAATAAAAACTAAATGTATCTAGATACATTTACAAAATGAAATGAATTTGTATATTTAACAGTGAAACACCTTACAATTCTGTTGTTTACATAATATATATTATATTAAGTAGATTGATTACACATTTCAGAGTCATACAATATTGAATTACAAAAAATAGAATAGAATATAATAGAAACAATTACGGAACAATTGAAAGGCATGAATTCATAGTCGTTATAGAAAAAAAAAAAATTATAAAAATAAAATTTAATAAAAATAAACTATTAAATACACTAAGAAAAAATTAAAGAATTTTAAGATACATTCATTTATTAACTAATAAAATGTTGCTGAAACATGTTGCGAAAAATATTTTCTAAATTTTTGTTTATTATATTTAAGATTTTGCTTAATTTAAAAATAAATATTTTCTATACAAATTCCAAATGTTTCAGCAACATGTTGAGAAACATTAATTTTATAATATTTTCTCTAAGTAAATTTAGTTTTCTTCAATTTTCATTATAAATTTTAAGCAACTGACAATATTTTTTATTAAATGTTGCAGCAACATGTTGAGATACATTTATCAAAAATATTTTAAATAGTTTTTAATAATTCAATAATATATTTTTGTTAATTAAACATAATTTTTTTATATTTAAAACAAAATGTTGCCGAAACATGTTGCTGAAAATTTAAAAAAAAGTTATGTTAAACATTTTTAAATTATAAAAATCTTAACATTTATCATACAAAAACTGATTTTTATCCTAAAAAACGTATCCTAAACAAATTAACCAAATTCTTATAAAATGTTGCTGCAACTTGTTAAGCAACATTTACCAAATCTTTTAAAATATTTTAAAATATATTTTGAATAGATTGAAAATGTAGCCGAAAAATTTTGGCTAAATATACATACATATGTATGTAGATGTGGAATTTTTACTACAAAAAATGTTGCAACAACATGTTGCGAAACATTTTGCGAATTAATAAAAATATTAATAAATTATTAAAAATTAAATTATTGTACGTTTGAACACAAACTGAAGTTTTTAGGTACTTTTGCGAAAAATATAAATATGTTGCAGCAACATGTTGCAATATATTGTGCTTAATAATTTGTTAAAATTATTAAAAATTTTATTATTCTACTTTTAAAAACAAATTAAAGTACCTTTTTTTTAGATTTTAGGTAAAAGAAAAATATGTTGCAGCAACATGTTTTGCAACATTTTAGAAAAAAAATAATTTTGTTTAAACTAAACGAAATTGTTTTATTTAACTTTTTAAAATAATTTTTCTATGTTTTTGTAAGGATACATAATTATGTTGCAGCAACATGTTGCTAAAAATTTTGCTCAAAATTTGTTTAATTGTTAAAAAAAAAAAATATATATATATATAAAATAATGTTATTTGGCATTTTAGTATTATTTTTGTCAAATATTTCAAAAAGTTTCAGCAACATGTTGCGTTAAATTTTTAAGAAAGTCGCTATTTGGTTCCAATTATTGAGAAATTAAATTATTTAAAAATTTTTATTTAGTCTAAAAATGTTTAAATAGTATTATTTTAGGTAAAAGAAAATTATGTTGCAGCAACATGTTTAGCAACATTTTAGAAAGAAAAGTATTTTGTTTCAACTATACGAAATTGATTTATTTTACTTTGAAAACCATTTTTCTTTACTTGTTTAAGGAAATAAAATTATGTTGCAGCAACATGTTGCTAAAAATTTTACTCAAAATTTGTTTAATTGTTAAAAAAAATATATATATATATAAAATAATGTTATTTGGCATTTTAGTATTATTTTTGTCAAATATTTCAAAAAGTTTCAGCAACATGTTGCGTTAAATTTTTAAGAAAGTCGCTATTTGGTTCCAATTATTGAGAAATTAAATTATTTATAAATTTTAATTTATTTTAATGTTGGTGCTTGATTTTTAAATAAAAGAAACAAATTTTGCAGCAACATGTTGCGATACATTTTGGAAAAAAACTTTATTTTGTTTCAACTATTCGTATTGATTTATTTAACTTTTGAAAACTATTTTTCTTTGGTTTTTAAAGGAAACAATTTTATGTTGCAGCAACATGTTGCTAATAATTTTGCTCAAAATATTTTTAATCGTTTAAAAAAAATTTAAATTAATGTTATTTGGCATTTTAGTATTATTTTTGTCAAATGTTTCTAAATGTTTCAGCAACATGTTGCACAACATTTTGAAAAATGACACTGTTTTTTCCAATTATTGAAAATAAAATGTTTTAGCTCTCGTTCTCTCTTATTTGATTGATTTTAGTAATAATATAAAAAATGTTGCAGCAAAATGTTGAGCAACATTTTTGGAAAATTTTTGTTTAAAATAAAAAATATTAAAAATTTTAAAATAAATTTTTGAAAACGTATTGACAAATGTTTTATTTGAAATATATAAAAATGTTGCAGCAACATTTTGCTAAATATTTCGCTTAAAAATATTTATTTAGTTTAAATATAAAAAAATTTTGTAATATTTTGTTACGAAAATGTATATTTAAATTATGCAAACATTTTTTTTGAGTTTTAGCGAGTTTTAAAAATGTTGCAGCAACATGTTGTTAAACATTTTTGCTTTAAATTCATAAATTTCTTAAAATAGTTCTTATTAAATCTTATAGATAATTCAGTTCATTTATTTAGAAAAAATAAAATATGTTGCGGCAACATTTTTAAAATTCGCTAAAAATCAAAATAAAATTTTGTATAATTTAAATATACATTTTCGTATCAAAATATTACTAAATTTTTTCAAATTTAAATTAAATAAACATTTTTAAGCGAAATATTTAGCAAAATGTTGCTGCAACATTTTTATATATTTCAAATAAAACATTTGTCAACACGTTTTAAAAAATGTATAAGTGCTTTAAAATAATATTTAATATTTTACTTTTAATTTGAAATAAAACTGTTAGACTTTTTAAAGTATAGAGAAGATATGTTGCAGTAATATGTTGTGCAACATTTGTTAAAACTGTATGGTTAATATTATGAATAATAAAAATTAGTTTATTAACTTTTATAACTTTGACTATTTTAGGGAAAAGGTAAAAATGCTGCTTCAGTATGTTGCTAAACATTTTGCTTAAAAATACTTATGTAGTTTCAATAATAAAATGTTAGGTTATTTAACATTTTATTAGTGTTTAATAGTAAAAATTGCTGTTGTAACATGTTGCGAAACATTATAGATTTTTTATCATTAAATATACAGAATTTAATTATTTAAATTTCTAAGTTTAATGAAAAAATATCTTGAAACAATTTTTGTTCCTAAATAAATCGAATTGTATTGTTGCCGAAATAATTTTCAGTTAGGCAACATGTTGGTGCAATATCTTTTTAATAAAATAAAATTTAAAATTTCTATAAATAAAATAAATTCTCTTTTTTGCTTAAAAAGAACTTTAAAAGTTGCTGCAACATGTTGCTAAGCCTTTAAATATTTTTAAAAAGCCCTTTAAATCACATTTTTCTTTTTCATTATTTTCTTGTGCCTTTATTCACTCAAAACAAAACCATGTTATTGACCTAAGTCAAGGGCACTGCACTTGTAACAGAAATCCACATAAAAACTAGTTTTCTCTCCATTCTTCCCTTCTTTTTAAAGGATAAAAACTAAAGACTAAAACTAAAAGAATAAAAACTCTAACTTAACAAGCCTCTTTTAAACCTGATTTCCAACTCATAACAAATTCTTTGGCTTAAAATAAACCACAAAAAAGAAGAGAAAAACATTTTATAAACTTTTTTCAGTCTTTCTTACACAACGTGACTTGATTTATACAAAACCAATAAATTCAAACTCAAGCACCAGGCTAAATACTTTAGTCGTTTATTCTGGTGTTTAATTTTTTATTTTTTTATAATAAAAATTCACCAAACCATGACGACAAGAGATGTTATTAAGTTTTACTTTTGTTTGAAAAGAAAAAAAAAATCTCCATGATAATTTAATGCAACTGCTGCTCTGCTACATTTACTCTATGTAGGCCTTATGATGAGTCTGTTCTTCTTACTAAATATAAAGCAAGTCGTTGACAATATCAAGGTCTTTTGAACTGCTGTTGTCTGCAGATCTTCCTTTTTTTCTTTCAGATTTTTATTTTTATTTTGTAGGCTGCTTAAGTAAATAAAAAAATCCCTTTTTTTATATAAAAAAAAAAAAAAAAAACAAAAGTGACGCACTTATTTAAAAATGAGTCTGAGGGTTTTATGTTTATAAAGTGTGAGATCATTCATGTTTAGAGTTCATTAACATGATGTTATAAATGCTGCAATACAGCAACAATAACAATAACTAAAACATGTTTTAAATATTTAGAGTTTTTTATATAAAGACTTTAGAAGACACAAGAATATTTTTAAAGCAAAAAAGACTTGCATTTAAATAAAGACGCCCTTAAATTAACTTCTGCCCCAGTTCTGCCTTTTATTTGTTGTTTTTGTTTTGTTATTTTTATTATGCGGTTAAAATATTCCATCATGTTGCTGGCTTTGTGTATTTAATTGCGTCCTACAATTTTAAAAACAAGAAAAATACACTTGTTTAAATCGTTTGTTACGTTTTAAAAGCATTTTTTATGATTTTTGGTTGTTAGCAACATGTTGCTAGAATTTTTTTCTTCTTATAAACAACTAGCTAAACGTAAACTCTTAAAACAAAATTATTTAGTTTATAAGAAATAAAAATTAATTAACAGTTTTTTTTAATTAAAAATTTCAAAGAAAACTGTTAGCAACATGTTGCTTAACATTTTATATCGATACTAAAATGTGTCAGTAACATAATGCTAGAAGTTTAGGGAAATATTTTTATTTTTAATAAATACTAAAATACAAAAAGAAATGTTTATTTTAAGTATTTTTAAAAATAATCCTATGAAAATATTCTTTATCTTTCAAATGTTGCAGCAACATGTAGCTAAACATTTAAGTAAAATTTATCTATTTGAAGATGATTGGTAGTTCTAAGTGTTTTTTTTAATAATCGTTATAAAACAATACTTATTCTTAAAAATGTTGCTGCAACATGTAGCTAAACATTTAATAAAATATCTAAAAAAAAGTGTTAATGCAAGTAAAACTTTTATTTAAGAAGTAATTATGAATAAGACTTCAAAAATAAATAGTTTTTGTGAAAATATTGCAGCAACATGTAGCTAAACATTTAAAAATTTGCCTTAAACTTACTGAAAGAAGAAAATCATATGAAATAAGATTTATTTTAAATAAGTCTTAAAATTTTTAAATTTTTAGGAACAAATTTTCAGCAACATGTTGCCAAACATTTAGTAAATTATGTAAAATTAAGACAATTATTGACAAATGTTTTTTGGACAAATTTAAAATAAAAAAAAATTTTGCTAAAAATGTTGCAGCAACATGTTGCGAAATATTTAGTAAATTATCATAAAATACTTAATTAACACAAAACTTTTACTTGTTAATAAAAAGTGTTTGAATGGTTTTAAAAAATTAATAATTTTTATGAAAATGTTGCGGCAACATGTAGCTAAACATTTAAAAATTTTCTTCAAAGAAGGCCTAATTAAAGAAAAAATTATATTTAATAAGAGTTCTCAAATAAACTATAAAATTTAAAATTGTTTGTGATTAATTTTTCAGCAACATGTTGCGAAACATTTAATAAATTACTTACAATTAAGTACTAACAAGTTTCACTTTAAATAGTGTTTTTGGAAAATACTTAAAAAAAGGAAAATTTTTTGTAGAAATGTTGCAAGCAACATGTTGCTAAGCATTTAGTAAATTATCATAAGGGTTTTGAATAAAATTAAAAAAATAATAACTTTATTTTATGTGAATGTTGTCGCAACATGTTGCTAAACATTTCAAAAATTTTCTTAAAAGTAGGCTTAATTTAAAGAAAAGAATCATATTTAATAATAGTTCTTAAGTAAACTAAAAAATTTTAAAATTTTTGTGAAAAATTTCCCAGCAACATGTTGCAAAACATTTAATAAATTACCTAAATTCAGCCAATTGGAAAAAATATACATAAATATTTAAAAATCGTTTTTGGTAAAAAATTTATAAGAAGATATTTTTGGTTAAAAATGTTGCAGCAATATGTCTATAAACATTACCTAAAATATCTCACAAATTAGTAAATTATCAATAAGTACCTAGTTATCCATTTAAAATTTTTATTTATTTAAATAAAATTAAAAATATAATAATTTTTATGAAAATGTTGCGGCAACATGTAGCTCAACATTTAGTAAATTATCTTAAATTAAGGCTTATTTAAAGAAAAAAAAAATCATATTTAATAAAAGTTTTAAAAACAAACATAAATATTTAAATTTTTTGTGAACAAATTTCCAGCAACATGTTGCGAAACATTTAAAAAATTAACTAAAATAAAGTTAATTGGCAAAAATTTATATTTAAAAAACGTTTTTGTTAAAAAGTTTATAAAAAGATATTTTTGGTTAAAAATGTTGCAGCAACATGTTGCTAAATATTTGCTGGAATATCACGAAAATATGCAATTTAAGCAAAATCCTTTTTTTTATATAGAATTCTTATAGATCTTATGAAATTTTAAACTTTTTGCAAAAATGTTGCAGCTACATGTTGCTAAACATTTAGTATATTACGTAAAATTAACTCAATTTAATATAAATTGATTTTTAAAAACTAATTTTGAAAAAACCTTTACAAAAATTAAATATTTGTTAAAAAGGTTTTTGCAACATGTTGCTAAACATTTAGTATATTAATTAAAATTAACTCAATTTAATGAAGATTCATATTAAAAAAAAAAATTGTTTTTGAAAACCCCTTACAAAAATGAATTTTTTGTTAAAAATGCTTTTGCAACATGTTGCTAAACATTTAGAGTATTACTTGAAATTACCTTAATTTAATGTAGATTTATTTTTAAATAGCTGGTTTTTATAAATTTTGTACAAAAATTAAATTTTTGTTAAAAAAAATTGTCTGCAACATGTTGCTAAACATGTTAAAAGTTATAGTAAAACAACTAAATTAAAGCAAAATAAAAAAAATAATAATTTCTAAGAATACTCCAAAAAATAAAATATTTTTTTCTAAAAATGTTGCGCAACATGTTGCCAAAAACTGTAAATTATTTAAGATAAAAACAAATTTTTTGTAAAATTTCTATTTAAAAGGTGTTGTTGATAAAAATGTTCATTAATAATGGATTTTGTTTATAAATTTTCTGCAACATGTTTCTAAACATTTTACAAATTGCAGTAAAAAAGTAACTTTAAGGGAAAAATTTTTATACAAAAATTAATTTCTGGCAAAATCTTAAAAATAAAATATTTTTGCTAAAAATATTGTGCAACATGTTGCTAAACTCTTCGTAAATTATTCGATATTAATTTAATTTGTATAAAATTTATATTTAAAAGTTTTCATTGATAAAAACTTTTATTAAGAAAGGATTTTGTTAAAATAAATTTTCTGCAACATGTTGCTAAACATTTTAAAAATTGCTTTAAAATAGCTAAATGAGAGGGCTTATTTAAATAAAAAATTTTCTTATGAAAACTGAAAATAAAATGATTTTTTTTTTTCCTAAAAACTTTGAAGCAACATGTTGCTGAACATTTCAAATATAACCATTAATTAGAAAATTAGAGCAAAATTATTATTTAAAAAGTGGGTTTAAATAAAATATAAATAAATGAAGTTTTATATAAAAAATGTTGTCGAAACATGTTGCTAAAAATTTAGTAGTAGCTTGAAAAAGTTTTAATTAAAACATATAATAACATTATTAAAATTTTTGTTATATAAAAAATATAAAAAAATAGTTTTTTATGAAAAAGTTGCAGCAACATGTTGCTTAGTCATTTTTAAATTACTTTTTTATAGTTTTTATTTATTTTGAAAATTTATAATTTCTTAAAAAAAAAAATAAATAAATTTTAGATGAAATAATTGTTGCAGCAACATGTTGCTAATGAAAAACAATAAAAATTTTATTTAAAAAAGTATAATATTTTTTTCTATTTATAAAAAGCATGGAATTTTATGATTAAAATACCATTTTTTGTTTAGCAACATTTTGCTAAAATATAAATAATTGTTGCAGCAACAAGTTGCTCATGAAAATATATCAAAATTTTTAATAAAAAATACTTAATAATTTTTCTATTTAAAAAAAGGATGATATTTTATGATTAAAATTAAATTTTTATTTAGCAACATGTTGCTAAAAAGTTCTATTCTTTTATTTATAAGAAAAATAATTATTTTTTAAAAATTTCTTCTTAAGAAATTTTTGTCTCAAAATAAACAATTTTTTTCAGGAACTTATTTATTTTTTCTTTTTTTAGGGATATTTTTGTCTTTCTTTCATTTTATTAACAAAAATGTTGCCAAGCCTTTAAACAACCATTCATACCCTTTATAAATTTCTTATTAAGTTTTTTTTTTTTTTAATAAAATATTTTTTTTTTTTTTTTTATTTAATATATGTTGTTGATTTTTTCCTCTGTTCTTGTTCTTACTAATCTTTTATTTAATGAATAAAAAATTAAGAATTTTTGTAAAGTTCAAGGTTTTTTGGGATACATTTTTTTTGCTAACTTATTCTTCTTCTTGTTCATATGTATATAGAATATGCGTTGTTATTTGTTGTTGCTTTGTAGTTGTTGTTATTATTATTGTAGTCATGTCTGTATATTTTGTGCATTTAAGTCTGATTTTGCCGCCTGTACTTGTTCGTATTTAAGTTTTTCTTACTTCACTAAATATGTATGTATAAGTGTGCGTGTGTGTGTATGTTTTCATAAATAAAATAAAATTATTGTTGATCAATGGATTTTGTGATGATTCAATATAAATTTTTTTCTGTTTAAATTGTGGTCTGTTTATTGTAATTGATTTTGTATGAGAAATAATGAGAAATATAAGTAAACAAATATTGAAATTGCAAAAATTACAAAAGAGTGTGAGAGAAATAATATTAAGGCAACAATGTTGCTAAGGTTAAAAGGAGAAAAAAGGGTAATTGAAAATAAATTGAATATAATTTTTTATGGAAATGAAGAATAATGAGGGAAAAAAAATAAAAATGTTGCAGATACATGTTGCTAATATAAGCTTAGGTAATATGCAGTTAAAAAATTTTTATAAACAAGTTGTTTAAATAAATTTTTTTTAACTATTTGAAATGTTGCCTCAACATGTTGCTAAGAAAATGTTGCGTGCAACATGTTGCCAAGAAAAATATTTGTAAAATATGATCTAATTATAATTATTTGACCTCTAATTTATATAATTTTTGGAAAATTTAATGGTTTTTATATTTCAGCAACATGTTGCTTTAACAAATGCCTTGTTTATTTTTACTAAAACAATTAGAAAAAAATTAATATAAATAATTATTAATATTTAATTTTAAAGCGAATTTAGAATATAAAATGTTTCTGCAACATTTTATTTATTTATTTATTTAATTTTTTTTTTTTTTTTTTTTTTTCATAAAATCCTTTGATTTTCTTTATAATTTTTTTTCTATTTTAATTCTTTTCCTTTTCAAATAAAACAAGAAAAACTTTTCCATTTTCAATTTCTATTTCCATTTCCTCTTTTCTTTATATTTTTAATAGACAATATAATATTTTTTTACTTTTGTTTTAATAAAATTATTCAATTATTTTTCTCTGCTGTTTTTTGCCTTCCAACTTTCTATTATATTCATACATTTGTTGTTGTTATGATGGGTGTTGCAAATGTTTAGATTGTCCTGCGACATTTAGTTTAGAACTGTAATTACAAACTTCGGGGAAAGATTGTTGGAATGTTTATAAATGCACTGGTTCCCAAAGAGATTTTTGAGGCTCAAAAGAAGAAATCAAATAAAATTTGAGCAACATGATTCCTACTATTCAGATTAATTAATAGCTATAAGAAATTAAACAAAATGTTTCCTTATTTTTATGGGCAACATGTTGTAGCAACATTTTAAACATTATTTTTTGTTTTAATTTACTTTATCAGGGTTTAAAGTTGGTTTTCTTGATAATTTGAGCTACGAATTTCAATATTTTTCATCAGCAACATGTTGCTGCAACATTTTATAAGTTTTGTTTTCCTTTATTATTATTTTAAGATGATTTTTGATTATCTTATTTAATTTTTCTTTAAAAAATAAATTGCTAAGAATGTTTTATTGTTCAGCAACATGATGCTGCAACATTTTTCTGACTCAATTTTAAACTTTTTTATAATGTTTTAATATTTTTCTAAGGATATTTTAATAATTTTTTACTAAATAAAGTAAATGCTGGAATTTTTCTTAAGCAATATGTTCTGCAACATTTATTTTTACTAAACTTTTGAAAAAAAAAAAAAAAATATTTTTTTTACTGTTTTTTCCATATTTTCTTAAGAAATTTCCGAATTTGAAAAAAAATTGTTCTACTAATTTATGCAACATGTTGCTGCAACATATTTTTTTTTTTTAAATAAAATTAAACAAAATAAAAATTTTCTAATATTGATTAACGTTTTGCCAAAAAATATTCAATAATTTATAAAGATTTTCAAAATTTTGGAATTTTTTTAAGCAACATGTTGCTGCAACATATTTTTCTTACTAAAATTAAATAAAATTAAAATTTTTTGATACTAGTTAACCTTTTACCAAGAAATATTCAAAAATTTATAATGATTTTCCAAATTTTGGAATTTTTTTCATAAGCAACATGTTGCTGCAACATATTTTTCTAACTAAAATTAAACAAAATAATCATTTATTTGATGTTTTTTCACTTAACGCTAAGAAATTTTCAAGACTTCTAAAAAATTTTTCAATAAAACTAAACAACATATTGCAGCAACATTTTTTTTTTTTTTTTTGCTTAAACTAAAAATCAAAAAAAATTTTATTGATATTAGTTTCACTTTTTCTAAAAATTTTAAATAATTTTATGAATTTTGAAATTTTTTCTTGAGCAACATGTTGCTGCAACATATATTTTCTATTAAAATTTATTATACTGAACATTTGTTTGAAGTTTTTTCATTTTAAGCCAAGAAATTTTCAAGATTTTTCAATAATTTTTCAACAAAATTAAGCTACATGTTGCTGCAACATATTTTTTTCTGTAAAATTTTACAAAATTAACTTATGTTTTTCACTTTTTCCAAGAAGTTGCAGTTAAACAGAAAATTTTAAATTTTACATTCTTTTCTTAAGCAACATGTTGCTGCAACATATTTTTTCTCTTTAAAATTTAACAAAATAAACATATTTCTTGTTTTCACTTTTCACCAAGAAATTTCAAATCCTTTTCATACGATTTTTTTAATTTTACAAACATATTCTTTAGCAACATGTTGCTGCAACATTTCTCATTGTTTCCCTATAATTTTGGAACTTAATTATTTTTATTTTAGTTTTTAATATTTTATATTTTGTAAATATAATATCAATATTTTAAAAATATTTTTAGCAACATGTTGCAGCAACATTTTTAATTAATTTAATATTTGTTTTGTTGATTTTAAAAAAATGAACTGCTTATTTTGTCTAAGTTATGAATATGAGTATAGTTTAATTAAAATTGTTTTGTTTCGCAACATGTAGCTGCAACATTTTGACATTTTTTGCTTTTAAAAATTATGTTTTTGTATAAAACTCAGTTATAAAAATTTTTTTTTCTTTATCAAATATTCTAAAAATTTTTCTTAGCAACATGTTGCAGCAATATTTTTGTTCAGTCAAAATATAGATTTTAATGAATTTTTATGTTCTAATAAAAGTATTATAATAAAATTGAGACTAAACAATTTTTTCTTAGCAACATGTTGCTGCAACATTTTTTTAATTTCAAAATTTGTTAATATTTTTTAAATATTTTGCTAAAAAAATATTAAAAATTGTTGTTTATAGCGAAATTTTGTTAAGCAACATGTTGCTGTTTTACTCTAAGAGTGCTTAATATCTCTTTTTTTTTAATATTTAAGACTCTCTGTTCCCTTAACCTACACTACTTTGTAGTAATTTTACTCATACTAACAACAAAATCATTTCAAATATATATCTGTGTTTTTAAATTGAAGGCGCAGAAGAAGAAAAAAATAAAATAACTATAAAATAGTGCTATAAAAATGAACTTGAACGTAAAAGTCCTTGGCCTTGTATGTTTATTATGGCCTGATAAATGTGAAATGCCTCCTCAGTTATCTCACTCTCCCCACACACCCAGCTGTTTATAAGCTATGAAATAAAATCCTTCTAAACTACTCAAGCATCAGCTGACTAAATTTTAAAAATTTCTAACAGAAAAATGGCGGCAGAAGGTAGAAAATTAAATGTAGAACATATTTAGAATGTAACATCATCATCAGCAACATCTACCTCATATACACATACACACATATAACAAGAAAATCAACCTCAAAGTAAAATTTTTTTTCTTAGTTTTACCGGATTTGACCATGAACAAGAACTAAAAACAATGTCACAACCTTAAAAACACACACACACACAGCAACAACAGCAAAACAAATACAAACTAAAATTGTCGATGATGAAGAGGAATGAATATTTGTGCTCCTCTTTGGGCCTCCTCAAGCAATGACCTTCATTTAGAGATTTGTTTTGCCTTTTTTGTAAAGGGAGGCAGGAGGTTAATAAAGATGATAGAAAAATGTATCTTTTATTTTCTTCCTCCTCATTTAAGCCTCTTTTTGAAAACAAAGAGAACACTACCAAATGCTCTTAATTTTCTAGCTTTTTTAGAAAAGAGAGAGTAAAAGAATTTCATTTACAAATTTGTTGTACAATTCTTACGTTTAATGACTGACATTGAACATGAAAATTGTATTTTTTTTTTCATTTGTGGCATTGAAATTTTCTTTTCTTTTTTGTTGTTGTGAGTTTTTTAAAATTTTATAACGTATTTTATGGCTTATTTTAGAAGAATCGTCAGCTTTTTTTTGTTTGCTTCTTGTTTAAGTTGCATGTAAATTTCATTTGTTTATTTTGCTACAAGAATTAACGTCACGTTTATTTAGTTTTTTTTTTTTTTAAGTTTATTTTTTTCGTTTAAACCGAAAAAATAGTTTTGCATTTTTAAATTCTAAGTGAAGCAGAAAAAAACGTGGGTTTTTCTTAACTCTAAAATGAAATGTAACTGTGCTACTATAGCTGCTGCACTTGCAAACCATTATGAAGGCGAAGGTTGTTTTAGGTCATGGTCATAGAACTTGACATTTGTTTAAGAACAACAACAACAAAACTATATAAAAATCTACTTATAACAACAAATATATATTAATAAAATATGTAGGTAATATTTACAACTAAATGACTAAGAAAGTGAGGGGTAAAAAGCCGTTAAAAAAAGGTCATAACGGAAATTGATTGTAAACTTGAAAGTAAATTAGTTTAAGAAAATAAAAACCACTAAAAGAAAAAACTATTAAAAAGGAAATGTTTTAAAATAAGAAATAAAATTTATGGCTTTAAAATAAATTGCATATAAATAAAAATATTAAAGCAACATGTTGCTGAAACATATGGACAAATATTTAACAAGATTTAAGTACTAAAAATATCTTCAATATAACATATTTATTGGTTTTAAAAGAAAATGTATCCAAAAATATTGCTAAAAACATATTTAAATAATTCAGCAACATTTTTAAAATGTTTAGCAACATTACTAATTAATAAAATTGACGGCTTTTAAGCAACATGCTAGAGCATTTAGAAAAATTAAGCAAGAAGCTATTGTAGCTTTAGAAACATGAGCAACATCTCTCTGAAACATTCAAAAAACCTTAACAACATCCTGACACAACATTGAAAAATGTCTGCAACATTAGGAACTTTATAAACATGTTACTGCAACATTAAAAACTTTAGCCACAATATTAAATACTATTACAAGAAGCAACTTCAACTTTAGCTATATGTTGCTGTAACAATAAAAAACTTAGCAATATGTTGCAGCAACATTATAAAATGTTTATAAACAACAAAAAATGTTAGCAACGAAAAATTTATTTATTCGAACACCCATTTGGTAGATTCAGTTAATAGAGAAAAAATTACTCGATTAAGAGCTGTAACGTGTAGTTACAAATATTACACCACCAACATATTAAAATATTGTAGCTAATGTATTAGTTAAAATACAATAGGAGAATTTATAATTCTCAATATAATTCTCAAAGTCAAAATTAGGACAACACATTTGAGCAAGAACCGATGCACATTGGGGTTAAAGGATTCGAAAGTGGCGCTTAATTCAGGGAAAGGTTATATCAATATTTTAATGACCACGTTTTATTTCTTTATTGATTATTATGTAAAAAAATTCAATTTAAGAATTTTACGATTTTTTTTAGTAGAACGGTAATGTCTGTTCGTCCGTCTATACGTTAGAGTTAAATTGGTAGAAAATTATGCATAATTCAGGAAAAGGTGATATCAACACTTTAATAATCATATTTAATTCTTCTATTTATTAGTAAGTAAAAAAAATTATAAGATGTTTTTTGGCTGAATGATAATGTCCGTCCGTCTATACATTTGGGTTAAATGGGACGAAAATGACGCTTAATTCAGGAAAAGGTGATATCCAAATTTTTATGATCCCATTCTATTTTTTCTATTTATTAGTTTAAAAAAAATGCATTTTTAGAATTCTAAAATATTTTTTGGCTGCATGGCAACGTCCGTCCGTCCGTCTATACATTTAGGTTAAATGGGTCCAAAATTCCACTTAAATCAGGGAAAGATGATATCAACATTTTAATACCTTCATTTGGTTTCCATATTAATCGAGAAGTGGAAAATATTTTTCCAATTTCAAGAGTTTTTTTTAAGAATTCTAATGTCCGCCCATCTGTCCGTCTGTTTGTTAATTTTTGAAAACCTTCCAATTCATAATCCTTTAACTTTTGACTCAAAATTGTCTATGTTCGATAGATAATTTTGCTTTTTAAACATCTATATAAAATATAATAAAATCGGTTGAAAATATTTGGCTATATATGAAAAAATCTTAACCAAGATGTAGTAAAATTGAGATTATTGAAATTTCAAATGTATATAACTCGAAAAATATATAAGATAAGTAGTATATGCAAGCATGTTTTCTAAAGGACTTATCAAGGGCTTTAAGAATATACAAAATTTTTGGAAATCGTGTGAGGAATAAAAATTCGCTAGTGGTTAAACCTTTTCAATGACACTAGTACCCTATTTTGAACCCCCATAGTTCCGCTCCTGAAGCGTGTATTGGATCCTGCTTCTAAACTAAAAATGATACCGTCCTTTGCTACGCCTATGAGAAATTTCATGCAAATCCATCCAGCCGATTAGAAGTTACAGATTTATTTCGATTCTTCCCCACTGCAAAGAAAATGTCTGCATTTAAGCTGTTTTTTGTATGAAATCTGCTGGAGTTTTTTTTTTAAAAAAAAAAAATTATTTTCTCAAATCGGGCTAAATATGCGCACGATTTTTTTTCATAATATTAAAGTGGACAATATAGACTATTTTTCAGAAAATTTTCAGAACAAACTTACTGTAACATTTTAAGTTGCATTCCATGAAAGTTGGAAATTAGTGTATTTTAGGACAATTTTCAAAAAAATAACAAAAATATTAGGACAAAATATAATTTACAAACAATTGAAGAAAAGTACCCTTAAATACCAGGAGTTGTTGATTCTCTTTCAAATTTTTACTTTTAAAGACTTTTTATTTAAAATAAATACACTTAAATCTGATGAAAATTAAATTTTTTACTATTTTTAAAAAATTAAAAAAAAAAAAAATCAACTTTGACAGCTTCTTGTAAGAAAACAACATAACCTAACTTAAAGATTTTAATTGATATTGATACATAATTTTGTCTATTTTTATTCGATACCCAATTTTATTACAAAATTTAAAATTTTAAATTCAATTAAGCGCCACTTTTGACACATTTTACTCCAACGTGCGACGTACCGATCTTGTTATATTTTGATCTTAAGGAACAAAGTATCACCAGACACAACCGAACCGTACCGAACCCGTAGTTAGCCGACCGAGAGCCGAAGAATATATCTCGTCGGATTGTAGTAGTACCGTAGTTAACCGATTGAGAGCTGAATAATTTATCTCATCGGATTGTATTCAGAATTTAGCGTAGCTCATACAGTTTTATTTTGATTCTATTTGAAGACGGAACTTGTATTTAGTTGAAGAATTTATCTTGTCGGATTGTAGAGTAGCTAATACGATCCTAGCTAGCCGATTGAGAGCCGAAGCATTTATTTCGTCGAATTATATTTTAGATACGAAACCCGTAGTTAACCGACTGAGAGCTGAAGAATTTGTCTCGTCGGATTTAATTTTGTTAACTGACCTGAGAAGGAAGCTCTGTGGTAACAGTCAAAGGAAGCAGACCTTTAAAGAAACTGGACAGACTGAGTATACCCCAGCTGGAAACAAATTTGCATTACAGAACATAAATTATTCGAATAAAAATTATCTGAATAAAAATTGTTCGAATAAAAATTAATCGAAAAAATTATTCGGTCAAATATAAAATTTTCGATTATTCGAATAAAAATAGTTCAATTATTTCATAAAAATAATCGAATAACCATTTAACGATTATTCGAATAAAATTTATTCGATAACTCGAATAGAAAGTATTCGATTATATTTACTTAAATAAACATTATTCAAACAAAAATTATACGAACAAAAATTATTGGAATAAAAATTATTCAAATAAAAATCATTCGAATAAAAATTAATCGAAAAATTGTTTCGATAATAATTATTCGGTTATTCAAATTAAAAAGCTATTCCATCATTCAAATATAAATTTTTCGATTAATCGAATAACATTGTTTAATTATTTCATAAAAAAAATATTCGAATAACAATCTTTCGATTACTCGAATAGAAAGTATTAAATAATTCGAATATATTTACTTGAATAAACATTATTCGAAAATAAATTATTAATAAATTACGAATAAAAATTATTCGAATAAAAATTGTTCTAATAAAACTTATCGAAAAATTTTTTGAAATAAAAATTAATCGGTTACTCACATTGAAAAACTATTCGATCATTCAAATATAAATTTTTCGATCAATCGAATAAAAATTATTCAATTACCGGAAAAAATCGATTCTTCGAATAAAAGTAATTTGATTTTTTTAATAAAAATTAATTAATCGATAATTTCAACAAAAAAATTATTCGATTAAAAATGATTAAGTAAAAATTCGATAAAAATTCGTATAAAATTATATGAATATCTAATTATTTGAATGAAATCATTCGAATAAAATTTATTTAAATAAAATTATTCGAATAACAATCGATTACTCGAATAGAAAGTATAAATAATTCGAATATATTTACTTGAATAAACATTATTCGAATGTAAATTATTAATAAATTACGAATAAAAATTATTTGAACATAAATATACGAATAAAAATTATTCGAATAAAAATTATTCAAGTAAAAAGTATTCTAATAAAATTTATCGAAAATTTTTTCGAATAAAAATTATTCGATTTCTCACATTGAAAAACTATTCGATCATTCAAATATAAATATTTCGATTAATCGAATAAAAATTATTCAATTATCGGGAAAAATCGATTATTCGAATAAAAATAATTTAATTTTTCTAACAAAAATTAATTATTCGATAATTTCAACAAAAAAATTATTCGATTAAAAATGATTAAGTAAAAATTTATTGGATAAAAATTCGTATGAAATTATATGATTTCTAATTATTTGAATGAATTCATTCGGATAAAACTTATTTAAATAAAATTATTCGGATAAAAATTATTTGAATAAAAATTATTCGAATAATTTTTTTTTTTTTTTTAAATAAAAAATTTTCATTTATTCTAATAAAAAATATTCGAAAAATTCTGAAAGATTATTCGAATAAAAATTATTCGGTTACTCACATTGAAATACTGTTCCATCATTCAAATATAAATTTTTCGATTAATCGAATTAAAATAATTTCATTTTTCTAATAAAAATTAATTAATCGATAATTTCAACAAAAAAACTATTCGATTAAAAAGGATTAAGTAAAAATTTATTCGATAAAAATTCGTATAAAATTATATAATTATCTAATTATTTGAATGAAATCATTCGGATAAAAATTATTTGAATAAAAATTATTCGAATAAAATTTTTTGATTTTTTTTTTTTTTTTATAAAAATAACAAATTTTCATTTATTCTTATAAAAAATATTCGAAAAATTCTAAAAAATTATTCGGTTGCCCACATTGAAAAACTATTCGATCATTCAAATATAAATATTTCGATTAATCGAATAAAAATTATTCAATTACCGGAAAAAAATTGATTATTCGAATAAAAATAATTTGATTTTTCTAATAAAAATTAATTAATCGATAATTTCAACAAATAATTATTCGATTAAAAATGATTAAGTAAAAATTTATTCGATAAAAATTCGTATAAAATTATTTAATTATCTAATTATTTTAATGAAATCATTCGGATAAAAATTATTTGAATAAAATTATTCGGATAAAAATTATTTGAATAAAAATTATTCGAATAAAATTTTTTTATTTTTTTGTTTTTATAAAAATAAGAAATTTTCATTTATTCTAATAAAAAATATTAGAAAAATTCTAAAAGATTATTCGAATAAAAATTATTCGGTTACTCACATTGAAAAACTATCCGATCATTCAAATATAAATTTTTCGATTAATAGAATGAAAATTATTCAATTACCGAAAAAAATCGATTATTCGAATAAAAATAATTTCATTTTTCTAATAAAAATTAATTAATCGATAATTTCAACAAAAAAATTATTCGATTAAAAATGATTAAGTAAAAATTTATTCGATAAAAAATCATATAAAATTATATATTTATCTAATTATTTTAATGAAATCATTCGGATAAAAATTATTTGAATAAAATTATTCGGATAAAAATTATTTGAATAAAAATTATTCAAATAAAATTTTTTGATTCTTTTTTTTCATATAAAAATAACAAATTTTCATTTATTCTAATTAAAAATATTCGAAAAATTCTAAAAGATTATTCGAATACATATTTGTCCAATAACATTTTTTGATAACAAAAAATGTTCAAAAATTTAAAATTATTTGATTTTTAATTTTAATAAAAAAAATATTTGAAAAATTCTAAAAAAATTATTCAATTATTCGAATAAAATTTTTTTATTTTTTTTTTTTTATATAAAGATAACAAATTTTCATTTATTCTAATAAAAAATATTCGAAAAATTCTAAAAGATTATTCGATTATTCGAATAAAAGTTATTCGAATACATATTTGCCCAACAATATTTTTTGATAACAAAAGTGTTAAAAATTTTAAATTATTTGATTTTTTTTTATAAAGAAAACAAATTTTCGTTAATTTTAATAAAAATATTTGAAAAATTTTAAACAAATTATTCAATTATTCGAATAAAAGTTATTCGATTGAAAAATTATTCGTATAAAATTTTTCAATTAATAATTATACGATTTTTTTATTAAAAATAAAAACAAATATTTAAAAAAGCTTCTAAAAAATTAATCGATTATTCGAATAAAAATTATTCGGTTAATTTTAATTAATTAAAATTATTTTATTATAAAGTTTAGAATTTTATTGATATAATCATATATTCGAAAAAAAATTTGTATTCGTTTTTTTCTATCAACGATTATTCGTTTACTTTACTTTCTTTCATTTCATTTTATTTAAGAAAAATAAAATTTTTTGTTTAATTAATTATTGTCACCAGGAAATATTTCTGTAAGTATTGTTCTTCTACTGCTGCTGCTGATTCTAGCAGCTACTCTCGTTTATAGCAGTGTTGTTGTTGTAATATATTTTTATAATTTTCTTAAGGTCATTGCTATTGACGTAGAATTTTTTCTATTTTCATTTTATATAGTTATTGTTGTTGTAGTAGTAGTAGTTTGTTTTAATTCCTATTTAGATTTGTTTGTTGTATGCAACACAGTCGGCAAATTGCCAAGTTAAAAAAAAAGAAATAAAACTAAATAAATGAAATAAACAAACAAACCTACAAATGCTATGAATTATACAAATAAATATTTGTATATAATTCCTAGGGGAGTTACAACGGGTATTAGCCTTAAAACAACAGTAGAAAAAAATATATAGTGGGTTGTAGTTATTAAGAGAGGATAGAAAAAAAAACAGTTACAATGAGTTTAATAATTTTATAATAAATTTAATAATTTTTTTCTGAAACTAGGAAAATTTTTGTAAATTTTTTGTTACACAAACAAATTATATTATAAAAGGTCACACATTAATTAAACACAATTTTACAATTTTAGTTAAGTAAATATCATGTTTATTTGTTTGTTTTTTTTATGTAAACTTTTATAGCAGGCATTAGTTTAAATATTCAACAAACAAACAAATAAGGAAATACTAATACGACCTTGAAAATGAATTTAAAAGTGTAATCATTGCAAAAAATAAAAACTGTATTTTTATTTTAAAATTGTGTTTGCTTGTTGTTGGGATTTTTTTTTTCGCTGTGCAACAAACCGCTTTTAAAATAACATTGATGAAAGTGAAAAGAGTTGAATGTAATCAGGAAATAAATTCAGTTTTTTTATTTTTATTTTATATATGAAAAGCATATATAGAACAATTTTAAATTGGGTTAGAGGTAATAAAAAAGAAGAAAAAGAAAATTACAAGTAAATTTGTAAAGAAAAAAATTCAATAAAATAAAATGTTTAAAACATTTTATTTCAGAGGAAAATAGTAATGAAAATAAAAATATTTAAAAAGAACTTAAAACAAAGAGAAATTATTTAGGAAATAAACATTTTAAAGGAAAATATGTTAAAGAAATCTTAAAGATTCAATAAATTAGTTTTTATTAAAATAAATTTTATTAAAATCAATCAAAAAAGTCCTTGAAATTAAATTAAAAATTCAATTTTTACTTTCCCTCCAGTCGTATGCATAATATTTCCTTTAAAAAAATATTAAACATACGCATTGTACACATACATAAGTACTTCTCTTTCCGCTTTCTTACCTTAAAATTTCGCTCAGTGCATTTGTCAAAATTCTATTAAAAATTATTTCTCTTTATTAAAGCTCAAAAATTATTAAAATCATCACATTTTTTTTCTACTAAATATTAAAAATAACAACAAAAAATTAAATAAAAAAAAAATAACAACAAACACGAAATAAACGATACATACACACTCTCCCATATAAAACAAAAATAAAAACAAATTATTGTGATGGTCAAGGTCGACTGAGGCGCTAACGTAAGAGTAATGCCAAATACTTGTTTATATTTATTATACATACATTCATACATATACATTCATATATGTATGTATATAACAGTATGTAATTGTGTGTTTACTTTTTTTTCTTATTTTATTTCGTGAGTAAGTGAAAAACATGAGTAGGTACCTACATTTAAATATGTACTCTTATTATTTTCGTTCTCTGTTTGTTGTTATTGTTGTTATTTAACTTAATTTGTATTTCATTGTATATTTGTGGTCGTTTATTTTGTTGTTTTTTTTTTTTTTTTTAATGTTAAGCAAAATTTTATATATTATTTCTATACTTTGTATGAAGAGGAATTAAATTGATATACTTTCTTTCATTATTTTTGTTATTTAATAGCAATTTAATGTTAAGGTAAATTTTATATGAATATTTGTCTCTGTGTGTATATTTTTATGGTATTAATCTGTTTTATTAAAAAATTATTTACCAAAACAATCTGTTATTTTTTTATAACTTATTACTTTTGTTCACCAAAGTAAAGTGCTTTTTTTGTGTGTTAGAATACCAAGCAGTATTTTTGGTTAAATTTTTAGCAATCTATCAGCTGGTAAAATGGTTTTTATTGTTGTCATACATTTTGCTAAGAGTGACGCACTTTGTTAAGAGTAATTATTCATTAGGTTAGTGAATGGGGAAGGAGGGGTAGGAAAATTTGAATTTGAAGGTACATAAAAGATAAAGTAAAGAAAAAAAAAAGGAAATTTAAAAATAAAGTAGCGAATAAATTAAATGGGTGAATAAATGTGTAATTTAAAAATAATCATATAATTTTTATTCGAGAAATCGAATAACTTTTATTAAAAAAAAAAATTATTCTTATTTTTACAAACGAATAATATTTATTCGAACAATCGAATATTTTTATTCGAATAATCGAATAATTTTATTCGAATAATCAAATAATTTTATTCGAATAATGGAACAATTTTATTCGAATAATCAAATAATTTTATTCTTTTAAACGTATAATTTTTAATCGAATAAATTTATTCGAATAATCGAATAATTTTTATTCGAATAATCGAATAAATCGAAAAATTTTATTCTTTTAAACGATTAATTTTTATTCGAATAGTCGAATAAATTTACTCGAATAGTCGAATAAATTTATTCGAATAATCGAATAAATTCATTCGAATAATCGAATACTTTTTTTCTCCAAAACGAAATATCTTTTTCCAACTAATTTTAATTATTTTTATTCTTTCAAACAAATAATTTTTTTGCGAATAATCGAACAATTTTATTCGAATAATCGAATAATTTTATTTGAAAAATCTAATTTTATTCGAATAATTTTAATCGCATGAATTTGAGTAAATTATTAATTTTCAAACAAAAACTAATTTCTATTCGAGCAATCGAATTATTTTTATTCGAATAATAATTTTTCAAATAATTATATAATGTTATTCGAATAATTTTGTTTAAATAATTTTAGTACTTTAAACGCATAATTTTTTTCTTTTAAGTAAATAATTTTTATTCGAATAATAGAATAATTTTATTCGAATAATCAAATAATTTTATTCGAATAATCAAATAATTTTATTCGAAAGCATGAATTTGAGTAAACTAGTTATTAATTTTCAAATAAAAATTAAGTTTTAACCGAGCAACCGAATTATTTTTATTCGAATAATCGTATAATTTTATTCAAATTTTGTTCGAATAATTTTAATCTTATAAACGAATAGTTTTACTCTTTTAAACGAATAATTTTATACGAACAATTGAAAAATTTTATTCGAATAATCGAATAATTTTATTCGAACAATTTTATTCTTTTAATCGAATAATTTTATTCTTTTAAACGAATAAGTTTTATTCGAATAATCAGATAATTTTTATTCAAATAGTCGAATAACTTTTATTAGAATAATCGAATAACTTTATTCGAATAATTTCAAGCGCATGAATTTATTTGAGCAAACTAATTATTGATTTTCAAATGAGGACTAATTTTATTCTAATAATAAAACAATTTTTATCCGAATAACCGAATAATTTTTATTGGAATAACCGATAAACATTTATTCGAATAATTATCATTAGAATTACCGAATATTTCATTTCTAATAATAATTTCGATGGAATAATCGAATAATTTCTATTCGAATGAGCCAACAACTTCAATCGTATGAATTTTTCCAACCAAACAAAAATTTTATTCGAATAATCGAATCATTTTTATTCGAATACTCGAATCACTTTTATTCGAATAATCAAATAATTTTTATTCGAAAAATCAAATTGCTTTTATTCGAACAACCGAATAATTTGTATTCGCGCAACCGAAAAATTTTTATTTGATTAATCGAATGATCAGATAATGCCAATAGTATGAATTTATTTTAATAATCGAATAACTTTCATTCGAATACACGAATGATTTTTGTCCGAATACACGAATATTGTTTCTCTAAAAACCGAATCAATTATAATTGGATAATCGAATAATTTTTATTCGAATAATAGAATATTTTTTAATCGAATGATCCGATAATTTCAATATGAATTTATTCAAATAATTTCGATTCGAACAATCGAATAATTTTTTATTCGAACAATCGAGTAATTTTTATTCCAATACTCGAATTGCTTTTATTCGAAAAATCTAATAACTTATATGCGAAACATTTTTATCAAATAATCGAGTAATTTTTTATTCCAAAAATAAAATTGTTTATATTCGAATAATCGAATAATTTTTATTGTAATGGTCGAATAGTTTTTATTCTAATAATAGAATAGTTTTTGTTCGATTAAACGAATAATTTTTATTCGAGTAATCGAAAAATTTTATTCGAATAATCGAATAATTTTTATTCGAATAATCGAATAATTTTTATTCAATTAATCGAATAATTTTTATTCGAATAATCGAATAATTTTTATTCAAATAATCGAATAATTTTTATTCGATCAAACGAATAATTTTTATTCGAATCGAATTCTTTTTCGAATTGAATTTTTTTCGAATCGAATTGTTTTTCGAATAATTTTTATGCAAGAAGAAATAAAATTAAAAAGTTTATTAAATTTCTCTACAACCGATTAATCGGTTATTTTTATTTCCAATTTTTTTAACATTTCCTTAATTTATCCAATTTTACTTATTTTCCTTATTAAACCAATTCTAATTTATTTCTTCTCTTTTTTTCTCTTTCTTTGCAGGTATGTTTTGAATTTTAATTATTCTTTAAACTTAAAACTAGAGTAAGTAACATATACAAACAGAAAAAAGTTTTCCCCTATTAAAATTCAACAGAAATTTTAATTTAATAAATTTAATTATTAGCTAAACCCATAAACAAATTAATTTATACAAAAAAACTATAACAATTTTTTGTGTTAAAGTTAATGTCAAGGCAACGCCCAATATTTGTAATAGCAATTTTGTTATGTTTATTTTGGTTAATTTTTTTTTGTTGTAGGTGTTTGTTACAATTTACAAACTAATAACAAAAATAACAACAACAAAATTACCAAATAGAAACCCTGTATTTCAATGTCATTAACAACGATGGCCAATGTCTTTTACAAACCCCCAACCCACCCAACATTACTGCTATGATATTAAACAAATAGTAGTTATGTATATGGTGGGTTAGTAAACATGATTTTGTTATTGTAAGAGTGTAGTAACCTTTAAATCTCAATCACTCTAACCTTAACATTGAGATTTTGGAATGAAGGTAAATTTTTTTATTCTTTTTTTGCATTTTTATTGAAAACTTGAACAGAAATTATAAAACTCATCAATTGATTTATAAATTTATATTTAATCATCGGAATATTTTTATTTAATTTATTTTAATTCTACTTCTCTTACTTTTTATTATTTTTTGTTTGTCAACAGTTTGCCAAGCCGGCACTTTTTCGTTTCCTCTTCCTGTTAATCTTCCTACATTTTGAACAAACACCATTGCAACTTGTTAGATTATATTGATGTTAGTAGTTTTCCTTTTGTGTAAAAAAAACAACTAAACAACAAAAAAATGTTGCTCTCTTTTTATGTAAAGAGCAAGGATTTTTGTGAAGGTTTTATAACTGTAATTATTTTGTAGCATAAATAGAGAGAGAGAGATAGATGGGAGTAAGAGAAACTCGATTTTCTCATTAATTGTGAATTTACTTTTTTTGAAGAGTAAATAACTGTTACATGTGTTTTGATAAAAGTTTTATCATAAAACTCTTTTAAGTGTTTGTTCAGCTTTAAAAGAGAGTTTTAAATAAAAAACTCTTTAAAAATAGTTTGTTAATGTGGATTTTGCAATGGGAATAAAATATTTATAATTTTATAAATCCAAATAAAATTTTGTGAAAGTCATAAGAAAGTAATAAGGCTCGAATTTTTATGAAATTTTTTAGAACTTTCAAACTGTTCTCACTTAAATTTGAACTGCTCCCATTTGTTTTTTTTTTTTATGAAAAGCTTTAAAAAAATAAATTTTTCTTATTAAAAATAATAAACAAAAAAAATCTAAATTTTTAACAAATTTTGAACTGTTTCCACTTTATTTTAAACTCTTCCCACTTCGTTTTTTATGTTAAAAGTCCTGGAAACCTAAAAGTTTTATTAAAAATGTAATAAACATTTAAAATTTCTATATTTTGAAAAATTTTCAAACTCTTTCCATTTAAATTTAAACTGTTCCCAGTTGGTTTTCTTTGAAATAATCTACAAAACTTTAAATAAATCAATGGAAATTACTATGAATTAAATATTTATGGATTTTTGAAAAGTTACAAACTGTTCTCACTTCAATTTAAACTGTTCCCAGTTTGATTTTCTTGTTAAAAATCCCGAAAAATTGAAAATTGGTTTAAGAAATATATAGGCAATAAAAGTATGTAAATTTTATAAAAAATTCAAACTCTTCCCACTTAATTTAAAACTGTTCCCATATTTTTTTGTATTAAATAAAGCTTAAAATATTGTAGAAATTTTATAAGAACAATAAGCATTAAATTTCTATATATTTTTTGGAAATTGCAAACTGTTCCCACTTAAATTTAAACTGTTCCCACTTTGATTTTCTTGTTAAAAATCCCCAAAATTTTAAAATTTGTTTAGGAAAGTAATAAACAACGAAAATCTTTTGAATTTGTAAACATTTTAAACTCTTCCCACTAAATTTTAAACTGTTCCCATTTAGTTTTTGTATTAAATGGAGCCGAAAACTTCGTAGTAATTACATAAAACTAATAAGAATTAAATTTCTATACCTTTTGAGAAATTTTGAAACTGTTCCCACTTCAATTTAAACTGTTCCCAGTTTGGTTTTCTTGTTAAAAATCCCCAAAACTTTAGAACTTGTTGAAGAAAGTAATAATCAATAAAAATTTTGTAATTTTGAAAAAATGTAAACTGTTCCCACTTAATTTTAAACTGTTCTCACTTTGTTTTTATATGAATTGAAGCCTAGAATTTTATAGAAGTTATATAAAACTATAAGCATTAAATTTCTATATATTTTAGGGAATTCTAAAACTGTTCCCACTTTCTTTTTCTTGTTAAATATCCCCAAAACTTTAGAATTTGTTTAAGAAAATAATAAATATAACAATTTAAACTGTTTCCACCTTGTTTTGTATTAACAATTACGTATAAATTATTTAGAATTAATGAGCATTAAATTTCTATGTATTTTTGGAAAATTACAAACTGTTCCTACTTCAATTTAAACTGTTCCCACTATGATTTTTTTGTTAAAAATCTCCAAAATTTTAAAATTTGTTGAGGAACGTAATAAACAATGAAAATCTTTTGAATTTATAAAAATTTGAATCTCTTCCCACTAAATTTTAAACTAATCTCACTTTGTTTTTATATTAAATGAAGCCTCAAATTTTGTAGAAATTATATAAAACTAATATGCATTAGATTTATATACATTTTGGGAAATTTTGAAAATATTCCCACTTCAATTTAAACTGTTCCCACTATGATTTTTTTGTTAAAAATCCTCAAAATTTTAAAAATAGCGCAGGAAAGTAATAAACAACGAAAATCTTATGAATTTGTAAAAAAAATCAATCTCTTCTCACTTAATTTTAAACTGTTCCCACTTTGTTTTTGTATTAAATAGAGTCGAAAACTTTGTAGAAATTACATAAAACTAAAAAGCATTAAATTTCTATACATTTTGGGAAATTTTGGAACCGTTCCCACCTAGAAATATCCATACAAATGTTAAGAAACTTGAAAATTTTCTTTACAAAGTAATTAACATAAAAATTCCTTAGATTTTATATAAATTTCCAACTCTTTCCACTTGCAATAAAACTGTTCCCACTTGTATTATTTCTTAAAAACATAAATAATTGAAAAAAGTTTCACTAAAAAATAATAAGCGTTAAAAATAATAAGATTTTGTAAAGATTTCAAACTCTTCCCACTTAAATTTAAACTGTTCCCACTTTGCTTTTTGATTAAAAGCCGAATTAAATTTAAAATTATCTAATAGAAAGTATTAAATATTAAAAATCTTAAGATTTTGTGTAGATTTCAAACTCTTCCCACTTTAAATTAAACTGTCCCCACTTTGATTTTTAATTAAAACTGTAAAAAATTAAAATTTTTCTTACAAAAAGTAATAAAAATTAAAATTTGTATAATTCGGTGGAGATTTCAAACTCTTCCCACTTTAATTAAAACTGTTCCTACTTTGATTTTTGCTTAGATAATCCTAGAACTTAAAAATTTCGTTTAGTAAACGATATAAAATTAAATGCTCTTTATTTTGGTAAAATTTCTAATTCTTCCCACTTAAATTAAAACTGTTCCCACTTGTATTATTGCTTAAAAGCTTTAAAAAGTTGAAAATTTTTTTAGAAATCAATAAACCTTAAAATCTTTATATCTGAGAAACATTTCGAACTCTTCCCACTTTATTTAAAACTGTTCCCACTTAGACTTTTGCTTAAAAATTACTTAAACTTAAAAATTTCCTTTAGTAAACGTTATAAAACTAAATGCTCCATATTTTGGTAAAATTTTCAACTTTTCCCACTTAAATTAAAACTGTTCCTACTTATATTTTTTGTTACAAACTGTACGAAATTTAAAATTTTCTTTTAGCAAGCAATAAAGATTAAAAACTGATATTTTATATGAATTTTAAACTCTTCCCACTTAAATTTAAACTGTTCCCACTTGGATTTTTGCTTAATAACTATTAGAACTTATATAGTTTTATTAGAAAACGATAAAGAACTAAATTTTTCTTCATTTTGGCATAGTTTCTAACTCTTCCCACTTAAATTAAAACTGTTCCCACTTGGTTTTTAACTTAAAAACTTTAAAAAGTTTAACATTTTCTTTAAGAAATTAATAAACATCAAGAATGTTAATACCTGACAAGAATTTTGCAATCTTCCCGCTTAAATAAAAACTATTCCCATTTGGATTTTAACTTAAAATTTGTAAAAAATTTTAAATTTTATTATAAAAAATAATAAACATAAAAAATCTTCAAATTTTGGTATAAATTTTTAACTCTTCCCACTTGAATAAAAACTGTTCCCATAATTTTATGAAGAAAAAATTATAATAAATGAATATAAAAAAAAAATATATTTCTTGATAAAAATTAAAAAAAATTAAAAAAAAAAATTTTGATTTCAAATTTTGAACTCTTCCCACCTTAAAACTTTTTAATTGATTATTTTATTTTTCTCTTAAAGAGTTTTAAATTTCTTTTCAAATTCTTTTTAATCTGGCAGTTCTTTTAAAAAGTTAATTTTTTTTTATGCATTATGCACTTGCAGCATTTTAAGCTTTTATTTGCATTTAAAAGCTTTAAATCTTATTACGAAAGCTTTTATTTGCATATTAAAAACTTTATGCAGAAAATCTAATGCATTTTATTAAGGTCAATAGATTTTCTATGCATTTTACATTGAAAGAGAGAGAGAAAGAGAAACAAAGCTTTTAAAGTGCATAAGTAAAATAAACAAAGACATAAACCGGAAATGCAACGTAAATGACAACATTAAACAGCTACAAAATACTAGAGGGCGTTCTTAAAATAAATTTTAATTTTGAATTAAATTTTTTTAAAACAAATCGAATTAATACAAAAATTTTAAAGAATTTCGAAATAAATAAAATTTATTTAAAATATATTGCGCAATATATTTTTTCCTTATTGAGTAATAGCAAAATTCAATATTTATATTGTTTTATGTCATACATACATCATTGTAAATGTTATTCACCCTTAAATTTGATTCTTCCCTGCTTAAATAAAATTTCATGGTCAACACTTTTTTTTTATTATTTTTTTCCATCAGGTTTAAGACTAAAAATCATTTCTCCCCATATTTCCTAGTAACATCAACACAACACCATATCAAATGTAAGACACCCACGCTCTCACTCTCTTTAGAAGTTATTTTTATAACAAAGTCTTTACAAAATTGCGTTTTATTTATTATGAGTGTGGGTGGTCTAACTCAATTTCTAAGTTAGTTAGAGGGAAAAATTCAAATGAAACTGAAATAATATGCTACCCCTTCTTTCTCTAGCAACAATTTATTGTGTATGGTTAGGGCCACATAATATGCCCCATTTGTTTAGACATAACAATGGAATTTTTGGTGGTTGATTTGCTTTTTCATAACACTTCCGCTGAAGAAAGGGGGGCTATAAAACAACAAACAAATACAGTGGAGTGGAAATATACATATATTTAAGACAAAGAAATGAAGGTATACAGGCCATCGACAGGATTTATACTTGAAATAATTTGGGATTTAAAAAAAAATTTCCAACATTTAAACAGTGAAACGTGTGTTAGTAATAGCAAAAACAAAAAAGGAAATAAATTATTATGTTCTTTTAAAAACTACTTTTAACCCTCAATTTTATTAATTTTCTTAATTTTTGTACACTTTAAAAAAGTAGTATTTCTACTACTTTTTTTACATCCGTTTTTAAGATTAAATTTTTACTCTAAAAACCTGAAATTTATGAAAAAACTAATTTTTTATTACATGTACAACAATTTAAAAATAGTAGTAAATCTACTACTTTTTTTCTAAATCAATTATTGCAACAAATTCTGAATTTCATACTATTTTTAAAGCAGTATTATTGATTTTATATAAATTTTACTACTTTTAAAAAAAGTAGTATTTTTACTACTATTTTCTAAATAAGGTTTTTCAACAAATTTTGAATTTTATGATGTTTTAATTTAGTCTTATAAATTTTATTACTTTTTGAAACAAATTATTGATTTTATGAATTTTTACTACTTTTTTAAAAAGCTAGTAATTCTACTAATTTTTTGAAAATCATATTTTACAACAAGTTTTGAGTTTAAGAACTCTTTTGAAGTACTATATATTAATTTTAAATACTATTTATTACTTTTTTTTTTAAAGGTAGTATTTCTATTACTATTTTCTTAATGGAGTTTTTCAACAAATTTTGCATTTTATGATGTTTTTTTTTTATAGTATTATTAATTTTATATAAATTTTATTATTTTTTGAAAAATATTATTGATTTTATAAAATTTTACTTTTTAAAAAGGTAGTATTTTATTACTATTTTCTAAAAGGGAATTTTTTAAATAAATTTTGAATGCAACACGTTTGTATTATAGTATTATTGATTTTATGAAAATTTTGCTACTTTTTGAAAAGGTAGTATTTCTACTACTTTTTTCAAAATCAGATTTTACAATAAATTTTGAGTTTAATAACTCTTTTGAAGTACTATTTATTAATTTTAAGTACCATTTTTAAAAGGTAGTAATTCCATTACTATTTTTTCAATGGGATTTTAAACAAATTTTGAATTTTATGATGCTTTTATTATAGTTTTTTATTTTACTACCTCTTAATGAGAGTATTTATACTACTTTTTCTAAAAAAGAGTTTTTCAATAAATTTTTGAATATTATGACGTTTCTATTGTAATACTACTGATTTTATAATATTTTACTAATTTTAAAAAGGTAGCAAATCTACTACTATTTTCTTATTTTTATATTTTTTTTTTAAATTTTATTGTAATATGAATAACTTTATGTAAATTTGTCTACTTTTTAAAAGGGTAGTATTTCTACTACTATTTTGTAAAAATTTATTTTTAATTTTATGTTTTTATTATAAATAAAAGCTTTTTAAAGTAGTATTTGGTCATTTTAAGCAAATTTTACTACTTTTTAAAAAGATAGTACTTCTGCTACTATTTTCTTAAATATTTTTTTCTATAAATTTTTATATTTTTTGACGTTTTTATTTTAATATTACTGATTTTTTTGTAAATATTACTACTTTTTTAAAATGGTAGTTGTTCCAGTACTATTTTCTAAATGGAACTTTTCAAAAAATTGTCAATATTATATTATTTTCATTACAGAATTGTAAATTTCATTATATTTTGAAATGGTAGTAGATCTACTACTATTTTTAAACGGGGATTTTTCAGCAAATTTTGAACTTATTTGAAGTACATACAACATTTTCAATGTAGTATTTATTAATTCTTTTAAATTTGTGTAAATTTTACTAACTTTTAAAAAAGTAGCATTTTACTACTATTTTTAAAATTATTATTTTTGGGTATACAACTAATAAAAATACATAATTAAATAATTTTCATCAATCTAGAGACTTTTTTCATGAAAATCAACTCCCTTTTGTAATAAAGATCTACTACTTTATTAACAAAAAATAAATTTTGTATTATTTTTTGCCTTAATTTTTAACCATCTTACTTTTAAAATTAGTTTTTATGTTTGATGAGAATTTTATTAATGTTAGGCATATTTTTACTCTTAAGTTATAACGGTCCCTAAGCAAATTTTACTGCTTTTTAGAAAAGTAGTATTTCTACTACTATTTTGAAAATTAGTATTTTTTAGTATACAACTAACAAAAATGTGTAATTATAATTTATATATTTTAAATTTGAGATAATTTTCATGAAAATCTACTACTTTTTTAATAAAAATCATAAAAATATTTTTTTATGATCCCTGCTATGAAATTTTATGATTTTATGTTTAATTTTAACTTTTTTAAAAAGGTAGTATTTTTACTACTATTTATACTTTGTACATTTCGAAATGAAAGAATGTAACTTTTTCTAGAAATTACTTATTTTAATTTCTTTTTAAGTGTTTTTAAGTTTTGGACACATTTTAGTACTTTTTTTAAAAGAAGTAGTATTTCTAATACTATTTTTTTAATTAGATTTTTTTAGTCTAAAACTAGAAAAAAATTATAATTAGGTAATTCTGATGAATTTAGAAATTTTTTCTTATGAAAACTACTACTTTTTTTACAAAGATTTACTACTTTTTAATAAAAAGTTAATTTGGACAAAAATTTTACTAAATATTGGAGCCGCTTTGTTGGAAAAATATTTGTTTATAATTTCTTCTATGATTTTTCTTGAAATTTCTTGATTTTATGCTTAATTTTAACTTTTTTAAAAAAGGAGTATTTCTACTACTATTTTTATTTTGTACATTTTGAATATAAAAAAATGAATTTTTCTTTAGAAACTACTTATTTTAATTTCTTATTTAGTGTTTTGGAGTTTTTGACTTGTTTGAGTACTTTTTTAAAAAAGTAGTATTTTTACTACTATTTTTTAAATGAATTTTTTGTTAATAAAATTCACAAAAATGTGTAGTTAGGTAATTGGGACCAAAATTTAGGTTTTTTTATTAAAAAATGTATTACTTTCTCCAAAAAAAATCGACTACGTTTTAATAAAATATTAATTAACATTCATTTTGTTTAAATTTATAAGCCTCTTATCTGAAAAAATATTAGCTTATGATTTTATGCTTAATTTTAACTTTTTTTTTAAAAAAGTAGTATTTCTACTACTATTTTTATTTTGTATATTTTGAAGCTAAAAAATAAAATTTCCTTAGAAACGAATTATTTTAATTATTTTATTACTTTTTTAGGGTGTTAGGCATATTTAAGTACTTTTTTACGAAAGTAGTATTTCTACTACTATTTTTAAAATCAATTTTTTTATAAAAAAATTCATATAAATATGTAATTAAGTAATTGGAACCAAAACTTAAGCTTTTTCTTATTAAACAAATTGCTACTTTTTTTAACAAATCTACTACGTTTTAATAAAGATTTTTTTTCCTATTTTTAAGACGATTATTATTTTTAAATGCTTTTCTATGATCTCTGTTAACAAATTTCTTGATTTGATAAATATTTCTTACTTTTTAAAAAAGGTAGTTTTTCTACTACTATTGTTATTTTTTAGTTCTTTATCGTAAAAAATTTAATTTTAATTAGAAATTACTTATTTTCTATTTTTATTACCATATCTTGGGTTTTAGACACATTTTACTACTTTTTGAAAATAGTAGTATTTTTACTACTATTTTTGAAATTCAATTTTTTAGTATAAATTTAACAAAACTATAAAATTTTTAGTGTTTGGTGAAATTTGGTACTTTTTTTTTAATAAAAATGTACTATTTTAAATAAAAATCTACTTTTTTCTATAAAAATCTACTTTTTTCTATAAAAATCTACTAATTTTTTTAATAAATTTTTTTTTTAAATATAAAATTTGTTAAATATTTAACTTTATTTTAATGTTTTCTTTTTAAAATCATTTAATTTTATAAATATTTCAATATTTCTGTTAAATTTCCGGAAAAGAATAAAAAACAAATTAAACGAAATCTAAATTTATTTTTACTTTTTTTTATTATTTGTCAAATTCTACACGCGTATGAACTTGAGATTAAATAACATTGTTTATATTATTTTCACTTAATTCCTATCACTTTTCTGCTATACTCTTTTGCCTCCTCTTAAACAAATGTAGAAGGCAAACAAAACAATATATTTTATATAATTCCGAAAAAATTATATAAAAAAATCATTTGTTTCTTTTTTTATAACTTATTTTTCTTTTATATACCTATAAGAAAAATATATGTTCAAATGTATGTGAGCCTACTCTCCCTCCTGCTGTTTATAGCCTAAAATTTATGTTGAATTTGTTTATGTGTTTGTGTGTATAAAATGCCATTAGTAAATAGGTGAACGACCGTAGATAGAACTCGACCTTCAAAATATAATCTGGGCCAAGTGGAATATTATTATTTTGCATTAGAGCGTGTGGGTATATGCGTAAGAGTATATGTGTGCGTGTTTTGTTATTTTGTGTTTCTTAAAAACAACTCTCACTCTCTTTCTCTTACACACTCACTTACTTTCCCTTTCTGTGGCTCTTTAATAAACAAATGTTAAACTATTATTTTTACAACTGGCAATGCTAAAGTCCTATGTTTACTGTTAATTAGGGTAACCAGAGTGCAAGGAATTTAAAAATGGAAATTAAAAGGAAATAATTAAATTTATTAATTTTTTTGTTTAAGGAAAATTGTTGAAGTAATAAATTTTAATTAAAATTTATTAAAATTAATAATTTTTTTTTAAACAAATTCTTATTTCGTTTATTTAATCCTTGATATGATTTTTATTTTCCACAATTTTACGTCATCTTTTTCTTTATTTTTTGTCTCTTTATATTGGAATGGTTTCTACTCATACTCATTTAGCTCTCCGGATTGTTTAAAGTCATTGTACGCTTTTGAACTTTTTTTGTTTAAGTGTTGTAATAACTATATTCGCTGCTGCATTTTTACAAGGCAATAGTCATGAAACTACCTTCAAAAAAGTAGCAAAAAAATCAACTTTAACGTTTTATACAATCACTCATGCTACTATGAATATAAAACTATTCACACTTAAGCAGCACAAAGACACTCCAAACAACCAAACATAACTCTTAATGCCAAATGACAATTATAACAAAACACCTACTATAAACCACATTTTATTACACGTTTTTGCCTAGATACTAAAATTAAGATAATTATAACCTGCAAACCAAACAACTTTAAAAATAGCAAACCCGCTTTAAATAAACCAATAAATAAATAAAATAAATTGTTAAAATATGATACCATTAAATAAATATTCTTAAGGCAACCAACAACATAAATGATGTGTAACAATTTCTTAAATAGCAACTAGTTGTCTAAAAAAAAAAAAAAAAAACTCAAAACGCCACCTTGTTTTACCAAAAAAAACACACACACTCTAACACAATCGTAAACCTGACACCCAACATAAATGCAATCAATTGTTTTATTATCTCTTAGAGTTATAGCCTGCTGAGGGTTGGGAACCAATACAACAAAATACAAAAACTTCTATAAACTACTTACTTAATACTAGTAGTAGCCAAGTTTAACTGGCTGCTGCTGCTTAACGCTTGACTAAATGTCTGCCTAGGCAGACAGACAGACGAACAGACTGCTGCTTTATACAACTAACTGGGGTTATATTTTACGTTATATGTTGCACTTTTGCTTTTATATTAAAAAATTTGTTTTTAAAAACTTTAAATTGTATGTCGTTGCACGAGTTCAGGGCCAATTGTTTTTGTGCTGGGTTTTCATTTTCAGTTTTTCTGTTCATATGAGTATATCTACATTCAATTTAACCTCCTTTTCGGCTAGAATTGTTGAATTTGTATGTAAGAGCAATTTAGGCGTAAAGGAGAAGACAGTGGGGTTAAAGCAAAGATTAATTTTAATATAGGAAAGTAAAATTTTTTATTTATAAATAAAATTTTTAATTTTTACAAAACAAAATTTCATATTTTTTGTGTTATTATACCCTATAAAGTGTATATGTATATAAGTTTGTCATTCCGTTTGTAATTTCTACAATATTCATCTAAGACCCCAAAAAGTATATATATAGTATTCTGGATCCTTATTGATAGGAGAGTCGATATAAAGATCAAAAAATTTAGTACTAAAAATTTAGCACCAAATATTCAGTACTAATTTTTAGTACTAAAAATTTAGTACAAAAAATTAATACTAAAAAATTTTGTACTGAAACTTAAGTAATAAAAATTTAGTACTAAAATTTAGTAACAAAAATTTAGTACTAAAATTCAGTACTAAAAATTTAGTTAAAAAAATTAATAATAACAATTTAGTACTAAAAATTTGCTGCTAAAAATTTTTTTAATAAAGTTTAGTGCCTAAACGTAGTACTAAAAATTTAGTACAAAAAATTTAGTAACAAAAATTTAGTACTAAAATTTAATACTAAAAATTCAGTACTAAAAATTTAGTTAAAAAAATGAATAATAACAATTTAGTACTAAAAATTTGCTGCTAAAAATTTTTTACTAAAAATTTTGTACTAAAAAGTAATAAAAATCAAAAACCTTAGTACTAAAAATTTAGCACCAAATATTCAGTACTAATTTTTAGTACTAAAAATTTAGTACCAAAAATTTAATACTAAAAATTTTTGCACTGAAACTTAAGTACTAAAAATTTAGTACTAAAATTTTGGTACCAAAGTGTAGTACCTAAACGTAGTACTAAAAATTTAGTACAAAAAATTTAGTACTTAAATTTAGTACCAAAAATTTGGCACTAAAGTTTAGTACCTAAACGTAGCACTAAAAATTTAGTAACAAAAATTTAGTACTAAAAATTTATTACTAAAAATTCAGTCGATATAAAGATCAAAAAATTTAGTTCTAAAAATTTAGCACCAAATATTCAGTACTAATTTTTAGTACTAAAAATTTAGTACCAAAAATTTAATATCAAAAAATTTTGTACTGAAACTTAAGTACTAAAAATTTAGTGCTAAAATTTTGGTACTAAAGTTTAGTACCTAAACGTAGTACTAAAAATTTAGTACAAAAAATTTTGTAACAAAAATTTAGTACTAAAATTTTGTACTAAAAATTTAATACTAAAAATTCAGTACTAAAAATTTAGTTAAAAAAATTAATAATAACAATTTAGTACTAAAAATTTTCTGCTAAAAATTTAGTGCTAAAAATTTTTTACCAAAAATTTTGTACTAAAAAGTAATAAAAATTAAAAAATTTAGTACTAAAAATTAGCATCAAATATTCAGTACTAATTTTTAGCACTAAAAATTTTGTATTAAAAATTTAATACTAAAAAATTTTGTACTGAAACTTTAGTAACAAAATTTAGTACTAAAATTTTGGTACTAAAGTGTAGTACCTAAACGTAGTACTAACAATTTAGTACAAACATATTATTAACATTTTAGTACTAAAATTTAGTACTAAAAATTTATTACTAAAAATTCAGTACTAAAAATTTAGTACTAAAAATTTTGTACCAAAAATTTTGTACTGAAAAGTAATAAAAATTAAAAAATCTAGTACTAAAAATTTAGCACCAAATATTCAGTACTAATTTTAAGTACTAAAAATTTAGTACCGAAAATTTAATACTAAAAATTCAGAAATAAAAATTTAGTATTGAAACTTGTACAAAAATTTAGTACTTAGTACTAAATATTTATAAAATGTTTTTACTTAAAATGATGTTCTTAAGATTTAGTGCTGCAGATTTGCAACAAAATTTTGAGCGCTCAAACTTTAGTACTAAATTTTTAGTACCAAATCTTTTGAACTTAATTAGAAGCACTTTTGCAGTTCTAAATGTTTAGTACTGGCTTTTTTTATTTATTTTGAGTGAAAATTTTTATGCAGAAATTTTTGTTGATCACATTTTTTTCTCTACACTTTTTTTTTTCATTATCCCACTGTGTTGCATGCATGTATGCTCAAGCGTTGAGTTGGAAAATTAAATGCAATGCATGCATATCTAAACAATTTTTTTAGTTTTCATTATTTTAATATTAAAAAATATATTTTGCAAAATACTTATATTATTCTACCAAAACTAAATAAAAGTAAAAGAAGACTTTTTCTAAAAAACCAAAAAAAAAATATTTTGGTCTAAAGTTTTCCGTTACCAAAAATAAAATTTCATTTATAACAATTTCTCTATTTAAACGTAAGTGTGTGTGTGTGTTTAAAAATCTAATACGGCGTTGACCTTCTCGAGTTCATTTACCTTTTTTTCCAAAAGGTAAAAGGAAATTTGAAACAAATATCCTAAACATAAAGAAAACATGCGCAATTCCCAGCTGAAACTATATTTGTATTATGATTATTTTACTATTTTTAGATTTTTTTACCTTTTTCAATTAAGTTATTTTTTAATATTAAATAATAAAAACTAAATAAAATTCAACTAACAAAATGACAAAAAAGTTGAATGTTTTATTCTCAATAAAATTTGTTCATGACATTTTAAAATTTAAAATATTTTTTTTTTTATTTGGAAAACAATTTTTTCAGTTATTTATTGTAGTTTTTATTTTTATGTACATTTTTTTTATTTTAGGTAGAGTGAACTCTATTAAATTTACATTTATTTTGTGTTTGAAAGGTCTGTAAGAAAAGAGGTAGAGAGGGGCTATATGAGCTACATTTCATAGTTTAATATTGTCTCCAAACAAAGTTTTTCAAATATAAATTTTATTTTAAATTGAGAACCTCATTTATATAAAAAAAAGTTCACACTATCAACACTATTGCTAAATCTTTGTTTATATGTATATGTATGGATGTGTGTGTATGCAGAAGTGCAGTATGTATTTGTGTATGTAAATCAAATTGTAAAGTTTTTTTTTTTTCTTGTTGTAAATAGTCATTGATTATGTCGTTGAACTGTTTTTTAGTACAATGACACACAATATTATAACAACAATAACAACAAACAACTATTAAAAGTTTAAGCCACACTCAAATACATCGAGAGTATAAAATGACAATAAAAACCAATTAATAATTTAATTGTGACATTGCAAAAATTTATTTATAATTTGTTGCTTTTTTTCTTTTTTCTTCTATTGTAATTTACATTTAGTTTTTTTTTGTTGTTGATAGTTTGCTAATTGTAATAATAAATTAAGACACACTATGGGTCATATTTTAACGAAATAGTTTTTTAAAAAGAAATTCTTAGTACACAATTTTTGGTACTTAAAATTAGGTGCTAAATATTTAGTACTAAATATGTATTATGAAGAAATAGTATTAAATATCTAGAATTTTTTTACTGCTACGTTTTCAGTACTTAATTTTTAGTACAAAAGTTTTATATACAATTTTTGATACTAAACTTTTAGTACTAAATTTTTACACAAAATTTTTGGTATTAAATTTTTATACTCAATTTTTAGTACTAAATTTTTATACTTAATTTGAAGTACTAAATCCAGTATAATCCCTAGATACTTCGCACTATCTGACACCTTCAATTCAACACCATTTAGGCGTGGTAATGGGAAAGATGGAATCTTATATCTTCTAGAGAAGGGAACCAGTGTGTCAAATGCATTTGTTAGCGTTTCAACACAGGACTCAATGTCCTCGTAACCGTTGATGGTTGGGCGATTAGGGAGGAGCTGGGACAGAATATTATATTGTTCAAACTTTCTTCCTCCTATTCTGAAAGGGCTTAACCCTGGGTAAACCGACTTCAATATTGAAGTCAATATATAAGTGATCAGAGAAGGAGCAGTCATTGAAGACTCTCCAATCCCTGATCATATGAGTGCGCCTAGTACTATCTAGCGTTATATAGAGAACTTTCCTTCTATTAGCTACTACAAAGGTCGGTTCCTTACCAATGTTTAGAATAGCTAAACTACTACAAAGAATAAAATCGTATAAAAACTCACCCCTTGTATTTGTGACAGAGCTTCCCCAAACAGCATGATGGGCGTTGGCGTCAGCTCCATCTTCGAGCGGTATATTGTTCTTTTTAGCCGCCTTGGTTATCTTGCGAACCTTGTTATTTGGTGGTAGGTCGCTGTGTTCATAGGCCATATCCTACATTATCATTGAAATCAGAAAGAAAGAAGATACTAAGTTTTTTGCTTGCTACTATACAAGATCGAATCCTACCTGATCCCGTAGCGTGTAGCAGCTTAAAATTATCCGCACGTAGTCCGCAAATTCTGTCTCCAACGATCCATGGTTCTTGGACTAATGCATGTCTTTTGAGATGATTGTGACGTTGATGTCATCTTGGTCTGATTTCAAGAGGACGTCCTCGTCAAATTCTTCGTCCACTCGCTCAAAAAATTCACCCACAAACTCGGAGTTTGAATGAGTGTCCTCTTGAGCAAGAGAACTAGTAGTCACCTCACAAGACATTGCTTCCAGAGATTGATTTTCATCATTTTGTACCGGTCTGTCTCTGTTATCACCTCGGTAGACCTATAGGAAAATTGACTCGAATCCGTAGTCAATCACTGCCACCCACTTTTCTCACGAAGGGGTGGCAGTGACTCCTTGTTCATAACGATGACAATCTTTCTAGATGCACCGTCTGATTCGGAAACTCTGGTGTAGGGATCTTAGGGTTTCCGAACCGAATGAGTTCCAAAATCTCCAACCTGCGTCATCACACTGAGGAGAGGGACCGGGGTTCTCTTTCAGAACTTTCCAGAAAAATCCCATCAGCTTCCTCCGCACAATATCCCAATTCGCATGGGATATAGCGTAATCTGGATCGCTCCTATCGATGACGGCTCGTATTAAGTGACCTTTGGCCACTTTACTATACGATTTGACCATCGGGTTGTTGCAAGAAACTCAGGCTGTTGGCTTTGCGGCTGTGCTTCCTCCTCAGAACGTTGCCGTTTAGGCCCATCTGTCGACGTGGGGAGGAGGTTTCGCTGCAATTCGGCCAATAATGATTTTGCCCAACTTAGAGAAACAAGTTTCTCTGCAGTAAGGGACTCGGAGGGCTTTTTGCCCAGCGTTCGGCGGCGCGCCGTCTAAAATAGGGCCTCCGGGCGGGTTTTGTGTGCCTTTGGGACTGCTTATTGCCCTGTTGGGCTGGAGGCTCAGTTCCGCAAACCGAAAGCTGGTTCGCATTTCCTTCTCTGGCGGGGGGAGGTAACACTGGGGAGCCCGAAGACTTGTTCGCAGCTCCTTTAGTTACATTAGGCACTGAGGTTGCTGCCGTCCAAGTTGGTTTCGGACAGGCAGTCCCCGAAGCAGGGGGTTTTGCCGGTCTAGTGCCGGCGCGGGCCTGAGCGGCTTTTGAGGTGCTTGTATTGAAGTACAGAGGCACCTCGCTGCCTTTTGGTTTGCTTCTCTGTTTGGGATTTTTGAAAATTTCTTATGTTAGATTTTATTTTTATTAATATTTATATTCTTATTTTGTTAACCTTCAAATAATTTCCCTCCACTTTCATTTTAGTTTTAGGCTTCTATTTTATCATTTTTAAAACTAGTTTTTTTTCTTATGTTGCTCTAAAATAATAAAATCTTTTTTCGCTGTTGTATGAAAATAAAAACAAAATTTAGAACAAGGCGAAATGTTGTTCCGTTGGGCTCCGTACATTGGCATTTGGTAAACGACATAACTATTATTTAAATGTGCGTGTGTTTGAGTGTGCGAGTGTATTGGTGTGTGGTTGGTAAGTGTTAATGTGCGGTGACATGGAAGGTTATCCCTTCCATTTCACAGCTTTCGTTATATTTTTTTTTAAGGAGCTAAAGTCTCATTCTCTTGTTATTTGTTGGTAGTGGTGTATATTCAGACATTTTAATGTGTGTGTTTGTGTTGGTTTAGCGGGTGTTTGGGTTGTTTTTTTTTTTTCTTTTTATTTACTCTTTCCCTTTGTAGGTGTTGAAGATTTTTATCCTTGAAAAGTTTTTGGTCGCTGGCTTATAATTGAGATATTAATGTGGGTTGGTTTGTAAAAAAGCTAACTGCTGGTGTCATTGACATCTTTAGAGTTCATTTAACTCGTGAAAAAGGAGAAGGAGAACAGGTGTTGGGGGTAGTGGAGGTAGAGAAGAAGTAGTCAGGAACTTTGTGTAAAAATTATAAATTCAAATTTACCAAACATTTTCAATAGACTTTTTAGAAGTAAAATAAATTAAAATTATCAAAAATATATTTTTTGACCAACAGAGTACTGAAATTCGAAAAAGTACCAAAAGTACTCAAAAAAGTACTTTTTTCACACATATCCCAAGATTTAAGAAAAACTATAAAATTCAATTTAAATATTTTAAATAATAGAAAATTTATTATTTTACAAAAAAAAAAAAAAGTATCTAATTACGAAAAAAGTACCAATTTTTCAAAAAAGTACTATTTAAAAAAAAAATAAATAAATAAATTAAATAAAAGCTATTGTCTTTTACAAGACAATTAAGCAAAAAAAAAAAAATAAACAAAAAAAAGTACCAAATTTACATAAAGTACCACAATTTCAAAAAGTATTTTTTTCACAAAAAGTTCTCAAAAATAGCAAAATATAACTTATATAAGTTAAAAATATAAAAAAAATAACTTTTTTCAAAAAAGTACCAAATTTTCAAAAAGTACTTTTTTCAAAAATGTATTAAAAATTACAAAAAATGTCTATAAAATTATACTTTAAGGTATTAAAAAAGAGTACAAATTATAAAAATGTATATTTCACCAAAGTAGAAAAAAGTATTAAATTTTTCAAAAAGTACTTTTATCAAAAATGTACTAAAATTAATAAGTACTTTTTTTCAAAGAAAGTAAACAAAATTATTAAAAAGTATTGAAATATATTAAATTTTACCAAAAAAATTAAGTTTTGTGAAAAGTGCACCAAAATTTTTAAAAAGTACTAAGTTTGGAAAAGGTACTTTTTTTCAAAAAAGTAACAAAATTTAAAGAAAAAGTCTTACAAAAAACTAAATTATTAAAAATATTCCAAAAATAGTAGTACTTACTTAAAAATTCCCTTTTTTAAAAAAAGCTTTTTTTTCTTCTTTTTTTATAAAACTTTCTTAAAAGTTCAGCAAACTCTCTGTTGGCCTTAAACACACTAACACACATACAGAAATATTTTAAATAAAAAAAATCACAATTTTACAATTCTATACTCTATAAAGTAGGACATCAAATCAAACTGCTGTAAGCATTAAATAAAATTAAAAAAAAAAAAAAGCTTTTAGCATCAAACCTTTATGGAAATCATACTAAAAAACGCACGCGCTACAACTTGTTTGATCATGGAGCGCGCCACAATTCTAAAAGGTAAAAAGCTTTTGCCAAAATAATTATTTGTTTATAAATGCTAGAGTAGGAAAAAGCTTTTTTCTCGAGGGGTAAAAGGAGGTGTGTGTGTGTGATTTGGTTTGAATAAGCAACTAGTTAACAAACTATTTTTGCATGTTCTACTCTAACAATGATTCTAACATGTTGTAAGCACATGCCAACTGAATTTTACAGCCACAAATTGTTTTTTATTCCACATTCGCCTAGCGCCAATGAAACAACGAGCGGTTTAAGTAAAAAAAGAAAAATTGCAATAAAAGTTTTGTTAAAGCATTTTGGAAGAGAAAATAAACCAGAAATTGAGAAGAAAGATAATAGGCGGCAAATTTAAAATTATTATAGAAATATAAAAGTTAAAAAAAAAGTGTCATGAAAGGATTTGAACTAAATAATTATTAAAAAAAAAAAAAATAAAAATTAATAAATAATTTTTTTAAAATTTTAATGATTTTAAAAACACACTGCCATAATTGTTGAGAAAAATATTAGTGCAAATTTAAAGCCATAAAATCTAATTAAAAACTAGAAACATTAAAAGGAATTACATTTTCTTATTTATTAAAAAAAGTGATAAAAACTTTAAAAAAAGTCTCAGAAAATTATTTAAAATATAAATAAAATAATAAAAATAACATAAATTCCATAAAGACTCAATTAAAATTTTCAAAAAAATATTCAAAAGACAATTTAAAAAAGTGAGAGAATTTAGAAAAAAAAAATATATTTTTTAAAAAAAGGTACTAAAACCCAACAAAATATGCAAAATTTAGGGAAATAATTTATAAAACAAGAAAATAATTAACTTTAAATTATAAAGAAATCAAAAACAAACATTTTGCTAAAAAGTACCAAATTTTGCAAAAAGTACCAGAATAAAAAAAGTACCAACCAACCATAAAAAATTTAAAAACCATAAAAAATTTAAAATTTAACAAACAATCGAGTTGAAACAACAATATACAATATTTAATTAAAAAAAGGGATTTTTCAAAAAGTACCAAAATAAAAAAAGTACTAAAATTTAGAAAAAATATTACAGAAATTCAAACTTGTGAAAAAAATAACTTAAAACTACAAATTTAAAATATTTCATTATAAAAAAAAGGACTTTTCAAAAAAGTACTAAATTAAAAAAACGTACTAAAATTTCTTAAAAAGGTATCAAATTTTAAAAATGTTAAAACTTTATTAAATAACAAATAAAAATTAGAAATTAAAGCAAAAAAATTATAAAAAAAAAGAAAAAGATTAAAATTTATTAAATTTCGCAAATAGTACCAAAGTTGTAAAAAAGTACCAAGATATAAAAATCCGCACAATTTAACTAAAAGCAGTTAAAAAAAAAAAAAAAAAAATACAAATTACAAAATTTATTTAAAAAAAAGTAAAACAAGCGAGTACCAAATTAAAAAAAAAGTACTAAATTTTCTAAAAAGTACCAAATTTCAAAAACTCAGAAAGTGAAAAATTACTTTTAAACTACAATTTTAAAACATTTAATTATAAAAAAGGATTTTCCAAAAAAAGTACGCAATTTAAAAAAAAGTACTAAAATTTCTAAAAAGTACCATATTTAAAAAACGTTCGGAAAGTGAAAAAATTATGTTTAAACTACAATTTTAAAACAATTAATTATAAAAAAGGATTTTCCAAAAAAAGTACGCAATTTAAAAAAAAAGTACTAAAATTTCTAAAAAGTACCATATTTAAAAAACGTTCGGAAAGTGAAAAAATTATGTTTAAACTACAATTTTAAAACTTTTAATTATAAAAAAAAAAGTATTTTTCAAAAAAAAGTACCAAATTCAGAAAAAGTACTAAAATATCTAAAAAGTACCAAATTTCAAAAACGTTCAGAAAGTGACTATTTTTAAACTACATTAAAGCATTTAATTATAAAAAAAGGATTTTTCCAAAAAAGTACCAAATTCAAAAAAAGTACTAAAACAGTACGAAATTTTCGCAGATATTGAAAAATTAGTGAAAAATTATGTTAAAGCTATAATTTTAAAGCATTTAATTATAAAAAAAGGATTTTTCCAAAATAAAGTACTAAAACAGTACCAAATTTCGTACAAAGTTCAAAAACTTGTGAACAATTATATTAAAGCACAATTTTAAATCCTTTAATTATAAAAAATAAGATTTGTTCAAAAAAGTACCAAATGCAAAAAAAGTACTAAAATTTCTAAAGTAGAACCAAATTTTTCTTATGTTCTAAAATTTGTGAAAACATCATAAAACTACAAATTAAATATAAAAAAGACAATTTTTTCAAAAAAGTACCAAAAAATAAAAAAGTACTTTTTAACAATAAAGTACCATCATTTTAAAAGATCTTAACATTTGTTAACAAAATAAATAAATTATTCATTCACTAATAAAAACGAGAAAATATTTTCGGCAAAAAGTATTAAATTCAAAAAGTACTATTTTTACAAAAAATAGAAATAATTGAAAAAAAATTAAAAACTCTGGAGAAGATATCAAATCAAAAGAAAAAAAGTACCTTTTCATACAGAAAGTACCAACATCTGGATATAAAAAAGTATCAAAACTTCAAGAAAATTGTGCAGTTGATTCCAAAGTAATACAAAATCTGAAAAATTGTTAAAAAGGAACAAGAAATGATTTAACGAAATATGTAAAAAAGTACCAAGTTCCAAAAAAACGCGAAAAAGTAACAAAATATTAAGAAAAATTTGTTAAAAAGTATCAAATGATTTAAAATTTTAACAATTTAAATAAATTATTAAAATTATTAAAATAAAAATTTCTAACTAAAATTTTACACAAAAAGTACCAAATTAAAAAAAAGTACTTTTTTTTAAAAAAAAAAAAAAAAATCTTAAAATTGTGAAATAACAGTTATAAACTCAATAAAAACTAGTAACAGATTAAATTTGTTTAAGAAGTACCAAAATTAAAAAAAGTACCACAACAATTAAAAAGCACCTAAATTGAGCTCAAATTCATTAAAAAACTAAAAAGCTTGCTTAAATTATTAAAGAAAATATCATTTAAAAATTTAAGCAAAAAGTACTAAATTACTAAAAAAGTACTTTTTTCAAAAAATTCTCAAAAATCGATAAAAACGTAGAAAACACATTTTTAGGACTAATAAAAATATTTTTATTTAAAAAGTACCTAATATCCAAAAAAGTACCACAACAAACAAAAGTACCAAATCTAAGTTAAATTTATTTAAAAACTAAAAAAAATGTAATTATTAAAGACAATTTCAAATTGAAACTCAAACCTAAACTCAAAAAAAATGGTACCAAATTTGAAGTAGTTTAACTTTAAAACCTTAATAACAATAATAAAATCAAAAGAAAAACGTTCACCAAATCTTTAAAATCCAGAAGAAAAATACTAAATTGATTAAAAAGTACTAAATTTGAAAAGAAATTATAAAATAGAAGAAAGTACCAGAAATCCCAAAAAGTACTTTTATAAAAAAACTCGAAAAAGTTCTCGAAAATTCTAAAAAAATAAATGACAATTTCTGTATGATTTTTAATATTTTTATTACCATTTAAAAGCTTAAAGCTTATTACAACAAAATCCTTAAAACAACGAACTTATAAAACGAAAAAGAGGCCATTAATTTGAAAAGAAAAAATCCAAATTAATTAAAAACATTTTAAAAATTTATACTAATAAAACCCTTTAAATAATAAATAAGTACAAAAGAGAAAGCTTTAAGCTTTTTTCCAAAAAAAGTTGAACTATGAACTTTTCTTCAATGTCGTGCAGTTCATGAAAATGCATAAAGATTTGACAAAAAATAAAACTCGTAAAAAACTTTATTTAGTCAAACTGAAACATTGTATTTTGTGATAATAAATAATTAAACTAATTTATTAATTAAAAAGAAAATATAAAATAAATCAATTAAATAAATTAAATTAAAACCTAAAGAAACTCCTTTAAGAAACTAAAAAAGATCCTCAAGGTGCCATAATTACAAAACAAAAAACTTTACTTTAAAAAAAGTGCCGTTTATACTATAATTAAAAATATATAAAGTAATAATAAAAAGCTCTTCAGCTATTCCTCAACTCTTACGAAAAGAAAGTTCAAATTCTTTAAGTTCATATAAGTTAAGTTTAGAACTATAAACTAAGTAACACTCTTCAAGCTTTTGATTATCTCTTTACGTCTGCACAAAAATTTCCACAAAAAGCTTTTATAAACAACGACTGTTAAAGATGACAGTCGGCTCCAGGGAAGATTTATTTGCGAATGCAAAGCCCATCGATGATACGGAACGTTTGATAGGACGTGTTTTAGCGGGTGAGTTGGAAATAAAAAATAAAAGCTATAATTTTCTTTTTAAGGGAACAAAAAAAGCATAAAGCTTTAACAACATATTTAAGACAAGATTTAGTAATGCAAAAGCCTTGTGATTATGAAAACTCTATGATTTGTAAAAATACTTAAGCTTTTTACCAAAAATAAAATCTTAGAATAAGAATATTTGTTTTTACATTTAATAGATATAAAGAGCTTAAAGCTTTTTAAAAATGTTATAGTTTTTTTAAGTTTAGTAAAATTTAAAAAAATTTTAATATTCTAAAGAACACTTTTAATTTATCTAGAAAAAAGTTTTTGGGCTTGTAATAAAGTTAAAAGTTTTGTAGAGACCTTAAAAGCTAACAAAAAGTTGCAAACTTTGAACAAAGTTTTAAACATTTCAGGGAACTTAAAAATCTTAGTAAAAATGCTTAACATTTTAAATAATATTAGAACCTTAGGCACAACAGTAAAGCTTTGTAAAACTTACAACTTTTTTATGATCAATAAAAAGCTTTGCAGATAATTGAAAGCTTTAACATATAAAAACTTAATACTACATAAATTAAAAAAAAAAATAGAAATTTGCGAAAAAGCTTTCTATAAAGCTTAAAATTTATGCAAAAACTTAAATACTTACAAGAATATTAAATCTACATTTAAAGCTTTAAAATAAAAAGTTTAACTTAAGCTTTTGTAAGGTTAAAAATAAATTGAAAGCCTAAAACTTCTGTAAAAATTTTGTCAGAAATATAATAATATCTAAAAATCTTTAAAGCTTTTAAAAGTCAAAGCCTTTTTTTTAGCAAAAGCTTAAAATAAATTTGAAATAAACATTCTATAATCTTAATATCTTAATAAAAACTTGAATATGAAAATTCATTTAAAAACTTAAAAAAAAAAAAAAAATTTTAAAGCTTAATTAAAATCTTACACAATTTTCTAAGGAGCTTTATAAAACATTTATGAAGAGTTTTATAAAAGTTTTTTGAAAAATATAAAACTGTAGTAAAAAACTTTTTAAAAGCTTTAAAACTTTAGTCAACTTTTATGAAAGCTCTAAAAAATTTTAATTAGCAAAACTATTGCAGAAAACTTTATTAAAACTTAAATAATATGTTTAAAGCTTTTTAAAATCTTAAAGCTTTTGTAGAAAGCTTTCTAATATCTTAAGTTTTTGTAAAAAGCTTTATAAAAGCTTAAAGTTTCTGTAAAACGCTTTAAAAAAGCATTCAATTAATGTAAAGTTCTTATGAACCCTTATGTTAAAAAGCTTCAACATGATTATTACTTTTGTAAAGAGCTTTGCAAAAGCTTTAATATATTGTAAAATTGTTGTAAATCATTTAAATGTTATAGATAACTTTGTCAAAACTTAAGAGTTTTGCGAAGAACTTTGTAAAAACTTTAAACTTTTGTAGAACACTTTAAAAAAGCTTTAAACTTTGTAAAAAGTTTTATAAAGGCTTTAAACTTTTGAATAAAGTCTTATAAAAGTTTCAAACTTTTGTAGAAAGCTTTATAAAAACTTTATACTTTTAAAGAAAGCTTTATAGACGCATTTTACTTTTTCAAAAAGTTTTATAAAAGCTTTTTACTTTTGAAAAAAGCTCCATAAAGCTTTAAAAAATATGCAAAAAGCTTCGTAAGAGCCACAAATTTTTGAAAGCTTGACAATTTCGTAAAAAAGGCTTAAAGCTTATCAAAACGCCCAAAGCTTTAATATTTCCAAAACTTTTGAAGCCTCAAATTAAGCTCATATAGCAATAATGTTTGTAAATTTTAATTTTAACTTCAATAGAACACTTAAATGTTCATAAATATCTAAAAGCTTTAAATTAAAATTCTGCAAAAATATTAGAAACATTATAAATTTCATTAAAGAGCTTAAAACTTTGAAGAAATTCTTAAAGCTTTCGTTAAAAATTGTGCAAAAAAGCTCAGAAAAAGTTATAAATTTCTGAAACTAAAACTTCAAAAAAATCTTAAAGCTTTAGTTCAAAGTTCTGGAAATAATTAAGAAAAAATTCAAAATTGTATAACAAATTAAAAAATTGAAGAATTGCCAGTAGATTAAAATTTAGTTAAAAGCTCTAAAATTTCAAAAATTAAATCTCAATTTAAACATTTAAATTTACTTGAGATTTCAAAGCTCAAAGAAATCCTTTAAGTTAACTTTGGATTTCAAGGCTTAAAGAAACATTTTATATGAAATTTAAAATTATTAGACTTAATGAGAAACTTAAAACAAACGACTCTTAATTTAGTAGAAACTTCAAATCCTCAATTTTGAGTTTATAGCTAAGCAAAATGTAAAAGCTTTGATTTCTCTATAAACTTCACATTTCATATTTTCCAGTTTTGTTAATTTCAAATTGTATCTGAAATATTTTATTAGAAAAAACTGTTAATTTATATTTATATTTCCTTTTCTTCATTTTAAATGTTAAACATTTGAGTAAATATTTTAAATACAATTAAGTTTATTAATTTTTTTTTTCAGTTCAATTAACTTAATTAAATCAATATTTATTTTTCCTGAACATATTTGAACAAAAAAATTATTAATTAGTTTTCTAATTATGTTCATATTTCGTCAAAAAAACCAAAGCAAATATGAAATCAACCAATATAAATATAGAATTTATGAATTATACTAAAAAATATTTACTTAATCTGTGTTTGATATAAAAAATAATTATTTCTTTTTATTATTATTTCCATATGTGTTTAACTGAAAGTGATAGTAAGTACACAAAACGAAACAAATAGAAATAAAAAAAAAAAAATTAACAATAAAAAAAATAAATACAAAAACAAACATATGAAAAAATTGGGTTAAATTGTTTGAAAGTTCAATGACCGCATATCTATACGAATTCATATACACTTATGAATTTTTTGCACACTCTGATACACACACATTTATTTACAAACACATTCATAGGAGAAACAACATTTTTCTAATAAAATAGATAAAAAAAGTTTTAGAGCAAATGACAGATAGCAAAGAAATGGAATTATTAGGCAGCCAATAACAAGTGTTTGCCATTTGCAAAAATTTTGCAAAAAAGATAAGGAGAGAGGAAAAAAAATATAATAATATTTTGGGACAAAATTCATATAAAACTTTGCTTTTTATGATTTTCTTTTTAAAGGCACGAGCCTTAATTCCTTATTAACATACCCCTCCTCTTTCAAAAACAAAAAACTTTTACTTTTATTTCTTTTATTAACCGTCAACACATAAATAATTAAAAAATTTCACTTAGATTTCATACAAGTTTGATACTACATTCCATCATACATACCTTTACACAAACAAACACACACACGCACTCACAATTATATTTGTTTATTAATCAAACTCATTGAAATTGAAAATGAAATTTATTATACAAAATCATACGAAAAAAAAATATTACACATACGCACTCTTACTCTCATTTTAAACACAACAAACATTTCATTCTCATACACAATTGTACAAACACTCATACGCACACTTACATATATATACATGCCTTTTAGAGAATTCGCAAACTATTTTTTATAAAAAAAAAATTTCAGTTTCATTTTCTTTTATAATTCTCTATAATAAAATAGAAACAAAATTCACAACAACTCCGTACTCTCCCGAGCAAAAAAAAACAGAAAAAGTTCAATGACCGCAAATATCCATGGCCTAGTTTGTAGGCAACGCAAAAAAAAAAAAAAACAAAATCAAAATGTATATTATTATTACCAACAACAAGTACATACAACAATAATAATATTAACAAGTAAATGTACATTATTCTTCTCCTTCTCCATCCCACTTTTTATTAATAATCTCCTACAAAATAAACTAGAAAATAAACACACATACGAACTCTTACTTTTTTTATACAAAGAAAACTAAGCGTAGAGAGTTTAGGGAGCAATAGAGAAAACGATGTAGTTTCGTTTTTGTTTTTTACTTTCGTTTTTCTCGTTAGGGAATAAACACGAGTATTTGTTTATTAAAAAAGACGAAGATGTTGAGCAAGTTAACGAATATAATGTTGATTATTGTTGTTGTTTTTAAGGAACGCAATGATTGGTGGAATGTTAGTGGTACATACACACACATGTGTGTGAGTGTGTAGGTATAAATAAAGCACAGTGGGATCTTGTTTAGTAAAAGACTATTGAAAATGCCCTTTTAACGATATTTGTTAATTATTAAGGCATAAAATTGCCTAATATAGGCAAATTTGGTATCAAATTAAAGGTTTTTTAAAGATCTATTCAATAGACTACTTAAAAAAGTTATATATTAAAAAAATATTTGAAATATTTAGCCAAGAAATATTTGCAAATATTAAAAATAATTTCTTTTTTTTAAGAATTTTAAATTAATTATTTAGAATTTTGTTAATTATTTTGGCATACAATTTACAAATATCATATAGATTTTTTAAAGATCTATTTTATATTTTCAAATTTCAAATTTATTTTTGAAAAATTTTCTAATTTAAACAACTTATGCTAGATATTAAATTTTTTGTTTATAATATTTCAAAGGATATGAGCTAATACAGAGTATTTTAGATACGTTTTCTTTTAATTTTTAACAAAAATATTTGCTCAAACCAAAAAGATTAAAAAAAAAAAAAAAAAAAAACAAATTAAAATTTTAAGTTAAAAATTTTTATATTTTAAATGGTTTAATAGCCTGTTTCTCTATGTCGAACGAAAATCTAAGCGAACGAAAGCAAGTCGAACGAATTCGAATCAATTTGGGTTTCTGTATTTCCTACGCTTTCGTTCGCATGGAGTTACGTCTTTTCGTATTGTTGTTGTTTTATTTTTCTTTAAGAGTAACATTTTTTCGTAAATATATTAAAAATACTACTAAATTGTTTAAACATAGATACAACTAAGTAAATAAACAAGAAAAAATAAAATAATTTAAAAAAATTAAAAAACAAAAATTTTCTTTGATTTTTTTTAGAAATTGTTTTTTAGACACAAAATCGTAATTAATGGATACCAAATACATCAAAATGAATAATAAACATGATTAAGGAACATTTGCAATGTCCTTCTGAGCATTTTTCCTATTTTTCTTTAAAAAATTCAAACAGTCGAAAGCAAAATAGCAAGTGACTGATTTTGACATTTTTGTTCTTATCGTTCGAAATACAGAAACCCAATTTTATATGAAAACACTTACGTTTTCTTTCGACTTGTCGTTTGACTCATTGTTCGCATAGAAGTGAGTTAGAGAAACCCAAATCAGTTTTCGTTCGCTTAGAAGGCGAAAGAAAGCTTTCGTTCGACATAGAGAAACAGGCTATAAATGATAGAAATGTTTGGTAAATTATTTTCTAAAGTATGGGCTATCTTAAAATATTTTCCAAATAATTTTATTTTATTTTTTATTTTTTTTTTTTTTTTTTTAAATTAATAATTAGAAAAAATTAGAAACGAAAAATTTTAATTTGTATTTAATAAATTTAAACGATTTTAAGAAATTTTATTAAATTAGTTAATTAAATATCAAATTAGCTTTCTATCCAATTTATCTTTATTATTAATCTAACTTTAATATTTCCGGTATATCACATTTATTTATCTTACACACAAAATTACTTTAATATAACCCTACAAAAACAACAATTTATTCATTACTCCCTACAAAAATGTTATCTTTCTTTTTCAGTTGCTGCTTCGCTCTCACTTATTCTACCCGAAAGAACATACCCTTACACCCACATCCCCACACAAATCAAAATACAATTACCCCACTTTATTAATCTTTTGCACCTACTCTCTTTCATCAAAATTCTCTAATCTCTCCTACTCTTTCTCCTAATAAATTTATTTACTATTTTCATCAGCATTACCCTCTTCGACCCACTTTTGTTTTGCTTTCTACTCCCTACTATTACGCATTAAATCCTGTATATAAAAAACACACACTCTATAACACATACAAAAGCAAAGATACTAAGTAGAAAAGAAAAAAAACTTCAATGGCTTTGGCCTTGGAATTGCTTTTAACAGTGAGACAGCGTTCATTGAACTCAGCCTAGTCATATATAAAATACATACACACACAAACATTTACATAAATGTATGTTACATATATATACAACAATGTTATCTCTAATAAATTGTACGTGTAAGCTTTTTTTTCAAATTAATAAAAATGTCTACCCCAACCAACATACATTCACACACTCACATAAAACCAACATTGAACGTCATTTAAAGTTGTTAGTTGGTAAATGATAACAAAAACAATATTAAGAGCAACAATAACAACAAAAACAAAAATAATAATGACAAAATAAAGAGTAATAAAATCAAAAACATGTACTGATATCATTTATTTGTGTTTGTATGAATGTGACCCAATAAGAAAAATATCAATACATTTAAGGAGTAAAAAATACGATAATAATGTTATAGTTACTTTTAATGTTAGGGAGGATCTCAAGAAAATGAAAATATGTAAAAGGATTTTGTAGTGTAGATTCAAACAAGTAGAGCAAATGAGAGGAAATTTAGTGACCAGAAATGGACAATTTAAATTATATTTTTAAACGGGAAAATACACATTTTTCTAGATTAAAATACCAGCTAACTTATTATGGAAAATTATAAGATCTTAGATTTTAGGATTTTGGTGTTTTCATTCAAAAACTAAACTTAACGAAAATTTTGTAAATGTACAAAAATTAAAATTGTTTGCTAATTTATTTAATAGGTTCTTAGTACTAAAGGAATTTAAAAGAAACTTTGCATATTTTCCTTTCCTTAAGTAAAATAGTTTCGTTAAGTTTTTTTAAAGGCTCAAAAATTTAATTTTCTTCCTTAATTATTTAGTTGATTATCAATATTTAAGGAACGAAATAAACATTTTAGATTTTTTCTTTTCCTTAGGTAAAACAAAGTTTCGTTAAGTTTTTTAAAGGCTCAAAATTTAAAAACTGTTATATATTTTAGGAGCTAGTTATAAAAAATAAATAAAGGTAGAAAAATTTTTTGATTTTTTTCTTTCGTTAAGTTTTTTTAAGGCTAAAAAATTAAAAAAAAAATCTGTATTTTATAAGCTGGTTATCAGTAATAAATAAATGTAGAAAAATGTTTTGAGTTTTTCTTTTCGTTAAGTAAATAAAGTTTCGTTAAGTTCTTTTAAAGCTCAAAAATTAAATTTATTTACACATTTACTTAGCTAATTATAACATAATCATGGAAATAGCAAAATTTTTGGTTTCCAGAGTTTCGTTAAGTAAAAAAAAGTTTCGTTAAGTTTTTTAAATGTTTAGAAATTAATATTTGTAACATAATTATTTAGTTGATTATCGGTTATTAATGAATATAGCAAAATTTTTGGCTTTTGGCATTTCGTTAAGTAAAATAAAGTTTCGTTAAGTTTTTTAATAGCTCAAAACTTAAATTCTTTTCCACATTTATTTAGCTAGTTATGGGATATTTATGAAAATATAAAAAATTTTAATTTTTGGAGTTTCGTTAAGTAAAAAAAAGTTTCGTTAAGTTTTTTAAGTGTCTAGAAATTAAAATTTCTGGCATAATTATTTAGTTTTTTATCAGTTATTATTGAATGTAACAAAATTTTTTACTTTCGGAGTTTCGTTAAGTAAAATAAAGTTTCGTTAAATTTTTTTAAATGTTTAGAAATTAAAATTTTTAACATAATTATTTAGTTCATTATCAGCTATTAATGAATATAAAAAAATTTTTGATTTTTGGAGCTTCATTAAGTAAAATAAAGTTTCGTTAAGTTTTTTTAAATGTTTAGAAATAAAAATTTTTGACATAATTATTTAATTGATTATCAATTGTTAATGAATATAGCAAAATTTTTGGTTTTCAAAGTTTCGTTAAGAAAAATAAAGTTTCGTTAAGTTTTTTTTAAAGCTTTAAATTAAATTTATTTTCACATTTATTTACCTAGTTATGAAATAATTATGAAAATAGAAAAAATTTTGGTTTTCAAAGTTTCGTTAAGTAAAATAAAGTTTCGTTAAGTTTTTTAAATGTTCAGAAATTAAAATTTTTGACATAATTATTTAGTTGATTATCAGTTATTAAGGATTATAGCAAATTTTTTAATTTTTGGCGTTTCGTTAAAAAAAATAAAGTTTCGTTAAGTTTTTTTAAAGCTTTAAAATTAAATTTCTTTTCATATTTATTTAACTAGTTATAAGTTATTTACAAAAATAGCAAAATTTTTGATTTTTAGAGTTTCTTTAAGTAAAATTTAGTTTCGTTAAGTTTTTTAAATGCTCAAAAAATTTCTTTCTTTTCATATTTGTTTAGCGGGCTTTAAGTCATGAACGAATATAGCAAAATTTAAATTTTTTCTCCTTTCGTTACGTAAAATAAAGTTTCGTTAAGTTTTTTAAATTCTTAAAAATAAAATTTTCTTGCACAATTACTTAGTTGGTTATTAATTATTCACGAATATGGCAATTTTTTTTGGAATATTTTCTTTCCTTTAGTAAAATAAAGTTTCGTTAAGTTTTTTATATTCTCAAAAATAAAATTTTTTCTCATAATTACTTAATAGGATATTAGCTATTGACGAATAAAGGCTAGTTTTTGCTTTGTAGCATTTCGTTAAGTAAAATAAAGTTTCGTTAAGTTTTTTAAATTCTCGAAAATTAAATTTTCTTCCATAATTGCTTAGTTGGTTATTAATTATTTACGAATATGGCAATGTTTTTGGAATTATTGTTTTCGTTGAGTAAAATAAAGTTTCGTTAAGTTTCTTAAATTACCAAAACTTAAACTTCTTTCCACATTTATTTAATTAGTTATGCATTATTTACGAAAATATTAAAATTTTTACTTTTTGACGTTTCGTTAAGAAAAATAAAGTTTCGTTAATTTTTTGAAAATGACCAAAAATTAAAAAAATTTTATTATTTGAAGAGCTTTTTACTAGCACTAAACATTTATAGTGATATTTTTGGTCAAATACTTTTATTTTAAAAATAAAAGTTTCGTTAAGTTTTCTAAATTACCCAAAAATAATAACTTTTCTTTGAATTCAATAGAAAGTTAAGGTAAATATTATTTACAAAAATAATAGATGCCTTATTTTTCGTTTCACTTTGAAAAATCTCTATTTTCTTTAATTTAAATAAATTTAATTAAACAAAAACAATTTACCATCCCTGCTTTATGTATTTATTTAAGCTACTTAATGCTAATTTTTAATTTTATTATTTGGTTAAGATTTTTTTATTGGTATTAGTTTAACAAAATATTTGATTATTAATAACCTTCAATCTCTTAGATGTTGCAAATTATTTATTAATTGCAAAACAAAGAGTTTTAATTAAATACTCACTCAATTATTAAGAGTTATTTAGACTATGTGAGATTCATGTTTGTGTTTGTTTGTATGTATTGAGTTTAATTATTTTTAACCCTGAAATATGCAATGAAGTTTAATAACTTTTTGATGTTGTTTGGTTTATTAAGCTTTGTAACTGTTTTTTTGTATTTGAAGTTTATTAACAAAGTTTTTTTTTATACTAAATGTACGTGTTTCATTTAATAAAGCTTCAAGGTGATGAGAGTTTGTTGGTATTTATATTTTTTTCTAAATAAAAAGCCTATAGTAAAGAATATGACAAATGTCATACAAAGATTTTTAATTTTTATTATGAAAATATTTTGGTTTTTCTACAAAGTGAATTTTTCCTCACGTTTTCCTTTTAATATTTAGCTATTTAAAATATCTTCCATTTAAAAATATCTGGGTTTATTACAATTTGAAAAAATAGAAAAAATCTTTTAAAAGCCACGTTTTTAATTTGATTTTTTATTTCTTTACAAAAACGTTTTATTGCTTAAATAAACTAACAATTTTTCAAAGAAAAAAATACAAAACGACAAAGAGCTAATGGTTTACGTGGAGGACGTGCAAAATTGTTTAAATAAATGAAAACTAAAAACTCAAAGAAAAGTTTCACAAAAAAAAAAAAAAAAAAAATCTTTTTAATCTTTCACATCTCCCTCTCTCTCTCTCTCTTCTAATGAAGGACTTTTTTTCTTTATATATACTCCTCTGTGATGTTGTTGCCACTCACAATTTTAAGTATAAATATTTCTTTTTGATTTTAACCTAAATTACAGCAACAAACTACAATTTATTTTTTTCGCTATATAAAAATAAAAAAATAAAAAAACATTCATTTGTATGTAACACAATTATAATAAAAAATATAGAAAAAATAAAAACAAATGACAAAACTATACAACATTTGAAAAGTTGAATAAACTATTTGCATCCAATGCAGCTCAATAACCTCGATCTAAATATACACACATACAAATAAACAATTAATAAAAACAACTCTTAACACACACACAAACATACATATAAAAACGAATGCAGTTTTTTCTAACTCACATAAAAATAATCTACTCAATGTTTACATTTGAGAGTAATAAAAGAGAGAAAACAACAAAATACAAGTTCAGGCATATGCAGTTATTTGCAAATAAAATGTATATGAGTGTAACTGAGCAAAAAAGCTTTTTTTTATTTGCTAAAATGTGTGAGATTTGAAATTGTTTTAATATTAATTAATAAGAAAAAAATTATAATTTAAAATAAAATAAAAATTAAAAATAAAACAAATTATTTTAAGAATTAACTTGTAATAGGAAGTTTTTCTAAAAATATCCTTTTTATAGGAAATTTTATACAAATTTCATATTTATAAGAAATTTAACGAAACTTTATTTTACGAATTAAAAGATTTGAACTAATGATATTGCTAAATTTGTCAAGCTTTCAAAAAAAACCTACTCAAATGAGGGAAAATTAGAAAAATGTTGATCATTTTTAAAACTTAACGAAACTTTTTTTTATTTAACGAAAGCAAAAAATCGAAAAATTTTGCTACATTCATTTAATACTGATAACCAACTTGTAATATATAAAAATAATTTTAAATTTTAAGCATTTAAAAAACTTAACGAAACTTTTTTTAACTTAACGAATAGAAAAGATCCTAAATTTGTGTCATATTCATTTAGTACTGATAAGTAACTTATAAAATATGGAAATAATTTTTAATTTTAAGCATTTATTTTACTTAAAGAAAGGAGAAAAAATTAAAATTCTACTATATTCGTTTAAAACTTATAATTAGCTAAATAAATTTAGAAAAAATTTTAAATTTTGAGCATTAAAAAAACTTAACGAAACTTTATTTTACTTAACGAAAGTAAAAGATCGAAAAATTTTGATATATTCACATAGCACAGATAACCAACTTATAAAATGTGAAAAAAATTTTAAATTTTGTCAATTTAAAAAACTTAACGAAACTTTATTTTAAAGAAATGAAATAGTTGACAAATTTTGCTATATTCGTTTAGGACTTAAAGCCGAATAAATAAATTAAGAACAAATTTCAATTTTGTGAATTTAAAAAACTTAACGAAACTTTATTTTACTTAACGAAAGACAAAAGATTAAAATTTTTCCAATAGTCTTTTAGTACTGATAAGCAATTTATGAAATATAGAAAGATTTTTTAATTTTGAGAATTAAAAGAACTTAACGAAACTTTATTTTACTTAACGAAAGCAAAAAATCAAAAAAATTTTGTTGCATTCATGTAGTACTGATAAAACACTTATAAAATATAGAAAAAATTTTCACTTTTGTTTATTTAAAAAAACTTAACGAAATTTTATTTTACTTAACGAAAGAAAAAATTCCAAAAATTTTGCCAGATTCATTAATAGATCATAGCTAACTTATAAAATGTAAAAGAAATTTTAAATTTTAAGCATTTAAAAAACTTAACGAAACTTTATTTTATTTAACGAAAGTCCAAAAACCAAAAAAGTTGCCATATTTGTTAAAGACCCATAATTAACTAAATAAATGTAGAAACAAAATTTTAATTTTGTCGCTTAAAAAAACTTAACGAAACTTTATATGAGTTAACGAAAGCAAATAATCGAAAAATGATGTTACATTCATGTAATAATGATAATTTACTTATAAAACATATAAATTATTTTCACTTTTGAGCATTTAAAAAACTTAACGAAACTTTATTTTACTTAACGAAAGCTAAAATGCCAAAAATTTTACCACTTTTAATAATAGTTCATAACTAACTTATAAAATGTAAAAGAAATTTTAAAATTTAAGCATTAAAAAAACTTAACGAAACTTTATTTTACTTAACGAAAGCTAAAATGCCAAAACTTTTGCTATATTTGTTAAAAACTCATAATTAACTAAATGAATATGGAACAGTTTTTAATTTTTGAGCTTTAAAAAAACTTAACGAAACAATATTTTTCTTAACGAAAGAAAAAATTCCAAAAATTTTGCCATATTTATTAATATCTCATAACTAACTTATAAAATGTAAAATAAATTTTAAATTTTAAACATTTAAAAAACTTAACGAAACTTTATTTTACTTAAGGAAAGCTACAATGCGAAAACTTTTACTATATTTGTTGCAAACTCATAACCAACTAAATTAATATGGATCTAATTTTCTTTTTTGAGCTTTAAAAAAAACTTAACGAAACTTTATTTCACTTAACGAAAAGAAAAAATGAAAAAATTGTTCAATATTCATAAATAACTTATAACTAGCATATAAAATATGAAAGAAATTTTAAATTTCAAGCATTTAAAAAACTTAACGAAACTCTCTTTTTAAGAAAATTTAGCAAAATAATTCCTTTTTTCTAAAAGTTTTCCTTTTGCAGTAAAATTGTATTTTTTATTTTATTTTTTTTTTTTTCGTTTGAAATTCTTCATTTAAAAACAATTTCGTTTAAATTAGTTTTTATCTAATTTTAATATATAATTTTCTATGTTGCCAACCGCCTAAATATAATTATTTTCAAACCACTAGTATTTCTTAACGTTTTGTGTTTTTATATTTTACTCTTATTTTTTTCTATATGGAAAACGAGTTCAATGTCGTTCATTGTTCACTGTCTCTTAATAATTGTTGTTGCTGTTATTTTTTTGTAGTCCTCTTGCCTTGTTTACATGAAAAACACACATACAAACTCATATAAATACTAGCATATAAACATGCATTTATTTTCTAGTGTTCTTATTTTTCTCGTTCTTTCAAAGCTCTGAGTAAAAAGCAAAAGCAATATGCAACCTCATTGCATTGAGTTTTATATGAGAGTATGTGTGTTTGTTTGCAAAATTTGTATTCATTTTTAATAAACAAAAATTCCTAAGTCTCGTGGTTTTTTAGTATTTTATTATTATTGTTGTTGTAGTTGCTAATGTTATTGTTGTAATTTATAGTGTAGCATTTTATTGTTATCGTTTTGTTTTATTGTGTAAAGAGAAAAAAATTTATAAAATATTTTTTTTTTTTAATTTATGAAATTTCCTCTAAAATGGATTTTTTTTATAAATTAAATAAAAATTTAACTTATAAATAAAATTAAAAAAATAAAAAATTATCTTCCCCAGAGGAAATTTCTTTGTTTTTTTTTATGGGGAATTAATTGTTTATCATACAAAATAATTATTTTTGGAATTTCCTTTTCTTATTTTATATTTATATGTAAATAATTTATTTTTTGTAGCAAAAAAATTTAATTGCTATTTAAAAACTAAAAATTCCCATTTTTGGAAATTTTTAAAAATCATTTGGGAATTAAAGTTTTTGGCTTAAATTTAATAAACATATTTTTTTTTTACATAAAAACTTAAAAAAGTAAAATTCGAATGAAAAAGTAACTTCCCCAGTTTAAATTTGTTAGATTTTTTATTGGGAATTCAGTTTTTTCGTATTCAATAACTAATTTTATAAATATATTTTGTTATTTTATATTAATTTATGAAAAATTAACTTTTTTTAGCTAAAACTTTAATTTCCATTTAAAAATTAAAAATACCCATTTTTGGAAAAATTTAAAAATCATTTGGGAATTAATTTTTTTGGCTTCAAATTAACAAAAATATTTTTTCTTTTACATAAAAACTTAAAAAAATAAAATTCGAATGAAAAAGTAACTTCCCCAGTTTAAATTTGTTAGATTTTTTATTGGGAATTCAGTTTTTTTCGTATTCAATTACTAATTTTTTAAATATCTTTTGTTATTTTATATTAATTTATGAAAAATTAACTTTTTTTTTAGCTAAAACTTTAGTTCCCATTTAAAAACTAAAAATACCCATTTTTGGAAATTTTTAAAAATCATTTGGGAATTAATTTTTTTTAGCTTAAAATTAAAAAAAATGTTTTTTCTTTCATATAAAAACTTAAAAATTTAAAATTTTAATAAAAAAGTAACAGTTAAAATTTGTAAGATTTTTTATTGGGAATTCAGTTTTTTTGTATTAAATCATTAATTTTCTTTTATTATTTTATATTAATTTTTTAATAATTTATTTTTTGTAGCTAAAATTTTAATTCCTATTTATAATTTAAAAAATTCACATTTTCGGAAATTTTTGAAAATTATTTGGGAATTAAATTTTTTTTCTCTTAAATTAAATAAAATAATTTTTCTTTTACATAAGAATTTTAAAAATTCTAATTTTAATAAAAGTTACTTCCCCTCTTAGTTAAATTTTTTTTTATTGGGAATTAATATTTTTCTATTAAATGATTCATTTTTGGATTTTCTTTTGTTATTTTATATTAATTAATGAATAATTTACTTTTTGTAGCTAAAATTTTAATTCCCATTTAAAAAAAAACAAATCCCCATTATTGGAAATTTTTATAAATCATTTGGAAATTAAATTTTTGGGCTTAAATTTAATAAAAAAGTTTTTTCTTTTACATAAAAACTTCAAAAATTGAAATTTGAATAAAAAAATAACTTCCCCAGTTAAAATTTGTTAGATTTTTTTATTAAGATTTAATTTTTTTTTTTTTCGTTTCCATTTTGAATAAATATTCTTTTTAGTTTTTTTTTTTTTTTTTTAATTTTAATAGCAATTTTCTTATTTTAAAAATCTAACTCAATTGTTGCTTTTAACATTTAAATTTTTTATTTCATTATTTCTATTATAACAAAAAATCTATCTATCATATAGAATTGTTTTTAGAGGTCAATTTAAAGCAGGTCAATTTAGTTCATTCGCCTTCATACAATCACCAGCAAGCTTTGACAAATAAAAAAAAATCACCCAACATCTCTTTACCCCTTTACCCCTGATAGAATTTATGCTCAAAGCAATAGTTTCCATAAGAAACAATATTTATGACGATTTTTTTGTAGTTCTAAATGAAATATAAAAAAACCTGCAACCTTGTAAAGCGTAACGACATAAACTGAAAAAAAACATAAAGCAACAATTTTAAAATAAAAAAGTGTGGCTAATTAAAAAATCATTAAAATATAAAGAAAATACAGAAATTTATATTAAGAAAACTAAATATAAATTTAATTAAATCCATATAATTTTGTATTAATTTTAAATTAAAAACAAATTAAAGCGTTTTTATTTTATTAATTATAAATTTTTATTTAACAAAAAACGCTAAATAGACTCTCCTTTTCAATATTTTACATATCATACATATAGTTTACATTGTTTACATACATGTACATATGTATGCTTTTTTATGTTCATATATGTATGTATTTGTTTTTATTATTGTTCTTATTTATTTACAACTTTCAATAAAAAAAACTGCACGTGCATATTAGACTCTATATTTATATCTCCCTCTACCATCCTTCTTTCTCACCCAATCTCTTACTCCTACATAGTCATACAAGAGTAAATGCATTTGCTCTCGTATTTTATTCGTTAAATTGCATTCAAATATTCGTTTTTGCCTTCAGAGGTGCACTCGTAAAAAGCTTTTTTATTTGCATTGTTTACCTACAAACACTATTACATTTTAAAGCAAAAAAAAAAAAAACAGAGCTTTTGTTGTAGCTGATATTTTAGAATGTGTGTGTATATGTGGTTGTTTGTTTGATAGTTTTTTTTATAGTTTCTATTATCGTATGTTTATTCGTAGTTGTTGTTCGTTGTGCCAATTGAAGTCGTTAGACGTTCATGAACTCAATTTTGGGTAGATTTTTTTATTTTTATGTTTTTGTTTTTTCTAGTTCTGAGTTAAATTGTAAAATTCAATGTACTGTATGACGTCAATTATTAAGATGAAAAACAGAAAATGAAACATTAAAAAAATATTTTAAAAGTAAGGAAAACTCAAATGATAAAAATTTGGAAAAAAAAATAAAATTTGACTTAATATTTAACAAGAAAAATATGAACTCCCAATTAAAAAAAAAAAAACTCCAATTTTTTTTAATTTGTTATACTAAAAATGTAGCCTAAAAGAATTTTTTATTAAATTTAAACCAAAACATGATAATTCCTAAATAATATTCAAAAATTCCAAAATGGGGATTCTTATTTTTTGAAATGGGAATTATAATTTTAGCTTAAAAAAATAAATTATTCATAAAATAACAACAGAAAATTTAAAAATTAATGAGTTCATATGCAAAAACCTAATTCCCAATCAAAAATCTAACAAACTTTGACTGGGGAAGTTATTTTTTTTATTAAAAATTCAAATTTTTTAAGTTTTTATTTAAAAGAAAAAAAATTCCTAAATAATTTTAAGAAAATTCCAAAATTTGGATTTTTTATTTTTTAAATGGGAATTAAAATTTTAGCTACAAAAAATAAATTATTCATTAATTAATATAAAATAGCAAAGGAATATTGAAAAATTTGTGGTTTAATACGAAAAAACTGAATTTCCAACAAAAAAATTTGATAAATTTTAGCTGGGGAAGTAACTTTTTCAAGCAAATTCCAATTTTTTAAAGTTTTCATATAAAAGAAAATAACTTTTTTATTACATTTAAGCCGAATAATTTAAATTCCTAAATAATTTTCAAAAATTTCCAGAAATGGAGATTTTTAATTTTTAAATGGGAATTAAAATTTTAGGTACAAAATATAAATTATTCATTAATTAGTATAAAGTAATAAAAATAAATTCAAAATTTTATGTTTTAATATGAAAAAAATGAAATCCCTATAAAAAATCTAACAAATTTCCACTGGGGAAGTTACTTGTTCTTACAAATTTAAATTTTTTAAGTTTTAAGTAAAAGTAAAAATTATTTTTATTCAATTTAACCCAAAAACTTGAATTCCTAAATAATTTTAAAAAATTTCCAAAATGGGGATTTTCATTTTTGAAATGGGAATTAAACAATATTGATACAAAAAGGAAAATTGTCAAGATTTTTATAAAACAGTAAAAAAAAAATTATAAAGTTAATGTTTTAATGTTAAAAATTTTACTTTTTTTTATAAAAAGTAAAATAAATTCGTACAGGGGAAGTGGTTTTTTGGATAAGAATTTATATTTGTTTTAATTTTAAAATATAAAGAAATAAATTTTATTTCAGTTAAATCGACTTCTTTTTCCATTTAACTTTTATTCTCTTTAAATTATTTGTATATTTGTCTTTAAATAAAATTAACCTTAAAATTCATTAATTGTCATAAAAAAAAACCTTTAAAAATATTTTTCTTTATTATTGTTATTCAACCTTTTATTTAATTTATTTAATTCTGTTCAGAGTGCCATCTAGCGGCCTGTAGTTGCTTGAACATGTTTTAGTAAAGTTATACACTCTTTAGTCAGGTTATACACTATTTTGCTCTTTTTCTTACTCTGCCTCTCATATTAAAGCTTTCACAAGTTCACAAATTAAACGCTATTAACAGTGTGGCGCTAGTGTAAACATACAATCTGTAATTGAAACATGAATATTTTTAATAAAGCAGTTATATGAAAAGCTCTTGATTAACAGTGAAAGCTGGTTTTATTTTAAAAGAAGGAAATAAAATACAAATAAAACGTTATAAATGAAAATTTTGAATAAACAATTTTTATAAATTGATGATGTATAAAAAATGAAGGTATAAAGAAATTGCAACACAATTTTAAGCAAATAAAATTTAGAATATTTCCTTGTAATTCGAAACACAAAAATTAGTCTTTAATTAATTTTAATTTAAGGTTAAAGGCCTTAAAAAGTTAAGGTTATTTATTTTAAAAACAAAAATAATTGTATTCCTATATTTTTATCTCTTACAATTGCTTACGTTTCAAATGGCACATACATATATATTTTTCATGTAATATTTTTTAATTTAAAATCTTCTTCCCTTCCCAGTATGACGTCTTGGCCTTAAACAGTTTGTAGTTATTTTACCAAAAACCTTTATTTATATATTAACAAATACTTTTTTTGTAAATTTAAATTTTAAACTTCAAAATATACTTACATTGAAATTACGTGATTCACAGTATTGTTCTACATAATAAATGTTAAGAATATAAAAATTTATTTTCTAGTACAAAGTTAAATAATTTTTTATTACACAAATAATATTCACACACACATAGCATAAATTAATGTTTGAAAAAAAAGGCCTACCTAAGAATTATTTAAATTAAATTCATTAACGCGTTTTTTAATACAATATAAACAGACACACACTCTAAAAAAAAACTGAACTTTAAATTTAAATGACATTGAACTTGAAAATAAACAGAAATAAATTTAAAATGTTTTAAAATAACTTTAACATTTAGTAGATTTTACAACAACAATAATATAAAAATTAAAATAATAATGAAGTCATTTAAACAAATTAAAAAAGAAATAATTAAAATTATTTTAATACTTAAAAAAACACTTCACTTCAAACAAAAGTTTAAACATTTTTTATTAAAAAAATTAACACACATTTAAATTAATATTAAAATTAAATATATTTAAAAAATTTAAATACTTTTTCACTAAATAATATTTTTAACACAAATTCCTAAAATTCATTTTAAATATTTTATCATTTCTTAAGTTTACTTAATAGAAAATTGATTTGCAAAAATCTCTTTAAAGATTTTATTTTGAAAAAAGCTCTAGTTTTAAAGTACAACCAAAAATAAAGGTATTCTTTGAATGCCATAAAAATTTCAATTTTATATATTTCAAAAAGTTTTCTATAAAATTCTTTAATAAGTTCATGCCATTTATGAATTTTAGTTAAACTAACTGTAATTTTAAAAATTGCTTTTAATACAATTTAAACATTTTGTTTAAAAAAAGCACCTTGTTTGAAGCTTAATAAAAAATAAAGGTAGTCCTGGATTTCAATTATTTTTTCAATAAGTTCTATTTCTAAAACACTATTCTATTTCTAAAAAATTGCTTGCCAAAAATGAATTTTATTTAAGAAGACAGCAATTTAAAAAAGCTCCTTGTTTGAAGCTCAATAAAAAATAAACGTATTCACCGATTTAAATAATTTTTTCAACAAATTATTTTTTAAACACATTTCTACAGAATTCTTTAGAAATAACCTGCCATTAACGAATTTGACTTAAGAAGACACCAATTTCAAAAATTGTCTTTATTATAAATGAAAAATTGTCTTTATTATAAGTGAAAAAAGTTTGTAGCTTAATAAAAAATAATATTATTCTTCGATTTCAATTATTTTTTAATATAATATTTGTCTAACACTTTTCTATAAAATGCCTTAAAAACTACTTGCCACTACTGAATTTTTCTTCAATAAACTACAATTTCAAATAAAGTCTTTTAATACCAACTAAAGATATATTTTTCAAAAAAAGCTCTATGTTTAAAGTCTTACAAACAATAAAAGTATTCCTAGATTTTAAATATCTTTTCAATAAATTATTTTTTGAACACAACTATAATATTTTTAAAAAATATCGTGTCACAAATTAATTATACTTAATAACACCATATTTAAAAACAAAAAAAATGTCTTAAATACACAATAAAAATGTTTGGCTTTGAAAAACTTTATTGTTTGAGGTTTAACAAAACATAAAAATATAATTTGATTTCCCAGGAAAAATTCTACAACTAATTACAGAACACATGAAAATAGCCTGCACTTGTTCTACTTTGGCATTGCGACCAATGATTTTTGTTTGAAATTGTCACCTCCAGAACTAGTTCTGTGTTAGTTAGTTAGCTAGTACCTATTCTATGGAACGGTTCTAGAACTAGTTATTTGATCAATGATTTTTGTTCGAATTTGCCACATTAAGAACTAGTTCCATAGAAGCGTTCGGGAACGGTTTTTTACTTACTTACTTACTTACTTACTTACTTACTTACTTACTTACTTACTTACTTACTTACTTACTTACTTACTTACTTACTTACTTACTTACTTACTTACTTACTTACTTACTTACTTACTTACTTACTTACTTACTTACTTACTTACTTACTTACTTACTTACTTACTTACTTACTTACTTACTTACTTACTTACTTACTTACTTACTTACTTACTTACTTACTTACTTACTTACTTACTTACTTACTTACTTACTTACTTACTTACTTACTTACTTACTTACTTACTTACTTACTTACTTACTTACTTACTTACTTACTTACTTACTTACTTACTTACTTACTTACTTACTTACTTACTTACTTACTTACTTACTTACTTACTTACTTACTTACTTACTTACTTACTTACTTACTTACTTACTTACTTACTTACTTACTTACTTACTTACTTACTTACTTACTTACTTACTTACTTACTTACTTACTTACTTACTTACTTACTTACTTACTTACTTACTTACTTACTTACTTACTTACTTACTTACTTACTTACTTACTTACTTACTTACTTACTTACTTACTTACTTACTTACTTACTTACTTACTTACTTACTTACTTACTTACTTACTTACTTACTTACTTACTTACTTACTTACTTACTTACTTACTTACTTACTTACTTACTTACTTACTTACTTACTTACTTACTTACTTACTTACTTACTTACTTACTTACTTACTTACTTACTTACTTACTTACTTACTTACTTACTTACTTACTTACTTACTTACTTACTTACTTACTTACTTACTTACTTACTTACTTACTTACTTACTTACTTACTTACTTACTTACTTACTTACTTACTTACTTACTTACTTACTTACTTACTTACTTACTTACTTACTTACTTACTTACTTACTTACTTACTTACTTACTTACTTACTTACTTACTTACTTACTTACTTACTTACTTACTTACTTACTTACTTACTTACTTACTTACTTACTTACTTACTTACTTACTTACTTACTTACTTACTTACTTACTTACTTACTTACTTACTTACTTACTTACTTACTTACTTACTTACTTACTTACTTACTTACTTACTTACTTACTTACTTACTTACTTACTTACTTACTTACTTACTTACTTACTTACTTACTTACTTACTTACTTACTTACTTACTTACTTACTTACTTACTTACTTACTTACTTACTTACTTACTTACTTACTTACTTACTTACTTACTTACTTACTTACTTACTTACTTACTTACTTACTTACTTACTTACTTACTTACTTACTTACTTACTTACTTACTTACTTACTTACTTACTTACTTACTTACTTACTTACTTACTTACTTACTTACTTACTTACTTACTTACTTACTTACTTACTTACTTACTTACTTACTTACTTACTTACTTACTTACTTACTTACTTACTTACTTACTTACTTACTTACTTACTTACTTACTTACTTACTTACTTACTTACTTACTTACTTACTTACTTACTTACTTACTTACTTACTTACTTACTTACTTACTTACTTACTTACTTACTTACTTACTTACTTACTTACTTACTTACTTACTTACTTACTTACTTACTTACTTACTTACTTACTTACTTACTTACTTACTTACTTACTTACTTACTTACTTACTTACTTACTTACTTACTTACTTACTTACTTACTTACTTACTTACTTACTTACTTACTTACTTACTTACTTACTTACTTACTTACTTACTTACTTACTTACTTACTTACTTACTTACTTACTTACTTACTTACTTACTTACTTACTTACTTACTTACTTACTTACTTACTTACTTACTTACTTACTTACTTACTTACTTACTTACTTACTTACTTACTTACTTACTTACTTACTTACTTACTTACTTACTTACTTACTTACTTACTTACTTACTTACTTACTTACTTACTTACTTACTTACTTACTTACTTACTTACTTACTTACTTACTTACTTACTTACTTACTTACTTACTTACTTACTTACTTACTTACTTACTTACTTACTTACTTACTTACTTACTTACTTACTTACTTACTTACTTACTTACTTACTTACTTACTTACTTACTTACTTACTTACTTACTTACTTACTTACTTACTTACTTACTTACTTACTTACTTACTTACTTACTTACTTACTTACTTACTTACTTACTTACTTACTTACTTACTTACTTACTTACTTACTTACTTACTTACTTACTTACTTACTTACTTACTTACTTACTTACTTACTTACTTACTTACTTACTTACTTACTTACTTACTTACTTACTTACTTACTTACTTACTTACTTACTTACTTACTTACTTACTTACTTACTTACTTACTTACTTACTTACTTACTTACTTACTTACTTACTTACTTACTTACTTACTTACTTACTTACTTACTTACTTACTTACTTACTTACTTACTTACTTACTTACTTACTTACTTACTTACTTACTTACTTACTTACTTACTTACTTACTTACTTACTTACTTACTTACTTACTTACTTACTTACTTACTTACTTACTTACTTACTTACTTACTTACTTACTTACTTACTTACTTACTTACTTACTTACTTACTTACTTACTTACTTACTTACTTACTTACTTACTTACTTACTTACTTACTTACTTACTTACTTACTTACTTACTTACTTACTTACTTACTTACTTACTTACTTACTTACTTACTTACTTACTTACTTACTTACTTACTTACTTACTTACTTACTTACTTACTTACTTACTTACTTACTTACTTACTTACTTACTTACTTACTTACTTACTTACTTACTTACTTACTTACTTACTTACTTACTTACTTACTTACTTACTTACTTACTTACTTACTTACTTACTTACTTACTTACTTACTTACTTACTTACTTACTTACTTACTTACTTACTTACTTACTTACTTACTTACTTACTTACTTACTTACTTACTTACTTACTTACTTACTTACTTACTTACTTACTTACTTACTTACTTACTTACTTACTTACTTACTTACTTACTTACTTACTTACTTACTTACTTACTTACTTACTTACTTACTTACTTACTTACTTACTTACTTACTTACTTACTTACTTACTTACTTACTTACTTACTTACTTACTTACTTACTTACTTACTTACTTACTTACTTACTTACTTACTTACTTACTTACTTACTATCAAAAAGATGGGGGTACATTGATTTTGTTATTCCATTTGTAACATTTAAGACCCCATAAAGTATATAAGGGTCCTAGTTAGATTCTGAGTCGATCTAGCTATGTCCGTCTGTCTGTCTGTTGAAAGCAGGATAGAGCTCGAACGGGACAACATAGGGGGATGAAATTTTGCTCATATATTTACCTTATATACTGTTTGTTTGGTATTGAGAATGAGCAAAATCGCTTAATAAACAAAAAAGTAATGAGCAAAATACTACGAACACAGGGTGACCGTTGTAGCTTCATTTCATACTTTTCCGCTGATATCTCTTAAACAAAAGCATTTGCGATAACGATTTTGAACGGATAGTTCGAGGGTCGATATAAACTTGGAAACAAAAGATTAGCGTGGTCTGCCCTTTTAACCGCCCACCTCTCATATAACGTAAAATTTTAAAAAGTTTATAGCGGGTATATAGATTCGGCCAAGCCGAATATAACATTCGCGCTTGTTTTTAACTAACTTTAAAAAAATTGTTTGGACTAAAATTTCTTATTGGGATTTAATAAATTTGTTGTTTTTTACTTTCTTTCTCAATTTCTTATAATTTTCTTTCAAATAAAAATTTTCCTTTAACAAATTTGTTGGCCTTAATAAATTATGGGAACTATTCTTAAGACCCTTTTTTATTATGTGAACTAATTGTGTTTTTTTATTCTAACCTTTCTTTTAATTTATTGAAAATGTAGTAAAACCATTAACCTAATTTCAGTTTTTTTATTTCAAGATCATGTTTAAAGGTCTTTTCCCAAAAAAGGTATTCGTTCTACCTTCTTTTATAAAAAAAATGTTCTAAAAGAAAGTAAAAAAAAACAAAACAACAACCAACAACAATTTAAAATTTTAAAACCAAAAGAAAGTTATAATTATGTAATTTTTATATTCAAGAATAGCGTTTGCGCAACCTTATTATATAAACAAGAATTTATGGTCATTAACGAAGAAAGTAAAAAGAAACAAACAAAAACATTATTAACAAGCGAAGAAAGTATTAAAGAATAAACAAGAAAAATAAATGACTTTTGATTTCAAAATACCAGCGTAAACAAAAAACAACAACAATTTATTAAAGAATTTATAAAAAGAATAATAGAAAGGTTTTCATTTAAAACATTTTTAAGTAAAATAATTTTTGTCTGCCCTTTTTAATTTGTAGCAGGTTTATAACGACTTTTTTAAGCGCTACTTTAGAAATAAAACTCTTATTCTAAGGCATAAAGATAAAAATAATCCTCTATTTATTAAGAAGTTTTTAAATTCGGCCTTTACTTCCACCTCTTATAATAAAACTTCTTTAATCACATTAAAAAAAAAAACAAATCTACTCTGCCTCTTTAAAACTAATTTACATTTACACTCTTTTTACACTAACAACTAGGATATTCTATTTTAAAAATAACAACAAAGCAATAAATACTTTTTTTTTATTATTATTTAATTTTACCTTGTTTGTTTTCATTTTGTATAATATTATAGTGTATGTTATATGTGTGTGAGTATGTTTGTGTGTTACTGTTTTTTTGGGGGAGAAAGGAAGTCTCTTTTTTTTTTTCTTATGCTCAGTTTTTTTTCTTTACTTTAAAAGGAATTAAATAAGAACAACGAAAAGAATTCGTGTAATCATAAAAACAACACACGAAGTGGTTAAACAACTTTCTGTTTCTGTCGTGTTTTTTTTTTTGGAAACAATGTAATTGTTGTTGTTTTATTTTTTAAAAATGTAAATACAATAATTAAAATAACAACAAACTAGCATAATAAAATATATAGTAATAAAACAAGGTACTTTGGTATGGTACTTTTTTTTTTTTTGTTAAGCAATTACCTAAGAGAATGATTAATAAATGGGACAAATAATTAATTAAATTGAAGAGAAGAAAGGAATATACATACTGTATTTCGGCTAATATAAAAAACTATCTTAGAAGAAGATTAAATAATAATTTAAAAGGAAATTAAATAAAATAAAATGTACATTTCAAAATTAAATAAATAAAACTAAAAATCTTTAGAAATTATAATATTTTTTAGACTTTTTTAAAACATTTTTATTTATTTATTTATTTTTTAATTTTAGCTTAAATATTTTATAATTTGTTTTTTTTTATGAATAAATTTCTGTGTAATTTTTTTTTTAATGATTCTTCTTATATTCTTTATAATTATCCCTCATATTTGAGAAATTTTTGCCAATTTCTTTAATTTATTATTTATATATGTCTTCTTTTATTCGCCAATTTTTTTTATTATTATTCTTTATTTCTTTCACTAAAAATTTTGCCAAATTATGTATAAAAAAAAAGAATCTTAAATTTTTTTTGTTATAAAATGCTGACTTTGTAAAGTTCTTTCAAGGTTGTTCGGACATTGACATTTTTTCCACTTTTTTTTTTTTTTTTTGGCATAACAAAAACATTAAAAAATGTTGTTAGTTCTTGTTGCTCTTTGGTCTTTTTCTTTTCAAACTCTGTTTTAATTTTATATAATAAGCCAAAAACAAAACAAAGGAAACTTTTTTTACGTTTTTTAAGCTCGTATGATTTTAGTACAATAAGAAGACAAAAAAAAAAAAAAAAAAAACGATATAAAACATGCGTATGGCGTTAGCTTGATTTAAGTTTTTTTTTTTTTTTTTTTTTGAAGAAATACAAACATACATATATACATAAATGAAATAAGGTAACCAGGTGGGGGATATAGCTAATTTATACCAAATTTTGAAACTGTTATACCTTTTTTTAAAGTTTTCAATTTTTTAAAATTTTTATAACATTTTTTTTAATAATTTAAAATAATTTTTTAAATTCTCATACAATTTTTTAACTTATATACACTTTTTAGAACTGTTATACAAATTTTTATAACTGTTATAAAAATTTTTAAACTATTATACAGGTTTTTGAAATTGTTATACAGTCTTTTGAAATTGTTATACAGTCTTTTGAAAGTGTTATACAGTCTTTTAACCATTGTAAACTTTTTTTAAACTGTTCTACATTTTATTGTAACTGTTATACATCTTTTTGAAACTGTTCTACATCTTTATGAAACTGTTATACTGTTTTTAAAACTGTTATTCTTCTTTTTTAAGCTCTTATACAGTTTTCGGAACTGTTATACATTTTTGTATAACTGTTATAAAGAATTTTAGAACTGTTACACAAATTTTTAAACTATTATACAACTTTTTGAAACTGTTATACAGTTTTTTAACCATTGCAAACTTTTTTAAAGTGTTCAACATTTTATTGAAACTGTTATAAAATTTTTTGAAACTGTTATTCATATTATTGAAACTGTTATACATATTTTTCAAACTCTTATACCGTTTTTAATGCTTATAAAGTTCTTTAAATTTCTTATACAGATTTTTGCACCTATTGTACAGTATTTTTAACTGTTATATAAACTCTTATACGGATTTTTTAAGCTGTTATACAGGGTTTTTAAACTCTTATACAGTTTTGGAAACAGTTACGGTTTCTAAGAAAGTCTTATACAGTTTTTTCAAACTATTATACAGTATTTTTTTTTATTTATTTTTTTTTTTTTTATTTCTTATACTGTTTCTTAAAACTCTTATGTATATAGTTTTTTGAAACCGTTATACCGTTGCTTTAAACTATTATACAAACTTTTATTTTTGCTGTTATACAGTTATAACTGCTATATAGGTTTTTGATACTTTTATACAATTATTAAAATTTGTTACACTGTTTATTGAAACAGTTATACAGTTTTTTCAAAGTCTTATACAATCTATTAAACTTTAAAAAAGCTTTGTAAATTGTTTTGAAACTGTTATAGAATTATAAAACTGTTATATAGCTTTTTAAATCGATTTTTTTAAACTGTTATACTGTAATATAAAATTGTTATAAACTTTTCTTAACTGTTATACAGCCTTAAAAAAAATTTTTTTAAATTTATTTAAATGTTATAACATTTTTGAGACTGTTATACAGTTTTTTTTTCAAACTGTAGTAAATTATTTTAAACTTTTATATAGATTTTTAAACTGTTATAAACTTTTATAAAAACTGTAATGCTAAAATATGAAACTGTTATAAAATTTTATTAACTGTTTTCTATTTTTTGAAACTATTATACATCCTTTAAAAAAATATTAAAATATTATTTATTATTATTTTTTTTTTTTAACCGTTATAAGGTTTTTTTTTTTTTTTTTGTTATACAATATTTAATACTGTTATACAGCCTTAAAAGAATATTATGTAATTTGTTGAATTGTTCTTTTAAACTGTTATACTGTAATCTGAATTTATCATAAAAATATTTAAGCTGTTATACAGTTTTTAAAACTATTATACAACCTTAAAAAATATTAAAAAAAATATTTAATTTTTTTGAGACTGTTATACAGTTTTTTTTCCAACTGTTATACAGCTTTCAAACTGCTATAAAGTCTTTCAAAGCTGTTTTGAGGTAATATGAAATTGTTTTATAAGTTTTTTTAGCTAATATACAGTTTTTAAAACTGTTATACTGTAATCTGAAACTGTTAGAGTACATTTTTAACTGTCATACAGTATTTAAAACTGTTATACTGTAATCTTAAACTGTTACAATTTTTTTTTAACTGTTATACAGCCTTTAAAACTGTTATACATCCTTAAAAAAGTTTTCCAAAACTGTTGTATGCTAATCTGAAATTGTTATAAAAGTTTTTTTTTTTAACTATTATACAGTTTTGAAAACTGTTATACTGTAATCTGAACATGTTGGAACATTTTTTAACTGTTATACAGTTTCTAAAACTGTTATAAATCCTTAAAAATATTAAGAAATTTATTTAAATTTTTTAAGATTGCAATCAGAAACTGTTATACTGTAATCTGAAACTGTTATACAAGTTTTTTTAAGTATTATACAGGCTTAAATAGTATTAAAACATTTAGAAAACTGTAATTAAATGTTTTCAAACTGTTATAATTTGTTTTAAACTGTTATATAAATTTTATAACTTACACAATTTTTTAAAAACTGTTATACGGTAATTCCGACCTGTTATATAATATTTTTTAATCTGTTTTACAGTTTTTGAAACTTTAGTTATTTTTCTTAAACTGTTATACAGCTTTTACAATTAGAGTAGACAGGAGAGCATTCGCCACTTTTTTTGTTTAAAATGCTGTAATTTCAAAACAGTTTACGATATCAATAAACTTTTTTTAGTAATAGAAACCTTGATATGTTGGCTTATATTTAACCCCTTTTGATCCTAACTATCTTCATGTTAAGTTAGTTTTTATTATGAATTTGTAAAGTGACCAAAAGCGTCGAAAGTATTCCAACCCCACGTAATAGGGGCAGAATCGTTTTCCTCTATATGATAGTTTTTTACTTAATTTTAATACAGCATTTGAAAAAATGAACAAAAATTTATATATTTAATTGAATTTTATGTAAAATAAATAAAAATTCAATTAACAATGGCGATCCGAAATCTATGCATGAGAAAATCACTAAATGATTTTTGTTTGAATGCAATTAACACTAGAGAGTCTATATGTACAGTGAAAGATCTACAAATATTAAGCGCTTAGTATCTTATTACGACGTTCCTGGAGAATAAGTAAATCGGCCTATCAGCAGTTTGGCGAATGTACCCCAGGAGGAGTATTGCGCTCAAGTGTTAATTTGTTTCACACTTTAAAGGAATTTATTAAAACGTAAGTTGCAAATTCTTGTTCATTACTATCATGATTATAACAGAGAAAAAATTATTTGATAAATTCCAAAACGTATTAAAGCTATCACAGAAAATACCCACAGTGAAATATTTAGATGAGTATTGAAAAAAATAAAACAGTTAATCACGTCTACCTTCGAACAAATGTATGTTGAAAATATCAAAATTTGGTTGATGAAAGTTCTGTTATAGAGGAAAAGAAAATCAATTATTAACACAAAAAATTTTACTTCGTTTCCAAAATAATTGGCAAAAACGAATGTGCCCTTATGTGGAATGCTCCCCCTTCTACCCTATAATAAATTAGTTGAAAACTATTATTTAGGTTTTGGAAATGTTCTACAACTTTTCAAATCTATTATACCCTTTTGTTATATATTTTTTGAAACCTTTATAATTCTTACATTAATTTTTCAAAAATCATATACAGAAAACTTTTACACAGAAAAAAGTCACCAATTAACAAATATATATGAAAATAATTCATTCAATTATAAACTTGTTTAAATTTGCACCTCTCACCAAAATGATTATATCAATTACTAAAAACTATAAAAAATACAAAACAGAAAAAAATTCCCAATTAATAAATTAATTAAATCAATCAAGTAGATGATTGAATGAATTAAAAATGTGTATAGGAAAAAAATCATTCCAACATTTATTTTTTATTTTTATTTTTTCCTGAACATATTTATTAAATTTTGATGAAAAATTAAACAACTGAGTTAATTGTAAAAAAGACGGTAATAATTTTTTCTGTGTATATAGAGATAATTTTGAAAAGTTGCCTTAAAATTTGTATTCCTATGTTATGAATCCTTCATCGAAGACCTTATAAAGTATATATTTTCTTGGCCCTCTTGAAAATCTAAGACGATCTAACGATGGCCGTCCGTCTGTCTGTTGAAAGCAGGATAGAGCTCTGGGCGGTCATCTTAGTAGAACGAAATTTGGCACTAAAATTTTTCCTATATATAGGGTTTGTTTGGTATTGAAAATTAAGGAAAAATTATGGACCAAATTCTACAAAAATAGGGTGTCCGTCGTAACTATAGTTCATACTTTTCCGCCAATATATTTTACAAAAATCATATACATTTTTTGTAGAAATAAATCTTTGAAAAAAAATCTTCAAATAAATTAAATTTAACATCTGATCTTAGGTGGAATATTTACGACTTAATTAAATTTATTTTTTCTAGTATTTTAAAAGCCTTAGCTACAAAAAAAGAACCTTATAATCGTTCATCAAATTCTTGAGACAACATGAATGAAAAGACAATGAAAGAATCCCAAACTCTAACTACTTACTTACTTGATTATTAAGTACTACAAGTATATATATCTACATGAAGAGAACAAAAAAAAAAAAAGTACCTCAAAATAATTACCCTTGAATAACAATAACTATGTACTAACAATATATAAAATTACTTAAAAGAATAAAGAGTAAAAAAACTGAAACCCCCTCTTTTCAAACTACAATATAAATGAAAATAAAGATCTTCAAAAAAAAAAAAAAAAAAAAAAAAAACATAAAAAATTTAAACTAAATTAAAAATGCGTATAACGAACTTGAACTTCAAAAAAAATAAATGCTTTAATATATACATATAGAAACATACTCTTATAAAAATTTAATGGTATGTTGGTATGTATATAAGGAAGAAAAAAATTCCATCCAAAATTTTATTTTCTTGTCTTCAAAAAGGTTTTCAAAGTCAAGGTGTTTTTAGAGACACACAAAAATTTTGTTGTTACTTTTTTGAAATTTATTTCCTTTCCCCTCCCCCCCCAGAAAAAAAGAAGCCCTTTAAAATATTTTAAGCAAAAAAATTTAAAATTTTTTTAACTTACAAATTACGTGCTTGAAATATTTATTTCAAATTGTAATTTTATTTTGGGCGTTGGGTGATTTTGATTTAAGATTTATTATAACCAAAAAAATGTTATTATTATTGAGCTTCTTTTGAAAAGAAGAATAAAACTTTTAAAATTTTTTTTCCAGAATTTTTTTATTAAAGAGCAAAAAATTATTTAGATGAAGATCAGAAGATCATAAGAAAAAAAAAAAAAAATAATAATGAAAACATCATGTTAAAAGATTAATATTTGAATCTACACTTTCTAAAATCTATATTTAATTAAATGACTATTCATTAAACATTAGTCAAGGTATAAATTAATCATTATTTGAAATCTAAGCAAATTAATTCTGTATAAGTTTAATACGAAATCTATTATTTTTATTTCTTTATTACTCTTAACCTCCGCCAAATTTACTCAAAAATTTAATTTCAATACTTAAAAATCTTTAAAGATTTCAAGCGTTAAAAAAACACTATTTCCTTTAAAAAAATAAAAAATATTTAAGTCTTTACTAGTCTCAAAATTCTTTTTGGAATTAGTGTTTCTAAAACCACATTCTATTCTATTTTATTTATTTATTCTTATAACAAAAGTGCGTTCTAATTCCTACAGTGTTTATTAATATACTCTCGCTTACTCTTTTTTTTTTTTTCTACTTCAGCTCTGTGTGTGTGAATTATTCTATTCTATAAGTTACGCATAATTTTTTTTGTTTCTAAAAAAAACATTTATCACATCATAAAAATCCAACTGACAGATCTTTCAAATAGACAAAAATAACAACAACTTAAGCCTGAAAAAAACATATTTCACAAAATTCCTCTTCTCATTATTTAGGCTCTTTACATATAAATAAATAACATTTCAAATCTATGGGATTGTTTTGCTTTTTTTTTTTTTTTCTCTATAATTTGTATCTATGTGTGGTATATAAATGAGTATATGTTATTTTGGTAAAAATAAAAAAATATATAGTTTTAGGGTATGGTGGTATTAGAGCAAGTTTACTGACCTTGAACTTCACAAAAAAATTAAATAGAATTTTTTTCTCTAAAATCTATAAATGTATGTATTGGTCTCTGTATAATATATGAAAATAAAATTTAAATTTATTTGTTTAAATTTCTATAGCAATTCTTTTTATTCAACACAATACAAATGTAAAAGTATGAGTGAGTGTGTCAGCAAGGCGGCAAAAATTTGAATAACAATAATTTGTTTAGAAAGTTTTTTTTTTTTTTTCGTTTATTAGAATAGAAATGAATGTTTGCGGGGTATTTTTTATTTTTTTAGTTAAGAAAAAAATATGGCGAATCTGTGTTTTTTTTCTAAATGCTATTTATTGAATTTAATGTTAAATATTTAGTTTATTAGATTTTTAGGCAATTTTTTACTTTTGGTACAGATTCTATTTTTGTTTTGTTTATGCCAGATGAAAAATAAAATTGAAAGGTGTGATTTTTTTTAAGTTTAAACAAAAATAAAAATACTAATATTTTAGGGGATTATTTTGTAATAATAAGTGGAAAAGGTCAGTGTTTAGAATATAGAATATTGAAATTAGGGTTGTTTATAAGACAATTTAATATTTAAGGCTATAATTTTTTTTATAGGTCAGTTTATAGTCCCATTTTTAGTCTATTTTTAAGTCTAAAATAGACCATAATCAAGACAATAGTCAAGACTATAGACCAAACTACAAACTAGACTATAGTCTCAACTATAGTATATATAAGACTATAGTCTCAACTATAGTCTTGACTATAGTCTAGTCTATAGTCTTGACTATAATCTAGTCTATAGTCTTAATTACAGTCTAGTCTATAGTCTTGACTAAAGTCTAGTCTATAGTATTGACTGTAGTCTAGTCTATAGTTTTGACTATAGTCTAGTTTATAGTTTGACTATAGTCTAGTCTATAGTCTTGACTATAGTCTACTCTATAGTCTACTCTATAGTCTAATTTATAGTTTAGTCTATAGTCATGACTATAGTCTAGTTTATAGTTTAGTTTTTCAAAGTTTAGTCTATAGCCATGACTATAGTCTAGTTTATTGTCTAATCTATAGTCTTGACTATAGTCTAGTCTTGAATAGATTATAGTATAATCTATAGTCTCAACTATAGTCTTGACTATAGTCTAGTTTATAGTTTAGTCTATAGTCTTTATTATAGTCTAGTCTATAGTCTTCACTATAGTCTAGTTTATAGTTTAGTCCATAGTCTAAACTATAGTCTAATTCTTAGTCTAGTCTATGATCTTGACTATAGTCTAGTATATAGTCTTGACTATAGTCTAGTATACAGTCTTGACTATAGTCTAGTCTATAGTCTTGACTATAGTCTAGTATATAGTCTTGACTATAGTCTAGTCTATAGTCTTGACTGTAGTCTATTCTATAGTCTAGTTTATAGTTTAGTCTATAGTCTAGTCTATAGTCTTGACTATAGTCTAGTCTATAGCCTTGACTATATTGTAGTTTATAGTCTTGACTATACTCAAGTCTATAGTCTTGACTATATTCTGGTTTATAGTTTTGACTGTAGTCTAGTTTATAGTTTAGTCTATAGTCCTGACTATAGTCTAGTCTATAGTCTTGACTATAGTCTGTTCTATAGTCTAGTTTATAGTTAAGTCTATAGTCTTGACTATATTCTAGTTTATAGTCTTGACTATATTCTGGTTTATAGTCTTTACTATATTCTACTTTATAATCTTGACTATATTCTGGTTTATAGTCTTGACTATAGTCTATTCTATAGTCTAGTTTTTAGTTTAGTCTATAGTGTTGACTATATTCTAGTCTATAGTCTTGACTATATTCTGGTTTATAGTCTTGACTATAGTCTAGTCTATAGTCTTGACTATAGTCTAGTCTATAGTCTTGACTATAGTCTAGTCTATAGTCTTGACTATAGTCTAGTCTATAGTCTTGACTATAATCTAGTCTATAGTCTTGACTATAGTCTAGTTTATAGTCTTGACTATAGTCTAGTCTATAGTCTTGACTATAGTCTATTCTATAGTCTAGTTTATAGTTTAGTCTACAGTCTAGTCTATAGTCTTGACTATAGTCTAGTCTATAGCCTTGACTATATTGTAGTTTATAGTCTTGACTATACTCAAGTCTATAGTCTTGACTATATTCTGGTTTATAGTTTTGACTGTAGTCTAGTTTATAGTTTAGTCTATAGTCCTGACTATAGTCTAGTCTATAGTCTTAACTATAGTCTGTTCTATAGTCTAGTTTATAGTTAAGTCTATAGTCTTGACTATATTCTAGTTTATAGTCTTGACTATATTCTGGTTTATAGTCTTTACTATATTCTACTTTATAATCTTGACTATATTCTGGTTTATAGTCTTGACTATAGTCTATTCTATAGTCTAGTTTTTAGTTTAGTCTATAGTGTTGACTATATTCTAGTCTATAGTATTGACTATATTCTGGTTTATAGTCTTGACTATAGTCTAGTCTATAGTCTTGACTATAGTCTAGTCTATAGTCTTGACTATAATCTAGTCTATAGTCTTGACTATAGTCTAGTCTATAGTCTTGTCTATAGTCTAGTCCATAGTCTTGACTATAGTCTAGTCTATAGTCTTGACTATATTCTAGTTTATAGTCTTGGCTATAGTCTAGTTTATAGTTTAGTCTATAGTCTTGATTATAGTCTAGTCTATAGTCTTGACTATAGTCTAGTTTATAGTCTAGTCCATAGTCTTGACTATAATCTAGTCTATAGTTTTGATTATAGTCCAGTCTATAGTCTTGACTATAGTCTAACCTATAGTTTTGACTATAGTCTATTCTATAGTATTAATTATAGTCTATTGTATATTCTTGACTATAGTTTAGTCTATGGCCTTGACTATAGTCTATTGTCTTGACTATAGTCTATAGTCTTGACTATAGTCTATAGTTTTGACTATAGTCTATAGTCAAAGTCTAGTTCATTATCTAGTCAAAACTATAAACTTGACTATGGTCTAGTCTATTCTATAGTTTATTGTAGGTATGTAGAAATTTTGTTAGCTGAATTGAATTTTTTTTTTAGCTGAATTGCAAATTAAGTTTGCTGAATTGAATTAAAATCAATCAAATTTATTTATATTTGACATTAAGTGCAAATTCAGTTAGAAATTTTAACATTTTCAATTAAAGTTGAACATTTCTTATATCCCAGCAGAATTTATTTTTTATTAGTCAAATTAATTAATTTTTACTTTAAATGAAATTCAGCAAGCTAAATTGTAAAAAAAATTTAACTTAATAAAAAAATTTAAGGCTAAGTAATAGTTTTATGAATTTTTTTCAAGTTTTTTAAGCTGAATAGTAAAATTTCCTAGCTAAATTAAGCTTAAACTTAATTTTTTGAAAGAAAGTTAAACATTTTCTTAGCTGAACTGAAATTCAACATAGCTGAATTGAGTTTTTTTTAGTAAAATATATTAATTTCTCACTTTGAATTGAATTCAGCTAGCTGAATTGTAAAACAAGTCAGCTGAATTGAGTTTTTGTTAGTCATATATATTAATTTTTCACTTTAAATTGAATTCAGCTAGCTGAATTGTACATAAATTTAACTGAACATGAACTTTTAAAGCTAAATAATATTTTTCTTATATTTCTTTGAATTTTTCTTAGCTGAATAGCAAAAATTCCGAGCTGAATTAATATTTCTTAAGACTAAACTTAATTATTCCAAAGAAAGTTACGAATTTGAATTGTAAAAAAATTTAGCTAAATATAACAATGGTTAGCTGAATTAAATTTTTATGAATTCTTTTTTAAATTTACTCGGCCGAATAACAAAAATTTCTAGCTGAATTAATATTTCATAAACTTAAACATAAATTTTTAAAGGGAGATATAAATTTTCTTCGATGAATTGAAACTTATGTTAGCTGAATTTCAAAATAATTTAGCTATATTAGTTAATATTTTTTTTAGTTAATTTTTATTTTTTTTTCTCACTTTAAATAAAATACAGCTACCTGAATTGTTAAAAAACGAGCTGATCTATGTTTAGCTTTATCTAACCTTACAACAGTTCATTACTACGCATGATAAAATGTCCAAAAATAAATACTTACCTAAAAAACAAAAATATAAAAGATTGATTACTCTAGGCTAAAGATAATCTAACACCTATTAGAACATATTTAAACAAACAACCAACTAAACAACCAGTGAACCATTTAATTAAGTTCTAAATTTAATAACAATCAAAACTTGTTTTCAAAATTCTAACCATTATTTATGTTTAATTATTGATAAATAATTAAATAATTTGGTAATATTTGTTAGAGCAGCAACAACAACAACTACAACATTAGAATAAATATTTGTTTAAGCATAGAAAAACCTTCAAATAGAATTTTGAACTTATATTTTTTCAAAATGATTTGGCTAAATTATGAAAAATAAAAAGAAAGAAAACAAAAATAATAATTATTATTAAGTAGAAGTGTTAGAAAGCAACATGTTTTTCAACATGATAAATTTTAGAGAAAAATTAACTTTTAATAAATATATTTTTTTATAAAAAATGATATCATGTTTTTTTTTATAAGCAAGTAATTTAAAATATGATTAATATTATTTTAATTAAAAATTAATAATAATTAAATTGAAAAAAGTATTAAAAAATCTATAATTCATATGATGAATTAAAATTTAGTTAAAAATTTTCTTATTTATCTAGCTGAATTTCATTTAAAGTAAGAAATAAATAAAATTGGCTTATAAAATATAAATTCAGCTAATTAGTTGAGCTATTCAGCTAAAACAAAGCAATAAGCTTAAACAATTTCAATTCAGCAGAGATATTTTGTTATTCTGCTGCGTTTATTTAAATAAAACTTCGTTAAAATTGAATTTAGTTAAAAATTTTAATATTTAGTTCCGTTTTATTGCAATTCAGCTGGCTGAATTTCATTTAAAGTTAGAAATAAATAAATTTAAATTATAAAGACTCAATTTAGCTGCTAATTTTGCTATTCAGCTTAGAATATATAGTTCTTTTCTAACAAATTTAACATTTAATTTAAGATAAAAATTATTAGAATTTGATTTAAATATAAAATTTTTACATTCAGCTTAAATTTTTTTACAATTCAGCTAGCTGAATTACATTTAAATTGATAAATTAATAAATTTAGCTGATAAAAACTTAATTTAGCTGACTGATTTTGCTATTCAGCTAACAAAATTTCCAATTCAGCTAAGAAAATTTAGTTATTTTCTAAAAAATTAAACATTTTACTAATGAAATTGCTATTCAGCTGCGTATACTTAAAAATAAAATTTTACAAGTTTAATTCATTTTAAAATGTTCATATTTAACTTGATTTTTTTACAATTCAGCTAGCTGAATTGCATTTAAATTGATAAATTAATAAATTTAGCTCATAAAATCTTAATATATGTAATTTATTTTGCTATTCAGCTAACAAATTTATAATTCAGCTAATAAATTTTATAGCTTTTTTGAAAAATAATACCTTTAGCTTTAGAAATTATAATTCAGCTAAGATATTTTGCTATTCAGCTGCTTGTAATTAAAGAAAAATTGTATTTAATTTATTTTCCTTTAATATTTTTATATTTTGCTTAATATTTTTACAATTCAGCTAGCTGAATTTAATTATAATTAATAAGTTATGAAATTGGTTTGATAAAATTTCAATTTAGCAAGTTTTTGATCATATTCAGCTGCGTAAAATTTAAGAAATAATTCAGGTTTTGATGTCTTTTAAGAACTTTATCATTTATCGTTTTTATTTGACTGTATTTACTCTATTTATTTTAAAATTCTTTAAAAAATAAATAAATAAATAAAATCGAAATTGCGTCATTTTATTTACAGATTAGATTATTTATATTTACATGTGTTTATTTTTGTAGTTTTATTTTGGTGTTTTTATTACATCGATAAATTTTTATGTTTTCAAATTTTCAAGTTCAAAAACGTACAAATTTGTTGATAAACTTAAGAGAATAATGAACGATTTCATGGTGTAAATAAATTAGAAAATAAAAAAAAAAATTTAAACACGGAAGTCATAAGCAGGTATATTTTTTAGAGGGTGTTTTTGTCATAAAATAAACAATTTTATGATTTCATTAGTTAAATAAGCTATTAAATTAATAATATTTATATAATAAAATTATGAATTTTAATAATAAATTTCTTTTATTTTTCTTATCGTTTTAGGTAAGTGGAAATTAATAAAATTAATACAAATTATAAGTGTCTTAAACAATGACTTAAATAAAGTAAGTAGAACTAAAAATTAAGGGCTAAAAGTTCTTCTTTTTTTTACTTTCTTTTACACTTTTATTTTCTTTATTTTTTATTCTGTCAATCTCGTTTTAATAATTTCCTATCAGCCTTTTAACAAAACCTGACTTTAAAATTCTCTCCAAAAAATCAAAAATAATGAAATACTTTGATGAAAACATAAAAGACCGTAAATTAATGCTAAAAATTTTAATAAACAACAACACAAATTTTAAAAAAAAGAGAAAAAAGAAAAGAAGAAATGAAAGAAAGAAAAAAATTTAAAATTTGGCAATGAACTTGAAACACGTGTAAAGCGTATGAATATATATATTTTTTTCTTTTTACTTTAAAAATTACAAGCTCTATATACATACACACACATACATACATATACATATAGCTATTTTAAACATGTGTAAGAGTATAAGTGCGTAAACACCTATAAGTCTTAAAAAGCATAAAAGATTGTTAATATAAAGAAGAGATTATATAGAAGTAAAAGGGGGAAATAAATGTTTAACCCATTTAAAGCCTAGAATATATTTTTTTTACTATTCAGCTAATAAATATCAAATTCAGCTAAGAAAATATCTTATATACCATAAAAATGCAACATTTAGCTTAAGAAATTTTAATTCAGCAAAGTTATTTTAACATCTAGCTAGATAAATTGGAAAAAATTTAATAAAATATTAATGTGGTTAAACATTTTTAAATTCAGCTTAAGTTTTTTACAATTCAGCTAGCTGAATTTAATGTTAAATTCAAAATTAATAAATTTACTAAATAAAAATCCAATTCATATAAGTAATTTTGCTATTCAGCTAACAAATTTGCAATTCAGCTAACAAAATATCTTTTATACCATACAAATACAGCATTTAGCTTAAGAAATTTTAATTCAGCAAACACATTTTGTTATTCAGCTAGGTTAATTGGGGAAAAATATAATAAAATTTTAATTTAGCTAAAAAATTTTAAATTCACCTAAAGCTTTTTACAATTCAGCTAGCTGAATTTCATGTTAAATTCAAAATTAATAAATTTAGTTCGAAAAGATCTAATTCAGCTAACTAATTTTGCTATTCAGCTAACAAATTTCCAATTTAGCTAACAAAATATCTTTAACACCATACATATACAGCATTTACCTTAAGAGATTTCAATTCAGCAAAGTTATTTTAATATTCAGCTAGATTAATTGGAAATAATTTAATAAAAAATTAATTTAGTTAAAAATTTTTAAATTCAGCATAAGTTTTTTTACAATTCAGCTGGCTAAATTTCATATTTAGTCCAAAATAAATAAATTTAGTTAGTAAAAATCGAATTCAGCTAAATAATTTTGCTATTCAGCTAACAAATTTCCAATTCAGTTAACTAAATATCTTTTACACCATACAATTAAGGCATTTGGCTTAAGAAGTTTCAATTCAGCAACCCCATTTTCATATTCAGCTAGGTTAATTGGTAAAAAATATAATAAAATTTTAATGTAGCTAAAAATTTTTAAATTCAGCTAATGTTTTTCACAATTCAGCTAGCTAAATTTTATGTCAAATACAAAATTAATAAATTTAGTACATAAAAATCCAATTCATGTAAGCAATTTTGCTATTCAGCTAGCAAAACCTAAATTCAGCTCACGGAATATCTTTTAGTTTAAAAAAATAAAGCATTCAGCTTAAGAATTTTCAGTACAGCTGCCATATTTTGCTATTCAGCTAAGTAAATTTGAAGTAAACTTAATAAATTTTATATTTGGGACTGATATTTTCATATTCAGCTACATTTTTTTACAATTCAGCTAATTTATTTTACGATGCAGCTAGCTGAATTTCATCTTAAGCTCAAAATAAATAAATTTAGCTAATAAAAACCCAATTCAGCTGACTTATTTCCCTATTCAGCTAACAAATTTCCAATTCAGCTAATAAAATGTTTTACAGTTTTAAGAATTTACAGTGCAGCTGCCATATTTTGCTATTCAGCTAAGTAAATTTGAAGTAAAATTAATAAATTTTATATTTGGGACTGATATTTTCATATTCAGCTACATTTTTTTACAATTCTAATTTATTTTACGATGCAGCTAGCTGAATTTCATCTTAAGTTCAAAATAAATGAATTTAGCTAATAAAAACCCAATTCAGCTAACCAAATGTTTTGTTATTCTTCATAATAAGGCTTTCTAGCTTCAAAATTTTCAATTTAGCTTCTGTATTTTACTATTCAGCTAAGAAATATTAAAGAAAACTTGATAAAACCCCAATTCAGCTGATAATTTATAAAAATAAGACATTCAGCTTAAATATTTTCAATTCAGCTGCCATATTTTGATATTCAGCTAAGTAAATTTAAAGCAAAATTAATCAATTTTATATTCGAGTCTCATATTTTCATATACAGCAAAAATTTTTTAAGTTATTTTACAATTCAGCTAGCTGAATTTTATTTTAAGCCCAAAATAAATAAATTTAGCTAATAAAACTGCAATTCAGCTGACTTATTTTGCTATTCAGCTAACATATTTCCAATTCAGCTAACCAAATGTCTTGACATTCTTAAAAATTATGCATTCAGCTTAAGAATTTTCGATTCAGCTTCTGTATTTTACTATTCAGCTAGGAAATATTAAAGAAAAATTAAAAAAAAAATTAAATCCCTTCACATATTTTCATATTCAGCTTAAGTTTTTTAATAATTCCAATTTTAATAAATTTAGTTATCAAAAACTTAATTCAGCTAATTAAATAGGATATTCAGCTAACAAATTTCCAATTCAGCTAAAAAAATAAATTATATTTCATGAAAATAAGTTACTGAGTTTGAGAAATTTCAATTCAGCTAGGAAATTTTGTTATGCAGCTGAAAAAAAATTAACAGAAATTGAATTAAGCTAAAAATTTTAAAATTCAGCTTAATTTTTTTACAATTCAGCTAGCTGAATTTCATTTTAAACCCAAAATAAATAAATTTAGCTAATAAAACCCCAATTCAGCTGAATTATTTTGCTATTCAGCTAACAAATTTCCAATTCAGCTAACAAAATGTTTTGGAATTTTTCAAAATTAGGCATTCAGCTTACAAATTTTTAATTCAGCTTCTTTATTTTACTATTCAGCTAAGAAATTTTAAAGAAAAATTATAATTTTTTTAAATACGTCTCATATTTTCATATTTAGCTTAAGTTTTTTACAATTCAGCTAGCATGATATACATGTTCAATAAAAAATAAATAAATTTAGTAAAAAAAAAAAAAAAAACTTAATTTAGCTAATTCAATTGGCTATTCAGCAAACAAATTTCTAATTCAGCTAAAAAAATAAATTATATTTCATGAAAATAAGTTACTGAGTTTAAGAAATTTCAATTCAGCTAGGAAATTTTGTTATTCAGCTAAGTAAATTTTGAATAAAAAAAATAAATAAATAAATTAAGCTAAACATTTTAATTTTTTTACAATTCAGCTAAGTAATTTTTATTAAGGAAGCCCTAAAATGTATGTTTAGCCTATAATATTAAATTCAGCTGAAATATTTTTCAATTCAGCTGAAAAAAAAATCAATTTTATTTAAGAAATTATATATTCAGCTTTTAAAATCGATATTCAGCATTGAGATTTTATTATTCAGCTAACTAATTTATATATTCAGCTATTTTTTTACAATTCAGCTGGTTAAATTGCATGAAAAATAAAAAAATTAAGATTTGTGAGCTTTAAAATCTATTCAGCTAATTTTATTTGCAATTCAGCTATGTTATATCACAATTCAGCTGGTTAAATTTCTTTCTATAACTGAAATTAGGTGAAAAACCTTATTAATTGCTAATTCAGCTAAGAAAATTTTAAGAAAACTTAATAAAAATTAAATTTTACTACTTAAAATCAAATTCAGCTATATATATTTGCAATTCAGCTAGCTGAATTTCATTTAAAAGCACAAATATATAATTTCAGCTTATAAAATCTCAATTAAGCCAACTTTTTAACAATTCAGCTAGCTGAATTCAATTTTTATGAGCATATCTATAAATTAAACTTAAAAAAATTTAATTTAGCCCAAGAAATTGCAATTCAGCTAAGTAATTTTTCAATTCAGCTACTTAAATTTCTTTTAAAAAATAAATTTTTATAAAATACTTTATGTAAAACTAATTCAGCAAAGAATTTTTACTATTCAGCTTAAAAAATTTAAATAAAAATTTAAAAAACTAATTACATTTATATTTCTTATACCCCCAAAGGGTTAATAATTTAATTTTTATGTTCTCAACTCGTTACATTCCCTAAAAAGTTCGACCAACCAAAAACAGAAGTCAAAATTATCATTAAAAAATGGCGAAAAATACGAAAAAAAAAAAAAAACAACACACTCACACTCTATCAGAAAAAGAACAATACAGTTTAGCATTAAAAAAAATTTACAAACAAAAAAAATGTCCAGTTAAAAACCATGAATTGTAGTAAACAACATTATTATTTTTCGTGCTTATTGTAAATCATTAACTTTGTTTTTCGGTTTTTCTTTTAACAATATTCTGTTGTTGTCGAAAATTCGTATTTATTTTCGACGTAATAACCTAGATTTTTCGAAAAAAATACCTCTAAACCTTTTGAAAAAAATGGTAAATAAACGTAACTTCTTGCAAAAAGAAATATTCTAAGGAAAGAGTTCTGTTTTTTGATGAATTTCAGTTTTTTATTGTTTTACATATTTTATAATAATTGTTATTGTTGTTTTAATTTTACTTTAAACAATTGTTGTGTTTTATTTACATGGCGGATTTAATTCTAAGAAATGAAATGTCATCAGATTTTTTTATAAATTCTGCTCATATTCATTTGGGTTTCCTTTTACTTGTAAACAGATTTGTGTTTTTGTTATAAATGGAAGCCATTTTGGTTTTTGCTAATTGGCGCCTAAACAATTGTATATTGAGGAGAGTTTGATAAAAAAAAGTCAAGTAAACAATTTGTAATTCTAGAAATATTTAAAAAGACTCATGAAAAGTAAGAAAAAAAAAGAGGGGAAAGCAACTGAAATTGACAAAAAAAATTTAGAAAATGCCTTAAGAACTTAATTCAGCTAAAATTTTTTTACAATTCAGCTGGAATTTTTACTATTCAGCTGGTGAAATTTTAATTTGACCTAATGAATTATTCATTTATCTCAAAAAAATCGAATTCCGCAAGGTTATTTCGTTATTTAGCTAAGGAAATTTCAAGAAAATTTAAAGAAATTGATTTTTTTTCTTAAAAAAATTTAATTCAGCTAACAATTTTTACTATTCAGATGCATCTAAATGTTGGTACATAAAAAATAATAAGGTAATTTTTAAGAAAAACCATTTTAAATCTAATTCAGCTGAAGTTGTCTACAATTCAGCTAGCTTAATTTATGAATAAATGTGAAAAATTATCATTTACAATCAAAAACTTTAATTCAGCTGACATTTTAAGCTATTCAGCTATGAAAATATGATATGAAGCTAAATTTTTATTGAAAAAATTAAAGTCAATCAACAAGTTTTGCTTAAAAATTAAATTCAGCTAACAATTATTACTATTAAGCTGCTTCAAAATGTTGGTACATAAGAAATAATAAGGTAATTTTTAAGAAAAACTCTTATAAATCTAATTCAGCTGAAGTTTTTTACAATTCAGCTAGCTAAATTTATGACTAAGTGTAAAAATTAACTTTTTATAAATAAAAACTTCAATTCAGCTAACATTTAAAGCTATTCAGCTAAGAAAATATGATTACAAACTAAACTTTTATTTAAAAAAATAAATTCAGCCCACAACATTTGCTTAAAAATTAAATTCAGCTAACAATTTTTACAATTCAGCTGCTTCAAAATGTTGGTACATAAGAAATAATAAGGTAATTTTTAAGAAAAACTCTTATAAATCTAATTCAGCTGAAGTTTTTTACAATTCAGCTAGCTAAATTTATGACTAAATGTAAAAATTAACTTTTTATAAATAAAAACTTCAATTCAGCTAACATTTAAAGCTATTCAGCTAAGAAAATATGATTACAAACTAAACTTTTATTTAAAAAAATAAATTCAGCCCACAACATTTGCTTAAAAATTAAATTCAGCTAACAATTTTTACAATTCAGCTGCTTCAAAATGTTAGTACATAAGAAATATTAAGGTAATTTTTAAGAAAAACACTTTTAAATCTAATTCAGCTGAAGTTTTTTACAATTCAGCTGGCTAAATTTATGACTAAATGTAAAAAATAACTTTTTATAACTAAAAACCTCAATTCAGCTAACATTTTAAGCTATTCAGCTCAGAAAATATAATTACAAACTAAACTTTTATTTAAAAAAATAAATTCAGCCCACAAAGTTTGCTTAAAAATTAAATTCAGCTAATAATTATTACTATTTAGCTGATTAAAAATAATAGAAATTTTAATTTGACCTAATGAATTATTCATTTATCTCAAAAAAATCGAATTCAGCAAGGTTATTTCGTTATTCAGCTAAGGAAATTTCAAGAAAATTTAAAGAAATTGATTTTTTTCTTGAAAAAATTTAATTCAGCTAACAATTATTGCTATTCAGCTGCTTCAAAATGTTTGTACATAAGAAATAATAAGGTAATATATAATAAAATCACTTTTAAATCAAATTCAGCTCAAGTATTTTGCAATTCAGCTGGCATAAATTATGAATAAATATGAAAAAATAAATATTTTCAATTAAAAACCTCAATTCAGCTGACATATTATGCTATTCAGCTTATATGTTTTGCTATTCAGCTGCTTTAAAACCCTAAAAAATAAATTATGTTCCTTTAAAATCCCCTTTAAACCTAATTCAACTGAATTTTTTCGTTATTCAGCTGGCTGATTTTATGTTTTAAGATGAAAATTACTAATTTTAATTCAAAAACTCAATTCAGCTAAATTATTTTGCAATTCAGCTAAGAAAATTTGTTTTAGAATTAAAGAAAATCAAAGTTTATATTGAAAAAATGTAATTCAGCTAAGATGTTTTGTTTTAAAATCTTTAAAAACATGATTTTTTTAGCTATATTTCTGAAATTCACCTTTAAACCTAATTCAGCTAAAGATTTCCTGCAATTCAGCTGGCTGATTTTATATTTTAACATGAAAATTACTAATTTAAATTCAAAAAACTTAATTCAGCTAAAGGTTTCCGCAATTTAGCTGAGTAAATTTATGTCGAAATATAAAAATTATTAATTAAAACTCAAAAAACTATTCAGCTTACAGATTTTCCAATTCAGCAAAGGAACAATTTTCTAAATTGATATATTTGCTCATATTTTCTTTGAAAAATTCTTTTAACGTTATTCAGCTAAACATTTTCTCTATTCAGCTAAGTAAATTTCCTTAAAAGTAATAATATCTTTATTTTTCTTAATTGAAAATAAATTCAGCTGCTTAAAATTCTTTAAAATCTATCAATTAATACATATTTTTAATAAAAATTATCTTTAAATCTAATTCAGCTAATTTTTTCGTAATTCAGCTGTATTAGTTTATAAGCAAACATGAAATTTTGTTGCATTCTAACGAAAAATTCAGCTATAAAGCTATTCCGCTAAACCTTTTAACTATTCAGCTGGATAAAATTATGTCTAAATGCAAAAAATTATTGATTATATTCAGCTATAAAATTATATTCAGCTATAAAATTATGCAATACAGCTAAGAATTTTCTATGAAAATATAAATTGTTCATGTTTTTACTCTAAAACCCTTTTTTAAACTCAATTCAGCTACACTTTTTCTTAATTCAGCTAAGGAATTTTGTATGGAAACTGAAATTTATTATGTATTTTTGCTAAAAATCGGGTTTAAATGTAATTCAGCTGAAATTTTTCTCAATTCAGCTAAGTAATTTAATGTCGCAGGACAATATTTATAGGCATTTTGTCCAAAAACGTAATTTAAACTAAATTCAGCAAGGGCTTTCAATCATTCAGCTGGTTAATTTCCTTAGAAAACAGCAAGGGTTTTCCATAATTCAGCTAAGTAAATTTTGTATGAAAACCTAAGATTTTTATGTATTTTATGTAAAAAATAGCTTTAAATGCAAATTTTTATTGAAATAATTAAATTCAGCTAATAAATTTTGTTATTCAGCCGCCTTTAAATCATATAAAATAAGTTATATTTCTTTAAATCACTTTTAATACTAATTCAACTGAAGTTTTTCGCAATTTAGCTGACTGATTTTATGTTTTAAAATGAAATTTACTAATTTTAATTCAAAAAACTCAATTCAGATAAATTATTTTGCAATTCAGCTTAGTAATTTTGCTTTAAATTAAAAAAAATTCAAAATTTATTTTGAAAAATTGTAATTCAGCTAAAAATTTTAGCTTTAAAATCCTTAAAAACATGATTTTTTTAATTAAAAATTTGACTTTTTCCTAAATATATCATTTAAACTAAATTCAGCAAGTGTTTTTTATAATTCAGCTAAGTAAATTTGTATGAAAACTTAAGAATTTTATGTATTTTATGTAAAAAATTGCTTTAAATGCAATTCAGCTACACTTTTTCTTAATTCAGCTAAGAAAATTTGTGTGAAAATCTGAAAATTTTATATTTTTTCTCTAAAAATCATTTTTAAATGCAATTCAGCTACACTTTTCATTAATTCAGCTAAGTATTTTCATGTGAAACCGTTATTTTTTCATGCATTTTCGCTAAAAATCGGCTTTAAACCCAATTCAGCTAAGGAGATTTGTATGAAATCTTGAAATTTTTGTATTTTTTCTCTTAAAATCAAATTTAAATGCATTTCAGCTACGCTTATAATTAATTCAGCAAAGTATTTTTGGTGAAAACATGAATTTTGTATGTATTTTGGATAAAAATAGGTTTTAAATGGAATTCATCTAAACATTTTCTTAATTCAGCTAAGGAATTTTGTATGGAAACTATAATTTTTCATGTATTTTTGCTTAAAATCAGGTTTTAATACAATTCAGCTAAGCTTTTTCTTAATTCAGCTAAGGAATTCTGTATGGACACCGTAATTTTTCATATATTTTCGCTAAAAATCTGTTTTAAATGCCATTCAGCAGAGCTTTTTCTTAATTCAGCGAAGGAATTTTGTATGGAAACCATAATTTTTCATGTATTTTTCCTAAAAAGCTGTTTCAAATGTATTCAGCTATATTTTTCCTCAATTCAGCTTAGAAATTTTATGTCGAAAGACAATATTTAGAGATATTTCATTCAAAAACACAATTTAAACCAAATTCAGCAAAAGATTTTCACTTTAATTTTAAATTAAAAATTCTATAAAATTTTATTCAACAAAAAAAAAGAAATTGAAAATTTTAAAAATTTCCGTTTTTTTTATTAAAATTTATTTAGAAAAAAAATTATTAATTTTCTTCTTTTTCTAAAAGATTTTTTTTAAAAAAGAGATTTGAATTGTTTTTTTATTTTATATTATTTAATCTTCTTTTTTTTTTTTTTGGTTTTAAATCATTTAAATTTTTTTCCAAAAAAAAATGCATATTTTTTTTCTCAGAATGCATTTAAAATACAATATTATTGCCCCCTAAAAACAACATTAACATTTAAGTTAATTGACCGTTTCTTTTTATGTTATTTCAAACAGATAGCAACTCAGTTACTCACTCCTAACTACAACAACCATAATGATAATATGTTTATTAAAACAACAACAACAACACAACAAGAAAAGTGGTAATAACACAAAAACGTCCTGATGACATTCACCCCAATTCGTTAAAAGCTTGAAAAATAGCAACAATAATAAACACAACAACATTTCATTGTATATACAGATATAAATAAATAAAATGCATTAAAATAACAACAAAACAAAAATACACTCTCATACGAAGCAGCCAGCCAGCAGCCAAAAACGAAGCTTAATCGTATTTTTTTATTATGGTTTGTGTTATTGTTGTTATTTATAAAAATGCAAAAGAGGAATGACTGCATTTTGCACAACGTCATCATTAAAAACAAATACAAAGAAATGAAAAAAAAAACATTATTTTTGAATAGAGAGTTTCTTTGCAATAGAGAGGGAGAGTAGGTAAAACAGAAAAGAGATCCTTAGCAAAAACAAGGTGGGGGGTTAACGGGTAGTATGATTGTTTATTTTATTATTTATTCGGGAGATTTATTGAGTGCATTAACTTGAAAACATTGAGGGAAGAGATAGTATTTAGAATATTTTGTTGTTGTTTTTTGTGGGCAAGGTGTGTTGTTTTGCAAATTTGTTTTTGCAAATAAAATGACGTTTTTTAATGGGTTTTTTTTTTGTTTGTTTTTTAATGGTTAAAAATGACGTTTTTATTTAAGATATTTTTAGAAAAAATAAAAATTCGAAATTAAATTAAAATAGAATTAATTACTTAAAGCAAAAATTAATTAAATAAATGAATAAAATAAATTATTTGAAAAGGATTTTGTGCCCTCTTTTCCAAATAAATTAAATTTTTTGTCTGTCTACTCAAAAAGGGAAGTGATGCTAACTAAATAACAATATCGTTTGCATATATTAAACTTGAAATTCTTTAAGATAAAAGCAATACAAACCACATACACAACAAACAAGACAACTTGAACTTGCTTCTTTATTTATTATTTTTTTTTTATTTTGCATAAAAATCCATACAAAAACAATAATCAGTGCAACCCCAGGCATTAAGTAAATAAACTTGGGGAAGGAATGAATGTATTTTTAAATGTTACACATCACAATACATATTTGCTGTTGTTGTTATTGTTGCTGTAAATAAATGTGTTTATTTATTTTTATACCACATACATACATACATACATACATACATACATACATACATACATACATACATACATACATACATACATACATACATACATACATGCACATATGAACATATAGAAAAAAAAAAAATGCCAGACAATACTACTGAAAGGTTATTAACTTTTGATATTGAGTCTGCTATATGTAATACTTAGTGTTCTGTGGAATACTTTTATTTAAAAGATTTTTTACAGCAGTTTATTTGTAAGATATTTTTCTCTATACAACTGGAGTTGACATTTTGTTTTTTTGTGGATGCACTAAATAGAGGAAGTGTTCTTTAAAAGGGATTTAAATTTTCTTATTTTAAAATTTTCCTATGAACTTTAAACGGTCAATCACCTTTTTTTTAAGAAAGAAAATTTTATTTTTTCACTTTCTTTTGCTTTTTTAACAAATTTCACCTTGAAATTTTTTAAGTTAAAATTTATAGCTAAGCTAAGCTTTATGCGTTTTTTGGGGGGAAGACGAAAATAAACAAAAAATTTCTCCTTTAAAACACAATAAAATAAAAAAAATAGATGGTAATCTTTTATGAAAAAACTTAAAAAAAATGCAACCCACAATTACACAGAGGAACAAAAAATGTAAATAAAAGTAAAAAACAAAAAATCACTAAAATAATTTTTATGAAAATTTTATTACGGGACATACTTTTTAAAAACTTAAAAAAATAGTCTGTAAAATTAAGTGTTTTTAGATATAAGAATCTAAAGTCTAAAAAAGTAGCTAAAATAAAAATTAAAAAAAAAAAAATACTAATTCTTTAATTATTTATTATCCTAAATATTATTTTGAAATAAAAATATATATTTTGCTTTTATTTTTTGCATTTTTAACAAATATTTTTAAAAACCCATAAAATCGCTAAAATTAGTTTTTAAAAATTTGTGTATTTTTTAGTAAATTTTTGTATTCTTTTTAACATATTTTTTTGTCAAACTATTTGATTCTTTAAAACATTTTAAAAATTTTAAGAAAACCTAAAAAATCGCTAAAATTAATTTTATGAAATTTTGAAGTTTTTACAAACATTTTTAGTATAAATCATAATTTTTAACATTTTCCAACATTTTGGCAGTAGTATTAAATGTTTTTATAAACAATTTTACACATTTTCGAAAAATCGCTAAAATGAAAAATGTTAAATTCCTTGTTTTTTATTAATGGTATATGTTTTACTAAATAAACTAACTAATTTACAATTAAAATAAATACTTTTGCCACAATTTTTGTTATTTTTGTTTTTTTATAATAAGCATTGTCTTTAACTTTGTAATGAATTGTTGTAGCTTAATTAAATACTTTGAGATATAGTTTGAGAAAATTTCAAAAAATCGCTAAAATAAAAATTTAGAAATTTCGGTTCTTTTATTCATTTTTACTACTTTTTATTCATTTTGGAGTAGTTTCCTAATAAAAATAAGTATATATTTCGCACATAATTTAAGTCAATTTTTTTACAAAATTTTGAAGAAAAAAAATTTAAAAACGCATAAATTAATTTTATGACATTTTGGCGTTTTTAGGACAAATTCGAAAAAAATTCTATTACAAACCATAATTTTTAAAAATGTCCTTGAATTTTTTTAGTTATTAGTTTTTGAATAATATTTTAGTTTTTTTTTTCAGAAAACCTCAAAAAATCGCTTAAATTAATTTTATAAAATTTAGAAGTTTTTATGCCAATTTTTATTAGTAACCATTGTATTTAACATTTTTACGAATTTTAGTAACCAAATTGAATGATTTCAAATTAAATTTTATAATAAAAAATATCGCAAAAATAAAAATTTGGAAACTTTTGCTTTTTTATACATTTTTAAAATCTTTTATCAATTTTAAAGTAGTTTCCTCATAAAATTATACATTTTGCATATAATTTTATAACTTTTATACATTTTTAAAATCTTTTATCAATTTTAAAGTAGTTTCCTCATAAAATTATACATTTTGCATATAATTTTATAACTTTTAAAGATGTATAAATAAAAATTTAAAAATCGCTAAAGTGATTTTATGTATTTTTTTTTATTTTTTTTTTTTATTTTTTTAGTTTTGGAAAAATTTTGTTAGAATTCATTATTTAGAATGTTTTAACAAATTTTCCAGTTTAACTACGTATTTTTTAATAATATTTTGAAAGTTTTTAGAAAACCTTAAAAATCGCTAAAATGAATTTCGTAAAATTTTGGCGTTTTGAATGTGGTTTTTATTGAATATTATTCTGTTTACAAATTTTACAAAATTTTTTACTACAATTAAGTATTTTTAGTAAAAATTCTAAACATTTTTAAAAAAACGCTTAAATGAATTTTATAAAATGTTTATGGTTTTTGAAACATTTTTGTTAGAATTCATTATTTTGAATTTTTTAATGTATTTTCCAGTTAAACTATGTATTTTTTAATAACATTTTGGAAGCTTTTAGAAAACCTTAAAAATCGCTAAAATGAATTTTGTAAAATTTTAGCGTTTTTAATAAGGTTTTTATTGAATATTATTCTGTTTACAAATTTTACAAAATTTTTTACTACAATTAAGAATTTTTAGTAAAAATTCTAAAAATTTTCTAAAAAACGCTTAAATGAATTTTATAAAATTTTTATGTGTTTTGGAACATTTTTATTGAAATTCATCATTTTGAATATTTTAATTTTCCAGTTAAACTAGGTATTTTTGAATAATATTTTAGAACTTTTTAGAAAACCTCAAAAATCGCTAAAATGAATTTTGTGATATTTTAGCGTTTTTAAGGCAGTCATTATTAGAGATTATTTTGTTTACAATTTTTATAAAATTTACTACTACACATAATTATTTTTAGATAAAATCTAAAAATTTTCTAAAAAACGCTTAAATGAATTTTATAAAATGTTGATGGTTTTTTAAATATTTTTGTTAGAATTCAGAATTTTGAATTATTTAATGTATTTTCCAGTTAATCTAAGCATTTTTGTATAATATTTTAGAATTTTTAAGAAAACCTGAAAAATCGCTAAAATGAATTTTGTGAAATTTTAGTGTTTTTTCTTTATTAGAGATTAGTTTGTTTACAATTTTTATAAAATTTGCTTTTGCAATTAAGTATTTTTAGATAAAATTTAAAAATTTTCTAAAAAACGCTTTAATGAATTTTATAAAATCCCTATAGATTTTGGGACATTTTTACTATAATTCATTGTCTTGAATGTTTTAATGCGTTTTCCACTTAAACTAAGTATTTTTGTATAACATTTTAAAAATCCTCAAAAATCGCTAAAATGAATTTGAGAAATTTTAGCGTTTTTTTAATGCAGTATTTATAGAGATTAATTTGTTTACAATTTTAAACAAATTTGCTACTACAATTAAGTATTTTTATCAAAAATTTTATACATTTTCTAAAGAACGCTTAAATAACATTTTTAAAATTTTCGATTTTTTAATATTTTTTTAGGTTTTTATTAGGTTTAAATTAATTTTCTCTCAAAACCAAATGTTTATATGTAACTTTCATTAAATTTTATATTTATTTAGACAAAACGCTTGAATAAATTTTATATTTTAGTTTCCTTTAAATTTCTTTTGTAGCTGGGTGTTTATTTTCCCAACACTCCTTGACATTTTCTCCTTAAATTTCTCTGTAAAATAAACAAATGTTTATATTTCTTTCTAATAGTTTTCCAAAAAGAAAAACAAACTTTCCTTTAATAAATTTAAAAAAAAATAAAATAAAGTTCAATAACGTGAGCTTAAACGCCTAGTCAGACTTAAACAACGATTTTCTGCTGTTTGGAAATACCAAGGCAAGTTCAATAAAACTTACAGCTCACTTACTTACATCCATAACATTCATATGTATGTATGTGTGTTTGTTTGTATATAAGCCTGGAATTAAAATTGTGCCTGTAGAGTACACTTTTACATTACTCACAACCCACTCACCAAAAAGAAATCGATCGTTGTTAGCTGGGGTTTTCTTTTTAAGTTGTCCTTGTTGTTGTTTAAAATGATCTTTGTTTCTATGTTTAAACAGCAACAATAACAACAACAATTACCTACAATTTAAATGTTGCAAATACAATATTGATTGAGATAAGAGGAGGCTTTCTTCATGACGTTCAAGTATATTTATTTTTGTTTTTTTATTTTTATTTGTTGCCTTTTTTAAACAGAAAAAAAAATAAAATAAAAATAAATAAATATGTTGCTCTGTTGTTGGGTTAGTTACCCCATGCTTGATGGCAATGAACCAGAGCACCAATGACCAGTTAAACCAACACAATACAAACAATAATCATCGTCATCATCCTCAACATTATCATTATTATCATCATTATTGTTGTCATCAACAACAACTACAATAATAATAACAAGTATGACTTGCACTGCAACAACAAATAACTACACAATTATTAACTTCGTCATGTTCATTATCCTCTTAGGTCGTCGTTTATTTCGTACGAATAGAATTTTGTTGTTGCATGTTATTGTGGCAAATCGTCATGATAGCATGCCTCATGCTACCAGTTTTTTTTCTTTTTTTAATTTTGCATTTAGTTTTTGTATGTTTTGGTTTTGTTGCATTATCTGTTGTATTGTAAAATTGTAGTTTTTGTCTCTCCTTCTCTTTTCCTCTCTTGTTCCCTTAAACCCCTGGTTACAGTTTAAAAAGCGCAATTCTCTGTTTTCATTGCAAAAGTGCAATGATCTCTGGTAATCAGAAGGCAATGAAACGTTTTTTTGCCTTCTGTTGCCTTCAAATGTAGGGAAACATTTTAATGAGTTTTAAAGTCATAAAAAATCTGTTACAAAAATTAATAAAAAAAAAGGAAAAAAGAAATAATGACGGGAAATACGACAAAGTTTATTTTTAAAATTTTGTAAAATTTATTTAAAAAAGATCTATAAAATAAAAATATAATCAATTAAAATTTAAAAATTATATTAATTAATAATAAATTAAGAAATAATTTAAAAAATAAAAATTTTCTAATTTAGCGATTTTAAGGAATTTTGCAAAAATCAATGTTTTATAGTTTCTCTAATTTAATAAAAATTTCTATAAAATAAAATATTAATTTTATTAAATTACATTCATAAAACATACAAAATTCCAAAATTATTAAAAAAAAAATTTACAAAATATATAAATATTAAAATCGCTTATTTAAGTAAGCGATTTTTCTTTTTTAATTATATAAAAAAATTTATTAAGAAATTGTATTTAAAAACACACTAAATTCCACCATAATGAAATATGCACAAATAAGCTTTTTTCTAGGGTTTTTTTAATTAACGATTTTTCTTTTTTAAATTTGCTTAAAAATAAAAAAAAGCTAAAGAAATAAAATTTTTATAAAACTAATTCTTTTAAAACACGAAAAATTCCACATTAATGTAATATGCACAAATTTTCAAATAAGCGATTTTTAAGGAATTTCTAAATTATCGTTCTTTTTTTTAAATTGTCTAAAAATACAAAAAGATTTTTTTCTTACTGTGAAATACATAGAAATCTTAAAATTAGTAAATTTCAACAAGTATTTCGTAAAAAAACGTTAATATCATACAATTTGTTTTAGCGATTTTAAGGATTTTTATGAAAATTTGCAAAGAAATATATTAAAAATGTATTTTTCTATTACAAATTTATATTAAGTGATATTAAAAAATTAATAAATAAATTTCACAATGGCGATTTTCCAATAAGCTATATTTAAAGATTATGTAAACTAGCGTTTGTTTTTAATTTTTAATTTGTCTAAAAATAAAAAAAAAAATCTTTTTCTTACTGTGAAATACATAGAAATCTTAAAATTAATAAATTCCTACAAGTATTTCGTGAAAAAACGCTCAAGTATCATACAATTAGTTTAAGCGATTTTATAGGATTTGACGAAAAATTTTAAAAATAATACATAAAATTGACTTTTGTTTTAAAAAGTTGTAAAAAGAGTGAACTTCCAACAAGTTTGAGTTACTTCTAATCAAAATTGTGAGAAAAATCACTAAAATGGTTAAAAATTCATTGTAGCGTTTTTTTTTTTTTTAATTTTTTAAAATTGAAGGAGATTAAAATTTGTATTTTAATAGAAAATTATAAAATAATGAACTGCAACAAATATATTTAAAAGTTATATATGTTATTAGAAAATTATTAAAAGTATTTTAAGAAAAAATCGCTAAAATATCATAAAATTAGTTTTAGCGATTTTTAGGATTTTCATGAAAATTGCAAATAAATAAATTTAAAATTGGTATATGTATTACAAAATTATCAAAATAAAAATTATGAGAAAAAAAAAATCGTCAAAATTAATTTTAGCGTTTTTTGGGATTTCTTATGATTAAAAGAAAAATTGACTAAAATATGTTTAAAATTAATATTTTTAGCATAAAATTATACAAATAATAAACTACAATCAAAATTGTATTAAAAACACTATAATTTCAAAAAATTTCATTCAAGCGATTTTTTAAGAATTTAAAGTAAAATTAAGAAAATTATATATAAATTGATTTTTGTTTTATAAAGTTATAAGAATATTGATCTAAACACTAATTTGAGTAATATTTATTCAGAAATGTCTAAAATTATTGAAAAATAATTTTAGCGATTTTTTAAAATTTTTTTTTTTTTTAAATTGAAAGAAAAATTTGCTAAAATGCGTTTAAAATTTATATTTTTAATATAAAATTATAAAAAGAATAAACTGCAATCACAATTATATTAAAAACACTAATATTTCAAAAAAGTCATTCAAGCGATTTTTGAAAAAAATATTTAAATGTAATGAAAGTTTTTTTTAAACTGCAATAAATATGTTTAAAAATTATATTATATATAGAAAATTATTAAAAAGATTATTTACCTCCAAAACTCTGTTCAAAAAGCCAAATTTTCATTCTAGCGATTTTTAAGTTTATTAAAAAATTTACATAAAAAATCTTTAAATTTATTTTAAAATTTATATTTTATTAAAAAAATTATTATTAATATACCAAATCGATAAAAATTGTGTTAAAAAGTAAAAAAAAAAAAATATATAAAAAAGCGATTTTTTAGGTTTTTATTGAAATAAAAAAAATAAATAAATAGAAAAACTATTTTAAATAATGCAAAAATTTAAATGCATGTCTATAAATTATTTTCTAAGACATGAAACATTAAAAACACTAAGAACAAATAGAAATTTTAAACTTTTCTGAAATTAGCGATTTTTTTTAATTCTGAAAAAGCGCATTTTTTAAGAAAATAATGTGTAACAATTGTAAAAAATTTTATATAACTAAAACACATAAAAATTCCGAAATTTACAAAAATTCATTTTAGCGATTTTTTAGGTCTATGACTTCTTTTAGAAAATTATTTTTAAGAGGGAATAATTTCGAATTTTATTTGTATTAAGTGTTTTTTAAGCTTTTTTTTAAATCGCTTGTTATTTTCAACTTTAAAATTAAATGTGAATAAACTTTACAAATAGTTTTTTTTTTTTACTTTTTTCTTCATTTAATAAAAATACCAAAACTTTCACGCTGTTTGTTTGTTTATTTGTTATTGTTGTGCTGTTGGAAACATTAGACAACAATAGACATTCGAGAGTCATTGTGACTTTTAAATTATCAAGTCAACTTTAAATTATATATATATAAGTACGTTCATTTTTGCCTAACATCGTAGTTTTAAAGTTAACTAAATGCAACAATTTTTTTGAAATTTGGAGCCAAAGATTAAATTGCACACAAATTTTTAACAGTTTGAGAGTTTTTTTTTATTTATTTTGTGCATTTTTAAAAAGTAAAAGAAAAGTTTTTCCTTTATGCAGCAAATGTTAATAGACCAAGACTAAATGTTGAAGAAAAAAAAAAAAAATCAACCATGAACTCCAAAAATTAAACTGTTTACTTTCATAGTTTAAGAAAAAAATGGAGAGCAATGAAACCTTTTTGCATTTACTTGGTTGGTGGGTAAATGTTAAAAAAAAAAAAATAAAAATGCGATAGAAACTTTTGCTAAGGTGACGACGACCTAAGATGTTAAACCATTGAGGGATTTGCAAAAATTCCAAGAGCCTCAAAAACGCTAAAATTTATTTAATTAATTTTATAACAAAATTAGTCTAAAAATCGCTAAAATAATTGTTTTGATACTTTTGCATTATTAAGCTTATTTAAGTTAAAAAAATATGCAACAATTCATAACTTCTTATTTTTATATTAAATAAAATTAATTTTTTGAAATTTCAAAATTTTTATGTCACTTTCAGTTAGAAATAAATGTTTGCAATTTCTAAGCTTTTTTCTAATTTTTAATAAAATTAAAATAAAATAAAAATCGCTAAAATTATTTTTGTAAAATTTCTGCATATTGACGCCAAATTCTTTCAAAAACTTGTTACTTTACAAAAGTAATGAAACTTTTCTTTTATAAATTAGTTTTTTTTAATTAAACTGGACTATTTTAGAAACATGTTCAAAAAACCTAAAAAATCGCTAAAATAATTTTTTTGAAATTTAAGCGTTTTTATACCCTTCACCACAGGTGTAAAGGGTATATATAAGTTTGTCATTCCGTTTGTAATTCCCACAATTTTCGTCGGAGAGCAAAAAAGTTTACATTTTCGGAATCCTTGTAAGAAATGATGACGATAGGACCATGTCCGTCCGTCCGTCCGTGTGTCGGTTGAAATGGCGTTTATGAAGCCCACCGATAACTGACATATATAATATATATGTCAAACGATCGGAAATACTTTCGAGAACTTTGCTATTGGAATTCAGCAAGATCGGTTCATACAATGCCGAGATATGTTAAAAAAAACCGGTTTTTAGAACCGGTTTTCCAGTTTCTGAAGCCTCTGTATATACTAGAGACTTCGTTTTTACAAAAAAGTCTCGGACATTTTTTTGTGAATTTTTGTTTTGAATAAATTAAGTAAATCGGTTCAATAATAACTGAGATATCGGACAAAACGCATTTTTTATTTTTTGAAGCCCTGGTTTAAGCTATAGATTTTTATTTTTCAGTAATAACTGAGATATCGGGGAAAACGAATTTTTTATTTTTGAAGCCCTTGTTCAAGCTACAGATTTTTATTTTTATATAGATCAGTCATAAATATTTTTATAAAATTTCGGTTTTTCTAATAAACCAAATTCGTTCATAATCAACAGAGTTATGGCCCAAAAACAAATCTGTTAAGAATATAAATACACACACAAACATGTATATTAAGCATTGTAATGACTATTAGTGACGTTTTTTGTTTTTTTTGTATAGACAAGTAGTTTAGTTATCAACAGCAGTAATATAATGAATAACAGTGTTGTTGTTGTTCTTTGTATAAGCAGTCTGTACAAAGATAAATAGATGTGGAATTGTTTTTGTTTATTTTTAAAAACTAAAACATATCTGTTAAGAATATACATAAATATGTTCATACATAAAAATGTATATTAAGCATTGTAATTAGTATTAGTGACGTTTTTGTTTTTTGTATAGGCAAGTAGCTTAGTTAGCAACAGCAGTAATTTAATGAATAACAGTGTTGTTGTTGTTCTTTGTATATGCAGTCAGTTTGTATATACACACATACAAAAATAAATAAATATGGAATTGTTGTTGTTTATTTTTTAAAAGCAAAGCCTGCTAGGATTGTTTTTTTTTTTTCATATTCAAATTTTCGTAGTTTGAAAAAAATTTAGATTTATATATGTGAAAATATGCAAGCATACGTTAAGGCGAAAATTTTATTAATTGTCGGTAATATGGTAATATGATGTCGATAAGATGGTAATATGGTGAAGGGTATCAAAGATTCGGCACAGTCGAATCTTTTTTCAATTTCATTAAGTTTAATTTCGTTAGTTACTGTTTTTTATCATTTCATTAATTATTTTATTTAAAAATATTTCTAAAACACTAAATTAAAAAAAATCAAAAAATCCTAAAAATCGCAAAAATTTAGTTTTTGAAATTTATTTATTCAATATTAATTTTCATTTCATTAATTTAGCTTATAAAAATTTGGTTACTAATTATTTGCTTTAAATATAATCAAAAATAATTTTGTTAGATACTAATTTTCTTGAATCATTTGATTAATTATTTTACTTTAAAATTTATATAAAAAAAATTTAAAGAAATTTAAAAAAAAATACCCTAAAAATCGCTAAAATTTTGTTTTTGAAATTCAGACTCTTTTCAAATTTCTTTATTGAATATTAATATCTATTTCATTAATTTTACTTTAATTTTTTTTTTAATAATTTTTTTGTTTTAAATTAAAAAAAACCTTAAAAATCGCCAAAATTATTTTTGTTAAATTTAGGCGTTTTTAAGTTTATTTTCATTAGATATTTAATTTCTTGCTTCACTTTATTAAATTCTGTTGTTTTTCTGGCCATTTTTTAGTTTAGTTTTAGTACCTTATTCAAGGGTTAATAAAATTGTTCATTTTACATATTCCATTGCCAAAGTCATTTTACGCTATTGTCTGTCAAAAAAAAAAAAAAACAACACCAAAAACCTACCAGTTGCATATTTTCACTTTAGTTTGGAAGGTCAAAATCCTCTAATATACACTGCATATTATGCAGTATATTAACCTCTCTTCTTTCTTTTTTTTTTACGTAAAAAAAAACGCTCGAAAAAAATAGTTATAATTTACCCAGTCATTTCTACACGTTGTTGAATTTTGCCAGCCTGGCTGCCAGCCTAACTTTACCATACATTTATTTGCTATTATTTCTTTTTTTTTTTTCTCTTCTCTATAAGTCAGTCAACTTTCATTCAAACGATCAGTGACTTTGGTTTTTCAATAAAAAAGCCTTTTTTCCAAAAACATTAAAAAAAGGAAAAAAAAAATAGCAACCAACCATTTAGTCTTGGTTCCAGTAGAGAGTCAGTAGTACATTGTGGTTGTTGATAGTCTAGCGTAGCATTCATTATGATATGTATGTAGTGGCAGTTGTAGTTGTCGTAGTAAAAGGCCTCTTTTTTTTTTTTTAGCCAGGTAAGGAGTTGCAATGGGATTTCAGCATTTTCATTTTATTATTATTTTTCGTTAATATTCAAACACATTCAAACATATGTATCTAAAACAGTGTTGCTATCTATTGCTGCTATTTTTCTATAGTTTAAGAGGTCTTTTGTTGTGGTTTGACTGGCTTTTGGCTCTTCTGCCGTTGAGCAAAAAAAGGTATGAAAAAATTGGCATTGGCACAATCTTTCTCCCTGCCTGCTGCTCCTTCTCAATATAAACAATAATGTGGGTTTGTATTATCTGCTGTTGCTGTAGCCGCTGCTGCTGCTGCTGTTGTAACTCATGGTGAATGTCTCTGTCATTGCTATTGGACTTCAAGTGTTGTCGTTATTGTCTTGAGTGCACAACACATTGTTTATAGAGAGTTTAGTCACCTCTAGTAAATAAAAAAAAAACAAATGCAATTGGCGGCACCTTCACTTGGCAACACACTCAAGTATGTGTGTGTTTAACTAATAATTTGTTGATGACTTTAATAGCAATAACAGCAACTACAAAAATAGTAAATAATAGCAGCATTAAATTAAAATTACAATGCGTAACTTATGATCGATATATTGAACTTTCGTTGCAATGTGAAAGTTTTTCATTATTAATTTTTGTTTTTAATTTCATTTCAAAATCAGATAATATTACAACATTTTAAATGAAAATAAAATTTAACTAGAAAGATGAAAAAGAAAAATTTTAAATTTAACAAAATTTCAAGCATAGTCTAAATGATAATGTAAACTGTAGTCTTAATTCAAATTTAGTCTAAATTATAATCTGAACTATAGTAAAAACTATATTCCATATTATAGTCTAGTTATAGTCTAAACTATAGTCTCAATTATAGTCCAAATTATAGCATAAACTATAGTCTAACTATAATTTAAATTACAGCCTAAACTATAGCCTTAATTATAGTCTAAACTATAGTTAAAGCTATAGTGCAAACTATAGTCTAAACTATAGTCAAAGCTATAGTGCAAATTATAGTCTAACCTATAGTCTAAACTATAGTCTAAACTATAGTCCAAACTCTAGTCTAAACTATAGTCTAAATTATAGTCTGAACTATAGTCTAAACTATAGCCAAAGCTATAGCGCAAATTATAGTCTAAACTACAGTCTAAATTAAAGTCTGATTTTTAGTCTAATCTATAGTCTAAATTACAGTCTAAACTATAGCATAAACTATAGTCTAAACTATAGTCTAACCTATAGTCTAAATTATAGCATAAACTATAGTCTAACTACAATTTAAATTATAGCCTAAACTATAGCCTTAATTATAGTCTGAATTATAGTCTAAACTATAGTCAAAGCTATAGTATAAACTATAGTCTAAACTATAGTCCAAACTATAGTCTAAATTAAAGACTGAACTTTAGTATAAACTATAGTCTAAATTATAGTATAAACTATAGTCAAAGCTATAGTGCAAACTATAGTCTAAATTATAGTCTGAACTTTATTATAAACTATAGTCTAAACTATAGTCTAAATTATAGTCTAAACTATAGTCTAAACTATAGTCTAAATTAAAGTCTGAACTTTAGTATAAACTATAGTCTAAACTATAGTCTAAATTATAGTCTAAACTATAGTCTTAATTATAGTCTAAACTGTAGTCTAAATTATAGTCTGAACTATAGTCTAAACTATAGTCAAAGCTATAATGCAAATTATAGTCTAAACTATAGTATAAACTATAGTCAAAGCTATAGTGCAAATTATAGTCTAAGCTATAGTCTAAACTATAGTACAAACTATAGTCTAAACTATAGTCTAAATTAAAGTCTGAACTTTATAGTCTAAACTATAGCATAAACTATAGTCTAACTATAATTTAAATTACAGCCTAAACTATAGTGTAAATTATAGTCTAAACTATAGTCTAAACTATAGTCTAAATTATAGTCTAGTTAAAGTATAAACTATAATCTAAACTATAATCTAAATTATAGTCTAAATTATAATGTAAATTATGGTCTAAACTATAGTCCAAACTATAGTCGAAACTTTTGTCTAAACTATAGTCTAAACGATAGCCTTAAGTTCAGTCTAAACTATAGAATAAACTATAGTTTAAATTGAAGTCTCAACTAATGTCGAAGCCAGAAGTTAATGATATTCTTAACTATAGTCCAAGCTTTAGCATAGACTATAGTCAAACTATAAGTAGATTATAGCCTGAACTATAGTATAGTGTCAACTGTAGTCTAGTCTACAGTATATTCTGTGGCCTCAACTCTGGCTTAGTCTATAGACTCATCTATAATCTACTCTATATTTTCAATTAGGGACTAGTGTATAGTTTCAATTTAAGTCCTATTAATAGTCTGTACTAGTCTATAGTCGCTACTATTGTAGTATTTAGTCTCAACTAAAGTTAAGTTTATATTTTTCAGGGTTTTTAATTATTTTTCTTTACAAAAAAATCATAACCCGTTAAATTACTGACTAACCAAAAACAACTATTATGTATTATTTACCTCAAGTTCTTTTGTTTATTTGGGTTTTTTTCTTTTTCTGCTTAAAATTTTTTTATTTTAGCTAATTTAACTGTCTGTCCTTCCGTCCATCATTCATTAACTACATTATTCATAATTCTGGTTTCATTCCCGCTGCTTCCCTATTTGTTAAACAAATAATTCCCTATTAAACTATTTCCATTCTTTAGAATTTCTTTTTATGTTTTTATATATAATAATTTAAATATTTATGTTTATTTTGTTGTATTTGTAGTTTTCATTTTCGTTTTCTCCTCTTATTTGTTTACAACTTTTGGTTTTTTTTTTTACTTTCAAAACAGTTTTTTTTTTTGTTCTGGAGGGAATTTTTTGGTTAAAAAAATTATTGTTATTCTGATGTCATAACAAACAATTTCATTACAAAATATAATGGAGTAGAATTTAAAAAAGAGAAGAAAAAATGGCAAAAAAAAAAAAACTAAAATTTAAACTTAAACTTTGAAAGTGGTGTTAGATTCTGGGAAGAAGAGTTGAGTTGAAAAGAAATAGAATTAAATTTATTAACTTGTTGTTTTGGATTTTGGCTTTTTTAAAAATCGTGTTTGTAAATTATTATTAAGTTAAGCTTTTTTTTTTTTTTGTTAAAGGAAATTGTTGAAATGGAAAAAAATTGCGCAATTTCTTTGTTATGACTTAAACAGCAAAATTCTTTTTGGTCAAAACAAAGTAATTAAAAAAAATAAAATTGAGGTTAAATAAATAATTAAAAAAATAATAATATTTAAAAAAAAAAAAAATAACTAGAAATTCTTTATTATATAATTGGATTTTAAAAATAATTTTTTATAACTGTTTCAATGCTATAAAATATAATTTTCTTATTTAATTCTAATTTTTAATCTAAAATTCAATTTCATTTATACTGTTACTCTTGATTTAACTGCAAAAAAGAAATTATATTTTCTCTATTTAACCATAAAGTTCATTCCCTTTTGTGCTTCTAAATGCGTTTGCATAAGTATTTTTCTCTAAACCATATGGCTAAAGGCCTCTGAACTTTGTCGACATATTCGTAGTAAAAAAATAAAATATATAGTAGAAAATTTCCCAATCATCACGTGCAAAACACTTGTAATAACAAATCAAGTCCAACAACAACAACAATACTATTACAACAAAGCCCAATCATTGGCACTTCAAACACTTTTTTTTATTATTATGTATGTGGCCACCATTAGGAGAAATTTTCTAGAAAATTATATAGAAAATAAAACAGGAATACCAATAATACTGGCTGGTTGGTTGTTAAGCTGGCTGGCCTGGTGTGGCAGGAGTGTTAACAAAGGGGGAATGATCTTTAGTAAAGCAATTTTTTCCATATAGAAAACAGTTACAAAACTGTGTTTATATGTGAAGTTTTTTTATTTCATTATATAAGCAGGAGTTGAAAAAGAATAAGTTGCATGAGTAAAGATATAAAAAAAAAAAATATAAAAAAAAACATTTAAATACGTGTTGCAAATAAAGAAAAAAAAAAGTTGGCAGGCCTACAGTCACCTAGGCAAAGAAAATAAAGCTATTAGAAAATTTAAACAGTGGAAAAAATGAAGAAAAATAAAAAAACAAATAAAATTTTTTTTTAATATAAATTTAAAAAAATATTAATTATTAATAAAAATAAAATTATTACAAAATGTTTTTAAATTTTTAAAAGTACACAAAATAAGCCTTCCAATGATATATAATATGTAAACCTTTTCTTTTTATTATATATCTAAAATAAAGGCTCAAAATTTATTTTAAGTAAAAATTAAAAATATTTTCAAAACATTTTTTTTTGGAGAAAATCTTCTATAAAAAGATAATATATTAAATAAATATAACTATTAATATATCTTTGAAAACTACTTATAATAACCTTTCATTTGGTATATAGTAAAGCTAGTACATCTCTTAACAGATAACAATTTAAGGGTTATAAAATTTAACTCTCGCAAAAAAATTTATTTTTATTTATTTGTATTATTTTACAAAATTTATTTATTAAAAAATTATTATATTAAAGAAAAAATTAAAATATATATCTTTATAAACTAGACAAAAATAGCTTTCCTTTGATATATAATAACTTGAACTTTACGCCTAATTAAAACATTGGATTTTGTTTAAATATTTTACAAAAATTATTTATTAAAAAATTATTATATTCAACAAATAAATTTAAGTATATGCTTTTGGAAACTATACAAAAATAGCTTTCCTTTGATATATAATATATTTAACAACTCTTTACCATATGTCTTATACCTGGACTTAAAGTTGAGGTCATGCCTAATAAAAACACTTCTTTATTTAGTAACATTTTTATAAAAAAAAATTATTAAAAAATAATATATTAAAATAATTAAATTATTTGTATATTTTTGTAGATTGTACACAATTACCTTTCTTTTCATATAAAAATTTTATTATACATTCATTTCCCAAATGGCTAAAATATGGACTCAAACATAATGTCGCCTCAAAAAATAAAACTTATTTATTTTCCGATATTTCCAAAATTAATTGATTAAAAATATAATATAGTAAATTAATTAATATGTTTATATATTTCATGAAACTAGACAGAAATAGCTTTCTTTTTATATAAAATACTTCTCCCATTTCTTTACCCATATGTTTAAAATATGGACCCTAAATTAATCTCTTGCCAAAAATAACGCTTAATTATTTTACAATATTTTACAAAAATATTTTTTTTTTAAATAATATATTAAACTGATGCTATTATTTATATATTTTTAAAAACTAGAGATATATATCTTTGATTCTGATATATAATAAGGGAACTTTTTCTTTACCTATATATCCAAAATATGGACTCAAATTAAATATCACTTCAAAAAATATCTAAAAAATTTTTATATTTTAAATTATTTTATAAAAATCTTAAAAAAATTAATATATTAAGGTAATAAAATTATTTCTACATATTTTGAAAACTACACCACATTACCTTTCCTTTGATATACTACATTTTTGTTATGCCTTTTCTTTATGTCAAATTATTTTAAACAAACTTAACTTCTAGCAGAAAAATATCATAATTCTTACAAATAAATTTTAAGTTTAATTAAATATTTTATAAATTTATAGAAATCTGATACAATTACCTTTCTTTTGATATACAATATGTTTACCTTCTGTTTACATCGAGTCAATTACAAAGACTTGAACATTACATTAGTTAAAAAAATATACAATATTTTTTTTGTAAAGATGCTCACATTTAACAGCTTGTAACACACCCGGTGTTCTATTAAAATACTTACAAATTAAATTTTCTGAAAGTCTTGACCTTTATGAATAGTTTAGAAGTTATAGTTTGTTTTACTTTTTCAATAATTGCAAAATCAAAAATTATTTAATTCTAGAGTTATACAGCTTTGTTATTCTTTAACTCAATCTAGATTTAATCAAGCTCTTTATGAAGTTATATTTTCTGAAAGCCACGGTCCTTGTGAATAATTTCCTTATACATTAATATTTATTCGTGCGAATAGTTTGGAAGTTATGGTCTGTTTTATTTTTTCAAACATTTGAAAATTAAAATCTATTTTTTTACCAGAGTTATGCAGTTTTGACACCCTGTAACTAACTCTAGATTCAATTAAGCTCTTTATGAGTTACGTTTTCTTATAGCATTGGTCCTTGTGAATAATTTCGTTATACATAATTTTTTATTCAAGTGCATAGTTTAGAAGCTACAGCTTGTTTAACTTTTTTAAAAATTACAAAATTAGAAGCTATTTCCCTACTACAGTTATACAGTTTTGGCATTCCCTAACTCACCTGAGATTATATCCAGCTCTTTATGAGTTATGTATTCTGATAGCATTGGTCCTTGTGAATAATTTTCTCATATATTATTTTTTATTCGAGTGAATAGTTTAGAAGTTATAGTTTGTTTTACTTTTTCCAAAATTACAAAATCAGAAAAATTTTTTTTTAGTTATATAGTTTGGCACTCTGTAGATTCAATCAAGCTCTTTATGAAATAAATTTTCTGAAAGCCACGGTCCTTGTGAATAATTTTGTTATACATAATTTTTTTATTCAAGTGAGTAGTTTAGAAGTTAAAGTTTGTTTTGCTTTTACAAAAATAAGGAAATTCAACACAATTTTCCTACTGGAAATATACAGATTTAGCCCCCTGAAACTCAATATAGATTCAATTAAGCTGTTTTTGAGTTATATTTTCTAAAAAAAAAGGTCCTTGTGAATAATTTCTTCATATATAACTTTTTATTCCAGCAAATAGTTTAGAAGTTATGGTTTGTTTTACTTTTTCAAAAGTAACAAAAAAAAAAAGCAATTTCCTTACTAGAGTTGTACAGTTTGATACCTTGTAGCTCACCTTAGATTCATTCAAGCTCTCTATGAGTTAAGTTTTCTGATAGCTTCAGTCCTTGTGCATAATTTGTTCATACATAGTTTTTTATTCAAGTGAATAGTTTAGAAGATATAACTTGCTCAACTTTTTTAAAAATTACAAAATCAAAAACAATTTTCTTACTAGAGTTATACAGCTTTGACACCCTGTAACTCACCTTAGATTCAATCAAGCTATTTATGAGTTATGTTTTCTGAAATTCTCGGTCCTTATGAATAGTTTCCTCATACAAAATTTTTTATTTGTGCGAATAGTTTAGAAGTTATGGTTTCTTTTATTTTTTCAAACATTTAAAAATTAAAAGTAATATCCCTACTAGAGTTATACATTTTGACACCTTGTAACTCACTTTAGATTCATTCAAGCTCTTTATGAGTTATGTTTTCTGAAATCCTCCGTCCTTATGAATAGTTTGCTCATACAAAATTTTTTATTCGTGCAAATAGTTTAGAAGTTATTGTTTGTTTTATTTGTTCAAAAATTTAAAAATTAAAAGAATTATTCTTACTGGAGTTATACAGTTTGGAACCCCGTAACTCATCTAAAATTCTATTCATCTCTCTATCAGTTATGTTTTCTGATAGCATCGGTCCTTGTGAATAATTTCACCATACAAAATTTTTTAATCGCTATAACAGTTTAAAAGTTATAGCTAGTTTTTTTTTTCAAAAATACCAAAATTAAAAGCTATTTTCCTACTAGAGCTATACAGTTTGGCACCTTGTAGCTCACCCTGTATTCGATGTAGATAATTTTGATTCCAATAATAAGAAAACCTTGCTTATGCTGCCTCATTTTCTCATAGATAATTTTTCAATTGCTGAATTAGTTTAGAAGTTATAGTCATATTTCTCTATGAATAACTCAATAAATTTAAAGCAATTTTCTTTCAAGAGATCTGCAACTTTGACACCCAATTTCTCACCTTTTATTCAAACAAGCTATACATAAGCTGCATTTTCTGAAAGCTTAGATCTTCTTTTATAATTTTCTCATACACAATTTTTAAATCGTTAGACTACATTAAAAGTTATATATCCTTTTATATTTATATAACTTAAAAAATTTAAAACATATTTTTTTCCAAGAAATGTAAAACTCTTACTTCAAGTAGCCCATTCAATATCCGATGCATTTATATATAAATATGATTTTCTAAAAGTCTATTTTATTTTCTATAATTTTCTTATATATAATTTTTCCCTAAAGCTGCTAGTTCCAAAGATATATTTCATTAATTAAGGTACTATTTTTTCTTTCTTTTTAAAAATATTCAAATTTGTTCATTAATAAATCACTCGTTATCTAATTAATTTTTTTTATAGAACGAATTTCCTGAAAGCTTTAATATTTTTCTCTAATTTCCCTTCACATTTTTCTCTTTCCAAACCCACTGTTTTGTATAAAACAGCAAATCGAAGTGATCTTACTTGTTTAAACTTTAAACAACAACTACAATACGTATAAGAATTTCTTTGAAAGAAGAATATAAGAATATTTTGCAATAGAGCATTAAATGATGACGTTTTTATTAAGCCTACACAAACTACTAACTATTCGTACTATTATTAGTATATGTCGTAGTTGTAGCTATAGCTGTTGTTGTTATTATTATTGTTATTGTTGGCAACAAAAAGTGCATTGAACGCGTTGTGCATGTTTGCAAAAGGGTTAAAGACCCTTGTTGTTGCAGCTATAAAATGCAAAAATAATGATGAAAGAAAAAAAAAAAAAAAACAACGACAATAGTGAAGAAGAAGAATCAAACGTTTTACATACACATATGTATGTACTTTAGAGTGAGGCAGGCAGGCAAACTGGCAGCCAGACCCAAGTAAAATTAAACGTGTTTTAAATACTTGCTGCTGCTCTTAATGTTGTTTGCATTTCGAAATGTTATTGCAACCACAAACAATTGGATTTGATTGTACCAAAAAAAAAAAAAAAAAAGATCATTGGCTTTTTGTGTGTGGTATAGAAAAGAAATATAAAAGAAAAAGATTTTTTTGGAGTCTTGAAAAATTACCTTTATGTTTGTACTTTGTAGCCGCAATTAGTTGCTGTAAGAAAATCTGTTTTTTTTTTTTTTTTTTTTTTTTTGTGAACCTACATCAACATTTGTTTAGAGAAACTAAAGAATTTGATATATGTACTTAACATGATAATGTTGTTTACAATCATGTTTTACTTTAATTTTCATGATCATTTTCATCTTGAATTTATTTTGGTGCAACAACATCTGATCATTAAGAAATGTGGTGGCTTTGAACTTCAAATGCAGGAAAATTAAAAAGAAATTATTTGAGTCAAACACATATGGCAGTAAAGTAGGCTGTAGTATAAATTTTATTGGATTTTAAAAATGATCTTTATAGTGGTAATTAGGGCATAATATGAAGGATTGAAAGAGCCAAACTTGGGCTTCTAAAGTTACTCCTTATATGACCAAAAATTGGCCTCCAATGAAGGTCTTTAAAACTACAAAGTTTGGCTTCAAACATGAGTCTTTTTAAAGATAAGATTTAGCTTCCAATATTGGATCAAATACAGGTTTTAATATATCCCAATTTTACTTTCAAATGTGGAGGTTTTGTGTTCAATCTTAGGATTTATTACACTACAAATTGTCTTGAAATATTGGTTTTTATAATACTATAGGTATGACATCAAACATTAGTTCAAACTTGGGTTTCAGCAGATTTGAGTAGCCGATCTTTTAAAGCCCAATAAATTTGACTTCAAACCAACATATTCAGTGTTAAAGTATGGCTTCAAACGTAAGTCTTTTTAGTCTAATTTTATTCACAATTTGCAACACCTAAGTTTGACTTAAAATTGTCATCATTAAGTGTCATTAATTGACTTCAAACCTGAGTATCTGTACTCTTAGTTTCACTTAAATTATTGCTGCAAACTTGCGTTTATATAGATCCCAGTTTAAGTCCAATTTATTCTTTAAAATTAAGTCTTTATAGCGACTGAATTTGTCTTCAAATGTAGCTCTTAATATATATAAAAAATCGGCTTCAAATTCTTTTTTTAATATCAAATTTTTACTTTAAACTTAGGTTTTCATAAAGTCTAAATTATACTGCAAATATGAATATTTTTTACAGCCAAATTTTCTACTTCAAACATGGGTAATTAAAACTTAAATTTGGCTTCAAACATAGCTCTTTAAAGAGCTTAATTTGTGCTTAAACATGACTTAAATTTTATCTTCAAATGTGTATCTTAAAAGCATATAGAATTTGTTTCATGATGCTTTATAGAGTTTATGTCTGTTTCTAATGTGAGTCTTTGTAGTCAAAGTTTGACTTAAAACAATAACCCAAACTTCCATTTCAAAAGATTACAATTTAAGTCCAATTTATGCTTCAAAAGTAGGTCTCTATAACGACGGAATTAGGCATCAAAAAGTTGTCTTAATAGATTCAAAATTCGGTTTTAAATGCAGGAAGTTTGTGTTTTAAACTCATACTTTTATTAAGCCTAAATTTGGCTTCAAACATTGATTCAAAAATGGTTCTTTCTAGTGCTAAATTTGCGCTTCAACATGGTTATTTTCAGAGTTCAAATTTTACTTGTTATATATTCAAATATCAGTCTTTGAGGAGTTAAATTTTTACATTGAACGTCTATCTTTAAAGAGTCTTAATTTGGTCTCAAACGTGCGTCCAAATAAAAATTACATTTGGCTTCAAACCTTGGTGTTTAAAAAAATCCTATTTGTACCTCAAATATCTTTATAAAATTCAAATAAAGCCTACTTCTGACTTCAAATTTGAGTATTTATAAAATCCAATGTCTATCTCATATGTGACTTTTTATTGCATCTAAATTTGGTTTCAAACTACTGCTTTATAGATTAAAAATAAAGGCTGCATTTGGTTTCAACTTGGATCTTTATAAATTCTAATTTTTACCTCAAATATGCATCTTTATTGAGTTCGAATTAAGCTTCAAATTTGCGTCTTTATAAATTAGAAATAAAGACTACATATTCTTCAAGTTAGGGTCTGCATGAAATCCTATTTGTACCTTAAACATAAATCTTTATTGAGTCAAAATGTTTCTTTTAAATGGATTGTTTTAAAACATCCTTATAAAGGCTACATTTGATTTCAAACTTAAGTCAAAAGTTATAAAATGAGTGCATCAAACATGAGTTTTTATTAAGATTAATTAGGCTTCATATAGAATAAAAATAAAGGCTACATATAACTTCAAACCTGAGTGATTTTAAAATAAAATTTTGACTTTAAATTTGGGTGTTTATAAAATCAAATTTGTACCTCAAACATGGCGCTTAATTAAGTCTCAATTCAGCTTTAAACATTGTAAATTATAACATTCAAATAAAGTCTAGATTTGACTTCAAATTTGGGTCTCTATAAAATCCAATTTGTACTTCAATGACGGATCCTAAATCAAACTTATGTTTTTATATAGTGCAAACAAAATATAAATTTAGCTTTTAATCTGGGTACTTATAAACTTTAAGTTTGCCTCAAAAAGCAAATATTTATAACGCAAATGGTTGTCTTCAAACAAGGATTTTTATGGAGCCCAAGTTGTACTTCAAATCGTACATGGGTAATTATAACATTCAAATAAAGTCTGGATTTGACTTCAAATTTGAGTCTTTCTAAATTTCAATTTGTACTTTTAACACGGATCCTAATTAAGTCTGAATTTATGCTCAAACTTATGTCTTTATAAAGTCTAAAAAAAATATAAATTTAGCTTTTAATCTGGGTACTTACAAACTTTAATTTGTGCCTCAAATGTAGGTCTAAGTTTGCCTTAAAAATCAAATATTTATAACGCAAAAGTTTGTCTACAAATATGGGTTTTTATGAAGCCCAAATTGTACTTCAAATCTGGGTCTTTATAGATTCTATATTAGCTTCAAATGGGTGTTTTATTAAACCCAATATGTGAGTCCATATAAAGCCAGAGTTTGGCTTCAAACTTGAGTCTTTAAATAAAATAATTTGGTTTCAAATATAGAGTCTATGTTGGACTTCTGAGACATAAAATTTATACTTTGAATATTTTATTTTTAAAGTCAAATTAGGTCTTCAAATGTGGAAGGTTTTTAGAGTTTGAAATAAGCTTCAATACCATACCTTCCAAAGGTATAATTTTAGCTTGAATTCTAAATCTCAAAACAGTTTAATCGTGACTGCTATCATAGTTCTCTAAGTTCACTAAAGGGTTCCAAAAATAATTTATTTTGGCCTTCAATACCACGTCTAAAAAAAGACGCTGGTTTGGACCTTAGACTCAGATTTACAAAAAGTTTAATCCTAGATGTCTGGTAAGTCTCTCCTGGGCTACAACATTAGAAATCTCTCTCAAGAGTCAAGAGACACTTATAGGAATCATAAACCTATTTTTTTTTTTTTTTTTGTATTTAATATCTCAAGATTTGATCCTCATTTGAACTTTGATTCTAGATCTTTAAGGAGTCTAATCCTAGATCTTTCTTTGACTTTACTATTTGATCTAAAAGGTTTAAGTTGAGCTTAAACGTAGGTAATTAATATGTTTAAGATGAGCTTTGATACCGCATCTCTAAAGACTACAATTTGGGCTTTAAACCACTATCTTTAAAGAGTTCAAATAGAGCTTCAGTTATACACCTCTAAAGAGTTTTATTTGGGCTTTACTCCCAGACTTATAAAGAGTCTAAATTGAGCTGCAATCCATGATATCTAGTAATTTAATTTGTATAAATTGGTCTTCATTCCTAGATATCTAAAAAGTTTAATATGGGCTTCAATCCTAGCTTCCTAAGATGTCTCACTTAGGATTTAATTCTGGATTTATGAAGAGCATAATTTGACCTTTAATCCTAGATCTCTAAAGCCTCATTTAGGCTTAAATCTTAGATATTTAAAAAGTATACTTTAAGCTTTAATTTAAGATCTCTAAAAAGCTTATTTTTATTGTCGATTCCATTTCTTTAAGGTGGATTAATTAGGCTTCAATACTAGATTTCTAAAGAGTTAAAGTTGGGCTTAAGTTCTGAATTTTAAGGTAACTAGTTTTCAATCCTAAATCCTAGATCTTTAAATTGTCTAAATAAGTCTTTAAAACTAGAACTCTAAAGAGTTTGATTTATATAATTTGAGCTTCACTATTAGATCTATAAAGTGTTTTATTTGGACCTCAAACTTAGATCTTTAAAGAGTTTAAATCTGCCTTCAATCTCTGAACTCTAAAGATTCTGAAATAAACTTTAAGTCTAGTTATTTTATATTTTAAGTTTTAGATTTAAACCTAGATTTCCAAAGAGATTAAATCGCATACTTTAAGCTATAATCCTAAATGTTTAAAGTATCTAATTCGAGCTTCAAACCTAAACATCTAAATATTGTAAGTTGGGTTTTAATTCCAGATCTCTAAACACTTATATCTATGCTTCAATTCTAGTTCTGTAAAAATTCTAGATTTAGTATGAAACACAGATCACCAAAGGGTCTGAGTTAGGCTTTAATATCGAGTCGCAGAAAAGAAGTAATTAAACTTCAATCCTAGATTTCTAAAGAAACCGAACTGGAATTAAATTCCTGTCCTATTAAAGAGCCTAATATTGTCTCCAATATCTTTCTTACAACAATTTCTTTCTATTAAATTTTCTTTGCAAGAAATATTTCTTTACCAGTCCTATTAACTCCCCTCTAACTTAAACTAAAATTATTCGCTTTACTGCTTGGCAAAATTCACATTGAAATGGAAAATCTAGTGAAAATGCCAAAACACTCTTAACACTAGAGTCAACAGTCTCTTGATCATAATGATGATCTTGTACATTTTTCTTGTTCATCATTATCATCAATATCATTTGCTGTTTTTTTTTTTTTTTTTTCTTAAGATCAATGGCTCTTGAATCTTGTTGGATCCTCAACTCTCATGTCTTGCAGCTCTCATGCTAACACAACAATAACAACTACACAAGTATTTAGGAGAAGAGTGCATTGCACGTTGTTGTTATTGCAATGTTGTTGTAAAAAAATAAAAATAAAAAAAAATAAATCTGTGGGTACTTGGTTAAATTGTCTCAATGTTAATGTGTATGATTGTGTGTGTGTGTGTGTGCATTTGTATCTTGTGCTAAAGAAATGCTGTAGCTGTTTATGTAGTTTCAATGTCGAGATCATTTTTAAAGATCACTTTTTATTTCTGTTCGAAAATGCATGCAACCACAACCAACCATCATTGTGGTGTTGCTGTTGTTGTTAGTGTATATGAGTGAAAATAACGAGGAGTTAATGTTATTATCTGAGAATGTGTGTTTGTGTAAGTAAATCTGTATGAAGTTGGTGGAAAAAAAAGAAGGCTTTTTTTGAATCTTGTTTCCACACACCAGATCATTGAACGCTTTGAAGTGAATCGTAATCATTTTTTTTCACTTTTTTTTTTTTTGCTGCTTCTTTAAACGAGGCGATTTACTGCATGCCGTACGTTTAACAGAGTACAATGATCCATTATTGTAAAATATAAAAAAAAAAAAATTCAATCTTTAGCACAAACACATGTACTTTACACAACCCAGCATTTACACAAATTCAATGTAAAAAAAATAAAAGATTAAACTCAAGAGGATTTATTTTTTTATTTTATTTTTATCAATTTCAAAGAGCCAACAACCCACACTAAAGAAATTTACCACAAGATCACTTACACAAAACAAAATTTCCAGTTTTTCCTTTTTATTTTCAAATAGAATTTTTCTTCTTTTTTTTCTATTACTAATTTTTTTGTTCTCGAAATTTCTTTAACTTCCTTGAAATTTTCTATTAGAATTTTCTTCTCGTTTTTCTTTTTTTTTTTCTCTCTCTTCATTTCATAATTGTTAAAGGAAAATTCTAGCATGATTTTCAAGTTTTTTTCTTCTTTCTTTTATTTTTTTGCTTTTCAAATTTTTCATGATCACGTTCTGTTTCATGATCATGCTCTCATGCATTATTTATAAGTTTGGCTTGTTAATCTGGAATTGAGTTCAAGTGCAATGATGTTGCAACAGCACAAAAAAAAAAAACAAGAAGATACGTTGCAGAAATTCTATTAAGAAAAATGAATTTCAATGTTACTTGACTTCTTCTTCTTCTTGACCAAAAAGGAAATGTTAACCAATGACTTGTTTTGTTTTGAGTTAGAAAGAAAAAAATAAAGAGTTAAATAATAAATCTGGTTTGTTTGGTTAGTAAGTTAAAATGTTAGTAATTAAATACATATTTAGAAAAATAATTAGTTACAAGGAAAAATAATAAGAAAATTATTTTAATGATTTAAAGATCAATGTCTAAAGATTTTTATTTTGATTTAAACAAAAAGAACTATTTAGAAGACGATTTAAAATTCTTTACAGAGTATAGTTTCGTTTTGAATAGCAGTTCTCTAAAAAATATGATTTCAGCTCCAATTAGAGATCAATTTTAAGTTTAAGTTATAGATCTCCTTGAAGGTCATATCGAGCTGTTAACGTAAATCTATAGATGATAATTTTGGCTGCTATATTTCTTCTCTTTATAGTTTGATTTAGGAATTAATCGTTAATTTAACAAAAACATACTACAAACTTAGTACTAAAAATTTAGCACTAAAAATTTAGTACTAAAAATTTAGTACCAAAATTTTAGCACTAAAAATTTAGTACTAAAAATTTAGTACTAAAAATTTAGTACTAAAAATTTAGTACTAAAAATTTAGTACTAAAAATTTAGTACTAAAAATTTAGTACCAAAATTTTAGTACTAAAAATTATGTACTAAAAATTATGTACTAAAAATTTAGCACTATTTTGCTCCAAAAATTTAGTACTAAAATTTTAGTGCTAATATTTCAGTACTAAAAATTTAGAACCAAAATTTTATTACTAAAAATTGTGTACTAAAAATTTAGTCCTAAAATTTTAGTACTAAAAATGTAGTACTTTACTACCAAAAATTTAGTACTAAAAATTTAGTTCTAAAAATGTACTAAAAATTTAACCCTAAAAATTTTGTACAAAAATTTAGCACCAAAATTTTAGTACTAAAAATTGTGTACCAAAAATTTCTAAAAATTTTGTACTAAAAACTTAGTACTAAAATTTTAGTACTAAAACTGCAGTACTAAAACTTTGGTACTAAAAATTTAGTACTAAAAATTTTGAACTAAAGATATAGTATTAAAAATTTAGTACTTAAAATTTATTACTAAAAACTTAGAGCTAAAATTTACTACTAAAGATTTAGTACCAAAAATTTAGAACTAAAAATTAAGCACCAAAAATTTAGTACTAAAAATTTAGTACTAAAAATTTAGTACTAAAAATTCAGTACTAAAATTTTAGTACTAAAAATTTAGTACTGAAAATTTAGTACTAAAAATTTAGAACAAAAAATGTACTAAATATTAAGTATTAAAAATTTAGTACTAAAAACTTAGAGCAAAAATTTACTACTAAACATTCAGTACCAAAAATGTATAACTAAAAATGTAGTACCAAAACTTTAATACTTAAATTAAGTACTAAAAATTTTGTACTAAAAATTAAATACCAAAAATTTTATTCCAAAAGATATGTACTTAAAAATTAGTACTAAAAATTTAGTACTCAAAATTTTGTACTAAAAATTTAGCACAAAAATTTAGTACCAAAAATTTGGTACTAAAAATTTAGACCCAAAAAATTTTGTACCAAAAAACTTGTACCAAATATTTAGTACTAAAAATTTAGTTTTACAAATTTTGTACCAAAGACTTTGTACTAAAAATTTGGTACTAAAAATGTAGTACTAAAAATTTAGTACCAAAAATTTAGTGCCAAAAATTTGGTACTAAAAATTTAGTACTTAAAATTTAGTAACAAAAATTTAGCAACAAAACTTAAGTACTAAAAATCTAGCACTAAAAACTTAGTACTAAAAATTTAGCACCAAAAATTTACTACAAAAAACTTAGTACTAAAAATTTTCACAAAAGATATAATACTTAAAGTTTAGTACTAAAAATTTCTAGTACTAACAATTTTGTACTAAAAATTTAGTACTAAAAATCTAGTACTAAGAATTTAATTATAAAAATCTAGTACTAGAAATTTAGCATCAAAACTTTTCACAAAAGATTTAATACTAAAATTTTAGTACTAAATTTTAAGAACTACACTTTTAGTACTAAAGTTTTAGTACTAAATCTTAAGTACTAAATTCTTAGTACTAAATTTTTGGAATTTTTAGAACTGAACTAAAACTGAACTAGAACTTACTGGAACTGAAAGTAGAATTGAACTAGAACTATAACTGAACTAGAACTAAACTAGAACTGAACTTGAACTAGAACTAAACTAGAACTGAACTAAAACTGAACTAGAACTGAAATAGAACTGAACTAGAACTGAACTGAACTAAAACTAGAATTGAACTAGAACTGAAGTAGAACTGATGTAGAATTAAAGTAGAACTGAACTAAAGCTGAACTAGAACTGAACTAGAACTGAACTAGAACTAAACTAGAACTGAACTAGAACTGAACTAGAACTGAACTAGAATTGAACTAGAACAGAATTAGAACTGATTAGAACTGAACTAGAATTGAACTAGAGCTGAACTAGAACTGAACTGGTACTAAATGTACTTCATTTTCAGAACTGAATTTTTAGTTCAAATTTGTACTAAACTTTTAGTTTTTAAATTTTTAGTTTTATTTTCTTATGTCTTAAAAACCAGGGGATTTTATTTAAATTTTGTTTAACTGTTTATGTCATAAACAAGTTATTTGCCTATTTTGACGGTTATAAATTTCCATTTCAGATATTAATCATTTTTATTATAGATTTTGTGTATCTACCAAAAACAGTTTGGTAATTTGTCAAGTATATTATAGTTTACTAAACTCTATAACACAAAATAAAAGACAAAAAAAAAAAACTAACGACATTTTTCTAAACAAATAAAATTATGTAATAAAGAATACACGCCAATTTTTCTCAGCGAGTTAAATTGAGTTAATATACTATTTTATTTTCCAATTTAAACTTAGCAAAGACTTAAAATTTATATCATTTCAAATTATATAAAATAAAGAAATACAAAAAATAATGTTAAATAATACCCAAATGTATAAGAAGAGAGTTCTAAATGTCTGTCTGTCTGTTCGTCTGTCTGTCTTTCATAACACCAAATGCCTGTTTGTTGAATAAAAAATATCTGCTGGATAAATTTTCATACTAAATATATATGTACTTGATGTATTTGACGAAGAGTATTAATGTTTGTGTATGTATTTGTTTTTAAATATGTGTGTGTGTGTGTTATAATGGCGGTTAATGGAGGTCATTCACTTTCGCACGAATTGTAATGTTTCTTTTGATTTTTTTTTTGTATTTTATTTGCTAAAATTTTTGCAAAGACTGTCTTCAGTCGACTACACACACTTATGTATGTAGATGTGAGTTTGTATTTTATTTTCAAAGGCGGACTTTGATTTTTTTCTTCTGATTTTTTTTTTCACAATAAAATAAGGTTTAATTTCGTACTTTATTTTTCTTTTTTTGAAATTTTGTTTAACAAAAATAAAGAAGACTTGGTTTCATTTCTGTTGTTTGAAGTGATTTTATTTTATTTTTTTTATATAAAAAAAGTTTTATTTTTCAGTATTATAAGTTATTAGGTCTTTTTCTTTTGATTTCTTTATTTTTAGTTTTTTTTGCCATTTGCTTGATTTTATGGGCAGGGTTTTCAAAGGAAATTATTATGGTTTTTTTATATTTTTTTATTTATAAAGTCCACGAGTATTGTTGTTGTGTTTTTATTTCTGTGGGGCATTTGTTAGATTTGTTTGTTAAAGGAACAGGTGGTAAAAGGTAAAAGAAAAGGAATTCTTTTTTTGTCATGATTATTATAAAAATTGTTGGTTTACATACACACCTTGGGTTCAATTTAAGGTTTCTGTGAGATCTAATTTTGGCAAAAAAGAAAAAGCTTTTGTTTATAATTTCTCAAAATTTATTAATAAAAAATATTATTTTACAATAATTTTTAAATCAGGGAGTTTTTGAAAACGCTGTATATTAAAAGATGTTTAAATAAGTTTTTAATTAAAAGCTTTTTTTTTATAACAAATCATTTTATGATTTCCAATTTTTTATTTTAGCGAATTTATTATTTTTATTATTACCAAATTAAAGAGCTTTTAATAAAAGTATCTCTTAGAGAATTTTTTTATTTTTTAAAAACTTTTACATACACTTAATAAAGTTTTAAATTAAAGTTGTTTAAAAAACTAATCTCTTTTCGGAAGTTTTGTAAAAGCTTTCCGAGAGTTGTATATATTTTTAAATATGCATTAAAAGCTTTTGTAAAATATTAAAACAATTTATTTTTTTTTTAATTGAAAGCTTTAGTTTAGATTAATATATTAAAAATCGTTTAATTATTTATTTTTTGAAATGTTTAAAAATTATAGCTAAAAGCTTTTTTCATTAATAGTTTTGTAATTTCAGTTTTAAATTTTTAACTTTAAATAATTTTGTTTTCATTAAAATTAAAACTAAAAAATTTTTAAAGTGATTAAATTTATAAATTTAAAAATATGAAACTTTAAAGCTTTCAATAATTCATTTAAATAGGGGCTAGAAAAAACTTTAGTTTTAAAAAATTTAAGACTTTGATAAGTATTTGTCATAGATTAATTAATTAAATTGATTATAAAGTTTTTAATTAAGATGTTGAATTATAACAAATTTATAATTTTTTTCTACAACATTTTGAGAGCCTTAAAGGGTTTTATTATAAAGTCTTTTTTAACAACTTTTTAAGCGTTTCTTGAATGTTAAAATAAACAGCTTTAGAGCTTTTATTTAAAAAAAAAGGAAATATGAAGCTTTAAAGCTTTTAAATAACAGCTTAATTTTTAAAGTCTTTAAGGGTTTTATTATAAAATATTTTTTTTAAACTTTATAAGCGTTTTTTAATTTTTAGAATATAGAGCTTTTAATTCAAAAATTTAATTTGTAAAGTTTTTAATTATAAGAATGTAGTATTTTTTTAAATTTTGTAAATTTTTATTGTATATTTTAAACGATATATGTTACTTCAAAGCTTTTAATTAAGAATTTTGTTTTTAAAGTCTTGAATTATATAGTTTTTATTTTTTCCAAATTGTTTTGGTGCTTTCATCATAAAAAGCGATTTATTTTTTTAAATTTAATATTTACAGCTTTAGAGCTTTAAATTAAAAAATTGCACTTATAACTATAAGAAAGTTGTATTTTTTCAAAATATTTTATAAGCTTTTATTGTAGATTTTAAACAATATATGAAATGATATGCTTGATAGTTTTTTTCCAGATTCATTTCATTTAAATTAATTTTAGGGATCTGAATTATAGTTTTAAAAAAGAAAAACAATGAATAAAATGAAAATTAAATGAAATGAAAAAACTTTAAATAGTTTAACGTTAACTTAGAGCTTTTTTCACACTTTAGTTTTTTTGAAAAGCTTATTGTACTACTTTTTTGAAAATAATAAATTGCTATTAAATTTGAAAAGCTTGTAAAAAAGAGCTTTTTGAAAAGCTTTTAAAAAGGAACTATTTTGAAAAATTTTAAGAAATAAATTTTGAAAGCTTTTTCAAAAATAATAAAGTGCCTTTTAACTTCAATGTTTTTAAAAAATTAGCTTTTTTTGAAAGCTTTTTTATGTTTTTTTTAAGCTTTTAAGTGAAAAATTTTCAAACTTGAAAAACTTTTTGGAAAGCTTTTAAAAAGGAACTATTTTAAAAGTATTTAAGAACGATTTTTTGAAAGCTTTTAAAAAGGAGCTTTTTTGAAAGCTTTTATAAAAATAATAAAGTGCTTTTAAACTTTAAATGTTTTTAAAAAATTAGCTTTTTTTGAAAGCTTTTTTATAATGTTTTTTTTTTAAGTGAACAATTTTCAAACTTGAAAAACTTTTTAAAAAGAGCTTTTTGGAAAGCTTTTAAATAGGATATTTCTTAAAGTTTTTTAAAAAAGAGCCATTTTAAAGATTTTAAAAAGGAGATTTTTTGAAAATAATAAAGTGCTATTTAACTTGAAAAGTTTGTAAATAATTAGATTTTTGTAAAGCTTTTTTGCAATGTTCTTTTTTTTTAAGAAAAGCTTTTAAGTAAAAAATGTTCAAATCAAATTGAAAGGGATTTTCTAGTGCTATTTAACTTGAAAAATTTTCCAAACTTGAAAAACTTTTTAAAAACAGCTTTTTGAAAATCTTATTGTAATACTTAATTTTTAAAGTCTTTAAGGGTTTTATTATAAAAATATTTTTTTTAAACTTTATAAGCGTTTTTTCATTTTTAGAATATAGAGCTTTTAATTCAAAAATTTAATTTGTAAAGTTTTTAATTATAAGAATGTAGTATTTTTTTAAATTTTGTAAATTTTTATTGTATATTTTAAACGATATATGTTACTTCAAAGCTTTTAATTAAGAATTTTGTTTTTAAAGTCTTGAATTATATAGTTTTTATTTTTTCCAAATAATAAAATGCTATTAAATTTGAAAAGCTTTTAAGAAAGAGCTTTTTGGAAAGCTTTTAAAAAGGAACTATTTTGAAAGTTTTTAAGAAAGATTTTTTGAAAGCTTTTAAAAAGCAGCTTTTTGGTAAGCTTTTTCAAAAATAATAAAGTACTTTTAAACTTTAAATGTTTTTAAAAAATTTGTTCTTTTTGAAAGCTTTTTTATAATGTTTTTATTTTAAAGCTTTTAAGTGAAAAATTTTCAAACTTGAAAAACTTTTTAAAAAGAGCTTTTTGGAAAACTTTTAAAAAGGATCTTTTTTAAAGTTTTTAGAAAAGCGCTTTTTGAAGATTTTAAAAAGGAGCTTTTTTGAAAATAATAAAGTGCTATTTAACTTGAAAAGTTTTTAAATAATTAGATTTTTGTAAAGCTTTTTTGTAATGTTTTTTTTTTTTTTAAAAAAAGCTTATAAGTAAAAAATTTTCAAATCAAATTGAAAGGGATTTTTTTTAGATTTATAAAATTAATTTTTGTTCTTTAAAAAGAAACTATTTCGAAAGCTTTTAAAAGGGAGTTTTTTTTTAAATATTAAAGATTTATTAAACTTGAAAAATTTTTCCAAAAATTGGCTTTTTTGAAAGCTTCTTTATAATGTTTTTTTTTAAGCTTTTTTTTAAATCCTTGAAATGAAAATTTTTCAAATCTAAAATTGAAAGGGATCTTGTTTTTGTTAGATTTATTAAAATTTATTTTTGTTCTTGATAAAAAAAATTCTTCAATGGGGAAAATTTTACTTTAATGTGGCATCTCTGGCTCTTAATAATCAAACTATTTTCTAATCACACAAAAATGAAATGACGAAAATTTTTTATATTTATTTTCTATTTTTTTTTTTTTTTTTTCTATAATAACTGATAAGGAAGCAAAACTTTTACTACACACATTCATTTATATTTATTTATAGGAATTTGTGCTGGTGACCTTCATTTTTTTTTTCCAAAAAAGAAAACAACAAATACAAATATTATGCGATAATATTTTGAGTTAAAATAAGATAAGACAACAAAACACACGTAATGAATTAGAGGAACAACAAGAACAAACAGAAAAATTAAAAAAAAAAAAGTTATTTAATAGAATTAAAGGCTAAAAAATATTTAGCAAACTTTTACAAAAAAATAAAAGGAATTTTTTTTTATTTAATTGTTATGGAAAAATATAAATAAAAAAGTAATTTATTAAAAATAAGCAGGTTTGATTTTTTTTTTTTAATAATAGGGGTAATCACTTTAAAGGAAACTACAAGATTTTTTTTAATTAAAAATAATTTTGTTAATTTTTATGTTAAAGCTGTTTAAATATTTTTGGTATGCGTTTGCAGTTTTAAGTGATTTCCCCTATTATTTTTTGTTCATCCACACGCATTTTTTTAGATTTATTTTCGGGGTTCTATCTAAATTACGCATTTATTTATTATGTGTATTTTTTTTTTATTTTTTTTGTTCTGTCTGTATTTATTTGTCGTTTATTATCTCATCCATATGTTTTAGTGCTATTAAAATATATATAAAAAAAAAAAAAACTATACATTATAAGTCCCATGAACTCGGTCAATTTGAAGGCCATTTGTGTTAAATTTTATTCACTATAAAAAAAAAACTTCTACAAAAACTACAACAATTTTATGTAGACAATTAGTTTAACCGGCCTTTTTTTATGTGTTTTTAGCTGTAGAGATTTATTTAATTCTATTTAAATATTTTTTTTTTTTTTTCTAATGACTGGCCAAATTTTTTTATAGAAAAAAAAAAACTATAATATGATGTCATTGTTAAAAATTATAATCACGTGTCTATTCAAAAATTTTACAATTGTAATAATTTATCAAAAGTAATTTTTAAAAAAGTAATAAACTTTTTTTTTTTTGTAACTGATAAGTGTTTTATTAAACCAATTTTATTATATTTAAGTACCTTATAAACTCAAGTTTAATGACTTTGAAAATAAAGCTAATCGGTCACTTAGATCAAAAGTTATAATAGAAAACGTGCGTTAAAATTATAAAAAAAAGCAAGTACACAAACCTTTTAACAAATGTTAAGATAAAAACTTAAAATATTTAAAAAAAAATTAAATAAAACTAAAGAATTTTTATAAGGAAATTAAAATTTAGAAAAAATGTATTAAAATCAAAAATTTAAAGTATTGCAACAATTTTGTAGAAGTTATGAAACATTTAGCAAAATGCTTTTTTTTTTTTTCTAAAAATCACTTTTTTTAAGACCCTTTAAAACCCAGAACCAAATGAGCTAGAGTTTTTAAATTTATTAGAAATATTCATAAGACATTTGGAAATAATAATATTTAAAACCAAACAAAATCTTTTGAGCCTAAAAAAAGTTACAAAAGAATAAAATTAGTAGTAGAGCAAAAAAATTATTCCTAAAAAAATGTGTTAGAATGGACAGAATGACGGACATCATAATATCGATTCCTCTTACTATAAAATTATTAATTTTTTAAATAAAACTAAAAAATTTTTATAAGGAAATTACAATTTAGAAAAAAATGTATTAAAATCAAAAATTTAAAGTATTTTTTTTTTTTTTCTAAAAATCACTTTTTTCTAGACCCTTTTAAACCCAGAACCAAATGAGCTAGACTTTTCAAATTTATTAGAAATATTCATAAGACATTTGGAAATAATATTTAAAACCAAACAAAATCTCTTGAGCCTTAAAAAAGTTACAAAAGAATAAAATTAGTAGTAGAGCAAAAAATGTTTTAAATAAAACTTAAGAATTTTTATAAGGAATAAAAAATGTATTAAAATCAAAAATTTAAAGTATTGCAACAATTTTGTAGAAGTTATGAAACATTTAGCAAAACGCTTTCTTTTTTTTTTTCTAAAAATCACTTTTTTCAAGACTCTCAAAAACCCACAACCAAATGAGCTAGACTTTTTAAATTTATTAGAAATATTCATAAGACATTTGGAAATAATAATTTTTAAAACCAAACAAAATCTCTTGAGCCTAAAAAAAGTTATAAAAGAATAAAATTAGTAGTAGAGCAAAAAAATTATTCCCAAGAAAATGTATTAGAAGGGACAGAATGACGGACATCATAATATCGATTCCTCTTCTTATAAATCTCCAGAATATGAAAAATATGAAAGACAAACGTTTAAAATTTAAAACTATAAAGATTTTGTTTAAAAAAATTTAATAAAAGTTAAGATATTTTAAAACTTAAGAAATACTATTTTAGTCACGTATGCTTATGTTTTTTAACCTGTCTAGAACTTTCATAGCAAAAAGTTATTAAAAATCCTTGAATATTATTTATTTTATCTAAAAAGTTCATTTACCACCAAAAAATATGTTCAACTTTAATACTAATACTAACAAAAAAATAACTATGTCACTTGACTACTTTAGTTAAGTGACAAAAAAAAAAAAAAAACTATTTTGCTAATTTCATAAAAAAAAAACGGTTATTGAACTAATTTTTTTTTAATAAAAATTTAGTTATCAGGGTCATTGTTAAATCTCCTAATGTTTTTCTAGTTTTAACGCACTTTCAATTAACAACCTTGTTACTCTCATAGAAATTGACATATAACCAAATTAACACTTGTTAACTGATAAATAAAAAATCAAAAACGTTGGCCTACGCAATAGTATTTTAATTTTACTTTTTTATGAAAAATAAAATTTTAATGTTTATTTAAATATTTAACAATTTGTTGATAAAAATAAATAAATTTCATTTCATTTGCTAGAGATTTTATTTAAAAATCTATATAGTTTTTTTTGCATTTAACAAAAAGAAATATGACCTTGTTTTTAGCAATACTAATCTAAATACCTTAAATAATTTAAATTTAAATTCTATAAATTTAGTCATTTTAGTCTTATATGAATTTGTTAGATAGTTTTAAATCTAATGACTTTATACTTTTGTGTCTACCCAAACATGTGTTGCTCTCTTGATCTCTTACCCCCATTTTCTCTTAAGCTTTTTTTCCTCGGAATTCTCTTCCTTTTCAGTTAATGATTTATTTTATTTAATAATTTATTTTCAATAAAAATAGCTTAAATAGACAAAAAAAATTATGTTGGCAACAACATTTTTTTTAGTTGTTGTTGTTGGTTTCTAGCTGATATGGTAACCTTGAATTTTTGTTATCGAATTTTCACCTTTTGTTTTGATTTTTTTTTTTTTGCAAAAAAAAAAAAAAAACTACAAAAAAAAAAAAAAAATGAAAATAATAATAAAGTTCCATAATAAACACTATTAAATTATTAGTTAATCATATGCTGCTCTTATACCCCTTGCTTGTGTATTATCATTTGTTTTTTAGAAACCAAAAGATGCCAGATTGGTAATAAAAATCTCTTATAAATCCCAAATTTATTTAATCTAGGAATTCTTAATGAAAAGCTCTTTTTAGTATCTAAAATTTAAACATAAATAATTAAACAAATGTTATTTATTTTCAATAATAATTAATTCACTTATAAAGGCTAATTATGATTTTAAAAGCTTTTCTAACGAATTTGCATAAGCTTTCTGAAAGCTTTCACGGAAATAATGTTAAAAAATAAATAAAATAGCTACATTTTGTTGCCTTTACAATTTTGTAATTAATTTTTTACACTTAAAAGTGTTGAGTTTTTTTAATTGCAAGAGCTTTCTAAAAGCTTTCACAGAAATAATGGAAAAAATTAAATAAAATAACAACATTTTGTTAGTTTTTCAATTTGTAATTAATTTTTTAGGTCTAAAAGTGGTTTTGAAAGCTTTAAAAAAAAATTGCATGAGCTTTCTGAAAGCTTTCATGGAATTAATGAAAAAAAGGAAATAAAGTCACCACATTTTGTTAGTTTTTCAATTTGTAATGAATATTTTAGATTTAAAAAATGATTTTTATAGCTTTTCTCAATTTTCAAAAGCTTTTTAAAAGCTTTTACGGGCAATAATGGGAAAAAATCGTAATAAAATAACAATTTATTTTTTACGTTTCAATTTCACAATTAATTTTTTAGGGTTAACAATGATTTGACAGATTTTTTTTAAGAATTTGCATAAGCTTTCTGAAAGCTTTTACGGAATAATAGAAAAAATAAATAACTATATTTTGTTAGTTAATTTTTTATCTTTTAGGCTTAAATATAGTTTTGAAAGTTTTTTTTTTTAATTTTTATGAGCTTTCTGAAAGCTTTTAAGGGAAATAATTTGAAAAAAAAAAAAAATAAATAAATAAAATAACTACCATTCAAATTTATAATTAAATTTTTAAATCTTATTTGACAGCTTTTTTAAAGAATTTGCATAAGCATTCTGAAAGCTTTTACGGAATAATAGAAAAAAATAAATAACTACATTTTGTTAGTTAAATTTTGTATCTTTTAGGCTTAAATACATTTTTTTTTTTAATTTTCATGAGCTTTCTAAAAGCTTTTACGGAAATAATTTGAAAAAACTTAATAAAATAGCTACCATTCGAATTTATAATTATTTTTTAAGGCTTAAAGATGATTTTGTAAGTCTTTTTTTTTAAGTATTTGCATGAACTCTTTGAACGCTTTCACAGAAATAATGGGAATAATTAAAAACAATAACTATATTTTGTTACTTTTCGAATTTATAATTAATTTTAAAAGCTTAACGGTGATTTAAAAAAGATTTTTAAAAAAATTGCAGAAATTTTCTCAAAGCTTTCACAGAAATAATGGGAAAAATAAATACAATAATTATATTTAGTGTTTCCTATTAATTTTTTGGCGAATAACGAAATTTTTAAAAGCTTTTTAAAAAATTCTCAAAAGCTTTCTGAAAGCTTTTACAGAAAAATTGGAAAAAAGAAATTTATTTTATTTAATTTAGTATTTGCGATTAATTTTCCAAACTTAACAATGGGTTTGAAAGTTTTTATTTTAAAAATATAAGAAATTTTTAAAAGCTTTTACGAAAATAATGGAGAAAAAAATATTAAAATCACTAAATTTTGTTGCCTTTAGAATTTGTTAATAAATTCTGAAGATAAACGATGATTTCAAAAGCTCCTTGTAAAAAATTGCATAAGCTTTCTGAAAGCTTTCACAAAAATAATGGGATAAAATCAGAAAAATAACCATATTTTGTTACTTCTAAGAATTGCAATTATTTTATTAAGGTTAACTATGGTTTGAAAGCATTTTTAAAAATGTTTCAAGAGATTTCTGAAAGCTTTCACGGACATAATTTTAAAAAATAACTACAATAATCATAATTATATTTAGTATTTCTGAAAAATATATCTTATATTAAAGATGTTTTTGAAAGTTTTTTTTTAAGGAAATTGCACAAGCTTTTTGAAAGCTTTCATGGAAATAAGAAAAAATAAATAAACAATAACTTTATTGCTTGTAATTATTTTCTACAGTTTAAAAGCATTAAAACCAAAAATTTGCATAAGCTTTCTGCAAGCTTTCACGAAAATAAGGGGAGAAATTAATAAAACAACGATATTTTGTTACCTTTAGGATATGTAATTAATTCTTTAAGATTAACCACGGTTTTTACGAAAAAAATAAGTAAAAATAAATACAATTACTTTATTTTGTTCTTGCAATTAATTTTCTAGGTATAAAGATGGTTTTGAAAGCTTTTTTAATAAATTTACATAAGCTTTATGAAAGCTTTCAGGGAAATTATGGAAAAAAATTAATACAATAACTTTATTTTGATAAATTTAGTATTTGCGATTAATTCTCTAGGGGTAAGTAACAATGAATTTGAAAGCATTTAACAATATTTTCAAAAGCTTTATAAATCTTTTACGGAAATATTAAGAAAAATTAGTGTATTTTTAAAATTTTCGATTTTGTAATTAATTTTTTAAATTTAACAGTAATTCTGAACACTTTCTTAAACAATTACCATGAGCTTTCTAAAAGCTTTCAAGGAAATAATACCATAAAAATAAACAAGTTAACTCTATTTTGTTAACTTTTGAATTTGTAATTAATTGTTTAAACCTTTCCAAAAATGTTAAAGCTTTTTAAAAGCTTTCACTGAAATAATGGGAAAAATTTATACAATAACTATATTTTTACTACTTTTAAAATTTTCAATAATTTTTTACAGTTAAAAATGTTTTTGAAAGTTTTTTCTAAAAATTTGCATGAGCTTTTTGAAAGCTTTCGCAAAAAAATGAGAAAAATGTAATAAAATATTTATATTTAGTTAAATTTACTAATTGCGTTTAATTTTCTTGTGTTAATGATCAGTTTGAAAGCTTTTTTAAAAAAAGCTTTTTAAGAAAAAATTTAAAAATCGTCAAAATAAAATTAAAAAAAAGACATTTGAGCTATTTACCAGGTTCTAATAATGATTTTAATAATTTTATTTATATAATAAGCTATTTTGAGAGCTCTCTTAGAAAAGCTTTTTTAAAAAATATTAAACAAATTTGTTAAAATTAAATCTTTTTCTATTAAATTTGTTATATTTATGATTAATTTATATTTTTTCGGATCACTGACAAATCTTTAAAGCCTCTTTTGAACTTTTTTTGTGAAAAGCTTTTAAAAAACATTTAAACAAAATCACTTAAATTACTTAAATAAATCATTTGTTATTATTAAATTTATTATATTTAAACTTTTTTGCATTTTAAACAAAATTTCGCCAATTTAAACAAAACCGATAAGCTTACAAAACTTCCTTATTGCTGATTGCTTTCCCAAAAAAATCAAAAACAAATATTAAGAACCTCGAATTTCAATTGTTATTAAGAATCGAAAAAAAAAAAAAACATTTAAATATAAATTTACAATCAACCACTTGATAAGCCAAGAATTTATGACGAAAACAACAAAAATGATTGTGATGATGAAGACAACGTCGTCGACGACCGTTCATGTCATCATTTTGCATTGTTTTGTTGGGTTTTATTTTATTTTAACACCAAAATGAGAATGCAATTTTTTGCATTCTCATTTTGCAACAAAAGGTCAATGGTATGAAGCCAAGTTCAGTGGAGTATTTTTTCGCACATTTTTTCTTTTTATTAAAAAAATAAAACAAAAGTAAATATAACATGAAATCATGGCGTTTCCTTACAATATTTAATAATTGTTTATTTTATTTTCTTTTATTTATTTTAATGAAATATGAGTAATAATTTTGTATTAAAAAATAAGAAAAAAAGACAAAATATCAAGCCAACAAACCGATTGCCACATTATTAAATTTTTATTATTTTTGTTGTTGTGCATGTTTATTTTATTTTGTAAATTAAGATGAATAAACTTTTGTAAAATAAATACAAAAAATAATAAAAAATAAACAGTTTCACTTTATTTCAAAAAGTTCAAAAACCTTTTGGAAAAATATCAAAAAAAATTAAATTACGAAGAAAAAAAAAATTTTTTTTTTTTTTTTTTGTAAAAGTAACATTGATGTGATAAACTTTCGCGTTACTTTACACTTGTAAAACAAATTCCCTCCCAAAATAAAAATCACCTGTATTTAACATGCAAAAGCCGGCTTTTTTTAAATTTGTTTCAATCATTTGCTTTTATAGTTGAAATTATTACTTTTTGATATGTTTTCATTTTTTTTTTTTTTTTTATAAAAGTTGTTACAATTACAAATTTCAAGCTATTAAAATTAATAGTGCGAGAGAGCTTAAAAAAAGTGAAAAATTTATTCACACATAATTAATTTGTTTAACATAAAAAAGAAAAATTAGGCAAATCGAAACAATGGCGGAAAAAATAATTATAGCCTAGACTATAGACAAAACTATAGTTCAGACTATAGTTCAGACTATAGACCAGACTGTAGTACAGACTATAGACCAGACTGTAGTACAAACTATAGACTAGACTATAGTACAGACTGACTATAGACTAAACTATAGACTATAGTCCAGACTATAGACTAGACTATAGTCCAGACTATAGACTAGACTATAGTCCAGACTATAGACTAGACTATAGTCCAGACTATAGACTAAACTATAGTCCAGACTATAGACTAGACTATAGTCCAGACTATAGACTAGACAATAGTCCAGACTATAGACTAGACAATAGTCCAGACTATAGACTAGACTATTGTCCAGACTATAAACTAGACAATAGTCCAGACTATAGTTTAGTCTATAGTCCAGACTATAGACTAGACAATAGTCCAGACTATAGACTAGACTATAGTCCAGACTATAAACTAGACAATAGTCCAGACTATAGTTTAGTCTATAGTCCAGACTATAGACTAGACTATAGTCCAGACTATAGACTAGACTATAGTCCAGACTATAGACTAGACTATAGTCCAGACTATAGACTAGACTATAGTCCAGACTATAGACTAGACTATAGTCCAGACTATAGGACAGACTATTGTCCAGTTCACAATATAGGACAGACTATAGTCTGGCTATAGGACAGACTATAGTCTGGCTATAGGACAGACTATAGTCTTGACTATAGGATAGACTATAGACTTGACTATAGGATAGACTATAGTCTTGACTATAGGATAGACTATAGTCTTGACTATAGGATAGACTATAGTCTTGACTATAGGATAGACTATAGTCTTGACTATAGGATAGACTATAGTCTTGACTATAGGATAGACTACAGCCTTGACTATAGGATAAACTATAGTCTTGACTATAGTCTAGTCTATAGTCTGGATTATAGTCTAGTCTATAGTCTAGACTTGACTATAGGATAGACTATAGTCTTGACTATAGGATAGACTACAGTCTTGACTATAGGATAGACTATAGTCTTGACTATAGGATAGACTATAGTCTTGACTATAGGATAGACTATAGTCTTGACTATAAACTAGACTATAGTCCAGACTATAGACCTATAGTCTAGACTATATAATAGACTATAGTCTAGAGTATAGCTTATGCTATAATCAAGGCTATAGAACAGACTAAAGTTTTGTCTACGAGATTGACTATAGTCCTGACTATAGAATGACTATAGAATAAGTACAAAAATAAGTGTAAAAAAGTATGAAATAAACTTAAGTACAGACTGTAGACAAAATGATAGCCCAGACTATTGACTAGACTTCATTCTATACTTCACACTGCACACCATACTGTATACTAGTATGTAGCTTTGGATTTAACTTGAAAAACTTTTTGCTTTAAAAATTTAATTCCTAAATCACAATAAATTTATTTGAAATAAGTCTTAAACGTTCAATGACATTTCACAATTATCAACAACAATAAATTTGTTGCTGTTATTATTTTTGTTGTTACAATTGATGTAGTTAAATTGTTTTGATTGCTGTTGCTGCTTAATGTTTAAAGTCATTGTATTATGTTGGCGCAATGTCATGGCTTCAAAACATGTTATTTTTTTTTTCATACACTTACACTCACCACACTCTCACTTTAAGATCAATGCCATTTTCATTATATGTACATTAAAATGTTGTATTGCAATTACTATTGTTGTTGTTATTGTAGACATACCATTTGCTATGATTGTTGCAATAAATAGTTTTAGTTGCTGTTACTATTATTTAGATTATGGTGATTAAAAATCATTTGCCTTAAAATTTAAGAGGAGCAGCAACAAAAGACAATCAAATGCTTGTTTTTATGGCTGCTGATTGAAGAAATGTCATTAAACTGTTTTTTTGCGAAATTTTTTTTGCTTTTCATTATTGGCAATATAAACAAAATATTTTCCAATTTGTTTTTTTATTTTTTATTTTTTCACAAACAATCAAATTGTTTTGTTAAAAATTATTATGTTTAAAGCTATTGCTTGTTTTTTGCTGTTGTTTTGTTGCTTGTTGCAGCGTCCGTCCATCTGTCTGTCCAGGCAATTGGCATGTGTTTATTGGTAGAAAAAATATAATAAAAATTTATTTTCTTTTAATTTTTTTTCTATTTATTTTTTTTTATTAAATTAAATAAAAAAGAAAGTGGTTGCACGACTTTGTTCATTTGAAATGCAACATTTATTTTTATTTAATTTTTGTTTTCATTTTCATTTGTACAAATAAAAATATTTGTTGAGGGGATTTACTATTCAAAAAGGTTAAAAAGTAATTGGAGGAGGTTTAATTTCAGTAAAATTTTTTAAAAATAATTGCAAAAATTCTAAGCAGAAAATTAAAAACTAAACTATCGTTAGACTGGGCTATTGAATAGACTATAATCTGCACTATAGATTAGACTGTAGTCTGTAGAATAGAATAGACTATAGTCTGGACTGTAGAACAGACTATAGTCTGTACTATAGAATAGACTATAGTATGGACTATAGTTTTGGCTATAGAATAGACTATAGTATGAACTATAGTCTGGGCTATAAAATAGACTATAAAATGGACTAAAGAATAGACTATAGTCTGGGCTGTAGTATAGACTATAGTCTGGAATATAGTCTGGGCTATAGAATAGACTATAATCTGGATTAAAGAATAGACTATAATCTGGATTAAAGAATAGACTATAGTCTGGACTATAATATAGACTATAATCTGGACTATAATATAGACTATAGTCTGGACTATAATATAGACTATAGTCTGGACTATAAATTATAGATATAGACTATAGATATATAGTATAGACTATAGACTGGACTGTAGTGTAGACTATAGTATAGACTATAGTCTGTACTATAGTACTGACTATAGTATAGACTGTAGTCTGGACTATAATATAGTATATACTATAGTCTGGACTATAGTATAGACCATAGTCTGGACTATAGTCTGAACTATAGATTATACTATAGATATAGAATAGACTATAGTCTGTACTATAAAATAGACTATAGTCAGGACTATAATATAGACTATAGTCTGGACTATAATATAGACTATAATCTGGACTATAATATAGACTATAGTCTGGACTATAATATAGACTATAGTCTGGACTATAGAATAGACTATAATTCAGCCTATAGTCTTATATTTTCATTTATTTAAGGAAGTTGTTTGCTAATTTTTTCTTCTCAAAATGATTCATTTTATTTTTCAAAAATATCGCAATTTTTTCCCCTTTCAAAATCGTTTTATTTTAAAGCAATTCAAGTCATGTCAACGACTCTTTTATCGAGGTAAATATCAAAATAAAAGTTTAAAGCTTTTTAAAACGTTTTTTTTTTTTTTTTTTTTTTTTTTTCCAAAACCAAACAGTTCATTAAATTTATTTATGAAACACTTTAACATATACTGCAAAAAATACGATCAATGAACTTTGTCAATAAACATAAAATACAACTACAAAAACTTCACAATAATTATAATAATTAAATAAAAAAAATTATAAAATATCTTATTGAATTCATAAAATTATAGATCATTTTATAAAACAAAAAACAACAGAAAAAAAAACAAATTTGAAGGGCGAAAAAAAGTTTATTAACCTAAAGAAAAAACTATACACAGATACAAAGATTTATATACTACATCCACAAGATGCAATTTTAAATGTATAAGGGGGAGATTGTTGTTTTTGAATGCCTCTGATGTTAAAGAGATGTTGTTGTTGTTAGTGTTTGGGATTTCAACCTAGGACAACATAGAGAAAGTTACAGGCTGCATATTGTTATTATGAACATATAAACACACACACACAAACAAACACCCACCATTTACTTTTTTTGAGCAAGAAAATAATATAAAAATTTTTTGAGGGGGAGTCTTTGAAAAATTTTTGTTTAAAAATTATTTTGTTATAGAGCATTGAAAAAAAAATTACTCACACGTGTTGTTTATGGAAAAAATACTCCCTCTCTTGCTCACGCTCTTTCAAGGCAAATTTTAGTTTGTCTTAAGAAAAAATAATAATATTTAGCCCTGAATTCTCTGAAAAACTAATCAGCCAAAACTCATCAATATAATAAATGATTAAATAACATAAGAAATACTCTCTATATTAGTTTTTTCCCTCTCTTTCTCTTTATAAAAGTATCTCTTGATCAATATTTATTTTTTTATACACAAGAAAAAACATTGGCCATGACTAAGCAAACATATGAAAAATAAACGAAACATAAAGGGGAGTCAAGTAATACATCACAGTGTAGCCCACAGTGGGTTGAAAAGCCCAAAAAAATGGGAATAAATAAAAATTAAGATCATTAAGATAATTTATGGCAAAGCTATAAACAGTGGTAATAAAAAATGTATTATAAGGAATTTATTTTCAAATTGGATTTAATTTTAATTAATATTTTGTGATTTTTTTCTTTTTGAAAATAAAGAATTTATAAAAATTTCAGTTTAAATTTAAAGTTTTTAAGTTGGATTATTTTATAAATTAATTTTAAAATTTTAAGAAACAATTTTTCTTCAAAATTTTTTTGTTTAATTAAAGTTTAAAAAATTTTTTCACCCTAACCTCAAAATTTATTTTCTTAAATAACTCTTAAGCCTTTGAAACGCTTTAATTGAAATTCGGCATAATAATTCTTTAAAATTTCAAGAACAGTTTAGCAGAAAATTTAGCTTTATATATAAAATACTTTTAAAGTTAAAGAAAATTAAAAATAAAATAAAATTATAAATTAAAATTATTTTGTTAACAAATATATTTTGTTAAAAAACCAGAGCGCTATTAAAGCAATTTTAAAAATTGTTTAGTTAAGAAACTTATAAAAGCTTAAGAAATAATTTGCCATTCAAATTTTGAAAATCTATAAACGTAAACAAATTTTTTTCTCCTTAACCTCAAAAAATAATTTCTTAAATAACTCCTAAAGTTTAGCAGCGATTTAAAAAATATTGGGTACAACAATTGGAGAAAATTTTAGCAACAGTTTGGCTAAACAATTTTCCTTAATTTTAATCGATAAATATATTTTTTTTTTTTATAAAAAAAAAAAAAAAAATAAGAATAAATAAAAATAAATATCTCAAAAACCGTTGTAGTAATTGGATTAATTTTTGTTATAAATACTTTAAAATATTTAAGAAATATTTTCTTATCAACATTTTTGTTATTAATAAACAAAAAAATTTTTTTCTCCTTAACCTCAAAAATTTGTTTCTTTAATAACTCTTAAACCTTAGCAGCGATTTAAAAAATATTTTGCACAATAATTCTAAAAAATAGCAGCAACAATTTGGTTTAAGAATTTTCTTTAATGCTAATTAAAAAATAAAATAAATTTTTAAAAATATTTATATAAATATCTCGAAACCCTTTGAAGAAATTGTAATAATTTTTAGTTCAAATGCTTTAAAAAATTTAAGAAATATTTTCCTATCAAAGTTTTTGTAATTAATACACAAATAAAAATTTTTTTCTCCTTAACCTCAAAAATTGATTTCTTAAATAACTCCTAAACGTTTGCAGCGATTTAGAAAATATTTGGCAGAATAATTCTAAAAAATCTTGGCTACAATTTGGCAAAAGAATTTGCTTTAATACTAATTGCGATATATTTTTAAAAATTAAAATAAATTTAAAAATAAAATTATAATATTTTTAAAAATATTTACTTAAATATCTCGAAAACTGATAAAGAAATTGTAATAATTTTTAGTATAAATACTTTAAAAAATTTGAGAAATATTTTTCTATTAAAATTTTGTAAATAATTAAACCAATAAAATTTTTTTCACCTTAACCTCAAAAACGCGTTTCTTAAATAACTTCTAAACCTTTGAGGAGATTTCAAAAATAATTTACACAATAATTCCTTAAAATCATGTCTACAATTTGGCAAAAGAATTTGCTTTAATACTAATTAAGAAATATTTAAAAAATAAAATAAATACAAAAATAAAATTATTAAATTTTTAAAAATATTTTTTTAAATAACTTGAAAACAATTGAAGGAATATTTGGCACAAAGTCTTTAAAAAAAATGAGGAAATATTTTCCTATAAAAATTTTTACGTTTAATAAACGTTAACCAAAATAGTTCTCCTTAAACTCACAAATTACTTTCCTTAATAATTTTTTAAACCTTCTAAGGATTTTAAAAATATTTGGCACAATAACTTTTGGCAATTTTAGTTAGAGATGGGAATAACAATTTCCAGCTATTTTAAATTATAAATATTTTTTATTAATTAATACAAATTTTTTTTTTTTTTTTTTTTATTTTTTTTAAATATTTTCTAAAATATCTCAAAAACCATTGAAGAAGCTATTGAAGTAATTTTTGGTATAAATATTAAAAAAAAAAAATCAAGTAATATATTCCTATCAAAATTTTAGATTTAAATAAGCAAAGAACAAATTTTTTCTCCTTAACCTCAAAAATTTATTTCTTTAATAACTTCTAAACCCTTTAAGCGATTTTTAAGTTATTTGGCACAATAATTCTTGGGAATTTTGGCTACAGATGGGCATAAAAATTTACCGCTATTTTAATTAATACAAATTTCTTATTAAAAAATAATAAAAATACTTTTTTTTAATGATAAAAATATTATCTTTAATATCTCGATTAAAGCTATTTGAGTGATTTTTGGTACAAATACTTAAAAAATCGGAATATATTTTTCCATACAAATTTTTCAATTTAATAAACACAGAAAAAATTGTTTCTTCTTAACCTCAAAAACTAATTTCGTTAATAACTCCTATAACCCTGAAGCGATTTTAAAAATATTCGATATACAAATTTTTAAAAGTCTCTGAAAGTAAAATAAATTTTTATTTTAATTTTTTTATTTAATTTTTTTTTTTTTATATTTTTATTTATTTTTTATTACGCTCTCTAACCCACTGTCTTTTATGGTATAAAAATTTTCAAGAGCACGTGAGTTCAACAGTTTGTTTTATCTCTGCTTTAAATATTGCCAGAGCATAATATAAAACTAGAAGAGCTATAGAGAGCAAGAGAGCCAACGAAATAATCACAAACTCAGGGTCTTTGCAACTCTTGGTCTGATGTTTAACGGAAACAATAAGGGGTGTCTTGTAGTTTCAATGAGTATGAGTGGTAATCAGTAGAGTAAAGTTTTTGAACTGAAAACGAACAAGATCCAACGTAAATGTTGATTTTCCTTTCATTAACAAGCGGCGCTTCGTATTAAGCAGATCGTTATTTTACGTGTTACGGTAGAAATGTGATGAAGTTTGTTAATAAAGAAAAGAAAAATTATTTCAAGAAAAAAATAAAAAACTAAATAAAAAGAAATATTTTATGAAAATAATTTAAATGAAAAACAACTGAATTTTTTAAATAAAGAAAAAATCAAAAAAATATATAAAAAGAAAGTGAAAGAATGAATTTATAAAAAATAAAATATTAAAAAAAAAATATATAAAATTGAAAGAAATATTAAAAAAAGAAACCAAATGAATTTTTAAATAAAAATCAAAAAAGTTTTAATAAAAGTTTCCAAAAAAAAAATAAAGAAAATTTTTTTAGAAATTATTAAAAAAAAAAAAAAAGCAAAATAAAAAATGTGTTTTTAAAAAAACGTCTTAAAACAAAAATGCAAGAAAATTGGAAAAAATAAAATGTGTTTCTAAAAATATTATTAAAATAAAAAAAATTCCTTTAAAAGAAATTTTAATATAAAAGAAAAATGAAAATGGTTATGTCAGCTGACAGTTCGGACTGTCATCCTTCTAGCAGTAGTGTGGTAGTGGGTTCCGAAATACCCACTCAAAGTGCTAAAATATCAGTTATATGTCATATAACAAATCAACAAAACCAACAACAACAACAACATTCAAATGTAGTAGAGGCTTCGCCTGCCTCTTCTACCACCTCGGGTCCTCAATTAATAATGGGTCGTTCCCATTTAGAAAATGCTTTAAAATTACCACCCAATACCAGTGTTTCTACTTATTATCAAAATACTAAACTTTTAACACAAAATAACTCCAATATGGAGGAGCAACAACATCAAGAAAACCCACAACAACAACAACAATTACAAAATATAAACAATTATCAAAACTCCTTAAATTTAACACAGGAGTATCAACAAAATAGAGCTATAAACTTTATTAGAACTCCTTTGGGAGCACAAGCAGCTACAACAAATACACCTGTCACAGACATGGATACTGTGCCCTCAGGTGCTTCAACATCATTGTCATCAGCATCAGCTCCAATAGCCCTTAAACTTAATACCCAATTACCCAATTCCTCTACCTCCTCTAACCATCTTTCCCCTAATTCCTCCTCTACTTCACCACCTTCCTCTTCCCATAATTCTTTAATCCTATCACAAGCTTTGCAACAACCTTGTAATATCAACAACTCTAATAATATCTATCATCAATCCTTAAATCAAAATACCAACAACAACAATAATAATATTGTTTCAACTTCGGAAAATCTTAATTCATCTTATGATAATTTTCTTAATTATCATCATTCTAATCAGAATAATAATAATAACAATAATACAAACATATATCAACAACATCATCATTTACAACAACATGCTACAAATATGCATCATCATACGCTACAACAGCAACAACATTCTTCAGGTGTTGTTGTAGTAGCTGCTGATTCTAGACCTCAAACCCCGGATTATATAAAATCTTATCCCGTTATGGATACTACAGTGGCTAGTTCGGTTAAGGGAGAACCTGAACTTAATATTGGTAAGACAGAGAATCATACAAGAATTTTAGGAAATGAAAAATTCTAATTTAGAAGAAATAAAAGAAATATAATGAAATTTTTAAAAGGAAAATCGAGAATATTGCCCAAATTTTTAACAATTTAAAACTAATTTATACTGTAAATTATTGTTAATACCTTAAGAAATATTTTGCCATTAAAATTTTTCTTTTTAAATAATAAATAAAAAAGTTTTTCTCCTTAACCTCAAAAAACGTTTTCTTAAATAACTTCTAAACCCCTTTAGCGATTTAAATAAAATTTGGTATATAAATTCTGTAATATATAGGGATTATTTAGGGATAAAAATTTTATTAAATTTGAAATTATTTAAGAAAAAATTTTAATAAAAAAAATTATCTTTTGAAATATTTTTTTTATTGTTTAAATTAAGGCATTTGCTCTGAATTTCAGTTTTTTAGGATATTAAGAACTTAAGAAATAGTTTGCCATCAAAATTTTAGCTTTTGGATGAAAAACAAAAATTTTTTTCTCTTTAACCTCACAATTTTGTTTGCTTTATAACTTAAACAAACTTTAAGCGATTTTAAAGATATTTGGCACCAATATTGTTTGTTAAAAAAAGAATAAATTAGTAACCGATTTTAATAACATTATAAGATTCCTCAACAAAAAAATGTTTGAAAATTTTAGCTTCTATTGATTTTTTTTTTTTTTTTTTTTTTGTAAAATAATCTTAAACATATTTAAAAGATTTAAATAATTTATTACTATAATTTCTTGCAAGTCTTTTAGCAATAGTTTAAGATAAAAATTTTCTCTTACAAAGCTAAGGAAAAAACTTTTTCTCCCTAACCTCAAAATTTTGTTTTATTTATAACTCGAAAACCCTTTAAGTAATTTGAAAGATATTTGGCATAATTATACTTAGGTTATTAAGGAATAAATTGTATCTTAATTTTATCGTTTATAATATTTAAGGATTTTTAATCATTTTTAAAAATAAATTTAAATTAAAAAATTCAATAATTTTTGAAAAATAGTTTTATAAATCTAAGTTTATTATAAATTTAAATTTTTTTTCGATTTTTAGTAGACATATTGTTAAACAATATTTGAAGAAAGAACAATTTTTTTGCTAAAAAAAAACTCAAGAAAACATTTTTTTCTACTTAACCTCAAATAAAGTATTTGTTTATAACTTGAAAATGCTTCAAGCTAGAGGAAAAATATTTGAAGTGATTATTCTTCAAATAGAAAAAAACTATTAGTAGAATATATTAGCTGTTTTAGTTTTTATAATTTTCATAAATATATAAATTAAGAAAAATTTCAATAAATTAAGAAAAATTTACAATTTTTAAATTAGATTTCCTTAAATATTTTTAAAAATATTGAGACATTTTGGAAAATTATTTATATAAATTTACTTGTAAAATTTTTATTTATAATTTGCGTTAAAAATTTTTGCTTTAAAATCAATTTGAAAAAATTTTTTTCTCCTTAACCTCAAAATAATAAATTAGTTATTAACAATTGGATGTTTTTAAGCTATAGAAAAGAAATTCAACTTATTTTTTCTTCAGACCTAAGACAATAAATTAGTATAACGTTTTAGTTGTAGTTGTTGTTGTTAGAATTTTTAAAATTTTTTTTTAAAAATTATGAAAAATTTAAAATTTCTAATTTTTAATTTTATAATAAATCTTGAGACATTTTTAAAGATTTTTTTTATGTAAATTTACTTGTCAAATTTTTAGTTATAATTTGCATTAAAAATTTTTGCTTTAAAATCAATTTGAAAAAATTTTTTTCTCCTTAACCTCAAAATATTAAATTGTTAATAACTTTGGAAGGTTTTGAGATATTGAAAAGATATTTGACTTACTTTTTCTTCACACCTAAGACAATAAATTAGTATAACGTTTTAGTTGTTTTTGTTGTTGTTAGAATTTTGAATTTTTTATAAAAAAAAGAAAAATTTTAAATTTCTAAATTTTATTTTTTAATTTTATAATAAATCTTGAGACATTTTTAAAGATTTTTTATGTAAATTTACTTGTAACATTTTTATTTATAAATTGCGTTAAAAATTTTTGCTTGAAAACCAATTTGAAAAAATTTTTTCTTCTTAACCTCAAAATCTTAAATTGTTAATAACTTTGGAAGGTTTTAAGCTCTAGAAAAGAAATTCGACTTATTTATTTTTTAGACCTAAGACAATAGATTAGTAGAATAATTTAGTTGTCTTTATAGATATTAAAATTATAAATAATTTTTAAGTAAAAAAAAAAAACTTTTAATTATATTTTCTTAAAATTTTTAAAAAAGTTTTGTAAATTTTTTTAAGTTTTGTAGCTAGTTTTATTTGTAAATTTTTTGTTAATAATTTGTATAAAAAATTTTTGCTTTAAAACCTTTTTTAAAGATTTTTTTCTTCCTAACCTCAAAAATTTCATTGTTTAATAACTCTTAAATGCTTCAAGTGATTTCTATGCAATTTGCTACAATAATACTTTTATTTAAAGGGAACTAATTGCCTAAAAATTTTTGGTAGTTTCAGTTACAATTTTTAAATTATGAGTTTGAGAAAATATGTAATTTTTTTTTTAAAATTTTAGAAATATTTTTAATGATTTGGAAAGCAATTTCAATAAAAATTTAGATGTTGTTTTAATTAAAAATATTAGAAAAATTATTTAGAGTTCATATATAAAATTATTTTAATACATTTTCTTTAAGAATATTCAAAATTATAGGAAAAATGTATTTAAAAATCTTTTTCTTTTTTTATTAATATATTTCTTATTAAAATTGTTCCATTTTAATAACTTCCTTATTTTTAATTAATAATTTTAAATAAATTAAACCATAAAATACCGTTAAATTTTATATTAAAAAGGTCATTTGTTTTGAAAAAAAAAGAAAAAAGAAAAAAGTTCATTGCTTTCCATTTTTATAAAGGTTTTTAAAGTCAATACACCCGCTTAATGTTATTGGCAGGCAACCTGTTTAAAGCTTTATATTATACGGAAATTAAATTAGTATTAACAGATGTTTTTTTTTTTTTGCTTAACATTAGGCCTAGAGTAAAATCTTTTAAACAAATTTCATTTAATAATATTTCAATAAGTAACAAAGATCAACAAAGTTAAACATTTTTTTTTGTCATTTCATTTGTTAAACAAGGTCATTATCTCACATAACTTCATAAAATTTTGATTCCGCATTTTTTTAAATGAAATTTTTGTGTATGATTAATTTAATTAAAGTTCAAAGCTGGTCATGCATATTTTTTCGAAAAAAAATAAAGTTCAAAAAACTTTTTGGAGGAAAAAATATTAAGTGATTTTTTTGGAAAATAAAAATAAACTTGTTTAAATAAAATATATACAAAATTGAGTTACAAAAATAAATTTAAACAATTGTTTATATTTTAAGTTCATTAACTTTTTTTTAATGCAATTATGGTGCAAAAGCTTTTGAATAAATTGTCGTTAAGCCAAGTTTGTTTTTTTTTTTCTATTAAACTTTCTTTGTAATGAAAGTGAAATTAAACAAATTTCACTTTATGTTTTAAATTTATTTCAAAACAATTCTAAAATAATTTGACGTCATTTTTTTAACATTTCACATACATAGCTCCCACATAAGTATTGCTGAATTTTTTTTTCTGGTGCTAAAAACCCACTCACTTGAAATTTTTTTTGGGGAATAAAAACAACATTATAAGTATGTTAAAAATAGTTTTCAAGTTCACGCTAAATAATTAATTCTTTAAAAAAAAAAAAAAAATGTTTCAAATTTTCTGTTTCTTGTTATCAATACCCAGAAGTTTGTTTAAACAATTATAAGCAAAAACAAATTCTCTACAATTACTAATAGAAAAAAAAATATAAATAATATTTACCAGCAAACTAAAAGATAACACTTTTTCTTAGATAATTTCAAACATATTAGAAAACAAAACTACAACAACAACTACAACTTTAAATAATAAGAAAAACAAATAAACAAAAATATTATCTAATAATTATTCAAGCATTAGAAACTATGAAGAAAAATATTTCTCAAGATAAGAAAATAAAAAATATTTAAATATTTTCAAACAAAATGAAAAATAAAATAAAATTTTCTTAACAATTAGTTAAATATTGCTTAAACCTTTCACTCAATTCTAATAAAATGTTATATGAAATTTTCTTTATTTTTTTTTAAACTGGTAGACCCAAAAATTTTCGGAAAAAAGCGTAAAGAAAAAAAGTTTTTCACCCTAACCTCACAAAATTTATTTTTTCAATATCATTTTAAATATTCAAATTATTTCTTTGAAATTTTAGAAATTGTTGCTATAGAGCCTGAAGCTTTATTAAAATAAATTTAAGCTTTTAAAATTAATATTTAAAAAAAGTTATTAAAAAAATAAAATTTTCTTTTTAATTTTAAAATTTTTAAATTCTAATAACTTCCATAATTCTAGACGAAACTAAACATAATTTTATTTATAAATTAAACCTCAAATTTTCTATTAAAAATTGAAAAAAAATTTTTCTGCTTAAATTTAATTTAAAAAATTTTAATATATTTTTTTTTTTTTACTTGAACTAATTAAATTATTATTTTTAAAAATAATTAAAAAACTATTTACGGAATATATTAAACAAGTTTATATATCAATTATTTAAATTTTAAAAAATATTTTACGTACAGAAATTTTCAAAAAATACTTAAAGAAAAAAAGTTTTTCAACCTAACCTCACAAAATTTCTTATTTAAATAACTTATTAAATAACTAAAAGATTCGCTTTGAAATTTTAGAAATCCATTTCTTAAATGCTAACAATTCTGTAAAACAAATATTAGCTTAAAATATTAATTTTTAAGGCAGTTATTTCAAAATGAAATTTTTCATTCTAACCTCAAATTTATATTTTATTTATAGTTACAAAAATCCTGACTAGAATTCAATGAAATTTAAAATACTAATCTATAATAATTAATTGAATTTTTCAAAACCATATTTCATTTATATTTTGTTTTTAAAGTAATAAATTAAAAATTTTTCAATTTAACCTCACAATTTTATTTTGCTTAATATGTAGACAAAAATTTAAGCAATTTGTTTGAAATTTGGCTGAGTGATTTCTGAAATTTTTATGAAATTTCGGTTTTTTAATTTAGTTTTTAAATTAGTTTTATTTAAAATTTATTTAGAAAAGAAATTTTTCACCTTAACCTCAAATTTTTATTTAGCTTATAACTTGTAAAATCCTGTTTAGAGCTTAATGAAATTTCAAATTAAATTTCTTAATAATTAAATGAATTTTTTTAAGCCTTAAATCATTTACATTTTCTTTTTAAAATAATAAATTTTATTTTTTTTTTTTTTCAACTTAACCTCACAAATTTTATTTTTCTTGTTATATTGGCAAAAATTTAAGAGATTTGTTTCAACATTTTCTTGTAAATTCTCTAGATTTTTAAGCAATTTCGGTTTTTTAAATTATTTTTTAAAACTGTTTTATTTAAAAGTTATTTAGAAAATAATTTTTTCAACTCAACCTCAAATTTTTCTTTTGCTTATAACTTCCAAAATATTAAGTGGAATTTAAAGAAATTTTACTCATAAATTATTAAGGCCTTTTTTTAATATTGTGGTCTTAATTTTTTGTAAAGTACAATGTTTTAAATATTATTAAAGAATTTTTAAAGAATTTCTCTTCATTTTAATTTTAAAAAAAATTTCTTTATTTAATAACTTTCGAAATATTTAGGCCACTTCTTTGAAAGTCTGCTAATTAATTCATTAAATTTTTAAGAAATTTTGGTTTTCAAAATTATTTTTTAAACTATTTTTATTTAAAATGTATTTAAAAAATAAAATTTTCAACTTAACCTCAAAATTTTAATTTTTGTTATAACTTCCAAAATATTGAGGGGAATTAAAAGAAATTTTACACATAAATTATCTAAACCTTTTGATATATTGTGGTATTAATTTTTTATCAAGTATAACATTTTAAATAATTTTAAAGCATTTTCCTTATACTTAACCATAAAAAATTGTCTTTAGTTAATAACTTAACAAATATTAAAGCGATTTCTTTGAAACTTGGCTGATAAATTTCTTAGATTTTTAAAAAAAATTGATTTTCAAAATTATTTTTTAAACTCTTTTTATTTAAAATATATTTGAAAAATAAAATTTTCACCTTAACCTCAAAATTTAATTTTGCTTATAACTTTTAAAATCTTGAAAGAAATTTAAAGAAATTTTATAGGCTAATAACTGGGGACCTTTAAAATTTTTTGGTTTAATTTTTTTTTGTAAAAAATAACATTTTAAATATTTTTAAATAATTTTTGTTTAAATAAACCTCACTATTTTATTTTGCTTCATATTTAGGCTAAACCAAAAGGGATTTTTCTGAAATTAGACTTTAAAAATGGGGGAATAATTAAAGAAATTTTTGAGTATAAAAACTTGGATCTGCCAAGGTTTTTTAAAGTAATAATTTAAAAACTAAAAAAGAGAAAAGTCTTTTTCTTTTAAATAATTTTAATATATTTTTTTTTACTAAAAAATGTTCTTTTTTTTATTTATTTATGTTTTGGAGCTAAAAATTTCACTCTTTCAAGTCATATTAAACTAATTTTTTAAAATAAGAAAAATGATTTAATTAAAAAAGAAATAATTTAAATATTAAAATCCTTTTTAAATTTATTTTTATGAATTTTTTTTTTATTTATTTAAATATTTTGTATGTTAAAATTTTTTCTAAAATTCATTCACCTTTTATTACTGTCAAAAAAGTTCATTTACTTTTCATATATTTCTTAAATTGTTCCGTTTAATTCTTACATAATTTGTATATTTTTCAATAAAAATCATTCACCTTTTCTTATGGGGTCTTTATCTGCTATTTAACAAGCCTCCTACATAATCATCATCAAAAAAAAAAAATGCATTCAAATATTTAAAATAAAAGTTTATTTACCTTTAAAAAAATTCAATGATCTTTTCAAAAATATACAAAATTCAAACCAGCTGTTTTGGACTTTTTTATCAATATAAAAACGCTAAAATGACCTTATCCTAGGTTTTTGAACTTTTATGTTAATTTACTGCTGATTTTTTTTATTCATTTGGAGACTAAAGTATTGATTAAATTATATTTTGTTAACAAAAACCAATTTTTTTGTTAAAAAACCTGTTCGAGAAGAAAAAAAAAACATGTTAAAATAAATATTTCCGCATTTGTTTAATGAACATTGAAATTGTATTTATTTAAAAATTTATTTTTTCATGTGTGTGTTTTTGGCTGGTTTTTTTATGGTTAAACAACTGCTAAAATTGTATTTTGTTGTTGTTAATTTAGATAAGTACTCAACGTTTATTTTTTATTTTTTTTATATTTTTAATTTCAATGTCAAAATTTATTGTGGTATGAAAAATAAAAAATAAAACGCTTTATGAGTAATAGAGATTTTGTGGTTTATGAGGAAAGAGATCAATTTTTTTCTTTTTTATTTTTTGCGCTGAAACAATAGTTTTTAGTTTATTACGCACGTTTATTTAATTATTTTTTGAGAGTGTACATGACTATCAGACGTTTAGCTCAAATTTTAGCATGCGTAAGCGTTTATTTTATACAAATAAAGTGAATGAAACTTTCAAGGTTGTCGGAGAGCTAAACAAAAAGTGTAAAACAAAAGTTTTAATACAAAATTAAGAGTAAAGGAAATAAATAAATAAAAATTAAACAATATTCTAATTAAAATAAAAGACTGCCTAATGATACATCTCTCAGATCGTCAAGATTCTGAAAGGAGTGCTTGCCTTATAATTGAGTCTGCGCTCCTGCAGTGCCGGACAATCGCATAAAAGATGTTCTATAGACTCTATTCCTTCTCATCTAAACAACTTCTACAGAAATCAATTTTGGAAAAGCCTATGTATTCAGACCTACGTCCTATTATACAGTGTCCCGTAATGATGCCTATTAGAAGTGAGATCATCCTTCTACTAAGAGTTAGAAGGGTCTTAGTTCTCTGTTTATCAATTGAGGGCCAAAGGGTTCTAGATATTCTGCAAGTGGTTATGGTGGACCACCTACGGAACCTTTCCTTAAGCGCCCAATCTTCTATCAAATTCAACAGTTCAACAAGAGGAATATCGACTTCCGTCAGAGCCTCCCTTGCGTCCATTGACGAACCAGCTCTTGCGCACTCATTCGCCTTTTCGTTGCCAAGAATGCCTTCGTGCCCTGGTACCCATAATAGTCTTACACATTGCGTGCGCAACTGGGAAAGACAACGATTGCATTCAAGTATACATTTCGATTTCACCACATACGAATTCAGAGCCTTGATCACGGCCTGACTATCTACAAAGAAGTCGGATGTAAGGGCTTCTGAAACGAGTTCACTGATTCGTCTAGCAGCTACAGTTATAGCATATATCTCAGCCTGGAATACTGTACAATAGAGTGTCCCGAGGAAAGCCTTTTTTGAGATTTCGATGTAGGAAGACCCCTCAAACGATGTGTAAAAATTAGCTTAATACGAAAAAATTATATAATCTTTAATTATCTAACTATTAATCTCTGGTAGGGAACTGAAGATCAACTTAAAAAATTTTATGAATATTTTTCTCATATTGAGCTAATTTTTACGCATCGTTTGATGGATCTTCCTACAAAATTTTTGTCTACGGTACACTCTACAGTACAAGTATCCGTTAATCTTAGAGATATTGTAAGTCCCAGGTCTTCAGAGAAAACTCCTGACCCGCTTCCGGTATCCGTTTTTGACCCGTCAGTGAAGACTGAGATTGCACCCTCCTGAAAAACAGAATTTGCTGCCCAGTTTTCCCTGTCGGGCATGCTGATCCTAAAAGATTTAACAAAAGCCATCCTAGGGATGATATAGTCAGTTCGGACACTCAGATTGCTCCCGCCTACCACTTGTAGGATTTTGCCATGTCCTATACGATCATGCCTAAGATCGCCCGACTCCCTGAGCCTTAACATATTTGATATAGACATCAAGTGGAGCTAAGTCAAGCATAGTCTCTAAGCTAGCTTGCGGAGTTGAATTCATCTCTCCAGTAATTGCAAGACAAGCTAGTCTCTGTATCCTGATCAGAATGGAAAAATAGGTCCTTGTATTGACAGCAATCCACCAGACAAGTGCTCCATAAGAATTGGTAAGAATTGGTCTAATTACCGCCGTGTACCTCCAGTGTACGATGTAAGGCTTGAGTCCCCATTTCTTACCAAAAGTCTTCTTGCATGCTTAGAAGGCACATAAAGCCTTATGCATAATGCTCTCAACATTACGTTTCCACGAGAGCTTGGAATCAAAAATAACTAAAAGGTATTTTGCCTCTTTGGAAAGGACCAGAGAATTACTGTCCAGCCTGGGAAGTCTAAATGCTGGAATTTTATATTTCCTGGTAAAAAGTACCAATTCGGTCTTTGATGGCTTTACTCCCAGACCGTTCGCATTTGCCCATATAAGTAGTTCGTTCAAAGCCGATTCCTTTAAATCACTAAGTGTGGGGAGAAATTTTCCCCTAATGAGGAGCACAATATCGTCCGCATATGCAACTACTTTGATGCCCTTTCTGGAGAGTTGGAAAAGGATTTCACTCACGATGAGGTTCCATAGAAGTGGAGATATTACACCGCCCTGTGGAGTTCCTTTCGTTACAACCTTCCTTATCATCCCCAAACCCATGCTGGAATTAATGGCCCTGCTGCTAAGCATATTACCAATCCAGTTTGTTATCCGCTGATCTACCCCTAAGTTCTGAAGAACAGTTAAAATAGATGATATTTTCACATTGTTGAAGGCACCCCCTACATCCAAAAAGGCTGCCAGTACAAATTCCTCAATATTCTCAATAGTACCGAGTAGTGCCGTTTTCACCGACCTACCCTTTTGGTAGGCGTGTTGTGCCATACAAAAGATATTACTCCTGACATATGCATCCACAAGTCTTTCCAGAGTTTTCAATAAAAACGATGACAGACTTATGGGTCGGTAATCCTTTGCGATGCTATGATTTATTTTTCCCGGCTTGGGGATAAATACCACTGTCACCTCTCTCCATCCTCTTGGTATGTAGCCTGTTACTAGGCTACCCTTGAAGATTAAACTCAGCCACGGTAGAATGGCAGGGATCGCATATTGCAATAAAGCGGGAAAAATGCCATCTGGCCCTGCTGATTTGTAGGGTTCGAAAGACCTCACCGCCCACTTTATCCTTTCAGTGTCAACTATAGAACTATACCAGGGCACTAGGCTGAAACTCGGTTGCCGCGAGGACCTCTAGTTCGGAGTCTTCATTATCATTCCTGCAGCCCGGAAAGTGCGTTTCCATGAGCAGTTCCAAAGTTTCTGTACTACTTTCGGTGAAGAGACCGTTTGGTCTCATCAGGAAGCCTGGTGCGCTCGGGTCCTTAGCCAATACCTTTCTCAGACGAGAGGCTTCCGTGGTGCTTTCCAAGTCCCCGCAGATTCCCTTTTCGCCCTCCTGGTCTCTTTCTTAAATTCATTGAAACTTCGACGATAATTATCCCAGTCCAATGAGCTCTTGTCTTTCTTCGCATTGTTAAAGAGTGTTCTGCACTTCCTCCTTAGCTTCATTAGCCTAGGTGTACACCAAGGTTGATGGAGTTTCCTAGCACTGTGCCGCTCACTACAAGTAGAATGATAGGCATCAATCAGAAACCTAGACAGAAAAGATGCCGAGTCTTCCAGATCCTGAACACTTTTTTGCAAAAATTACACCGAGGCCCCAAATCTTTGGGGGCCCATAAAAAAAAGTGCATGACTTTGGGCAAAACTGGGAGACACGCGTCTTTTTTTTTTTTTTTTTTTGTCTTTTATCACGTAGTGGTGCCTGTATATGGTTATATTTCCATGACTTAAAAAATTACACACAGTGAAATTTTCGGAAAATTTTTCACTTTTGCGGCTACCTTAGCGCTACCTAAACGGTATTAAGAATCATTCCTAAGAAGTTCATATGTTCTAGAAAGTTGTTTATTGAGATATTAGGTACATTTTAGTAGTTTATTGTTTCTTTGAATTTTGAACGGTTTGCTACCTATGGACCTGAACAGGGGAAAAAAAGGTAAAAAAATCTAATTTTTTAAAGTTTTTTGTGATTTTGATGTTGAAGATGAAGTTTTTTTGATTTTATATGTTCACAATTTTTATTCTTTATGACAAGAACTACAACTTTGCCTCAGAGAGTAAATCAAAATTTTGAACGGTTTGCGAGATATGAGCCTAAAAAAATTATCACTTTTTTTGCAAAAATGACACCGAGGCCTCAAATCTTTGAAGGCCCATAAAAAAAAACTGCATGACTTTGGGCAAAACTGGGAGACATGGGTCTTTTTTTTTTTTTTTGGTCTTATATCTTTTTATATGTATATGGTTATATTTTTTTGTGTTGCTCTGTGAAATTAATTCACAAAAAAATATTAAAATTTATTTAAATTTAAAAAAATTCTCACAATATTTTGTTAAATTTCTCTGTCATTTTTTTTAATTTAAATTTATTAAAAATTTATATGCTAAGTACTTAATATTTAAACATTATTTTAGATTAAAAATTTCTTTGAAAAGTCTTAAAAAATAATAATAAAAATAAAAAAATTTTTTACCTAACCTAACAAAATTTTTTTTTTTTAAATATCTTAACTTTCCTTTAAACGATTGCTTTTAAATTGCTTACAGTAATTCCTTATACTTGGAAAAATAAGTCTTGCAAAAATTAGCTTTTAATATTAATTTTTAGAAGAGTTATTGAAGAAAGAAAATTTTCATTCTAACCTCAAAATTTTATTTTTTTTATAACTTCTAGAAAACTTAACAGATTTTAATGAAATTTTATATAAACATAATTTAAGTTATCTACAATAAATTTAAGTGAAATTTAGTTTGTTAATTAATTTAGAAAAAAAATGTCTTCATTTTAATCTAAATTTTTTTTAATAATTAACTTAAATATTATTATTATTTTTTTTTTATTTTGAAAAATACATTAATTATGGAAAATTCACTACGTCATATTTTCACTTTTTATTTCTTAAATTGTTTTTAAATTTTACGTTCATTAAACTTTTGGCAACTAAAAATAGTGCGTGGTTTTCATTTTTACTTATTTTAGCCAATAAAATCAATTTATTTAAAGCCGGCTTTCAAATAAAAGTGAAATTAAAAAAAAAAAAAAAAAAAACAAGAGAAATTTGTTATTGGCTACCAGCCAAGATGCAATAAAATAAAAATTTTAAAAATGTAAAGAAAAACTAAAGTTTGTGTCAAAAAATAAATAAATACAAACATTGAATTTTACTTAAAAATCCGCACTAAAGTTTAATTAATAAAAAACAAACACACAAAATTTAAATGAAATAAAAATTAAGAAAAATTGAAAAGGAAAACATAAAATTACCTAACAAAAACTTCATATATTTTTCTTCATTTTTTAATTTTTATTTATATTTTTTTATTTTTTCATTTTTTTATTTTAAAAATTTTCTATGATTTTTTTATTTTTAACAAAAATTATTTTTTCTAATGGAATTTTCCTAAATTTTCTAGAAATATTTTAGAATTTTCACTTCAAATTAGCTTCCCCTAGAAAACTAGTTTCTAAAACTCTCTAGAAAACAATAAATAAACACATCTCATTATTTAATTACATTTCTATTAAATAACACCTATACACTCTCAATTTCTTTATTATTTTCCACCAAAAGAAATTATTTCAAGTTCACCCATACTCTTACAAATAAAAAAAAAACATGTTTACTTTCTTTCTCTTTACAATCATTATAACAACAAACCATAACCACAGATAATCCCAAAAGAAATGTAATAATCACACTAACAACAACAACAAAAAACATACAAACATAAATGGTATACGTGACTGATCTAAAACTTCCCGAATATAAAAGAGAAAGACTTTCTTTTGTTTACAAAAAAAATAAAACCAATAAGAGCCTACAACATACAAACTTTCTTTCTCAGAGTTCTTATCGGGAAATTCTTTTTCGTCTAAGAACATAAACAAAAAAAAAAAAACTCATACACGAAGGTTAATCGTTATTTGAAAATAACCCAACCAACCAGTTTTTCTTTAATAGTATTAGTAACAATGATAATATTCTTTCTTTCTTTTCTCTGTTATGTTTTGCTACTTTCTTCGTTTTTAAAATAAACTTGTTTTTTTTTATTTACCTTTTTTTGTTGTTTTCTTTTTATATAGTTTTCATGAATGAATGAATGATTTTTTTTTATGAATGAAATTGTTATTTATTTGTTGTTGTTGTTTTCTTTGAAGAGAAAGTTATGTAATATTTTTAATCGTGTTGGGTATTAACAACAACAACTATTACTACATTTAAGAGCTACTTATTTAAAGCTTAAATTCTTGCTGATTATGTTATGAACTTTCTTCTTCGTTTAGTTATTTATTTATGGGAATTTTATATGAAAAAGAAAGTATTTTTATTTCTTTTTTTATTTTGTTTTTATAGAGAGCTGAGAGTGAGTAAGCAAATGTAAATAAGAGTAAAAGTAATAATGTAAATAATAGAATTAATGATCTGTGTAATTGAATAAGAGAAGGAATAAATAAAAAATTTTGAATATTTAGAATTAAAAATATTTCCTTTGCGAAAGTTTACAAAATGAATATAATATATCCGCTTTAGTTGTAAGGGCCTGGTACATTAGGGTACCTATTAACAACTGATACTCGGTTTCATTTACCTTTTCACAATTATCATCACTGGAACATTTCAATTGAAAACTTTCATTTAGGTAAAAAAAAATTCAATCGTAAAAAAAAATGGTAAAATGGAATTTTACGATTTTTTTTAGTAGAACGGCAATGTCTGTCCGTCCGTCTATACATTAGAGTTAAATGGGTTGAAAATGATGCATAATTCAGGAAAAGGTGATATCAACACTTTAATAATCGCATTTAATTTTTCTATTTATTAATAAGTAAAAAATTGAATTTTTATAATTAAAAGATGTTTTTTGGCTGAATGATAATGTCCGTCCGTCCGTCTATACATTTGGGTTAAATTTAACGAAAATGACGCTTAATTCAGGAAATGGTGATATCCTAATTTTTATGATCACGTTTTATTTTTTCTATTTATTAGTTAGTAAAAAAAATTAATTTTAGAATTCTAAAATATTTTTTGGCAGCATAGCAATGTCTGTCCGTCCGTCTACATATTTAGGTTAAATGGTTCAAAAATTCCATTTAAATCAGGGAAAGATGATATCAACATTTTAATACCTTCATTTGATTTCCATATTAATCGAGGAGTGAAAAAAAAATATTTTTCCAATTTCAAGAGTTTTTTTTTAAGAATTCTAATGTCCGTCCATCTGTCCGTCTGTTTGTTAATTTTTGAAAATTTTTCAATTCGAAATTTTTTTTGTCAGATAGATAATTTTGCTTTTTAACCAACTATATAAAATATAATAAACTCGGTTGAAAATATTTGGCTATATATGGAAAAATCTTAACCAAGATCTAGTAAAATTGAGATTATTGAAATTTCAAATGTATATAACTCGAAAAATATATAAGATAAGTAGTACATGCAAGCATGTTTTCTAAAGGACTTATCAAGGGCTTTAAGGATATATAAAAATTTTGGAAATCGGGTGAGGAACACAAATGCGCTAGTGGTTAAACCTTTTCAATGACACTAGTACCCTATTTTGAACCCCCATAGTTCCGCTCCTGAAGCGTGTATTGGATCCTGCTTCTAAACTAAAAATGATACCGTCCTTTGCTACGCCTATGCAAATCCATCCAGCCGATTAGAAGTTACACATTTATTTCGATTCTTCCCGATTTTTTTTCATAATATTAAAGTGGACAATATAGACTACTTTTCAGAACAAACATCCTGTAACATTTTAAGTTGCATTCCATGAAAGTTGAAAATTTCTATGATTTCTCAAATCTGCTATTCTGTCAATTTCTTCAATTTCAGAATCTTCATCGGAATTATTATCAACATTTGTATCGCGTAATTGTGAAGTCGATGGACTGTCACTTGAATTTATATTTCCTTCATTACTTTTTGGATTTATTTCTATTAAAATGTTTTCCCGTTCATTGTTATCTTGCTTTCTCAGAAATTCTTTTTCAATAAAAATAACATCTCTCTCTTCACGACTACCTTTTTATTTTCTACGTCATATAATCTATACGCTTTAGATTCTTCGGAATATCCTACCATTTTGTACTCCTTGCCTTTCGGTTGAAACTTTTTCTTGACAGTTTTATCTAAAGCTATTACTGTTGAACGAAAAACTTTGAAATGTGCTACAGTTGGCTTTTTTCCAGACCAAATTTCTTGAGGAGTTTTGTCTTGAAGTATTTTTGTTAATGTTCTGTTATGTATGTAACAACTGCGGTTGATATTGTTTCCGCCCAAAAATACTCTTCTAAGTTGGCATTAACTATCATACTGCTAGCCATTTCCAGCAAAGTTCGGTTTGCCCTCTCAGCAATACCATTTTGCTGGGGGGGTATTGTGTCTTCTTTTCAAAATTTGTTGAAGACTTTTTGCAAAAAACACTGAGAAAGCATGGATTTGTGATTTTTCGCATATTTTTCATTTTTTATTATGCAATAAAATTCTTGTTAGTAAATATTTTTTAATGAGATTTCACATATAAGTAGATTTTTTGATGCTTAATTCAAAGCGCTATTCACATTTTTAGATTTGTCTACAAAAATCCCGTAATTCCCAAAAAAACTTTAAAAAATTTTAAAAAATGTGATTTTTTACTTTTTTCGCTATATCTTTCCAACCGATAACGGGGAGCAAAAATTTCTATTGCAAAAAAAATTAAAACACTTTAGACTTAATAAAAAGTATAACTCTTTTTTGATTCCAGCTTTGCGATTTTAGAAATTAAGGCAAAAATCCGAAATTAGTTGGAAAAATAGGTCAAATTTGGGAAACCCTGGTTCTCGCAAAAATCGATTTTTGAAAGCTTTTTTTCCTTTAAAGTATTTTGTGTTTAGTTATCTTTCAGAGCAATATAAATATTATATATGTTACTTAAGAAAATTTTTATATAACAGAAAAAGAATGTTACCACTTTTTTTGGAAAAATCAAACTTTTTTGAAAGTTTAAATTTAAATGCTTGTAACTTTTGACTCCGTAAATATTTTTTTCAAAATTCTTTCTTTACACAATTTTTCTATTTGTTTTTAACGAAATAAGAAAAATTTAAAGAAAATGGGGTTAAAATTGGACCCGCTGTAGCGAAAAAGCTTCACCAAGACAGGCTAAAAAGTAAACATTTTAATTTTTTAAGCTTAATATCTCTTAAACAAAAAGTGATAATATATGCATACGACGATGTTTTTTGTAGATATCGACTAGCAGAATCCTCCTGAAATCGGTTCAGATATAAGGAATCAATAAAATTTTAATAAATTTTATACCCGAGGTATCCATCTTTGGGACCCTGTGGACTCGCCTCCTGTAAGTCTATATGGTCCAAACTCAAAACTTAAACTCGCCTATACTTCTACTATCACCATGTGAAATCATGGAAATCGGAGCAGCCGTTCTGAAGTTTCATAATTATTTCCATTTCATTTTTTTAATCGTTTAATAGTAAATTTTCCACTTTTAATTTAAACTTGACCTCTACCTTTTGCTTCTGTAGAATGTTCAACAACTAATAATTTCATTGTCCTCTTCGAATGATGTAAACAAACTTCGGTCACAACACATGTGCGATGTTGCACCACTATCAACGCACCATGTATTTTTGTTCAATGGATTTGTTCCAAATGCATAACTTGCCAATGCTTTTTGATCTGACTTACTAAGTGTAGTTTTACGATCACGACATTGTGCAGCATTAATGTCCTGGATGACCACAATTAAAACATTTAACTTTCTTCTTCTTTGAGTTGGCTTCTTGATTAAATTTCTTTTTAGATGCAGAAAATGCTTGTTGATGTGTACGTTTTCCTACTGAAATACGCCTTTCACCTTCCTCAAGTAATTTGACCTTCAGCATCCTAGTGTTGGCAACAATTCACAAGTTTCCACAGCTCTTTGACAAAATTTTATAAAATTTGTCTGACATATTATTTTAAACCTTCTAAACAACTTTAAAGCTTCAAAATACTTTTAATTGCTTAACTAAAATTATTCTTCATTCTAACCTCACTTTTATAATTTGTCTTATAACTTGAGTAATTTTTATTTGATTTAAATGAAATTTGGTTTACTAATTTCTCTAAATTTAAGGAATTTTTTTTCATTAAACATTTTTTTATAATTTTAGTTACTTTAAAAGTTATTAGAAAAATAAAATTTATATTTATAACCTCAAAATTTGATTTGCTTATAACTTTCAAAATCCTTGGTGAAATTGAAGAAAATTTGCCATAGAAATTTGTTATAATTATATAAACATAACTGCCGCATCAAAATACTTTTAAAAGCTTATATAAAAATTTTCTTCATCCTAACCTCACTTTTATATTTTATTTAATAACTTGAGTAATTTTTATTTGATTTCAATGAAATTTTGGTCATTAATTTCTCTAAATTTAAGGAATTGTTTGCCTTAAAAATTTGTTTATAATTTTAGTTACTTTAAAAGTTATTAAAAAAATAAAATTTTCATTTTAACCTTAAAATTTTTATATGTTGATAACTTTCAAAATCTTTGTCAAAATATATTAAAAATGTATATAGAAATTATTTATATTTTTCTAAACATGATTTAAGATTCAAAATTCTTTTAAATACTTAAATAAAATTTTTCTTCATTCTAACCTCACTTTTATATTTTGTTAAATATCTTGAGTAAGTTTCATTGGTTTAAAATGAAATTTGGTTTATAAATTTATATGATTTTAAGAAATTTTTTCTCATAAAAATTTGTTTATAATTTTAGTTACTTTAAAAGTTATTAAATAAAGGAAATTTTAATTATAACCTCAAAATTTTCTTTGACTTGTAACTTCAGCAATATTTAAAGGAATTGAATGAAATTTTGTTTAAATACAATTTAAGGTATTAAGATTTTATTACAGTGAAATTTATCTTCCAAATTAATTTAAACAAATATTTATTTATTTTTTATTAGAAAAGAATTATAATTTTTGAAAATTTCTAATATTTTCTTTGTTTTTATTTATTTTAGAATTTGATGGCACCACTGTTTTGTGTCGTGTTTGCGGTGACAAGGCTTCTGGTTTCCATTATGGCGTCCATTCTTGTGAAGGTTGCAAGGTAAGTGATCTTTATTTTATTTTTTTCTTTTAGTTTTTTTAAAGAAATAAAACGCAATAAAAACCCCCCAAAAAAAACAAAAACCTTTACAAAACAATATGTGTACATATGTATGTATGACATTGAAGTAGAAGTTAAAAGTTCATTTAACCCAAAAATGAAGTGGCTAAAGAACAAAATAAAGGAACAAAAAAAATAAAATAAAGGGCTGCCAGGCAAGTTTTGTTTAAAAAAAATAATTTTGAAGTGCAAAAACCCTTTAATTTGGTAAAAATTTGCACGGTATATAAATTAGGGCGATATTTTTAGTTTAAGGAAAATTAGAAAAAAAAAAGAATTTTTTTGAATTAAACAAAAAATTAAAAAATAGTATATAAAAATAAAAAAAAAAAAAATAATTAAAAATAAAAATTTAAAAAAAAAAATATTTAAATTAAATTGACATAAGGAACATTTTAAATTTATTATTATTATTATTATTTTTTTTTTTTTTTGTTTTCAATTTTGAACTTTAAATTTTATTTTATTTTTTTTTTTTAATTTTTTATTTTTTTTTTTTTTTTCATTTTAATTTTTTAAATTTTTTTTTTTTATTTTTTTAATAATAATTATTTTTTATTTTTTTAATAATAATTATTTTTTAACATTTAAATATTTTTATTTAAAAATTCATTTATGCCTCTTTTATAGCTCTAGTTTTTCTCCCTTTTTATTCCTTGTTCTGTGTTATTGTTCTCTTTGTTATAATTTTTTTTTTTTTTTTTCATATAAAAACATCTAAATCTTATTGAGCGCGTGCTTAACCTTGAAAAAGTAGTTTGCCCTATTCCCTTATATACAGCAAAAGCAATATATTCTTATTTATAGTTTTTTTTTTATTATTTTTTTTTTGCATGAAGTTGTTGCTATTTTTATACGCCATCCAGACTCAATGTAGTAATGTCTCAATGACGACGTCCTTGATTTAGGTTAAATCACCATACATGTACGATCATCATCATCATACAGGCTCTTTTATACTCACTCATACATTAAAAGAAATTTTTTTATAATTTACTTTTTTTTTATTTATTTTTTTATTTTACTCTATAAAAAGAACAATGAAGTTGTTAATAATAAAGAGAACCCTTTTTTTTATTATTAATGAATACCAAAAAAAAAAAAATTTTTTTTTCAACAGATTAAATTGATTATTACAAGTGTTTTAAATTATACCAAACAATAAATCCCTTTTTAAAAAAATCCACCCTAAATTTTTTTATTTAAATCCCATTTGAAACACCTTTTGTACCCAACCAACAAACTCACCACGATCTCTTGAAATTATTAAAATTTTATTTTTTGAAGTTCAAGGTTAAATAAATTTTCTGCTTGAACTCATTTCTCTTGGTTGTTATGCTGCTCTTCTCCCAATAATAAAAAAAAAAAATCATTATTAACTTGATTTACTTCGTTTTATAAAAAGACACAATAAAAACAAACAATACGTTTTGATAACAACAACAAAAATATAAAACGAAGTTTATAATAAAAGGCTTTTTTGCCAAACATAACTACACACACACAAACAAAAAAAATGACCACTACTCTTTCATTTAAAAACAAACAAATTTTAAGAGTTTTCTTTATACTCGTGCACAAACACTTAAAACTTTAAAGTGCGTGAGTTTAAACATGCGTATAGTTTATTATTTTGTGTTAATCAGGAAGTTTTTTTGCCATTTGCTGGTCCGTCCGTCTGTCTGTCTGTCTTTTTTGCTGATCTCCAGCCAGTTTAGTTTTATTTTAATGGCCTTCATTGTGAATATTGACCTTTAAAGTTTTAGAATATTTTTTTTTTGGTGATTTTTATATTTTGGCAAACAGGGTATAATTTTTTATATATTTTTTTTTTTTTTTTGGCTAGACTTATTAAGAAATCTTTAATAAAAGAAAGAAAACTGGTTAAACATATTTTTTTTTTTTTGGAAACTAATTAGTTTTAGAACAAAATACAAATACACAGAAATTTTTTTAATAAAAAAAATACGCAAAAAAAATCACAAACAAAAAACAAAATTAAAAATAGAACTTAAAACTGGAAAACAAATTAAAAAAGAGACTTTTGCCCGGTTTTTTCCATAAATAATTTGAAAAATATATATATTATGTATAAAGAAAATAATTATTATAAAAACCTAACAATACAATAAATTTTATAAGAATATTAAAAATTAAAAAAAAAAAAAAAAAAATACAGAACTATTTTAAATATGCTCAATATTTTAAGTTTAGTTTAAAATATTATGTTCTTTATCTAATAAAATATATATTTTTAATTTATTTCAATTCATAAATTGTCTTCCTTTAATTTTGCTTAATTTTTTTAAAACCATAATATTCTTTATGTTTTAACGCCCTGCTGCCTAACGTTGTAATTGTGTTTAATTTTGTTTATTAAGTTTAAAATAAATAACTTGTTTTTGTTTTACTTTAATTTCCTTAAATTACACACACAAACACTAAAGCTCTTATAATGTTTTTATTATGTTAAAATCGTCATTATCATTAACATCTCCCGCAAAAAACAAATTAAACTCCTGTTTTGCTCCCTATCACCCCCTCTTTTTTTAGAACAAAAACAAAAATAAAAAAAAAAACACAAACAAATAATATGTTTTGTATAGTAAAATATTCAGCTTGTGATAGTAATTTTATTTATTATTTATATTATTTTTCTTGTTTTGTTATTATTTTTATTACTGTGGCATATTATGGATTTAAAAGAATTATTTGTTGTTTTTTATTATTTATTTTATTATTATATTTTTAACTTAAGCAAAAAAAAAAACACTATTAAATTAAAAACAGCAACAACATACATATTAACATAACACATAATAGCAATAAACACGATTATATTTTAACGAAGAGAACCTACAAAACGAACCAAGCATACAAAACACGAGGGAACATATAATAATGAGTAAACGAAAAACATACAAAACGAACTAGTGTGTACAATTTTTTTTATACGGGTATGAACATTTAACCATACCTACAGATATATTTATACAAATGTACATTTCTTTATATGCTTCGTTTGTATATATATGGTACAATCATACATACATATAACATCGGTAATTGACCAGACCCATAGTGTGAATGAACTCGTTCAATGTCAACGCGTAGTAGTTTTTGTTTTTTTTTTTTTCGTATTTTTCTGCTGCTTCTTTTCATGCTCTGTTGTTATTTTTTTTGCTTTAACATTTATATTATGTTTGCTCTCTCTCTCTCCATTTAGTTTTTAAATAGTGTTGATGTTTTTTTTGGGGGAAAACACATATGGAGTTTGTATTGTATGTGCAGGTTTTTTTTTAGGGGAAATAATTTGATGATGTTCTCTCTCTTTGATTTTTGCTTTTTAGAACCAGTGTGTTTTTAGTGTTTTTATTTGTTTGATATTATTGAATTTTACTTCCTTCTTGTTGTTAGTGTTTTTTAGAATATTTATCTTTTGGATATTTTGTTGTTTGTTTTTTTTTTTTGGGATTTTGTATCGAATTTTTTTCTGTTGCTTTAAATTTATGGCGGTTTGTGGGAATTGTTAATATTTATGAAGATTAATATAAATTATAAAAATTGTAAATGACAAATTTGTTAAAGAGGGAAATAAATACAAAGTTAAATAAAAAAAAAATATTAATAAAAAATTGTAAAATTAAAAGAACAAATAGAAAAAATTTTTGTTATTAAAATATTAAATTAAAAAAATTGTTTATTGGAATTTTTAGAAATATGTTTAAGGAAAAAAAAATAGTTTATTGGAATTTTTTCAAAAATTAAATATTTTTAAAAATTTTTTTAAATAAAAAATGTTTATTTAAATTTTTCAGAAAATAAAATATTTCAAAATATAAAAAAAAAGATTTTTAACTCTTAAAAAATCTTTGAAATAGAGAAAATAAAGAAAAACTTAAAATTTTATTATAAAATTACCGATTTTTTTTTTTTTAATTTTTAAATTTTTTAACAAAAAACTTATTTTTTTACATTTAATGGCATTTTTTTACAATTTCGATTAGAAATTTTATATTCGTTTTCATATTTTTAACATTTTTTTATTTATAATCAAAATTTTCCAGTTGTATTTCCCTTTGTGACTTGAAAAGTGGGAGTTGATTGGACAAAAATGTTAATATTTTTCTTCTTTGATTTTTTTTTTTTTTTTTTTTGCTTTTTACTCTTCCCTCCCTTTTTTTTAATTTCTTCCCTTTACAAAAAGAGCGAAATGTGTGTCATTTTATTTTTTTGCTTTTTCTTAAGTTGAATGACCGATAATGCACTTGAAACTTCGGGAAATATATAGAACACATAAGATTTATTAAATAGTAAAAGGAATAAAGTAGAGCAAAAGAGAAAAAAAAAATCAAGAAAAAATTGAGAAAAATTTTAAAATAAAAGAAAAAATTTTGTCAAAAATTAAATAAAAATTTATTTTATTTGAATTTTTAAAAATAAAATATAAATTTTTATAAATAAAATATTAATTTTTGAAATTTTACTTAATTTTTATTTTTAAAAATTTTTAAATTTAAAATTTTTAAAAATAAAATATTAATTTTTATAATTAATTTTATTTTTTAAATTTTACTTAATTTTTGTTTCCAAAGAAAATTTTTGTTCCAAAAAATTGATTATTTTTTTTATTTAAATAATTTTTATTTTAATTTTTCAATCAAAAATTTAATTTCTTTCTCATTTTTTATTTTTCAAAGATAATTTTTGTTTAAAAGATTTTTATTATAGTTTTTTCTTATTTAAAAAAAAATATTTTATTTCTTTAAAAATGTTAAGTACCTCCTATAACATTTAAAATTTATTAAACATTTTCTTATAATTTGATTTTCCTCAATTCTCTTTCTTTTCTTCCCTTTCAAAAAATCTTGTAAACCTCCCCCTTACAAAAATCAAAAACGATGACAATTATTTCTTCAGATGCTGGAAAAATGTTTGTCTAAAAGTTGAATGACCTAAAATGCACTTGAAACTCATCTGAACTCAAACATATTCCTACACACTTTTTACACTAATGCTAAGGGTTGCTTATGATTCCCCAAAAATTAGCACAAATTTACAAAAGAAATCTCAAAAAAAAAATACAAACCCCCTAGAAGAAATAGCTCTTACACACTAAACAAAAAATAACTTCAAACATATATTTTTACTATTTATTACATTAGTATTTGTTTTTGCTTTGCTTTTTTTTACATAAAAAGTTCAATGCACTTTGCAATTTAGGTCAACAACCTTAAACAACCATCAATTGCAATATTTATACATACAACAATGTATGTAGTACTTCCAAATGTATGTAAAAGAGTATGTGTATATAACACTATTTAGGTTAAGACCAGGCAGGGATGAAGACAACACACACTCTGTGCACTCTTTATATGAAAAAGCAAGAAAAAAAACAAAAAGAAAACGCATAAAAAACAACAAAACAATAATAATGCATTAAGCAAATAAATAATGACACACTCACACACTTTGCAATTTTATAGCTCTCACTCTCTAGAAAATTATCTAATAGAGATTTTTTTTTCAAAAAAGAGCATTTTTCAAAAGAGAGCTTTTTTTATAAAAACCTATCAGTTTTATTTTCATATGAATTATCTCTTAGATAATTTTATAGTTTTTATTTTCTATAGCCTACTTTTAGGTCTTTGTTATTATTAGTTTTATTTTCTTATAAATCCCCTAAGATAGGCTTTAGTTTTTAATAGATTTTTGTTTGTTAAATTTAATAGATTTTTTTATGTCTTGTTTATGATTAATATAGAATGTTTGTTATTAATAAAAAGCTTTTTTTGCCAAGCTTTTTTTTTGTGTTGTTTAATGACGTCAATTAATAAAAAGCTTTTCTTAATAAAGCTTTTTTTTAAGTTAAATATATATTTTTTTGGTGTTTTTTAAAAAAATGATTTGCTTTTATTTTAATTGAACAATGTATAGCACAAAAAAAAGCAACAAATTGTATAAAAAAAAAAACTGAAAAATAATGAAAAAAAAAGTAATTGACAAGTACGAAGTTGATTGTATTTTATGTAGGTTGAGGTAAAATTGTTAGTAATTTTTATTATTTTTTTTTTTTTTTGCTACAAACGATGTTGTTGATGCTAGTTTTGTTGTTATTGTTAAGAAAAATAAAAGCAAAAAATTCTAAAAATTATTTTTAAAAACAAATTTGAAAGAAATTAAATTTAAAATAAATTAGAAAATTTACAAAAAGTATAAAAAATATTTCATTTAATCCTAAATCAATAAAATAAATTGATTTATTAATCAACACTTCAACTCACTTTAAACAAAAAAAAAAAAAAAAAATTTAAAAAAAGTTTTCATTGAAGTAAAGCGTTCAACAAAATAAGGGGTTAAATATTTTCCTCTAAAAATGTTGTCATAAATCACATTAGAAAATCCTAAAATTTTCTTTTTCAATTAATTTTTAACAAAATTTTGAAATAACCTAAAATTACGTTTTTAATTAAATTTATAGAAAATAATGAAAATTTGACTACAAAACATTAAATTTATACATTAAAACACAAATTTACCAAAATTTTTCAATAAGGTTTTTTAACATTATTAAATATTTTTGTCAAAAATTAGCTAAATAATTTATTTTTCAACAGAAAATGTTTATTTTGTTAGTTAAAAAGCATATTAGATCAAAATTTTCAATAACGTTTTTTAACGTTATTAAATATTCTTGTCGAAAAATGTCTAAAACTGCTTTATTTTCCTGAAAAAAGTTAAACTTAGCAATTTTAAAACATTTTTAACAACAATTTGTAATAACGCTATTGAACGTTATTAGCTATTTTTCTAGAAAAATGCTCTAATTTGGTTATATTTAATCAGGAAAATTGAAATTTATCAATTTTAAATCGTTTTTAACCAAATTTATTAATAACGGTTTTCAACGTTATTAACTATTTTCTTAAAAGAAAGCTTAATTTTGTTATATTTTATCATAATAACTGAAATATAGCAATTTAAATAATATTTAAACAAATTTTCTAATAACGACTTTTTACGTTATTTAAGTTTTTTTTACTTAAAAATGCTTAATTGTTATATATTTATTTATACAATGACAAATTTATAAATTTTAAAATATTTTTAGAACAATTTACCATAACGAGGTTTAACGTTATTAGATATTTTTCTAGAAAATTGCTTAAATTTATTAAATTTAATTATAAAAAGTTAATTATAGCCTTCATAAATGATTTTTTATCCAAAATTTTCAATAACGTTTTTTAACGTTATTAGCTATTTTATAAGCAAAAGTCTGAAATATGTTTTATTTTATCACAAAAACTTAAATTTAACAATTTTAAATAATTTTTAAAAAGATTTTTTAATAACGATTTTGAACGTTATTAAGTATTTTCATAGAAAGTAATGGTTAGGATATGCTATTAATTTAATGTGGCCTTGATACCAGCCAACATCTTCACATTGGGGCGGTGATTGAGGGTGTTCCCGGACAAATTTTATAAAAATTTGATTTTTTATCAAATTTGCTTATAACGATTATTAACGTTATTGCCAAATTATACAGGAAATGCTATAAAAATCTTATTTTTGGCCACAAAATGTTAAAAATAAGTATTTTAAACGATTTTTAATCAATTTATCTTATAACGATTTTAAACGTAATTGGGAAAAAAATTACAGGAAATGCCATAAAAATCTTATGTTAAAATCAAAATTTTAAAAATAATAGTTTTAAATGATTTTTAATAAATTTTTCTTATAACGATTTTTAACGTTATTGATTAATTTCATATTAAATCTCATAAAAATAACAATTTTTAGCTCACAATAATAAAATAAACGTTTCCAAACGATTTTTAACAAAATGTTCCTATAACGCATTTCAACGTTATTAGCCTTTTGCACATGAAATATCTTAAAAATAAAATTTTTTTAGCCCAAAGTGATAAATTCTACCTTTTCGAATGATCTTTTAAAAATTTTTGCTATAACGATATTAAACGTTGTTGGCTATTTTCAAAAGAAATTACAAAAAATTAAAATTGTTAGTACCTGATAATGAAATAAAGATTTTCAAATGATATTTAGGCAAATTTTACAATACCGAACTTTAACTTTTTTAAGTATCATAAAATAACAATTTTTAGCCCACAGTGATAAATTCAACCTTTTGAAATGATTTTTTACAAAATTATTCTATAACGACATTAAACGTTATTTGATATTTTCATAAGAAATGACAAAAAATTTAAATCTTTAGCACCTGATAATGAAATTAACTTTTTTCATATTAAATATCATAAAAATAAAATTTTTTAGCCCATAGTGTTAAAATCCGATTTTTTTAATGATTTTTTAATAAATTTTCTTATAACGATATTAAACGTTAATGGCTACCTTCACAAGAAATGACGAAAAATTTTAATTTTTAGCACCTGATAATGAAATAAACATTTTTAAATGATTTTTGGAAAAATTTTCCTATAACGCTTTTTAACGTTATTAACTTTTTTCATATAAAATAACATAAAAATAATATATTTAAGCTCATGAAGATAAAGTAAACGTTTTTAAATGATTTTTAACTAAATTGATCAATAACGGTATATTACGTTATTGGCTTTTTCACAGGGAATTACTAAAAATTTAACTTTTATTATTTAATTATAAAATAAACGAAGTTTTTCAATATTTTCTAATAACGTAATTTAACGTTATTAGCTATTTTCACAAAAAAAATTTAAAATTTTTTAAGTTATAAACAAAAAAAGTAATTTTTCATTAGTTAGAATTTTAAATTCATTTTTGTAATTTTTATTTAATTTTTGTTTTTGTTGTCGATGTAAAAATTACTTTGAATATTTAAGAATTATTTACAATTATTAATAATTTGTTTAGATTATGCAATAATTTGTTTACTTTTCCTAGTCTGTTTTTTGTTTGTTGTTGTTGTTTTTGTTTATTATGTTCATTATGTATTTCAAGGTATTCAAATCAAGTTAATTTTTTTTTTTAATTTTTTGCTTGATTTTAATTAAACAATCATAGACATTCAATACAAATAACAACAACAAAAAAGCTTTAGTATGTGTGTTGTATACTTTTAATACACTCCTTTAAGATAATTTTTTTTAGAGACTACAAGAGTGTTATTTTTACAAATAATATTTGTTTAACAATCACCTTACAAAAAAACCAAATTTAAAATTACAATAACAAATCTATTATAATTCTCCAAAAAAAAAAAAAAAAAATGATAATAAAAATTATTATTAATACTTGAGCATATTTGCTTTAGATGTTTAGAGCTGCTGCTGGCAGCCTGATGTTGTGGGGCTGTTATTGTTGCTGTTGCTGCTAACTGCTACTACTTTTAATGTTGTTGCTCTAAATCTGGGGCGAGGGCATAGTGCAATGAACTAACCTACTGCTTTGCTAGTTTTTATATACTGCAAATCTATAGCTATAAGCTACACAATTGTGCATTCGCAACAAAACACCAACAACAACTAAAAAATACTTATACACTTACATTTATACACAAACAGCCACTTACAAGCCATTCACTTATGTTTAAAAGCAAAAAAAATATTAAGCTGCAGCTGCTATTTTTAAGCGGAGCTCTGCCTTGTTTTTTTAGAAAAACAATTTCAAATCTAAACCAAATTTGATAAAAAATAAAAGACTTGGTAATTTACCATAATTTTCCAAAATTTACTAACATATTGCCTTGGCAAAATTTGTTTCGTTTTTTTTTTATTAATAAAGAATTTGTAATTAACACAAAAACTATGTTCTAGTAGTAGCAACATCAACTATAACAGCAACAACAACTCAAGTACAAAAACCTCTAACAACCCTTATAAGAGATTGACATGACCTACTTAAAGTTTATTCAACTCTTAGCTTACTCGTGTGTACAATTTTTATATACACAGATAACATACATACACACACATATATATAAACATACAACAAGAAAAAGAGAAGGGGAGTTTTTTAAGGCAAATTGCTTTATATGAGACTAATGGGTGGTGTTGAGTATAAGAAAGAAAGAGGGTGGTTGTAAGTATAGAACAAGTTGAGAGGAAGATAGAGAAATTGAGGGTGTTTTAATATAACAATTGTTTACATTTTTTTGTTGTTATTTTAGCTAAATGTGAAAGTATTTGTTAGAAAACTTTGTATAAGAAAATATTTTTTGGGTATAATTTTTCTTTTTTGGGGTGAGGGTCATTTAAAAATAACAAAAAAAAAAAAAAAAAAAAAGAAAACTAAACAAATAAATGAAATATTTTAGAGGATAAAGAGATTATTATTTCAGTTTAAAAAGATTTAAAATTAGATGAAAAATATTATAAATTTTTCTCCAAAAGCACAGACATTAAAATTATTTAAGAAAAAAAAAAAAAAAAGAAAAAAATTTTAAAATTCCTATTAAATCATAATGTATAGACAGAAGGACGGACATTACTATACAGCCAAAAAAAAAACATCTAATAGTTCTAAAAATGCATTTTTTATTTTTCAATAAGTAGGAAAATTAAACGTGGTCATTAAAATATGAATATCATCTTTAAACTAAATCTAAATATTAAAATATTGATATCAACTTGTCCTTAATTAAATGCTATTTTTAACACATGAAATCATAATGTATAGACAGAAGGACGGATACTACCATTCAGCCAAAAGATATCTTATAATTCCAAAAATGCATTTCTTTATGTACTAATAAGTAGGCAAATAAAACGTGATCATTAAAGTATTAATATCACCTTTAAACTAAATCGAAATATTAAAATATTCATATCAACTTTTCCTTAATTAAGTGCTATTTTTGACCTATTAAATCATAATGTATAGACAGAAGGACGGACATTACCATACAGCCAAAAAATATCTTATAATTCCAAAAATGCATTTTTTTATGTACTAATAAGTAGGCAAATAAAACGTGATCATTAAAGTATTAATATCACCTTTAAACTAAATCGAAATATTAAAATATTCATATCAACTTTTCCTTAATTAAGTGCTATTTTTGACCTATTAAATCATAATGTATAGACAGAAGAACGGACATTACCATTAAGCCAAAAAATATCTTATAATTCTAAAAATTCATTATTTTACTTACTAATAAGTAGGCAAATTAAACGTGATCATTAAAGTATTAATACCACCTTTAAACTAAATCTAATTATTAAAATATTCATATCAACTTTTCCTTAATTAAAAGCTATTTTGACCCATTAAATCATAATGTATAGACAGAAGGACGTACATTACCATTGAGCCGAAAAATATCTTATAATTCTAAAAATGCATTTTTTTACTTACTAATAAGTAGGCAAGTAAAACTTGATCATTAAAGTATTAATATCACCTTTAAACTAAATCTAATTATTAAAATATTGATATCAACTTTTCCTTAATTAAGTGCTATTTTTGACCTATTAAATCATAATGTATATACAGAAGGACGGACATTAACATTCAGCCAAAAAATATCTTGTAATTCCAAAAATACACTTTTTTTCTTACTAATAAGTAGGAAGATTAAATGTGATCATTAAAGTATTAATATCACCTTTAAACTAAATCTAAATATTTAAATATTGATAGCAACTTTTCCTTAATTAAGTGCTATTTTCGAACCATTAAATGTATATGTAATGTATAGACAGAAGGACGGACATTATCATACAGCCAAAAAATATCTTATAATTCTAAAAATGCATTTTTTTATGTACTAATAAGTAGAAAAATTAAACGTGATCATTAAAGTATTAATATCAGCTTTAAACTAAATCTAAATATTAAAATATTGATATTAACTTTCCCTTAATTAAATGCTATTTTTGACCCATTTAACCCAAATGAATAGAAGGACGGACATTACAATTCAGCCCAAAAATATCTTATAATGCTAAAAATTATTATTTTTACTTACCAATAAATAGGAAAATTAAACGTGATTATTAAAGTATTAATATCACCTTTAAACTAAATAAAAATATTAATATATTGATATCAACTTTCCCTTAATTAAAAGCTATTTTTGACCCATTAAATCATAATGTATAGACTGATGGACAGACGGACGGACATAGATAGATCGACTCAGAATCTAACCAGGACCCAGAAGATATATACTTTGTGGGGTCTTAAATGATTCCTTCGACATGTTACATATAGAATAACAAAATCAATATATACCCCCCATCTTTTTTATGGTGGGTATAAAAATCAAAATAAAAATAGTAATTTTTTCTTTTATATTTATTTTTTGGTTTATAATTTAAGAAGTCAAAATATTTTTTTGCAGCTTTATAGATATTCCTTTAAGCTTTCAGAATATTTAAAAATTATTTAAACATTTTTGCACCTATTTTTATAATTTAATTTCAAACTTTAAGGATTTTGGCGAAATAAATAAAAATTGACAATTATTAATTTTTTTCTTTCTTTATTTTTTTTATTTAAATTATTTTGAATATTTTTTATATGTTTAATTAATAAAAACGTTTTCTTTTTATCTTTACAGGTATGTATCCATAAATTTTTAAATTTAATTATTTATTTTTAAAAATAATTTGGGTAAGTTTTGGTAATATAACAAAATCTTCTTAATAATTTTAGTAAATAAAAGCTTTTAAAAACTTTAAGTTTTATTAAAATAAATGGGTATCTTCCTTTTTTAATTTACCTTTGAAGTTTTAAACAAATTTGGTAGAAAAAATCCAAAATAAATCCAAAGATTTATAAGAAAAGACAAAACATTTCTTCAGTATATTAAAGCTTTTTTAATTAATTTTTAAAATTTTCTTATTATTTTAATTTTTTCTAGAATAAAAATTTCTCAATTCGTTAAAAATAATTCTATTATTTCTATTGCATGTTTAAAAGCTTATCTTATGCATCTTCTTTTTTTTTTTAACAATCTTGCAACACACATTTATAATTTATGTGTTAAGATCAATCTTATTTTCTTTGCTATGATATCATCTGGAAATATTAAAGATTATACAATAGTTTTGATGTTTTGAAATTATAGATGATGACGTTTTTCTTCTATAAAAAAATAAACAAGTTTCTAGAACTTTGTAAAGGAAAAAGTGCTTTAAACTTTGGAAGAGTTACGTGTAAGTTATACAGTTTGTATTAACATGCAATCAAGTTAAAGAAGCCAATAACCTTATACAAACAAACACACGCAAAAAGAAAAACAACTAAAGAATATAAAAACAAAAAAAAAGAGGAGTTCATAGAATAATATATCTATACCCTCCTACCTTCCCCCCTCCCCTCACAAAACACAAGAGTTAGAAGAAATGCATTTTTTTTAGTATGAAACTAAAATAATGATGATTGTTTGTTGTAAAGCTATTTTTCTTTTATTTTTTTGCAACAAAAAGTCATTGACCGTTTTGTTTGCTTAGAACCCAAAGAGTTTTCTAGTTGCTGGGAAAAGAGTACAAAGGAGAAAGAGTGCTTCAGAAAGCAGGAGGGGAGAATCAAAGTATAAATGCGTGCGAATATTTTATTTAATCATTATGTTGTTTTTTTTTTTTTTTCTTTCTTCATGATGATGAACATAGTTTTAGTAGCACATCTTCCTGTTTTAAAATAGGTTCTTTTTGGCTCTAAAACTCTATTTCAATTATGGCTCTCTTTTATACTATCTCTTGTTAAAACATTTCTCTCATTTACTTGCTCTTTCTCTTGGTTGGTTCTATTTTTTTGCCATGATGCATATGTTTTTAATGAGTTCAGTTATATTTATATGCATTTTACTACTACTACAACTTTTAGTAGTTTTTATAGTAGTTTTGTGTGTGTATGTTTGTATGTATATATGTATGTATTTAACTATAGGCATAATGAAAGTCATTGCACTTTGTCGAGTCGTTAGCAGTTGTTGCAACAGCAGCAGCAGCAAACTACGGTACTTTCATTGCTGCCTCGTTTAGGTCGTTGACATGTGTACAACTCAATGATGGTTTATAAGCAAATAATAGTGTTTCTGCTCATGGCAAATTTCTTTTATATTAAAAGCTCCCAGCAGGACAAAAACTCTGGCTAGAGAGGTTGAGGGAGTAAGAATAGGGTCAAGCAGTTTATAAAGGATAATTAGTTTTATTTCCTAAAAAAAAAAAAATAAAATCAAATTAAATTAAAAAAATATTTTAAAATATTGAAAAAACTTTTAAACTTTTAAAAGCTTTTTATTAAAAACTAAAAAATTCTGGAAAAAAAATAGTTTGTCTTTTTTATTTTCATAAAATCTGTAACAATATTTTCGAATAATAATAATCCTGTTTTGTTTGTATCAAAATTAGCCAAGTTTGAGGTTAAATTTAAAATTAAATTATTAAAATATTTAAATCGGACTTAAAGCTTATATTAGCTACTTCAAAATTCTGAAGAAATATTTTACCTTTTTTAAAGCAAAAATTCTTACAAAATAAAAAGGAACATTTATTTATCAGGTTAAATCAAAATTAGCCAAAATTGAGCTCAAATTAAAAAAAGAGGTTACTAACTAATTTCAATACAAATTAAAGCTTTCAAAAGCTTATAGTAATAGTTGTAAAATTCTGAAAAATATTTTTAACCCTTTCGAAATTAAAATATAAATTTTTTATGAAATAAAAAAGTTATTTTTTGTTTGAATAAAAATCAAACTTAGCCAAGTTTGAGTTTAAACTATAAGAGAAGGTAATAAAATATTTCAATATGAATTAAAGTTTTTAAAAGCTTATAATAATGGTTATAAAATTCTAAAGAAATGTTTTGTCCTTTCGAAATATGGACTATTTTTTCGTATAAAAACTAAAATTAGCAAAGTTTGAACTTAAATTAAAAAATAAAATATTAAAATAATAACATAAAATGCTTTTAAAAGCTTATATTGATAGCTTTTAAATTCTGACATTCTTTCAAATTCGTAGCGAAGGTTTCTTTGGAATTAAAAAAAGAAAGAAATAATGTTTTGTTGCTTAATAAATCAAAATTATTTAAGTTTAATGTTAAATTAAAAAAGAAATATTTTATTATACTAAAAAGTTTTTAAAAGCTTATAATAATGGCTATAAAATGCTGAAGAAATATTATGACCTTTCGAAATAAATGAAATAAAAAAGCTTTTTTTTTTGGTTGTACAAAAAAACAAATTAGCAAAGTTTGAGGTTTAATTAAAGAAGGAGTTATTAAAATATTTCAATAAAATTGAAAGCTTTTATAAGTTCATTTTAAAGACTTAAAAATTCTAAAGAAATATTTTTATTTTTTCGAAGTTAAAATAATAATTTTTAATACAAAGAAAATAAAACCTTTTGCTTCTTCAACAAAATTTTTAAAGTTAAATAAAAAAAGTACTAAAATATTGAAATATAGTTTACAGTATAGTATGGATTATAGTTTACACTACAGTTTACACTATAGTCTGGACTATAGTTTACACTATAGTATGGACTATAGTTTACACTATAGTATGGACCGTAGTTTACACTATGGACTATAGTATGGACTATAGTTTACACTATAGTTTAGACTATAGTTTACACTATGGTTTGGACTATGGTTTACACTATAGTATGGACTATAGTTTACACTATAGTTTAGACTACAGTTTACACTATAGTTTAGACTACAGTTTACACTATATTATGGACTATAGTTTACACTATAGTCTGGACAATAGTTTACACTATTGTCTGGACTATAGTTCAATGTAAACTATAGTCCAGACTATAGTGTAAACTATAGTCCAGACAATAGTGTAAACTATTGTCCAGACTATAGTGTAAACTATAGTCCATAATATAGTGTAAACTGTAGTCTAAACTGTAGTGTAAACTGTAGTCTAAACTATAGTGTAAACTATAGTCCATACTATAGTGTAAACCATAGTTTACACTACAGTTTACACTATAGTTTATACTATAGTTTACACTATAGTACGGACTATAGTTTACACTATAGTCTGGACTATTGTTTACACTATAGGATAGACTATAGTTTACACTATAGTTTAGACTATAGTTTACACTATAGGATGGACTATAGTTTACACTATAGTATGGACTATAGTTTACACTATAGTATGGACTATAGTTTACACTAAAGCCTGTATTGGAGTCTGGACTATAGTTTCCTTAAAATTCATAGTATAATGTAAACTATAGTCCAGACTATAGTGTAAACTATAGTCCAGACAATAGTGTAAACTATTGTCCAGACTATAGTGTAAACTATAGTCCATAATATAGTGTAAACTGTAGTCTAAACTATAGTGTAAACTGTAGTCTAAACTATAGTGTAAACTATAGTCCATACTATAGTGTAAACCATAGTTTACACTACAGTTTACACTATAGTTTATACTATAGTTTACACTATAGTACGGACTATAGTTTACACTATAGTCTGGACTATTGTTTACACTATAGGATAGACTATAGTTTACACTATAGTTTAGACTATAGTTTACACTATAGGATGGACTATAGTTTACACTATAGTATGGACTATAGTTTACACTATAGTATGGACTATAGTTTACACTAAAGCCTGTATTGGAGTCTGGACTATAGTTTCCTTAAAATTCCTAAAAAAATATATTTTTTACTTATTAAAAACTAAGATATTTGACAAATAATAAACCGTAATTTTAGTTTTTATAACCTTTTTTATTAAAAAACAAATGAAAAAAAAAAAAATTAATAAAATAAACTATTAAAAACTTTAAAATAATATTAAACATTTCAATACCTATCTTTTAATTCTAGTACATATTTTTAAATTACTGATTTTTTTAGTTTTCTTTTTTTTGTTATAAATCTTTAAATTTATTTATTTATTTTTTATTAAGCTCAACAAAATGTCATTATACATTTTTTTGTTATTTTTTTGTATAATTTTTTATTTTTTTTGCTAATAAAAAACCTTTTAAAACACCTCTTTTTAACGCCTGTCATAATCAATTCTTTTCGTTTTTAATAGAATTAAAATAGAATGTCACTTTGTGTTCAAGTCATGTGAAACAATTTTAACCTAAATTTTATATATTTTTTTCTGCAATTTTTTTTTTTTTTATTCGTCTTAATAATTCTAGCTTTTAAGCTAATGCTATTTAAGAGCTCTAAACAGTCATAAATCCTTGTTAAAAGCTTTTGAAATAAAAAAAATTATTTATATTATAACTAGACTAAATATGTAAAAATTTATTTATATGAATATTTGTCTAAATGTTTGAATGTATGTATGTATTCTTAAACAAAATAAGCAGCAATAATAAATAGCCTTCAAAAAATTCGTCTTGTTAACAAGTACAATCACCTAAAACTTTTAAACAATCAATAACCTCCACTTGTAAAATAACAAAATAGCAAACATTATATCAAACAGACAGACAGATGGACAGACAAACTGACAGACACAATTTTCTGTCTGTCTGTTAGTATTACAGTCACTTTAAACTATCAATAAACAATTTTCAAGATAATTTTGTAAATAAGAAAAAAATCAACGTTTCAACGTTTTGCTATGAAAAACAAAATAAATCTTGAAAATTGTTAGAAAACCAAAACGTGACTTTAACATCAGAATGGGTGCGTCTAAATGGAAAAATTCACTACAAAATAATAAATAGAAAAAAATAGAAAAAAACATTGATATTTTCAGAACAACAATCAAATCATTTTTTTATATATATATTTTGCTCAACGTCTTGTTTGTAAATTTTTCAACAAATTGAATTTAAATTCAGCAACTGAAAATAAAACAAAAAAAATAAAAAATAAAAAATTTGCATTTTTGACGGCACCATTGCAAACATTAGAAAAAATTTAATTTACTTTAAGAATAACACTTCTACACTGCATAGACTTTTAAGCACACAAATGTAAGTTTTTTTTAAATCTTTTTAGATTGAATTTAAATTCATGCATAGAGAACATGTGTATGTTGATTTAAAGTCAACTACCGCAGAAATCATTCACCTCAAAAAAGTTCATAAGCTTTTTTTTAGATTTCTAGTATTTTGCAAAATGACAAACAACAATTTGAGAAGAAATAATAAAATAAAAATCATAAAAAAATGTATAAAAAATTATAAATTTTAAATAATTTTTTGTTATTATTTTTTTTTTTTTTTTGGAGTAAAAAAAGAAATTTCTTTATTTTTTTAAATAAAGTATTGAAATTTTTCAAAAAAATTTTATATTTTGAAAACCTTATATTATAAGCTTTTATTATATAAAAAAATATTTAAACATTTCAAAATATAAACCTAGATTTTTTAGAAGAAATCAGAAAAATTTGGACTAAAAAAATAATTTTCTAACTAAGAGCTTTAAAGTTTGAGGTTAAATTATAAAAATAAGCATTGAAATTTTTCCAAAAATGTTTATACTTTCGAAAGCTTATATCATAAGCTATTATTATATAAAAAAATATTTAAAAATTTCTAAACAAAACCATAGATTTTTTAAAGTAAATTGTAAAATATTGAATAAAAAAGTAATTTTCTAACTAAAAATTTTAAAGTTTGAGGTTAAATTAAAAAATATAGGTATTGAAATTTTTCCAAAAATTTTTATATTTTTAAAAGCTAATATTAAAAACTATTATATTATAAAAAAATATTTAAAAATTTCAAAACAAAAATATAGATTTTTTAAAAGAAATTAATAAAATTTTGAATAAAAAAATAATTTTCTAACTAAAAATTTTAAAGTTTGAAGTTAAATTTAAAAAATAAATATTGAAATTTGTCCAAAAAAATTTATACTTTTGAAAGCTTATATTATAAGCTATTATAAAATAAAAAAATATTTAATTATTTCAATACAAAAACATAGATTTTTTAAAGTAGTTTGTAAAATTTTGAATAAAAAAATAATTTTCTAAATAAAAATTTTAAAGTTTGAGGTTAAATTAAAAAAATAGGTATTAAAATTTTTCCAAAAATGTTTATATTTTTGAAAGCTTATATTATAGGCAATTATAAAATAAAAAAATATTTAAACATTTCGAAACAAAAACATATTTTTTAAAATAATAAAAAGAATAAAAAAATAATTTTCTAAAAAAAATTTAAAGTTTGAGGTTAAATTAAAAAATATAGGTATTAAAATTTTTCAAAAATTTTTATATTTTTAAAAGCTTATATTATAAGCAATTTTAAACTATAACTCTTTCTTGTAAATTATTACTAGAATATTCTTTGTTTTACTAAACTTTTTTTAATTCTTAAGAAATTATTTTACGCATAGCTCATAAAATAATAATATTACCTCATCGGCTTGAGTGTTTACTGACCACGTTTTTAAAAAATCTATCACGTTTTTTTTCTTCTATAAACACACAATAATAATTTTTAAAAAACCACTACCACAGACAATATTTTTCCACAAAACCCACCAATAATCATAGTCAAAGTCTTGGTAAGAAGTCGTAATATACACACACAAACACTCACACACTCAAATTTAAACTCATAACGAGTTCATTAAACTTTTAAGTTAACAATATAAGCCAGGCCAAATCAAAACAAGTAAGCAGCTATATTAACAACAGCAACTACGACAACAATAACAACAACAAAAAACCCTAACCTAACGCACATCAAAAAGAGTTAAGCTTAAAGTAATACAAAGAAAACAGAAAATAACAACAACAAACAAAAGCTTAGAACTTTAGCCGCGTCATAAAACAAATGTGGCCAACAAACAAACAAACAACAAACATTGAATGAACTAAACAATAGTTAATGCTTTTACTAGATACTCTACTACTACTTCAATGAACCAACAACAAAAACATCATAATAAAACCCGTTAAGAGCTAAATGTTTTTTTTTTTTTTTTTTTTGAAAATAATGTAAAAAGCCTTTCTAAACAAAAAAATAAAAAAACTTCAACATTTTAGCCAAAAATATAAAGTTAAGTTTAACAGGGATTTTTTTTATTTAGAGGGGCTACAAACAAGATAAATGTTTTAAACATATATGACCAAAAAAAGAGCAATATTTACTGTTATTATTAAGAGATTTAGGACTTAACAGTGAGAGAAAAGATTTTAACAAAATAAACCATACAACCAACATTCAAACAAAACTCTTCTAACTGTTATATTGTTAATAAAACTCTTATACTAATTAAATATAATTTTTTAGATAATTTTTGAAAATCACAGGATCATAAAAATGCAAATTTTTGTAGTATAAGAGTTTTGTTTTAATAGTATAAGAGTTTAATTTTCTATATAAAAGTTTCAAAACGTTTAAATAAAAAAAAAACATTAAAGAAAACTTTAGGAAAAATATTAGGCAATAAATTTTCCAGTATAACAGTTTTTTATTTATATTAAGAGTTATTTTAATCAAGTATAATAGTTTAAATCTGTAAATTTAAATCCGTTTTTTCTTAAAAAACCATAGAAGCTTAAAAACTTAAATTTTTTAAGTATAAGAGTTTTGTTTTATAAGTATAAGAGTTTAATTTTCTGTATAAGAGCTTTCAAAAATTCAGAATTTAGTTTAAAACTAAATAGAAGCTTAAAAACATAAATTTTTTAAGTATAAGAGTTTTGTTTTATCAGTATAAGAGTAAAATTTTCTGTATAAGAGCTTTCAAAAATTCCGAATTTAGTTTAAAATTAAAGAAATTTAAAGAAAATTGATTTTAAATAAAAATTTTCTCGGTATAATAGTTTTTTTTTATTTAGTATAAGAGGTATCTTTTCTGAGTATAATAGTTTTACCATCAAAATATAACAGATATTTCTTATTTAAAAAATCGCAGGAAATTGGAAACAACAAATTTTCGTGTATAAGAGTTTTGCTTCATTAGTATAAGAGTTAAATTTTCTGTATAGGAGTAAAAAAAATCGGAATTTCTATAAAATTAAGGAAATATAAAGCAAATCGATTTTAAATAAAAATTTTACCAGTATAAGAGTTTTTTATTTAGTATAAGAACTATTTTTTCTGGTAAAACAGTAATAAAATCTAAATTAAAAATGTATTACTTATTTAGAATAACAAACAAGCTTAAAAACATGGAATTTCTGAGTATAAGAGTTTTATTTTATTAGTATAAGAGTTTAATTTTTTGTAAAAGAGTTTAAAGAAATTCAGAATTTTATTTAAAATTTTAAAAAAATTTAAAAAAAATTGATTTTCAGTACAAAATTTTTCCAATATAAGAGCTTTTTGTTCAGTATAAGAGTTATTTTTTTTAGTATAACAATTTTAAAATCCAAATTAAAAACATATTTTTCACTCAGAAAATCGCAGGAACTTAAAAACCTAAAAATGTTCAGTATAAGAGTATAATAGTAATATTATAAGAGTTTAATAGTATAAGAGTACAATATTTTTGTATAAGAGTTGCAAAAATTATGAATATTATTTAAAATTAAAGAAATTTAAAGAAAATTTATTTAAAATAAAAATTTGTCCAGTATAAGTTTTTCATTTAGTATAAAAGTTATATTTCCTAGTATAACAGTTGTACACTTCAAATTAAAAACATATTTTTTATTCAGAAAATCGTAAAAACTTAAAACACTAAAAAGATTCAATATAAGAGTTTTGTTTATTAGTATAAGAGTTCAATATTTTCGTATAAGGGTTTCAAAAATTCAGAAATTTATTTAAAATAAAAGAAATTTAAAGAAAATTTATTTAAAACAAAATTGTATCCAGTATAAGTTTTTTATTTAGTATAAGAGTTGCTTTTCTTATTGTAACAGTTTTAAAATTCATAATAAAAAACATATTTTATTCAAAAAATCGTAGCAATTAAAAAAACTAAAATTATTTAGTATAACAGTTTAGTTTAATAGTATAAGAGTTCAATATTTTTGTATAAAAGTTTAAAAAATTCAGAATTTTTTTAAAAATTATAAATAAAATTGATTCTATATGTGAAAAAATTGCAGGAATTTTAAATTAATTTTAATTTAAATTAATTAATTAATTTAAATTATTCAGTATAAGTTTGTTTTGTTTTCTTGTATAAGAGTTTAATATATTTGTATAAAAGTTTCAAAAATTAAGAATTTTGTTTGAAATTAAAGAAATTTCAAGAAAAGTGATTTTAAATAAACAAATTTCCCCGCATTAGAAAGGTTCTTCAATCATTTATTTACGGTATTATAGTTTTTTGTATAGTATAAGAGTTATTTTTCTTAGTATAACAGTTTAATTTCTTTGTATAAGAGTTTTAAAATACCAGGATTTTGTATACAATTAAGTAAAACTTAAGAAAATTTTGTGTTGCAATAGTATTTACCAGTATAAAAGCTTATAGCTGAGTATAAGAGTTATTATTTTTGGTATAAGAGTTACAGAATTATACCTTAGAGTTTAAAATAGTTATGGTTATTTAAAAAGATTAATTTGTGTTAAGTATAAAAGTAATTTTCTATTGTATATGAGTTAAAAAGGAGGTTTTTATTAGTACAAGATTTTACAACTTTTGTATAAGAGTTTTTAAAAGTTATGAATTTGTTATATAGCGAAGGAAATTTTATAGAAAATTAATTTTTAAACAGTATTTTGCCAGTTTAACAGTTTTGATGGTAGTATAATAGTTGTTTTTTATGGTATAAGAATTAAAAAAAATATTGGAAACTGTTTAAAATCTATAATATTTAATTTTAAAATATTAAAAAGTTTTAAAATTTTGAGTATAGAGTTTTTTACTAGCATAAGAGTTTAATATTTTTGTATAAGAGTATTTTTAAGTTCAGAATTTGTTATATTGTAAAGAAAATCTTGTAGAAAATTAATTTTTTAATAGCATTTGGCCAGTATAAGGGTATTTGGTGTTGTATAAGAGTTGTTTTTTTATGGTATAAGAGTTCAAAAAACTATTGGAAACAGTTTAAAATCAATAATATTTAATTTTTAAATATTAAAAAGTCTTAAAATGTTGAGTATAAGGTTTTTTTATTAGTATAAGAGTTTAATATTTTTGTATAAGAGTTTTTAAAAGTTCAGAATTTCTTAAATTGTGAAGAAAATTGTATACAAAATTTAGTTTGTAACCGGATTTCTTTAGTATAACAGTTGTTGCAGTATAAGAGTTGTTTTTTATGGTATAAGAGTTAAAAAGCTTTAAAAATAATTAAAAACACTGCGATATAATAAAAAAAAAATTAAAAAGTTTTAAAATTTTTGCGTATAAGAGTTTTTTGATTAGTAAAGAGTTTAATAATTTTGTATAAGAGTTTTTAAAAGTTCGGAATTTTTTATATTGTGATGTAAATTTTATAGTAAATGTATTTTTTTATCAGTATTTTTCCTAAATAACATTTTCCTTTATATTTTTTATCAGTATTTTTGTAGTATAAAAGTTGTTATTCAAGGTATAAGAGTTAGAAAATCATTTAAAGGTGTTAAAAACTCTAGAATTTATTCAAAAGAATTAAAAAAATTTAAAATTTTAGAGTATAAGAGTTTTTTATTAGTATAAGAGTTTTCAAATTTTTGTATAAGAGTTTTAAAAAATTGTGAATTTTTTTATAGAATGAAATAAAAGTTAAGAACAACTATTATACACAATTTTTTTCAATATAACAGTTTTTGATGAAGTATAAGAGTTGATTTTGAGGTATAAGAGGAAAAAAAATTCAATAATTTGTTGGAAATATGGGAGTTAATTTAATAAAAATAAAATTTTTTCGATGTTGTATTTGTTTTATTTGTTGGTATAAGAGTTTAGTTTAAACTATTTTTTAATAATTTTTCCATTTGATTTAATTTTTTTGTTATTCATTTGCTTAGAATTTGTCTTTTTAAGAAATTCTTTTATATTGTTAAAACTGTTATACTTAAACGTGTGTCTATTATTGGAATTATATTTCTAACAGTGTTTTATTTTTTTTCCCAAAAACAAACGTGGGGTAATCTAAAGCATTTTTCGTAGTTTTACTTGTTTCTTTAAGATTTACGACTGTAAAACTTTTAAAATAAAAGCCTGACTTTGCAAACAACCAACATACCATACAGTATTGCCATAAAACTGTAAATATGCTAAAATATATTTAAGAATGTTTTCTAAGACTGTTCAGTCATATGGACTTTAAACAAAATGACCGTTTGGTCAGTTTAGTTTTGCTACTTCGATAAATATGTGTGCGTACAAGTGTAGCGGGGAGAGGAGGGGTTACATTTTTATTAGGAAAATTGTATACACAACGCCACCGCTAAGTAGAGCCGCCTTTAGAAGCAAGAATTTGTCGCCAGCATAGCAAAGATAATGCTAGACCATGCCGCTACTCCATTCACTTACTCAGCATGTTAACGATGTTATTTACTGCATAATAATTACGCAATCATATATGCGCTAGTATGAGTATAATGCACACACTCTTTAGGCTTTACTATATTTAATATGCTTTTGATTATAGTCCATTTTATTATACGCATTTTTTTTAATGACTAAACTTTATTAAAATAAGTTTCTTTTAGTTTTTTTTTTTTTCATTCTTTGCCTTCTCTATTTACAGGCAAATGTGTGTTTTATATCAAAAAACTGAAAAAAGAAAAATGCTATCGTATACACAAATTGCCACTAAATCATTTCCGTCACAAATAGGCTATTCAAGCATATTAAAAACAACTCCTTTTTCCCCTGGGCCAATAAAAACTACACCCCTTCTAACACCCACTAAATTGTTTAGACTCATAATGAAAGAATTTGTTTTTGGACACAGAATATGAGTCATTAACCGGATAAAGCTCTAGAGCTAAACATAAAGAAAATTTAATTGACAATTTATTAAAAAGCAAAAAGAGACTTTAACTTTAATCATTATTAAAAATCAATTATTCAATAAATTTTTGTTCTCATTTTTTTTATTTAAAAAAATTTCCTTATAAAATATTCTTTTCTAATTTCTTTAAAAAATTCCTATTTATTTCTTTAACCTATTTTTTTTTTTCAAATTTAACATCAACTCGAGAAGAAAAAAAAACTGAATATTAATTTTTAACAAGATTTTTGCATATTTTTATCTTCATCATAAAATTATTATTATTTTTTTTTTTTTTTACAAAATTAGAACACTTTTGACTTCATTTAAAATAATTTTAAATTTTTTGGCTCTTGCTTAAGGAACTTTTAAAGCAGGAGCGACTGTTGCCAAATTGTGGCCAAATAGAAAACAACTACAAGAAATTTATAATGACAAGCATGACGTTTAATGAGTTTAATTTTCTTTTCTTTCAGATTTTTTTTAATGTTCAAAAAAACGTTGGACAAAATTACTTTTAATTACCTCATAGTTGCTTAAAATTAAAGCAGACAGACGTTAAGAAAGACAAACAGACAGACAGATAAAATAGAAAGAAAAATACATCACCCTTTTAATAAGGTGCTGAGAAGAACACAAATATTTTATATTTTTTTTGAAAAATGAACGAGCATTTGGTCAAAAAATAAAAAAAAGTCTTTCTAATAAGACACAAGGAAAATAACCCAGCAAACAATAAGGAAACAAATAAGTTATTATATTTTAGTTATTATATTTTAGGTTAATTAACTTTTAGTACCAAATTTGTAACAGAATTTTAGAACTAAATATTTAAAAAAAAATTTTAAAACTAAAATTTTAGTAGTAAATTTTTAGTACTAAAATTATTAGTACTAAATTTTTAGTACTAAATTTATTATTTATTGTACTAAATTTTCAGTACTAAATTTTTGGTATAAAATTTTTAGTACTAAATATTTAGTTCAAAATTTCTAGTACTAAATTTTGTACCAAATTTAATACTAAATATTTAGTTCAAAATTTTTAGAAATAAATTTTGAGTACTAAATTTTTGGTACAAAATTTTAGTACTAAATTTTTAGTATTAATTTTTTAGTACTAAATTTTAAGTAATAAAATTTACAAAATTTTTGAATTTTAATTTTTAGTACTAAATTTTTAAAACTAAATTCTTAGTACTTAATTTTTAGTATTAAATAATAAATTTGTGGTACAAAGTTTTAGTTCTAAATTTTTAGTATTAATTTTTTAGTACTAAATTTAGTAAAAATTTTTAATACTAAATTTTTGAATTTTAATTTTTAATACTCAATTTTTTAGTATTAAATTTTAGTACTAAATTTTTATTATAAAATTTTTAGTACTAAAAATTAAAATTCAAAAATTTTGTAATAAAAATTTAGCACTAAAAATTTTCACTTAAAATTTAGTACTAAAAAATTTGTAACAGAATTTTAGAACTAAATATTTTAAAACAACATTTTGCAAACTAAAATTTTAGTAGTAAATTTTTAGTATTAAAATTTTAATAGTAAATCTTTAGTACTAAAATTATTAGTATTAAAATTTTAAGTACTAAAATTATTAGTACTAAATTTTTAGTACTAAATTTATTATTTCTTGTACTAAATTTTTAGTACTAAATTTTTGGTATAAAATTTTTAGTACTAAATATTTAGTTAAAATTTATAGTACTAAATATTTAGTTCAAAATTTCTAGAACTAATTTTTTAATTTTTAGTACTAAATTTTTAAAACTAAATTCTTAGTATTTAATTTTTAGTACTCAATTTTTAGTATTAAATAATAAATTTGTGGTACAAAATTTTAGTTCTAAATTTTTGGTATTAATTTTTTAGTACTAAATTTTAAGTGAAAATTTTTAGTGCTAAATTTTTGAATTTTAATTTTTAGTACTCAATATTTAGTACTAAATTTTTAGTACTCAATTTTTAGTATTAAATTTTAGTACTAAATTTTTATTGTAAAATTTAGAATAAAATTTTTAGTACTAAAAATTAAAATTCAAAAATTTTGTAATAAAAATTTAGTACTAAAAATTTTCACTTAAAATGTAGTACTAAAAAATTTGTAACAGAATTTTAGAACTAAATATTTTAAAACAACTAAAATTTTAGTAGTAAATTTTTAGTACTAAAATTTTAAGTACTAAAATTATTGGTACTAAATTTCTAGTACTAAATTTGTAGTACTAATTATTTAGTACAATACTTTTAGTAATAAATATTTATTTTAAAATTTCTAGTACTAAATTTTTAGTTTTAAATTTTAGTACTAAATTTTTAGTTCTTAATCTATTTTACTAGACCTTTAGTTCTAATACTTTGTGCTAATTTGTTTGTACTAATTCTTTAGTACTAAATTTTTTATTCTAATATTTTATGCTAAATTTTTGGTACAAAGTTTTAAATTTTGAATGCAGTTTTTTAGCACTAAACTTTAGTAATAAATTTTTAGTACTAAATTTTTGAAACTTAATTTTTAGTACTCAATTTTTAGCACTAAATTTTCAGCATTAAATTTTTAGTACTAAATATTTAGTTCAGAATTTCTAGTACCAAATTTTTGGTACAAAATTTTTATTACTCAATTTTTAGTACAAAATTTTTAGTATTAAATTTCTAACACAAAATTTTTAAAACTTAATTTTTAGTACTTAATTTTTATTATTAAATTTTAGTACTAAATTTTTAGTACTTAATTTTTAGTATTAAATTTTTGTGCCAAATATTAGTTCTAAATATCTAGTATCAAATTTTGTGTACTAAACCTTAGTTCTTAATTTTTAGCACTAAATTATCCGTTCAAAATTGTTTGCACTAAATTTTTAGTTGTAAAATTTTAATATTAAATATTTCTAAATTATTAATACTAAATTTTTAATTCAAAATTTTTAGTACAAAATTTTAGTTCTAAACTTATTGTACTAAATTTGTAATTATAAATTTTTAGTACTTAATACTAAAAAATTAAGTACTAAATTTTTGGTGAAATATTTTTAGTACTAAATTGATTTTTAGTACACAATTAAAATATTTTAAGAAACAATTTTTAATATAATTTTTTTTTTTTTTTTTTTTGACATTTTTATTATTTTTATTTATTTTTATTTTTATACCAACAACTTTCTGTTCTAAATTTGTTTGCTGGGTTTATTATATTCATGCACCACTCAAAAACTAATGATTGTAGGCCAGTGGAAAATTTTTTTCTTATTGTTGGTATTGTTGCTGTGATATTTTTATATACAATATACATATATAAAAATTTATTTCATTTTGTTTAAAAAGACACAACACAAAATAAAATAAATAAAAAAAAAAAGTATAAAAATAAATTGTATTTTTAAATAACATGCAATTTTGCACAGTGAATGAGTGACTGACTCTTGTTGTTGTTGGCTGTTTGGTTGTGCTGATTTACACGTACACCACCAACAAGCTGAAAGCACTCTGCTTTAAAACACCTAAAATTGTAATAACATACAAACATACGTACAAAAAAAAATCCAAAAAAGAATGAACAACCCAACAAGAACATTGAACCAACAAGCAAAACCTACCTCACTAAACAAAATATTTTAACCACAACAACAAAAATAATACAAACATATTTATTTGGATGGAAAAACAGAAGAACGTCACGAATATCATTAAAAAAGGAAATGAAACTTTGTTGTTTTTTTTAATTTTTTTTTATTTATTTCTTTCGTTTTGTTTCATTTTGTTAGCGAGTTAAACAAAAAAAAAAAAAAAAAAATTGTTCTGATTTTCAGCTTTGTTGCTTTTTGTAGTTGTTGTTGTTAATAATAATGCATAATAATACATATTGTATAATTCTTGATGTTGTTGTTTATTTTCAAGTAGGCCTTACTAACATAATGACTGACTGACTAACTACCAAGTAATAAATAGTTAGTTAGTCTCTGTTGTAAGAAATAGACAGAGAAACAGAAAAAAAATAAAACATATTTCTTTCATACATGAAGTTTTAATATTTAGTTTTAGGTCTATTACTACGATCTTTTCCAGTACTTTACCAGGGTATAGATGTAACTGAGTGTCTTATCATTTACACAGACATAATACATAGAAATTTACATGCCTATTTAAGTATGTGTTTATGATAGTGTGTGTGTTTGTATGTGCATTTATGCATTTAAACTTGTAGGTCGTAAGCGGTCGTTGGTTTACAATTTTATTTTGTTATTTTTGTGTAATATAAGCTTCAATTTATTTACACACACATACATACTTGGTTTACATGTTCAGGCACAAACTAAAAACCAAAAAAAAAAATATATACATATATATAAAAACTACAACAACAAATAAATAGAATTGAGTTTATGTGTTTTTGTTGTTGTTGTTGCAGCTACTTTTTGTTCATACTTAATAGCAAATCAAGAGAAATGCAAAAAATAGCAGCAAAAAAAAACTGCTAATAAGTCACTGAACTTTGGTTGAGTACAGTGGGTGAAAACAATAAGTTTTGGAAATTTTAAAATTCAAAAAATCAAATATTTAGTACAAAACTTTAGTACTAAAATTGATTGCTAAAAATTTAATATTAATAATTTGGCTCTAAACATTTAGCTTTAAAAATTTAGTACTATTAATTTGGCTCCAAAAATTTAGTACTAAAAATTTAGTAGTACAAATTAAGTACTAAAAATTTAGTACTAAAACTTAAGTACTAAAAACTTAGTACTAAAAATTTAGTATTAAAAATTTAGTACTAAAAATTTAGTACTTAAAAATTTAGTACTATAAATTTAGTACTTAATTTTAGTACTATAAATTTAATACTTAATTTTAGTACTAAAAATTTAAAAATAAAAATTTAGTACTATTAATTTGGCTCTAAAACTACTAAAACTTAGTACTGAAAATTGAGTACTAAAATCTTGGCAATAAATATTGGGTAAAATTTAGTACTAAAATCTTGGCAATAAATATTGAGTAAAAATTTAGTACTAAAAGTTTGGTGCTAAAAATTTAGTACTAAGAGCTAAGTACTAAAAATTTAGTACCAAAAATTTAGTACTAAATTTTAGTACTAAAAATTAAAAACTAAAAATTTAGAACTTAAAATTTAGTACTAAAAATTTAGTACTAAAAATTTAATACAAAAAATTTAGTACTAAAATTTTAGTACTAAAAACAATGTACTTAAAATTTAAATATAAAAATTTAGTACTACAAATTGAATAATAAAAATTTATTACTAAAAATTTAGAACTAAAAATTTAGAACTAAAAATTTAGTACTAAAAATATTGTTCATACTTACAATTATACTAAAGACTATAAATTTACTACTAAACATTTACTGCTAAAATTTTTGTACTGAAAATTTAGTACTAAATATTTAAGTACTAAAAATTTTGTAATAAAAATTTTTGGTACTAAAAGTTTAGTACTAAATTTTAAGTACTAAATTTTTAGGCCTCAATTTGTAGTAATAAATTTGTATATTTATATTTTAAGTACAGTATTTTTAGTACTAAATTTTTTGTTTTAAATTTTTAGTACTAAATTTTAAGTACTAAATTTTTAGTACTCAATTTGTAGTACTAAATTTGTATATTTAAATTTTAAGTACAGTATTTTTAGTACTAAATGTTTTGTTTTAAATTTTTATTACTAAATTTTTAGTACTAAATTTTAAGTACTAAATTTTTAGTTTTAAATTTTTAGTACTAAAATTTAGTACTAAATTTTTGGTTCTAAATTTTTAAATACTAAATTTTTGGTACTAAATTTTTCGTACTTAATTTTTAGTACTTAGCTCTTAATACTAAATTTTTAGTAGTGAAAATTTAGCACAAAAAAATTTAGTACTTACAATTATGCATTTAAAATCTAGTACTAAAAATTTAGCACTATAATTTCATAATAACATTTTAGTACTAAAATTTTTGTTTTAAAATTTTAATAAATAGTAAATTTTGAGCAAATTTTTAATACTAAAATTTAGTATTAAAATTTTTTAGTACTAAATTTTTTTAAAAATTTAGTACTAAATTTAGTAATTTAGTACTAAAAATTTAATACTATAAATTTAGTACTATAAATTTAGTACTAAAAATTTAGTACTAAAAATTTAGTACTAAAAATTTAGCACAAAAAAAATTTATAAAAAATTTAGTACTTGCAATTATGTATTTAAAATCTAGTACTAAAATTTTAGTACTAAAATGTTTGTTTTAAAATTTTAATAAATAGTAAATTTTTAGCAAATTTAAATTTTACCAAAATTTAGTATTAAAATTTTTTTATCATAAAAAGATTAGTTTTAAACAATTGCAATAGAGCTCCTTCTTCTAACTCCTTAGATCTTTTTAAGTTTTTAACATTTATTTATTCAATTAAAGTTTAAACACATTCTTTAGCTAATCAAAAAAAATATTACACCAGCTATTATTTTATACACTTAAGTCACTTAAAATAAAGAAATAAACTCACACATCATTACAAAAGAAAAAAAAAAACATAATAAACTGTTAACATGTGTCACTTACACATTAAAAATTTATGCATAATTCAAATTAAATGCATAAATAGTTATATGAGCAAAATACTAAATAAAAGAAATAAAACAACAACAACAAAAAAGTTATATGAATTCATCATAATAATGCAAAAATAAAATATACACATACTTACTTATACATGTAATATATGCATATGAATACAATTGTCAGACAGACTCTCTTTGCCTACAAATGACGAAGGCAACAATTTTAACGAAGATGACAACGACAACAACAACATTGAGTTTTGTTTAATATGATGATGGCAATGTTGTTGTTGATGACGATGACAACGATTGAGTTCGTCTTTATAAGTTTCTCATATACATATGTGTGTTTGTATGAGAGTGAGTTACTCGGTGCGTATGTGTATTTTAAATTTATGCATTTCTTTTGTAAATTTTGCTCATATATTCATTATTCTCCCTGTTATGCATTTTTTTTTTGTTCAACAGAAAATATTCTTATTAGAATGTAAAAGTATGTATATGTTGTTGTTGCAGTATTTTTGTGAGTGAATTATATGCAAGTATGACGACAACGTTAATAATAATGTGTGTATAATGATTGGGGTTTATTTTTGTTGTAGTTTTTTTTTTTTTTTTTTTGTTGCTTTTGTCTGTAGAATAAATATATGCGTAAGTGTTGGTGGGTTTATATGTTTCGATACTTAACTAAAGGTTATTGACCACTACAATGGGTAATTGGGTTAAATAAGAGGACTGATAAGCTTATAATGAAAAAAATATACAAACAAAAATAAATATTGTAAATAATTATAAAATAAAAATGTAATTAATAATAAACACCAACACTAAGATAATGTTTTATTACACAGAAAAAAAGGGGCACATAATTTGTAATAAAAAAAAACAACAACTACATAAAGGCAAGTTGAAAGTGGGAAATACACAAATACACAAGTTGATTGGACAAAACTGATGGATGATGGGTTTGAACAAACGAACAATGAACTGAAAAACAAAAAAGAATATTCTAGAATTAATGGAAAATTAAAAGGGAATAAAATGAAATTTTGGGGGGAAATTTTTGAACAAAAATAATAAATAAAAATCTGAATTAAATAAAAATTTACAAATAAAAAAATTTTAATAAAAAAACAAATTTGAATTTTTTAATACAAATCTTAATAAATTCAATTTTTTTTTTTATGAAATTTGAATAAAAATGTTGGAAATTTTAACGTTTTTCCAAATTTCATTTTTATGAATTTAAAAAAAAAAAGATAAATTTTCCCTCAGCCTGAATTCCCATTTTTTAATTTCTTCAATCATTTCCTAGTACCTTTCTTTATATAGTCTCCATTTTTTTCTTTTTGGTCATCATTTCCTTTCCAACTAATTTCTATTATTTCTTTTTATTAGAAAAAAAAAACAACAAATTGTTGTTTCGTTTGTGCGCATGACTTTAACAAATTTAACTCAAACAATTTTTTTTTTTTTTTTTGGTTAGCTAAAATTTTTCACTCAAAATGCAATTTCTTGCTTGCCTTGCATATTTAGCTTAATGTTGTTGTTGTTGGTGGTGGAGTTGTTGTACAATTTGATTGTACTATTTTTGTAGTGCACACAATTTGTTTTTTTTTTTTTTCTGTTTCTATTTTTTATTTTGTTGCAAGTATTACGTTGAGGTTATTGAACGCTAGCGACCTAAACTTTGGCTGACTGGCTGGTTCGTTGGTTTGCTTTTTTTTTTCTTTAGATTTTTTTTTTTATTTTTTGCAATTGAGTCTCTCTAAATATGCGAATGTTTTGGCTGACTAAATGGCTGGCAAATAGAAACAATTGAAATGACAAAAAAAAAAAAAAAAATCAAATGAATTGTTTAGTTTTTCCTAAAAAGAAAAAAAAGCGGGAAATTTATAATAAAATAATCAAATTTTGATTAAAACTATTAAAAAGTATTATTAAAAATTTTGCAAATTAAAAAAAACCTTTCAAAACAATTGATTCAAACATAAAAAAATTTTACAATCATTTTGTAACTTTTGAAAATTTTTTCGTAATTTGGTTATATTTTTGCTAAGATATTTTTGACATATTTTATACATTGATCAGAATTCTGCATACACTGTTCGAAACTACTCTATTTAAGCCTTAATTCTAAACTATACTGAGTTTTCTATAATTTAGTGGTAGTTAACAATCCTGTTCGTCCTTCTGTCTATCTTTAACAAATTTCTCAAAAATTAAGCATATTTTGCTAATTTTAATATATTTTTCCACAATAATTTGTTTGCTAAATTAAAACTTTTTATAATTTATGTTATATTGTTCAAAAGCTCTTGACATATACATTTATTTAAAATAGAAAGCAATAACTTATTTATTAATTATAGTATGCAATAACGTCTGTCCTTCCGTCTGTCTTTCTTTTAATATGTTAATATTTTTGTAATTTTATGATACCCAAGTTTTTTTTTTAATATATTAAAACATTGATCACATTTTTAATTAATTAATTAATTAGTTTAATTTGTAAGAGCTTCTTTACAATTAGTAAATTGATTGAACTATTTATTAAAAATATTCCATTAGAGTGTCTGTCCTTAAAATTAAAAAATATTTAAATATTTCAATATTTTTTTATTGCATTTTTCAGGAAAAATTTTGTTTCTATTTGAAATATTTGCAATTCTGGTTGCATTGTTTAAAATCTTTTAACATAAGATTTCATATAAAGCTATACTGTTTATTTTATCTAATAAAACTATTCTGCAAATTTGTCCGTCTTTCTGTCTGTCTTTTATTAGACTTTAATGTTTTTTCGTTTTTATTTTTGTATTTTAATATTTTAAACAAATTTTTTTTTTAAATATTTTAAACCTCTAATTACAATTTTAACTAACTCGTTTCAAACCTTTTTATTTGTGCTTTCATATAATAATAAACTGTTTGATTCATTTGTTAAAATTTATCCATTAGAGTGTCAGTCCTTTCGTCTGACTTTTAAAAGATTTTTATAATTTTCTTATATTTTGTTCCTATTCCTCAATTAAGTTTGGCTGGTTTCGTTGTACCAAAGCTTTTTAACAATTACATGTCTGAAAGCTGTTTAAGTCTTGTTTCAGTTTTGTTTGAATTTAAGTATAAAATATTTCAAATATTTTATGTATATCAGTCCGTCAGTCTGTCCTGGTTTTTTATTTTTATTACTATTACTTTTTTCATACTTTATAAATTTGTATAGTCTTTCATTTTAGGACTTATAAAAACTTTTTCAAACTTTCAGGTTTAAAAGAAAACTATATGGTTTAAAAGCTCTTAGCAACTATAGTAATGTTATTTAAAATTGATTTCTTTACTCGTTAAATTGTATGATTAAAATTGTCCGTCAGTCCGTCTTGGTAATTATTTTTTTACATTTTCTTACTCTATTACATTTTCTATTATTTACTTTAGGACTTATTGAGGCTTTTTATAATTCTTGATTTTAAGTTTAAACTATGTGGTTTTAAAGCTTTTTTTAATTACTTTAATATGATTTCTAAATTATTTCTTTAATTGTTAAATGCTATGCTTAATCTTATCTGTCAGTATGTCCGTCTTGTTTTAGATTTTTTTTAGTTATTTTAGATTTTATAAATATTTTGTAATTAAATACCTAGAAATTTTTGATTACTTGTTTGAACTTATTGTATTATATCTATTTATGCTTAGGGTACAACGTTAAAAAACTATTAATAACTATTTTCACTTAAAATGAAATAGGACCTTGTGGAATTAAAAATCATTGCAAAAATTTGTCTGTCCTTCTGTCCGTATTGTTATAGATTTTATTTATTTTTTATTTATAAATATTTGTAATTAAATATGTGACTTTTTAAAGACTTGTTTTAATTAATTATATTACATCTAGCCGTGCTTAAGTTACTTCGTTTAAAAGCTACTAATATTAGCTTTCATTTAAACCTAAATAAAACCTGGTAGGATTTAAAAATCATTGCAAAAATGTGTCTGTCCTTCTGTCCGCCTCTTTTAAAAAATGTTATATTTTTTATTTATTAAATTTTTCTATTAGAATAATTTTTTCATTTCATAAATTATTTCAACCCACTTAAAAATTTAAAATTTTAAATAATTTTTAATTACTTTATGAACGGTCATTGACATTTTATGTCAACCTTTTAAAATCTGCTTAAACAAATTATTATTATTCGCACAAAAAAATGTCTGACATGTGTTGATAGATTAAGATAAAAAAACGCTCATAAGCAATATATGTTTGCCAAAAAACATAAAAATAATTAAGAACAAAAATATTAAACCAAAAAAAAAAAAAAAAAAAAAAAAAAACATAAAATATTTTATGAGTCATTCATATTAAAATAAAAGCAATAAATTGAATTGATTTCGTTATTATGCAATTCAAAACGCCCTAAATATTCATAAAGTTAACAAACATAAGAGACAGAATATAAAACAAAGACCAGGTGCTTAAAAGCCTCAACCAAATTACCAAACAACCAACACTAATCAAAAAAATTGTTTTAAATACAAATTCAAGTGTAAGTGTGTAAGTTTTAAATATTTATTTTTTTAACGAAAAACTTTATTTATTATGTTGAAGTTTCAGATAACAAAAAAACCAACACAAATCATTATTTGCTTTGTATGTTGGTATGTATGTATTTTGGACAATTTTTGCATGACTCACTTTATAATAAAAAACTATATACATACATACAAATATAACGCATTTTTGTGTGATTTAATTTAAATCAACATACGCACGCATACATTTAGAGAAAAACCCAAACAAGTTTTTCTATAGAATTTTCAAGCCTTTGGCTTTTTGTAAATAAAAGTTAAATGTACGAGTATCTAGGTATGTTTTTTTAGCAACTTAAAAGTTCATTAAACTCTTAGGCAGTTGACTTTGTTACAATTTTATTTGCAACAAAAAAAGTCTTAAAACAAACACCAAATAGAAGAAATAGAAAAAAAAACTTGCTTTACCAATGGTATTAATAAAAATTAAAAAATACAAGACAAAAGATTATTAAGATAAATACTACAATAATAAGTACCAAAAACAAACTTTAAGCTTTTTTAAAAACTTAATTAAAAAAAAAATAAAAAAAAACAACGAAAAAAAAAAAAAAAATCTATTAAGACGGACAGAATGACGGACACATTTTTGTAGATAAATTTACATCTCAGTTAAGTCTTTTTGGATTAAAATAAAAGTAGATATTAAGAAGTCTTTAACAAGGTACATAAAACATGAATCGACAATTAACTATATGCCTCAACAAGCCCTGCAACAATTAGGAAAAATGAAATAAAAAACTATGAAATAATATTAAAAGTTAGACAGAAGGACAGACACATTTGTGTGACTACTGTAAGTCTTAGACATTTTTATTTTGAAACAAATTAAAATTTATAATAAAGGCTTTAAAATAATATAAATAAATTTTATTTTAACCTACATAATCCAACATCACACTTAAAGAAATAAAAAAAAAACTAAAATAAAGACAAAATTTTAAATAAACTAAAAAACAACATATAAAAACAAGAACAGACGGACGGACAGACAAGTTTTAGTAAATAATTTATATATAAATAAATTAAAAAAAAAAAAAAAACAAAATTAAATCAAGAAAATTAAAAAAGGACCCAATAAATCTTAACAAATTTTAAACACATTAAAAATAAGAAAATTAAAATATGTGCAAACTTGTTAATAAACTAAAAAATAACCTACAAAACAAGGACAGACAGACTGACGGACAAGTTTAGTAAATAATTAAAACACAAATAAATTTAAAAAAATAAACCAAATTAAATCACAGAATATAGAATAGTTCTAAAGAAAGTTTAAATTTAAAACTTAAATAAAAAAATTATAATTAAAATGAAAACAAACGTAATTAGTCCTTAAAACAAAATTATATTATTAAAATAGTTAAAAAGCTAGGATAAGACAGACGGAGGGACGGACAATTTGGTTTTAATATTTAGGACTTTAAGAAATTAAATTGAAGACTAAATGAAAGCTAATCTTAAAAGCTTTCCAACAATATAATGAAAGCTTAAACAAACTTAAACTGACCACACAAAAAATCTCAAGACAGCAAACAAATTATGGAATATTAAGAAATTTATAAAAATCAAGAAAAGGCAGACAGAAAGACAGACATTTTTGTAAGGAAAATAATTAAACCAGAAGGTTCAGATTAAAATTATATTATAGAAAAATTTAAAATGTTTTAGTTAGTATAATTAAAATAAAGCTTGAAGTAAAAAAAAAAACAAAAGAAAATTTTAAAGTTTGGTAAATAGGACTACATAAAAATTAATGAAATATTAGAAATCAATGGGTATAAATTACTTTGAAAGTTAGACAGCAGGACGGTCAGTTTAGGGTTAATATACAAAGTCTGGTAACAATAATTTGACCTTTAAATGAAAGTAAATTTTCAGTAATTTAAGATAATATGATTAAAATAAAGCTAAAGAATTAAAAAAAAAAAATACCTTCTAAAACTATAGAAAATTGGAACAAAAATATCAGAACATTAAAAAAAACTCAAAAGGATAGACAGAAGGACGGACATCTTAGCATTAAAAGATAAGGACTGAGAAAATTTTTTTTACATTCAAATTAAAGTAAATTTAAATATCTTCTAGACAAGATAACAACTTATAGCAACCTGTTATAAAATTCTTATTTAAAACAAAATTTTATAAAAAAACATATGAAATAAAAAATTATAAATATAAAAGAACAGACGGAAGGACGGACACTTTAACTTTAGAGCCTAAAGTTGTATAAAAACCATTTAACTTCATTAAAACAAGTAAATTTTATGGGTTTTCAGATTAAGTATTCTAAATAAAGCTTAAACGTTTAAATTTATTAAAAAGTAAAGCGAAGGAAAAATATTAAAAATAAAATATTAGAAAAATAAAAAAATTTAACAAAGGAAGGACAGAAGGACCGACATTTTGGTATTAAAATTAAAAAACTGAGATAATTAAAATTAATTATAAATTAAAACAAATATAAAGAGCTTTGAAACAATGTAACTAAAAGCTACAATATGGAATTAAAAAAATAATAAAATGAAAAGTGAAAAAAAAAATTGATTTATTCAAATTAAGGAAATCGATTAAAGTACAGACGGTCGGACGGACAAATTTGTATAAAATTAATAAAGTATAGACAATTCAATTTACCACAAAATGAAAGTAGAATTTAAAAACTTTCCAACAATATAACTAAAAGTCCTTGAAGAATAAAAATTGTAAATTTGTTCCTATATTTTTAAATCGTTATTTTTTTCTTTTAAGCACTTTCTTTTTTCTTATCACCTAAAATGTTTCCTTCAACTTTTAGCAAAAAACAATAAAATGGAAAACTATGTGACCAGCTGAGTTCATTCAACTTTCTTATAGCATTTTATTTTGCCATTTCCCTTTTTGTTACTATTTGTTATTGTATAATATAGCTGCTGCGGCTGCTGTTAACCCCTTAATTTGGCATAATGACCAATCTATATTCTTGCCATAAAAGAAAAAAAGGAAATAGGAAAATTTTGCTTTCCTTGTGAATGAATTTTAAAAAACAGCACACAACACAGACAATATTCATGTAAAATCACAATTTTTAAGGTTACATAGTCATGTAAAGCAACACCCCCTCCCTCCTTCCCTCTAACAACCCCCTTTTTTAAACCCTTTTTTTTCAAAACAGAAAACGTTTGAAAAGCTCTTAGCAACACCATATTTATAAAAACACCCCGGTCATTCAAGCATGCATGCCAGCTAACATGTATGCAGCCGAGCCAAAGACCACGAATCCAACCAGCCAATAAACGTTCGCAAACGAAGGCTAAACATTCGCCAAACGAATCGTTCTATACCAAAATTACCTTCGTGTAAGCTTTTTTTTTTTTAATTTTGTAAATTGCATACAACTTGGAATGCTGCTTTTAGATGCTTTACTCTGCTTTTGTTACAGATGCAGTAGTAGCTAAATAAAAAAGAAACTGCTGCATAATATATGTGTAAGTGTTAGAGTATATGTTGTGTGCTGTAGTTAGAGAGCTCTGACGGTCATTGAACGTTAAGTCGGTCAAAGCAAACAACAACCCCTGGCTGCAAAAAAAAAATAATAATAAAAATGTAAGAAAAAAACTAAACTGAACTCTATCAATATGAAATTTAGCACACTGAACTTTAATGACATCAAAGGTATGAACGACGAACACCAACAACAACAATAAAATTTATATAAAACAACAACCATAAAGGGCTCTTGAGAAGACACAAATTTTGTGTTTTTTTGTAATATAAAAAAGCAATTATTAGAAAGAGGCAGAAAGGAGGGTTTTAACTAAGAAAATCTAGAAGAAGGCTAAATTTATTTAAGGCCATAGTTTGGGTAGAAATTTACCTAATAGACCCCCAAAATTATTTTAGTAAAAGTTAACAAAAATAAAAAATAATAATAATTAATAAGTTTTTTGCAACAATTTGGTTTTTAATTAATTTTTTGTAATAAAAAAAAGCTTTTTAAAGCTTAAAGCTTTACAAAACTACAACAAAAAAATCTTTATAATTCCATAAAAAAGATTTGTGAAGCTATTAAAACTTTGCCGCAATTTAATTTTTATTAAAAACTTTTACATTAAAAGCTCTCTACAGTCCTAATGGAAGAAGCTAGAATTTTGAAACTTCTTGTACAATTTCCTCGAGATCTATAGTAATTTCTGTCAAAAATTCAGTTAAATCTGTTGGAAATTAACAAAATTATATTAAAATAAAGAAATTATTATATTTTAAGCTCTTAACTACATATTTATATTAAAAGCTTAAAAAAGCTTTAATAAAAGATTGAGAAACTTAAAATTCGATAAACATAAGATTTAAAATTAAAAGCTTAGTATGATAAAAGTATAGCTTTTTCAAAACAACAACAAAAAAAGTTTTGAATTAAAAAATATTCAAGAAAAATTTAGATTTTTTTCTCTGTAAGAGCTTATAAAAGCTTGCAAGACTTGAGATTTGGTACATATAGTCTTTATAACTCAAAGCTTAATATGACAATAAATTTAGCTTATTTTAGATAATAACAAAAAAGTTATTAATTAATAAATAATAAGGAAAGATTTTTATATTTAATTTTCTATTCATTAAAAGTTTAAAATAAAAGCTTGTGGGCATAATCTTTATAATTAAAAGTTTAATATGACAGAAATTTAGCTAATTTTAGTCAAAAACAAAAATGTTATAAATTATTAAAAACTAAAGAGAGATGTTGATAATTTTTGTTCATTAAAAGCTTAAATAAAGCTTACAGAAAAGTTTGAGAGACTTGAAATTTGGTAGAAATAATGTTTTTAATTCAAGTTTCAATGACATAAATTTAGCTTATTTTACACAACAACAAAAAAAGTTACAAAACTTTAAAAATTAAATGAAGATTTTTATTTTCACCAAAAAAAAAAAAAAAAATTAAAAGCTTTTTGAGCCAGCTAGGGACTTCAAATTGCTGAAAATTTTTCTTAAGTACTAGAGATATTTTTCTTCTAAAAAGCTTTAAAATCAGTTGATATTTAACAAAGTTTTTTTTTTTTTTTTTGATAAAAACTAAATTAAGCCCTTTTTGGGGTGTTTAAACTTTAAAAGGCTATAACTCCTAAATTAAAGAACCTAAGAAGCTAAAATTTGCTGGAAATATTTACTAGACCTTAAGGTATTATATAGAGAAAATTAAGCTTAATTTAATAAATAATACAGGAGTTAAAAGATAATAAATATTTTAAAGCAAATTTAACTAGTTTGGGGACTTTTAAACTTAAAGAGCCTATAACTCGTAAACTAAGGGACTAAGGAAGCTGAAATTTGTTGGAAATCTTTAATAGACTTTAAGGTTTAATATATAGAAAAATAAGCTTAATAGAGTAAATAATACAAGAGTTGAGATTTGATAAATATTTTAAAGCAGTTAAGCTCTTTTTTGGAACTTTTAAACTTAAAGAGTCTAAAACTCCTAATGTAAGGTTTTTAGAAAACTAAAATTTTCTAAAAATCTTTAATAGACTTTGAGGTTTCATATTGAGAAAAATAAGCTTAATAGAGAAAATAATACAAGACCTTTGAGTTAATAAATAATTTAAAGCAAATTTAGCTAATTTTAAGACTTTTAAACTTAAAGAGCCTATAACTCCTAAAGTAAGGTACCTAGGGAGCTAAAATTTGTTAGAAATGTTTATTAGACTTTTTAGTTTCTTAATGAGAAAAATAAGCTTAATTGAGTAAATATTATAAGAGCTTAGAGTTTATGAATAATTTAAAGCAAGTTTAGCTAGTTTTAAGATGTATAAAGTTAAAGTGACTATAACGCCTAACTAAGTCATAGGAAGCTATAATTTGTCAGAAATGTTACTGGCATAATAACGATTTTTTAGCGATAAATTTAAGACAAATTGATTTAACAAAACAAGTATTAGGCAATAATAAGTATTTTAGCTATTTTTTAAACTTGTAAATTTGAAATTTGAGCCTATAACTCCTAAAGTGAGAGGCTGAGGAAGCTGAAATTTTTTGTAACTATTTATTAGACTTTAAGGTTTTTCATGGAGAAACATAAATTTCATAAGTTAAATGATAAAGAAATTATGAGATAGGTCTATAACTTCAAAAATAAGAGGCATAGGATAATAAAATTAACCAGCTATGATGCTTAGTTGTAGGCGAAAATAATAAACCATATTGTTTTAATAAAAAAATTATAGAAAAAAAGCTTTTTAGGAAAATTTGCCTTTTTTTTGGAATTTTAAACTTAAAACGACTATAACTCCTAAAGTAAGGAGCATGAGGATATTTAAAATAAGTAAAAATATATTTACTATACACTGAAGTTAATAATGAAGTAAAATTAGTCACTTTCTTTAAATAATAAAATAATTTTAAAATAAAAAGTTTTAAAAAGAAATTTGGCCATTTTTTGGATTTTTAAAATTAAAGAGGCTATAACTCCTAAACTAAGTGTGTTAGGTAGCTAACATTTTTTCGAATTATTTACTATACAAAGGAGCTTATGATAGAGCAAAATAAGCCTAACTGGTTTAATATTAAAATAGTTATAAGGAAATAAGCATTTTAAGGCATTTTAGCTATTTTTAAGACTTTTGAAGCATAAAAGCCTATATGTAATAAAGTAAAGGACTTAGGAAGCTAAAATTTGACAAATATAATTTTCATATATAAACATTAATTAAAAGTAAGCAAAAATTGGCAAGATTTTAAAATTAAAGCAAATAGGAGACCATAAACTGTTTAAAGTAATTAAGATTTAAAATACTTTACTACTTTTTTTGGTAAAAACAAGACTATAACTCTTAATTAAAAAGAGCTAGATAACTGAAACTTTGCACAAATATTTTGTATATATAAGAGACTTTAATTGTATAATATCTGCAGTATATGTTTTATATAAAAATAGTTATAAACCAACAAGCTTTTTAAGTTAATTTTAAATCTCTTTTTCCTTATCTTTATTTTTATGCCTCATTTTAAATATAATTTCTAGATTTTTCTACCCTCTTACGGTATGTGTTTTCAACAAAACTGAAACAAAAGGTTATTTCAGTTTAAAGTCCTCAATTTGAACGTAACACACAACAATTGGGTGGCAAGCAGGCAGGCAGGCACACAGCCTAGTAGTCATTCAGTCAAAAAGTTAAGCATTTACACTGACTGACAACACTGTAGTGAGTGGTTGGCAGGGCAGACTCAAACAATTTGAGTATAAAAAAAATATATATTTTTATGAGGAAAAATAAATTGAACAAAAAATACAAAAAAGAAAGAATCTTAAAACCAAAAAAAGAGCAGGGAGAGGGAAAAAATAGAAGGGACACAGATTAATATAGACGGTGTATTACAAACAGCAGGCAGCTGTTAAGAACCATCAATATAATACATTACAACATACACTATAACAGTGTAATACTAACACTTAAACATATAAAACATTTCCGTTTTACACACAAGCGTACACACGCACTTTATTTCTATTTATTACAAGTACCTTTAGGAATATTTAATAATGATTTGTCAATAATTATTTTTCGTTTTGTTCATAAATATAATTTTCGAAAATTTTTTTATGATTAATAAAACAACTTTGACATTTTACTGTATGTATATGAGTGTGTATATTTTCAAAATGAAAGGCATTAATTGATGTACAAATTTTATGACTATTAAACTGGGTTATTACAACAAAAAAAAAAAAAAAAAAAATACTAATAATGACTTTTATAAATAAAAAAAAACCCTGGTAATATTAAATAAATATATATTAACTTTTGATATTTTGTTTCTTTTTATTTTTCAAATATTATTTATTCTATAAAAGGCCAATAACATTTTGTTAAAGTTTCATTGAAAATTGACCAACCCATTTTAAGTCAGGCCAAAAAGCGAATGAACGTTCAACAAAAAAATAAAGCGTATTAAAACAACTGAATGAAACGTGGTAGCAGCAAATCAAGTAAAATGTTGACATTTCAATTACAAGCTTCAATAAGCACTCCCTAATAATAATATATGTATAATACCTGTATTAATACCTTAATATATAAATAACTTTATTTATAGCTAATTTTATAGCTAATGCCTAACAAAAAAAAAAAAAAAAAAAAAAAAAAAAAAAACATTAAAAACTCCAGAGCAATAATATTTAAAGCCCTTCAAATAAAAATAAAGGGACGTACATATATATTTTTTTCCTGAAATTCATGCTAAACATATTTAAAACCTCTTTACGAAAAAATTTTGTTAAAAACGCTTTTAGTTTAAAATATATAAAGAATTTCGCTTAAGCTTTATATAGCGATTTTTTTTAATAAAGCCAATTTTTTTAAATTTTCTTGGTGGAAATTATTAATTAAATAATTTTGAATTGTATTAATTGTAAAATTTTGCAAATATCTTTATTCGTTTAAGAGTTATGCACAATTTCGCTAAAACTATTTAAAACGATTTTTGGTATTTAGGCAAAAATCATAAATTTTCTTAAGCAAAATGCATCGCAAATAAATTTTATACTGAAATGTAAAAGAATTTGGCAAATATCTCTATTCGTTGAAGAGTTATGCACAATTTCGCTAAAACTATTTAAAGCGATTTTTGTCATTTAAACAAAATCTTGAAAACTTCTAAACTGAAAGTAATAAATAATTAATTTTGAAGTAAAATGTAAAAAAACAATTGAAAATATCTCTTTTGGTTTAAGAGTTATACACAATTTCGCTAAAACTATTTAAAGCGATTTTTAGTATTTAAGCAAAAATTGCAAATTATCTGAAGCGAAATGCATAACAAATTAATTTTATGCTGAAATGTAAAAGAATTTTGAAAATATTTCTTTTCGTTTAAAAGTTATACACAATTTCGCTAAAGATATTTAAAGCGATTTTCACTATTTTAGTAAAAATTTAAAATTTTCTTAAGCGAACTGAATACATAATTAATTTTGAAGTGAAATGTAAAAGAATTTTGAAAAAATCTCCATTCGTTTAAAAGTTATACACAATTTCGCTTAAGCTATTAAATCGATTTTTTGGTATTTAGGCAAAAACCATAAATTTTCTTAAACAAAATGCGCCGCAAATTAATTTTATACTGAAATGTAAAAGAATTTTGCAAATATCTTTATTCATTTAAGAGTTATACACAATTTCGCTAAAGCAATTTAAAGCGATTTTTGTTTAAGCAAAAACTTACAATTTTTTAAAGCAAAATGCGTATAAAAATAATTTTAAGTTGAAATATAAAAAAATTTTGAAAATATCTCTTTTGGTTTAAAAGTTATATACAATTTGCTAAAACTATTTAAAGCAAATTTTGGTATTTAAGTAAAAACATAAAATTTTTTAAAGCGAAATGTGTACAAAAATAATTTTAAGTTGAAATGTAAAAGAATTTTCAAAATATCTCTTTTCGTTTAAAAGTTATATACAATTTCGCTTAAGCTATTAAAGCAATTTTTGGCATTTAAGTGAAAACTATATATTTTCTTTATAGAAATGAATAAATATATAATTTTATACTGAAATCTGAACAAATTTTGAAAATATCTCTATTCGTTTTAGAGTTATACAAAATTTCGCCAAAGCTATAAAAGCGATTTTTGTTTAAGCAAAAACTAGACATTTTCTAAAGAGAATTGCACAACAAATTAATTTTATAATGAAATTTTAAAAATATCTCTTTTATTTTAGAAGTTATTATCAATTTCGCTTAAACGAATTAGAGCGATTTCTGATATTTTTGTAAAAAGTCAATATTTTATTTTAAAAAATGAATTCAAGATTAAATTTAATTTAAAATCCAATTTTAAATTTTAATTATCTAAGCCAGTTTAAGAGTTATGAGCATTTCTTTATAAACCAATTAAGACGATTTTTGGATTTTAAGTTAAAGATTAAAATTCTGTACACCAAACCAATTTACTAATTAATTTAGAAATAAATTGTGTTTAAAATATGTTAGTAACACTTATGGTTTGGGACTTATGGTCAATATCGCTTAAACGAATTTTAGTGATTTTCGGATTTAAAGCTTAAGGTTAAAATTTTAGGACAGTAAATGATTAATAGATTAATTCTAACATAAAATCTAAAACAAAAAATTGATTAGCTCTTTTAGTTTCAGAGTTATGAGTCTTTCTCTATAAACCAATTTAGACGATTTTTGGATTTTAAGCTAAAAAATTAAATTTTGTAATTGGAAGCAAATTCTAATTTTATTTAAAAACTAAATCCGGGAAATGTAATTAAATATCTCTTATAGTTTAAGAGTTATGGGCAATTTCGAATAATCAAATTAAGGCGATTTTAAGTTAAAAATTAAAATTTGGTGACAGAAAAAAATAAAACGATTAATTAACATAAAATTAAAAATTAAATTTTGATTAGTTCTTTTAATTTCAGAGTTATGAACATTTCTTTGTGTATGAATTAAGGCGATTTTTTGATTTTAAGCTAAAAATGAAAATATTATTATTGAAATGTAATTAATAATTTATTTAGAACTCAACTGTGTAAAAATTATTTTAATATCTTTTAACGTTTAAGAGTTATAGACAATTTCGCTTCAACAAATTTAGGCGATTTTTGGTTTTTAAGCTAAAAATTAAAATTTAATGACACAAAATGATTAAACGATTAATTTTAATCTAAAATTCAAAATAAAATTTTGATTAGCTCTTTTAGTTTCAGAGTTATGGACATTTCTTTGTGTATGAATTAAGGCGATTTTTTGATTTTAAGCTAAAAATTAAAATATTGTTAATGAAATGTAATTAATAATTTATTTAGAATTCAACTGTGTAAAAATTATTTTAATATCTCTTAACGTTTAAGAGTTATGGGCAATTTCGCTTCAACCAATTTAAGCGATTTTTGGTTTTTAAGCTAAAAATTAAAATTTTATGACGGAACATGATTAACCGATTAATTGTAACATAAAATTTTGATTAGCTCTTTTAATTTCAGAGTTATGGACATTTCTTTGTGTATGAATTAAGGCGATTTTTTGATTTTAAGCTAAAAATGAAAATATTGTTAATGAAATGTAATTAATAATTTATTTAGAATTCAACTGTGTAAAAATTGTTTTAATATCTCTTAACGTTTAAGAGTTATAGACAATTTCGCTTAAACCAATTTAAGCGATTTTTGGTTTTTAAGCTAAAAATGAACGTTTTATTACAGAACATGATTAATCGATTAATTGTAACATAAAATCTGATTTTAAATGTTGATTACCTCTTTTAGTTTCAGATTAATTATGTGAATTAATTAAGGCGATTTTTTTTTATTTTAAGCTAAAAATGAAAATTTTATTATTGAAATGTAATTAATAATTTATTTAGAATTCAACTGCGTTAAAATTATTTTAATATCTCTTATAGGTTAAGAGTTATAGACAATTTCGCTTAAACCAATTTAGGCGATTTTTGGTTTTTAAGCTAAAAATTAAAGTTTAATGAGACAAAATAATTAAACGATTAATTGTAACATAAAATTTAAAATAAAATTTTAATTAGGTCTTTTAGTTTTAGAGTTATGTGCATTTCTTTGTGAATAAATTAAGGCGATTTTTTGATATTAAGCTAAATCGAAAATTTTATTTTTGAAATGTAATAAATAATTTATTTAGAATTCAATTGCGTTAAAATTATTTTAATATCTCTTATGGTTTAAGAGTTATAGACAATTTCGCTTAAACCAATTTAGGCGATCTTTGGTTTTTAAGCTAAAAATTAAAATTTTCTTAGAGAAAATGAAAATTGGTTTTATTTATAATGAAAATCAATACAAATATTTATTTTAACATTTTTAGTTTAAAAATTAATAATAAATTTAAGTTTTTTTTTTTTTTTTTTGAAAATTAATTAATTTTTCTTTTACCTTAAAATGTTTAGTTCCATCAAATATTTAAGGTAGGAATGACCTAAAGTTAATGTTTGTTTTGCTAGCCAACAAACCAGGTTACAGTTCAATGAACTTTAACCACTAAGGATACAAAAACTTTAACGTTATAGAAAACAAAAATAAGGATAATAATCTAACTACTAATTACCTAGCATTTATAACTGAGCAACAGAAGTGGGAGGAGAGAGAGATAGAATGGGAGCTATTTTGGCTATAAAGCTTCCTGTATTAAGACAATAATTATGTACTTCATATACACAAAACTGAGAGCGTAATTGTTGTTGTTAAAATATTAAGGTTTATAGAGATTTTTTAAATACCCTTTTAAAAAGGCAAGAATAATGTTTAGATTTTTGAGGAAGAATTTTCCACATGTAGGGTATTTTGTTCTTATTTAGAATGGTGTAAATGACTTGTCTTATTTTTATTTTTTTGTTGGAGTAACTGCTTCTAGTCTCGTACGCAATTTTTGTTACGTTTTCCTATTTTATTTTCTTTTAACAGCCCTCCCCCTGCTGGCCCCTTTTTGCTTTTATTGTTTTAAGTTATTTGGTTCTATTTTTTTAAGTCTCCTTGTTTTTGGCTCTTAACTCCCCCCTTTATAGTTTATATTTTATTTTGCTATATATACAATTGACGTCATTGTGTATGCAGTTACAGAGCAGCATATAAGTAGACAATAACCTCGAGTTCATTTACCTTTTTGTGGTTACAAACAAACTCATCATTATACTCATCATCATCATTATTATCATCATGCTCGTCATCATCATCATCATTATGATGGTTGGTTGTTGTTGGGTGCATTTTAATGTTTGCATTCTCATATAATGCTGCCTAACATGCTTGCCATGGCCATTTACTCTATGAGCTACTTTTTCTTTTTTATCGTATTATTATTTCTCTGTTGTTGCCATTTTTGTTCTGAGTATCAGTAGAGTATTTGCTTGATGAGTTAGAGAGAGAAAGTTTGCATTTATATATGGAATTAGGTAGGAGAATGTGTTTATGCTAGAGAAAGAGTTTATAGGGAGTATAAGTATAAAGAGAGGGTTTTTAAAAGCTAAAGTTTGAGTGCATTTGTTGCGCAAAAATTATGCTTCAATATGGAGGGAATATTGAAATTCAAAAAGAAATATAAAAGGGTTAAGGAAAAGGATAAGAGGCGTAGCTAAAAAGTATTCAAGGCAGTTGCAAGGATCTTAAAGGCGTATGAGTGATATTTATTTAAAATATCAAACAAACCTTAAAGGACTCGAACAAGTTATTGTTTTTGGTAACTTCAATTCAAAAAATGTTTATCAAAAACAATAAAACACATATAAAAGTCCCCTTTTTCTGATTCATATAATTTCCTCTTAAAAGAAATTTATGCTTTCAAATGATTCATTTTTGTTTTTTAACAAAATTCCTCATAATTTTAAAAAAATTCAAAATATTTTGATTACATTTCTTTTTAAATACAAAACCTTTCTTTATGTTTTCATATATAAAAAAAAAAAAAAAAAAAAACATAAACAAATTATGAATCAATCTTATATGTCTTTGGTCAAAAACATAAAAGAAAAGACAAAACTACAATAAAAGTTTCTGCTTTCAAATGCACACACATGATTATGATGATGACAAACACGATGCTCGTGATGATGATGATGCTGTAACAATGATGTCGTTCATTCACTTTATGTATTTTTTATGTTAGTGTAAGTATAATGTGAAATTTTTGCTCTCACTTTCTATGAAAACATGTTTCCATATTATGAAGAGAAGAGTAAAACCAACAAGGGTATGAAAGCTTAGCTTTTTGTTGCTGCTTTTGCTTGAAAACTCGGTCGCATCTGCTTTTAGCAGTTTGTTAGTATTATGTGTTCAGTTCAGTTTGAGCTAACAAGCTACTGAACTCATCATTAAGTTGTTTAACATCATTATTAAGATTACAAGGCAAAAAAAGAAGAAAAACAAAACTAAAACAACTTTAGCTGAGTTCATTCACTTTTGCTTTGGCAAAAAATACGAAAAAAAAAATAATACAAGAAAAAAGAATAGAAAAAAAAACCATAAGAAGAAATAAAAGGGGTCGTTGCTTGAAACCAAAACAAATATGGCGCTAAATTTTTTGTCAAAGAAAAATGTTAAGAGAGGGAGAGGAAAAACAGGAGTTTTAAACAGGAAAAAAGGAAGTTCTTAAAGTTTTGGCTTAATTTATCGAGTTTTGAATGTTCGAAATTCCAAATTTTAAGAAATTTTAATAATTTTATATTTTTTGAGCATAATTCACATCGTTTATTCCAAATTTATAATTTTTGTGTAAGAACTTAATTTCGAAATTCAAATTTTCATACCAAAATTATTTTTAGCAACTGCTGATTACAAAACTATAAAAATTCTCAAATTTTTCGCTAAAAATATCGAGTTTTGAATGTTCGAAATTCCAAATTTGAAGAAAATTTTAATAATTTTATATTTTTAAAGCATAATTCACATCCTTTATTCTAAATTTACAGTTTTTGTGAAAGTTCGAACTTAATTTCGAAATTCAAATTTTCATACCAAAATTATTTTTAGCAACTACTGATTACAAAACTATAAAAATTCTCAAATTTTTCGCTAAAAATATCCAGTTTTGAATGTTCGAAATTCCAAATTTAAAGAAAATTTTATAATTTTATATTTTTTGAGCATAATTCTCAACCAATATTTCATTTCTGTAGCTTTTGTTAAAGTTCGAAAATTCGAACTTAATTCCGAAATTTTAATTTGCACTTCAAAATTATTTTTAGCTACTGATGATTACAAAATAATAAAAATTCTTAAAATTTACGCAAAATTTATTAAGATTTAGAAGTTCGAAATTGAAAAATTTTAGAAATTCAACATAAAAATTTAGTTTGTTAAGTTGTACACTTAAAATTAATACAAAATTTAAATTTAACATATTTCAATTCATTTTGAAAATTCGCAGTTAATTTTGAAATTAAAAATTTCGTTTCAAAACTATTTTCTGAGATTTTTTACTAAAAATTCTAAAATTTTCTAAACGAAATTTTAATATAAAAGAAATTTTTTAACAAAATTACTATTTTTATTTAAGAGAATTGTATATTTCTAAAAAAAATATTTTTTATTTTTATAAAAAAAAAAAAAAAATGTAGAATATTTCCATAAAATTCTTTTTCATCAAAATTATTATAACACTTTGTAGGTCATTGAACTATTGTTAGCTGAAATGAACTCTATATAGTTTTGTATTTTGTAGTTTTTTTTTTTTCAGTTTAATATGTGCAAAATGCACTTTATCTAACTAAAAACAACAAAAAAAAAAATCCAACTAAAACTCACTCATTTTAATAAACTTCTACTAAAAATGCACTCATTTATAAAACTCTCAATACCTCAATTTATCTTGCTCTCAGTCTCTCTTATTATCACACTTACAAAATCCCCCCTCCAAACGTATACGTAATATACATTTGTAAATATTATATACGTAAGAAAAAAAAACTATCATTCCTTCAATGAATATTTGTAAAATCAAACTCTCTATCACACACATCTACTCTCGTGCTCCCTCTCTATTACTCATTGATTCATTCGTGTTTTTCTTATACTTCGTTTCAATAGGTTTATTACTAAAAAAAAACACTCGCTCTTTTTATTTGCTACACAAGTAAAGAAAAAAAAAAAAACAAACACACAAATACAAAATCAAATACAAATAACAAACAGAAAGAAAAAAAAGAGCTCCATATTTCGAGGTTTTTGACCGAAATGTGGGTCACGACAATGGCGAGTTCGTTGAACTAAGCAAAGCAATACAATCAGTCGTTGTCGTCGTATGTTTATATGTATGTTGGTTGTATACATACCTACATACAATCATACAAATTTGTTTTCATTAAAATGTTAGTGTTTGTATGGTGTGTGTATGTAAGCTAGTGTCGTTTTAATGTTTGTGTTGTTGGTTTAATCGTCATATTACATTTGTTGTGTGTGCTATGTATGTTTGTTTGTTTTTTTGTCTTTTTCATTTGGTTTTGTTGTTGTTTGTAGTTTTAAATAATTATTAATGATGTTAAGAGTTCGACAAAAAACAAACAAATGTTGTTGGAAAGCAAGAAAAGGTTTTTTTGTTGCTTTTTTTTTTTTTGTATAATGTTTGGTGGGAGTTCTCATAACCAGAGTAGGGAGTTTGAGTTTTAAGTTTAATTATCTGCTAGCGTATAAAATAGAGTTTGTTGTGTGTATGTGGGGGTGTAGCTTAAAAGCGATTAATATGAAATGTTCAAAAGAAAAAAATAAAAACAATCAGATATTAATAGAGATTAAAAATAATTGGAGTGAATATTTTTTTGGGGAATTTAGTAAGATAGAATTTTTGATTGATGGAATATTAGAAAATAAAGAATTTTTAAAAATAGAATTTATAGAAATACTTTGGATTATAAAAAGAAGACAAAAAAATTGCGAAATGAAAAAATTTAAAATAAAATAATTTTTCCATAAAAAATCATAATTTTTGAATATAAAAAAAGCAAATAAGAATTAAAAAAAAAAATATTTTATTTTTAATATAAAAATTAAAATTAAACTTCTTTAAAAAAACAAAGAAAAATATTCCTAATACATATTCTTTGCTGAGCTTCTAATTAACCAAACTGTTAGTTATTTATCCTTAGCAAACAATTTTAAATATCTTCACATCGCACGTTGGGGTAAATTGTGTCAAAAGTGGCCATTAATTGAATTTTAAAATTAAAATTTGAGTAATACAATTGGGTAACGAATAAAAATAAAAAAAAAAATTGTGTGTCAATAGCAATTAAATTTGTAAAAAAATCTTAAAATTAAAATTTTTATTAATTTTAAAATTTTTATTTAGTTTGAGTTTTTTTTTTCGAAATTTAATTAATTATTATTATTATTTTTTTTTCTTTTAAATAAAATTTTATATCAAATTTAAAATTTATTTCCAATTATGAATTTTTATTTTTTTTAATTTTTGTGAAAACATTTTTTAAAATTTCAATTTTTAAATTTTGTTCTAAATTTAAATTTTTTTGAATATTTGAAGTTTTATTTAAATTTTATATTTTTGGAAAATTTCCATTTTTAAAAATTTTCAATTGTTTTTATTTATTTTAATTGTTACCAATTTTTTAAAACTAAAAAAAACTTCTTTTATAAATTTTTATACCATTATAGGTGGTTGAAACGCATAAAACCATCAGAATTTTGAATCACTTCCTGAGACTATTTAACAATGTCCGTCCGTCTGACCGTCCGAAAAAAACTTCTTTTATAAATTTGTATACCCTACACCACCGTAGGTAGTTGGGGTATTATGCGTTTGTGATGATGTTTGTAAGGCATAGAAAAAACCATTAGACCAACCACCACCTTAAAATATAAGATTCGACTCAGAATCACTTCTTGAAACATTTTAAAGATGTCCGTCCGTTCGTCTGTCTGTCTATCCATGTAAACATTATAATCAAATTTTAGGTCGCATTTTAAAGATAAGTCATTAAAATTTAGCATATAAATGTTAGTATAAACATAAAATAATACATATCTATGTTTTATAAAAATATGCATAGAAAAAAGCACCACGTTAAAATATACCATTCGACTCAGAATCACTACCTGAGTTGATTGAACCATGTCCGTCCGTCTGTCTGACCGTCTGTCCATGTAAACATTGTAATCAAACCTAATGTCGCAAATTGCAATTTTAAAGATAAAGCAATGAATTTTAGCATATAAATGTTAGTATAAACATAAAATAATGCAAAAACCTCTACCTTAAAATATACCATTCGACTCAGAATCACTTCCTAAAACAATTTAACGATGTCCGTCCGTCTGTCCATGTAAACATTGTAATCAAACTACAGGTGGCAATTTTAAAGATAAGTTTATGAAACGTTAGCACACAATCTATTAGATTAGATCAAGGATGAGCCCTATTGAAACTGGTTATGATCGGTTCATTATTTCACCTAGCCCCCATACAAATATCTTCCTAGAATAGGGGTTAAACGGCTATAAATGTCTTAAATATTGCGATATTTTATTAAAATTCAGTACAAGTAAGTTGTATATAAATATAATTCTTGGTATCAACTTTTATGAATTGCTCCCATATAATCCCCTCTTCCAAAAATCACTTTAAAAATTTTTTTATTTTCTAAAATTGTTTTCATAAGTCGGGATTCACACACAGCAATTTTTCTTGCCGTAATTCTGACTTCGTAGGCGAGAGAAACAAAGAGAATGTAAAAGTTTACTCTTCCCTTCTCCTCTCTCTTCTATAAACTCAGAATTGCGGAAAGAAAAATTGCCGTGTGTGAACCCGGACTAATTCAAATTTTTGAAATCGGATTTTTTTCTCAAATTTTTTATTTTTGAAATTAAATATTTTTAATATAAAACAATTTTGGAAATTTTGTATGAAATTAAAATTTTACCAATTTTTAAAATCTCAAAATTTTTGATAAAAATAAGAATAATTTTAGCGCTTTTTTTTAAAGATATTTTATTTTAAAATAAATTTTCAAAATTACAATTATTTTGTGATTTTTTTTTTAGTTTATCTTTCTGTTGATTTTGTCTTTTAGAACATTTTATATGTCGTTTTGTTGTTGTTGTATTTGTTTCTTTGCAAAATGTGAATGTCCTCTGTTAGCCCACAAAAAATAATAAAAAAAATAAAAAAATCAAGCTAGCAAGCGACAACAACAACAAAAATTTAATGTAGCGCGAGGTTGACGACTGTTCAGCTCACAACACAACTCAACTGGCAGTTTGAAATGCACTCCAACAACAACATTATAAAGCTCCCCTTTTACATTATTAACATACACACCTAAACATACTCTTATAATAAATGCAAACACACACACTCTTAACTCATACTCTTTTATTTAAAACTCAAAAAAAGTAAGAAAAAAATTGCATATGCAAAAATTTTGCATTCAAATGAAAATATCTATAAAATACCAATGTTGATGTGTGTGTCTGTGAGGGGAGCCTTGCAGCGTTGCCATAACGGCATTTAAAGTGCAATTCTAGCACTTTTTTTTCGGGTACTGCACCTTTTTGCGAAAAAAAGGTGCTAGGTGCTGTTTAGCACCTTTTTATACTTTTTTATAAATAAAATGAATTTTTTAGCATTAAAAGTGCATTTCTAGCATTTATTTTTTGTTTTTGCACTTTCATTTTAATTTTGGATAAATAAAGCACAAAATAGCTAAAAATATCTTTGTATAGTTTACCGATCAAATCTTTTTTTTTACAACTCCAAAACTAATAGTCTTAAGGTTATGGTCAGACTAGTCAAAATGACGTAACTACTATAAAAATATTTTCTGACCTCCATTTTAATGGAAACATTTTTTACTAGTTATTATTCATTCCTGACATTTTAAAATTTAGAACGATGCTGATTTCTTTTACAAAACATTTGCAATGTCAAACAACTGTAAACAATTATTTGTCAAAGTAGTGGTTGCACAATTTTGGTCAAATATTTGACAAATGTGAACATAGTTTTAGGAAAATACCGATTATAAGGACAGCCTACGAAAAAATAAAAGAAGTAAACCCATTCTCACAAAAAAGTACCCGAAATGCAAAACAGACTTTTTGGTCCCTGATAGAAACATCTGGCACACTGTTAGAATTTGTTGAACGAATAGTTTTATAAGTGTGCCGATTTTTAATTTCTTACGTCGTCTGGGAGCTTCAGAAAGCTCTGGAAAGGAAACATTGCTTAGGAAAGATATATTTAAATCCATATATATAGATCCACGTATTTTCGCTCCCTGATAGAGATTTAAAAATCTGGCTCCGTTAGGATTTGTAGGACGAATAGGGTTATAATTAAGCTGAATTTTAATTTTCTATGTCTTCTGGGAGCTTTAGAAAGCTCTAGAAAGAGAAGAAATTCTTAGAAAAAGACACATAAATCCTCTTATATCCGCTCCCTGATAAAAATTTCAAAATATGGCTGCATTAGGATTTGTTGGACAAAAAGTTTTATAATTAATTTATATTTATATAATTATTTTTTACGTCGTTTGGTAGCTTCAGAAAGCTCTGGAAAGAGAAAAAATGCTAAACAAATTATATATCTAGATGACTAAAAGATAATTATGTTTCAAAATTGTTGAAAAAATCATCTGAATTTTAGTTAGCATAAACAGAAACCATGGCTTAATATAAATAACACACCTTTAAAAAATAAAGGAAATATTGGATCAAAAAAATTTAATTGGGTCATACAGGATAATTATTAATTATTTATTTGTTTAATATTACAGAATAAAATCCAATTTAGACTTAAACTATATTTTAAAAACATAAGAAATCAGTTTTTATGAATATTTAAAAAATTATTCCTAAATTTTCAAATATCACTATCACTATTTAGTACATGTTTTCTGAAACAAAATGCTATTTTTAAAACCGGTTTTTTGTGTTTAAAAAAAAACGGTCTATTCGACATTCGAAAAATTAACATTTTAAAAAAACCGACAGCGCAATGACTGAAAAAAAACGGTTTTAAAACCGGTTAGAAAACCCTAGTGAATACGTTATAATAAGTATAAAGATGGGAAGTTATTCTGAATTGATTTGTTCCTTTGGAATTAAGAATATGACCAATATAATGTGCGCAAACCATACAATTTAAAAAAAATATATTAAGATGAATATGAATATATGCATAAATAACAAAAATGTTTATTCTAATTACTTTATTTAAAATTTAGCACTTTTTTCTAAAGAATTGCACTTTTTTAATAGCCATTTAGCACTTTTTCTCAGAGAAATTCTGGCAACACTGGAGCCTTGTTTATACTCTTGGACTCTCTTTTGTTTTTTTTTTATTTTTTTTTTTTTTTTTTTATATAAATTCACGTATAAACTCACGTGTTTTGATATACTGGGGGTATTACTTTTATAGAGTTTATTTGGAAGAGAGAGAGAGAGTGAGATTGAATTGTATTTTCTGAGTGTTTTTTGCGAGTATTTTGAGTGTTTTTTTCTGGGGGGGATTTAATGAGTTATTTTGAGTAAATTATGGGGAGCTTTAGAAATTAAACAATCATTCGCAAATTGTGTGTCAAACGTAACGGACGTGTTTACGTGTAATAGAAAAATAAATAAAAAGAGTCTTTAAAGAGAATAAAATAAATAAAAAAAATTATTTTACAAAACAAATTAAAAAAGCAAAGAAATTAAGAAAGAAGAAAAAAGCGCGTCGTTTTATTACAAAATAAATGAAAAAGAAAAAAAATATTTTTGGGAAAAAGTTTTAAAGAAAAAATTTTTAAAAAGAGAAAATATTTATTAAAATTAAAACAAAAAATAAAAACTTTAAAAATAAAGAAAAAAAGCCTTTTTTAAAAGGGAGAATTTGGGTTAAATAAAAAAATTTTAGCCAAAAAATTTTGGCGCCTAAAGGTTTTAAAGAAATTTTTAATTTAAAAAAATCAAAGAAGAAATTTTTTATTACAAAAAAAATGTTCCTTAATAGCAAATTTTAATAAAAAAAAAATTAACTAAGAAAATTTTTAAAATTTTCTTAACAAAAAGTGTCATTTAAACCAAAAATTTTAAAAATATAAAATTTTAAGTTAAAAAAAAATTAAATTAATTTTATAAAAAATGGTGTGTGCTATGCAAGAATTAAATACCACAGCAGTGGCTATAACAGATACTCAACAACAACATCATCATCATCTGCATCATTATCAACAAACTCATAGTTTGCAACAGCAACAAATGTCTAACCAACAAGTGGAAATTGTTAGAACTTTACCTACACAATTTAGCAACAACAATAACATTAATGGTCAGGCTACACAACAAATGACCACTATAGTGGTCTTGACAACCCCTGGCTCAGCTATGGGTCATCATCAACCACAACAAACTGTTATAAATGTTCATCAACAGCCACAGCAACAACAACAACAACAGCATCCGCTACAACAACAGCAGCAGCAACAACAACAACAGCAACATAATAAAAGTCAACAATTGAAGAAGCAACATGCTTCTTTAGTTAGACTTTTAGAATCGGCTCCTATAACTAAGAAATCTTTGAAATTAAATAAAACACAAAATACTAGTCCTCTTCAGCAACAACAAATTGTAATACCTCAATTACAGCAACAACAGCAGCAGCAACAACAAATAATTTATGTGCAACAGCAAACAACAACGCAGCCGTTAACATTAACGCAACAGCAGCCACAATTAGCTCAACAATTGTTACAACCAAAAAGACTGAAACAATTAAATTCCTCCTCCTCTTCCTCCTGCTCACCTTCATTACAAACATCATCATCATCACCCCAACAACAACAACATCAAGTAGTATTACCACCTCCAGCAACAACAAATATTAGTGATACCAGCAACATAATAAAGACAACATTATCATCATCCAACAACACTCAGCAACATAATAACCATCATCAACAACAACAACCACATCATATAATTAGTACAATTAGAACAACAAAAACCACAACATCAACAACATTAAACGAAAATCAGGAATATGAAAAACCTCAAGAGCAACCAGAATTATCTCTTAAACTAAATAAATTACAAGAACAAAAAGAGCAACAACAACAACAATTCTCAGAAAAATCGAACTCAGAAACATCCACAACAACAGCAGCAACATCTGCTGCTTCATTAGCTTATGAGCCACAACAATGTCCTTGGAAAAAAATACGTTTTGCTCGTGAGCTTAAACAAAAAGAACAAAAAGAAAAACAACAAGAAGATCAACATAATAAAAGCGAACAAGAAATCTCGAAAAACAAATCACAAAACTCTTACAACAATAATAATAACAACACAAATAATTTAACAAATTATGAATTAAACCTCGCCGAACAAACCCACAAAGAAATTGCCATTTTGCTACAACAGCAACATCAAACCTATCAGCAACAACAACAACAGCAGCAACAACAACAACAACATCGAAGAGATAGTTCTGATAGTAATTCTTCCCTCAATAGTAACTCTTCAAGTACACCCTCTCTTAGTGGTGGCTGCACTTGTACCCCACAACAATTACAAAGAGATTCCAGTGATGAAGATCTTTTTCTAGATGATTCTTCAAATCGTAAACTTAACTCAAGACGTTCTTCTTCTTCTCTTATTTTACCAGAAGATAATGATGATATTTTAATGTTAAATTGTCAATGTTTAGATTGTCATGCGGATAATATGGATGATTCGGGTTGCGATGATGATCAAAAGGAAGAGGATGCTTCAACATTAAATTATTTATGTCAAAAATTTGATGAAAATTTAGAAACAGGAAAACATAATAATTGTAATAATAATCATAATAATAATGATGATAAACAAACCACCGATTTAAAAGAAAAGGCCATAGAAAATAAAGGTTTAGCTGAAGAAGAGGATACTACAAATAATAAAGATAAAGTAGAAGGACAAGGAACGACGCCGCCGACATCAGCGACAATGCAAGGAAAACAACAAAAGGATGAAGTAGGTTTTTTTTCAGGAGATTAAAAGGGATTAAAAATTCACTCAGTAACTTTTTTTAATTTAAAACAAATTTTCTAGATTTTATTCCTCAAATATTTTTTTTATAAATTAAAATATATTTTTTTTTATTCAAATTTAAATTTTAACAAAAGATTTAAATTATTTTTACTTATAGTTTTATAAAACTTTTTCCTTTTAGAAATTTTTAGTAGATTTCAGAAAATCATAACCTCAAAAAACAAATTCCCTTAACTTAAAGATTTTTTTTTTTTTTTAAATTAATTATTTTTTTATAAATTAAAATTTTGTTTTCTTTTGGAAAGTAAAATTTTAATTAAAGATTTAAAATATTTTTAATTATATCTTATAACAATTTCAATAATTTTCTTGAGAAATTTTCAAAAAATTTTAATTATTAGAAAATCTTAACCTCAAAAAAAAAAAAAAAAAACGATTACAGACGAATTAATAATTTTTTTTGACTTTAATAGCTAGTAGTTATAGATTTATTATTAAACAAAGAGTTTTCACTTTTATTTTTATAAAAATACAAGAGTATTTTAAATTTGAAAAAATCCTAACCTCAAAAAAAAAAAAATTTTTTTTTCTTCTATTTTAAATATATTTTGCCATTAAAACAAACTAAATATTATCATAATATCAACCAAAGCATAATTTCTTAATTTTTTTTAAATAGAAGCGATTTATTTCAATTTTAAAAAATTCTAACCTCAAAAAAAAAAAAAAAAAATTCTTCTATTTTCAACATTAAAATAAAGTAAATATTATCATGATATCACACAAAGCGCACTTCCTTAAAAATGCTCAAGTAGAAGCGATTTATTTCAATTTTAAAATATTCTAACCTCAAAAAAAAAAAATCTAAATCTTAAATATTTCTGAAATTTTTGGTTAAATTCCAAAAGGCAATATTAAATTAGTAACAATATAAATCTTTTGTAACAAAATTTTTGTTTATTTTTGGCTGCAATTCAATTTTAAAAAATCCTAACCTCAAAAAAAAAAAAAAAAAAAATCCTCTATTTTTAATTTTTTTTTTTTTTTTTTTTTCATTAATAGATAGTAAAAATTAAAATTATTCCAATCAAAGCCTTGTTTCATAAATTTTTTAACTCAAAAGGAATTAATTTAAATTTTAAAAAATTGCTAACCTCAAAAAAAAAAAAAAAAAAAAAAAAAAGTTTTTCTAAACCTTAAATATTTTAAAAAATGTTGATATAATACTTAAGAAAATTTAAAAATGATAACATTTTTAGCTGTCTTCAGCTTAGTTTTTGTTTATTTTGCGAAATATTTGAATTAGAAAAAATTCTAACCTCAAAAAAAAAAAAAAAAAAAAAAATTAAATCTAAATCTTAAATATTTTAGGAAATTTTGTTCTATTCAGAAAGTATATATAATAATAATAATTCCATCAGTTTTTCGCTTCATTTTTTATTATTTTTAAGAAAATTTTCAATTTGAAAAATTTCTAACCTCAAAAAAAAAAAAAAAAAAATCCTAAATCTTAAATATTTTAGGAAATTTTGTTTAATTCAGAAAGTATATATAAGAATAATAATAATTCCATTAGTTTTTAGATTAATTTTTGATTACTTTAGGGAAAATTTTCAATTTGAAAAATTTCTAACCTCAACAAAAAAAAAAAAAAAAAAAAAAAATATTTTTATTTCTTAATGATTTTTTTTGACATCAATAGTTTTAAAATATTTAAATTATAGAAATTTAGCTTATATTTCTTTACATAAAACTGAATAACTTAAATTTTAAGAAAATCTAACCTCAAAAAAAAAAAAAAAAAATTCTAAATTTAAAATATTTCAAGAAATTTTGTTATAATCTGAAAGTTCATTTAAGAATAATAATATTTGCATCATTGTTTGTCTAAATTTATGATTATTTTTGCAAATTTTATTTCTAAAACAAATTCTAACCTCAAAAAAAAAAAAAAAAAAGTTCTAAATCTTAACTATTTTACGAAATTTTGTTATAATCCGATAGGAAATTTCAGAATTATAATAATTCTAAGAGTTTCTTATTTAATTTTTGGTTATTTTTGAAGAAATTTAAATTTTAAAAAATTCTAACCTCAAAAAAAAAAAAAAAATGTACAAATTTCAAGATATTTTGTCTTTATCTAATAAAGAACTTTAAAATCTTATAGATTTTTAACTTTTTTAGTTAAAATTATAATTATTTTTGGAAATATTTTTATTTTAAAAAAATTCTAACCTCAAAAAAAAAAAAAAAATAAAAAATTAAATCTAAATCTTAAATATTTTAGGAAATTTTGTTCTATTCAGAAAGTATATATAATAATAATAATTCCATCAGTTTTTCGCTTCATTTTTTATTATTTTTAAGAAAATTTTCAATTTGAAAAATTTCTAACCTCAAAAAAAAAAAAAAAAAAAATCCTAAATCTTAAATATTTTAGGAAATTTTGTTTAATTCAGAAAGTATATATAAGAATAATAATAATTCCATTAGTTTTTAGATTAATTTTTGATTACTTTAGGGAAAATTTTCAATTTGAAAAATTTCTAACCTCAACAAAAAAAAAAAAAAAAAAAAAATATATTTTTATTTCTTAATGATTTTTTTTGACATCAATAGTTTTAAAATATTTAAATTATAGAAATTTAGCTTATATTTCTTTACATAAAACTGAATAACTTAAATTTTAAGAAAATCTAACCTCAAAAAAAAAAAAAAAATTCTAAATTTAAAATATTTCAAGAAATTTTGTTATAATCTGAAAGTTCATTTAAGAATAATAATATTTGCATCATTGTTTGTCTAAATTTATGATTATTTTTGCAAATTTTATTTCTAAAACAAATTCTAACCTCAAAAAAAAAAAAAAAAAAGTTCTAAATCTTAACTATTTTACGAAATTTTGTTATAATCCGATAGGAAATTTCAGAATTATAATAATTCTAAGAGTTTCTTATTTAATTTTTGGTTATTTTTGAAGAAATTTAAATTTTAAAAAATTCTAACCTCAAAAAAAAAAAAAAATGTACAAATTTCAAGATATTTTGTCTTTATCTAATAAAGAACTTTAAAATCTTATAGATTTTTAACTTTTTTAGTTAAAATTATAATTATTTTTGGAAATATTTTTATTTTAAAAAAATTCTAACCTCAAAAAAAAAAAAAAAAATAAAAAATTAATCCTTGAAATTTCAGAATATTTTGTATTTATTATAATAGCAAACTTTAAAATTATATGAAATCCTATCTTTTCCAGTTTAATTTGAAATTATTTTTAGGAAAATTATGAATTTTAAAAATTTCTAACCTCAAAAAAAAAAAAAAAAAAAAAATTCTAAATTGTTAAAATTTTAGAAAAATTTGTCTTAATTCTAATAGCAAGCATTAAAGTTATATCAAATTCCTATCTTTTCCAGTCTAAATTGGGTTTATTTTTGGAAAAATTTTCAATTAAAAAAATTTCTAACCTCAAAAAAAAAAAAAAAAAAAAAAAAATAAAAAAATCTTTAAATTTTTATTATTTCTTAAATTTTTTTTATAGAACTTTTAGATAGTTTGTAATTGTTACAAAAAGTATTTTTTTTTTTCTTATATTTTATAGTAAAATTTTAATTAAAAAAATCCTAACCTCAAAATTAAATTTCTTTAAACTGATTTATTTCAATAATTTTAGCATTATTCTGTTACAAAATTAAAAAATATTATGATTGATAGTGATTTTAATCTACATCCTTTAATTAAAAGGTAATAATTTCCATTTAAAGAAATTCTAACCTAAAAAATAATTTTTTAAAGTCTTATTTTTAATAATATTTAAGTAAAACTTATATTTACTAAAATTTAAATTCAATATTTTTTACATTTTTATTAATTTCTATTTTTTCTTTTTATTCCTTTTTTTTAGGGTTTCTTCCGCCGTTCTATACAACAAAAAATACAATATCGTCCCTGTACAAAAAATCAACAATGCAGCATTTTGCGTATAAATCGCAATCGTTGTCAATATTGTCGCCTGAAAAAATGTATAGCCGTCGGCATGAGTCGTGATGGTAAGTTTTTTTTTGCTTTATTTTTTCCTATTTACTTATACATATTATTTAAACTCAATTATGTGCGAAAAAAAACCGGGACAATTACTAAGAAATTTTGGCAAAAATAAAAAAATAAGCAAACAAACAAACAACAACTTTATTACTTTATTTCAAACAACAAGTGTGTGCGATTTAAAGTTCTTTTAAAAAGGTCTTTAACCTTTCAAAAGGTTTTCAAGCTGAACAGTCGTCATAAAGATTTAAATCAGGTTCTTTTTTTTAGATTCTTTTTTAACTTAAAAGATTTTTTATGTTAAAAATGATTCAGATTTTGCGTAACATTTCTTTTATATTTTAATGTAAACAATTTAATTCTCTTTAATTGTTTGTTGTGTTTGTTTTGTTTTAAAAAAAACAAAACATATGCGGGTGTTGTTGTTTTATTGTTTTTTTCATTTTCAAAGCGACTCTCCATATGTTTAAATGGCTGCCTTTTTTATTTTTATTTCTTTTCTTTGTGTAAGAGAGGAGCTTGATAGTAGGGTTTGTGTGTTTATGTTTAATGGTAAGAGTATTTTTATTATACATGTGTTATATATATATATATATATGTATGTAGGTATATATGAATGATGGTGTATTATTATGAAATGGTGCTAAGAGTTGAATGAACGCACTTAACCTAAATTTTTGCAGGCTATTTATTTGCTGCTGGTTGGTGCTGCTGCTACTGCTTCTTCTCTGGTTATTTATATAAATGAAATGTTTTTGTTATTATTATTGTTGTTGTTTTTATAATAATTATATGCACGAGCTTTTTATTATTTTTTTTGTTAAATAAACATTTTAAGGAAAAAACACACAAACAAGAGAGTGTGTTTTATATAAGGAGAGGCCTTCAAATCTCAAATAAAATACCGAAATAAAACTGTAAATTTTATGCTCTTTTTTTTAGTGGTTAGACTATAATTTGAAATAAATAATTCATCATACTTAATAGAAAAAAAGAAATTACTTAATAATATTAAACAGGAAATGCTTTTGAAATTTTTATTATTGTTGTTGTTTGTATATAAAAAAAAAATCCCCCTAATAATATGCTTTATTTGGCTTAAGTTCATTGACTTTTTCATTTCAAACTCCCCAAAATTGTTATAATAGAAAATGAAAGTAAATTTCTTTTTTTGTTTAAAGAGAGTGTGAGTTTTTTTATTACTTTGGCTCTTTCATTTGTAGAATATTAAATGTTTTTTATATATAAATTAGCTTATAATGAAAATAAATCAGAAAAAAATTTCTTTATTCATGAAATTTTTATATATAAAGAAAAAAAATTGTGGCCATGTGCTTATTTCTTTTCATTATCTTTCAAGGAAACTTACGAAAAAAAAAAAGATTGAAATTTGTTTTAATAAATACAAGGTCTTTATTTTGCTTATAAAAAATATCAAGCTAAATAAAAAAATAAAAAAAAAAAAAAAAAAAAACAAAAATATATAAAAAAGGAAGAAAAAAATTAAACGAAAAAGGAAAATAAAACTAAATAAAACAAAAATGTCTTAAAAGTCCTGAAATATTTTTCCAAAAATTTTCTACTAAAAATTTAAAACTAAAAAAAGGAATTTGAAAATTATTAATTGAAAATGTTTATAACAAAAAAAAATATAGCTCTATATAGCGTATAACTGTTTATAACAATTTCAATTTATTAAGAAAAACTGTTATAAAATTGATCATTAGGTTTTCAATAAATTCATTATGTTAATAAATAATATTTTAAGATTTTTTTTAGCAGTATAACAGTTTACAACATTGTATAACAGTTTTCTAAACTAAGAAAAATTAGCTTAAAAATAGGTTTTAAACAAAAATATATATTTTTTTTACAAAAATCTTTGTTTTTTCGGTAAAAATCTTGAGTATAACAGTTTCATTTTAATAAGAAAAACTGTTTTATAATGACTTTTTAAGTTCTAAATATTTTCCTACAAAAATCCCTATATTTTCTGTAAAAATCTTGAGTATAACAGTTTATAACAGTTTCATTTTAGTAGAGAAAAACTGTTATAAAATTTATTTTTAGTTTATAAATAAATTCATTATGTTAAAAAATAACATTTTAAGCATTTCTTGAACAGTATAACAGTTTATAAGACTGTATAACAATTTTCTAAACTAAGAAAAATTTGCTTAAAATAGGTTTTAAACAAAAATATATATTTTCTTACAAAAATTCCTATTTTTTTCTATTAAAATCTTGAGTATAACAGTTTTCTTTAACTGGTATACATTTTTAAAAACGGCATAAACATGGTTAAAATGTATAATTTTAATAAAACTTAAGTTTTCGATACAATAATCTATTAATTAAAAAAAAAAAAAAAAAAAAAACAGTATAACAGTTTTCTTTAACTGTTATACATTTTCAAAATTTGTTTAAAAATGTCATAATTCAAAATTTCTTCATGAAAAAAATTATTTTGTAATAAAAATCTTTGATTTTTAGGAAAAATATTTGGTATAACAGTTTTCTTTAACTGTTATACATTTAAGAAATTGCTTGAAAAATCTTTAAGTTTGAATAATTTCATGAAAATAATGATTTTCTTATAGAAATCTATGATTTAAAAAAAAAAAAATATCAAGTATAACAGTTTTCTCTAACTGTTATACATTTAAAAAATGGCTTGAAAATTTTTTAATTTTAAATAATTTCATAAAAATAATGATTTTCTCTTAAAAATCTATGATTTTTAGGAAAAATATCAAGTATAACAGTTTATAACAGTTTTCTTTAACTGTTATACATTTAAGAAATTTCTTGAAAATTGTTTAAGTTTAAATAATTTCAAGAAAATAATGATTTTCTTAAAAAAATTATAGATTTTTGAAAAGAATATCAAGTATAACAGTTTAGTTTTATCACAAAAAATAGTTTAAAACATTTAAAAATTAACTCTTAGTTAACATTGTGATTACCTTAGCAAAAATTTTTGATTTTCTTTTTAAAATATTGTGTATAACAGTGAGGTTTTATTATAAAAACTAAGCCAAAAGAGTATAAAAATAAGGTTATAATGATAATTATGGGTTTTCTTATACAAATCTTTGGGTTTTTGAAAAAAAATTGAGTATAACAGTTTATAACAGTTAGGTTTTTTATAAAAACTAAGTCCAAAACTTATATTAACAAGATCTTAATAGAAATTATGGTTTTCTTAAAAAAATCTTCGAGTTTGGGAAAATAAATTGAGTATAACAGTTTTTTATTTTCTTATTTTAAATTCGTTTTTTTTTTTTATAAATTTCTTTATTTTTTTGTATAATTTATTCTTTTATTTTTTAATAGTTTTTTTATAATTCCAGCATTTTGCAATAATTTCCTATAAAAAGCCAAAGCAAAAAAAAAAATAAGAAAAAAACACAAAACTTTCACTTTCTTACCACTTTCTTTTTCATTTAAAATTAAATAACAACAACCTTACCAAACAACAACAACTTCTCTTTAACAAAATAAATAAAAAAAAAAACAAAAAACACATTTCAAAAAAAGAAATTTCGTAAATTTCAAAACAACAAAAATATACAAACTCAAATGAAAATGAAACTGAAATTTCTTTTAAACAACCAAAAAACCCCCCTTTAACTACACCCCATCTCTTTCACACTCTCCATAATACCACAAACACACGAATACTTAGCTAATAGCACAAAAAAAAAACCTAGAGATAGTAGTAGTAAATATGAACTGTTTTTTTTTTTTTTTTTTTTATATACAAGAGTAAATGACGAGAGATTTTTTTTTATTTTCATTATTATTTTTATTATTTGTACGTAACATTATGTTTGATTATTTTTATAAAGCAAAACCAACAACAAAAACTTTATATTACCACTACTATTAAATAAAAATATTTATAAAAAAAATGAAGTTCATTGACCGTTTGTCTGACGTTGTTCAACTAAAACTAGGTCACAATCAACCAGCCATTTTTTTTAAATATTATTTCAGTCAGCTCTTCTTACTCTTCCCTACTCTTTGCAACCCTCTTCTTTAGTTGCTTTAAAAAAAATGAGCCAGCACATATAATAGCAACAAAAAACACAAGGCAATATAATATGAAAGAAAAAAAAAATTGTAGTGATAAAAAAATATCAAAAAAAATTTAGTTTTTTATAAAAAAAAAATTAATGAAAAAATTTTATTTTCATGTACGATATGGGTTTGTGGGGTTTTTATTTTATCTTGAAAAAAAAAAAAAAAAAAAATGTTATTTTTCTATAAAGTATTTTTTTTTTTTTTAGTTATTTTAATTAAAATGAACTTAAATTAGTACGAGGTCATATAAATTGAAAAAAAAAAAATGAAATAGAAATAAATAAATTTAAACTAAAAAAAAATTCTAACATTCTAAACAGTTTTTTGTTTAAAATAAATGGAATGGAATTATAAATAAATGATTTAAGAACAAAAATTATTTTGAAAGAAAAAAATGTCAAGGAAAAAACTTAAAAAAAAAATATTAATTTTGAAAGAAATTATGGCAGCCTCATTTTTAGTTACTAAAATAAAGTATAACACTTTATAACTGTTATATAGAAATATTGAGAATTTAAAGAAAACATTTTTTTTACTTTTATGAAAGTATAACAGTTTATAACAGTTTTATTTTATTAAATAAAATTTTTAAAATTCAGTTTTAAAGCTTTTTAATATAAATATTTTGCAAACAATTTCATTTTTTAAAATTTTTATATTAGTATAACAGTTTTTAACTTGGTATAACAGTTTTCTAAACTCGGAAAAGTTCGCCAAAAAATTAGTTTTAAACAAAAATATCAATTTTCTTACAAAAATCTAAGTTTTTCTTCAAAAAATCTTGAGTATAACAGTTTCAATTTATTAAGAAAAACTGTTATAAAATTTAGTTTTAGGTTTTTAATACAACTATTTAAGTAAAAAATGTCATTTTGAAAACTTTTAGGCCAGTATAACAGTTTATCATATTGTATAACAGTTTTCCTAACTCAGAAAATTTCACTAAACAATTAGTTTTAAACAAAAATATTTATTTTCTTACAAAAATCTATGTTTATCTTCAGAAATCTTGAGTATAACAGTTTATAACAGTTTAAATTTATTTAGAAAAACTGTTATAAAATTGTGTTTCAGATTTTTAATACAACTATTTTATTAAAAGGTGTCATTTTGAGCATTTTTAGTCCCGTATAACAGTTTATAACACTGTATAACAGTTTATCATAATGTATAATAGTTTTAGGTTTTTAATACAACTATTTAATTAAAAATATGTAATTTTGAAAATTTTTAGGCCAGTATAACAGTTTATCATATTGTATAACAGTTTTCCTAACTCAGAAAATTTCACTAAACAATTAGTTTTAAACAAAAATATTTATTTTCTTACAAAAATCTATGTTTATCTTCAAAAATCTTGAGTATAACAGTTTATAACAGTTTCAATTTATTAAGAAAAACTGTTATAAAACATATTTTTAAATGGTAAATAATAAATATTGTAGAAATTCAGGTTTAAAAAAATGTTTAAGCCTGTATAACAGTTTATAACACTTTATAACAGTTTTCCTAAACTGTTATACTTGGTAAAAATTGTTTTAATCGTCGATTTTAAACCAAATTCTCGATTTTCTTAATAAAATTTATGTTTTTTTTTGTAAAAATTTTGAGTATAACAGTTTATAACAGTTTCAAATTAATAAGAAAAACTAGTATAACATTAATTTTTAAATGATAAATAAATAATATTGTAGGAATTCAGGTTTAAATTTAATTTTTAACCCTATATAACAGTTTATAACACTTTATAACAGTTTTCCTTAACTGTTATACTTGGTAAAAATTGTTTTAAAAGCAGATTTTATAACAAATTATCGATTTTCCTAATAAAATTTATGTTTTTTTGTAAAAATTTTGAGTATAACAGTTTTTAACAGTTTCAAATTAATAATAATATAATAATAATTTTTAAATGATAAATAAATAAATAAATAATATTGTAGAAATTCAGGTTTAAATTTAATTTTTAACCCTATATAACAGTTTATAACACTTTATAACAGTTTTCCTTAACTGTTATACTTGGTAAAAATTGTTTTAAAAGCAGATTTTATAACCAATTATCGATTTTTTTAATAAAGTCTATGATTTTTTTTTGCAAAAATTTCGAGTATAACAGTTTATAACAGTTTAAATTTTTTTGCAAAAACTGTTATAAATAAAAATGTTTAGCGGCTAAACAAATATTTTATACAACATTTACGTTTTAAAATAATTTTTAAGACAAAATAACCAATTATAACAGTTTATAACAGTTTTCAAAAACTGTTATACAATGAAAAAAATTTAATTTTCAACAAAAAAATCACTAATTTTAAGAGAAAATACGATTTTTATGAAAATTTCTTAATATAACAGTTTATAAAAGTTAGCTAAAAATAAGAAAAACTGTTATAAAACTTAAAAAAAAGTTCAGTTATTTATTTATAATAAAAAAAATGAAACGAAAAATTATTTTTGAAATATATTTTGTAGTTTTATAACAGATTTTTTGTAAACATTTTTATATTTTTCCAATTTTCCTTGAAACGATCTGTTTGTAATTCTCCTCCAAAAAATAATAAAAAAAAAATAAAATAAATAAAATCGTATTTAAATATTTTTGTTGGTTTTTTTGTTTGTTAAAAACAACATTATATTTATCCTTGTAATTATTAATGCCTTTCATTTTTATTTTGTTGCTCAATTATGTTTTTTTTTTTTTTTTTTTCGAAAATCAAAAAAAGCCTTTACATTGCTTTACATTCAAACAATTCACATACACTTTCATATTAACATTCAAACATGTACATATGCATAAAATAAAACGACTAACTTATAGGTATGAATCTACAAACGAAGAGGAGAAGAGATAAATATAGAAAAACAAGGAGGGAAGGTCTCACTCACCATAGTGTAGTATTGTATTGTAAAGCATAAAAGTTATTTGAACTTTATTCAGGTCAATTACAAATATATTACGTACATTTTGCTGTCAGCCTGCTGCTGTGCTATGGCTACATTTAAATATTGTTGAAATTGTTGTTGTAGATACTCATACAATCAACAACAATAATAACAGCAACATCTACAATCTGCTGGCTGGCTGTGCAGCACACAGTAATATTCAATGATTGTATAATAAACAAATAAAAATACATTCATACATACATACATACATAGAGATACACTTATACAAACGAGTACAATTTTCAATACTCATACGTATGTATATAATCAAATAATATGGAGGCTACGCATTACAATAATAATAACAACAAAAACAACAACATTAGCAAGCAGCAGCTATAACAACAAAACATTTATAAACGGCCTCTACTAAAATAAAACAAAAACAATTACTTATAGACAGACGTATGGACGGACAGACTGACAGACAGTTGTTTGTACGTTTTAGTTTATATTTTTTCATACATATTTTTACATTTAATGAGAGCAAAGTGACATACATACAGCAACAACAACAACTACAACTAAAAGTAATAATGAAAATAAAAATAAATAAACGTACATGACTTTTTAACAACAAAAATTTTAAAAATAAAAAAAAAATCGAGAAAATTCGTAAATGAAATGAAAATTAATTTAAAAAAGAAATTTCAAAATTGGTCTTGCTCTATACAGCTTTTTTTTCGTTAGTATAACAGTTAAAAATAAATTATAACAGTTTTTTTCAATAGATTTTTTAAGAAATTGTTGACAAATTAGAAATAGAAATGACATTTTTATAAGTAAAAAGTAAATTTAAATTAGTATAAGAGTTTTTAAAAATGTATAACAGTTTTTTAGAAAAGTATAACAGTTTTTTAAAAGTGTATAGCAGTTTAAAAAACAAGCCATATTAATAGAAAATATAACTTAAATCATATATAGGCTTTAAATCTTTTAAAATAAAGGAAATTTTAAAACTTTTGCAGTATAACAGTTTTATTTTAACCAGTATAACAGTTTCATATTTCATAATTATGCTTTATATTCATAGAAAACATAATAAAAACTAAATTTTTACTAAAAAATTAAGATTTTCTTAAAGTATATTAGTGCATAAGACTTTATAAGTCAGTATAAGAGTTTTCAAAAAGTGTTAAAATTTAATAAAATTAACAAAATAATCCATAAATTCTTAGCAATATTAAAAAATTTTGAAAAATTACAAAATTGTAGTAGTATAAGAGTTTTATAATAGCAGTATAAGAGTTTTTTATTTTTAGCCTTATATTAACATAAATTTTAAAAGAAATTTAAATTTCAGGCACTAAAGATCTTAAAAATATGTAAAACGCTTAAAATTGTCTTAATTTTATGAGTATAACAGTTTTATTTATTAGTATAACAGTTATTTTTTTAAGATTTTTTTGTGAAAAACGTATTTTTCAATGTTTTCTTAAAGAAAAATTAAGTTTTTGTGCCATAAAAATTATTTTTATGATAGTATAACAGTTTTAATGCAAGTATAACAGTTTTAAAAATGTTAAAATTAAAGGAAATTTCATTGTTTAAAGCAAAAGTTATTTACAGAGACAAAATTTTTATATTTTTTTAGTTTTATTAATTTGAATAACAGTTTTGTTTATAGTATAACAGTTAATTTTTTATAACTTTTCTAAAGGAAAATTAATTTTAAAAGAAAAAACAAGTTTATTACAAGTTATTACAAAAGATTTTACTACATTATAAAAGTTTTTCTAGAGTATAACAGTTTTTCCAGAGTATAACAGTTAATTTTTTAAATCTTTTTGTTACAATTTTCCTACGCAAATACATTTTAAAAGGAAAATAAGTCTTTTTTAGTTAGTATAATAGTTTTTACTGGAGTATAACAGTTTTATTTGGTGTATAACAGTTTAGTATAATATGATTAATTAGTTTTAAATTAATCATATTAATTACATTAAAAAGTCATTATTTTGTGATAAAATTTTTAATAAAATAAAAAAAAACATTTTAGATTTTTTTTTTATTAGTATAACAGCTTTCTTGAGCTTAAAACAGTAAATTTTCTACAGCTTTTTTAAAAAGAATTTTAGCCATTTTACTATGGTTATCTTAAGTTTTTAAGTTTAGAATAGCAGTTTTTATATCAGTATAACAGTTTTATTTTATGTATAACAGTTTAGGAACAATTTTTTAATTAAAAAAAAATTCTTTAATTAAAATAAATTTCATATACAAATTAAAAAATTTTAAATTTTCGAAAGTTTTTTATAGTATAACAGTTTTGTTTTTTTTTTTTTGGAGTATAACAGTTTAGAAAATATATTAAAAATTGAGAAAATTACTTTACTTCAAATAAAGTTTATATAAAAATTAAATAATTGAACATTTTCAAGGTTTTTTTGCGAGTATAATAGTTAAGAATTGGAGTATAACAGTTTAGAAAAGTTGTTCAAATAAAGAAAATTTCTTGCGATATAATAATATTTATATAAAAATTTTAAATTTTTAAATTATCAGAAATTTTTTTTGCAATATAACAGTTTTTTTTTTAGAGTATAACAGTTTGCAAAAAATTTTAAAATTAAGAAAATTTCTTTAATTAAAATAAATGTAATAAAAAAAATAAAAGTAACAAAAGTTTTTATTATTTTTTTTTTTTTTGTCTGTATAACAGTTTTTTGAGTATAACAGTTTGGACAAATTTTTGAAAATTAAAAAATTTTCTTAAATTTAAATAAAATTTATATAAAAATTAAAATATTGCAATTTTTTTAGGAAATTTTTGGGAGTATAACAGTTTTTCTTAGAGTATAACAGTTTAGAAAAAATTTTTCAAATTAAGAAAATTTCTTTAATTGAAACAAAAATTATATAAAAATTAAAATATGGAAAATTTTAGGAAATTTATGCCAGTATAACAGTTTTGTTTAGAGTATAACAGTTAAAAAAAAAAAATTAAAATTGAAAAAATTTCTTAAATATAAATAAGATGTATGTATATAAAAACTAAAATATTGAAAGTTTTATAAGATTTTTGAGAGTATAACAGTTTTGTTTAGTGTATAACAGTTTACAAAATTTTTATATTAAGGAAATTTCTTTATTAAACATAAAATGTATATAAAAATTAAAATATTGAAAGTTTTATAAGATTTTTGGGAGTATAAGAGTTTTGTTTAGAGTGTAACAGTTTAAAAATATTTTAAAAATAAAGAACAAATTCTTTCAATGAAATAAAATGTATATAAACAATAAAGTATTGCACATTTTTGGTTGATTTTGGGAGTATAACAGTTTTTCTTAGATTATTAGGGTATAACAGTTTTAAAAAAAATTTTAAATTAAGAAATTTTCATTAATTTGAATAAGATTTATTTAAAAATTAAAATATTGCAATTTTTAGGACATTTTTGGTAGTATAACAGTTTTGTTTAGAATATAACAGTTTAGAAAAAATTTTGAAAATTAAGAAAAATTCTTTTAATGAAATAAAATGTATATAAACATTAAAATAATGGAAATTTTCAGAAATTTTTTCTAGTATAACAGTTTTGTTTCGAGTATAACAGTTTTAAAAAACTTAGCAAATTAAGCAAAATTTCCTAGAAATTGTAAAAATAAAAATAATGTTTAATTTTTGAAAGTATTATAGTTATTTTTTAAGTATAACAGTTTTAAAAATTTTTTATAAGAAAATTCCTTAGAAACTGCAAAAGTTTTAATTTTATTTATTTTTGTAATTTTCCTATTATTTCCTGGTATTTTTTTGTTATAAATTCCTGGTTTTTATTTATTTTATTAATTTTCCTAAATATTATTTCCTGGTATTTATTTTGTTATTAAAAAATTCAATTTCATTGACGTTTTTATTTATGGCAATTTCTCAACTTTCTTTTTGTAAGAAAACAAATTTTAAATTAAAAAAATAAAAAAAAAAAAACAATTTCTTTTCATTACTTGAGTAATCTCACAACTTCCTCATTACGTTAGAGAAATTACCCGCAATATTTTGTTGGTCTTTTTTATAAATTTTTTTGTGTAATTTTTGTTATTATTTTTCTGCTTTTATTATTTTTGTGGATTACATAAATAAAAATACATACGTTAAGAGTAAGTCAGCCAGTTAATCAGTTAGTTTGGTTGTTTTGGTAGTAGGTACTTTATTTTTAAAGGCCTGGTGAAATTTTTGCATTTTTAATGTCTCCTCTACACACAAAAACAAAAAAAAAAAAAAAAAGTTAACAAAAATAAAAAAATCATAAAATATATAAACAACAAACTCCTCTTGTTATTAACGTAATAACAAGTTTATTTTGTGGCTTTTTTTTTTTAATAAACAAAATTATAAAACTTTTTTTTATTATATCTTTTATTATTGTTTGTATCTGTGTGTGTAAGTGTATGTGCTTTACTATGTTAAGTGAACCTTCAAAAAGTTCATTTACCTTTTTTAAACAGAAAAAAAATCACACACAAACTAAAACTCGTTTTATACTCTTGTTTAAATAATACTCATTTTTGTTTGTTTTATAATAAATATTTTGTTGCTCTGAGTGAGTTTAGTTGGCTCTTTTACTCAAATAAAACACTTTCATTTTTCAATGCCTCTCAAACTGGTTTTCTTTTGTGCCTACTATCATGTTTATGCTCCCCTTTATAAAACCATACCCTACCCTACTACTTAAGAGCAAGAGAGTTTGCTTTTTGCTGTGAGATTTTTTAAAATACTCATGAGCTTATTTTTATAAGAGTTTGTGTGTGTGTGTATATATGTTTAAATATGTTAGCTTATCACGTTGCATTGCTCTAGAATTGTCGTTGTTTTTTTAATGCATTTTTATTTTATACAAATGTATATGCAGTGTGTGTGTTTGTTGTTTTGTTTAAGAGGAGTTCAACGACTTTTGGAAATTTTCTCGAAGGTTTCAAGTGCTTTGCTAAATGCAGCAGCTCTGCCATCAAACTAACGATTGCATAAATTCGTTTTTTATGTTATTTGGCGCTCTTTTTATCTTTTTTTCGTTTTGTTCGTTAGTTTGCCCGTTTAAAAGTTTATTTTTTAGCAGCAGCCAAAATATATATATATAAAAAAAAAACTTGCAATGACGTGCACATGCTCATTGTTAATATAAAAAATATGCATTTTAGCAACAACAACGACAATGAGTTTTAAAAAAAAAATTATTGTGCTGAATGCCGTTCATTGCTCTTTTCTTTATAAAGAAATAAACGAATGATTTTTTTTTCTTCAACTTCGTTTGTTTAACAAAAAACGATGTTAAAATTTAGCCTCGTTTTTTCAGCAACAACAAAAACAAAAATACTTTGGGGGAGTAAGGCGGAGAGGGGTTTAAAGACAAAATAACAATATAAAACGAATGCAATTTTTTTTTTGTTGTACGAGTTAGTGACAAATACATAAATTGTTTTTGCAAAAAATAAAAAAAGAATTGCAGTCAGTCAGAGTTTTTTTACATTGAGAATAATAATTGCTGCTGCTGCATACATTCAGTTGTCTGTGCAAAAGTTTAAAGACTTTTATGTGGGTCAGGCACGGTCATTCAACTTTTCAACATCATCATGAGGCTGTTTTTGTTTTTTTTTTATACTTATAAAGTGGAATTGATCTTAGTTTGACTAAATGATAAATAAGTGACTAAACTTTTGACAAGATTCTTGATAGACAATTGGGAAATTAAAACCAAGTTCAAAAAAAAAAATATATTTTTGATATTTAAAAAAAAGACTCAAAAATGTCAATAAAAATAATTAAAAATAAAAATGAAATTATTAAAAAACTAAAAAAAATTTTAATTTTTTTTTTTTTTTTTTCAAAATAAATTTTTAGACCTTTTTTTAAAATTATATAACTTTAAATTTAGTAAACATATTTACACAAATTTTGGGTATATTTTTCTAAACATTTTAAAATTTTAGAAAATCCAAAAATTTCTTTACAAATTTTAAAATTTTCCTTAAATTTTATAATTTTTATGAGAGAAAAAATGTTTCTTAATAATATTCTTAAACACTTTTTTAAAAACTTACAAGTTGAGATATATTTAACTGATTACAATTATTTTTGGCAGCTATAATCTACATAAATTAAGCTTTCAGTATATTAATAAACTTCTCTAAAAAAATTTAATTTTGAACAAATTTTAAAATTTTTTTTAACAATAAATATTTTTTTAAAAATGTTTTTGTACTGCTTTTTAAAGTGTTATAACTTGCTAAATAATTATTTTAACTACCTAATTTTTGGCACCCATAGCCCTCCAAATATAAGCTTTTAAAATATGTTAACAAATTTTAAAAAGCTTTTAAAAAGTTTAACAAATTTTTAATTTTTCAAACAAAAATTTTATATCAAATTACGAATTTAATTATTAGCAAAAGTGTCCTAACTTTTAAAATATTAAAACGATTACCACTATTTGGCCACTTAAAAATTCTCTACATTTTAAGCTTTTAAAATATGAAATAAATTTTTAAATAAATTAAAAATTTTTTAACAAAATTTTAAATTTTCTTAAACCAAAAATATTAATTAAAAAAATTATGTTTGTATTTTGGGAAAATGTGTCATAACTTGATTTATATTAAAAATATTTTGGTAATTTTTTTTAGGAAATTTTCTTTATTACTAAAGCTTTCAGAAAATATAAAACTTTTTTAAGAAGCTTTCAAAAGCTTAAACAAAATTTGTTATTTACAAAAAGTGTTATAACTCGTGTTAGATCATTTTTCAAAAAGATATTTTTTAAAAAAGTTTTCTTTACATTTAAGGCTTTTAGAAATTATAACAAGTTGTTGAAAAGCTTTAAAAAATTTTAACAAAATTTTTAAAATTTCTTAAGCTACTTTTTTTAAAAAATAATTTTAGTGCTTTATCAAAAGTGTTATTAATTGGGATATATGAGACATATTTTAATAATTTTTCTACGTAAATATTCTTCACAATATAAGCTTTTAGAAAAAATATTATAATTAATATAATTTCTTAAAAAAGCTTTAAAAAACTTGAACAAACTTTTGCATTTTTTTGAGTAAAATATTTGTTGAAGGAATAATTTTTAGTGTTCTAGCAAAAATTTTATAACTCGAGATTTTTGAATTATTTTTTCTGGTAAATTTTCTTTACAATTTAAGCTTTCAGAAAATATACAAATTTCTTAAAAAGCTTTTAAAAACTTTAACAAACTTTTAAATTTTCTTGAGTAAAATATTTGTTGAAAGTATAATTTATAGTGTTGTAAAAAAAGTGTTATAAGTCGGGATATATTAAACATATTTAAGATATTTTTGCTCCTAAATTTTCTATAAAATCTACACTTGAAGAAATATAAAAATTTTTTAAAAAGCTTTTAAAAACTTAAACAAACTTTTTAATTTTCTTGAGTAAAGTTTTTGTTTGCAAAAATATTTTTAGTGTTCTAGCAAAAGTGTTATAACTCGGTATATATTAAACATATTTTAATTATTTTTTTCTGATAAATTTTCTTTACAATTAGGGCTTTTAGAAAATATAAAAATTTCTTAAAAAGCTTTTAAAAACTTGAACAAACTTTTTAATTATCTTGAGTAAAGTGTATGTATTGAAAATAATTTTTAGTGTTTTAGCAAAAGTGTTATAACTCGAGATATATTAATTATATTTGAGACATTTTTTCTTGCTAATTTTCCTTTCAGAATATATAGAGCTTTTTTTAAAGGCTTTTAAAAACTTTAAACAATTTTTTAACTTAAAATTTAAAGTAAATTTTTTACTTTTTTTAATTATTTTTTTTTTTTAAATCTCATCTTTTTAAATATTTAATTAATTTTATTAAATTTAATAGAACATGTTTTTAATCCTAAAAGCTTTATAAAAAATTAAAAAAAGTTTTAAAAATGTATTTAAAACATTGAGTAATTTTTATATTGATAGTATATCTTTTTGAGTCATTTTATTTTTGGGAATTTCATTAATTCATATAAAAAAATCTCTTTCTTTTACTCTTTATCCCAAATACATTTTAATTTTTTTTTGTTTAAAACTATTGCCAAATTCATGTTAGAAAAAAAGCATAAACATAAAAAAGAAATCCATCAAAATATAAAAAAAATAAAATCATTGACTTACATTTGAATTTTGAAGAAACATTTCAAAAACAACAGAGATTGAATAATTTATAAACAAAAAAAAAAAAAAAATTAAAACAAAACCACCGTTAACTAATACAACTTAATACAAAAACAATAAAAAAATTGCTACACTTCATAAAAATAAAAAAAAAAAATTGAATTTAAATTTATTTTTTAAAAAAAAAACTTAAAAAGACGTGTGTCTTTCAAAGAAAAGGCCAATGAACCACAAGGTAATGAGGTCAAAACGTTGAAAAAAAAAACTAAAAAACAACTAAAATTTATATTAATAACCAACATTTAAAATGATGAAAGAAAAAATAACAAAATTAATGATGCGAAAGTAAAAGTGAAAGTTTTGTAAGAAAACGTGTTTTGTTTATTTATCATTTAGTTTTATTTTTTATTATTATTATTTTTTTTTTTTGTTAAGTTTTACTCTAGTAATAATTATTTTATATTTTTTGTGGTATTTTTTATATTTTTTTCAAAAGTCATTGACTTTATTTAAAGTTTCTATTTCATTGAAAAAAAAAAAAAATAGTCTGAAAGAAAGAAAACAAAATTTCACTTTCACTTGTTTGTTTGGTATTTTACTTACAAATAATCTTTGTTAACTAAAAGCTACTGTTAACCTGGTTATTTCTTTCTTTTTTCTGGTTAATATAGTTAACAAACAATTAAAAATAGTTTAGGGTTAAGAAAAAAATAAATGAGTCAGCTAGATTTAGTAAGAAAAAAAAAATAAATAAATATTTTGAAAAATTACGCTTAATAAAAAAATTATTAAAAATCACACAAAGGGATTAAGAGAAAAAGGGTATAATATTTTAAATTCTTAAAGTCTTAAGATTTTTTATTTTAAATTTGAAAGAAATTGTTTGATATTTAAAGAAGTTATGAAGATTTTTCTAAGAAGCTAAAAATATTAAATTAAGAAAAAATTTTCATATTTCAGCGGCTGAAGAAAAGGATTTTTTTTTTTTTGGAAATTAATAAAAATAGTTTTAATATTTTGGTTCCTTATTATGTTTAGTTTATCTATGACAAATTTGAGTTCATTTTCTTTGAAATTAAGCAAAATATAAACAAATTTCTAAAAAACTTAAAAAAATATCAAAAATATTTTTTGGTGAAAATTTGGTAAATTTTTTTCTCATAAAAATGTCAAAGTTTTAAAAGTTAATAAAATAGGTTTCAGTAATATAATTCCTGGTTACCTTAAGAATATTTGTGAAAAATTTTAACCAATTTACTTTAATATTAAGCGAGATATGAATAAATTTCTAAAGCATTAAAAAATATATGAAAATTATTTTTCAGTAAAAATTTTAAAATTTTCTCTCACTTAAATATATCCAATTTTTAAAAATTAATAAAATATTTTTCTATATTATGATTCTCTATTATATAAGGAATATCTGTGGTAAAACTGAGGATATTTTCTTTAAAATTAAGCAAAATATGAATAAATGTCTAAAGGACTAAAAATGATATGAAAAATATTTTTTTTTCTCGCACTTAAAAATTTAAAATTTTTTAAAAATTAATAAAAAAGTTTTCTGTATTATGATTCTATATTATGTTAGGATAGTCTATGACAAAATTTGAGTTCATTTTCTTTGAAATTAAGCGAAATATGAATAAATTTCTAAAAAACTAAAAATAAAAGTATAAAAATATTTTTTTGGGGAAAATTTTGCAAATGTCTTGCCCTTAAAATTTACCAATTTTTAAAAATTAATAAAATAGGTTTCTATATTATGATTCTCTATTATCATAGAAATATCTGTAGCAAATTTGAATCAATTTTCTTTAATATTAAGCGAAATATGAGTAAATTTCTAAAAGACTAAAAAAATATGAAAAATATTTTTTCTAAGAAAATGTTGTAACTTTTTTTTTATTTTAAAATTGCCTAATTTTTAAAAGTTAATAAAATATGTTTCAATAATATGATTCTCTATTATCTTAGGAATATCTGTGCTAAGTTTGAGTCCATTTTCTTTAATATTAGGAAAAATATGAATAAATTTTTATAGAACTGACAAATATTTTTTCTAAGAAAATGTTGCAATTTTCTGTCACTTAAAAATTTCCAATTTTTTAAAGTTAATAAAATAGGTTACTATATTATGATTCTTTAATATGTCAGGAATATCTGTAGTAAATTTGAGTCCATTTCCTTTAATATTAAGCAAATTATGAATAAATTTCTAAAGGACTAAAAAAATATGTAAAAATATTTTTTGGGGAAAATTTTGTAAATTTCTTTCATTTAAAAATATTGAAGTTTTGAAAACTAGTAAAAGAACGTTTCCATATAATGATTTTCTATGATGTTAAGAATATCTGTGACAAATTTGAGCCTCATTGCTTTAATATTAAGAAAAATATGAATAAATTCCTAAAACCCTAAAAAATATAAAAATATTTTTTTCTTTTTTATGGAAAATTTTTGAAATTCTTTGTATTTAAAATGGTCCAACTTTTAATAACTATTAAAAAAAGTTTATATATTACAAAAACCTATTATGTCTAGAATATTTAAGAGAAATTTCCTCCAAAATTACTTTAAATTTAACAAAGTTATGATCGTTAAACAAAAAAACCAAATAATATGAAAAATATAAAATTTTTTAAATTTAAAAAATTGTATAACTTTAACAACTTGCAAAGGATTTTAAAAATTTTTAAAACCCCAAAAGGCCTAAATTCTAAGCTTTACATACTAATTAAACAATATTCTTATTTGTCTATACTTAGAAAAAATTAAATAAATAAACTTTAACATCTTGAAATTAAATTGTAAATTTCATTGATTATTTTTCATTGTTAATTTAAAAAAAATTATTAAAAAGTTGTCATCAATAGATTTTTTATTATTTCTGTCCTTAAATCTCTAGCTTTTAGCTGATTATGTTTCATTTTTATGTGTACTTTTAAAAAATTAACCTTAAATGTTTTATTTATTTATTTTTATTTTTTTGCTAAATGATGATCACATATTAACCTCATATTTCACATAATACGAACCTCAACAACATTCTCTGTTAATGAATAATGTTACATACAGATATTATATGTTCAATGTTTAATAAAATAATTATTTACTTTTTAAGCAAATTGTATGTATGTTTATTTAAAAAATTTACAATATAATGATATATATTTTATTTTCAATTTTGTAGACTGTTTAAGCAAATTAAGTCATTGAACCCAAGGCAATTCTATATATACAATACACAAGCTCAAAGGCACATACATACAAACACATGTGAAAAAAAAAAATAAAGCAATAAACTTTACCCTCGTTCTACTTTTTGAACAAACAAAAAAAAAAAAAAAAAAAAAAAAAGCACCTTAAAAAAATAGCAAACAACAAAAAAAAAAGGACAAATATAATTAAAATTTTAAACAATAAAAAATAAATTAAATTAAAAAAATTCAAAATAAAATTGTATAAAAAAGCACAATTTTTCTGTTAATAATACCCTGAAGTTCAAGGTTATATTAACCTTTTTCTTATTTAATTATTTCAAAATAAATTTATTTTTAAAATAAATTTAATTTTCATTTCCATTAATTGTGTTTTAAACCTTTAAAAATCTCTTTGTTTTGAGATTATTCTAAGTTTAAAGCTTTTTTTTTTTTCTAATAGAAAGCTTAATATTTTATTATAAAGCTTTTAAAAAAAGCTTTAATATTAAGAAATACAACACTGTTATACTTGTGGTGAATTTGTCATAGGTTAAAAGCTTTACTAAAGCTTAATGTTTACACCTCTTTATATTGTAGAAAAGCTTAGTGTGGTAAATATAAAGAGCATACTTAAAAGAGTTTGAATTTATAACAGTTTGAATGATAAGAGTATTTGTTAGAGAAAAACAAAGTTTAAGAAACTTTTCTCTTGTTTTTGTGAAGGAGAGAACATAGAAATAAAAGCCGGTAAATGCTAATGAAATAATTATTTAACTTTTAAAATTTTAATTTATAAAATTTATTATTTTGCTAAAAAATGTTTTGATTACTTTTTAACAGATTTTGTATTTTTTTTTTTTTTTTTTTGAGAAAATATTTATTTTAATTTTATTTAATTTTTTCTTTTTGAAATTTTAAACTAAAAAAAGAGAATAACTTAGGGAAATATTTCCGAGGTTTATTTCTTTTTAATTTTTTTTATTATTATTTTTTTTAGAAATTAAATTTTAATTTATTCCAAATATTTATTTCATATTTTTTTATATTTTTTTTCGAAATTTATTTTAATATTATTATTTTTTTAATTTTAAGTAAAAAAAAGTAAAATGTAGGGAAATATTGTTGAGGATTAATTTCTTTTAAATTTAAATTCAAAATTTTGTTTTTTTATTATTTTTTAGAAATTTTAATTAAACTTTTAAGAAAATATTAAATAAAAATTTAAGGATAATATTAAGTATTTCCAGAACTATATTATTATTTTTTATTTTAATTTCAAATATTGTTTCTTATTTTTTTTTTTGTTTTTTATTTTTTTGGAAATTTAAATTTAATTTTTAAAATATTTTAAATTAAAAAAAAATTAAAAATATAATAAAATAACACAAATTAAAAAATTAGTGAAATATTTACCATTTTTAGTTTTTTATTTATTTTATTTATTTATTTTTTTTTTTTTAAATTTTACATAAAAAAAAATATGAAAAAATCTGAAAAAAATTAAAAAAAAAAAATTAATAAAATAAGTAAAAAAAAAATTATTATTTCCAAAAGTATATTTTTAAATTTATTTAAAATATTTTTAATTTTTTTTATAAAATTTATTTCCATAAACCTTCCAATTTTTTTCTTACAAAAAATGTTTAATTAAAAATATTTCTTTATTATTTTTTTTTTTTTTATTTTATTTTAAATTTAATTTTTTTTGGACATTTTTCTTAAAAAATATAAAAAAGTATTTCAAATTCTTAATTATTATTTATCCAAATTTTATTTATTTTTTGTTTTATAAAATTTAAGAAAAACATTTAAAATTTCTTATAAAAAAAAAAAAAAAAAATAAATAAAATTAATAAAAATATTTCTTTAATTTTTTATTTTATTTTAAATTCACTTTTTTTTTAATTTTTCTTAAAAAAATTTACAGAAATTTTAAAAAAATATTTCCATTTCTTAATAATTATTTATATGGATTTTTAAAAATTATTTTTTTTTTAAATATTTGTAGAAATAATTTCTTTAATATAAAACATTTTTAAAAAATTTAAAATTCTTTAAAGAATTTAAAATATTGCAGAATTTTCTTGTTTTTAGATTTTTAAAATTGTTGAATTTTGTTAGAAATTTTTAAAAACAAATTTTTATTTTAATTTCTGACATGAATTTTACAAATATATTTGTTAGTAAAATATTTTAATTAAATTTTGATGTTTGCTTATTAATGTTTTTGATTTTTTTTTTCGATGAGAAAAATAATTTTATTACTTTATTTTATTTTTATGTTTTTCAAAATTTAGGGCCTTATTTTGTAAAACACTTCCCCTCACTTTGAAAAATTTTTCATGTTAATTATTTTCGTTTTTAAAAAATTTGTATGGAAATTCTATCAAAGTGAGGTGAAGGGATTTACAAAATAAGGGGTTTAATTTTATTATTTATGTATTTTTGTAAATTTTTTTTATTATTTATTTTATTTTTTTTTTTTTTTTTTGTAATAAAAAAATTTCATTTTCTTTTTTTAAACTAACATCTTTATTCGAAAATATTAGTTTTCTTTATATTTTCATTTAAAGCCCTTTAACTTAAACATTTCCCTATAATTTCTCTTAATTTTTTTAATACCACCGTTGGTTTAATTCCCTTCCAAACTTTCATTTCCCATAAAAAACAACCATAATTTCCTGTTGTTTTACTATAATTTACTCTTTTAAATAAAAAAAACCTACACTCTTAGCATTAATTCTCTTCAAAGAGCATTTTTTATTTACTTTAATTCTCTCTCCAATTTAATTTGTTTTCATTGAAAAACTTTTCATAAACAAGCAAATTTATTACTACAATAAAAAGCTTTGTTTTGTATTTTATTATTTTTTCTCTTTACTCTTAAAATCTTTTAAGTTACACTTTTATATTAAAAAAATTACCCTTAAAAATTACATTTTCTGTAAGTTGTTTTTTTTTTTTTAAATTTTGCGTTTGTTTTGTTTACAATTTTGTTGTATTTTACACACATTTTCTATACAAAAAACACACATACTTAACATAATGTTAGTCGGTTTTTCAATGGGGAGTGAGTTCGTTTTTATTATTTTTTTGTTAAAGAGCATAAGAATGTTTAAATCTCTGTGTTAAATAGTAGCTTGTTTTGTATTTTGTATTTTATGTGTTAGTATTAGTTAAGTTGATACCTTTTTGGTATATTCGTAACGTGCTTAAGATTTTTACAGTTAGTCGCGTTCGAGACCTTGTCGAGTTTTGTCATGTTTTTTTCAAAAATAAATTTAAAAAAAAAGCAAATTGGAAAAAAATTATTTATAAATATAAATTAAACAACAACATTGACATAATCACAAGTTAAACAAACAAAACACAATTTTATATTTAAAAATAAAAAATACAAAAAAAGCTGGTTTTAATAAAATTACTAAAACAAAAATCTTAGTTATGAATAAACCGCGTAAAGAGTAACATAAAAAAGTAACAGAAAAAAATATTTAAAAATAAAAAAATAAACAAAAAGTTTTTTTAATTTAAATAAAATAGAAAATATTTTTATTGCATGAAAGCAAAATAATTGCATAAAATTTTTGAAAAATGTTAACTTTAAAAAGTGAAGTTTTTTAAAATCTTAAACAAACCAAAGTTTTTTATTATTAAAGAAAAATTTTTAAAACAAGATTTTTGGATTTAACGTTATTACCCAGAGGATTACGCGCTAAAACAAATCCAAAAATTTATTTAAAAATAAATTAAAAATTAAAAAGAAATTCAAAGTTCCTGTTTTTATTATAAAAAGAAAATTAATAAAAATTAATTTTTAATAAAAAAGAAAATATACAAAAAAACCTTTAAACCAAATTAAATAAAAGAAAAATTGTTTTGTTTAAAAAAAAAAAAGTTTTCTTTAAAAAAAAAAAAACAAAGTACCTGTTTAAAAACAAATTTTGAAAAATATAAGAAAAATAATTTTGAAATAAAAATTTAAAAAAAAAAAAGGAAAAAATTGTAACTAAATTTAAACAAAAAAGATTTTCTTCTGAAGAAAAAAAAAAAAAGAAATTAGAAAATTTCTTAAAAAAGTGTGAAGTTGATAGTAACTAGAAATAATTTTGTGCCAATTTATAAAGTTATTTTATATGGAAAAAAATTAAAACAAATCTTTACCCATGTTTTAATAAAATTCAATTGAAAAAAATTCTTTAAAAAAAAAAAAAATTAAATAAAAAAACCAAAATTATTTTTTTAAAAAATAAAACACACACACATACAAAACAAAAATGGCCGAAGAATTACCTATATTAAAAAGTATATTAAAAGGCAATGTCAACTATCACAATGCGCGTAAGTGAAATTTTTTTATTGCAAAAATTCTTTAATAAAAAGAAAAAAATAAAAAAAAAATTTTGAATAAAAAAAATAAAAATTAAAAAAAAATCTTAAAATTAAACAAAAAATAAAACAATATTTTTTTAAATAAACTTTTAAACGAAAAAAAAAAAAAATTTTAATAAACAAATCAAAAAAAAAAAAAAAACAAAAAATTAATTTAAAAAAAAAAATTAAAAAAAAATTCATAAAATTAAACAAAAAATAAAACTTAAAACTATTTTAAATAATATTTTAAACAAAGCCCAAACAAAATTATAAAAACTTTAAATAAATTAAAAAAAAAAAATATTAATGAAAAATATATATATATATATATATATATATATATATATATATATATATATATATATATATATATATATATATTTTTTTTTTTTCTTCATCTTTTGCAATTTTCAAACTCTTATTACTTATTTTAAAACTAAGATTTTTAATTAAAATTTTTAATTAAAATTATCCTCAAGGTCTCTACTTTTTAAAACTGTAAAAATCTTTTAAATCCTTTAAATAATTTTTACGAAAAAATGGCTTTAAATTAACGATTAAATAGAAGATTATTTGAGATTTTAATTTTAAATATATTTTCTTTAAAATTTTATAACTTTCTTTAAAAAAAAGATTTCTTAATGATTTTTTCTTTCTAAATAATCTTCTTTTTCTGAAGCTTATAATAACCAAATATCTTCTCATTAGCTTTTAACTTACCCAAGATATTTTAAAAAAATATAAGCCCTTAAAAAAATTAAGCTAGAAAAATGTTTTTTTTTTTCTTCAAATTTTTTTGTAATTTCAAAATGTTATAATTAAAGTCATAAGTAAGATATTTGGAAAAAATTTTCTGTTTTGAAAACTATAAAATCTCCAGATTTTAAAACTTAAAAACTTTGTTAAATACCTTAATATTTTGCTCCAGTTACAAAGCAAAATTTAAAAAACCAAAAAAGGGAAAATATTTAAAAATTTCACAATTTTTTTATGATTTTGTAAAAATCCTAATTTAAGTTAAATTAAAGATATTTAAATAATTTTTTCTGTAATATGTTTCTCATAGACTCTAGTTTAATTTTCTATTTAAACTTTTATAATAGCTTGAATATTTTCCTAGATAGAAATAAAAATCTGTGAAACTATAAAAATAAAAATTTTTAATTTTTTTTTTGGTAATTTTTTACTTTTTTTAAAGCTTCATAACTTGTGTTAAATACAAGACTTTTAAATAATGTTTTCCTTTATTTTATTCTTCAGAGTCTCAGGCTTATTACTCTATAAAATCTTTATACTTTCATTTAATTTTCTCTAAGTTAGAAAGAAAAATGTGTTAAATTATAAAAATAAAAATTTCAACATTTTTTAATTTGTTATCTTACCATTTTATAGCTTTTTTTAAAGCTTTATACATTGGTTTAAATAAAATAGTTTTAAACTAATTTTTCTTTATTTTATGCCTTAAAGTCTTAAGATTACTTCCCTAGAAAATATTGCTATTAGCTTTAATACTTTTTAAGTTAGAAAGCAAAATCTGTAGAACTATAACTAATAGTTATTAACTATGAAAACTTTAAAATTTTTTTAGTTTTTTGCTATTTTTTTGAAAGCTTCATAACTTGGCTTAAATAAAAGGTTTTAAACCATTTCTTGCTTTATTGTATTCCTTAAAATCTTAAGATTATTTCTTTAGAAAATCTTTTCATTAGCTTTAATATTTTTAAACTTAGAAAGCAATATCTGTGGAACTATAAATATGAAAATTTTAAAATTTTTCAGTTTTTAGCTATTTTAAAAGCTTTATAACTAGAGCATTAAAAAAGATATTTATACCAAATTTTCTTTAATAAATTCTTTAGAATCTTAAGATTATTTCTTTAGAAAATCTTTTTATTAGCTTCAATATTTTTTAAGTTCGAAAGCATAATGTATGGAACTATAAATATGAAAATTTATTTTTTTGTTTTTTTGCTAATTTTTTAGCTATTTTTTAAGCTTTATAACTTGAGCTATAAAAAATATTTTAAATCCATTTTTTATTTGATTTATTCCTTAGAGTCTTAAGATTATTTCTTTAGAAAATCTTTTTATTAGCTTCAATAGTTTTTAAGTTAGAAAGCAAAATATGTGGAACTATAAATATGAAAATTTTGAAATCTTTTTTAGTTTTTTGGTAATTTTTTAGCTATATTTAAAGCTTTATAACTTAAGCTATAATAAAGATTTTTTAATCAAATTTTCTGTGATATATTCTAGGGAGTCTGAAGTTTATTCCTCTATATTTCTTCTCTACAAAGTTGGAACGAAAAATCTTTTTAACTATAAAAAAAAAATTTCATAAAAAAAAATTTGAATTTTTTTCTTTTGCTTTAATTTTTTATATTCAAATTTATTATTTTATTATACTTTTCCTCAAAATTTCTCTTTTATTTTTAAAGCAATTGAATGCACCACCAATTAATATTCATTTTTTTTTTTCTATTCAATCTTTTCTTAAAAAGAAAAAAAGTGAAATACTGTAATGATTTCAGAAAAAAAAAAACGAACGCTATTTATTTGTTTTCTATCATTCTTTCAATTAAATGTAGAAGATATTCACATCAAACTGAAAAAAAAAAAACTATATAAAGTGAGAGGAAATCTCTCTTTTTTTCTAATGCTGCTGCTTCTAACAAACCCAACCAGCTTTCAAATAACCATCATAGTACTACTGACATACTTTTCTTTTCTTTCCAAACAAACAAAAAAAAGCCGGCTTTTACTACTACGATGAGTCTTTTACTATGTCTAGCAGGCAACAAACAAACAAACCAGGTCAAATGAAAATGAAAACTTGGTTAACATTATTTTTTTTATACTTTTTTCTTATGGCTTTTACTATAAAAATTGGAAAAAAAATTGGAGCGCGCTTTTTGAAAAATTGTAAATTAAACAAGCTAAACACAAGACTTTTATTCACACACACACAGACAAACATTTAATAAATAAAATTAAATAAATTTTTACCACAACATACAACCAGTTGTTGTTAACTTTCTGAGGCAAAAACAGCGAAAAAAAGTTGGTCAAAAATGAAACTAAAATAAAATAATAAAGAGAAATTTCTTTGTTTTTTTTTTGGGCTACAAAAGAAGAAATTGTTTTTTATTTAAACAAAATAAAAAAAAATATAAACAAATAATAGAAATTATTAATAAAATTTAAAGAATTTTTATTTGATTTTTTTTTTTAACAAAAAGAAAAAAATAATAAAATAAAATAAAATAATAATAAATTTAAATATAAAAATGAAAGTTTTATTATTTTAAAAATTTTTTAAATTTTAAAAAAATTACTAAAAATTAAAATTTTTAAAATTCTTTTAAAAATGTTTACTTTTACCGAGAGTAGTAAGGAGACTCTGGAACTACTGATGAGTACTCACTAATTGGAAACCTTCCAACGTCACCCACCCACATTAGTGAATTAGTAGCTTCTATTGTTGACAGTGGGAAGGTAGCGTGGGCGATATCATTTTGAACCCTATAAATCACCGGGGCCAGATGGGATCTTCCCAGTGCTACTGCAGAAGTCTATATCAATCATTATGCCATGGTTGATCGGAATATTTAGGGGTAGTCTTGCATTAGAATATATTCCTAGGGAATGGAGAGAGGTTACAGTGGTATTTATCCCTAAAGGGGGAAAAATAAACCATAGTACCGCGAAGGATTATAGGCCGATTAGTCTGTCATCGTTTTTGTTGAAAACTCTGGAAAGACTAGTTGATGTCCCTGTCAGGGGCATTCTCTCAACGACAAAGGGCAGGTCGGTTGAAACGGCACTGCATGACGTGGTCGGTACGATAGAGGAAACGTTCGACAGGATATAGAGGATATAAAGGGCGCCTTCAATAATGTGAATATATCGTTATGGCACTGGATGACCTAAGAGTCGATCGGCGAATAAGGAACTGGACGGGGAACATGCTGCAAAGCAGGGCTATCAATTCCAGTTTAGGTCTGAGCACCTCGAGGAAGGTCGTGACAAGAGACACTCCACAGGGAGGTGTACTATCCCCACACTTGTGGAACCTTGTTGTGGACAAAGTTCTTTTTGAGCTCACGAATAGAGGCACCCAGGTAGTAGCATATGCTGACGATGTTGTGCTGCTCATCAGGGGAAAATTTCTCTCCACGATTAGTGACTCATGGTATCAGCTCTAAGTGTTCTACTGTCATGGCCTAGGGACAATGGTTTGGAAGTAAATCCCACAAAGACTAAACTAGTGCTTTTCACTAGGAAATATAAGGTTCCGGTTTTCAAAACACAACGTCTTGATGGCATCACTCTGGAACTGTAGAAAGAAGCCAAGTATTTTGGCGTGATTCTGGACTCTAAGCTCTCGTGTTAACGTAATGCTGAGAGTCATATTGCAGAAGGCACTATGCAAGAAAACTTTCGGGAAAAGATGGGGTCTGAAACCGTATATTATCCATTGGATGTATACTGCGATAATTAGACCCATTCTTACCTACGGAGCTCTTGTAGGGTGGAGGGCAGCAGGCACGAAAATACATATCTGTACTCTGAAGAAAGTGCAGAGATTGGCTTGTCTCTCAATTACCAGTCTGGATACTATGCTTGACATCCCTCCCCTTGATATTTTCATTAGAAATATCTCCGCCAAGTCCGCTCTACGGCTCAAAGAGTCGGGCGTACTCAGTTACTGCCGCGTTGGTCACGGCACTATATTGAATGTAATAGGCAGATCAGCTCGTATACAGGGGACTGACTATTTAATACCAAAAATTAATTTTGATAGAACATTCGATATCAGAATCCCATCTAGAGAAGAGTGGGCAATAAATTCCGTCTTTAAGGAATATGTAATCTCAATATTCACTGATGGATCTAAGACAGATACTGGCACTGTCTTAGGTATTTTCTCTGATGATTTAGACATTTCGATGTCTCTCAGATTATCCAATTCGTGCAAGGTCTTTCAGGCCGAAGTATATGCCATCAACGTGGCAGCGAAGCGAATTCAGGAATTTAATTTCAGCGCTTCGAACATTAATATATATGTAGACAGCTTTGAAACAATCAAGGCTCTAAATTCCCCCATTGTAAGATCGAGATGTGTTGATGACTGTATATGCTCCTTAACTCAGCTAAGAAACTTTTGGGTGGAGCTGATATGGGTTCCGGGCCTTACAGGTATACGAGGTAAAGAAATGGAGGATAAATGCACAGTAAATGCATCGTCTTTGGACGAGGCACTCGCTTGCTATGACATTCTCACTCTCTTCATTACTGTATCCAATACTCTTGATGAATGGGCGGTAAATGAGATGGAAAACAATAATCACTTGTAGACTATCAAGGACTCTCAGGCCCCCCCCCGGTCCCGGAGCAGAACTAGAGCATTACTATCTCTTGATAGGTCATCGATAAGGCTTCTAGTAGGCATAATCACAGGGCACTGTATGATCGGGCACATGTCGGAACATATGGGTTATCTAGAGAATAGTTTTTGTAGAACAACACTTGTTATACGAATGTCCAGAACTGAAAGGGCATAGTCTGAGACACCTCGGTAGACAACTCTTCCACGATCTGGATGGTCTCAATGACATGCTCTAAAAATGTTCTAAAAATCTCATTTTTAATTAATTAATTTCTTTTTAATCTTAATTTTATTATTTTTTATTCTGTTTTTAAAAAAACCTTTAAATCTTCTTTTCTTAAAACTAATTTCTTTTTAATTTGATATCTCATCTCATTATTTTTACTCTTAAAACTTTTATTTGAATATTTATTTATTTACTTTCTTTTTAACCTCAATTTTATCATAAAAAAACTAAAACAAACACCCAAAAATTTAAAACCCAAATTTTAATTCTTAAGCAGCCTAAACATGTTGCCTTTGATAATAAAATCAGTTAACAGCAGCAACAGCTTCTTTAAAACCTTTTTAAAGTTAAGCTTTAATAAACAAAATCAAAAAAAGTAATGAGATCTTTTAAACAACTTTCTCTCTCGCTCTTAAACAACAAACACTCTTTTTTTCTTTTTTTAAACAACAAAACTCTTAGCAATGAAAGTAATACAACTAAACCACATTAAAAAAATGATATTTCTGGGTCATGACCTCTTATTTAAAGATTTTAAAATAAATTTCCAAAATTATAAAAAAAACATAAAAACGTGACTTTTTAGAAACCAAATTTGTTTAAATAAAAAAAAAAAATAAAAATGTGGGTGCATAAATTAAATATTAAAAAAAGAAGAAAAATAGTTTTTTAAAAGAGAAAGTAAATTATGAAAAAAAAAAAAAACAGAAAAAGAAAAATAAAACAAAAGCAGCTGTATTACAATTAAACATATAAAACAAAAGATATTTTTAAAAAAAAATTTATAATTATAGCATTTACAAAGGCAATGACCTACTTAACCTTAAAACATAAACAACCCCTGTTAAAATACAAAGGACCTTGTTTATTTTTTACAACTTACAGCTGTTACTTATTATTAAACTATTTTTTTATTTATAATTTCAAAACCACCTGTTGTTATTTTTTTAAAACAATTGTTATTAATTTATTTTTTTTTTTCTTGTCTTTTTTAGCGGTACGATTTGGTCGTGTGCCGAAACGTGAAAAGGCTCGCATATTGGCCGCCATGCAACAGTCAACACAAAATCGTGGCCAACAGAGAGCTTTATCGGGTGAATTAGATGATCAGCCTCGTTTATTGTCGGCTGTATTAAAGGCACATTTAGAAACCTGTGAATTTACAAAAGAAAAAGTTGCCGCTATGCGTCAGAGGGCGCGTGAATGTCCTTCATATTCAATGCCCACATTATTGGTGAGTATCGTAATGTGATATCGAAAAAAAAGAACAAAAAAAAAAAAAAAAAAATTAGGATTTTTAATTTTTAAAAGAAAATTTCCAAATAAGAATTTTTGAAAATTTTTTTTAATTTTAAAAAATGTTAGGAAATTTTTGAAAAATTTCAAAAATTATTTTAAAAACATAATAAGAATTAAAAAATCTTTAATTTTTTGCCAAAAAATATTCCCAGTATTTTTGAAAAAATCCCCCTATTTTTTTCAATTAAATTAAAATCCTTGAAAATAATCAAAATTTTGCCAAAATGTAGGCAGATTTGTATTTAGTATCATAAAATCTAAAATTTTTTGAAAAAAAAGTTCCCAGTATTTAAAAAAAATCCCCCTATTTTTTTGTTTCATTTGGCTTAAAAATACTGAAATAATTGAAATTTTTAAAAATTCTTTATTGAAATGTATTTAAAGTTAAAAAATTTGTCATTTTATGTCAAAAAATGTACAAAGTATTTTTTTAAAAAATCCCCCAATTTTTTTAAATTGGCTTAAAAGTACTAAAATAATTAAAATTTTTCAAAATTTCTTGTTGAATTGTATTTAAAATTAAAAAACTTTTCATTTTACGTCTAAAAATTTACCCAGTATTTTTTTTTTAAATCCCCCTATTTTTTTAAATTGGCATAAAAGTATTAAAATAATTGAAATTTTTTAAAATCTTTTATTGATTTGTATTTAAAATTAAAAAATCTTTTATTTTCTGCAAAAAAATCTACCCAGTATTTTTTGAAAATTCCCAGTATTTTTTTAAATCGTTATAAAGTTAAGAAAATTTTAAAAATTTTTAAACATTTTGTTGTTAACATTATAAAAAATAAAAAATCTTTAATTTTTTCTAAAAAAGTAACCAGTATTTTTTGGAAATTTCCCCCCTATTTTTTTTAAATTGGCTTAAAAGTATTAAAATAATTGAAATTTTTTTTATTGAATTGTATTTAAAATTCAAAAATCTTTTATTTTCTGCAAAAAAATCTACCCAGTATTTTTTGAAAATTCCCAGTATTTTTTTAAATCGTTATAAAGTTAAGAAAATTTTAAAAATTTTTAAACATTTTGTTGTTAACATTATAAAAAAAAAAAATCTTTAATTTTTTGTAAAAAAGTAACCAGTATTTTTTGGAAATTTCCCCCCTATTTTTTTTAATTGCCTTAAAAGTATTAAAATAATTGAAATTTTTCAAAATTTTTTATTGAATTGTATTTACAATTAAAAAATCTTTTATTTTCTTTCAAAAAAAAAAAAAAAAAAAAAAAAATCCGGTATTTTTTGAAAATTCCCAGTATTTTTTTTAAATCGTTATAAAGTAAAGATAATTTGAACAATTTTTAAACATTTTGTTAACATTATAAAAAATAAAAAATCTTTAATTTTCTGTAAAAAAAAGTAACCAGTATTTTTTTGAAATTTCCCCCCTATTTTTGAAATTGGATAAAATATATTGTTATAAACGGAATTTTTCCAAATTTTTTTGCAGATTTGTTTTCAAAATGAAAATATCTTTAATTTTCTACCAAAAAAAAATGTACCCAGTATTTTTTGAAAATTCCCGGTATTTTTTAAAATTTCTAAAAGATAAAGAAAAATTCTAGTTTTTTTTTCAAATTATTTAAAGAATTGTATTTTAAATCAAAAAATCTTTAATTTTTTGTCAAAAAATGTTCCCAGTATTTTTCAAAAATTTCCCAGTATATTTTTAAATCGCTATAAAATAAAGAAAATTTGAAATTTTTTTTACAAATTTTTATAGAATTCTGTTTAATATCAAAAAATCTTCCATTGGTTTAAATTTTTGGTTTCAAATCTTTATGTTCAGTTTTTTTTTTTTTTTTTATTAAAGTGAAGGGTATGTTTTTTTTTCAGTTATTCTTGTTTAATTTTTAGTTTTTAGAAGTTCTGGTTTAATTTTAACATTTTTTTTTTTTGGAAATTATACAATTTTTTTTTTTTTTTTTTCATTTAAAAAACAAGGTTAACCACTTTAGTTGTTTTATTAACATATTAGTTAGTATATGTTTAAAGACAAACCTTTAGATTTTCAATGATTTTTTTTTTTATATTTTTGAAAAGGTGTTAATCATAAACTTTAGTTTATATTTAGTGTTAAAAACTTAGTGTATATTTTTTTAAGGTCTTTAAACCAGGAAATTTTTGTATTTTATTTAATAAACTAAAGATTTTTCATTTCAATGAAAATCTAAGCCAACCTTCATACATTTAAACAAAGTAATTAGTAATAAAATTATTTATTAAAACAGATAGTAACTAAAACAAGGTTTTTCCTAAAGATAGTTATAGATAATTATTTTAATTTGCATTTTTAAAAAATGATTCATTTTTTTTTTTTTTTTTATTATTACTAAGAGGAAAGAGAAAAATTGTAATTGTAGGTGTTGGTAATTAATAAAGAGAATTATTATTTGTTAATGTAATGATCTTTAGAGAAATGTCATGTGCTTTATATTGAAAATATATTTCCTTATTTTTGTATAGAATTTTTTTTTATTTAAGGTCATTTAATTAATTACAAAATTATTAGAAATTAGTTGAAGAAATGAAAAAAATTCCCTTAATAATTTTTTTTTTCAAACCTAACCCACTGTATGATTAATTTAAATTATTTAGAATTTTTTTTTTTTTTTTGTACTTTTTTGTTTCTATTGTATTGTATCAAAGTTCTTTTAATTTTTTTAGAATATTGTTTTTGTTTTTTTTTTTTTTTTTTGTTGTTTCTTGTTTGTTTTTTGTATATAGCTACGAAATTCTTTTTTTTTTATTTGTTAAATAAAAAAATTCAAGGTTAAAAAATAACACTCGTCAAGGTCGTCTGTTTTGAATAAAATCTTTATAATAAAATTTAAAATAATATAAAGTTCTGACATGTGCAAAAAAAAGTTTAAACCAGAAATAAGATTAATAGCCTAACTTACTAAATAAATTTAATATTAATATTAAAATTTTAAAAAATAAAATTTCCTCTACAAATTTGCCACAAAAAATAAAAACCGGTATTCAATTGTTATTAAAAAAAAAAAAAAAAAACAAAACAAAAAGAAATTTTAACCTTAAACTTTAGTAATAATTTCAAACTGTTAGAATATTAATAAATATAAATATTTATCTGGTTTAATATTTAAATATCATTAAAATTATAAATATTTGACAATTTTAATTTCAAAAATATTTATTTGAACATTTATTTAAACACCTGATGACTAAAAGAAATGAAACAATAGCTGCAAATACAAAAAAAAAAAGAAATAATTAAATATTTTATTTTATCATAAAAACAACAATAACATATAATTATAGCAAAAAAAGAAGAAAAAAAAATGACGTTCTAACTGACCTTGGCTAAATTAAAAAAAAAGAAGAAAAGAAATTTATAATTTTAATAAACAATTATCAAAAAAATATAAAGAAAAAAATAAAATAAAACAACAAAAAAGAAAAAAAAAAAACATATAAAATTAAATGAAAAAAAACCTTTTTAAAACAACAACAAAACAATTATAAGAAATTTATAACAAAAAATAGAGATTTATAAAAAATTTTAAAAATTCTAAGAATATTTTTAAAAAAATGTTGACTTTTTTTCTACAAAAAATTAAAGATATTTTCATTCTAAATAAAATTGTAAACAGATTTTTGGAAAATTTTAAAAATTTCTTAATTTTGTAAAAATCTTAAAAATACTGGGAAATTTTCAAAAAATTCCGGTTAGATTTTTTGGCCTTAAAAGAAAGATTTTTTCATTCTTAATAAGAATCCGCAAAAATTTTTTGAAAATTTAAAAAAAATGTCAAATTTATAGCCATTTGAAAAAAATACTGGGAAAATTTTAAAAAATACTGGTAAGATTTTTTGGCCTAAAACGAAAGATGTTTTCATTCTTAATAAGAATCTACAAAATTTATTTGAAAATTTTCAAAATTTGACAATTTATATCAAATTAAAAAAAAATACTGGGAAATTTTTTAAAAATTTTGGAACAATTTTTTCTGCAAAATTAAAGATTTTGTTATTCTGATTATGCAGCTACAAGAGTTTTGTAGAAATTTTCAAAATTTCTTATTTTTATAGCCATTTAAAAAAATACTGGGAAATTTTGGAAAAATTTTGAGATCACTTTTTTGCAGGAAATGAAAGATATTTTAATTTTTAAACAGTTTCAGCAACAATTTTTCAAAAATTTTTAAAATTTCTTAATTTTAAAGCGATTTTAAAAAATAGTGGGAAATTTTTTATAAATTGTGCATTGATTTTTTGACATAAAAAGTAAGATTTTTTAATACAAATATAATATTTAATGTAATATGATAATTTTCAATGAAATTTTGTAAATTTTTAGAAAAATTTAAAAATACTGGGAAAATTTAAAAAAAATACTGGTTAGATTTTTTGCCACGAATTAAAAAAATAATTAAATTTTTAACTAGTTTAAACTAAATTTTTTAACAAATTTGCAATATTACTTAATTTTATAGCCATTTAATAAAATACTGGGAAATTTTTTAAAAATTCTTGACGAATTTTTTCAAAAAACAAAAAAAAAAAAAAAAAAAAAAAATAAAGATTTTTTATTACAAATATAATTTTTAATCAAATGTGATAATTTCCCCCAAACTCTGTGAATTTTTAGAAAAATTAAAAAATACTGGGAAATTTTTAAACAATACTGGTTACATTTTTTGTTAGAAAATGAAAAATTTTTTAATTCTAAATAAAGTTCTTTTAACATTTTATAAATATACCACATTTTTACTTAATTTTAAAGCATTTTTAAAAAATACCGGGAAATTTTTGAAAAATACTGGGTAAATTTTTTAGCTTAAAATTAAAGATTTTTTAATTCTAAATAACTTTATGAAGAAAAAATTTGAATATTTGAAGAATTTCATAAATTTTAAGCCATTTAAAGAAATAATGGGATTTTTTTTTAATACTGGGTAGATTTTTTGGCCGCATATGAAAGATTTTTTAATTCTTAATAAGTTACTAATTAATAAAATTCTATATTTGAAAAATTTACTCTATTATAAGCCATTTTTAAAAATAATGGGAAATTTTAAAAAAATACTGGGAAAATTTTTTTGCAGCAAATTAAAGATTTTTTGTTTGTTATTACGTTTATTACAATATTATTCAATTATAAGCCAAATTTATTTAATTTGAGGCCATTTTTAAAAATAATGGGAAATTTTTGAAAAATACTGGGACCATTTTTTGGTGGAAAATGAAAGATTTTTATAATTTAATTATGATTTTATAGGAATTTTAGAAAAATTTTATTATTTTCTTTACTTCTAAGTCATTTTAAAAAATAGGGGGATTTTTTCAACAAAATACTGGGAAGATTTTTTGACGGAAAACGAAAGATTTGTTTAAATAAATAAGTTTTTTATAAAGATTTCGATAAAATATAGTTATTTTCCTTAATTTTAAACCATTTTAAAAATAGGGGGATTTTTCAAAATATACTGGTTACTTTTTTTTTTTACGAAAAATGAAAAAATTTTCGATTTTAATCATGATGTTTTACAAATTTTTAAAAAAAAAATATATAGTTTTCTTTATATTTAAATTATTTACAAAAATAGGGGTATTTTTTATAAAAATACTGGGGAGATTTTTTAAAGAAAATGAACGATTTTTTGCTTTTTATTATGATTATTAAGAAATTTATGATTTATGAGCCAAATTTTCTTAACTTTAGGTGATTTAAAAAAAATAGGGGGATTTTACAAAAAATACTGGGAAGTTTTTTTAATTCAAAATTTAAGATTTTTCGCTTTTTGTTATAAATATTAAAAAATTTTTGTATTTTTGATAAAATTTCCTTGATTTTAAGGCTTTTTAAAAATAGGGGGAATTTTTCAAAAAATACTGGGAAGATTTTTTCACGAAAAATAAAAGATTTTTAAATTTTTATTATAATTATTTAAAAATTTTTGATTTATGAGCCAAATTTCTTTATTTTTAAGTCATTTTATAGAATAGGGGGATATTTTTAAAAAATACTGGGAAGATTTTTTGAGGGAAAATGCTAGATTTTTCGATACTTTTTATGATTATTAAGAAATTTTTGTATTATGCACCAAGTTTCCTTAATTTAAGGCGGTTTAAAGAAATAGAGGGATTTTTTAAAAAATACTGGGAAGATTTTTTGATGGAAAATTAAAGATTTTTGAAATTATATTTGGTTTACATTTAGAATTTTAAAAATTTTTCAAAATTTCTATTGATATTGAAAAATACTGGGTTTTTTTTAGATTTTTTTGGAAATTTTTTCTTGATTTTTTAAGTTTTAAATTTTTTTTCTCGATTATTTTTATTGTTATCTTTTTTTTGTTAAGATTATATGACAATTTTTCACATTTCTATTACACGGAAAAACCTTGCATGTTTTAAGGAAATTAATAATAAAGAAAAAATGATTATTATATATTTAATGTTAATGTTGTTGTTGTTGAACAAATTAGCCCCCGTTATTAAATAAGTTCACGCGAAGGTCAACAGGAAAACTAAAATAATTATTATAAATAAAAAAATATCAATAGAAAAAAAAATAGAAAATAAATCAATATTAAAAGAAAAGCAATGCTCTTTACCGGCCTTTGGTTATTTACTAGAGTTTTGAAGGCGTGTTTTTTTTTTTTTTTTTTTGTATTGTTTTTAGAATTTAAAAGTCAAGGTTAATAATTGTCTCTTTCTATGTGAGAAAGTTCAAGGTAAAACTTTTTATTTTTATGATGAAAATATTTAGATTTTTTTTTTATAATTTTTTGCTATTTAAAACTATAAGTTTCCGGTTGGCATTCAATAGTTTAAGTGACGTCATTTAATATAATTTTTTGTTTTGTTTTTGTTGTAAATAGAAATATAGTTAAATAAACACACATGTTTATGTGAAAAATTTTTTGCGCTCTCTCTTAAATTAAAATAATAGATAAAAATTGAAAAAAAAAACTATAATAAAATTAAATGATGATTATTAACCTTGATTTTTTTTCCTATAAAGAAAACAAATACTAAAGCAAAAATAAACATTTATTAAAGAATTTAAATTGTTTAACACGTGCTTTCTCTCTCTCTCTCTCTTTCTCTTTAACGCTCTCTCTCTCTCTCTCTCTTGCTTTTTTCTTAAACAGTTATAAGAAAATATTTAGAATTTTTTTTAAATAAAATAAGAAAAACAAGATGTGTTGTAAAAGAAAGAGTGAACAGGGAGAGAGTAAAAGTGTTAGCCAGAGAGTATGGAGAGTAAAAATCTTTAGCCTTGGTCAAGATTATTTAGCCGGTATTGTATATATTAAAATACCTTTAGCAAAAACAGGAAATAGTTTAGATTTAATGTAATACAGATTTATTAAAATAATTTTTATATTAATTTGTAAATATTTTTTTTCTTTTTATTTCTTTTTAGGCCTGCCCTCTTAATCCCGCCCCTGAATTACAATCCGAACAGGAATTTTCCCAGCGTTTTGCTCATGTTATACGTGGTGTTATAGATTTTGCTGGCATGATACCCGGTTTCCAGTTACTGTCACAAGATGATAAATTTACTTTATTAAAAGCGGGTCTCTTTGATGCTTTATTTGTACGTTTGATTTGTATGTTTGATAATTCCATTAATAGCATTATATGCCTGAATGGTCAGGTAATGAGACGTGATGCTATACAAAATGGTGCCAATGCACGTTTCCTGGTAGATTCCACATTTAATTTTGCCGAACGTATGAATTCCATGAATTTAACAGATGCCGAAATTGGTTTATTCTGTGCTATAGTTTTGATAACACCCGATCGTCCTGGTTTACGTAATATCGAGCTGATAGAGAAAATGTATAGCCGTTTGAAGGGTTGTCTACAGACTATTATCAATCAAAATCGTCCTGATCAACCAGATTTTATGAATAAATTATTGGATACTATGCCAGATTTACGTACTTTAAGTACTTTACATACAGAAAAATTGGTAGTATTTCGTACTGAACATAAGGAGTTGTTGCGTCAACAAATGTGGTCTATGGAAGATGAACAGCCTGCTTTATCTAAAAGTCCCAATGGTTGGGAAGATCATCGTATGGATGTGGAGGCCAAGAGTCCTTTGGGTTCGGTATCTAGCACCGAGTCTAATGATTTGGAATATCAAACCTCTTCTACCACCAGCAATACTACGAATTCTGCAGCAGCATTACATATGAATCATCATCAACAGCAACCCTCCTCTTTGGCTTCATCGGCTCCCTTGTTGGCTGCCACTTTATCGGGTTCCTGTCCTTTACGTAATCGTGCCAATTCTGGTTCTTCGGGAGATTCAAATAATGAATTGGATATGGTAGTGGGTAGTCATGCTCATTTAACCCAAAATGGTTTAACTATAACACCCATAGTACGAGCCCATTCCCACCAACAATTGCATCATCATTTAACAGCAGCCGCCGTAACGGGGCCTCATCGTTATCGTAAATTAGACTCACCCACCGACTCGGGCATAGAATCGGGTAATGAGAAAACTGAATGCAGTAAAAATGTTAGCTCGGGTGGTTCTTCATCTTGCAGCAGTCCGCGTTCTAGTGTCGATGATGCTTTGGATTGTTCTGAACAAAATGCTTCGACTAGCCAAGTTACAGTGTCTGTATCACCAGTACGTTCACCTCAACCCTTAGGCCAGCAAGCCAGTTCAACGTCCCATAATAATTCCTCCACCTCCCTGACAGCATCTGCCTCCTCCTCTACTTCATCAGCCTGCTCTACAAATAATTCAGCTACCTTAAAAAGACAAATAGTAGATGATATGCCGGTATTGAAACGGGTCCTACAGGCTCCTCCTCTTTATGATACAAATTCTTTAATGGATGAAGCCTATAAACCCCATAAGAAATTTAGAGCCTTAAGACATCGTGAATATGAATGTACAGAGGCCGATGCTAGCAGTTCTACTTCTACACATACAGGTACTACACCAGCCTCAAATTCAAGTCCTTTGCATCATAATGCCCAAAGTCCTCCTCCTCCAACGCAAACGGCTCAAAGCACAGCTACAAACCAGGTGTTATTAGTACCCCAGGCTACACATTCTCCACAGGCGGCTCCTCTTTCAAATTCACCACCTGCTATTGCTCAACACCAAAGCCAATTGCATATGCATTTGACCCGTCCCACACCCACCAACTCACAAAATGGCCAACCTCAAACTTCTTCTCTATCCAGTACACATTCAGTGTTGGCCAAGTCTTTAATGGCCGAACCACGCATGACTCCTGAACAAATGAAACGTTCGGATATTATACAGAATTATATAATGAGGGATAGCCAGCAGGCTGCTTCTAGCAGTTCTTTATTGGTATGTTCTCCTCATGGTCCGGGTAGCCGTAGTCCGGCTCCTTTGCATCATCAAATGCAAATGCACAATTTGTATAGCAATGGCGGTAATTCACCCAATTCCAGTTCATCACCCAATTCACCCTCTACCACCAGTGTTAGTCAAAGCGCCATACAAAATGCTTTGTCTTCACCACCCAGCTCTAGCCCTGCAGCTCAACGTTGGCCTGGACATTCCGTTATAACCACCACTTCGATAAATCAACGCCAGCAATCTGTATCACCCAGTAGTAATGGCTCCTCATCATCCTCCACTTCCTCCTCTTCATCCACCTCCGCCTCTTCTTCCTCCTCTTCAAATTCATCATCAGGTTGTCAGTATTTCCAGTCGCCACACTCCACCTCTGCTTCAGTCTCACCGCCTAGACCTTCACCCTCACAAATGCAAACACCACCACGTTTACTGGAACTACAAGTGGATATAGCCGATAGTCAACAGCCTTTGAATTTATCCAAAAAGTCTCCTACACCACCACCCAGTAAATTACAGGCTTTAGTGGCAGCTGCTACGGCGGTACAACGTTATCCCACAGTTTCTGCTGATGTAACGGTAACAGCTTCTACACCAGCCTCTAGTGCAGCAACAGCAAGTGCTGCCTCCAACTCAACAACACTGCAGCAACAAAAAGTTATGTTAGAGGCGTAAGTGTTAAGAGAGGGTTTTTTGAGATTTCTTAAAGAAAAGGAGAACATTTAAAGAGCTTTAAATTTTAAGCTTAATAGAGAGAAAAAGAGAGAGAGCTTTTTTTCTAATTTTTCTCAAAATTAAAGCTTCAAACACAGACAGTATTTTTGGGGTTTTTTTCAAAAGCTTTTTTTGTTTCTTATTATAAAGAGAAAGCTCTCATTTTAAAAAGCTTAAGCTAAACAGCTCTTTAAGGAAATTCTTATTATAAAAGAGAAAATTTTTTCTTTTATTTAAAAAAATTTTTTTTAAAAAGATCGAGACTGATACAAAAAACAAAATACAAACCAATAAAAAACAAAAGAGAAAATCATTTAAGAGGTTAAAAAAGAAATTAATTTATTAAAAAAAAAAAAACACAAAAAAACAAAAACAAATTTCCTTAAATTTATAATTTACAGGGGCGGGCAATTTAATTTAAAAACCCAGACAGAAAAAAAAGCAAAGATATAAAAAAAGAAAAGTTATAAAATAATTTTTTTTTTTTTTTTTTAATAAAATATTAATTAATGTTAATTATAAAACAAACAAATCCAAACAACTATAAATTATAAATAAAAAAATATTTATTGTACAAAAAAGATTTAAATATAAATAAAAAAAAGAAAATAATTATAAAAATTTAAATATAAAAAATTAATTATAAAAAAATTAATTTTAAAAAATTAATTATAAAAAATTAATTATAAAAAAAATTAATTATAAAAAATTAATTTTTAAAAAAATTAATTTTAAAACATTAATTTAAAAAAATTAATTAAAAAAAAAATTAATTATAAAAAATTTAATTGTAAAAAACAAACTGCATGCAATTTAATTATATATATAAAATTAAAAAAAGTCCTTTTTAATATATAAAAAAATTAATGTTATTAAAAAAAAAAAAAAACAACAACAACAAAAATATTTTTAAATTTTAAGCTTAAATTAAAAAATATAAAAAATAAAAAAATTACACACACCTTTAAAAACAAAATCTATTAAATGTATTAAATTTTCAAAAAAACTACTTAAAATTATTATTTTTTTTTAATAAAAATTTAATTTTTTTTCTCTTTTTCCATAAAATTTAGGTTATAAACCTTAAAAAAACATTTTTTTTTTTCAAAAGATGATTTATTTAAATTATAAAAAAACTCTGCGAGTTTAAAATTTTATTTAAAAAAAAAATTATTATAAAAAAAAAATTTTTTTTTTTTTTTCTGAAAAAAATTATAAAAAATTTTTTTCTTAAAAAAATTATTAAAATTAATTATAAAAAAAACTATTATTTTTTAAACAAAACTTTGTTTACTATTAAAATTTTTTTTAGTTATAAAAACAATTAAATTTAAAAATTATTATTATTATTTGTTTATTATTTTTTTTCTTTTTGTTTTTTATGTATTTAATTATATATATTTTTTATTATTATTTAATTTTAAGTTTTATTTTTTAAGTTTACTATTATTATGATTATATCACATTTAAGTTTGTATAGTAACAATTTTATTATTAAAAAAAAAAATTAATGCTGAAAAAAACAAAAAAAAAAAAAAACAAATTTCCAATTTTATTTTCTTAAATAAAATAAAAAAACAATTTTTTTTAAAAATCCTATAAAAAACTTCTTATTATTTTTATTTAAATTTTTTGGTTTTTTACAAAATTTTTTTTGTTGAAAAAAAAAGGGGATGAAATTTTAGAAAAAAAAAATTATTATTTTTTTTTTTTTGCAGGATACAAATAAAAAATAAGGTTAGGGGGAAAATAAATTAAATTATGAAAATATGGAGGCTGAAATATTATTAAATGTAATAAAATTTTAAATTGAAGAAAATGGAGAAGAAAAATTAATACGTTGGAAAGGATATTTGAAGGTTATACAACTCGGTGTAACAATTTCCCAAAAAAATGTTTCACTCATGATAATATGCCTCAAACTGAAGTACACACCTAATAAAACTATGCATTTAGTTTTTGTCCAGGTTTTAAAATATTCTCTCAAAAGAATTTTAAAGTTTTGAAAATTACACAACTTTAAAGTAAATTTAAACAAGCGTCAATATAATAACGGACACCCTTATAATTCTAATAATTTTCAATCCCAAACAAACCATATATAAGACAAATATTTGTGCCAAATTTCGTCCCCCTACGTTGACCCGTTCAAGCCCTATACTACTTTCAACATACGGACAGACGGACGGACATAGCTAGATCGACTTAGAATCTAACCAGGACCCAGAAAATATATATTTTTTTGGGGTCTTAAATGATTCCTTTGAAATGTTACACATGGAATGACAAAATCAATATACCCATATATATGTATATGTATCCACTGGGAGACCTAGAGGTCCATTGTAAATTCCTTCGTAGTAGTGATAGAGTAAAAGTAGTTAGAGAAGTATTAAGAGCGAAGAAGAAAGATAAAAGATGAGATCAATATTAAAAATTTGGTTAGCAAAGAAAGATCTACAATCCCTTAGCCAGCCTATTGCCATGACGAATCCTATCAAGTTTTCTAGATCGATTTTTGATACCCTTCCCAATTCTTCGATGAATTGACTGCCTAACCATTTCTGCCTACCCAGTTGTAGACTTGTATAGTGACATATAATATGCTCCACTGTCTTTATTTACTCATTATCTTTACATATTCTGCAAAGACCGGAGATACATAACTCCCAATCGTATGTTATTTTCCCTATTGCATTACCCAATAGGGAAAATCAAAATCAAAAAACCTGCCAAAAATACTTATCATGGTTGTTTTAGGTTTCCCCTTTTTTTCATGCCTAATATTAGATTTGTATCTGCCATATCAAGTTTCGGCCATAGGACTCTAGATATTTTGCAGTCCGTTCTGTTATTCCATACATGGTTTGTACTGTCCGGAATCTACTCTCTAATTAATCTGAAATAAAAGCCTAGGGGGGGTCTCATGCCACTTTCACTTTCAGCCGAACCGTTCCTAGCTAATTCATCAGCTATTTCATTGCTAGCTATCTCGCAATGACCCGGTACACAGCAGGGTCTCCTAAAAGCCTTCCTACAGTCGCTTACAAGCCTAGACTTGACAAAATGTCCATTCAAGGCCTTTAGTGCCGCTTGGCTATCTACATACTGAGTTACTTCTGTATTCTTTTCAATCCTATTGGGTTGCTATAAAAATATGCATAAATATTTTATAATTAAAAAAAATATATACAGTGGCACAGAAAAGTATACATACCCCCTATAAAATGCATTTTTTTACAAAGTTTTTTGTTTTTTTCTAAAAATATTAACATTTTACAGTTACTTGTTAGAAATAAAAACAATTTTGAACAATTTATTTAGTTAAAATATTTCTTTATTTGTAGAAAATAAAGAAATTCAATTATCATAACACAGAAAAGTATACATACTCTTTAACTATATTTAATATTTTAAATAAAATTATTGATGATTAATATTTTGTTGTGCCTCCTTTGCTCTCCAAGAAGGCATTTAGTCTATTTTTCATTGAATAAACAAGTTTGGTTGGTTATTTCCGAAAAAATTTTGTCCCAATCATTAATCAAAGCACTTTTGAGCTCCTGCTTATTTTTATACCCACCATCCAAAAGATGTATGTATCTTCTGGGTCCTGGTTAGATTCTGAGTCGATCTAGCTATGTCCGTCCGTCTGTCCGTCTGTTAAAAGCAGAATAGGGCTGTCCGTTTCATACTTTTCTGCTGATATCTTTTAAACAAAAGCATGTAAGACAACGAAATTTTGTATAAATAGTTTAAGGGTCGATATAAGCTCGGAAACCGAAAATGGGCGTGGTCCGCCTACTTTACCGCCCACCTCCCATATAAGGTGAAATTGTGTTCAAATAGTTCAAGGACCAATGTAAATTTGGAAACAAAAAATAGGCGTGGTCCGCCCACCTCCCATATAACGTTAAATTTTAAAAAATTGATGTAGGGTATATATATTAGGCCGAGCCGAATATAACATTCGTGGGGTTTAAGTCCGGTGACTGGGGAGGAAAATGAAGTTGTCTTGAAACATTATATAACAACCATTTCCTCACAATAGCAACAGTATGCTTTGGGTCGTTATCCGGCTGGAAGTACCAGCTTCAAGAGAGACCCATTTTATACACCGACTCCTTTAAATTATGTTTCAAATATGGAAAACGATCAACAATGTTATTTCAATAAAAACTAATTTTCCCACCCCAGGCGCCAACATGCAACCCCACACCTCCATGCTTTACTATAGGTATTAAGTTTTTTGGCTGAAGCTCCTCATTCTTTTTTCGTCAAACTTTTTATTTTCCATCACATACAAGTAGGTTAAATTTACTTTCGTCTCTAAAGACTAAGCTTTTCCAAAAGTTTTCATCGTTATTAATATACTTTTTAGTAAATTCAAGTCGTTTGACTTTATTTGTATCGCTTATAAACCGATTTTTTTCGAGGTACACAGCTGTGATATCCTTCGCCTCTCATCAGACTCTGAACAGTTTCTGAGTGGACAGCTGCCATGGATGCTTTATCCAGCTCTTTGGCAATATCAACACGGCCGTTTTTCTCCGATTTTTATCAAATTCATTTAATTTATGACGTTTTATACGTTGAGTTATTTTTGGCGGATGACCCGAAATACTGAAGATTTTAAAAGAATATGTGTACACTGTTCTAAAAAAGTGATTGAAGCAACTATTAAAACTCTAACGGAAGAGTTACTAAAAATGCTCTACAAGTTCATAAGTAGTGGTAAGAACTACAAAAGTTATACTTTTCTGTGATCTGTAATAAATTATGAATTAAATAAAAAAAAAAAACAATGAAAACTCTTAGATCAAACGTTTCCAAGATATTGAATATTATATATGTTAAGATTTTTTCGAACGCACTCCTTAATTTTTTGTTGTTTTTAAAATTTTTTATATATTTTTTTTTTTTTAATATTTTTTTAATTTTATTATACCCATCGTCAAAAAGATGGGGGGTATATTGATTTTGTCATTCCATGGGTAACATGTCGAAGGAATCATTAAGACATTTTTCTGGGTCCTGGTTCGATTCTGAGTCGATCTAGCTATGTCCGTCCGTCAGTCCGTCTGTCTGTCTGTTGAAATCAGGATAGGGCTCGAACGGAACAACCTAGGGAGATGAAATTTGGTCCAAATATTTATCTTATATAAGGTTTGTTTGGTATTGAAAATAAGCAAAATCGGTTAATAAACAAAAAAAAAGTTAAGGACAAAATACTAAGAACACGATCTAGCTATGTCCGTCCGTCTGTCCGCCTGTCTGTCTGTTGAAAGCAGGATAGGGCTCGAACGAGACAACCTAGGGAGATGAAATTTAGCACAAATATTTATCTTATATAAGGTTTGTTTGATATTGAAAATGGGCAAAATCGTTTAATAAATAAAAAAGTTATGGGCTAAAAACTAGAAACACAGGGTGTCCGTTTCATACTTTTCTGTTGATATCTCTTAAACAAAAGTATGTACGACAACGAAATTTTGTATAAATAGTTTGAGGGTCAATATAAACTTGGAAACTAAAAATGGGCGTGGTCCGCCCACTTTACCGCCCACCTCCCATATAAGGTGTAAATCAACGAAATATTGTACAAATAATTCAAGGATCAATGTAAATTCGGAAACAAAAAATGGGCGTGGTCCGCCCACTTTAGCGCCCATCTCCCATAAATTTTAAAAAATTGATGGTGGGTATATAGATTAGGCCGAGCCGAATATAACATTCGCGCTTGTTAATTTTTTTTTTTATTTTTTATCTTTTTTTTTAATTTTTTATTTATTTTTATTTTTAATTAATTTGTATTTTTTTTATTTATTTTTTTTTTTTTAATTTTATTTATTTATTTTTTTTTTTATTTATTTTTATTATTTTTTTTTATCATATTTACCCGCTTTTATTAAATTATATTAAAAATTATAATAAATTATTATCTAGTCATTAATATGGAAAAAATAACTATTTATTTGTAGAAATATATTTGTTTGCAAAATTATAAAGAAAACTATAAAATTTCTAAGAAATTGAAAAACTTTTGTTGAGCTTGAGGTCAATAAAAGTCTTTTAATTTTTGAAATACAAAAAAGGTCGAAGTAATAATCATATTAATTTCTTATAAATTTAAATTTAAAAAAATTAAATGTGTGTAATTTAAAAAATAATAATAATAATGAAAAAATAAATATTTGTATTATATGGGATTTAATTCATAAAAAAAAAAAAAAAAAAATATTTAATGTAAATTTGTTAAAAATAAATGTAAATTAAAGCACAAAAAATTATAAAAAAATATTGTAAAAAAAATTACACAAAAAATAAATTAAAAATAAATATTAAATAAGTCAGTAAAAATAAAAAAATAAAAAATAATTTTAAATTTTATTATAAAAAAAAAAAAAATATATAAGAAAAAAATTAAAAAAAAGTTTTTAAAACCAAAAAAATTAAAAAAAAAAAAAATGTTAAATAAGAAAGTTTAAATTAAAAAGAAAAAAATATTTATAAATAAAACAAATAAAAAAAAATATTTTCTTAAAATTATAAAACAACAAAAAAAGGAAAAAAGTCTACAAATGAAAACAAAATATCAAATTTAATTATAAAAAATTTAAAATAAAAATAAAAGAATAATAATTTTATGTGTATGAGTGTAATTTGTCCGTTAAATTTAATTAATTATTAAATAAAAATAAAATACAAATAACTATAATACAAAAAAAACCCTGTAAATTTCAAGCAAAACTTTAAATAATAAAAAAATTTAAAACTGAAACAATGAAAATGATGACAATTTTTAACATTAAAATTAAAAACAAAAACACATTATATTTGATCAAAATGCAAAAAAATAAGGAAATAAAAAAACAGATTTTTTGAAATTTAAAAATATGAAAAAAAAAAAAAAATATTTTGTTAAAAAAAGGAAAATTCAATTAAAAATATTTAAAATAAAAATATAATTGAAAAAGAAAATGTAGTAGTTGTCTAACAAATTTAAGCCATGAAAGAAATTGAAAGAAAAATGTTAAAAATTGTTAAAAAAGAAACGAATTATTTAAACAAAAAAACGCTCTAAATTATTGTTTTGAGTGTGAAATAAATTTTTTAACAATTAAACCAAAAAAACATGTTAAATATTGATTAAATTAAAATAGAGAAAAAAGGAAAAGAAAAAAGAATTTTAATTCCAGTTTTGTAAAAAAAAACTGGACCATATTCAAAACATTTTAAATATTTCTTAAAAAAAAGGAAATAAAAATTTCTTAAAAAAGTTTTTTAAAAGAAAAAAAAAAAAAAAAAAAAAAATCTTTTAAAAGAAAAAAAAAAAAAAAAAAAATAATTTAAAAAATAAATAAAAAAATTCTTTTAAAAGATATTTTTTTTTTTTTTTTTAAGAAACTAAATTTCTTTTAAAAGAATATATAAAAATTTCTTTAACATAACAAATTTTTAAATTGCAAGATGTTTTATAACAAAGATCTTAAACTCATAATGAGTATTAAAAAGGGCATTAAAGAAAGAAAGAGACAAACCAAAAACCAACCAAACCATTAAAAATGTAAAAGTTTATAATTTTATTTAAATAGAAATTAAAACCTCTTTTTTTTTTGTTTTAAGCAAAAGAAAAAAACAAACTTAATGATATTTAAACAAACCAACAAAATAACAACAACAAAAAAATGTGCATAAAAAAAAAAAACAGAAAAAAAATAATAATAAAAAAATGGCAAAGTATTTAAACATATAAAAAAACAACAAAAATTCGTTTTATTATTCAAGAAAGGAAATGGAAAAAATAAAAAGAGGAAAAATGTTCAAATCAACAGGTGAGTATGAGTAATATTAATTACTGTAGCAAAGAAAAAATATAAAATAAAGTATACATCTAGGAGTTCTTTCAAAACTGAACTAATCGTAGAGGTCTAAGGACTTTAGTTTAGTTTAAAATGAAAATAAAATTTTGGTTTTAGGACTTTTGACAATTTTTTTGTTAGAGTTAAGTAAAGGGCTCCGATATACCACTATATAGAAATATAGGTCTAAGGGATTCTTAATGGCGTAGTAGAGTTCAAATTTCTGAAATAATTTCAGAACTTAAATAAATAAAATTAAAAAAAAAAATCGAGAGCAAAAGATATAGTCCGACCATATGATACCCTACACCATTGTGTACATTATAATTCGGGGAAGGGTCTTTTATTAAACTTGGAGTCAAATGTGGACCGATACTCATAAGTGTAAAATAAAACATACGAATACAGAATATTACGTTGATGCTGACATTTATATGAATTTATTCACTTTTGGGTGATTCCTGAAAGAGGGCCTTATATGGGAACTATGGTAAATTATGGACCGATCTTTTTAAAAATCGGCACACTTATTTAAACTTATATGAAACTTATATATTGCATATTTCATTAAAAATATTGCTATATTTAAGGGATTTATGATCGTTAAACCCTTTTCCGGGAGGACATTTGTATGGGGGTTAGGTGAAATAATGGACCGATCATAACCAATTTCAATTGGCTTCGTCCTTGGACTATAGGAAACCTGTGTACCAAATTTCATTAATTTTGGTTCAAAATTGCGACCTGTAGTTTGATTACAATGTTTACATGGACGGACAGACGGACGGACATCGTTAAATCGACTCAGAAAGTGATTCTAAGCCGATTGGTATAAATTAAGGTGGGTCTTAGACCAATATTTTTGGGTGTTACAAACATCAGCACAAACGCATAATACCCTCCCCACCTATGGTGGTGTAGGGTATAAATATATATTTTTAGAAAAATTTTTATAATTTGACATTTATTCCAGTGATCATTACTCAAACTGGGTGAATAATACATATACTCTACTATATAGAAATGATAGCCCAGAGAGTCTTCCTTGGAACCCTGATTAAAAAAAAAAAAAAAACTGAAATCATTTTGAAAATTCTGAAAATTTTTAATAAAAAAAGATATTTTGTAGAAAAATTTCCGGAGAAGATTAATGACCAATTTGGGAGTTGTGTGCGGAGTTCCAATATACCACTATATAGAAATATTAATCCAAAGGACCTTTAATGGAGTAGTAGAAACTAAATTTCTGAAATAATTTTAGAACTTAATTAAATAAAATTTTAAAAACTTATTATTATTTTTTTAATGTTGAACATTAATTCATTAATTCCAATGATCATTACTCAAATTGGGTGAGTGGTTCATATATTCCACTATATAGAAATGATAGCCCAGAAAGCCTTCTTCTGAACCCTAATAGTAAAATATCTTAAATAATTTTGGGAATTCAGAAAAATGTTATGAAAAAATTTTTTTCTATAACATTATTGGCCAATTTTGGAATTGAGTGAAGGCTTCCGATATACCGATTGCGACAGAAACCGCTAAGGAGGCATCCAAAGCAGAATCTGCCTGTTCATTGCCATAGTGGTCGTCGAATAGACCAATATTCCCTTGAATATTTCTATCGCGAATTAGTTTGCACGCCTCTCTGACCGCTAGTATTTCCGCTTGAAATACGCTTGCCTCATCAGGGAGTCTATATGAGTGTCCAATTCTAAGATCGTTGAAGAAGACAATAGAGCCGACACCGCAGTTCATCTTTGAGCCTTGAGTGTCTACTTTAGTTCCATATTGTTCAAGAAGATATCGCCTTCTCTATTCACTCCTAGTGGAGAATAGGACTTTAATAGTGTTTCTGAAGTCAATCTGGGGAGTCATGTAGTCGGTAGATTGATAGAGCTGCGAGGATATTAGGCTTAATATCCTCGCGTGTCCTTATGTTCTTGATCTCCAGCTCCCAGTTACAGATAATCTTATCGTACTATTCACTGATGATTCAATAATGTGTAGGGTGTCAGAAATTAAAAAAAATTAATTTTAAAAATTGAAATGGTGGCCCAAGAGTCCTCTGTGGAATCCTGATAGCGGAATGTTTGAAATATATTCGAGATGTCATAAAGTTTTTATTAATTTTATAATTTTTAAAAAAATTTCTGGAGTGAATTAATGTCTATTTTTAGATTAAGTTAAGGTTAAGTGAATGGTTCACATATGCCACCATATAGAAAATATAGCCCAAGGGCTTCTTTAAGGAATAAGCCCTTGGGCTTAAAATCTCTCAAATAATTGCAAGACTTTAATAAATAAAATTTAAAAAATTTACTTTTGGTTAAAATTGTCATTTTTCATTGATCAATAATAGAATTAGGTCAACTTTGGCAGGCTGTAGCGTATCCCCTATTATAATATGGTGTATAAAAAATAATTTTTCTGAAAACTTAGATTCTCTTTTACAACTTTAGAAACATTTAAATTGAATCTGATTAATAGTTCACAAGTTACACAATTATTAATTATTTTTTTCTTTTTTTTCTGGCGATTGGCGTCAGAGTGCAGCTTGGAAATCGGTCCACTGATTTGCTAGGAACTTGAAAGCCTAAAAATTTACTAGAAAATATCTCAGCTCTAAATGTATGAAATTATATTAAATTATCTTTTACCGTTCAAAAGTTAAAGAAAAATTAAAAAAAATATAAAAAATATTTAGCGAATTATTTTGATCAACTTAAGGCTATATTTTCTTCTTTACATCCCAAATTTATGGTGCTATTGTCCTGATTATTAATAAGAAAATTCTCGTGACTATTTACTTCATTCCAATGTATTATTTATATTCCTAGTTACCAAGGGTCTTCAGAAATGCCATTTCAACAAACACAAAGGAGAGACAGAAGGACAGATATTGTTATTTTAAAAGTATTAACCTTAAGGACCCAAAATATAGAGTTATAGATGAAGATTAAATTAAACTAATTACAAACTTTCCCTTGTCACCTTTTGGAGAAGGACAAACTGAAAAAAAAGTTAAACAGAAAAAAATTAATTAAAAAAAAAAAAAAACATTATTACGCTAAATCTAATACTTTTAAAATGTCAGAATATGAGATTTCAGATAAATATTATATTGAAATAATAAATAAAATAATAATTTTAATCTTGTTACCTTTTTTAGAAGAGAAAATTAATCAAAAGTAAAACAGAAAAAAAATGTATTGAAAAAAAATAAATAAATAAATAAATCAAAATAGGAGGGACGGACAGACGGACGGACATTGTTATTTCATCCTTTCTTGCGCTTAAGGACTCAAATTATTGTATTCCATTTAAATATAGTCTTGAAATAACTTTTAGATACAAATTTTGAGCTGAGGGCTTAATACAGTGGGTCGCAATTTTATGGTTGTTCGTAATATTGTTTATTATTCTTAAAAAACATACCCAAGCAAGAACAGACAGACGGACATCGTTATTTTGAATTGTAATGCCTTTAAGGTTTCAAATATGGGATTCCATTAAAATATATTATCGAAATAATTTTAAGATTGAAATTTTAAGCTAAGGATTCATTACAGTGGATAAATTTTATATTATTGTTCATAAACCAATGTTATCAAGGCCCTTCAGAAATGCCGTTTCAACATACGCAAGTAGAGACGGATGGACGGACATCATAATTTTCAATTTCCTTCCTTTTAAAATCCCAACATATATGGTTACTGATGAATATTATATTGTAATAATTTTAAGATAAAAATTTTGAAGTTATGTCTCATTACTGTGGGCAAAATTTTTATTTTGGTTCTAAAATGTATGATATCAGGTGTTTTTAAAAACAAGACGGATGGACAGACAACATTATTGTGAATTGCTTATCCTTAAAGACTCAGAATATGGATTTTCATTTGATTATATTTGAATAATTTTTAGATAAAAAGTTTGAATATAGGGTTTATTACTGTGGGTAAAATTTGTATTATTGTTTAAAAACATAAAAAATAAGGTGTCTTTAAAAACCCCGTTTCAACATATACAAGGAGGGACAGAAAGACGGACGTTATTTTAAATTCCTTTACTCTTAAGGAACCAGCATATGTGCTTCCAGATGATTATTATATTGTAATAATTTTCTGGAAAAAAGTTTAAGCAGGATCATTACAGTGGATAAAAAATTTACTATTATTCATAAACCAGGGCTCTTCAATAACGCTGTTGCAACATACACAAGGAGAGACGGATGGACGGACATCGTTGTATTGAATTTCCTTTCTCTTAAGAACTCTAAATATGATTCAATTGAATATTATACTGAAATAATTTTTAGAACAATATAAATTTATAGCTCATTTTAGTAGGCCAAATATTTATTATTGTTAACAAACCTATGACATCAGAGGTCTTAAAAAACAAGACGGATGGACGGATAGACGGACATCGTTATTTTGAATTACTTATCCTTAAGGACTTAGGATATATGATTTCATTTAAATATTATAATTTAATAATTTTCAGATAAAATGTTTAAAATTTTAGCATATTACAATGGGCTTAATTTTTATTATTGTTCATAAAACAAAATTATGAGAGAAATTCAAAATAGAAATTTCAATATACACATGGAAGGACGGAAAGACAGACATAGCTATTTGTAATTCCTTTGCCCTTGAAGACCCAAAACTTTATTAATTGAGATGAATGTCATGATGGAATAATTTGTAAATAAAAAGTTTGAGCTTAGAACTCAATACAGTAGACCAAAAATGTATTATTGCTCTTAAATCTATGACACTAGGGTATTTTAAAAACGAGACAGATGGACAGACATTGTGATTTTGAATTCCTTATCCCTAAAGGACTCAGATTAATGGATACCATTTAAATATTATATTAAAATAATGTTTAGATAGTAAGTTTAAACTTTGGGCACATTACAGTGAGCTAAATTTTAACTATTCTTCATTAACCTTAATTATCACAGCCCTTTTTAAAATGCCGTTTCAACAGAAAAAAGGAAAGACGGATGGATGGACATTGTTATTTTAAATTTACTTTTCCTTATGACTCAGGATGTGGGATTCTAAATGAATATTTAATTTAAAATAATTTTCAGATGAAAATTTGAACTTAGGCTTATTACAGTGGGCTTATTTGGCCCTTTGAGGTTTAAAGAAATAAGTGGATCTGACTCAAATTTAAGGTGAATTTTTTTTACATTTAAAGGAAAGACGGATGGACGGACATGGTTATTTTAAATTTACTTTTCCTTACGACTCAGGATGTGGGATTCTAAATGAATATTTAATTTAAAATCATTTTCAGATGAAAATTTTGAACTTAGGCTTATTACAGTGGGCTTATTTAGCTCATTGAGGTTTAAAGAAATACATGGAATTTACTCAAATTTAAGGGAAATTTTTTTTACATTTAATATTTTTCTCTTTCCTGTTTATGTCCTTGGATTACTGTTAGATTTTTTATGTATTTTTTTTTTATAAAAATTTTATTTAATTATAAAATTTCAATCCAAATTTTTTCCTCAATTTCTTAATATTTTTTGCTTATTGATCAAAATATTGTTTCCACCTTAAAAAAACAAATACAAATTAAGCATATTTTTTCATTTGTCATCATATCATTATTATTATTTTGTTGTTGTTATTGCTTAGAACCCGACACTCTCTGTTGTTGTTGGTGGTTTTTTATGAGAATATTTTCTAATAATTATTTTTGTTGTTGTTTTTGGTTTAAATGTGTGATTCTTTTCATTATTATTATTGTTATTATTGATAGTACTCGTTTCATTTCGTTTCTGTTCTGCTTAAATATTTGCAGTTTTTGTTGTTGTTGTTATTACTCGTGTCTGTTGTTGATTTAATTTTTTTTTCATTTCATTATTATTCTTATTGCTGTTGTTGTAAATTTTGTTTTATTTTTTTGCGTCTGTTATCTCAAGGTCACGGTTAAAATATAAATTCGACATTGAGAAGCCTTAGGAAAAAAATAATAATAATAATAAAACACACATTTATACAAACACACATACACACATAACAAAAACAACAATGCAATAAAATATAAAAAAATTATATGGTGATAACTCACTCACTCACTAACACTATGAATGATAACACAACAAAAAATACAATTCACATGCATTTTCTTTTTTTTTTTTTCGACAGGAGAAAGCTTTAAAGGCATTTTATAGTGAAAGGGGGGAGGGGGAGAGAAGAGCAAAAATATAGAAAATCAAGAGCAAGAGTTGGAGGTGTATTTAATGATAAATGATAATGATGACGATGTTGTTGATGATATTTACCGGTTGGTTTTTTTTTGTTTTTTTTTTTTTTATTTTGTATTTGTTTGGATTTTGTTCTTTAGAAATAAATAAAATAAATATATTTTAGAATAACAACAACAATAACAAAAAAGGGATTTTTTTTTTTTTATAATTTGAGGGTCATATTGTATAATAGAATTTTCCAGGAATTATTAATGAGTGTGTATAGGATAAAATAGAGGGTATTAATTGTTTAAGTTGAGTGGGATTATTGATTGATGAATGTAAAGATAAAAAGAATTTGAGGAAAGAGAAAAATATTTGATAAAAAAAAGCAAATTATTTTAGAATTTGTTCTTAAATATTTAATTAATTTTTACCATTTTTATAGATTTTTTTCAAATTAACATTTCAGCGAAATTTTTAAAATTTTTAAATTTTTTACCTGATGTAAACAATATAAAATATGTTACTTTTAATACAATTTGAAAGCAAATTAATATAATATTACATTTTTATTAGAATTTTGCTTTGTTTACATAGTTGACTTGAGGTAAAAAATGTAAAAAAAATAAATTAAATTGAAATTTTATTGTAAGTTTTAAAGATTTCAAGTTAAAATAACAGTTTTATTAATTTTTACAATTGTTTACATTTTTGCCACGAGGTAAAGAATTACAAAAATACTCATAAATTCATATTTAAGGCCAAATATTTTATAATTTTTGTTTTAGAAATATTTTTTTAATTATTTACATTGTTGACATCATGTAAACAATGTAAAAAAATAATGAAAAATTTAATTTTATTAAAAATTTCATTGATTTTGAGTTAAAATATAAATTTTCTTCATTCTTCCAATTGTTTACATTTTTTTTCATGAGGTAAACAATTACAAAAATCAACTTAACTTCATATTTAAGGCCAAATATTTTATAATTTTCGTTTTAGAAATAATTGTTTAATTATTTACTTTTTTGACACTAGGTAAACAAAGTAAAAAATAATGAAAAATTTAAACTTTGTTAAAAATTTTATTGATTTTAAGTTTTAATATAAATTTGCTCAATTTTTCCAATTGTTTACATTCCTGACATCAGGTTAACAATTGTAAAAAATCCACTAAAATTCATATTTAGGGTAGAATATTATATAATTTTCGTTTTAAAATTAATTTTGTAATTATTTACATTTTTGACATCAGGTAAACAATGTAAAAACTCCATTTAAATGAATTTTTATTTAAAAAATAATTAATTTTAGGCTAAAAAAAAATAATTTTTCACATTTTTCAATTACTTACATTTTTGACACGAGGTAAACAATTACAAAAATCCTCTGAAATTCATTCTTCCAATTGGTTTCATTTTTTTCATGAGGTAAACAATTACAAAAATCAACTTAACTTCATATTTAAGGCCAAATATTTTATAATTTTCGTTTTAGAAATAATTGTTTAATTATTTACTTTTTTGACACTAGGTAAAAAAAGTAAAAAATAATGAAAAATTAAAATTTTGTTAAAAATTTTATTGATTTTAAGTTTAAATATAAATTTGCTTAATTTATTCAATTGTTTACATTCTTGACATCAGGTAAACAATTATAAAAATCCACTAAAATTCATATTTAGGGTAGAATATTATATAATTTTCGTTTTAAAATTAATTTTGTAATTATTTACATTTTTGACATCAGGTAAACAATGTAATGAATTTTTATTTAAAAAATAATTAATTTTAGGCTAAAAAAAATAATTTTTCACATTTTTCAATTACTTACATTTTTGACACGAGGTAAACAATTACAAAAATCCTCTGAAATTCATATTTAAGGTCGAATATTATATAGTAATCGTTTTAGCATTAATTTTGTAATTATTTACATTTTTGACATCATGTAAACAATGTAAAATATAATGAAAAATTCGAATTTTCTTAAAAATTTCATTGATTATGAGTTAAAATATACATTTTCTTCATTTTTTCAATTGTTTACATTTTTTACATAAGGTAAAAAATAAAAAAAATCCACTTAATTTAATTTTTAGGCCCGAATATTATAAATGTTTCGTTTTAGAAATAGATTTAAAATTATTTACATTTTTGACACTAGGTAAACAATGTAAAAAATAATTAAAAATTCGAATTTTGTTAATTTTAAGTTTAAATATAAATTTGCTCAATTTTTCCAATTGTTTACATTCCTGACATCAGGTTAACAATTGTAAAAAATCCACTAAAATTCATATTTAAGGTAGAATATTATATAATTTTCGTTTTATAATTAATTTTGTGATTATTTACATTGTTGACATCAGGTAAACAATGTAAAAGATCAGTTTAAATCGAAATTTTATTAAACATTTTAAGCTAAATTATACATTTTCCACATTTTTTTCAATTGTTTACATTTTTGACATGAGGTAAACAATTAAAAAAGTCTACATAATTTCATATTTAAGGCCGATTTTTTTAGTTTTCATTTTAGAATTAATTTTGTAATTATTTACATTTTTGACATTATGTAAACAATGTAAAAAATTTTTTTAAAATGAAATTTTATTAAAAAAAGCTTAAATATAAATTTTCCTAATTGTTTACATTTTTGACATGAGGTAAACAATTACAAAAATCTATTTAATTTCATATTTAAAGCTGAATACTTTATAATTTTCGTTTTAGTATTAAATTTTTTAATTATTTACATTGTTGACATCAGGTAAACAATGTAAAAAATCCTTTGAAGTCCAGTTTTTATAAAAAAAAAATAATGATTTTCATTTAAAACTAAATTTTGGAAAATTATCACTTGTTTACATCATGTAAATAAAGTAAGAAGTGGATATTTTTAATAAAAAATAAATTAAAAAAATTTGTTGTTTTTGATAATTTTGAAATTATGTAAAAAATGTACATTCTTTTAAAATTTAATTTTCGAAAAATTTTATAATTTTTTTTAAAAGGCAATTTTTTAATTGTTTACATTTTTGACATCATGTAAACAATGTAAAAAATTATAATTTTATGAAAATCTTTATTAATTTAAACCAAAAAAATTGATTTGTTTACATTTTTGACATGAGGTAAACAATTAAGAAAATTCATTTAATTTCATGTTTAAGGCAAAATATTTTACCATTTTCGTTTCAGTTATTTTTTTAATTGTTTACATTATTGACATCATGTAAACAATGTAAAAAATAAATTAAATTAGAAATTTTCATCAAAAATTAATATTAAAAAATTTAAATATTTTAAAAATTTATAATTATTTACATTTTTGACATAAGGTAAACAATGTAAACAATCCTTTAAAATGGACTTTAAGGACAAAAAATTTGTTAATTTTTGTAAAAATTTTAAATTTTAGAGGTTTTTAAATTTTTGACATCATGTAAATAATGTAAATAACCATGTAAGTAATGTAAATAATGGGTTGAAAAGTAAATAAATATAAAAAATTAAAAAGAAAAATAATTTTCGTTTATTTTTTTTTTTTTTTTACATTTTTGACATCATGTAAACAATGGAAAACATCCTGTTAAATATTAATTTTATAAATTTTTTTTTAGTTTTATTTTATTTTTTTTTATTATATTTTTGACATTAGGTAAACAATGTAAAAACTCCTTTCAAATTTTATCTATAATTTTTTTGTAATTTTTATCTAAAAATTTTATATGACAAAATAATTTCATTTAATTGACCACAGTCTCTTGACCTTTTGCCATAACTTTTTTCTATTTGTTTTTCTCTTTTTATCGGCACATGTTTTATTTCTTTTTGTTGTTGTTGTTCTAAAAATTTATTTAGAAATAATAAATAAACAAATGAGTAATGCAAAATAATTAGAATTTTGTTCTCGAATTATTGCTTTTATAGGTAGCGGTAAATGTATGCGTGTAAATGCGTGTGTTCTAAACATGTGTTTTTCTCAATAGATTTAAAATAGTGAAAATAAAAAAAAAGAGTCTTTAGAAAGAGCGTGAGTAACACACGCTCTTTTTATAGTTTTATTTTATTTTTGTTAAATAAATGATAGAGTTAAATTGCTGTTGACTTTTTCATTATTATTTAATTTTCTTATCGTCAAAGTCAATGTCAAAGTTATGTTAAAAATAGAAAAAAAAAAAAAAAAAAACAAATGAAAATAATTAAATTGAATTCTTAAGGAAATAAAAAAAAATTAACACGAAAAGAAAGTTAAGAAATTCTTAAAGAAAACACAATTAAAACGTCGGGCGTTAGGATTAAAAAAAAAAATTAAAGAAAACATTTCTACATAAAATATTTGTCTTTTTATTAAAATTTAAATATTTTAAATATGTAGTAGTAATTTTTTTAATTGTTAATTTTTTTTTTTAACTATTAATTACTTTATTATATATTTTTTTTCTTTCTTAACTGACGTCAATTTGTTTACCTTGAATTTGTATAATTCTTAAAGAGGGAGGCAGAGAAGAGTAAAGAGTGTTAAAGATTATAAAATTTACTATTAATTTACTAGCCCAGGCCGGCTATCATTCTAAACGTGCCGGAAAAATTAAGTGTGTAGTAGATTTTTTTTTTTTTTTTGTTGTAGTTTTATTTTACTATAATAAAATGGCGCGTAATTTATAGAGAAATAAAATAAAAAAAAACACAATTTCTACGTAATATTTATTTTGTTTCAGGAAAAAAATAACATGATTTGCAAAAAAAATATAATAAACTATAACTAAAATTGCGTTTATTAAAAAAAATTATACATAATTAATTAATTTTATAGGGAAATTGCATTAAATTATAAATTAAATATAATGAGATTAAATTTAACCATATTATGAATTATTTACATTTTTGACATCATGTAAAAAATGTAAAAACTCATTAAAAACAAAATTTAAAACAAAAAATAATATATTCGTTTAAGAATTTACACTTTTTAAATTGTTTACATTTTTGACATCATGTAAACAATTACAGAAATACACTTAAATAAGTTTTTATTAAAAAAATTCTTTCATTTTATGCTTAAAAAATTAAATTTTACACAATTTTTCAATTGTTTACATGGTGTAAACAATTAAAAAAGTCCACTTAATTTCTTATTTAAGCCAACATATTTTATAATTTTTATTTTAAAATATATTTTTTTATTGTTTACATTTTTGACATCAAGTAAACAATGTAAAAAATACACTTAAATTGGATTTTATTAAAAAATATATTAATTTTAAGTTATAATATAAATTTTGCACAAATTTTCAATTGTTTACATTTTTGACATTAGGTAAACAATTACAGAAATCCACTTAAATTCATATTTAAGGCTGAATATTTTATAATTTTCATTTCAAAACTAATTTTTTTATTGTCTACCTTTTTTACATCATGTAAACAATACAAAAAGTACACTTAAATTGTATTTTATAAAAAAAATCCTTCATTTTATGCTTAAAAATCAAATTTTACACAATTTTTCAATTGTTTACACTTTTGACATGAGGTAAACAATTACAAAAATCCACTTAATTTCATATTTAATGCAACATAATTTAAATTTTCATTTCCAAAAAATTTGTTTGATTGTTTACATTTTTGACATCATGTGAGCAATGTAAAAAATACTATTAAACTGAATTTTATTAAAAAATTCATTAATTTCAAGCATAAAAATCAATTTTATACACAATTTTTCAATTGTTTACATTTTAGACTTGAAACAAACAATGTAAAAAATCAATGTAATCTATTTTTATATAAATATTTATTAATTTTGAATTTAAATATCAATTTTACAAAATTTTTTCAATTGTTTACATTTTTGACATGAGGTAAATAATGTAAAAAATCGTTAAAAACAAGCTTAAAGTTAAAACTGTAATTAAATTTCGTTTTAAAACTTTAAAATTCGTACATTTTTTTAATTGTTTACATTCTTTACTTGAGGTAAACAATTACAAAAATTCACTAATTTAAATTTTCATCTAATTATCTCATAGTTTCTATTTTAGAATAAATTTTTGGGAAGTTTTTGAATAGTTTACAGTTTTTACATGAAGTAAACAATGTAAAAAATCATAAATTTTTTCATTTCAAACAAAAAATAATATAATCTTCGTATCTATTTAGTTCTTAGCAAAGTTGTGTAATATTCGACATTGTTGACATCATGTAAATAATGTAAAAAAATTCTAAAACAATATTTTATGCAATGAAATATTGTTCAATTTCATTTTAATTTAAATTATTTAGTTTTTTACATAGTTTACATTTTTGACACAAGATTTTTTACAAATTACCTCATAATTTGTGTTTTAAAATAAATGTTGTGACATTTTTTAATTGTTTACATTGTTGACATTATGTAAACAATTACAAAAACCGATTCTAATAATGTTTTTTTACAAATTAATTTTAAAAATTTACTTAAATTCAATTTTTTTACAAATTACTTCATAATTTGTGTTTTAAAATAAATTTTGTGATGTTTTTTAATTGCTTACATTGTTGACATTATGTAAACAAAAATCTACTCTAATATTGTTTTTTTACAAATTAATTACAATTTACATTTTAATATAAATTTAGTGCCATTTTTTAATTGTTTACATTATTGACACGAGGTAAACAATTAAAAAAATCTACTTAAACTTAACCTATTTACAAATTCCATTATAATTTGTGTTTTTAAATAAATTTTGTAGCATTTTTTAATTGTTTACATTATTGACACGTGGTAAACAATTAAAAAAATCCACTTAAATATATTTTTACAAATTACATTAATATTTATATTTTAATATAAATTTCGTGTAATTTGTTTATTGTTTACAAATTTGACATCATGTAAACAATTACAAAAATCTAAAAAAATTCAAAATTTTTACAAATTACTTCATAATTTATATTTTAAAATAAATGTAGGATAATTTTTTAATTGTTTACATTTTTGATATTATGTAAACAATTAAAAAATCGACTTAATTCACATTTTTTACAAATTACTTCATAATTTGTGTTTTAAAATTAAGTTAGGGACATTCTTTTAATTGTTTACATTATTGACACGTGGTAAACAATTAAAAAAAATCCACTTAAATATTATTTTTTTACAAATTACATTAATATTAACATATTATAAATTTAGTGTAATTTTTTTATTGTTTACATTTTTGACATCATGTAAATAATTACAAAAATCTACTAAAATTCAACATTTTTACAAATTACCTCATAATTTGTGTTTTAAAATAAATTTAGTTTCATTTTTTAATTGTTTACATATTTGACATCATGTAAATAATTACAAAAATCTATTAAAATTCAAAATTTTTACAAATTACTTCATAATTTATGTTTTAAAATAAATTTAGTTTCATTTTTTAATTGTTTACATTTTTGACATCATGTAAACAATTAAAAAAATCTACTTAAATTCACATTTTTTACAAATTACTTCATAATTTGTGTTTTAAAATAAAGTTAGGGACATTTTTTATTGTTTACATTATTTACATCATGTAAACAATTGAAAAAAATCTACTTAAATAAAGATTTTTGATCAAATATTTAATAATTTTTGTTTTTAGATAAATTTTGCGTAAATTTTTAATTGTTTACATTTTCTACATCAGGTAAACAATGTAAAAAATTATTAATTTTTTCTTTTTAAACAAAAAAATTTAATATAATTTTCGTGTTTATTTAATTTTTGGGCAATTTTCTCAGTGTCTAGACTATTTTTTTAATTTTCCTTCAATTTAAAAACCTCGTGTCATATTTCATTCAATTTATTAAAAGGAAAAAAATCCCTGGGATTTATTTTTCATTTGTTTAAAATAAAAATTAAAGAAACCCAATATTTTTCTAAAATATTGCAACATTAATTTTATTGCCCAGCTACATGTTTTAAAATGAATCATATTTTTTTGTTTTAAAATAATTTTAAATTAAGAAAATAATTAGAAAAAAATTTATATTTCTAAGAAATTTCATTTAAAATTTGGTTGTAATTCTTTGCTCATATTTAGCAAATAGAAATGATTTTTTATTTTGTAAAGAAAAAACAATAATTATTATATTTGTTTGTTGCAACATTGTTGCATTCTGTATACGTTATGGCATAAAGGAAAAACAAAACAAAACAACAAATAAAAATCGAGGGGAAAAAATACAAATTGCGCACATGCAACAATTTTTGTTTTTACATTTAAATTTAAATTGTTTAATATGTAAAAATCCAAACAAAAAAAAAAAAAAAAATCAAAACCTTGAACCATTCACAATAAAATACTCGAATAAAATAAACGAAAAAAAAAAAAAAAGAAAATATTAATCTATGAAACAATCTCTTTACACCGGAGACCCTCCACGGCTCATAATGTTGGTCAGATAAAATAAAATATCAAAATGTGGCAGATAATTAAAGGAATTTTATTTACAAAATAAAAAAATAAAAATTTAATACGACTTTTTTAATAAAAAAATTAAAATGCTTTAAAAAAAAAAAAAAAAAAAAACAAAAATGTACTTAGACATTTTCGTAAAAAAAAATCCCCCAAAAATTTTCCATACCTTAGAACATCTGCCAAACTAAATTACGTATGTAGACTTATTTGTTTACAACAAAAATTGCATACTAATACGCTTGCACTGATTTCACAAAAAAACTAAATAAAAAAAATCCATATAACGCAAATATAATCCCCCCTCTTTACTCCCCACAACCCCACTAATAAAAGAAGAGTATAATATGAATCGAATGGAATTGTATTGAATGCATTGCACTTGACATTGAACTTGAACTGCAGCAGTTTTTTTTTTTTTTTTGTTGTAAAGTGTTATTGTACGAATATATATATGAGTACGTGTAGAATGACTGGATGAATGGTTGAATGTTTTTTTTTTATTATTTTTTGCTATTAAAAGGTAAATGATACGATACTGGATACTCGTACAAATAATTATAAGTACCCAGGCGAGTTTATATACACTTGAGGATGTAAATATTCATACATACATATGTAAAAGAAAAACTATTATGAGACATATTTAAATATGTATGAATGTGTGTATAAACTTATGATAATTATTTTTATATTATTTACAGAAAAAATAATAATAAACTGAAGTGTAAATGTCTGGAATAGTTCGAGGTGAATTAAAGATTAAAATAAACAAGCGCGTATGTTATATTCGGCTCGGCCAAATCTATATACCCACCATCAACTTTTTCAAATTTTTTGTTACATAGGAGATGGGCGGTAAACGCCCATATTTTAGTTTCCGCGTTTGCATTGGTCCTTGAGCTATTTGTACAAAATTTCATTGATTTTCACTTTATATAGGAGGTGGGCGGTTAATTTTTAATCGATTAATTTTCAAGCGAATAAATTTTTAATCGATTAATTTTAAATTAATTAATTTTTAATCGAATTATTTTTAACCCAATAAATTTTTAAATTTAGTAAATTTTTAATCGAATAACGGTTATCAAATAAATTTTTAACCGATTATTTTTTAATCGATTAAATTATTATTCGAAAAATTTTTAAGTGAATAAATTTTTAATCAAATAAGTTCCAATCGATTAATTTTAATTTAAAAAATTCTTATTCGATTATTTTTTAATCGAAAAATATTTTAATCGATTAATTTTTAATCGAATTAATATTTAATCGAATTAATATTTTATTGATTAATTGAATAACGGTTATCAAATAAATTTCTAACCGATTATTTTTTAATCGATTAAATTATTCGAATAAATTTTTAAGTGATTAAGTTTATAATCGATTAATTTCCAATCGATTAATTTTAATTTAAATAAATTCTTATTCGATTATTTTTTAATCGATTAATTTTTAATCGAATTAATATTTCATAGATTAATTGAATAACGGTTATCAAATAAATTTCTAACCGATTATTTTTTAGTCGATTCAATTATTATAAATTTTTAAGTAAATAAATTTTTAATCGAATAATTTCCAATCGATTAATTTTGATTTAAATAAATCCTTATTCGATTATTTTTTAATCGATGTATTTCTATCGACTTTCTTCAATCGAAAAATTTTTAATCGATCCATTGATTTTAATCGAATAAATTTTTAATCGTTTAATTTCTAATCGAATAAATTTGTAATCGATTAATTTTTAGTTAAATAAATTAAATAAATCGAAAAAATTTCTAATCGATCAATTTTTAAACGAATAAATTTTTAATCGATTAATTTCTAATCTAATAAATTTGTAATCGATTAATTTTTAGTTAAATAAATTTGTATTCGATTATTTTTTAATCGAATAGCCTTTTAATCGATTGATTTTTAATCGTATTAATATTTAATCGATTAATTTTTAATCTACTTTTTATTAACTTATTAATTTTTAAGTGAATAAATTTTTAATCGAATAAAAATATGACCGAATAATTTTTAATCCACCAATTTTATTCGATTATTTAATAAAATTTGTATCGTTTATAAATTAGTAAAACATTAACCGATTAATTTTTAACCGAATGAATTTCTAATCGATCAATTTCTAATCGAATAAATTTGTAATCGATTCATTTTTAGTTAAATAAATTTTTATTCGATTTCGATTCGATTTTTTAATCGAATAGCCTTCTAATCGATTGATTTTTAATCGAATTAATATTTAGTCGATTAAATTAACCTATTAATTTGTAGGTGAATAAATTTTTAATCGAATAAATTTTTAATCGATTAATTTGTAAACGAATAAATTTTGAATCAATTAATTTTTTAGTAAAATAAATTTGTAATCGATTAATATTTAGTTAAATAAATTTTTATTCGACTTCGAATTCATTTTTTAATCGAATAGCCTTTTAATCGATTGATTTTTAATCGAATTAATATTTAGTCGATTAATTTTAAATCGCACTATTTATTAACCTATTAATTTTCAAGTGAATACGTTTTTAATCGAATAAAAATATGACCGAATAATTTTAAATCAACAAATTTTATTCGATTGTTATTTAATAAAATTTGAATCGTTTATAAATTAGTAAAACGTTAATCGATTAATTTGTAATCGAATAAATTTCTAATCGATAAATTTTTAAACGAATAAATTTTGAATCGATTAATTTATAATCGAATAAATTTGTAATCGATTAATTTTTAGTTAAATAAATATTTATTCGATTAATTTTTAAATTTAACGCTTTAATCGATTGGTTTTCAATCGAATTAATATTTAGTCGATTAAATTTTAATCGCACTATTTATTAACCTATTAATTTGTAAGTGAATAAATTTTTAATCGAATAAAAATATGACCGAATAATTTTTAATCGACCAATTTTATTCGATTGTTATTTAATAAAATTTGTATCGTTTATAAATTAGTAAAACATTAACCGATTAATTTTTAACCGAATAAATTTTTAATCGATTAATTTGTAACCGAATAAATTTCTAATCAAATAAATTTTGAATCAATTAATTTTTTAGTAGAATAAATTTGTAATCGATTAATTTTTAGTTAAATAAATTTTTATTCGATTTCGATTCGATTTTTTAATCGAATATCCTTTTAATCGATTGATTTTTAATTGTATTAATATTTAATCGATTAATTTTTAATCGCACTATTTATTAACCTATTAATTTTTAAGTGAATAAATTTGTAATCGAATAAAAATATGATAATTTTTAATCGAACAATTTTATTCGATTGTTATTCAATAAAATTTGAATCGTTTATAAATTAGTAAAACGGTAACCGATTAATTTTTAACCGAATAAACTTTTAATCGAATAAAGATATTCGTTTATTTTTTTGTCTAATAATTTTTTAATCGATTAATTTTTAATCAAATAAATTTTTAATTTATTAAAATTTCAACCGAATAAATTATTACTCGATTAATTATACCCTACACCACCATAGGCGGTTGGGGTATAATGCGTTTGTGCTGATGTTTGTAACGCACAGAAAAAATTATCGGACCCCCACCTTAAAGTATACCGTACGACTCAGACTCACTTTCTTAGTCGATTTAACGATGTCCGTCCGTGCGTCCGTCCGTCTGGCTGTCTGTCTTTCCATGTAAACCTTGTGAACAAAGTACAGGTCGCAATTTTAAAGATATCTTTATGAAATTTGGCACGAATAATTATTTTGATACAAGGACGAAGCCTATTGAAATTGGTTATGATCGGTCCATTATTTCACCTAGCCCCCATATAAATGTCCTCCCAGAATAAGGGTTTAACGATCATAAATTCCTTAAATATAGCAATATTTCAATGAAATTCGGTACAGAGGAGTTTTGTATAAGTGTCAATCTTTGTGCGAAATTTCATCAAGAACGGTCCATAATTGACTATAGCTCCCATATAAATCCCCTCTTCGAAAATCACTTTAACGTGCCTAAATCTCATACGAATGATAGTATTAATTTAATATTCGACACAAATAAGTTGTATATAAGTAGAAACAACATTGTCAAAATTTATGAGAATCGGTTCATAATTGACCATAGCTCCCATATAAACCCACTTCCGGGAATCGTCCTAAAAGGCATACAATCATATATGTAGATGTTAGTGTCAATGCATTGTCCTGTATTTGTATAATTTATTTTACATTTAGTAAAAGTGTTGGTCTACAATTAGCCACAGGTCTAATTTTAGCTCATACAGAATAGTGTAGGGTATCATATGGTCGGTTTTGAACGACTATAGTTTCTCTCTCGTTTTTAATTGAATAAATTTTTATTCGATTATTTTTTAATCGATTAATTTTTTAATCGATTAATTTTTAATCAAATAAATTTTTAATCGATTAAAATTTCAATCGAATAAATTTTGAATCGAACAATTTTTAATAGAAAAAAAAATGTTATTCAATAAAATTTATTTAAATAATTAGAATTGATTAAAATTTAATCGAATAATTGTTATTATTTTTTTACAAAAATCTAGAACTATTAAAATAATTTTTTATTAAAATTTATTTATTTGCAAATTTCCAACAAAATTTAGGCTACTAAAATGAAAGCATAACTTTGTATTCCCCTAAAAAATACATCATGCGTATAATAAACGCAAATAAAAAAAAAAAAAAAAACGAGAGAAAAAGATATAGTCGCTCAAGCCCGACCATATGATACTCTACACCATTGTGTACATTATAACTCGGGAAGGGTTTTGACTTGGAGTCAAATGTGGTCCGATACTCATAAGTGTAAAATAAAACATACGAATACAGAATATTACGTTGATGCTGACACGTATCACTATCATTTATGTTCATATAAAACTTATTTGTGTCGAATATTAACTTGATACTAACATTTTAATGGGATTTATGCCCGTTAAAGTGATTTTTTTAAAAGGGGTTTATATGGGAGCTATGGTTAATTATGGAACGATCTTTTTAAAAATCGGCACACTTATTTAGACTTATATAAAAATTTCATTAAAATATTGCTATATTTAAGGGATTTATGATCGTTAAACCCTTTTCCGGGAGGGCATTTGTATGGGGGCTAGGTGAAATAATGGCTTCGTCCCTGCACTAGAAGAAACCTGTGTACCAAATTTAATTAATTTTGGTTCAAAATTGTGACCTGTAGTTTGATTACAAGGTTTACATGGACGGACAGACGGTCAGACGGACAGACGGACATCGTTAAATCGACTCAGAAAGTGATACTAAGCCGATTGGTATAAATTAAGGTGGGTCTTAGGCCAATATTTTTGGGTGTTACAAACATCAGCACAAACGCATTATACTCTCCCCACCTATAATGGTGTAGGGTATAAAAAAATAATAATAATAATAAAACGATAACAACCACTACATCCAGAATAAGCAAACAAAATATTGAAGCTGAAGTAGCAGAAAAAACAACAACATAATTGTAGCCATCTAACATTTGGCAGTAGGCAGGCAGTCATAAACAAAATATTTCAAGGTCAACTGATTAAACAATCTAAAGAAAGAACAAAAACAAAAAAATTAGCAAACATAAAACGAGAGAAACGCACATATACGCATCAAATGAAATAATATTTACACAAACTAATGGGGAGTTAGTCGATAACTATACACACATACATTTGTATTTATTGAATTCACTAGAAAAAAAGCAAGGGGGCAAAAACACACGCCAATATTAAAAAAAAAACACCAACATACACACGCACTTTCATGCTGGCAGTAAAAAAGAGAAAAAAAAAGAAAGCTACATTATTAGAAAGGAATACTAAAACAAATACATATGAATACACATATTGATACTCTCTAAATGGCAACAAGAGCAATAACAACAAACAAAACAAATAATATGCGTAAATATATTAAAACTATCAATATTTATTTAAGCTCCCTCACAAACCCAATAACTCCCCCTTTAACATACCACCACACCTATACAAACTAAACACACATTACTCCACCCAAAGTTTCTGTATGCTCTTCTATTTTGTTACTTTTCTCCCTTATACACTTATACTAAGAGATAATTAAATAACTGGTCATTAACCCTGCTACAAACTACTTATTTGTATATGATTGTATATACATTGATAAGTACCGTAATGAGTATTGAAAATAATGAGAACAACAGCAATTATTATCAGTAGTAGTAGTAGTAGTAGATATTTATTCTTAAGCTTACACACATTTACACTCCTTTTGAAACCAAAACACATGTTTAGCAATTTTGCTATTTTTTTTTTTTATTTTTTGCGTATAGAAAACAATTTATGATTTTAAGTGTCCTTGAAATTTTTTTTCAATGCTGACTGCGTAGGTTCTTTCGTTCGATTTTTTTCATGCCTAAAAAAAATTTTGCTTATTCTACAAAAACAATTTTTTTTTTGGAATTTTTGTTGTCGCTACGCAGAATTTTTTTCGAATTTATTTTTTTTTTCTATATTGTTAATTGCCTTTAATGGGATTTTTTTTTTCAAAAAAAAAAAAAAAAAAAAAAAAAAAAAAAAAAATAAGAACAAGAATTTTTCTTTTTAGATTTAGGCGTTTTTTTTTTTTTGTAAAGATTTTTTTGCTTTGCTGTTCAAAGAGCATGATGATTAAATGGAAAAAGCAAGTAATTATAATTATATTTGTTAATAATAATTTAGATTTTATTAAATATAAAAAAACAAATGAAAGAAAATGGAGACAATGTCAACAGCAATTTAGACACTTTGAAACGTATTTTTTGATGAAACGAAACAAAAGTGGAGAGGGAAGATTTCAAGGATTCTAGAAAATTAAATCGTTAATATTTAGAATCGAAAGTACTAGATTAAATTTATTAAGTGCGACTAAAATAATAAACAATTCAATTCTAAGAGGAATAAATTAATAATAGAATTATTTAGGGTCGAATTAAAAATCAAGCCAATACCTTTAAAAATTAGTAAAAAAGAAACGAATTAAAAAAAAAAAAAACGTTCAAGTCCTTAGACTCGTATAACATTTTAAGAATTAAATAAAAAAATATAAAATCATTGAAAAAAAAAAAAAAATCGAATAAATTTTTTTTTTTTATAAAAAAATATATCGAATAAAAAACTAATCGATTAAATTTAAACGAACAAGATGGTTACTGGCAAATTCCATTAGAAGAGGAAAGTAAAAAATTTACCGCGTTCGCCGTGTTAGGAAGAGGTTTGTATCAATGCCGTGTCATGTCATTTGGATTACATTCGGCTCCTGCAACTTTCCAACGAGCATTAGATAGCGTGATAGGGCCGGATTAGATGAGTCTAATGGTATACTTTAAGGTGGGGGTTTGATAATTGTTTCTGTGCTTTACAAACATCAGCACAAACGCATAATACCCAACCACCTGTGGTGGTGTAGGGTATTATAATATTTTTCCATTTACTGCAAAAAAATTTTAGTCCCTTTTATGCCTGCTTAACTCCCTCTCTCACTCTCTTTTTTTACTCCCTTTTAAAACCTTGTAAATATAATTTTCTAATACCCTCAATTGTCAAAAAGGAACAGACCCATTTGCTTCAATAACATAATTTTTTTGGAATATAAAATAAGTGTTTAAGAAAAATGTTTATAGAGGCGCTCTCTCTCTCTCTTTGTCATGATTTTATGCCTGAATTAATATTCATGTTTCTTAAGTAAATAACGGTAATATGTTTGACATTTATTTTATTTTACTCTCTTATGTAGGGGGTTATTTGCTGCTGTTGGAAAATTAAATTCAACTTTGAAGAAAATTGACATTTTGTTTATTTTGTTTAAAACAGATTTAAAATGCACAGAGAGAAATTTTAGAGAAAAAAAGAAAACAAATTAAAAATATATTTTTTAAAGCAGTTACTATTAAATTGAACTGAGTAATGAAGTGAGATTATTATTTCCAATTTCTTTTTAATTTATTTTCAAAAATTATTTTTCTCTATGTATCAAAATTTTCCTGCAAATGACACGTAGAATTTTTCGCGCGTGTTGGCAATCAAAACAAATTTACAAATTATTTATAATATTTCTTTTTTTTTTTCTTTTCATTTTTTCATTCAACAAATATGAAAATTTAACAAATAATACAATTTATGGTTTGACATATGGAACAACAGATTATAAAAAAAAATATAAAAAAGGATATAAGAACAAACATTCTTTGAAAATATTATTATTTGCAAAATTGTCTTTATAAATTTATACGATTCATTTCATTGTTTAAATATTTTTAAAATATTTAAATATTTTTGTGACAAATTTGTCTTTTTATATCAACAGCAAACAAATTTAAATTTAAGAAATTTTTTAATACAAAAATATACTGAATCCATTCCCACTCTACCCTACTATTAAATGTAAAAATGTGTAACAAAATAATATGAATATGGGTTGAAACACTTGTCAGTATGACCTTGAATTTAAAGAAGTAAAAAAACAATTGGGAATCAAATTTAAGAAAACAGTAAAAAGTTAATCGAATAAAAAATTGTCTAAGAATAAAAGAAAATTATTCAATAATTTATATTTGAATAAAAATGTATTTAATAATTAAAAATCGTATTAAAATTTAAACGATTAATTTAGAATCGAATAAAAACTGTAACGATTATTTAAAACCTAATAAAAAACCGAATACTTTAAAATTGAATAAAAAATTACACGATTCATTTAGAATAAAAAAAAACAAATTCGCTTGAATAATAATCGAATACAAAATTAAACAATTTGATCAGAATGACATAAAAAAGTTAATCGATTAATTTGAAAACAAATAAAAATTAAACGATTAATTTATATAACAAAAAAAAGAAAAACATTTTTAAATCGATTAAAATTTTAAAATGAAAAATAAATTTGGAAAACTTTAAATCGAATGAAAATAATCGGATAATTTTGAATCGAATAAAATTAATCGGAAATTTTAAAACGAATACAAATTTAATCGATTATTAGAATAGTTTAAAATTTTAAAATAAAAATTGATTCGGTAAATTTCGAAACGAATAAAAATTATTCGTATAATTTTTACTCGAATAAAATTTATTCGGTTAATTTTGAATCGAATAAAATTAATCGGAAACTTTAAACTAAATAAAAATTTAATCTTCTTAATTAGAATAGTTTAAAATTTTAAAATAAAAATTGATTCGATAAATTTCAAAACGAATAAAAATTAATCGGATAATTTTTACTCGAATAAAATTAATCGGAGATTTTAAATCGAATAAAATTAATCGGAAATTATAAATCGAATAAAATTTTAATCAAAAAATTTTGAATCGATTAAAATTAATTTTGAATCGAATACAATGAAGCGGATAATTTTGAACCGAATAAAATTAATCGGAAATTTTGAATCGAATTAAAATTTAATCGAATAAAATTTTCAAATAAAAATTGATTTGGTAAATTTTGAATCGAATAAAAATGAATCGGATAATTTTAGATTGAATAAAAATTTAATCGATAAATTCAGAAACGATTTAAACTTCCAATAAAAATTGGTTCTGTAAGTTTTGAATTGAATAAAAGTTAATCGGATAATTTTGAATTGAATAAAATTAATCGGATATTACAAATCGAATTAAAATGTAATTAAGAATTTTATAAAAAAGTAACCGGTTACTTACAAACTTTAAACAACTTCTGCTTAAATAACTGTAAAAAATCCCTAAACATTTACAGCAGCTTATTTAAAATTTAAATAAATATTTTATTCTTTATTTACCTTTAAATGGCTGCAAGTAAGTTTTATTCTTGTTTTTTTTTTTCTTCTCTTCTTTATTTTACATTAAATATGTAAAAAAAAGTAACGTTATTACACCTCATGCATGTAATTTACAAGTAAATTAAAAAATATTTCAAGAAAGAAAAAAAAAAAAAAAAAGCAGTAGCAAAAGAAAACTCAACCACACATTTGTAAACCTAAACCTACGGCCCAAAAGGAGGTCTAGAAAGAAGGGTTCAGTAGAGGCCAAAGGAGATTTTTTTTAGATGTAAAACGATACAGTCTCCTTCGTCAAGGTTACAACAAAATCAAACACATACAAGACGACAAATAAACAAACAAAACAGCCTACCAAGAAACAACGACGACTCATCAACACACAATGTATGAATGACTGAACAAATACACTGACAAATAAACACCCACAAACCAAGAAAGAAAAAAACTTAACAATGTATTTGTGTGTGTGTTTAAATCTTGTTATAAAATAAAATTGTTAAGAAAAAGCAGCAACAACGACAACAATAATTGCAAAAGCGTCCTTGACAGTTAAAATATACTCTCGTCGTCGTGGTCTTCGTACATTGTGTGCAATATGGCCAACAGGCAAATCTATAATAAAATGAAAATTAAATGAAACAAAACACCCTAAACTTCATATACCACACTCCTGTTTTCTCTTCGTTTTCTTTTTACTCCTCTCGCAATTCAATGGAAAGTTTTGCAAAAATTTGTCTCCCACCAGGATTCCAACAAAACAAGCAACCAACTACAAACAATTCAACATACAGGACTCAAGCTATGTTTGTTTTTGCCTTTGACGTTGTAGTTGTTGCTGTTGAAGATGAATGGCAAATCATCAACAACATGCCTGATTGCTTATTTCCACGTGCCACATATAATATTCGGGATTAATTGTGTTGCTGGTTGCCTCACAGTTGTTCTACTGCCTTATATCAGGCAGTAATTTTTGTTAGGAGGAGAGTGATTTGTTGCAGTCAGAAAATGTATAGGGGAAGAGATATTTAAATTTAGTTTATAGGATTTAAGGATTTAATTTAAATAATTTCTTTATAATTTTACGTATAAAATTTTATTCGGTTCAAAATTAACCGAATAATTTTTATTCGATTAAAAATTTATCGATTAATATTTTACTCTATTTTAAATCAATCGAATAATTTTTTCAACTTTAAATTAATCGATCAAATTTTATTCGTTTCAAAATTAACCGATTAATTTTTATTCGATTCGAAATTAATCCATTATTTGTATTCTGTTCAAAATTAACCGAATAATTTTTAATCGATTCAAAATTAGTCTAAAAATTTATTCGAATCAAAATTAATCGAATAGTATTTTATTCTATTTTAAATCAATCGGATAATTTTTTTCGAACGATTAATTTTTGTTCGATTCGAAATTAAATAAATAACTTTTATTCGTTTTTGAATTAACCGATTAATTTTTATTCGATTAAAAATTATCCGATTAATTTTTATTCGATTCAAAATTTACCGAATCAATTTTTATTTGAAAATTTTAGTCGATTACATTTTAATTTGATTTGAAATTTCCGATTAATTTTATTCGATTAAAAATTATCCGATTAATTAATCGATTAATATTTTATTCAATACTAAAATAAACAAATAATTTTTTATTGGATTTGAAATTAATCGATTAATTTTTATCAGTTTTAAAATAACCAAATATTCTTTTATTCGACCCAAAATAACCGATTAACATATTATTCGATTCCAAATTAGCCGAATAATTTTTATTCGATTAAAATTGTATAGAATAATATTAATTCAATTCAAAATATGCCGATTAATTTTTAATTCGATTAAAAATGAATCAACAAATTTTTTATTTGATTCAAAATTAACCGAATAATAACATTTATTCGAATCAAAATTAAACGGCAATTTTTTATTCGATTAAAAATAAGCCATATTTTGTTTTCGAATCAAAGTAAGCCGATTTATTTTTATGCGATTAATTAATGGCAACACATTTAACATAAGTAGTGAATTAGGTAACTCTCTATCTGTCATATTATCTTTATACGAGGGCGGATCAATAAGTCCATGACTTTTTGAATGAAACAGTATTTTTTGCAAAACAAGAATTTATTTTTCAACATAATCTCCTTTTAACTCAATACACTTAGTCCAACGTTTCTCCAGTTTTTATATCCCTTCCAAAAAATAAGATTTTTCGAGGTCCTTAAAATAGGCATTTGTTTGGTTAATTATTTCATCGTTGGAGCTGAATCTCTTTTCACCGAGCCATTTCTTTAGGTTTGGAAATAGGAAGTAGTCACTAGGAGAATATGGCGTATGAGGTACCAATTCGTAGCCCAATTTATAGAGTTTTGCCATTGAGACTGCACACGTGTGCACCCGTGAATTATCTTGATGAAAAAGAACTTTTTTCTTGGCCATATGGGGTCGTTTTCTTTTTAAATCCTCATTAAATCGGTCTAATAAGTTGGTATAATATTCGCCATTTATTGTTTTTACCTTTTGAAGGTAATCGATGTAGATTATCCCGCGTACATCCCAAAAAACTGTTGCCATCACCTTACTGGCCGACAAACTTTCCTTGGCCTTCTTCGGAGCAGGTTCATCCGGAGAAACCCATTGTTTAGTACAGTAATGGATCCATATTTCATCTACAGTTACAAAACGCCGCAAAAACTCATTCAGATTGCGGTTAAACAACTCCAAACAATCCTTTGAAGTTGTCACACATTTACGTTTATGGTCAATTGAGAGCAAACGCGGCACCCATCTAACAGACAACTTTCTCAAACCCAGCAGATCATTTAAAATCGAAACCACACTGCCATATGAAATGCCTATAGCATCAACAATCTCACGCACATTTACTCTTCGGTCGGCCAACACCATATCGTGGATTTTTTCGACATTTTCGGGTGTACTGACCACAATTGGCCGTCCAGAACGTTCAGCGTCATTTGTACTTGTGCGACCACAACGAAAGTCAGTAAACCACTTTTTTGCCATTAAAATTGATGGTGCAGAGTCCCCTTAGTATTTATCGAGCTTTTCCTGCAGTATTGTTGTCGCACCAAACCATCCGTTTCCTGAAAGGAAGGAGTACAGTGACCTAGAATCAATAGCCGAAAAGTCGCCAAAATTAAGGACGCTAGATCCCAACAGGTTGGATCTAAGCTCCGATAAAGTTGGACAGTCATAGAGAAGGTGAAATACCGTTCCTCTTCCGTCTCATCATTACAACTCCTGCAATAGTCATTGAATGGTAGACCCAGTCTCCAGGCATGGGTGCCTAAGATATAGTGTCCCGTAACAATAGAAGTAACTAATCTCAATTGAGACCGAGATAGTGCAAATAAAGAATTCGTCTTAGACTCATCATACTTGGGCCAAATAATTCTAGCTACTCACCATGTGGATTCACGTTCCCACATGCGCGTATTAGCAGTTTACACTGCGTCAAAGGTATGCCAACAAGCACCCCGCTAGGCACTCTCATCCACAATATGATTACCGTTACTGTGACCCTGGATCCAAACTAGCCTAACATCCGAATGTCTCGCTATCTCATTAAGAGACACCCGGCATTCCGATGTTAACCTTGATGTCGTATAGACACCTGCTAAAGATCTTATGCCTGCCTTGCTGTTAGTAAAAATACAAATATCTCCCGATATTTTGTAATACCTCACCCAGTTAGCGGTCCGTTTGATAGCGAAAATCTCCGCTGAATAATACTGCACTCATTCGGCAGTCTGAAAGGTATCTTAATACCATAATCCTCAATATAGAAACCATCTCCAACCCTCCCCGTTTCGATCCATCGGTGTAGATTTTCATAACAGATGAGTAGTTCTCAGGGTGCCATATATCACATACAGGAAAAGAAGTGGAAAACTGACAGCCAAAGAATGGTTTCCGAGTACAGTAATCAACATCATTACGAATACACTCGGTGTAGTTCAAAATGCGAGCATGACCATAGTCGCGTCTAAGCCATGGACAGCCTATATTAAGTCTAACCGCAGCATTAAGGGCCATTTGTCTAGCCAGCAAGTCAACTGGTAACCGGTTGAGTATAGTGAAGAGGGCTCGAGTCGGCGTGGTACGCAGCGCACCCGTGATAAGAATGGCTATTGACCTGAGTACCTTCATGAAAATCTTACGATGAGTTTCTCTTTCCACGCTTCCCACCATACCACAACAGCATAAAAGAGTATTGGTTTGACCATCGCTTCATATATCCATCGTATACCACTAGGCTTAAGTCCCCAGTTGCGACCAATAGCCTTCTTGCAGATATAAATAGCCAATAAGGCCTTATAAGCTCTCGCCCGAATATTAAGACTCCAAGATAGCTTCCTATCAAGAATAGTCCTCAAGTATTTAGCACTCTACGAGAATTTCAGTATAGTGCCCTTTAGTTTAGGAGGGTTAAATTCTTCCACCTTATTTTTCTTTGTAAAGAGCAACAGCTCCGTTTTGACTACATTCACACTGAGACCGCAAGAGACGCTCCAGTTACTTAAGGTCTTCAGTGCAGCCTCCATGCGTTGAGATAGTGTTTCCACATGTTTGCCAGATACAGCTACCGCAACGTCATCAGCATATGCGATGCATTTTATCATCATATTATCGAGTTTCCGCAATAGAGTATTAATGGTCAGGCTCCACAAGAGAGGAGAAAGAACCTCTCCCTGAGGTGTGCCTCTGTAAGCCAATCTGCTAACACTGGTGGCACCCAAAGTAGAACTAATGATTCTGTTTCTGAGCAGTTTATCGATAAAGCTACACAAGTAACGTTCGATACCCAAACACAGCACAAAATTATTCGATTAATTTTTTTACTCGATTATTTTTTTTTTTATTTTATTTTGATTAAAAATTAACCCGGTTAAATTTTATTCGATTAAAAATTATTCGAATAATTTTTTATTCGATTAATTTTTTACTCGATGAAATTAATTAAATTTAAATTTTATATTCGAATAAATATACGAATAATTTCTGTATTCGATAATTTTCCAAATAATTTTTGTTATTCAAATAATTTTTTATTCGATTAATTTTTTACTCGATGAAATTAATTAAATTTAAATTTTTTTTATTTTAAATTCGAATATATATACGAATAATTTTTTTATTCAAATAATTATCCGAATAATTTTTTTTATTCGATTAATTATTTTAATAATTTTTTTTATTCGATTAATTATTTTAATAATTTTTTTTATTCGAATAATTATTTTAATAATTTTAATCTTTTTTTTAAAGATTTGTAAAATTTCATTAGAAAAATATTTTTGATTTTTTTTCGATTAATTTTTATTTTATTTTGATTAAAAATTAAACCGTTTAAATTTTATTCGATTAAAAATTATCCGAATAATTTGTTTTCGATTAATTTTTTACTCGATGAAATTAATTAAATTTAAATTTTATATTCGAATAAATATACGAATAATTTTTGTATTCAATAATTTTCCAAATAATTTTTGTTATTCAAATAATTTTTTATTCGATTAATTTTTTACTCGATGAAATTAATTAAATTTAATTTTTTTTATTTTAAATTCGAATATATATACGAATAATTTTTTTATTCGAATAATTATCCAAATTTTTTTTTTATTCGAATAATTATCCAAATAATTTTTTTTATTCGATTAATTATTTTAATAATTTTAATCTTTTTTAAAGAAAAATATTTTTGATTTTTTTTTTGATTAATTTTTATTTTATTTTGATTAAAAATTAAACCGATTAAATTTTATTCGATTAAAAATTATCCGAATAATTTGTTTTCGATTAATTATTTACTCGATGAAATTAATTGAATTTAAATTTTATATTCGAATAAATATACGAATAATTTTAGTTATTCGATAATTATCCAAATAATTTTTTTTTAATAATTGTAACCTTTTTTAAAGATTTGTAAAATTTTACTAGAAAAATATTTTTGATTTTTTTCGATTAATTTTTATTTTTATTTTATTTTGATTAAAAATTAAAACGGTTAAATTTTATTCGATTAAAAATTATTCGATTAATTTTTTTACTCCATGAAATTAATTTAATTTAATTTTGTTTATTTTATAAATATCCAAATAATTTTCAATTCAATAATTATCCAAAAAAATGTTATTCCAATAATTATCCGAATAATTTTTTTTATTCGAATAATTATCCGAATAGTTTTTTTTTATAATTTTAACGTTTTTTAAAGATTTGTAAAATTTTATTATAAAAATATTTTTGATTTTTTTCGATTAATTTTTATTTTATTTTGATTAAAAATTAAACCGGTTAAATTTTATTCGATTAAAAATTATTCGATTAATTTTTTTACTCCATGAAATTAAATAAATTTTGTTTATTTTATAAATATCCAAATAATTTTCAATTCAATAATTATCCAAAAAAAATGTTATTCCAATAATTATCCGAATAATTTTTTTATTCGAATAATTATCCGAATAATTTTTTTATTCGAATAATTATCCGAATAATTTTTTTTATAATTTTAACGTTTTTTTAAAGATTTGTAAAATTTTATTAGAAAAATATTTTTTAATTTTTTTTGTTTATATTGGCTTTAATTGCTTTAATTAAGGATTTATTAGCAATTTTAGATTTTTCTTAAAAAAAGGTCTTAAGTTTTGCCTTTAAGCCTCTCTAAACTTTTTCTTTTAAGCTTAATTAACAATTATTATCCAAATCTTTTCAAATTGTTTTTTTTTTAACAATCTGTTAAATTTTGTTTATTTCTTTCGTTTTATTCTCTAAAATAATTAAAACTTTTTATAATTTTTAAGCTTAAGCTTCTTTTTTATAACAAAATTTATATATTTTTTTTATTACACGTGTAAGAAAAAATAATTGCTGATATCAGCCAAAAAGAAAATCCAATTTTAAGCTAATTCTTCTTTTCATAAAAAACAAACCAAAGAGCATGGGAATTTAAAAAAAAAAAAAAACGAGGAGTGATTTTTATTAGCAAATTAATGCTGAAATGACGATTTTTTTGTTGGGTGTTTAATTTTGTTGCTGCTGTAAAAAGATCTGGAAAATAAATTTTTATTTTTCGTCAACGTCTTTTGTTGAAGAAATGAGTAGACAAGACAAACAAAAAGTGTTTGTTTTCATAATTTTTTTTCTATTTGTTTTAATTGTGGCTAAAGCAGGAGTAGAATTGTAAAAAAAAAGATGCTGATGTTTTATTCGGTTTCAAGTTAAAACTGTCTGATAAATTTTGTTGTAAATGACACTCTCTAATGCCAAGGCTGATGATAGACAAAGTAGACTTAATTTTTTTTTTTTTAATGAATTCATGGGAAAATTTTTTTTAAAAATTCTTAAGGCGTTAAAAAAAAGAATTAAATATTTTGGGTTTAAAAATTTAAACATGGTTGCTCTTAAGAATTGTTAAAACATTATTAATACAAAATAACTTACACACACATGCAGCCATCATGCACATACCAAGAGACAATCTGTTATATTAAACTTTAAGTGTCCTTGAAATTGACTCCCACTGCAAATTTTGTTGTAAATTATTCGTAAATTCCACAATGTTTCCATGCGTGCGCGTGCATCATAAAAATAAAATAAAATAAAAACAACTGTTGCCAAAGTTTTTCCATTTCAAATGAAAAATTGTTTTATTTCACAGAAAATTTTTCAAACACAAATATGATAAATCCTTTTTATAATTTCTTAACTAAAAGCTTTAGAGTGAAAATAATGAAAATCCGGGATCTCTAAAATGTTTCTTTAAAAATCTTTAATTAAAAAAGAAATCTAAAGAAAGCAATTGGAGCGTTATTATTAAAAAAAATCCTAATTTTCTTTCAAAGTTATAAATCCTTTATAAAAAGCTTTACAGTAAATAAAATTAAAATCTGTAGTATACTTTTTATATCATACATTTCTGACCTCATCACCTTCTACTTATTATATTTTTGGAAACTTTGTCCCAAATATTTGTTATGTTGTTAAGGGTTTCAAGGTTAAATTATTAAAATTCCTTTAATGTTCTTTTGTGTCTTTCTTTCTTTATTTTGTTATTTAAGTTTATTTTTATATAAATTGTTATTATTGTGCCAAATACATACTAATTTTGTCAACATAATGTAACCAATTTATACTTGTTTTATATATTTTCTTTTCTACTTTTTTAACGTCAAATGGATAAAAATATTTTTTCAATTTTGTTAATGTTTTCTAAAAACACAATAAAAGCGTTAAGCGACTTAACCACAAAGAAAAGTCTCTCTAAAAAGTATATAAATTTATTTTTCCCAACAATAATTCTTTCGAAATTTTCCCTAAAACTTCCAAATATTTATTTTCTTGCATTTTCATTTTATTTATTAATAAATCATTTTTAGACCTCAGGGTCATATAGTGGGTTAATTTAAATAAAGCCTAAAAAAGAAAAACAAATAATCCTAAAAATGTGGGTGGTTTTCTAGGTGGCAAAATCCTTTTCTTTTTCAATGGAATGTAATGTAATAAAATACTTTTACATAAATAATTATGTTTTGGAAATTGGAAGAAGAAAAAAAAGTATTTCTAAGTGGGTGGCAGTCTACAAAAGAAATTCAAGGTCAGCATTAACTGGTTTTATGTTTCACTAACTAAAAATAACTAACAAAAAAAGTTACAATTAACTAAAAACATGACTAAAATATAACTAGCTAACTAATAAGGATATTTTTGTCATGAGCATGAAGAAAACAAATGACATAGTTAACAAGTTTGAATAGAAAAAAACCGAATCAAAATCATCCGAAAAAAATAATTGGGGTATTTAGAATAGTATAATGTTTTTAGAAACGTATTAATCGAATTAACTTAATCAGTGTATCAGGAGTCAATTAAAAACTGTTTATTTTATAAATTTTTCTGGTTGTTTTTGCTTAAACTTTATTTAGTTTACCTTAAACTTAGTTTTATTTATCTTAAACTCGGCAATCGGTTAAAAACTGTTTATTTTATAAATTCGTTTGGGTTTTTTGCTCAAACTTGATTAAATTTATCGTAAACTTAGTTTAATTTGTCTTAAACTTAGTTTAATTTGTCTTAAACTTGGTTTATTTATCTTAAACTTAGATTAATTTGTACAAACCTAGATTAATTTATCTTAAACTTAGTTTAATTTATATAAACTTAGATTTATTTATCTTAAACTTAGTTTAATTTATCTTAAACTTAGTTTAATTTATCTTAAACTTAGTTCAATTTACCTTAAACTTGGTTTAATGTATGTTAAACTCCATTTGGTTCATTTTGACCTAAAATTTTTATATTAAATAAATTAAATTTACTTTAAATTTGTTCCAGTTAACCTTAAACTAGGGTTATTTTATTCTAAACTTCATTGCTTATCTTAAACTTGATTCGTTATATCTTAAACTTACTTTGTTTTATCTTAAACTGAGATTAAACTTAAATGTTTATATTAAACTTTGTTTTATTTAGATTAAACATAATTAAACTTGGTTTATTTTTTCTTAAACTTGGATTAGTAAAACTTAAACTTTTAATTTTTATATTAAACTTTGTTCCATTTGCATTAAACTTGATTAAACTTAGTTTATTATATTTTAAACTTAGTTTATTGTTTAACAAACTAAGATTATTTTGTCTTAGACTTAAATTTTTATATTAAAGTTTATTTAGTTAACATAAAACATGATTTTTTAATTGAAATTTGGTCTATTATATCTTAAACTATGTCTATTATATCTTAAACTTGGTTTATTTAACCTTAAACTTATGTTTGTGTATTAATCTTTGATAAATTTACTTTAAACTTGTTTCATTTTATCTTAAACGTGGTTAATTTTTTCTTAAACTTGCATTAGTTTACCTTAAACTTAAATATTTATATTAAGCTTTATTAAATCTATATTAAACTTGGATTATTATATCTTAAACTAGGTTTATTTTATCTTAAACTTCGATTAGTTTACCTTAAACTTGAATTTTATACTAATTTTTGTTTTATTTGCATTAAACTTGATTAAACTTGTGTTATTATAACTTAAACTTAGTTTATTTTTTCTTAAGCTTTGATTAATTTGCCTTAAACTAAAGTTTTTATATTAAACTTTGTCAAATTTACATTAAACTTGACCTTTTAACCTCAACTTGTTTCATTATATCATCAAACTAATTATTTTTTTCTTAAACTTGGTTTATTTTTTCTTAAACTGAGATTAGTTTAACTTAAACTGAATCTTTTTTATTAAATTTTGTTCCATTTACATTAAACTTGATTAAACTTAGTTTATTATATTTTAAACTAAGTTTATTTTTTCCCAAACTCGGATTATTTTGTCTTTAACTAAAATTTTTATATTGAAGTTTATTCAGTTAACATTAAACTTGATGTTTTTAATGTAAATTTTATTTATTATATCTTAAACTATGTCCATTATATCTTAAACTTGGTATATTTTACCTTAAACTTATGTTTGTGTATTAATCTGTGATAAATTTACATTAAACTTGTTTCATTTTATTTTAAACATGGTTAATTTTTTCTTAAACTTGGATTAGTTTACCTTAAACTTAAATATTTATATTAAGCTTTATTAAATTTATATTAAACTTGGTTTATTATATCTTAAACTAGGTTTATTTTATCTTAAACTTCGATTAGTTTACCTTAAACTTGAATTTTTATACTAATTTTTGTTTTATTTACATTAAACTTGATTAAACTTGTGTTATTATAACTTTAACTTAGTTTATTTTTTCTTAAGCTTTGATTAAACTAAAGTTTTTATATTAAATTTTGTTAAATTTACATTAAACTTGATCTTTTAACCTAAACTTGTTTTAGTATATCATAAAATTTATTGTTTCTTATACTTGTATTTGATTATCTTAAACTCAAATTTTTATATAAACCTTTGTTCTATTTACATTAAAGTTTATTAAACTTAGTTGATTTTTTCTTAAACTTGGATTAGTTTATCTTAAATTCAAGTTTGTCTGTTTAACTTTATTCAATTAATACTAAACTTAATTTGTTAATTTAAACTTGGTTAATTATATTTTAAACTAGGTCCATTATATCTTTAACTTGGTTTATATTATCTTAAACTTATATTTTTATATTAAACTCCGGTTTAGTTTATCCTAAACTTTGCTCTTTAATTTAAACATAAAATAATTCGTCTTATATGTGACTTTACCTTTAACTTAGTTTTTTTTATTATATATTTGATTCAGTAAATTTCTAACTGTTTTTATATAAAACTTGGTTTATGGAAACTTAAACTTGAGTCTCTTAATCTTCAACTTGAGTTTTTATATTCAACATTATTTAATTTATTTTAAAATTTGTCTATTTAATTTTAAACTGGGCTGAGTTTATTATAAACTAGATTTTGTGTCTTAAACTTGTTTAAATTTGGACATAAACTTAGTTTAATATAAACTGAAGGTTTAAAGGTAATTTTTATAGAGCCTTTTTTATTTAAACTTCATTAAGTTTAAACTAAACTTGACATTTATTAGAAATTTTATTTCAATTTAATTACAGTCTATTATTTTAAGTTAATCTTAATATTTATTCATCATAAACTCAGTTTATTTTTCTTTAAACTTAGTTTAATGAATCCGAAGCTTATCTCAAATTAATAATTTAGAAAATAAATTTTCAAAATTATCATTTTCTTTCCATTTCTTTAACACTTTCTTTGACATCTTTTTGAAGACCCAAATCTTTCTTTTGTTCAAAAATTATTAATTTGTTTAAATTATAATCTGTGTTTAAATTTAAATTTAACTCTTGCTTTATTAAAGTTAATTGTCTTTTAAACTTCTTTTGTTTAAAATTCTTTTTATAATTTATAACAAGAATTAGTTAAAGACTTCTTTTGAAGTCTTTTAACTTTTAAATTTCTTAACAAATTTCTTTTTTCTTTTTCTTTCTTTTCTATTTAAACCCAGAAACTAAATTTCACTTTCATTTAATTGTTAATTAAACGACAAATTGTTGGGTTTTTTCTTTGCCTCTCTATTAATGTTGTTGTTTCTTTTTTATTGAGTTAAACGTGTTTAACAAATGTTTTTCTTTGGGTTAAACACTTTTGTTTTCTTGTGTTTCTTTATTTTTTTCTAGCTCTAAGTTTAACTTTTATTTTCTGTGTCTAATTTTTTTCTTCAGTTATTTTTCTAGTTCAACAATTAAAAGTGAAAACGAATGTTAGAAAGAAATAAAAATAAATTTAAAACACTTTCGTTTCGTGCGTCACAATTACATTTAAGTGTTTGTTGTTGTTGTTGTTGTTACTGTGGAGTTTTGAAATTAAAAAATCACAACACGCATGCGCAAATTCCCCAAAATAAACTGCAAAAAAATTGATAGCAAGTTAATTTCAATTAAACAAAATTTTAATATAAAATGTAAGAAAATCCATAATACAAGTTTAAGATAAACTAAAACAAGTTTAAGATAAAATATTAAGTATAAAATAAACTAAACCAAGCTAAAAATAACTCAAGCTTAAGATAAACTAAAACAAGCTTAATACAAGTTATAAAATATTTAAGTTGATTAATTTTAAGAAAAAGTAAACTTAGATTAAGACGAAATAAACAACGTTTAAGATAACTCGAACCTAGTTTAAGATAAAAAGTAAAGTTTAAAATAAAACAATCCAAGTTTAATATAAACTGAATAAAGTTTAAAATAAAATGTAAAGTTTAAGATGTTTTGTTTCAAGTTTAAGATAAAATAATCTAAGTTTAATATAAACTAAGCCAAGTTTAAAATAAAATATAAAGTTTAAGGTGATATATTTTAAGTTTAAGATAATACAGTCCAAGTTTAACATAAGCCAAGTCCAGTTTAAGACAAAATATAAAATTTAAGATCATATATCTCAATTTTAAGATAAAATAATCCAAGATTAACATAAACTGAATCGAGTTTAAGAGAAAATTGTTGTCATTTATGGTTAAAAATAAAATTTAAGCAGAACCGAATCAAGTTTAGGATATATAAATAAAGTTTAAGATAAATTAAATACAGTTTAAGACAATATAATTCGATTTAAAAGCAAATTTAACATAATTGTAGATAAAACTTAATTTAAATAAATATTTAACAAAGTTTAAGGTAAAATAAATAAAGTTTAAGATAAATTGAATAATTTTTTACATAAAACTTAAGTTTAATAAAAAACTAACAAAGTTTATGGTAATTTAATCCAAGTTTAAGGTAACTTAAAGAAAGTTTAAAATATTGTGAATCGAGTTTAATATAAACTGAATCAAGTTTTTGAAAATAGTAGAGACCAAGATAATATATTTCAAGATTAAGATAAAGCAATTCAAGTTTAACATAAACTGAACCCAGTTTAAGGCAACATTGTTCAAGTTAACGATAAATTTGACAAAGTTTAACATAAACTAAATAAAGTTTAAGACAAAATAATATAATTTTAAGGCAAATTTAACATAATTGTAGATTAAACTTAAGTTTAATAAATATTTAACAAAGTTTAAGATGTTTTTAAGCAAGTTTAAGTCGAAATAAATAAAGTTTAAGCTAAAATTATAATTTTTTTTACATAAAACATATATTTAATGAAAAGTTAACCAAGTTTAAGATAATTTAAACTAAGTTTAAGGTTATTTAAACTAAGTTTAAGGTAATTTAAAATAAATTTAAGTTAATTTAAACCAAGTTTAAGATATTTTTAGTGTGACATAAACTGAATCTGAGCTTAAACAAGTTTAAGCTCATTTAATTAAAATTCAGGCTTTTTTAAACCAAGTTTAAAATAAATTAATTAAATTTTTTAGATTAAAACAAGTTAAACATAAATTTACCAAAGTTTAGGGTAATTTAAAGCAAATTTAAGATAATTTAATCCAAGTTTTAAATAAATTTTAAGTTAAAGATATTTTTAAACAAGTTTAAGATAAACTAACTAAAGTTTAAGATAAAATTAATTAATTCTTTGCATTAAAGACAAGTTATGTACAAATTTATCAAAGTTTAAGCTTATTTAAAGCAAGTTTAAGCTAATTTAAATCAAGTTTAAGCTAACTTAATCCAAGTTTTTTAAAATTGTTAAGTTTAAGAATAAAGTTACTCAAGTTAAAGATAAACTTATTTAACTTTTTTAGATTAATGACAATTTTATTATAAATTTACGATGGTTTAAGTAAATTTAAACAAAGGTAAGTTTTTTTTTTTTTTGGTTAGTTTAAAATAAATCTATTTAATTTGTTGGAATAAAGACTAGATTAGTATAAATTCATTAGAGTTTAGGTTAATTTTTTAAGTTTAAGATATTTTTAAGGCAGTTTAAAATAAACTAATTTAATTTTGTATATAAAGGACAAGTTTTATATAAACTTAACAAAGTTTAAGCTTATATAAACCAAGTTTAAGCTTTTTTGATCCAAGTTTAAAATAATTCTTAAGTTTAAGATATTCTTAAGCAAGTTTAAGATAAATTAAATGAAGTTTAAGATAAATTTATTTAAGCCTAAAAATTAAGGTTAAGTTTAACATAGATTTACCAAAGTTTAAGCTAAGTTAAACCAAGTTCAAATTATTTTGAATTAATTTTAAGATAAATTTATTTAATTTTTTAGGTCATAAACAAATTTGATGTAAATTTCGGGTGTTTACGGTAATTTAAACCAAGTTTATGTTATTCTTAAGCAAGTTTAGGATAAATTTATTAAATTTTTATGATTAAAGACAGGTTTACTATAAATCAGACAAAGTTTAAGCTAGTTTAAACCAAATTTATGTTATTCTTAAGCAAATTTATGATAAATTAATTTTTTTTTTTGATTAATAATAAATTAACTATAAATAAAATAGATTTTATGCTAACTTCTTAAAGTTTAAGCTAAATTTATTATATTTGTTTGATTAAAAACAAATTTACTATAAATCAACCAAAGTTAAAGCTAATTTAAACTTGGTTTAAGTTATTTTTAAGCGAGTTTAAGATAGATTTATTACATTTTTTAGATGAAAAACAAATTTACTAAAAATCAACGATAGTTTAAGCTAATTTAAACCAAGTTTAACTTTTTTAAACCAAGTTTAAGTTTTATTAAGTAAGTTTAAGATAAATTTATTTATTTATTGAGATTAAAAACAAGTTTAGTACAAATTTACTAGAATATAAGCCAATTTAAACCAAGTTTGGGTAATTTTTAATTAAGTTTAAGTAATTTTTAATTACGTTTAAGATAAACTTTTTTAATTTTTTACATAAAAAATAAGTTAAGTGCAAATTTATAAAAGTTTAAGCTAATTTAAACCAGGTTTAATTATTTTTAAACCAAGTTTAACTTTTTTTAAACCAATTTTAAGTTTTCTTAAGTAAGTTTAAGATAAATTTATTTATTGAGATTAAAAACAAGTTTAGTACAAATTTACTAGAATATAAGCCAATTTAAACCAAGTTTAAGTAATTTTTAATCAAGTTTAAGTAATTATTAATTACGTTTAAGATAAACTGTTTTAATTTTTTACATAAAAAATAAGTTAAGTGCAAATTTATTAAAGTTTAAGCTAATTTAAACCAGGTTTAATTATTTTTAAACCAAGTTTAAGCAATTATTATGTACATAATACAGTTTTTATCAAAAACTTAACTTATAATTTAATTAATGCTGTAATTAACTTAAATTATAATCTTGTTAAAAAAAAAAAAATTGGGTCCCTTTTAAATGATGTCAAAGAAAGTGTTTAAAAAAAAACAACAATTATACATAAATTTAAATGATTTACAAATTATCTGTTATAATTGCTTAACAATTCTTTTTAAACACCTAACATTAACTATTAATAAAAAAAAATTAACACTATTTTATGAAAAAAAAAAAAAAATAAAATAAAAAAATTTGTTCAAACCACAAATGAACTTTTAGAGTTTATTGAACTTTTTACAACAGAAACAAATTATAAAAAAAAAAGAAATTTTTGTTAATAAATGTACATAAAATTAAACAAAATAATAAGGTAAAATTTATGATTTACAAGGGGCAAAAGTAATTTCTGTAGAATTAAAAAGAAAACATTTTTCAAATGAGAAGAAAATATATGAGATATAGATTTAAAACTTTTAAAGGAACCCCCCAAAAAATTATATAAAAACAAATATTAGATACACTTAATTAAGGTTAAGTTAAAGTTAATCAAGTTTAAAATCATTTAAACTAAGTTTAAAATATATTAAACTTAGTTTGAGATAAATAAATTTAATTAAATTTCTTTAAATTTTTCTGCATATTAAATGTATTAGATCTGGCAGAATAAACTAAACCTAGATTAAAATAAGATCTAAACATAGTTTAAAATCATTAAGCCTGGTTTAAGCCAAACAATTTTATTCACAAACAAAATAATTTGCTTTAAAATAGAAAACATTTTTTCCCTGCTTTAATATTTTTTTAAATTTTTAACACTTTATCCCCTTCTCCCCTTTAACAAATGTTTAACCAACTCTTGTAGCTCTTAGCTTGTTAATGAGAAAGTGAATTTAAGTTGCATTTCAACAACATTTTTTTTTTTTTTTTTGTAAACAAACTAGGTCAAAACAGCTGATCGTTAATTTATGTTAAAGTGTACTGTTAAAAGCATGTTGTTGTTGTTGTTACACACACTAACATGTAAAAACAAGAAATTTTGTATGACTGACACATAAACCCGTCTATAGACGAACTTTTTTTAATCAAGTTTATCAGTCACACACTTAAATATGTATGAATTTTGAATTTAAACAGTTTCTAATGTTATGGTAGGTTTTTGTTTTGGTTTATTTTCCTGCTCTTTCTTTTTCGCTCTTCACTCTATTACTTTGGCTTGTCAAACATCTTTAAGCTAAAAAAAAAAAAAATGGAAAAAAGTATTTACTTTTATTGTATTTTAATTGTAACAGACAAGTAAAAGTGAAATTTATTATTTTTTTTTTTATTTGTCTTATAAATTTTTGGTAATTGTTTTGGTTTTTAAACTAAATAGCAGAGTCAGGCAGGCCGTGTGGCTTATTTGATTTTTTTTTATGATCACACACATACTTACACACACAATAAGTATTTGAAAATAGAAAGCTTCAATTATTTGTTTATCTAATGGGTTTTTTTTTTTTTCTTTGGTGATTTCATTTTTTTTTTTTTTATTATTATTGTTGTTATTATATTAATTGTTGTAAATAAATGTAGGTGTTTTGTAAATTGGAAATGCAGTGTGAATAATTTTGTTTAAAAACTAAATTATAATAATTAATAAATTGTTGTTGGATAAAAGAAAACTTCTAAAAAGTTTTGAAGATAAAAAAAAAAAAGGAAAATTTAGTAAGAAAAGGACTTTAATATTTTTCAAAATTTATAGAACAAAGTTTAAGATATATAAAACTAAGCTTAATATAAAAACCCAATATTAGAATAATTTAAACCAGGTTTAAGATAAAATAAAACAAGTTTAAGCCAAATTAATAAAAGTTTAAGAAAAGTGACATGTTTAATATAAAAACTCAAGTTTAAGAAAAAATAAACCAAGTTTAAGTTAAACTGAACGAAGTTTAAGATAAAATAAATCATATTTAATATAAAAATTCTAATTTAAGATAAACTAAGCCAGGTTTAAAGTAAAATAAAGCAAGTTTAGGATAAACTAAACCAAGTTTAAGGTATAATAAAGCAAGTTTAAGATAAAAATTAATATTGAAAATAATATAAACCAAGTTTAAAACAAAATCAACCAAGTTTAAGATAAAATTAACAAGGTTTAAAATTAAATAAAACTTAAATTAAAATTAAAAGGATAAATTAAGTTAAGTTTAAGGTAAAATAAAGCAAGTTTAAGATAAACTAAAGCCAGTTTAAGGTAAACTAAAGTAAGTTGAAGATAAAAATTATTATTTAAGCTGTAATAAACCAAGTTTTATATAAAATAAACGAAGTTTAAGTTAAACGGAACAAAGTTTAAGATAAATTAAAACATACTTTATATAATAACTCAAATTTAAGATAAACTAAGCCAGGTTAAAGGAAAAATAAAGCAAGTTTAAGATGAATTCAACCAAGTTTAAGATAGAAATTAATACTTAAAACGAAATAAACTAAGTTTAAGGTAAAATAAATCAAGTTTAAGTATAACTGAACGAAGTTTAAGATAAATTAAAACATACTTAATATAAAAACTCAAAATTAAGATAAACTAAACCAGGTTTAAAGTAAAATAAGGCAAGTTTAAGATAAATTAAAGCCAGTTTAAGGTATAATAAAGCAAGTTAAAAATAAAAATTATTGTTGAACATGACATGAACCAAATTTAAAATAAAATAAACCAAGTTTAAAATAAAATAAATAAAGTTTTAGATAAATTAAAACATACTTAATATAAAAACTCAAAATTAAGATAAACTAAACCAGGTTTAAGGTATAATAAAACAACTTTTAGAGAAAAAAATATTTCAGATGAAATGTACAAAGTTTAAGATAAATTTAACCAAGTTTAAGGTAAAATAAAATAAGTTTAGTATTAAAATTATTATTTAAGATGGGATAAAACAATTTTTAAATAAAATAAGCCAAGTTTAAGTGCAACAAAGGAAAGTTTAAGAAAAATTTAATAATGTTTAATATAAAAACTTAAGTTTAAGAGAAATTAAACCAAGTTTAAGATAAAATAAACCAAGTTTAAATAGAACTATTTAAAGTTGAATAAAAATTTAACCAAGCTTAAGGAAAAAATTAAAGTTTAAGATAAACTAAAACAAGTTTAAGGTAAAATAAAACAAGTTTAAAGTAAAATAAAGCAAGTTTAGGTTCATGGTCTAGTTTACAGTCTATAATCTAGTCAATAGTTTAATCAAGTCCATAGTTTAGTCTAAAGTTCAGAATAAAATCTAGTTTATAGTTTAGTCTATATTAGTTTATAGTAGACTATATTCTAGTCTATGTTCTTATATGTAGTCTAGATATCATATAGTATTTTGCCTAGTTTTAACTCCAATCAAATATTTCTTATTTCTTGTCAATTAAATTTCACTTTCAGCAGAACAAAATCATTAAAACTATGATTAAATTCATAACACTTTTACTGCAATAATTACTACTTAAAAAAAGAAGAAATATAATCAATTATCACCAACAATTTTAAATTGCTTACTCATTAACCTTAATTTTAATCATCTAAACTTCTTCTCCCTTGTCAAAAAGAAACTTCACTTTAGATTTATTAAAAAGACTCAGAAAAAAAAAAATACTTTCGCTTAAAGAAAGACAAACTTACAGCAAATCAGGTCAACAAACTTTTGTTTTTAAAGTTGAACATGAAAGAAAGTGAAGATTTTTTTTCTGTGATTAAGATGAAGTTTTTTCTTTTTTTTTAATTGTAAAACAATAGACAAAAAAATTAATAAAAAAAAACATTCAAAAGACACCAAAACATTTTGGAAATTATATGCAGTTGCTTACAAATGTGGGTCATTTTTAAATGTTTAATATGGAAAATAATAAAACAAAATATATTTCAACATTGCTACAAAGTCCATGAGAGTGAAAAAAAAAGTCATTGAACTTTTTGAACAAAAATTTCACTTTAAATTTCAAAACCCTCAAGTAGAGGTTTTCGTTTAATTCAAATTTTGTTGAATTGTCTTGGTTGGTAGTTTAGGCTCGATTAAAATCACGAGACATTGTTGTAAAATATACAACAACACAATATGTAAAGAAAAGAAAAGTGAAATTTTTATTTCAAACCAAAAGGTTTTTGACTTTTTACCAGCAACTGACTGAAACAGCAGCAGCAGCGTTAAACATAACAAGTTTTAAGCGAAAGTGATCTAAAAACTGTTTAACAAGGGGAATAGCAGGGCTTAAAACTATGCTGCATTAATAAAAAAATCGTTGTACTCTAATTCACGCATGCTTAACATACACATTATTACTGCCAATGCTTTTTTATTTTTACTTGCAAGTCCCTGTCGGTATAAAAATGAGTAAGCGAGTGCGCTGTTAAACATTTAGAGCGGAACCAAACATAGAAAGAAATACTACAATACATCACGGTTTTATTTTAATTTTTTTATATAAAATTTTACTTTCTTTTAATGAATGCATTGTGGCTGCGTTCATTCCGTTTACAAATGTTGGTTTACGATTTTATTTTTATATTTTTTTTTTTTTTTTTGTAGGCATGATTTGTGTTGAAATATTATGCCAGGGAAATTTTGTTAACGATCAATAGTAGTTAGTCAGTCAGTCAACAGCAAATGAAATCAAAAGTCATTGAACTGTTTTCAAAAGCTAAAATGCGTTCGCTCGATCTTTATGTAGTAGCTGCTGGTGACGCGCGTGTATTTGCTTGGTTGGCTTTCTTAGCTAAAATGAAAGTGATTTGTGATTATGACCCACTTATGATCACTTAAACAAGAGATATGTATGTATAATAGGTAAAGTATTTATTTATCTTTTATTGAAATAAACAAGACTTGTAAGTTTCAATGAAGTGTGAAATAAATGCAGCAAAAAATAGAAAATATCATAATTTCTACAATATGAAATAAAATCTCAGCTATAGCTTAAACTATAGTCTCAGCTATAGAATATATCATCAGCTGTAAACTTAACTATAATTTCAGCTGTAGACTAAACTATAGCCTCAGCTAAAAACTAAACTATAGCCTCAGCTGTATACTAAACTATAGTCTCAGCTATAGATTAAACTATAGTCTCTGCTAAACTACAATCTCAGCCATAGACTAAACTATAGTCTCAGCTATAGACTAAACTATAGTCTCAGCTATAGACTAAACTATAGTCTCAGCCATAGACTAAACTATAGTCTCAGCTATAGACTAAACTATAATCTCAACTAAATAAATAATAGTCTTAACTATAGAGTAAACTATAGTCTCAGTTATAGACTAAACTATAGTTTCAGACATAGACTAAAGACTAAATAATAGTCTCTGCCATAGACTTAACTATAATTTCAGCTATTGACTAAACTATAGTCTGTGTCATAGACTGAATTATAGCCTCAGCTGTAGACTAAACTATAGTCTCAGCCATAGACTAAACTATAGTCTCTGCTATAGAATAAACTATAGTTTCAGCTATAGAATGAACTATATTTTCAGCCATAGACTAAACAATAGTCACAGCTGTAGATTAGATCAGCTAAAGAGTAAACTATAGTCTCTGCTATAGAATAAACTATAGTTTCAGCTACAGAATAAACTATAGTCTCAGCTGTAGACTAAACTGTAGTCTCAGCTATTGACTGAACTATAGTCTAAGCTATAGACTATACTGTGGTCTCAGCTGTAGACTAAACTATAGTCTCTACTATAGACTAAACTATAGCCTCAGCTAAAAACTAAACTATAGCCTCAGCTGTATACTAAACTATAGTCTCAGCCATAGACTAAACTATAGTCTCAGCTAAAAACTAAACTATAGTCTCAGCCATAGACTAAACTATAGTCTCTGCTATAGACTAAACTATAGCCTCAGCTAAAAACTAAACTATAGCCTCAGCCATAGACTAAACTATAGTCTCAGCCATAGACTAAACTATAGTCTCTGCTATAGACTAAACTACAGCCTCAGCTAAAAACTAAACTATAGCCTCAGCTGTATACTAAACTATAGTCTCAGCCATAGACTAAACTATAGTCTCTGCTATAGACTAAACTATAGTCTCAGCTAAAAACTAAACTATAGTCTCTGCTATAGACTGAACTATAGTCTTAGCTATAGACCTGATTATAGTCTCAGCTTTAGAATAGATTATAGTCTCAGCCATAGAATAGGCTATAGTCTCAGCTACTAGATTATAGTCTTAGCTATAGACTAAACTATAGTCGTAGCTATAGATAAAACTATAGTCTCAGTTTTAGAATAGACTAGTATCAACAATATAATAAACTAAAATCTCAGCTATAGACTAGACTATAGTATCAGATATGGAATAGACCATAGTCTCTCCTGTAGCTGAGGAATAGATTATAGTTTAAGCTATGTAATAGAGTATAGTTTCAGTTATAGTATGAGCTAATGATTATAGTATTGTTTCAGTTTACGTCTAGACAATGTCTTCACTGGTTTAGTCTAGTCTATAGAGGCGAATTTATTGTTATTTTTATTAATTTCTTCCTGCTCATTTCTTTGTTATAGTTTTTATTGCAATTTATTATTTCTTTTTAATATTTTTTTAAAATTCTTTAATAATTTATATTCAGCAAATTTCATTTTGTTTATAATTAAAAACTAGAACAGACATCTAACTATTTATAAGGAAAAAAAATAAGTAACAAAACCTTTGTTTATATTAAATTTTAAATATTGTTTTTTCTTTCTTTCAATTAAAGAATTATGATGATTTTGTAAATATTTTATTTATTATTATATTTTGGTCTGGGTCTTTGGTATTCTTAAGAATTCAATATTATTTTTTTAATAATAAATATTTATTTATTTTTTTGTAGTTTAATTACGAAACTTAAACTTAAGGTTTAGAATTACATTGAACTTGATTATTAATTATGAAGCGCAAATATATGGCAAATGATTTTCATGTCATTAAAACGTGCTCAAAATGTGTAAAAAAATATATATTAATTCTATATAAACAAATATAAAGAAACCAATAGGAGGAAGGGTAGTGTTTAGTAGAAACGTAAATATTTAACATTTTGTAATAAATATAGTTTTCTTTACTACATTTGTAAGGTTAACATTGTTGTAAATATAATTATTTTCCGGGTTAGAATTAAAACAACTTTGTTGCAAATGTTTAAAATAATTAGTTAAATATTGATATAAAAACTTAGATAAGATAAGGAAAATAAATTGTTTGAAATTAAAAAAAAAGAACAATATAAAAAAGAGTTACATAAAAAACGGTTATATAAAAAGAGTCCCTACCACAGACTGTAGACAAGTATATGGACAATACTATAGACTAAGTTATAGTTTAAATTACAGCCTAAACTCAAAACAATAAAATTTAATTATGATGTATATTGTTTAAAATGAAATAAACTCTTTTCCTTATTACTAACAAATATTTCATTGGAATTTGTAAAAATAACATTTAACCAACAACAATATAAACAACATAATTTTTGTTTACAATGCCTGCTGACGACATCAATTTCAATATGTGTTATATCGCGTATTATAGTAGATCTAAACATTTTTAGAGCGAAAATAAACAAAACAACAAAAATATATTTATATTATTTAGAAGACTAATTCCCTGACTGCACCCTATAACCTTTTTGAAATTAAACAAAAAAAAAAAAAAAAAAAAAATTGTGTATAAAGCTCAAGGTCTTTGTAGCTTAACAACAACGACAAATACAAAAAAAATTTATACAAATTACTTTTAATTCTGTTTAGTAAAAATGACTCGGTATACGTAGTTTTTTCTATTTTACTCTAATTAGTTTTTTTATTTTTGTACACAAATATTTTTTGTTGTTTTTGTAGTAGTTTTATTACTTTATCGTTGTTGTTGTTTGACATTGAATTTGAAAGCTTTTTAATATTTTTTTGTAAATACTTTACACGTGTTCAAAAGCAACAATAGTAACATTAACACGACATAAACACGCAGTTTTTAATTAGAATTACAGCAAAAAAAAAAAAAAAAATATGTATAAATTATAGTGAAGCTATTTTTATAGAGTTCAGGAAATGAAAGTTTTAGATAAGAAACATAATATATATAGAGTTTAATAGTATCTAACTGAAACTACTATAATCTATAGCAGAGACTAAGAGCTGAGAATATATTTTATTCCATAGCTATGAGAATATAGTTTGTTCTATAGCTAAGGCTAAAGTTTATTCTATACCTGAGGCTATAGTTTATTCTATAGATGAGCCTATAGTTTAGTCTATAGCTGAAACTATAGTTTATTCTATAGCTGAGACTATTGTTAAGTCTATAGCTGAGACTATAGTTTAGTCTGTAGCTGAAACTATAGTCTAGTCTATAGCTGAAACTACAGTTTAGCTTAAAGCTGAGGCTATAGTTTAGTCTATAGCTGAGACTATAGTTTAATCTATAGCTGAGACTATAATTTAGTCTATAGCTGAGACTATAGTTTAGTCTATAGCTGAGACTATAGTTTAGTCTATAGTTGAGACTATAGTTCAGTCTATATCATAAACTATAGTTTATCCTATAGCTGAAACTATAGTTTAGTCTATAGCTGAGACAATAGTTTAGTCTATAGCTGAAACTATAGTTTAGTCTATAGCTGAAACTATAGTTTAGCCTATAGCTGAGACTATAGTTTAGTCTATAGCTGAGACTATAGTTTAGTCTATAGTTGAGACTATAGTTCAGTCTATAGCTGAAACTATAGTTTATCCTATAGCTGAAACTATAGTTTAGCCTATGGCTGAATCTATAGTTTAGTCTATAGCTGAGACTATAGTTTAGTCTATAGCTGAGACTAAAGTTTAGTCTATAGCTGAAACTATAGTTTAGCCTATAGCTGAGACTATAGTTTAGTCTATAGCTGAGACTATAATTTAGTCCATAGCTGAGACTATAGTTTAGTCTATAGCTGAAACTATAATTTAGTCTATAGCTGAGACTATAGTTTAGTCTATAGCTGAGACAATAGTTTAGTCTATAGCTGAGACAATAGTTTAGTCTATAGCTGAAACTATAGTTAAGTCTATAGCTGAAACTATAGTTTAGTCTATAGCTGAAACTATAATTTAGTCCATAGCTGAGACTATAGTTTAGTCTATAGTTGAGACTATAGTTCAGTCTATAGCTGAAACTATAGTTTATCCTATAGCTGAAACTATAGTTTAGTATATAGCTGAAACCATAGTTTAGCCTATAGCTGAATGTATAGTTTAGTCTATAGCTGAGACTATAGCTTAGTCTATAGCTGAGACTATAGTTTAGTCTATAGTTGAGACTATAGTTCAGTCTATAGCTGAAACTATAGTTTATCCTATAGCTGAAACAATAGTTTAGTATATAGCTGAAACTATAGTTTAGCCTATAGCTGAATCTATAGTTTAGTCTATAGCTGAGACTAAAGTTTAGTCTATAGCTGAAACTATAGTTTAGCCTATAGCTGAGACTATAGTTTAGTCTATAGCTGAGACTATAATTTAGTCTATAGCTGAGACTATAGTTTAGTCTATAGCTGAGTCTATAGTTTAGTCTATAGCTGAGACTATAGTTTAGTCTATAGCTGAGGCTATAGTTTAGTCTATAATTGAGGCTATAGTTTAGTCTATAGCTGAGACTATAGTTTAGTCTATAGCTGAAACTATAGTTTAGCCTATAGCTGAGACTATAGTTTAGTCTATAGCTGAGACTATAGCTTAGTCTATAGCTGAGGCTATAGTTTAGTCTATAGCTGAGGCTATAGTTTAGTCTATAGCTGAGGCTATAGTTTAGTCTATAGCTGAGACTATAGTTTAGTCTATAGCTGAAACTATAGTTTAGCCTATAGCTGAGACTATAGTTTAGTCTATAGCTGAGATTATAATTTAGTCGATAGCTGAAACTATAGTTTAGTCTATAGCTGAGACTATAGTTTAGTCTATAGTTGAGACTATAGCTTAGTCTATAGCTGAGACTCTAGTTTAGTCTACAGCTGAAACTATTGTTTAATCTGTAGCTGAGACTATCGTTTAGTCTACAGCTAAGACTATAGTTCAGTCTATATCTGAGACTATAGTTTATTCTTACCTAAAACTATTGTTAAGTCTATAGCTGAGACTATAGTCTATTCTATAGCTGAAACTATTGTTTAGTCTGTAGCTGAGACTATCGTTTAGTCTACAGCTAAGACTATAGTTCAGTCTATATCTGAGACTATAGTTTATTCTATACCTAAAACTATTGTTAAGTCTATAGCTGAGACTATAGTCTATTCTATAGCCGAAACTATAGCCTAGTTCATAGCTAAGACTATAGTTAATTCTGTTGCTGAGAATATAGTCTAGTCTATAGCTAAGACTATAGTCTATGCACAACAATCACACAACAATATACGTTGTAAACCAACAACAACAAAAGTTTAAATAATGAATGAAATAAAATAAAAAATGTAAAAGAAAGTGAAATCAACAACAACAACAAAAATTGCAGTTGTAAATTAAATTATGTTTAAAAGACCAGAGAAGAAAAGAGAAATAAAAGAAATTTCATGAAAGAAAGTGACATTTACAACAACATACATATCAATTCATTGAACCACATAATAAACTTAAACTTAAACTTAAGCAACAACAACTATAATAATGATCATAAAAAACGCTCTATAAATGAAACATTTATTTGAAGTTGAATAAAAACGAAACATATTTCAATATGGAGGGGGAAATTTTTGTTCAAAAAATACAACAGTTGGTACGATGGTCTGTAAAGCAAACTATAATGGAGAAAGGGTTTTATATAGGGAGCGTTTTTTTTAGACGTCATGTCAATAAACGTTATTGAGTTCAAACAAATCTTAAGGGTTTATTGAACTTTTTGAATAAAAAAAAAAAAAGAAAGTAAAAATAAATAATGCAACAAATAGCAGAGGGTAAATAAAAGAAATTTTAATTAAAAAAAAAAAAAAACACATAGTTGAGGGTATTTAAATTATAAAAATTTTCTAAACCCTTTTTAAAAAAAAATTTAATATGCAAACTAAAAAAGTTCATTAAACTTTCTTTAGTTTCAAACTAAGGTAGACAATACCTTGACCACACATGTTCATTATATTGCAATGTTTAGGCTTTCAAAATTTCACCTTCCTGAATAGTTGATACATAAATAAGTCCAGCATAAAAACAAGACAGCTGCAATTTTTTTAAAGACCAAAAAAAGTTTATAGAGATCATAATTAAGTTAAAAAAGAGTTAATGACATTTTAATCATTTTATTAGCATTAAAACCGCAAAATGATCAGACCTAAAGAAAGAAAAAAAGGGAGTGAAAAAAGAAATAAAGAAAACAAGGAAGAGCTAAAGGTTATTAACTTTAAAGACTGTAAAAGAAAAGGACTGTAATTTGAAACGCGAAATTATTGTCGTTTAAGTAGGAGACATCAGACATTTAGTACAATAAAATGAAGAGAAATGAAGTGGAAGCAAAAAGAAAATAAAACTGCCGCACAACAGGACAGGATGTTGGTTAGAGTACTAAACCACGTCTTAAAGTAGTTTAAAGCCAGGGACTTAAATAAATTTATTCATGAATACAAATGACACTATAGACTCGACTATAAACTAAACTATTGATCAGACTATTGATTAGACCATAAACTATAGATGACTAGACTTCTGATTTGACATTTGAAGTCTAGTCACTAGACTATGGACCGGAATGTTGACTATACTATTGTTACCTATACTATAAAATAGACTTTTGACAGGACTTTTGACTATACTTTTGATTGAAATTTCAGCTTGACTTTTTCAACACTTTTGACTAGATTTTATATGGACTTTTAACTAAAATATTGACTAAACTTCTGACAAGACTTTTACTAAACAACTGACTAGAGTTTAGACAGGACCTTTGACTAAACATTTGACTATTTCGATTTTAAGCTGCAATTTTGACTAGTTGACAAGATATTCAATTAGACTTCTAATTTAACTTTTCACTACACTGGATTTTTAACTAGACTTTTAAGTGCACTTTGACTATGTTTCTAAACAGACTTTTGACTACACATACTATTAGACCATTGTCTGGACTTTTGACTAGACTTTTCACTAGACCTATGATTAGAAGTTTTAATAATATTTAAACTAAAATATTAACTGAGATTTTACTAGACTTATGACTGAACTCTTAACTGGACTTATGACTGAACTTTTAATTTGACTTTTGATTAGACATTTGACTAGACCTTTGTAAAGATTTGTTAATGGGATTTTAATTTTCAACTAAATTTTTGATTATTTTTACTCGAAGATTTTTGATTTTTACTAAATTTTTTTCTAAAAAACTTTTGACAAGAATTTTAAAATTTTGCTAGACTTTTGTCTGAACTTTTTAGAAGACTTTTTATTTATAAATTAAAACTTTTTGTAAAAGATTTGGACTTTTCTGGATTATTAACTTGATATTGTATAAGACTTTTCACCAGGCTTTTGACCAAATTGCTTCCGTGAATTTTTTTTTTTTTTTTGAACTTTTGACTAGACTTTCGACAGTATTTTGGCCAAACTGTTTCTAAAATGTTTGAATATACCTTTGATTAGACTTTTAGTAGACGTTTGACCAGGCTGTTTCTTAGAGATTTTGTTGGAGTTTGGACTAGATTTTTGTCAGACTGTTTCCTATAGAATTGACTAGACTTTAGACTACATTTTCGCTAGACTTTTGGTCTAACCTTTTTGCTATTGGCAGACTTTCAATTAGACTTTTAAATAAACTAGACAGACATATGAATAGACTTTTTACTGGACTATTGACTAGACTTTTGATAGTCTTTTGACTAGAAATTCGGCTAGACTTTTGACAAATTTTTGACTAGACTTTTAATTAGACTTTTGACTAAACTTTCGAGTAGGATTTCTATTAGACTTTTGATTATAGTTTTGACTAGACTTTCAATTTAACTTTTGACATACTTTTGTACTAGACTTTTTATTATTAACAGACTTTTGACTAGACTTTCGACTAAACTTTTAGACTAGACTTTTTGCTTTTGACAGACTTTTAAATAGACTTTTAAATGTACTTTTCACAGACATTTGAATGGACTTTTTATTGGACTATTGACTAAACTTTTGACTAGAATTTCGTGTAGACTTTTGAAAGATTTTTGACTAGACTTTTAATTAGACTTTTGACAAGATTTTCGAGTAGGCTTTCTGATAGACTTTTGATATACTTTTGTACTAGACTTTTTACTATTAAAAGACTTTTGATTAGACTTTTAACTAGACTTTTGGCCAGACTTTTGAATAGACATTTGACAAACTTTTGATAGACTTTTTGACTGGACATTTGAGTAGACTTTTTAGGCTTTTGAAAAGTCTTTTGACAAACTTTTGAATAGACTTTTGGCAGATTTTTGTCAGACTTTTGACTAGATTTATGAAAGACTTTTCTCGAATTTTGACTAGACTTTTGACTAGACTTTCGATTCGACTTTTGACTAGACCATTGATTAGACTTGTGAAATACTTTTGTTAGTCTTTTGTCAGACTTTTGAATAGACTTTCGACTAGACTTTTGATTAGACTTTTGTCTAGACTTTTGACTAGAACTTTGATTAGACTTTTGGCTATAGTTTTGACTAGATATTTAACAGACTTTTGAATAGACTTTTGACTAGACTTTTGACTAGTCTGTTTACTAGACTTTTAACTAGACTTTTGATAAGACTTTTGATAGTATTTTAACTAGACTGTTGACAGATTTTTGTCAGACTTTTGAAAGACTTGACAAAACCATTTCTTAGAGGTTTGACTAAACTTTTAATAGACTTTTTGCAAGACTTTCGATTAGACTTTTGACTATATATTTGGCAGACATTTAACTAGACTTTTAAATAAACTTTTGACTAGACCTTTGACTTGACTTTTGACTAGACTTCTTAAAGTCTTTTGACAGACTTTTGATTAGACTTTTGAATAGACTTTTGATTAGATATATGACTTTTGACTAGATTTATGAGACTTTTGACTATAATTTTGAATAGACTTTTGAATAGACTTTTGACAGACTTTTGATTAGACTTTTGATTAGACTTTTGAATAGACTTTTTACAGATTTTTGTCAGACTTTTGAATAGACTTTTGATTAGACTTTTGATAGACTTTTGACAAAACTTTTTTTTTTTTTTTTTTGAGGTTTGACCAAACTTTTAATTGACTTTTTGCTAGGCTTTCGACTAGAATTCAGACTAGGTTTATGACTTTTGACTAGATTTATGAGACTTTTGACTATAATTTTGAATAGACTTTTGACTACACTTTTGAAAAGAATTTTGTCCAGACTTTTAACTAAAATTTCAACTAGTCTTTTGACTATAATTTTGTCTAAACCTTTAACTAGACTTTCGATATGACTTTTATTCATTCTTCACCTAGACTTCAGACTAGGTTTTGAATACTCCTTTGAAAGAACTTTGTCTTATACTTATCGCTGAATTTTTTATTTTTTTTATTTATTAAAATTTTGTTAAGGCTTTGAAATTTGGGCTGGATTTTTTTAGCAGACCATGGACTAAACTGTAAACTAGACTATTAATTAAACTATAATCTAATAGTTCTGTTCATAGTTTAGTCTAAGTGGTCGGTTTAGAAAATATATAACCAGATTTCACTCTTTTAATACTCTCTTATTAAAAATATAAATTGAAACAATGACGTTTCTCATACATGTATATTTTTTTCGTTGACCTCATAAACAGTTGTTGTTACACATTAATTTTAAGTTGCTGCTGTTGTTGTTGTTACTCCTCATGTAGTTTTTGTTGTTGTTGTTGTATATGTGTATATTTATTGACAAAGTCTATCTTATTAAGTTGTTGTTTTTACTACGGCTGCTGTTAAATGTCGTTATTTTAAAGCCATAAGAAGTGTAGAGGAAAAAAGTGTTTTAAGGTTTATGGGTTACAAGTGAAAGTTTATAGCGTTCAATAGTGGTGGTAATGTTGCTGCTGCTGTTACTGGTGTTGCAAAAGGTGCAACATGTGTAAGGTGAACTATAACAAAACAGCAACAACATGTAAGAGTAAAGCATGTAAAACAAAGAAATATAAAAATAAAATAAAAAGGATTTCTCATAATGTTGTTGCAACCCTGCACAGAAACATAAAATAGTTGATGTATGATAATGATACCAAACAATGATTATTGTTTGGGTTTAATTTACGAAAAAAATAAAAAAAAAAATAAAAAAATCTGTACAACATTTTTGGTATATTGGGGGATATTGTCAAACCAGGAAATAAAATGAGGTCAATGATTCTTTTTTTTTTATAGCAGTAAAATAAGGTTGCAGGTAAAATAAATTATAAAGATTTTGTTTTTAAATCTTAAGGATTATAAAGATTAGTTGCTTTATTTAAAGGACTTTTTCTTCAAATAAATAAAATAATAAATAAAAAATCAATATTATTAAGGGATTTTTATTTAACCTGCCTAAATTAATTTTTCCTGCAGCTTCTACCAATTTGACCTAGATTTTTTTTTTTTTTAGAAATTTTTATATCATAAGTATTTTGCAAATAACATTTCTTCCTCCCACCACTAAAGGCCTAAATAAAAAGCTGTAACAATTCCCAAACTTCCATTAAAGTAGATGGTTTAAGGGGGAGGAGGAGAAATGACTCTCAAACAAATATTTAAATAAATGAAGAAACAAACAAAATATTTGTAAACGACAGCATTTATATATTTCAAATAATTTTTGATGCCCCCAAAAAACATCCCTTTAGGAGTAACCCACACTTATACTTTTGTTTAGTAAATATTTCCTGTATATCAAAATGTTTTTGTTGCTTTACCAAAACTTTTTGAGCGCCAACAATATTCAACACACAGCATCTTCATTTTTGATATGGTACAAGTAACTACGCAGTAATATTTAGTCAAACACCGTTAAAGATACCAATACATACATATTTCCATTGAAGAGGGTGGTAGCTAAGGCTCAACTTCATTTTAAGCGCGAAGCTGATTTTTGGCTCCTTTGTTTCGTTTATTTATTTGTTTGCTTGTTACATCTTACGTTAGCAGAATCAGCAAAAAATGAAAAGAAAAAAAAAAATCATATACAAAATCGAAATTCATTTCCAACACGTGTCCTCAATTCCAGGAGTTGGGTAGGAATTTTACGACTAACAGCTTAATACACACAAATAAACATACATACATATTTATATAATGAAAACAACTTTTGTTTTATGCTAAAAATTTATGTATTTTTGTTTGTTATTTTTTTTTTTCATATTACTTTATTACTTTTTCCTTGTTCTGGTTTTGCTCAAAAGTTTATTGCCTTTTTTTGGGGGGGTTGAGTGGGTTGATAACCTTAATAAACCATGTTTGGTGGCCCCTAACTTAGGCTTAAAGTTTTAGCCATAAATTACTAAGGGAATACTTAGGGAAATAGGTATAATAAGTTAATTAAGCAAAAAGACCTTTATAATACATTTAAATGATTCTTAAGTAACATTATCTGATATTCAGCTAAGAAAATTTCATGGCAAAGTGAAAAAAATGCTATTCAGCCATTATTTTGTGTAATTCAGCTTTAAAAAAAACATAATTCAGCTAAGTTTTTTAATTATTTTTTGTTCAAAAAGCGAATTTTTCACACGAAAATTTAATTTTGTCAAATTGTTTTGCTATTCAGCTAAGAAAAATTCAATTCAGCTAACATTTTTTGCAATTTAGCTAAGAAAATTTCATGGTACAACGAAAAAATATTAATTCAGCTAAGAAAAACTATAATTCAGTTAAGAAAAATTCAATTCAGCTAACATTTTATGCAATTCAGCTAAGAAAATTTAATGGTACAACGAAAAAATATTAATTCAGCTAAGTAAAACTATAATTCAGCTAAGAAAAAATCAATTCAGCTAACTTTTTATGAAATTAAACTAAGAAAATTTTACTGCAAAGTGAAAAAATTCAATTAAGCTAACAACTATTTACTATTCAACTAGGAAAAAATCAATTCAGCTAATATTTTTTATTATTCAGCTAAGAAAACTTCAATTCAGCTAAGTTTTTTTCTTAATTTTTAACTAATTAATAGTGTTATCTTACGTAAATCAAGTTCAGCTAACCTTTTTTTGGTATTCAGCTAAGAAAAAAATAAATTCAACTAATTTTTTTGAATATTTAGCTAAGAAAACTTAAATTCAGCTAAGTATTTTTCTAGATTTTTAACTAAATAATAGCTTTATCTAAAGAAAATCAACTTCAGCTTAAGTTTTTGCAATTCAGCTAAGAAAATATTAATTCAGCTAAGAAAATTTCATGACAAAACGAAAAAATTTAATTTAGCTAAATAAAACTAAGCAAAAAAATCAATTTATTTAAATTCCTTTGCTATTCAGCTAAGAATAAATCAATTCAGCTAAGTTTTTTCCTAGCTTTTTAACTAAATACTAGTTTTATCTTACAAAAATTCAAATTCAGCTTAAATTTTTTGCTATTCAGCTAAGAAAATATTAATTCAGCTGACAATTTATGCAATTCAGCTAAGGAAATTTCATGGCACAATGAAAAAAATTTAATTCAGCTAAGTAGAACTAAGAAAAAATAAATTCAGCTGAAAAATTTTATTATTCAGCTAAGAAAACTTCAATTCAGCTAAGATTTTTCCTAAATTTTTAACTAAAAACTAGTTTTATTTTACGAAAATCAAATTCAGCTTAAATTTTTTGCTATTCAGCTAATAAAATATAAATTTAGTTGACATTTTATGCAATTTAGCTAGGAAAATTTCATAGCATAATGAAAAAAACTTAATTCAGCTAAGTAAAACTAAGAAAAAAAATCAATTCAGCTAACATTTTTTTACTATTCAGCTAAAAAAAATTCAAATTAGCTAAAAAAAACTTAAATTCAGTTTTTTTCTAGCTTTTTAACTAAATAATGCTTTTATCTTACGAAAATCAAATTCAGCTTAAATTTTTTGCTATTCAGCTAAGAAAATATTAATTCAGCTGACAATTTATGCAATTCAGCTAAGAAAATAAAATGGCAGAACGAAAAATATTTAATTCAGCTAAGTAAAACTAAGAAAAAAATTAATTCAACTTACATTTCTGCTATTCAGCTTAGTAAACTTCAATTCAGCAAATTTTTTTTTCCTAAATTTTAAGCTTAATAATGTTTTTATTTAACAAAAATCAAATTCAGGAAAAGTTTTTTGCTATTTAGCTAAGAAAAAATCAATTCAGCTGTCACTTTCTAAAATTCAGCTAAGACAATTTCATCATAAAATGAAAAGAAATCAATTCAGCTAAATAAATATCCAATCCAACTAATATTTGTTGTTGAATAGCTGAATATATGTTTCTATTCAGCTAAGAAAAAATCACATTCAGCTAGCATTTTATGCAATTCAGCTATACAAATTTTATGACAAAATGAAAAAAACTCTTTTCTGTTAAGAAAATATGCAATTAAGTTATATTTTTGAACTATTCAGCTAAGAAAAATTCAATTTAGCTAACAGTTTTTGCTATTCAGCTAAAAAAAAACTCATTTCAGCTAAGATTTTTGCTGTTCTGTTAATGGAAATTAAATTCAGCTCATATTTTCTGTTACTCAGCTGAATAAAATTCAATTTAGCTAAAATTTTTAGTTATTCAGCTAAAGAAAAATCAATTCAGCTAACAATTTTGCTATTCAGCTAAGGAAATCTCAATCCAGCTAACTTTTTGTCTCATTCAGCTAATAAAAATAAAATTTTGATAAGATTTTTAACTATGCAGCTGAAGAAAATTGTATTCAGCTAGCATTTTTTGTAATTCAGCTAAAGACAACGCAATTCAACCAATAGTTTTTGTTAATCAGCTAAAAAAAATACAATTTAGCTAACAATTTTTACTATTCAGCTAAGAAAAACTGAATTCAGCTAACAGTTTTTGCTATTCAGCTAAGGAAAATGCAGTTCAGCTAACTTTTTCTATTACTCAGCTAATAAAAACTCAATTCAGCATACTTTTTTTGTTATTCAGCTGAAGAAAATTCCATTCAGCTGGCATTTTATGCTATTCAGCAAAAAGAAAATTTAATTAATTTCATTATTTTCATATTCAGCTAAGAAAAATTTAATTCAGCTGTGCCAATAAGCAATTCAGCTAACTAATATTCTTAATTTATTACTAATTATTGCTTTTTATTTCAAAAAATCCTATTCAGCTACTATTTATTGCAATTCAGCTGCAGAAACTTCTAATGATAGGGTATCTCTTGATACTTTTTTGCTGGATAATTTGTTCCCTTCAATTTCCTTTAGCTTTGAATTCTGATTACAACAACTGTAAAGGTCCTTAAAACTTCAAGGTTAACAAAAAGTTCCTTGTTCCTTTCCATGTGTTATTTTCATTGTTAAAACCAATACAAACATATACACGCAAATACTCTTACATTTGAAGCGTTTTTTGAACTTCCTCAAAAAAAATTTACAAAAAAAAAAGCAGAAATTCAATGAAACAAAATTAAGCTTTTTTTTTAGCTGAAATAGAAATGAAACAATTGTATGTTTGTTATCGTAAGATAAGGGTGAGTTTTACGCACTTACTAACGTATTACATAGAGGAGAGCAACGTAAAAGTAGAAGAAGCTTTGAAAAAAGCCAATGACATGCGTTGGCGTAACGCTGACTTAGGCGTTGACGTATACGGAAGTAAAAAAGCTTTTACTAAAAGAAAAATCTTAGAAGACAGGGGATGAGTTAAAAAATATTGCTAAAGATAAAGAAAGGCAGAAGAAAATGTTTAAGATGGTGAGAGAGGTAGTGAGGGAAGGAGAGAAGGAGAGTGTATGTGTAAGTTAGAAGGCCAATAAAGATGACAATATTACAAAGTTGAAATTTTGATAAACAGAAAAAAAAAATAAATAAATGAATTTCATAGCAAGATTTATTGTTAGTCATAATTTACAAAACAAACACTATTAAACAACCTACACGTAAACACACACACACATACAATAAACACTTATAAGCTTACACACACTTAAAGCCCACACTTATTTATTTACAAACATACTTATGTATATATTCATTCATTATCAAGGCCTCTACGGTTACATGACAATTTTTTTTTTCTTCGTTTTCCTCTAACAAAGGCGTTAGGTAATAAAGTTCCTTAGATTATCCCCCCTTTCCGCCATCCCCTTTTAAAGCTTCCTTGTTTTGTTTTTTAATTGTAAAGAATATGTTAAAATATTACCAAATATTTTCCCTTAAAAAGTGTTAGTTTATTTTTTTAAGGTGGAGTATTTTATTTATTTATTTCTGCGTATTATTCTTTAGGTCATTGTACTGTATTTCCGTTATTTGACCTTAACATACCCTTTTTTTCTCCCTATTTTGTAAATATGTATATTTGCTTAGTATTATTCAATATACTTTTCATATCCGGGGAAAAATAGGAAACTTTTTTAGTCCTAAATCCTATTAATCATTTTGGCGTTACTTTTATTTTTTTTGTTATTTGTTACAATATTAAATTCAAATTTAGCAAAGCACGCTTACAACATACATACATTTATGTATTGTAATACGCATTTATATTGTTGACTGTTTTAGGTCATTGTCCTTTTAACGCTTTTCTAAAATAATTCCTTATTTTTTTGTCGTTAACTAATAAAAATGGTAGGATGATGAGATCATTATTATAAGCTGAGGATGATTTCATAAAAAAAACAACAACAACAAATAATGAAAATAGATTAATGGTATTTTTTGAAGAGGTGAAGGGGAACCATAAAATAAAAAATATTTCTATTTTCATTGAAAATATCTTTTAGGAAATATTAAAAGCTTCTGGGAAATGAGGAAAATGAACTTGAAATTCAAATATTGTAATACAAAGAAATGAGATGAGATCACTTTTGTTTTATAAAAAAAAAGATTTTAAATGTAAGGATATTCAATATTTTTTATTATAAAGCTAAAGTAAAGATTTTAAATGTTTAAAAATAATAAATTTTGTGGAAAATAATATATTTAAGTTAATAATTTTGCAATTCAGCTAGCTGAATTTGTAGATTTTTATAGAAAAAATTAATAAATTACTTAAGAAAATCAAATTCAGCTAAAGAAAATAAAATCTAGCTAATAAATTTTGTTATTCAGCTAAAGAAAATTATATTCAGCTTATACTTTTTGATATTCAGCTAAAGAAAATTATATTCAGCTTATACTTTTTGATATTCAGCTCATATTTCTTACTATTCAGCTAAGAAAAATTCAATTCAGCTAAAATCTTTTGCTATTCAGCTAAAGAAAATTATATACAGCTAACATTTTTTGCCATTCAGTTAAAGAAAATTATATTCAGCTAATATTGTTTACTATTCATCTAAGAAAACTTCCATTCAGCTAACATTTTTTGCCATTCAGCTAAAGAAAATTATATTCAGCTAATACTTATTAATATTAAGCTAACATTTCGTACTATTCAGCTAAGAAAAATTCCATTCAGCTATAAATTTTTCTATTCAGCTAAACAAAATTATATTCAGCTAATATTTCTTACAATTCAGCTAAGAAAAATTATATTCAGCTAATAAATTTTTATATTCAGCTAAAGAAAATTTTATTCTGCAAATACTTTTTAATATTTAGCTAAAATTTCTAAGAAAAATTCCATTCAGCTAATAAATTTTTCTATTCAGATAAAAAAAATTATATTCAGCTAATATTTCTTACAATTCAGCTAAGAAAAATTATATTCAGCTAATAAATTTTTATATTCAGCTAAAGAAAATTTTATTCTGCAAATACTTTTTAATATTTAGCTAAAATTTCTAAGAAAAATTCCATTCAGCTAATAAATTTTTCTATTCAGATAAAAAAAATTATATTCAGCTAATATTTTTTATTATTCAGCTAAGAAAACTTCCATTCAGCTAACATTTTTTGTCATCCAGCTAAAGAAAACTTTATTCAGCTGATTCTTTTTGATATTCAGCTAATATTTCTTACTATTCAGCTAATAAAAATTCAATTCAGCTAAAATTGTTTGCTATTCAGCTAAAGATAATAATATTCAGCTAATATTTTGTGCCTTTCAGCTAAGAAAATGTTCATTCAACTTAGATTTTTTGCTATTATCTAATATTTTTTGCTATTCAGCTAAAAAAAATTATATTTAGCAAATATTTTTTGCTATTCAGCTAAAGAAAATAATATTCAGCTTATTTCTTTTGCTTTAGCTATTCAGCTAAAGAAAATTATATTCAACTAATATTTCTAACTATTCAGCTATGGAGAATTTAATTCAGCTAACATTTTTTTGTTATTCAGCTAATATTTTTGGCTATTCAATTAAAGGAAATTATATTCAGCTAATATTTTATACTATTCAGCTAAAAAAAAAAATTCACGCAGCTAACATTTTATGCTATTCAGCTGAGAAAATTTTTACTCTGATTAAGAAAATTATATTCAAGTAATATTTTTTGGTATTCAGCTAGAAAAATTACATTTAGCTAAGATTTTTGCTATTCAGCTAACATTTTATGATATTCAACTGAGAAAAACTCTATTCAGCTAAGAGAAATAAAAAATTTATATAATTTTTTCCTTATTCAGCAAACGATTTTCTGCTATTAGCTAAGAAAATGATGATTTAGCTTGTAATTATGGATTTTTTGCCAAGAAAATTGTATTCAGTTAAATATTTTTCTAATGTAGCCAGAAAAAGGTCTATTCAGCCAAGAGAAATTATAGATTTAAGTAATTTTTCAACTCTCTTCATAATATTTGTTATTCATCTTAAGAAACTTCAATTCAGCTCAAAATGTATTTTAGAAATTAAGACAAGGAAATTTTTTATTATTTTTTTGTTTCTATTCAGCTGCAACTTTCTGCTATTCAGCTAAGGATAATTATTATTCCACAACGAAATATTTTAGATTTATATTAAAAAATATTAAATATTTTAAGAAAATCAAATTCAGCTAAGAAATTTCTAAATTCTTTTAATTTTTTTTTTTTTTAATTAAACTAATGGAATTCAATTCAGCTAAGTAAATTTTGAATTCAGCTAACATATTTTGATATTCAGCTTAAAAAAATTCAATTTAGCAAACTTTTTCTACTATTCAGCTAAGGGAAATTCAATTCTGCTAAGTAAATTATCAATTCAGCTAATATTAAATTGTATGCAGTAAAAGAAAATTCAATTCAGCTTAAAGAACTTCAATTCAGAAAACTTTTACCAGAATTCAGCTAAAGAAAATTAAATTCAGCTATGAAAAAGTTCATTTTATCTAACATTTATTGCTATTCAGCTTCTAAAAATGTAATTCAGCTTAGTTAATTTCAATTCAGCTAAAGAAAATTTATTCAATTAGAAAAACTTAATTCAGCTAAGAAAATATTAAATTCAGCTAACTTTTTATACTATTGAGCTAAAGTAAATTGTATTTATTTATGAAAATGTTCAATTCAGCTAACATTTATTGCTATTCATTTGATGAAAACTTAATTCAGCTGCGATAATTTTAGTTCAGCTAAGTTTTTATATTATTTAGTTAAATAAAATTTGATTTAATTGTAAAAATTTTTAATTCAGCTTAATTGTTTTGCTATTCAGCTAATAAAAGTTCAATTCAGCTACGAAAATACTAAAGTCTTTTCAATTCAGCTAACATTTATTGCTATTCAGCTGATGAAAACTGAATTCAGCTACGATAATTACAATTAAGCTAAGTTTTTATATTATTTAGTTAAAGAAAATTTGATTCAATTATAAAAATTGTTAATTCAGCTTAACTGTGTTGCTATTCAGCTATTAAATTTTCAATTCAGCTACGAAAATACTAAAGTTTTATTAATTCAGCTAACATTTATTGCTATTTATAGCTGATGAGAACACAATTCAGCTTATTTAATTTCAATTCAGCTAACTTTTTTACTATTCAGCTTAGGAAAATTGCATTCAGCTATGAATATAATTAATTCAGCTAACTTTTTTACTATTCAGCTTAGGCAAATTAAATTCAGCTATGAAAGTTTTAAATTCAGCTTATATATTTTGCTATTCAGCTAATAAAAATTAAATTCAGCTACGAAAATACAAAAAAATTTCTTAAATTCAGCTAACTTTTTTACCATTCAGCTAAAGAAAATTTAATTTAGCTATGAACATTTTCAATTCAGCTTATACTTTTTGCTATTCAGCTAAATAAAATATAATTCAGCTATGCAATTTTTCAATTCAGCTTACATTTTTTACTAATCAGCTAAGGAAAATCAATTTTTGGTTAATAAAATTTCAATTCAGCAAACATTTTCTATTTGTTTTTAGCTGAATTAGCTTTTCATGAGCTGAATTGAAAATTTTCTTAGCTGAATTTAATTTTACATAAATAGCAATAAATGTTAGTTAAATTTTTATAATTTCATAGCTGAATTGTGTTTTTATTAGCTGAAAAGTAATAAATGTTAGCTGAATTCAATTTTCTTTAGCTGAATTTAATTTTCTTTACATAAAATTCAATTCAGCTGAGAAAATATTGAATTCAGCTAACATTTTTTGTTATTTGGGTAGGAAATTTTTAAAAATTTTGAATTTTTTGCAATTCAGCTAGGTAGTTATTAATTCAGCTGACATTTTTTACAATTTACATTGCAAAACTATAAATCTACTAATGAAATAAGGAATTTAGTTTAAGTATTTTTGATCTTCAGCTAAGGAAACTGCAATTTAGCTAAATTATTTTATTATTTTATTTATTAGAAAAACATTTTTATAATGAAAATTGTAATTCAGCTATGATTTATGCCATTCAGCTAAGAAAAATTCAATTCAGCTAAATTATTTTATTCTTTTACTTATCGAAAAATCGTTTTAGTAAAGAAAACTTTAATTCAGTTACTATTTTTGTAATTCAGCTAAGGAAACTGCAATTCAGCTAAATTATTTTATTATTTTAATTATTAACAAAACATTTTTGTTGCGAAAACTGTAATTCAGCTATGATTTTTCCCATTCAGCTAAGGAAACTGCAATTCAGCTAAATTATTTAATTTTTTTTAAAGCATTTTTGTATTGAAAACTGTAATTCAGCTACGATTTTTGCCATTCAGCTACAAAAGATTATTTTTAAAACTTAATTTCTTTAGACATTTTGCGTTAATTTCTATAAGAAATTATTTAATATTGTGTAAATATATATATTTAACAACAATTACAACATTTTTGTACAATTTTGTTGCTTTTTTTTAATTTCAACAAATCAAAGCCCTGTCTCACCACCTATGACGTCTGACCGTTTCCAATAATAATTATTCTTTGAAATGTAAATAACTTAAAACGTTCTAAACATGTTACTAAATATAGTAGTGCTTTACCTTTGTCAAGGTTGAGCGTGGTCAAGGCTAAAAAAACCAAAGAAATATTGTTGCGTGATTAGCAGAAGACCAACCAATTAAATTGGTAACAATAACACAATGTCAGCTTAAAATGTGTTTGTTTTTCTTTAAAGGTAAAGGTTAAGGAAATTGTAAGAAATCCATATGTTTTACAAACGTCAAACAATTATGGTTGGCGACCAACCACAATAATAAAAACAATAATAAGAATTTTTCGAAATAAACATGATGAGGAAATTGTTAAAAACAATTAGATTATTGTTAACATAGAGGCTTTTTTGTGAGCCTAAAAATATGCAACACATTATGAAATTTGATTATCTCTTAATTGAGATTAATTTAACAATTTTTAAATCCTTCATATCTCATAAATAAGCCTCTATTTTTTCCTCGTTTTATGCTCGCTCCATAGTTGGGTATTTTTTAAAAGTCTTGTTAAATTCTGTTCCTAAAAGTAGGCAACGAAGTGTGGAATTTTATATTAATACAAAGCCTCCAATTGAGAAAATAACCACGATTTGTGATCTCTTATATTTTCGACCAAAAATCGATTTCTTTCTTAAATATATTAAATCGTCAATATCTCTGTAAATAAGCCTTCAGTTGAGAAAATATCATAAACTCTCAATATCTCGATAAATTTGTTTTCAATTGAGAAAAGAGCCTTTACCTGTGATCTCTTATAATTTCATCTAAACATCAATTTATTTTCATCCAATTTGAAATCCTCAATATTTAATTAAATAAGTATCTAACTGATAACTAATCTTATAACTTATCACCCCTAAAGTATGCTTTAATTTTTATTTAATTAAATTTTTACTCTTCTACGTTTCAGTAATTCAATTTAGCTTTAATTATTACGTAGTAATAATTTCTTAGAAAATTTTTCTACGTAGTTGTTGCTTTTATGGTGTAATTTATTTTTTTGTTTTTTTGCTTTATTTAACCTAAATGTAGGCTTTAGATATTAATAATAAAAAAATAATAATATAAATGCCTAAAAGCACACCCTTATTTTCTTAGATAACAATATGTTTATATTAGAAAAATAAAGTATTTATTTCAACATTAATACGTGCAAGTTAAAATACTCCCTACTCTTTTTCTATTTCTCTCTCTCTCTCCCCACTCTATATTTTCTCCCATACTTCCGCTCTTTAATAACTTTTTTTTTCCCAGCTACAGATGTTATGAAAATTCCCCTAAATATTTCAACAAATTTGAAAACAAAACACGTTGCTTATAATATCTATAAGATGGAGGGATGAAGAATATTATTACAAAACAATGAAAAAAGCCTTAATATATAAAGCATACTTTTAAGCGCCAAAAAATAACTTAGTTTATAAACTTCTCACACATTTATAGGCCTTAGAATTCGCACACACATACACACTTAATAAATTGTTGAGGTTAAAGAAAAGGCACAACAAATGGCAATAAGAATTTTATTAGTATTGGAAGTTTCTAAAAACATTATTAGCTTTTTACACATATATACACAAAAGCAAGGACACACACTTATGTTACAAAGCCCTCCCAAACCACTCTCCTATTTTATTTTACTTTCCTTTACCTAAAACATTTCTGTTTAATACCCAAAATATATTTTTTTTAAACAAAATTCTTTAGAATTATTGCGTATTTTCAAGCTTATTGTTGTAAGAAGAAAGGTAATGTAAATGACAGTTATATACTTACAAAATAAACTTTTTAATAAACAATTCACACACACTTTTAGGCCTCTCAAACAAAAAAAAAAATATGTAAATTACATTACAAAATAAAATAAAAAAAATACAAACCAAGTTTCCAGAGAGCAAGGGAAAACTTTTTCTACAACTTACAAATACCTCTACATAAATATCAAGCTATTATAAAGATGCTATCTAAAAAACAAGATGAAACAAAACCAAAGCCTACCTTTAGGGGTTGTTTAGTATCATTATTAAAAGTATAACAAAATATAATCATAATAATAATTGTTTATTGAAGAAAACCAAAAAGAAAAGTAGGAGTATTTTCTTTTTTTTTCTAATAAATAATAAAAATACGCCATTGAAGCTTAAAAACAAAATGAAGATGAAAAAATAAAACAAAAACAACAACTAAAATAATCTATTAGCTGCTTTACAAGCAATTGACCAAAAATAGATATATCCTTGACTTTTGCGGTCTCCGGTGGAAAGAGCTTAATGATGGCGACCTCAAACAATGACAACAGTCAATATCCTAGACAAGGATGGCAAAAAGAAGGCATTAAAATACAAATACAAAAAAAATATACAAGGATACACAAAAACAAACTCAAAAGAAAAAAAAAAAAAACGGAGAATTTTAAAAGGGAGAACAAGAAAATAAAGAGAAAAAGCTTTAAATAAAAGGCTCTTAAAGATTTTAAAATGATATAATAAAAGAGATGAAGAGAAATAAAAGAGATACAAGTTATCTTTGCAATAAAAAAATCACTAAAATGAAAAAAAAAAACAAAAAAAAAAAACGCTAAAGGGAAAAAAATTCACAAATCAAACCAATAGAAATCGCTTAAAGGAATTTACTACAGAACGAAATATTGCTAAAACGAAAAAATTCTAAATTTAAAAAAATCGCCAAACGAAAAAAATCGCATTAATGAAATTTAGAAAAAAAAAAAACAGTCGCTAGAAATAAAAATCTAACAAAATGGACAAATCGCTAAAACGAAAAAACGTGCTTTAAAAAATCGCTAAAACAAACGCGTAAAAAATCGCAAAAAGGAAAAATGTATATTAGGATAAACGCCACAATAAAACAACCATGAAAAAAATAAAAAATCATCTGAAAGATACAAAAAAAAACATAAAAAGGAAAAAAAAAATTCCGAAACAAGCAAAAAGAACCAGACAAAAATAATTCGCAAAAATACCCACATAAGGAAAAAAAACCAGGAAAAAAACGAAAAAATCGTCGATTGATAAAAAAAAGTCGTTTAAACAAAAATAAGCCTAAATGAAAAAAAGACAAGAGAAAAATCGCATAAAAATATTAAAAGAAAAACCAATCGCCTAACAGACAAAAATATTAAGAATGAAATTTTATACCCTTCACCATCTTACCGACAAATAATAAAATTTTCGCCTTAACGTATATATATATTATAAATCTACATTTTTTTTCCAAACTACGAACATTTGAATACGAAAAAAAATCATAGCAAGCTTTGCTTTTAAAAAATAAACAACAACAACAATTGCAGATTTATATATTTTTGTATTTTTGTATGTATGCATGTATGTATGTATGTACATATACACAAACTGACTGTATATACAATCAGACTGCAATACAAACAACAACAAGAACAACAATGTTAATCATTATATTACTGCTGTTGCTAACTAAACTACTTGCACATACAAGAAAACAACAACAATGCTATTTTTCTGTGTATTTATATTATTAAAAAATTTTTTAGTTTTTGGCCCATAACTCCGTTGTTTATGAACTAATTTGGTTGATTAAAAAAACCAAAATTTTATAAAAATATTTATGACCAACCTGTTCAGTCCCGTAGCTTATATAGGAACTTCAAAAAGTCTAAAAATGCGTTTTGGCCGATATCTGGGATATAATGGAAGAGAGATTTTAAAACGAAGTCGCTAGAAAAGCCGACAACAAATACGATTTTTTGGGAGTTTTTTTGCCGATATCTCAGTTATTTATCAACCAATTTTGCACATTTTTATTAGCGTTTTTCTAAGGAATATTTCCTACAATTTGATGTATAAAACATATATATCCGATAACTGGAGCTTTCTAAAAACTGATTTCAACAGACAGACGGACATCTTTATATCGACTCCTCTATCAATAAGGATCTAGAATATACAGTGGTGGCCACGAATTTAAGACACGACATGTAACGAACTAAGTTGTGATAATTATTACAACCCTGCAATATAAAATTAGATTTTGTTAATTTTTCAGTGTACCCTGTAATGTTAAGATCAATTACCGTTATTTGGTTTTGTTTGTGTATACATTTTGTTGCTGTTTTTATTATATTTTCGTAAAAACGTGCTTTTGAAGCTGGTCACGAATTTAAAACATATAAGAAATATTTGGTTTTTAAGTGATTTTTTGGTGTTTTTTGAAGCTAAAAGGTAAGTAATGAATGTTTTATTCCATTTAATGTTAGAATACATCAAAATATTTAGTTAGAAATGGCCAGAGGTACTTGGAGTTCGGATGCCGAGCGAAAATTGATCCAACAAATGAATACTGATGGAAAAACAGTAATGGAAATTTCCAAGCTACTAAAATGTTCCAGATCCAAGATTTACAATGCACTGGAACACATCAAGCAACATGGCACTACCAAAAATGTCAAACAGCACCCTAGAGCCCGAAAAACTACACCCAGGGAGGATAGCTTAATTTATAAATCAGCTGCTAAAGATCCTTTCAAGAGCTCAAGTAAAATTAAAAATGAGATTTCATCGGATTTTGGTATTAATATATCGTCCAGGACAATAAGAAGACGTCTGAATGAGAAGAACTTACGTGGGTGTATTGCACAACGTAAACCACTTGTGTCAAAAAAAAATATTAAATCCCGACTAGCGTTTTCAAGAGAAAATCTCAATAAGCCGATGACATTTTGGAAAAATATACTTTGGAGCGACGAGTCGAAGTTTTGTCGCTTTGGTTCTGATGGAAAACAGTACGTATGGCGTCCTCCAAACCTGGAGCATCACCCAAAGTACACCCTTAAAACGGTTAAGCATGGTGGTGGAAATGTCATGGTGTGGGCAGCATTTTCCTGGCATGGTGTAGGTTCCATTCAGAAGATTATCAATAAAATGGACCAGCATATTTACAAAAACATACTGACAAGCATCATGATACCATTCGCTGAAGACAACATGCCTCTAATGTGGAAATTTATGCATGATAATGACCCTAAGCACACTTCACGCCTAGTGAAGAGTTGCTTAGAGGAAAATAATATCACAGTTCTGAAATGGCCAGCTCAATCCCCGGATCTCAATCCAATTGAGAACTTGTGGAATGATGTTGAGGAGCATGTACGAGCAGTAAAGCCAAAAAATTTGACTGATTTATGGGAAGAAATTCAAAAGGCTTGGTATGCCATTCCAAAGGAGCGCTGTATGGCCTTAGTTGAAAGTTTACCCAGGAGATGCGCTGCTGTGATTCAAAATAAAGGATTTCCCACCAAATACTAATATTGTTTTATGAAGCTGAGCTTTACTTTTGTGAATTAACTTTTATTTTGCCTATGTCCTAAATTCATGACCAGGCTTAAACTTGTATTAATCTGTATAATATGTAAATAAAAATTGGAAACTAAATATAGGTAACAAACTATTGTTGATTTTTTTTCATAACATTACTAGGATCTTTAAAAAATAACATGGATCTAAAATTTGTTCGATAAGATGTAAAAATTATCAGAAATATATAAGTGAAATGTCGTGTCTTAAATTCGTGGCCACCACTGTATATACTTTTTGGGGTCTTAGATGAATATTGTACAAATTGCAAACGGAATGACAAACATATATATATCTTTTACACCTGTGGTGAAGGGTATAAAAACGCTAAAATGAAAGAAAATTTCCAAACGAAAAAAAAGCGTTTAAAAAAGTTGTTGTTAATTTTTTAAACAAAAAGCAATTGCAAGAAAAAAAAAATAAGTGCAAAAGAAAACAGAAAACAGCAAGCAAGAAGTAATTTCAAAAAGGAAAAAAACTAGTAAACGGAAAAATTGGTGAAATTAAAAAAATTTACAAAACTAATAAAAACAAATGCTAAAATGAAATAAAATGTCCAAACGAAAAAAAAAGCGTTTAAAAAACGAACAACAAACAAAAGGAAATTGCAGGAAAGATTATAAGTGCAAAAAGGAAGAATCGCTGAAAGAAAAAAATGTCTAAAACGAAAAAAAAAAACGCTAAAATGAAAGAAGTGCGCTTGAAAAAAAAAATTCCAAAACATAAAAAAGAAAACAGCAAACAAGAAGTAATTTCAAGAAGGGATAAAAACTACTCAATGGAAAAATCGTTGAAACGAAAAAAAAACGCTAAAATGAAAAAATATCCAAACGAAAAAAAGCGTTAAAAAACAAACAAAAATCAAATCGCTAAAATGAAAGTAAACTTGCAAATAAAAAAAATAAAATAAAAAATTTAAGAAATAATTGCCAAAACGTAAAAAAAAGAGCAAATAAGAAGTAATTTCAAGAAGAAAAAAAGCTACAAAACGGAAAAATTGCTGAAAGGAAATTTCCAAAACGAAAAAGCGCTTAAAAAAAACTATATTTTAGAAGAAAAAAATGTAGTAACACGATAAAATATAAACAAATCGGCAAAAGGTAAACTAAATTTTCAAAACAAAAAAGAAATCATTAAAATGAAAATAAATTGCCAAAAACGAAAAATTATAAAACCCCAAAATAAAAGCAACCCTAAAAAACAAAAAAAATAAAAAATTAAAAAAACGAAAAATCACCAAAGTGAAATTTAAACGCCATAACAAAAAACTTACTAAAATAAAGAAAAACGCAACAATAAAAAACAAAAAAAAAATTCTAAAATAGAAAAATAGAAGAAAATTGCCAAAACAGGACAGGGCTAAAATGACAAAAAGAAAGAGATAAAGCCCCCAACAAAAAAATAAAAAAATAAGAAAAAAAATTTTAAACTAAAATAGTCAAAAGGATAAAAACGAAAAAGGTCACTAAAATTACCATAATAAAAAACCTACAAAATGTATAAAAATAACAAAATCGGCAAAATGTCAAAAAAATCTCAAAAAAAAAACGATAAAGCGACAAAAATCGAAAAAAAAAAAAATTGTAGTGATCACAGATTTTTGTCCTTTTACTTTTAACTGCCAAAAAATCGGCTTTGCATTATTCAACTAAAGTCATTTTATCTTCCATTTTAAAAACCCGGTTTTTGTCGTAAACAATTCTCTTTATATATTACTTTTACTCCACTTATTTTTGCTCTTTAAATTCCCTTTTTACCCATATATACTTCTATAAAAAGCAATAAAGCCAACCATTTCAAATGTAGGCAATTTCCTTTCCCTTTTCTCTTCCATATTTAGCTTTCACATCAAGGTCTTATTTGCTGGAGGCCTAAAAAACACTCTCTCATTTATACAAAATTTAACCTAACAAGGTTAAATTTTTATAACATAAACGCGTGGCTAGTAAATTACTTTTTTAGTTGTAATTTTGTATTTGCTTATGGTTTGCTTTTGCCGCTTTTTTCAGAATCTTCCTACTCTTTCTCCCATAAGCTCTTAAATTGTATTTACCTTTTTATCTCTCTCTGCCTTGTTGTTATTATTGCCACCCTCTTCTAGCATCAATAGCTTTTGTTGTATGTAAATGTTTATAATAAAATTGCGCCGTGAACCCTCTTAGCTTTAAAGCTTTTTTTTACTCTAGTTGAAGTTCAAGGTTATTGTGGCTGAAGGCTGCTGTTGTTGCTGCTGCTGTGTTGATGATGATTTTGACACATGTTTATTGTTGTTGGGTTTACTACTACTACTACCTCCACAGCTCCTGGGATATATTGTGGGGGAGTAAAGAAAAAAAGGTAGTTGAAAATCCCTCCTTAATAAAAATCTTGTTGCTTTTTGTGTTTTGTTTTTGGTCGGAGGGTAGGAGTATTGTTTAAGGCTTTTTGTATTTTTTTTTTTCTCTCCCTCCTTAGTATACAAATATATATTCTCTTTTTTTACTTTTCATTTAACCTTGAGCTTCAAAATATTGTTAGCCTTCTTAACCTCATCCTTTTAAATTTTTGTTGCTACTTCTTAATCCTCTGTCATCTATCCCTCTTCTTTGTCTTTAAAAGGATGCTGGCTAAAGTTTATGAAGAAAAAGAAGCAAAATACATTTGCAGCGCGTGTATTTGATTTGATTTTATTCATTTATTTTATTTTCTTTTTTTGAGTCGTCTTATCATTAAAGGTACAATATTCCTTAAAACATTTTTTTTCTTTACGTTTTTGAAGCTGTTTTTGTTATTGTTATTACAGTTGTTGTATTTTTTTATGATTCTTTTTACTCCATACAATATTAACAATGTACACATATAAATTTTTATATATAAATTTATCCCTACATATATTAATATTCCTCTTTTGGTTAAAGTTAAAGGTCAACAAAAGGACATTGATGCTTACGCGTCATTCGTGGGTTAAATTGTTGTTACATATTTTTTCCCAGTATCCCAGTATGTTGATATGTATGTGTAAGAATATGAGTAACGTGTGTATGTGTAGGAGTTGGCGGTTGGGTAGGTGGTTGGTAGTGTTTGGAAAACCTTTTTTTTTTTTTTTGTTGTTGTCCAAAGTTAATTTGAGATTTACTTTGAGGCACGTGTAGCAAAATTCCAAGAAATTGCGTAGATGCTGACATTTAAGTTATTTTGAGTTGACTTTGTCAATGTTTGAGAAATTTATAAGGAAAAGCTAATTGATTTTGGAAGGGGGGGAAGGGGACTATAAAGAGTGTAAGAACCATCAGTACCAACTAGTCTATAGTCTGGACTTTGGTCTACACTCTCGGCTATAGTCTGGTCTATAGCATCGACTATAGTCTGGTCAATAGTCTCGACTATAGTCTGGTCTATAGTCTCGACTATAGTCTGGTCTATAGCCTCGACTATAGTCTGGTCTATAGCCTCCACTATAGTCTGGTCTATAGTCTCGACTGTAGCCAGCTCTATAGTTTCGACTATGGTCTATAGCCTCAACTATATCCTGATCTATAGCCTCAACTATGGTCTATAGCCTCAACTATGGTCTATAGCATCGACTATAGTCTGGTCTAAAGCCTCGAGTATAGTCTGGTCAATAGCCTCGAATATAGTCGGGTTTATAGCCTGGACTATAGTCTGGTCTATAGCCTCGACTATAGTCTGGTCTATAGTCTCGACTATAGTCTGGTCTATAGTTTCGACTATATCCTGATCTATAGCCTCGACTATGGTCTATAGCCTCAACTATGGTCTATAGCATCGACTATAGTCTTGTCTATAGCCTCGACTATAGTCTGGTCTAAAGCCTCGAGTATAGTCTGGTTTATAGCCTGGTCTATAGTCTGGTCTATAGCCTTGACTATAGTCTGGTCTATAGCCTCAACTATAGTCTGGTCTATAGCTTGACTATAGTCTGGTCTATAGCCTCGACTATAGTCTGGTTTCTAGCCTCGACTGTAGTCTGGTCTAGAGCCTAGACTGTAGTCTGGTTTATACCCTCGATTATAGTCTGGTCTAGAGCCTCGACTATAGTCTGGACTATAACCTCGACTGTAGTCTGGTTTACAAACTCGACAATGGTCTGGTGTATAGTCTCGAATATTGTCTGGTATATAGCTTCTACTATAGCCTGGTCTATAGCCTCGACTATAGTATGGTATATAGTTTCGACTATAGTCTGGTCTATAGACTCGGCTATAGTCTGGTCTAAAGCCTCGACTATAGTCTGGACTATAACCTCGACTGTAGTCTAGTTTACAAACTCGACTATGGTCTGGTGCATAGTCTCGACTATTGTCTGGTATATAGCTTCTACTATAGCCTGGTATATAGCCTCGATTATAGTCCGGTCTATAGCCTCGAATATAGTTTGGTCTATAGCCTCGACTATAGTTTGGTCCATATCCTCGACTATAGTCTGATCTATAAACTTGACTATAGTCTGGTCTATAGCCTCGATTATAATCTGGTCTATATCTTCGACTATAGTCTGGTCTATAGTCTGGTCTATAGCCTCGAATATAGTTTGGTCTATAGCCTGGACTATAGTATGGTCTATAGCCTCGACTATAGTATGGTCTATAAACTTGACAATAGTCTGGTCTATATCCTCGACTATAGTCTGGTCTATATCCTTGACTATAGTCTAGTCTATAGCCTTGACTATAGTCTGGTCTATAGCCTCGACTATAGTCTGGTCTATAGCCTCGAATATAGGTTGGTCTATAGCCTGGACTATAGTATGGTCTATATCCTCGACTATAGTCTGGTCTATAGCCTCGATTATAGGCAGGTCTATAGCCTCGACTATAGTCTGGTTTAATCCGCGATTATAGTCTGGTCTATAGCATCGAGTATAGTCTAGTTTATAACCTTGACTATAGTCTATAGCCTTGACTATAATCTTGGTATGATAAATATCAAATTCACCCTTTATTACTTCTTGGAATTTGTCCAATTATTATTACGCTGTCATTACTAATGAATATGATTATTAACAATTGGACAAACATTTATCTACTCATGCCTACAATTTATATAATTTGATAAAAAGAAAAAGATAATTTCTAATCAATAACAATTCAACAAACAAAACACATACACACACACTCACTTCTAAAAACCTAAAAAGGACCTTGAGGCAAGAAAAGTAAATTACAACAAATAAATTTCCAATGAATAAAAAGGATTCTATAGAAATTGTTAAAAAGCAAAAAAAAAAAAAAATTAATCAAACAAATAACAATTGGCAACAGCAATAGAATATTTTATTATATTTATTTAAATAACAGGAATAAATAGAATTTAAATAGTAAAGGTTAGGTTATACAAGGATATTTTAGAAAAAAAAAACTGTTATTTTAAAGGCATCTCTTAGCTTCACCCCTTTGCCTTAGTAAATAGTAGAAATTAATTTGAAAATAAAAATAATAAATTAAAAGAAATAAAAAAAAATAATAATAACTAAATGAAACGTAAATGACAAGGTCATCTTTAACCGGCTGCCTTGTTTGTTTGGTTTGGAAAAATGCAACAAAACTAAATGCCGGGGAGGTGAATGATAAACCCTGAACATGAACTTGTAATTTTGTAGTTTAGTATATGAATTTGCCTGACAATAAATGGCCAAGAACTTGAGTACAGTGAAAATAGTTTTGTTTTCTTTATAAGAAAAAAAAAAAAAAAAAAAAAGCTTTATATTTCAATTCCCATAAACAAAACACCGGTTTGTGTGAGTGTGTGTTTGTATTCCTGGGTTCAGGGTAATCAAAGGTCGGTTTATAGTACGTCAATGTTATAATTCTATGAAATGTATTGAACAAAAAAACTAACACTAACGATATATATGGTTGGAGGAGCTAGGGGGAGGGAAAGAGGGTTAGTAAGAGTAGGGGGGCTATGACCTTCATTATTGAAAAGAAAAGCTTTTTCTTTTTATTTCACATTAAATTTGAAGGTTAACTGAAAATATTTACTATGCAAAATACAACAAATAAAAATATATACTTACATGGATTTAAAAGAGAAATTTCAAGAGAGATAGACGACAAAACTAAAGAGAGAAAATCGAAAACTATAGCAAAAGAGAAAAATAATTGAAAACTAATAAAGGAAAAGCTCTTAAAGACGATAAACTTATAAAAGCAATCAGGGAGAACTATGACTATAGTCGAGAATATAGACTAAACTATAGTCGGAACTATAAGAAAGACTTAAAGATTAAAGTCGATACTATAGATGTGTCTATTCAGTAGTCTCGACTATAGTCTTATATAGTCTTATATAGTCTCGACTATAGTTTAGTCTGTAGTCTCGGCTGTTGTTTAGTCCATAGTCTCAAGTATAGTCCATAGTCTCGACTATAGTTTAGTCTACAGTCCGACCATAGTTTGTTTTAGTTTCTACTATAGTTTAGTCTATAGCCTCGACTATAGTTTAGTCTGAAATCTCGACTATGGTTTAGTCCATAATCTTGACTATAGTTCAGTCTATAGTATCGACTATAGTTTTGTATACAGTCTTGATTATAATTTAGTCTAAAGTCGCGACTATAGTCTGTTCTATAGCCTCAACTATAGTCTGATCTATAGCCTCAACTATAGTCTGATCTATAGCCTCGAATTTAGTCTGGTCTATAGCCTCGACTATAGTCTGGTCTATAGCCTCGACTATAGTGTAGTCTATAGCCTCGACTATAGTCTGGTCTATAGCCTCGACTATAGTTTAGTCTATAGCCTCGACTATAGTCTGGTCTATGTCATCGACTATAGTCTGGTCTATAGCCTCGACTATAGTCTAGTCAATAGCCTCGACTATAGTTTAGTCTATAGCCTCAACTATAGTCTGATCTATAGCCTCAACTATAGTCTGGTCTATAGCCTCGAATATAGTCTGGTATATAGCCTCGACTATAGTCTGGTCTATAGCCTCGACTATAGTTTAGTCTATAGCCTCGACTATAGTCTGGTCTATAGCCCCGACTATAGTATGGTCTATAGCCTCGATTATAGCCTGGTCTATAGTCTCGACTATAGTATAGTCTATTACTTCTACTATAGCCTAGTCTATAGCCTCGAATATAGTTTAGTCTGGTCTATAGCCTCGACTACAGTCTGGTCTATAACCTCGACTATAGTCTGGTCTATAACCTCGACTATAGTCTGGTCTATAACCTCGACTATAGTCTGGTCTATAACTTCGACTATAGTCTGGTCTATAGCCTCGAATATAGTCTGATCTATAGCCTATAGTCTGGTCTATAGCCTCAACTATAGTGTAGTCTATAGTCTCAACTATAGTTTAGTCTATAGTCTCTGCCCTACTTTAATATATAGTATTAACAATAGTCTCGACTATAGTTTATTCTACAGTCTCATCTATTGTTTAGTCTATAGTCTCTTTTATAGTAGATTCGTTTATAGTCTCAACTATAATCTACATTCTAGTGTATAGTTTAATTTATAGTTTCGAAGAGCATAAAATTTATTCTGCAAAATTAAATTTTTCCTTAACTTTTTACTAAATCTCTTAAAATTTATATATTTCTCTTTATTAATCTCTTTATGATGCATTTTCTTTTTAAGTGTATTCCCCTAGAATTGCCGGCCGGTTTTATTTGCTATTTTACAACAAAATTCCCCCAAAACAACAAATATTTTATATAAAAATATTTAATGTTATTTATAGTTTAATTTCGTATAGTTGTCCTCCTCTGCATATATTTTCTAGTATTAAGACCCTGACATTGACGTCAAACCTCTAACAACTGCAGTGTTTAAAGGCAAAAATAAAAAAAATAAAAAAATAAAAATATAAAAATTTAAAAGAAAAACAAATAACAAAAATTGTGCATTAAAATGCGAGTAAAAAGAATTTACACCAAATTTGTTTGTTAATTTAATGTGATATTTAAGCATTTCTTTTGAATTTTATTTATTTAAAATTTTTATTGTTTTTGTATTTCTATGCATAAATATTTAATTACATTTAAATTTAAATTATAATTTACAATTACTGTAGGAATCTTTTGCCAGTTGATTTACTTTCTGTTGCTATTACTGTCATTGCACTTTTTTTTTGTGTTTAGCTTTCTTATGGTCTTTGGCTTTTGTTATTGCTGCTGGTTCTGCTGTTGCTGTTGTTGGGTCGTAGTCGCTGTGGTGTTGATTTGGTTTTTACAGCGGTTTTCTTGTTCACTCTGTCAACGACAGTTCAAGTGCGTTCATTGCGATAAAAAAAGCTAAAGAATTTATTTGTGTAAAAAGTCAATGATTGCATTATTATAATATTGTTTTTAGCTCACAGGGGTTTTTCTCAGCAGTCCTTTGTAGAATATGTTAATGTGTTTTCTTTTTTGTAATTTCAAATAATGGTGAAATAGGAGATGTAAAGAACATGGTTAGAAAATGTAAACAATAAAGAAGTTTAAATTATGGATTATGGACTTACAACTAATATGTATGTTTTAAATACCTTCAATTTCCTACATTAAATTTTTGAAAATTTAACTAATTTTCCAGACTATAAACTACAGTCCAGACTATAAACTATAGTCCAGACTATAAGCTATAGTCCAGACTATAAACTATAGTCCAGAATATAAACTATATATAGTCCTGACTATAAACTGTAGTCCAAACTATATACTATAGTCTAGACTATATTAAAGTCCATACTATAAACTACAGTTCAGATTTTTAACTATAGTCCAGACTATAAACTATAGTCTAGACTATAAACTATAGTCCAGACTATAAACTATAGTCCAGATTATAAACTATATATAGTCCTGACTATAAACTGTAGTCCAAACTATATACTATGGTCTAGACTATAAACTATAGTCCAGACTATAAACTACAGTTCAGATTTTTAACTATAGTCCAGACTATAAACTATAGTCCAGAATAAACTATAGTCCAGATTTTAAACTATATATAGTCCTGACTGTATACTGTAGTCCAAACTATATACTATAGTCTAGACTATAAACTATAGTCCAGACTATAAACTATAGTCCAGACTATAAACTACAGTCCAGGCTATAAACTATAGTCCAGATTTTAAACTATATATAGTCCTGACTATATACTGTAGTCTAAACTATAAACTATAGTCCAAACTATAAACTATAGTCTAGACTATAAACTATAGTCCAGACTATAAACTATAGTCCAGACTATAAACTATAGTCCAGATTATTAACTATAGTCCAGACTATAAACTACAGTCAAGGCTATAAACTATAGTCCAGATTTTAAACTATATATAGTCCTGACTATATACTGTAGCCCAAACTATAAGCTATAGTCCAAACTATAAACTATAGTTTAGACTATAAACTATAGTCCAGACTATAAACTATAGTCCAGATTATTAACTATAGTCCAGACTATAAACTATAGTCAAGGCAATAGTCTGAACTATAGTCCAAACTATAAACTATAGTCCAGACTATAAATTAGTCTGACCTATAGTCCAAACTATAAACTATAGTCCAGACTATAAATTAAACTATAGTCATATTTAAAACTATTGTCAAGACTATAGAATGAACTATAGTCCAGTCTATTCACTAAACTATAGTCCAAAGTAGATATTAAAGAAGATATTAAACTAATTTTTAACTTAATAGTTAAATTGTATTTAAATTTCTTTATTAATTTAACCTTTGACTTGTGAAATTAAAAAAAAAAAAAAAAGATTTTTTCAAGAACATTTGACTAAAATATTCTTTAATTTAAAATTTTTCGCCTTCACATTATGACAATAAACTTTGACCATGGGATGGTTAAAGTGAAACATTAACAAAAAATAAATTATAATAAAATTGTTTCCCTCCTTCAGCTGCATTTTTTTTAAGTTATTTATTCTCCCATAGCAGTCGCAGCAGCAACACCAGTCTCAGTTTTCTTCAACTTCAAAATTAGCATCAGCAACATCATATCATCTGTAGATATAAAAGAGTCAAGTAATTGTTCAAGGTCAGTTAATGTCTGGATATTTGTAAATGATTTTCGTTTTGTATTTCTTATTTCATTATTTAATTTTTTTGTTTCCAAGTTTAAAAGAATAAAAAAGTGCCAGAGACACACTGAGATTCTTAAAGCATTTCCTGTGTATAACTGTATGATACTAAATGCACTTTAAAAGAAAGTAAGATGCTGCTAGTGCCCTTTTGCTTATTCCCATATATGTTTAAAAGCCCTTTAATTTATTTATTCTTTAACTGTTCTTTGGTTCTTTTATAAATAAAAATTTTAATAAAAGAAAAGACCCTGAGCTTTAATTTATTAAGATGCAAGATTGGCTGCCTGGCTGATTGCTCGAGTTTGACTCTTGCTTTTAAAGAGTAATAACCTTTGAAGTAAAGTTCAAGATTTCCGCTTTAATAAGTGAATATTTATTTTCTTTGGCCTTAATTAAATCACTAGAGTAGTCAGCAAAAATAATGTAATAAACAAAACTACTCTTGAAGTTTACCGTCTTTGAAGAGAGAGACTATATGACTGGTTAGTGGCTTGACTGGCAAGATCAGACCACATTTATTTAATTCAATCCAATCATTGATTCATTGTCACATTAAGAGTACTTGAATATTTATAAAATGAATCAATAAATAAGCAAAAAAGTTCGTTAAACTTCAAATAGAGTTAAAGAAATTAAACGGGACTTAAACAAATAAATAAAGGATTTCAAGGATTTATTCTTTCTCACATTTATATTATGATTCATTCATCAATTCAACTGAATCATTTTATACTTCAATCCCTATAAGAAAACCACAAAAACTCATCATGTCTTAAATTCATCATAACCTTCATATCCGCAAATAAAAAACAAGAAACCTTTAAACCTTCGAAGGATTTAAACAATGAAAACTATTAAGTCTCGCATACTTATATTATATGAAGCGACACTAAATATACAAATATTGAATCAGTCAATGGTATGTGATCATAAATAACCAAATTATTTTTTTGGTTTGTATTGCTGGTGTTTACCGATTCCCTTGAATATTTTATTTGTCTTCTTTAAAACTCTTGTGTGCAGTAGAGCTCCAGAAATCATCATATAAGCAAGAAATTAAACTAAATAGTTAAGTGAAAAAAAATGTTGCTAAAGTCTTAAAGAATTTGAACAGTGGTTTAAAGGGTACAAAAAAAAAAAAAAAAAAAAAAAAAAGGGCAAAAATATTACAATATTCAAAAGGCACAAGCACTATAGACTAAATTATAGTCTAGACTATAGAATAAACTATAGTCCAGACTATAGACTAAACTATAGTCCAGACTACAGACTAAACTATATTCAAATGTATAGTTCAGACTACAAACTACAGTTCAGACTATAAAGTATAGTCCACACTATAAACTATAGTCTAGACTATAAATTATAGTCCAGACTATAGACTATAGTTCAGACTATAAACTATATTCCAGACTATAAACTATAGTCCAAGTTTAAATTATAGTCCAGACTATAAATTATAGTTTAGACTACAAGCTATAGTTCAGACTATAAACTATATTCCACACTAAAAACTATAGTTTAGACAATAAGCTATAGTCCAGACTATAAATTATAGTTCAGACTACAAACTATAGTTCAGACTATAAACCACAGTTCACACTATAAACTATAGTACAGACTATAAACTATAGTCCAGACTATAGACTATAGTTCAGACTATAGACTATAGTCCAGACTATAAACTATATTCCAGACTATAAATTATAGTCCTGACTACAAACTATAGTTCAGACTATAAATTATAGTCCAGACTATAAACTATAGTCCATACTAAAAACTATTGTCCAGACTATAAACTATAGTATAGACCAGTGTTCCCCAAAACCAATGCACGCGTGTGTTTTGTCTCTTGTGTTATTCTCTTGATATGAATAAAAAACACACATATCAATTCAGTCTAGCACTAGCATTCCACGAAGCAGGTTGTGTTATCGCTTGTTGCTTGATATACACTCATAAAAAATGTTTAATGTTATGTGTTAGTGAGGTATATAAGAATCAAAATATGAATATTTTTAATTTTTACTAAAAATAATATCATTTATTAATCAAAATTTTATGGTTAATTTGAAAGAATTATAAATTTTTATTTTTTATACAAAAAACAAGATCTTTTATTTTCATTTCCATTTTATTATAAATAATTTTACTATAAAAAGGAATATATTTTTTTGGTGTATAATTTCAGAGCGGGAGAGTTATACAGAACACACATTAACAAAATGTGAATGTATAAGTGTGGGGATCACTGGTATAGACTATAAACTATAGTACAGACTATAAACTATAATACAGACTATAAACTATAGTACATACTATAAACTATAGTCCAGACTATAAACTATAGTCCACACTATAAACTATAGTCCAGACTATAAATTAGAGTTCAGACTACAAACTATAGTTCAGACTATAAACTATAGTCCAGACTATAAATTATAGTTCAGACTACAAACTATAGTCCAGACTATAAGCTATAGTCGACACTATAAACTATAGTCTAGACTATAAACTATAGTCCAGACTATAAACTGTAGTCCACACCATAAACTATAGTCCAGACTATAAATTATAGTTCGGACTACAAACTATAGTCCAGACTATAAACTATAGTCCAGACTATAAACAATAATCCAGGCTATAAACTATAGTCCAGACTATAAACTATAGTCCACATTATAAACTTTAGTCCAGACTATAAGCTATAGTACAGACTATAAACTATAGTCCAGACTATAAATTTTAGTTCAGACTACAATCTTTAGTTCAGACTATAAACTATAGTCGACACTATAAACTATAGTCTAGACTATAAACTATAGTACAGACTATAAACTATAGTACAGACTATAAACTATAGCCCAGACTATAAACTATAGTCCAAACTATAAACTATAGTCCAGACTATAAACTATAGTCCAGTCTATAAACTTTAGCCCAGACTATAAACTATAGTCCCGATTATTTAGTTTTGTGTTTTATCGATTTTCCTTTAAGAAAAGTTATGATTAACTGCAATTTTTCTTCTTCTTAACCACTGTCTCTTAGCATTGTGTTTAACATAAATGGTTTATGATCTTAATTTCAATGTGAAAACGATCACATAAGTCACATAAATACTTCCAGCAACCAAACAAAGACATAAAGATTTTTTTTTTTTTTTTTTTTTTTCTTCGTGGACAGACTCATGGACGGATAGACAGACGGACGTATGGATCAGCTACGACTCATACACCAAACTCTAAAAAAACAAAAACAACAGTAACAGCAACTACAATAAAAAAAAAAAAAAGGTCACCAAAGTTTTCAACAATGAAAAATATAATAAACACAGACTGTAAGTAGAGTATTTATTTTTTTAAAGTAACAAAAATAAAAAATTTAAGCGAAATGAGACGGTTTGTATTTTTTCATCTCTTCCTCCTAAAAATAATTTTTTAAAAAACTGGGTCAAGTATACAAATAAACTGAGGAAAAAAATACTTTTAAGAAAATAAATACAACAGATTGTAACCAAAAAGGCAATAAGCACATTTAGCATACAAATTTACTACATTTACAAACAAATATGCTTTCCTTTAGTAAAATATTTAAGCATCTAACTTGGGCGAGAAAAAGGTTTAGAGATTTTTTTAAACTGATTACAAGTATAAATAGAGCAAGAGCATTTGAATTTAGGTTATTTGTTTGTTTTCAAAAATATCCCTGATATTTTAAAAAATTCAAGGTATAAACAAAAAAAATTGTCGAAAAAACTAAATCAAATATCATGACCGTATACGTACGAGTACAATCAATAAATAAGTATTTTTACACATTTTGAAGGTTTCGCCCACCAATAAAGTTTTTTAAAAAAATAAACCAAACTGAATTGAACTTTTTTTTCAATTTTTTTAATTTAAAGTTTGTTAACTCATTGTTGTTGATATTTTTTTTGGATTTAAGTTTCATTGAAAATTTCAAGCAAAAAGCATCGATAGATGAATGACTACAAGACGGACGGACAGACGGACATACAGTGGAATAGTCAGACGGTCCAATACGACGTGCGTATTGTTACTCATAGTGATTTATTTGTGGCCATTTTTTTATACATAGTGGTAGTTAGGTGTGAGTAGTATAATAAACTAATATGATTAAAATACTTTAAATAAAAAAATTTATTTAATTTTTTTTTTGGAATTTAAACTTTAGTGACCTCTGTTAGGTTGTATGTTTGTAGCAAACAAAAATTGTTTGTATTGCTATCAATTTTGTTTTAAAATATTGGCAAGTAATGATCAAGTATAAATTAAATTATAATTGTAAGACAAATAGCAATAATTTTAACAATTGCTAAAAGTTTAAATTAGCTAACAATACTGTTAGCAGTAGTAAAATGCTAACTATTGTTTAATTCTTTATTATTGAAAATATAAATAAATGAAACTAAATAATTCAAAACAAGATTTAACTAAATAAAGGTTAAGGATTAACAAATTGGATACTTGCTAAATGTTTCATTGAAACCTTTTTTTGAGCAGCAATATTTTCAAGAGCATATTTATTTTTGAACTTGACATAAAAAAGAAAAATACTAGATCACCAAAGCGTACACTAGACTATAGATTAAACTGTAAACTAGGCTATAGTATAGCCTATAGTCTCATTTAAAGATAATAGTCTCAGCTATAGAATAGACTATAGTTGCAGCTATTAAATAGTCTACAGTTTCAGCTATAGAATAGACTACAGTTTCAGCTATAGAATAAACTATAGTTCCAGCTATAGAATGAACTATGGTTTCAGATATTAAATATACTATAGTCTCAGCTATAGAATATAGTGTTAGCTATTAATAGTATCAGCTATTAAAAAACACTATAGTCTCAGTTATAGAATAGACTATAGTCTCAACTATAGAATGGACTATAGTTTCAACTATAAAATATACTGAAGTTTCAGCTATAAAATACACTATAGTCTCAGCTATGAAATATACTATAGTCTCAACTATGAAATAGACTATAGTCTCAGCTATAAAATAGACTATAGTCTCAGCTATTAAATATACTATAGTCTTAGCTATAAAATATACTATATTCTCAGCTATAAAATAGACTATAGTTTCAGCTATAAAATAGACTATAGTCTCAACTATAAAATAGACTATAGTCTTAGCTATAAAATAAGCTATACTCTCAGCTATAAAATAGATTATAGTCTTAGCCATAAAATAGACTATAGTCTCAGCTATAAAATATACTATAGTCTCAGCTATTAAATATACTATAGTCTTAGCTATTAAATAAACTATACTCTCAGCTATAAAATAGACTATAGTCTTAGCCATAAAATAGACTATAGTCTCAGCTATAAAATAGACTATAGTCTCAGCTATTAAATAGACTATAGTCTCAGCTATAGAAAAGACTATAGTTTCAGCTATTAAATAGACTAAAGTTTCATCTATAGCATATCCCAGCTGTTAAAAATATTATAGTCACAGCTTTAGAATAGACTGGAGTCTGAACTACAGAATAGACTATAGACTAGGAAATTTTTTAAGGAAAAATTCAGCTACTTAATTATAATTTGTACCAATTTTGTTTGAATTTGTTTCTTTTACATCTACAAAATATTCCAAAAATATTTAGTTTGTTAAATGATATTAAACATAAACTAAAATACAAGACCTCTAAAAGTCAGGGCTTCTAATTATCAAATTTCCAAAATTTATTTCATTTAACAACTAATTCTATTTCCGTTTAAAGACCTTTTTTTCAACTAAAATTTTTAATTTTAAACAATTTGACCTTTTTTGATTTATGCTCTGAAATATAGTAGCAATAAATGAAATGAACTTGAAATTTTCAAAAACTAATTTAAATTTAATTTTTTTTTCTTGTATTTTCTTAAATTTAAAACCAAAAAAATAAAAACGACTTCAATTAAAACGCCCCAAAAAAAAAAAAAAAAAAAAAAAACTACAAGAACACAAGTAAACCAACCAACAAACAAACATAAAAAAATAAATAAATTTAAACAAGAATAAACGGCACTTGATATCCTTCACACATATTTAATTGCAATTCATTTCAGTTTCACTACAAATTCAATAAAATTGAAAAATAAGACAAAAAAACTCATGTTTTTTGCATAAATTTATGTTAAATGCAAAAAAAAAGAAATCAATATAAAATAAAAAAAATCGAAATTTAAATTCAAACAACCGTTATAGAATCTTTATTGTTTCTTCTAGAGCTGCTATTGATTTCATTTGCCAAGATTGACATGAGAAAAAACTTCCTCAAAAAATAAACGGAATTTAAAGAAATCGTATTTAAATGACATTCATTTTTGAAATAGCAGCTCAACTTTAAACATAAATATCACCATAACTCTATATTCAAACAACTTCCTCAAGTCATGTGTTAGGCCATCTTCAAGCTAAAAAAGAAACTAAAATATTCATTTACGTCAGAAAACTGCGAAAGAGATAAAGTCCAAAAAGACCTCATGATCAAATGTTTGGACTACCAATTCAAAAACATTTTGATTAATTAATCAATGTGTTGTGTTGTGTTTTTTTTTTTTTTTTTTTTTTTTCTTTTAACAAAACAAAGAAGAAATAAAATATTAACATTTATTAATATTATAAATAAAATATAATAGAAAAAAAATTTGCAACTGTTGTTTGTTTCTATTTTTAAAAATAATTAAAATTTAAACAAACGTTTTCTTTAATACCTTTTGGTATAAAAAAAATAAAGAAACAAGTTTTAGTTAAGATAATTAAAATTAACGGTTAATGTTGTAAAATAAATTTAAAATTTTGCTAAAAATAATTTAAAAAAAGATTTGTCTTAAAAAATAATAAAAATTTGTGATCACTTGAATATTTTTTTTAACCTAAAATGGTCTGTCTCTAAATCCTTAAATAAGCCTCCTATCAAGAAATAGATAGTGTCTAGATTATAGTTTATTCTATAGTCTAGACTAAGTAATTTCACAATTCAGCTACTTAAATTTCTTTCTAAAAATAAATTTATATAAAATACTTTATATAATGCTTATTCAGCTAAAACTTTTCGCTGTTCAGCTGAGAAATTTTCAAGAAAACTTAAAAATTTAATTTAATGAAAAAAACTAAAATTTAGCTAAATTTATGACAATTCAGCTAGCTGAATTTAATTTTAATGAAAAAATTTATAAATTATATTTATAAAATTTCAATTCAGCTAAAGAATTTCGATATTCAGCTAAGCAATTTTCTTGCAGAGACCTTTAAATTTAAATTCAGCTGCATAAATTATTTAAAAAACAAAACATTTTGTAGAAAAAATTTATAAAATTGAGAAAATTTTAGTTTAAAGTCAATTCAGCTGGATAAATTTTATCACAATAACGAAATAATTTACTCAATATAAAAAAACTGTTTTATATTTTCGCAATTCAGCTGCTTAAATGCTTGAAAATTAAGAGTTTTTAAAGAAACAAATTTTAGAATTTAAATAAATTATATTTAAAATAAATTCAGCAGACTTTTTAAACAATTCAGCTGGTGATAATTAAACTTTATAGCAAAAATGTTTTATTTAATGTTAAAAACTTTATTACAACTAATTTAATGCTCAATTCAACTAAGAAAATTTCATTAAAAATTGTTCTTTACCTAATAAAAATTAAATTAAATTGCAATTCAGCTAAACAAAATTAATTAAAATAATGAATACACATTACACAACATCAAAAAACATAATTCCGCTAAAAATTTACTCAATTCAGCTACATAAATACTTAAAAAATAGGAAATTCTAAAGAAAAAATATTTAAATAGATGAAAAATTGTATTTAAAGGTAATTCAGCTAACGTTTTTTGTAATTCAGCTGGACAAAATTTCACTAAAATAAGAAAACGTGTTAATTCAGCAAACAATTTTCTCAATTCAGCTGCATAAATAGCTTCAAAAATAAGAAATTTTAAAGAAAATATATATAAAATTATGAAAATTTGTGGTAAAAATCAATTCTGCTAGCTTTTAGGCAGAGAATATTTTTATAAAAAATTTAAAAACTAAATATTGTTATTTCTCTTACGTCTCCAAATGGTTAAAAATGTCAGTTTTGTGCTCTCAACTTACATTCCCTAAAAAGTTCGACCATGAACTAAACTATAGTCTGGACTATAGACTAAAATATAGTCTAGACTATAAACTATAGTCTAGACTATGAAATAAACTATAGTCTAGACTATAGACTAAACTACAGTCTGAACAGTTCAAGACTATAGACTAAACTATAGTCTAGGCTATAGACTAAATTATAGTCAAGACTATAGATTAACTATAGTCTAGACTATAGACTAAACTATAGTCTAGATTATAGACTAAACTATAGTCTAGATTATAGACTAAACTATAGTCTAGTCTATAGACTAAACTATAGTCTAGACTACAGACTTAACTATAGTCTAGACTATAGACTAAACAATAGTCTAGACTATAGACTAAACTATAGTCAATACTATAAACTAAACTATAGTCTAGACTAAAGAATAAACTAATTTAGGACTATAGACTAAACTATAGTCTAGACTATAAACTAAACTATAGTCAAGACATTGGAGTAAACTATAGAACTAAATTATAGTCTAGACTGTTGGGACTATAGACTAAACCATAGTTTGGATTATAGATTAAACTATAGTCTAGTCTATAGACTAAACTATAGTCTAGACTATAGAATAAACTAAGTTAGGACTATAGACTAAACTATAGTCTAGACTATAAAATAAACTATAGTCAAGACATTGGAGTAAACTATAGAACTAAATTATACTCTATAGACTAAACTAAGTTGGGACTATAGACTAAACCATAGTTTGGATTATAGATTAAACTATAGTCTAGACTATAAACTAAACTATAGTCTAGACTATAGACTAAAATATAGACTATAAACTAAACTATAATCTAGACTATGAAATAAACTATAGTCTAGACTATAGACTAAACTACAGTCTGGACTATCGACAAAACTATATTCTAGTCTATTTGACTATAGTCTAAATATATAAACTAAACTATAGTCTAGACTATGAAAAAAGTATAAAAAACATTAAATAGGCCTCTAACCAAGTAAAGAAATAAAATCTTGGATCACTTCATCATTTTTTTATTAAAAAAGGTCTTTTTTAATTCCTCAACATTTTATTACGTTCCGCTCCAAATTTTTTTTAATATTGAACTTCTTGTCTCAGGGACTAAAGCAAAAAAACAATCAAAAGTTTGCTCACACAAAATGTCATTAACGTTCTTTACTCAAGATTAACAAGTTCTATTCATACATTTATAGGGGTCAGTTCTGTTTTAAATATAATTTAAGTTGGATTAAAAACAACAAAAAAAACCTTGTTTTAAAAAATCATGCTTCCTTATTTAAAAAATAAAAAATCAAATCAACTAAAATAAAGTCAAGAAAATTAAAACATTTGCAGCACGTTTAAACCTTAAATAAGTGTTAAGTGGGCTTGACTTTAAAAAAAACGTCACAACGTCGTTAAACTCTTCTAAACCAGCCTAAACTGAGGTTAATGTAACCTACAACAGTATAACTAAAGTTGAGGTGAGTTCATTTAAATTGAAGGTAAAAAATATATTATTATAATTAAAGACCTACAGAATTATGTTTAATAGAGTTTAATATACATACAAAATATAAAACATATGTTCTTAACAACAAAATCAAAAAGCAACCGAAAAAAATCTTGTTAAACGGAAAGACAATGAAATGAGCATATGTTTTATGCTTTTTTTTTTTATTTTGATCGTTGTGCTGTCTAAAATCAAATTATAATGAGTCACAGCCTTGACCATAAACTTCTAAAATGAAATTGAATCTTTAATGAAATTAAAAATTATATATTTTTTTAAAGCAACTTGCACTGAAGGAGAGGCAGTGAGGAGGAACTTAAACAAATAACCAGACTGAAAGTTTTGTACTTTGTCAAAAATATTGTTATTTGTATTTGTTGTCTATTATAAATTGTACTTAAACATTATTTATATTGTTACTTGTTTTTTGTGACTTTTTATCAATTGCTTTATAGAATTTTAAATTAATTTTCCAGACACCTTTATTTTATTTTTATTTCTTTTTTTTTTCTTTAAAGCAAATGAATTTTTTTAAATATTCTTACAAAAAATCAGAAAACGTTAAACAAAAAAATAAAAATAAAGCTGAAGATGATTTAAATGCAGACAGACTGCCATACAATGTTGAGGAATTGATAAATGAACTCCGGATTGAAGATTGAATATGTTGGGGAGGGTAAAAAGCAGAAAAGTTAACTAAATATTACATTTTAAGCTGCAGACTAAACAGTATACTAAAATACAGATTAGACCAGACTATAGTCAAGAACAAACTACACTCGAGACTATAGAGCCAGCTACATTTGAGAACAATCTGTAGTAGATATAGACGAAACTATAATCGAAACTTTTATGCAAACTATAGTCGAGACTTTATGACAAACTACAGTCGAGACTAAAAAACAAAATACAGTGGAAACTAAAGAATAAAACATAGTAGAGGCTATACAACAAACTATAGTCAGGACTAAAGAAAAAACTGTAGTGGAGACAATATGACAAAATATAGTCGAGACTATACAAAAAGCTATAGTTGAGACTATAGAAAAAACTATAGTCGAGACTATAGAACAAACTAAAGTCGAAACATTAGAACAAACTGTAGTCCATAATCCAGACTGTAGTTTAGTCGATAGTGTAGACTATAGTGTAGTTGAGAGTCTAGTCTTTAGTCTAAGCTATAGGTTAGTTGATAATCTGGACTATAGTTGGATAGTCTAGAATATAGTTAGTCGATAGTCTAGACAATAGTTTAGTCGATAGTCCAGACTATAGTTTAGTCAATAGTCTAGACTATAGTTTAGTCTATAGTCTAGACTATAGTTTTATCAATAAACTAGACTATAGTTATTTGATAGTTTAGTCAATAATCTAGACTATAGTTTAGTTAATAGTCTAGATTATAGTTTAGTCAATAATCTAGACTATAGTTTAGTCAATAGTCTAGACTATAGTTTAGTCTATAATCTAGACTATAGTTTATTCTATAGTCTAGAATATAGTTTTGTCTATAGTCTAGACTATATTTTAGTCGACAATTTAGACTATAGTTTAGTCGATGTTATAGACTATAGTTTAGTCGATAGTCTGGACTATAGTTTAGTCAATAGTCTAGACTATAGTATAGTCAATAGTCTAGACTATAGTATAGTCAATAGTCTCGACTATAGTTTAGTCGACAGTCTAGACTATAGTTTAGTCGATAATCCAGACTATAGTTTAGTCAATAGTCTAGACTATAGTTAAGACTATAATATAGATTTTAGTCGATGTTCTAAACTATAGTTTAGTCTATAATCTAGACTATAGTTTAGTCTAGAATACAGTTTAGTCTATAGTCTAGACTATAGTTTAGTCTATAGTCTAGACTATAGTTTAGCCAATAATATAGACTAGAGTTTAGTCAATAGTCTAGACTATAGTTTAGTCAATAGTCTAGACTATAGTTAAGTCTATAATCTAGATTTTGGTCGATGTTCTAAACTATAGTTTAGTCTATAGTCTAGACTATCGTCTACAGTTTAGTCTATAGTCTAGACTATAATTTAGTCAAGACTATAGTTGAGCCTATAATCTAGACTATAGTTTAGTATATAATCTAGACTATAGTTTAGTCTATAATCTGGACTATAGTTTAGTAAATAGTCTAGACTATAGTTTAGTCTATAGGCTAGACTAAAATATAGTCTTTAGTTTAGACTATAGTTTAGTCTATAATAAATAACTATAGTATCTATAATCTAGACTATATAGTTTAGTATATAATCTAGACTATAGTTTAATCTATAGTCTAGACTATAGTTTAGTCTATAGTGTAGGCTATAGTTTTGTTTACAGTCTCAAAAAATTGTCTTTTTGACATTTGACTGAGATTTATTGGAAATTACTTTTCTTCCCCTACCCAACAATTGAACATTGAGAAGCCAAACAAAACAAAAAAAAAACAATAACAATTGAATATGCCAAAATTTTGTATATAAAAATAAAAATATATTTATTTAAATACAACAACAATAATAATAGCTAGCAGAAAATATTAGTCGACGTACGTTTGTACAAGTCACATCACAACAACAACAACAATGACGACCACGACACAAAAGAACAGCAACAACAATAATAATAAAATAATTTTCAAGGTTAGGGTTATCATGTTGCCAAGATCAAGGCAAACAGCGCCGGTAACAGCAAATAAAACAACAAACGAAAAAAGTAACTGCAACAATAAAAACAAAATGTTAAACGAGACAGCAGCAGCAACAACAGCAAACGTTTAACTCAACGACGACAACAACAACAATATTTAAAATTATAATTTATTTTAACAATGAAATTTTTGTCAAATTATTTTAAAAAATCACAAAAAAAAAGGTATGAAAAATAAAAAAAAAAAAAACATAATACAAAAACATTATAATATAGACATATAAAGACAACAACAATATGATTATTAACTAAAAGTAGTAAAGTAACTTAACGAAGCAAATGACGAATAGCGGGTGCTAGTCTTCGTTTATTTAAAAAAACGAAATGAAATTGAGAAGAAAAAAATAAAATAAAAACAAATAACAAATCAATTTAGTTTGTTGTTGCAATGTGTTTTGTTGTTGCCAACAGAAGAAGAGAGGACAAATGATTTTAAGTTCTTTTTTTTAAGGTGATAATAAATTTTGACACTGACAATCATAATTTTGTTTTTGTTGATTTTTCTTAATGTTGTTTGTTACTGTAGTTGTTTGTAGTTTGCATTTTATGTGACGGAACATTTAAATTAAGTGACAAATTATTAAGTTAAATATTTGTTTAAATGATTGATATTTAATAGCAGGTATCAAGATCGTTTTTTAGAGGCAAACAAAAAAATATGAAATATTAGTTTTTTGAAATAAAAGGAATAAAAAAAATAATAAATCAAAATTTATAAAAATAGATAGATGGTAGCTAAACTGCTATATTGAAGTAATAAATTAATTTAAAATTAATTTTTAACCTTTAGGATAATAACAAAATTATAACGGAAATTAAAGTTAAATAATTGTTATACCAAAAATAAATATTTAGAGAAAATGTTTTTCTTAACTGTTATATTTAAATAATTTATAACAAAATATTTTTCAAGCATAAAATTTAATTTTTGCTGAAAATTTTTATAAAAATTAAAAAAATACTTAATACTTATAAACTGTTATATTTTATTAAAAATTTTGTAATAAAAATTAACAAATTAAAAAATAGTTTATAACATTTTTTATGTAACTGTTATAAACTGTTATATTTAAATATTTCACAAAATATATTTGACCAAAAATTTAAAATTTTTCTGTTTAAAATTTTATAAAAATTTAAAAAGTATTGATTTTATAACAGTTTTATGTAACTGTTATTAACTGTTATATTTTATCAAATTATAAAAAAAATATAACTTTAGTAAGGATTTTAATTATTTTTTGTTAAAAAGCTAAAATAAATTTATTTTATAATAGTAAACTGTTATACAATGTAAAAATCTTTTACAAAATATATTTTTTTCATAAATTTTAAAATCGGTTAAAAATTAAAAAGATTTTATAACAGTTTTCTTCAACTGTTATAAACTGCTATATTCAAAGAAATTAATAAAAAATATAATTTTTAATTAATTTCTATTGTTTTTGATAAAATTTAAGAAAAATATATTTTATAACAGTTTTTGTTGCAACTGTTCTAAACTGTTATATTAAATCAAAATATTAAAAAAAAAAAAATATACTTATATATAATTATCACACGGAAAAAATAACAATAATAATACTTTTAACAAGAATTTGAGTTTAAGGCTCAAAATTAAGTAAAAATACTATATATAACAGTTTTTCGAAACTGTTATACTTTAATCAAATTATAAAAAATATAGCTTTTACATGGATTTTGATTGTATTTTGTTAAATACTAAAATAAATTTATATTAAAACAGTTTTCCTTAACTGTTATAAACTGTTATACAATATAAAAAGTCTTTGCAAAATATATTTTTGTCTTAACTTTTAATTTTTGGCTTGAAATTGTTTAAAAATTAAGAAGAAAATGATTTTATAACAGTTTTCCTCAACTGTTATATGGAAAAAAATATTACAAAATTTGGCATTTTTTTTTTTTTTTTTTTAATTATCATCACAATTTAAAAAAAAAAAAATTTACTTTCTAACAGTTTCTGTAACTTATATAAACTGTTGTATTTAATTATATTGTTAAAAATAAGTATTTTTGGCTGAGATTTTAAAAGACTTTTGATAAAGATTCATAAATATATCTACTTTATAACAATTTTCGCTACGAATTTTAATTTTTAATGTATTTTTTCGCCCAATTTTTTTAAAAACTGTTATACTATATTAAATATTAATGAAATCCAAATTCTTATAATTTTTAAAAAATATTTTAATTTAATTTTTGTCGAAAATATTTTTCTTACAATTTAAAAATAATTATTTTAATATTAAAATAAAGAAAAAACCTTTATACTTCTAAAATGAATAAAAAAATATTGGGCCGCAAATTAAAATGATCTTTCCGGAACTTACCTCCGTTGCTGTATAGAGTAAAAATGATCTTCAGCTGAAATTAGAAAAATGAAAATTTAATTAAAAAATGTTTAAAATAATTATTAAAAAAAATAAATAAATAAATCTATATATATAAAAATTAATGTGTGTTTGTTTGTATGTACTATGTATGTATGTTTGTTTGAAGTCTATAGCCGCCTAAACGGCTAAACCGAATTTCTTGAATTTTTCACAGTGTGTTCCTATATGCCTGGAAGGAAAAATAGGCTACTTTTTATTTTGAAATTCCATGTGGGCGAGGTGCCACGCCCACTTACTAAATAACTATTAAAAGTAGTATATCTCGGAAATTGGTAATACTAGGGTCTTCAAATTTTGCATTAACAACTTTGACACCTATATGAACATTCTGGAAAAAAATAGGCGAACTAGCAATAGGGGGTGTGGCACATCCCATGCCTAATATTGCTTACCAATACCAAATGCCGTAAATTTAGGAAACTATTACAGTTACATTTCCCAAATTTTGTACAATAAACTTAAATGTCAATGAGAACATTTTGTGCAAAAATGGGCGGAGATTTTGTACGACTAGCATTAGCTTCAATATGAATATTTTGGACACAAATTGGTACACTAGCATATTAAAAGAAAATATTAAATTATCATATCTGAGAAAATATAACAGTTAGAGTTTTAAAATTTTGTCGGAGCCACTTTGGTATCAATATTAATATTTAAGAAAAATATGGGCGGACTAGAAGTAGGGGGCATGGTACCTCCCATATGAATTAAATGCAAAAATTCGTATATTTGGGAAACTATTGGAGTTGGAATGCTCAAATTTTGAACAAAGAATTTTGACATCCATGAAAACATTTGTCTAATAAATTAGCGGATTATGGGGGTATGGTCCCTCCCATAAAAATTAAATACAAAAATTAGTATATTTTGTTAATCCTTTAATTACTATGTATTTCATTTCGGGGGGTGGCGAAGCACACCGGGTATTAGCTAGTAAATAAATAAATAAATAAAAATATGACTACACCTGAACTAAATAAAAACAGATTTAGAATTAAACTGGAGCTAAACTTACTGAACTAGAATTAAACTAAAACTGAACCAAAACTGAAATAGAAACTAGAGCGAAAATTAAACTGAGCTAGAAGTGAATTAAACTAGTACTGAACTAGAACTAAGCTAAAACTAAACTAGAACTGAACTATAATTGAACTAGAACTGAACTAGAACTGAACTAGAACTGAACTAGAACTGAACTAGAACTGAACTAGAACTGAACTAGAACTGAACTAGAACTGAACTAGAACTGAACTAGAACTGAACGAGAACTGAACTAGAACTGAACTAAAACTCAACTAGAACTGAACTAGAACTGAACTAGAACTGAACTAGAACTGAACTAGAACTGAACTAGAACTGAACTAGAACTGAACTAGAACTGAACTAGAACTGAACTAGAACTGAACTAGAACTGAACTAGAACTGAACTAGAACTGAACTAGAACTGAACTAGAACTGAACTAGAACTCAACTAGAACTGAACTAGAACTCAACTAGAACTGAATTAGAACTGAACTAGAACTGAACTAGAACTGAACTAGAACTGAACTAGAACTATAACTGAACAGAACTAGAATTGAACTAGAACTCAACTAGAACTCAACTAGAACTGAACTAGAACTGAACTAGAACTGAACTAGAACTGAACTAGAACTGAACTAGAACTGAACTAGAACTGAACTAGAACTGAACTAGAACTGAACTAGAACTGAACTAGAACTGAACTAGAACTGAACTAGAACTGAACTAGAACTGAACTAAATCTGAACTAGAACTGAACTAGAACTGAACTAGAACTGAACTAGAACTGAACTAGAACTGAACTAGAACTGAACTAGAACTGAACTAGAACTGAACTAGAACTGAACTAGAACTGAACTAGAACTGAACTAGAACTGAACTAGAACTCAACTAGAACTGAACTAAAACTGAACTAGAATTGAACTAAAACTGAACTAGAACTCAACTAGAACTGAACTAAAACTGAACTAAAACTGAACTAAAACTGAACTAAAACTGAACTAGAACTGAACTAGAATTGAACTAGAATTGAACTAGAACTGAATTAGAACTGGAATTAAACTGAACTAGAACTAATTTAAAACTAAACTGAAACTTAATAAAAACTGAAGTTAATTTGAACTGGAGTTGAATGAGAACTGGTGATCAATCGATGTAAAATTTAATTAAATTGTATTGAATAAATTTTTTTTTTTAAATATTTTCCTGTAATTTTGTTTCAAATTCTTGTCAAAACATTAATAAAAAAAGACAAATGATAAGCCATAAATTTGTATATTTTGTTTGCAGTAATAATTCAATAAAAAACAAAATAAAAATACTTTATATGAGTCCATTAATATAAACAAATTAATTTTATTATCTATTTTTTGCAAAAAAAAATATAAAATGCATATTATTACAAAAAATATGAATAATAAATAATAAAACGAAGAAAACAGATATTGTCTTTCCCTTCTTTATTATTAATATTAAACAGTCTATTAAAAATATGATTGCAACGTTAATTCATACTCTTTGTAAAAGTTTTATATTGCGCGTCTTTTGTTTGTTAACTGTCACTTTGACAGTTAGCTAGCTAGCTAACTAGACAGACAGACAATATTAAGCATTTTGTAATAATTTCTATATGATTAATATAAAATTATATTAAATTTTATTTTTATATACAAACAGTAACAATTATTAGTCATTTTGTTTGTGATGCGCTGGTTTTATAAAAAATATAAATAAATATATAAAGATAGAGTTTAGTAACCTGACGTTAGCTGATGTTATTGTTGACTTTGTTGCTTTTTATAAAATAAAAAAATATAAAAAAAAAAACAGCAAAATAAAAAGTGATGAACTTGTTTAAGATCCCACAAATATGATTGACTTGACTCAAGGACATTGTAAAGCAAATTTATAAATAAAAGATAATGATAGAGAGTGTAATGGATTTTTTATTAATTTGAAATTTGTTGTATTAATTTGTAAACAAATAACAAGTGCATAACAATTAGACATAATGAAAAATTTGGATTTTGACTTGTAAAATAAAAATACGTTTTAATAAAATAAATTATTACAAAAATCCTACGCATTATTTAAACACAATAATTCGAAATAATTTGACAGTATAATAAAATTTATTACATCATCTCTAAATCAGTTTTATTTTAGCTTTAGATCCATAACTACTTTATTATCTATTTACAAAACCCTTAATTATTATTATCCCCTTAAAAAAATAACTAATAGCCCTCTTACTTACTCAATTTAATAAATAATTAACAATAGATTTTTTAACGGGCATTTCAATATATTTAAATAAGAAATAAATAATTCTAAACACTTTTTGAAATGCACACTTATAAATAATAATTCAATAAACACGTATTTGTTTTCTAATTCATAATTTTAATAATATTTTAATGTTATTACTTATACCTAATATTAAATTATTTATTTTCCGCTTTCCTTTTTTTTTCGTAAAACCAGACATATGTGTATATATGTTTATAATCATATAAAATCAAACATATTTACCCCATCCATGACACGTGTAGTTTTTAAAAACGATTTAAATGGAGGGAAATAAATAAAAAAAAAATAATTTAAATGAAATAAAATAAATTCATTTGCTTATTTCAACCAGAACAACAAGTTCTAAAATACTCATAGACTCATAGATGGGAAAAATAAAACACAAACTTCTAATAAAAATTAGAAGAAAAAAAAAAAGCAAATCTGAATTAAATCAAACTACTCGTATTTAGAATATAAACATATATACATACATATACAAACAATAATACTTTCAAGGTCATTTGATATTTAAAATATGCGCGAGAATATAGCAAAAAGCTAATAACAACAAATCAGCAGCGACGAGAGCAATTAAATGTATAAATATTTTTTTTAACTGCTACTGACTGAAAGGCGTTTAGACTTAAGTTATAGTTTAGTTAGACATTTATACATATTTATTTTTTATTATTACTTAAATGTTAAATTATGCTACGCAGTGATAAAGATTTTTTTGGGGGATTCATTTACATCTTAAGGCGTTGACACTGGCATTGAAATAAATCTTATATCGATTTTATTTGTTATAATTCTGTAACATTGAGTTATTTGTTCCTTTGTATTTTTTAAAACTTCAAAAATCATTTGTGGAGGACAAATAGTTTGTATGGCAATTATTCATTTGTAATTTGAATTTAAATTGTTCACCATTTCATTTCATATTCTGTTCATTTTAACATCGTTATTCATGATTTAAAGACCGAGCATGGTGACTGCTGTCTTAGAAATATTCAACAGTGTAAAGATGTTAAAACGTCAATCATTCTCAATTTCTGCATATCGAACAGAGTACTCTCGGGAATATCCCAGCAGTCATATGTGGTGGCTGTCGCATACAAGTTACCTAACCGACTACATTAGGGTACCACTAGTCACTTTATTAGCTACGTGATTAGTCACTTTAACATAGGCTTATCCTAGGAAGAAGTCTATTGCCACCTCAACGACTATATGTTGGCCCATTTTTGCACGCAATCACCTTCACGACTACAAAAGGGTCAATAAAGTGGCAATAGCTACCTACACGACTAAGAGGAAGTCGTTTTTTTGCATACAATCACCTCCATGGCTTTAAAATATGACTTTTGTTCGTACACAACCACTTTACTGGTTAAAATGAGTCAGTTACAAAATGTTGTTAGCTTCTTTTCGTCATCTTTCCGCTTACTACATAAGGGTAACACTAGTAACTTTATTAGCTACGTGACTAGTCACTTTAACATGACCTTGTCCAAAGAGAAATCTAGTGCCACCTCAACGACTACATTGTCACTTTTTTGCACACACAATCGCCTCTACGTCTACCGAAGCATCAATAAAGTGTCAAAATGCACTTCCATGACTACGAGGTGGCACTTTTTTACAAGCATAATCACCTCAACGGCTACAAAGTGTTACTTTTGTGCCACTTTACTGATTACAATGAGTCAGTTAAATATTTTTGATATCTTCTTTTCGTCTTCTTTCCTTTTATCATATAGTTAGTAAAATGGCAAAAGCCATTACGATCATTGGTGACTGATGGAGAACAGCAGGTTATTATACACCAATAAATCTTACTGTCTAAAAGCAGGTTAACCACTTTACTGGTTACAATGAGTCAGTTAAAAATATTTGTTATCTTCTTTTCATCATTTTCCCTCTTATCATATAGTTAGTAAAGTGACTGATGGCAGATTACTATAGACCAATGAATCTTACTTTCCAAAAGCGGGTTAATTGCCACTAAATAAACTGCTGGGATGTAACTCGTTTAATTTTATCTCTTAACATAGTTGGGTTCACACACAGCAAATTTTTCTTGTCGCAATTCTGACTTCGTAGGCAAGAGAGGTCAACAAAATGTAAAAGCTTAGTATTCCCCTCTCCTCTCTCACCAACCGCGACATATAAGTATATTCTTAAACTCCAGGATCTTAATTATGGCATTAGATAAATAACGTATTATCGAATCTATGTGATAAAAAAGAATATATTGAAATTTCCCACTTTCGTGTTCACTATTGTTCTCGTAAATTCTTACTGATCCTTTATCAATACTTTCCAACCATTTAATTTTTTGCCAGACTCGAAGAGACCTATTGAAATATTGTGATTGAAATGAAGTCATTTAACTGATCAGAGGTGCAAAACATTTTGTGAATCTGGTCATGAAAATTGATCCTACCACAGCTTTCCATCCCGATAGTAGTTCTTACAATTAATTTCTTTGATAGCAATTTAAAATGTTCTGATTTTCTTAGTCAAAAAGTTAGTAAAGAATTTACTTATATTTCAACTGCTCATTTATTGGTGATGACCATTTCAAATGGCTCTGTTATATATTTCCCCTTAAATCTGTTGGAAATGAGTCCTTTAAATGTATCCACACGAAGGTTCATATTCCTATGAAAACTAGTGTCGAGAGTTCTACTTAAAGATGTCTGCAAAACTTAATTATTGTGATTTTTTTCTTTTTATTTCTTCTTACTGGTCCAAAATATTATAAGGATATTAGAAATAATGTATTGCTCTAAAAGTATGAAAATTCGACGGAAAGTTTTTCTATATTTTTTCTTTTTATTTCATCTTACTACTCCAAATGGAAATTATTCGCGAATTATTGATATTTTTTCTTGTTATTTCTTTTTACTAATCCAAGCATTGGAGGCGATATTTGAGTATTATTTCTAGTGATGTAAATATTAGACGATGGTAATGGCTTTTGAGTATTATTTAGTGGATTATAACTTAAAGATAATATGGTGAATTTAATACTCCTTTTATTTAATTTTAATGCTCCAAACGATGTTGAGGATTATTGAAAAGAAAACAATTAGTGATTTAAATTTTCTTTTAATTTTTTCATACTGCTTCAGTGATGATGCAGAAGATTCTTTAGTATTATTTGGATTTATTTCTTCATACTACTATAAAAGATTCTGCTATTCCAACCGATGGAGCCAATCTTTGGGTATTATTTTCAGCAGTGTAAACATTAGACGATGCTTAGGGCTTTCGGATATTATTCAGTGGATTATATTATTGTGAAATATTATTATATATTTTATTTAACTTTTAATCTTTAAACGATGCGGAGGATAATTTTTGAGTTAATTTTTCTTTCTATTTCTTGTTACAGCTCCATAAATGATGTTTAAGATCTATAGTATTATTGCCAGAACTACACATGTAAATTATTTTCAAATTAATTTATTTTTATTTCTTTTTACTGCTGCAATAGATTATGAAGATTTTTTTTTATTGATGCCAAAACATCAAAAGGAACTAATTATTCCTTTTTTTATTTCTTTTTACTGCTACCAAAAATTTATTAGGAGCTCGTGGTATTATTGATTGCTTTGCAAGGAAATAATTCGCGAATTAATTTTTTCTTTACATCTTTTCTTAACGCGTTTCATTATTTTTTTAGCTTTTTTCTTCTTTAACGGATTTTTGGGGTTTTATTTCCAGAATTGCGAAAGAAAATAATTTTTATGAATTTATTTATTTATTCCTTTTATTTGTTGATTATTGTTCCAAAAGTTATTAGAAATTTCGTATATTATTTACTGCTCTATAAATTTAAAAACTTCGCGAATTATATTTTCTTTTTATTTCTTCTTACTGCTCCATCATTTGGGTATTATTTCTTGCTTGGCAAATAAAAAGTATTCGCGAATTTGTTTAAGAAATTATCGGGAGGTTAAGGTAATATTTAATGGAAATTATTTGCAGTATATTTTTATTTTTACTTGTCGGTTTTATTTTTTCTTTCTATAACTTTTTACTTCACGAAGCGATGATTAGGAATCTTAGGATATTTCAATTATTTTCAGAATTGCAAAAGGAAATAATATTTTTTCTTTTTATTTGTTGTTATTACTCCATTTTCTGGTATTGATTGTTGCTTGAGAAATGTAAATTATTTGCGAATTTATTTTTTTCTTGTTATTTCTTTTTACTACGCCAAAGGATGGAGGCGATCCTTAGGTATTATTTTCAGAACTGCAAATAGATATAATTCTTACAACATTTTTATCTTTATTTCTTCTAATGTACAACGGGACCAAAGTGGACCCAAGTGTGCTGTCCTGTATTATTCAGACAGTGAACCTAACCTAATGCTAAACAAAATGAAAAGGATCCTCGGATATTATTTACAGTTTAGCGAATATAAATATAATATATTCACAAATTAAGTTTTTTTCTTTTTATTTCATTTTACTGCCCCAAAAGTTGGGTATTATTTCCAGAAGTGCCACCGGAAATAATTATTGTAAATTTATTTTACTGCTCCAGAAAATTTTTGGTTTTTTTCGGATTTATTTAACCATTTAGGCTCTTGCTAGAGAGACACTAGCTTTAGTTTAAAGATTTAATTACTTATTGTGAGGCCTATAAAAGGCAGACAGTCCGTGATTAAATCTCTCTCGGATGTCTTTTCGACATCCAAGCTGGTACATGAAGCCGGGCACCTCTTCTTAATAAGACGGAGAGACATTCAAACCTAGTGTTGATCCTAGTAAGATATCACTCAAACACCTCCGTTAATAATATTCTGAACGAACTGGACAGAACTGGTTCCCTCCTCCTTGATAATGAAATAAACCAACTGGCGTGCCGCTGTCATGTAGATCCATGATACTGCAATTTCTGTCGAGGATACTTCAGCAAAGATGGACAAATGAGTCCACATGCTCTACCTTAAGACGGATATGGCCCTAAAATTATCACTCACGATCTAACTTTATTCTGGGAATACCAAGGCGTCAGCCACGGATACTCGTAGCTATTTTTGCAGGACACTAGATTGCTGATACACACGCTAGTACTCCCTTATAACGACTATTGTAGAAGTTGCTTAAATGAGGAAGAGACACTGGAGAATCTTTTATGTCACAGTCCTTCTCTTGCGGGTACCAGAACTAAGGAATTCTGTAGTCCGTATATGCATGTGCTATCTGGTCTGTCTATAATTGACCTCAGGATAACATAACGGGTCCAATAGAACCCACGTGTGCTGTTTATAATATTACAGCTGTAATCTAACCTAAGGTTATATACAATAGTTATAATATATTCATGAACTTTTAAAATTTAACGGAGAAAAAACAAGTCTCATCTATGCCTATAGAAAAAGGCCTATAATAATTCTAGACAGTTTTAGTGCTAAAAACAACCTCGACAATGATCTTTACAGTCAAGCATGATTTCATATCTTGTTTCTGTTTTACAAAAATCCCCCTCCTGCTCTACTAGTGTAAACACTTTTGTATAATTAAATTATATTTATTTATATTGGCGCGTAAAAAATTTATGATTTTTGTTTTTTTATAAATTTTTATTTATGGTTAAATGATATCATTAGAACTTTGTTGCGTAGCAAATAAAACTAATAGTAATTGTAGTCGTATTTGGTTGCTAGATTTAAGAACAGAGTGAGTAGTTTTTTATATTTTTCATATAAGAGAGTGTGAATGTGTTAATAAATTCTTAAAATAGGGGCTGGTCTTAAATAAACAATAATATTTTTTTTTCTGCTATTTGAAGGTCAAGTGACATAAATACTAAAATAAACTTCCGCATTTTATACTAGAAAAAGTTTAATATGAGAATGAGGAGAAAGAGGGGGATAGAAACAAACAAAATTTTAGGATTTGACTTAAGAATTTTAGAGATAAACAAATTAAAAGGAATTTGGAAAAATAAATGAATTAATTAATTAAAATATCAAGTTGAAAGAAATAAAATTTCATAATTCTGATTGTTTTAAAAAGAAAAACAAAAAAAGTTGGATTTTTATTTTATTTTTCTATAAAAAATTCCTAGAATTTTTCTTTGTCTTTGATCAGCAAAATGTTTTTATTTAAACAATCAAGTTCACGTTGTTTTGAAGTGCAACTAAAGGGAATTTAGTTATAAAAAATAAAACAAATATTGTAGACTTTATAATAAAGCTTTAGCTGAAAATGCATTTTTAATTTAAAATATTTTTTTAAGACATGAAATGAAAGTAGAGCATTATATTAATTGTTTACTATTTTTTTTTTTTTTTTTTATACAAATTTAATGAAAAAAAAAAAAAAAAAAACAAAGAAAATGAGGACAATAAAATAATGATATTGAAATTCAATACCATTAAAATTAAAATACAAAAAATTAATTTAAATTTAAACACCTATAAAAACAGTACTAAACTACAGTCCACCCTTTAAAAGCTTGGAAATTTTAAAACACATTTTTTTAAATACTTTTGTAACTTTTTATTTTTAGCTGCCTAAAAAGGTTTAAAATTTTGTGTTTCCAATTCCCATTATAAGATTTTAATTACTCTGACCTTATTTTAAAAGGGCTTACTGTTTGTTTTTTTATAATTATTATGATTTTCATGTGCTTTTTACATGTCTCTCTCTAGGTAATGACTTTTATTTAAGTTCAAAGACCTTAAATATATTTACTTGTTAAACTAATTTTGATTTTATTTATAAAAAAAAATAACCAGTCAGTCGCTCACACTATCAATACGTAATTTAATAATGAATAATAGTTTTAATATTAATACAATTTTTATGTATTAAAAATTGTTAATTCAACATTATTACAATAACACAGTTTAGCCCTGACATTAAAAAAAGTTTATTTGTTAATTATCTATAAAAAAAAAAAAAAAAAAAAAATATATAAAAAATAAATGAAATAAATGACTTTTGTCAGCAATTGAACTGAAAGCAAAGGAACTGTTTAAATAAAACAATTTAAATTATAAAACAAAAAAATAAAATAATTAAATTACGTAGACTGAAATTAATTACAGAAAACATTTAAGACAATGCTATCAAAACCCTTAAAACAAAAGAAAAATAATTAAAAAATTATATTAATTTTCCAAAAGCTAAAGTTCTTCAAAAAATATGATAAATTATCATAAAATAATGTTGCTCTTAAAAACAAACAGGTGTTAGGAAACTAAGAAATCTCTTGGTAAAAAAAAAAAAAAAACTTAACAAATAAAGAGAGTTAGAGCCAAACATATAACAAAGAGTAACATTATTTAATGTGAAGAGATTTAAATATAAAAGTTTACTTATTTATAAGTGTCTAAAAAATAATGGTGAATTTATTTTAGCCCAGTAAAGATATAAATTAAGCTTTTTATAACACTTTTTATATATAAAGCTTTTGCTCTCTTAAAACGCATAAAGCTGTATAAAGAAAAAAATAAATTAATTTAACCAAATTGAAAGCAATATCGTTATTTTAACTTCAAATTTAAATTCAACATTTAAAATTAAAGGTAATTTATTTTAAATTAAAAGAAAAAAGTAGGAGCTTAGAGAATAAAAATGGAAAACGCTTACAAAAGCTTTTTTTACTTAATTTTAAATTTCCCAAATTCATATTTCTCTCTTTTTAAAGAACTTAAATAGAGATCCTAATAATAAAAGGATTAAAATCAGTGTTCACTTAGAAAATCTTTAAAAATCAATAATTCAGTTGAAATATTTTAATTGTACATTTCTCAAAAACTGGAAATCTTAAAGTAAAGAAGAAAATCTGATAAATAATCTAATAAAGTCAAATTTTTTGGTAAGGGTGCTTTACTTCAGGATAAAACTGTAGATCATTTCTGTAGCATCCCTTTCAATGCCAGTAAGCAGCGTATTGAAGCTGCAATGTATGAATTAGCACAGCAAAGGTGGGAAAATTAACCCACGTGCATGACAAAGAAAATGATATGGCCTAAGTTGGATACTACTAGGTAGTATAACAGCAGCAATCTCTGGTCACTGCAAATTTGAAACTCATGCCACAAGATTGGCACTTCGGCCCAATGATTTCTGCAGAAGCGGTCACAATGAAAAGGAGGAGGAATCCATTCAACATCTCTTCTGTAACTGTCCTGCACTGGAAGATCTTCGTTCAAGACATCTAGGACCGAGTTATTATAACAGCCTCACTGAACTATCCTGTATTAGAATAGAGAGCATTAGCGACTTTGTAAGGGAATGTGGTTGGTTCTAACCACCATACTTTATGGGAATTGGGTGGCTCAATGGGCGTTAGGGGTATAAACCAAATAACTTCTTTAATTTGTCCTCTTTACTATCTTCTGAAACTTTTTCTTATTCTTTTTTCTTCAGTCTTACATTGAAGGGACTCACAATGGACCGATATTGGTCTTTGGGTGGAGATGTGATACTATATCACATCAACCTTCTCTATCTATCTAACCAACATACTTATTGAAGACAATTGTTCTATTCAAATCTCTACGCTACTCACTATCTATATTACTTTTCATCATCCTCTGCTTGACAACTCCTCCTTTATATTATTATTTCTGCTTTTTCTCTTAAATACATAAACTCTCTTATCTAAATCTATTAACCCTTCTCTTATCTAAATCTATTAACCTCAGACCAATTGCAGATTTAAATGTAAATTTCCATTAAAATATATAGAATTACCGAACTGGTCTGGCCAGACCATATTTGTTACGAATGTGACAATTGAAACAATTGTATGACGAAGGGTTAATGTTTCTCTTCACCTCACCTATTTTTTTTTCCTCCTTCTCTCTTAATTACCTTACTTAATTACCCGAAGGACCCAAGTGAGCCAACCATCTTGGAGGTCACCTGTCTAATCTAGAACCTCTCCTAGATTATTATAGATTTTATTTCAGAACATAAAATGTGCTTTTTCTTCACAAACGAAATGTTATAGTCAAAAGATGCAAGATCTAAGGTCAATTAGAAAGCCTTCTAATAGTAAAATTTTTTGTATGGAAAATTAATAATGAATTGAGTTAAGCTGAAGGCGTTAAAAAAGCAAAAAAAAGTGTTTGAAACAAGTTTGCAATCGTAAATTGCCTTGTTGTCTCTGTTTGGCGGTACCAAAGCAGAGTTTGAAGACTATAATTAGAGTTGAAGACTATATATTTTCTGTGCCGCTACACACTTCATCAGCATTCGTGATGTCTTATCCAGTGAATAACGTGGCGGAAATACTTTTATAAGATTTTAAAGTCAAGGTGGCTACAGAAAACATTACCTTACGATAACACTCATAATCTCTGAACGCTGAAACATTCAAACTTGAGAACATCTCCTAGAAACTTACATCCCAGTACCCTTGCATGTAATTCAACCTTCTAACTTTTTAACTGTAATGACCAAAATACATGCTGCAGTGTTTAAATTAATTTCATTTATAAACCATACTAGATCGGATGAAATTTCCCTTCCCTTCTAAAACAACTGGTAATAATTTTTAGATTCAGGCTCAGAAGCTAGACATAAAATTAAATATTAACGTAGCCAACAGTAATCTCTAACATAAAGAAACCTATAGTTTTATTAATTGGGACCAAATTGCCAGAAATTATCGACTTAAAGACAGTTTGAGAACAGCTCTTCTTGTACTTAGGGCTCTCGAAATAAAAATGTCCGTCTATATGTTGTATTCTGTCGTGAAAATATTGCGGCTGAAGCTGAGAGCGTGAGTAAAGACCGTGATTGATCAATTTGACGCCGTGTGGAGTGTCTCGTATGGGAGAATTTTGAGCTACTAACATGTCAACTGACCGCCAAGATCGCACGATATTACACCTTTGGAATTTTTGGTAAAATGTTGGATTTTTAGTGAAATTTCTGATTTTTGTTAAAATGTTGAATTTTTAGTGATAATTCGAGTTTTCTATGAAATTTCGGATTTTTAGTAAAATTTTGAATTGTTTTAGTCTTTAGCGAAATTTTAGATGTTTAGAGAAATTTTCGAAATATTCATAAAATTTCGGAATTTTGATGAAATGTCAATTTTTTTTTTTCTTTTTTCTTTTTTCTTTTTTTTTTTGACAAATTTCGACATTTGTAGTGAAATTTTAAATAAATGGTGAAATTTCTAAGTATTTTTTTATTTTTAGTAAAATTTCAGATTTTTGAAAAATTTCGAATTTTTAGCAAAATTTAGGATAAAATATAGAATTTTTAGTGAAATTTAATTTTTTTTAATTTTTAGTAAAATTTCGTATTTATAAAGACATTTTCTAAATTCTAGTAAAATTTTAGATTTTTGGTAAAATGACAATTTTTCTGTGATAAAAAGAAAAATAAACTAGTAAATAGTAGTTTAGCAAACGACCTCTGTTGTTTAAATTTTAAGTTAAAACTTAAAAAAAAAAAAATAATCTGAGAAAGAAGTTAACAAAAAGGTTATTGTCTTTACTATTTAATGGTTGTAACAGGATGTAGTGCCACCTACAGTTTCAGTTAAGGAAACCATATCAAGTTTTTGTTTCACACAAGGAAATGATTTTTTATTTTATTTAGGTGAAAATTACATATTTTCCTTTTTTGCTCTTCAAAAAAACTTTCCTAAAAATTCGTTTTAACAATTTGTATTGAAAGCAAATAATTTTGTGATCACTTATATTTCCACCAAGATACAATTTGTATATAAAAATTAAATTTAAAACTAAATTAGAGCTGATACAGCAAAAAGGAGGAAAATCTATGAAAACTAATATTACCACTATTTTTATATTTTTAAAAATATAAATGCTAACCAGTAACAATAAGTAAAAAATCTTTAATCATTCATATTTTCCAACTAAAATCGATTTTTATGCAAAAAAAAAAAAAATGATTTTAAAGCAAAATTTGGACAAATGCAGCAAAAATTAAGAAAATCTGTGATCTCTAATAGTTCCCGCCAAAAATCCAATTTTATAAGAAAAACCTAAAAATATTTATATTTTATATATTTTTTTATTTATTATTATTTCTCTTTTGTTTCAGAAAATTTAAAATTTTCCTTTCAGTTCCATTTATAGTTATGATAATTTTAATAAATTTTGTTAGTTTTTAAAATTTTTCCGTTACTTTTCAAAAAAATGTAACGGCTTGCAATTTGAAGTAGCAAAGACAATATTTACTATATATGACACACCTTGTTATTTACACCAAAGGCCACCATTTTTTAAACACAAAAAAAAACACCATAACTTACCTTGCACACATCCAATTTTCATTTCTATTTTAAACACTAATAACACATTTTTCAATTAAAACTTTATATTCTTTTAATACCTAATAAGGTTAATTATTGATTAACACACTTTTTAAATTAATTTCTTTACTTTTAAATATTTAATTCAATAAAATTATTAGTACTCATCTATTACACTTCACTTTGAACACCAAATTATAAAAAGAACTGAAAAAATACCGTTTATTTTACACTGGGTGTTTCCAATATAAATTATTTTCAAGTAAATCCAGCTGTTTTGTTTATAAGTATTGGTGAGTCAACATGTGTCTGAGAAAAGCAGAGAACAAGAACAAGCAGTAACAAAATCAAAACAAAACAAGAAACTTATTAATCTAAACGTTTTTAAACGTGTTTTTATAAAAATTTACTAAAATATTCTAGAATTTTATAAAAAAAATGCATTTAAGTTTACAATATTTGTGTAATTTTAATCAACAAATAGAATTAAAAGGTAGAATAATAATAATTTATTAAAAAAAGGCCTTAAGTAATAAAATTTGTTTCCTTAAGATGTGTCTAATGAATCTTTGCAACGTGTATGGTCGGGTGAATGGAGTGCTGTGGATCTAAAGGATTTGCTAACAAAATGGTTAAATGAAAAAGATTCCCAGGAAACTTTAAGTGAACAAGAAATAGAGGATTTTTTGTCCTTGGCTATAGAATTATTGTTTATATTTGCTCAATATAATTTTACCGGCCCCTTTGATGATTTGAAGGAATATCAAGATTTTGTGAAGGAAAATCTGGCTGATATTGGAGATCCTTTTGAGAAGTTAAAGGAAAATGGTGAAGAAATTAATCCTAATGTGGTTTTGGGTGAATTTTTGCTAGTAGCCAAGGAAATTTTAAAGAAATTATTGGGTGTACAAGAGGAGTCTTTGGTAAGTACAATGAAAAAGTGAGTCTAATTGAGAGAAAAAGTATGAAAAATGTTAAATAAATAAAAAATAGATGAAAAACAAAAAATATATGTTCAAGTATAAACTAAAGATATATTACGTGATCTCATAATTTAGTTATTCTTAGCCCTCCTTAGATTCTTATAAAATTTATATGTATTTAAAATTCTAATGTCGAAAATAGATTGTCTAGTAGCTCTTATTTTAAATCCACCCCTTTTCTCTTGCTAGATCCTTCACTGGTGGCATTTACGCTGTTTATGTCTACATCAACATTGCATCGATGAGTTAGCGGCTGACCTTTGGGCTCAAGTTAAAAAAGAAGCTGAATGGCTGTTGCAACATTTTTCTCAGCTTCAAAATAAAGAATATGAGGCTCTTCTCTATCTAGAAGTAGCTAATGCCTATCTCCAATATCACCGCGGGGAAAAGTGTAAAGAAATTTTAGATACTCTATGTGATTATCTAAAAGTAAAACTAAATGTTGAGGGTTTATTAGGAGTACGTACTAAATTTCAACAAAAACCTTTGCCTCAACTTTGTCTTAAGGTAGAGCAATCTGAAGATCTGCACCTACCCTCAGCTAAACATACTAATGGTGATATAGAAATACCTAAATTATTGCTATTGGAAGATGATACTCGCTTAGAGAGAATACGTTTTATGGAGGAAAAGGATAATGAGGTAATGACCTTGCCTAGTGTATTGCAGGCTTTGGTGTTGACGAAAGTGTAAGTTTTTAATAAAAATCAAGAGGAAATAAATGTTTTAATTAATTTTCTTTATTTCTTAGGCGCCAATTAAAACGCTCCCAGCCTAAAGATCGTTTGGCCGATGAAGAACTAGAACCTTATACCCAAACTTTGCTCTATCAAGAACACGGACCTTTACAAGTTAGACAGTCCGCTTTATTATTAAATTGTGTACAAGAATCCCAACATCGTCGTACTGTAGAGCGTAGTTGGAAACAATGTGAAGAAGCTGTAAAACTACTCTCGGAACATGTTTATTCGGTTAAAGAACGTTTTTCATATGCTTTTGCAGCTTTCTTGCAACCCAAATGGCAAGTCCAAGCCCAACTGTGTGAACTATTGCTATCTTTGGGCATGATTAAAACTGCCTTAGATATTTATCTTAAAATACAAAACTGGGAACAGGTGATCTATTGTTATACAGCTCTAGAGCTAAGACACAAAGCGGCTGAGATTATACAACAAGAATTAAACAAAAAACCTACTGTTTTGCTGTATTGTTTGCTGGGAGATGCTACAGATAATCCTGATTGTTACGAAACAGCCTGGGAATTTTCCAAACATACTAGTGGCAAAGCTAAGGCATATTGGGGTAATTATCTTTTTGCCCATAAAAGATATGAGGAAGCTATTCCTCATTATGAAAAATCAGTAGAAATTAATTCTTTGCAAGAGAAAATATGGTTACGTTTGGGTTATTCGGCCATAATGTTGGAAAAATGGGAATTGGCGGTTCATGCTTATATCACTTACACCCATTTAGAGCCTTTAGGATTTGAGTCTTGGAATAATTTGGCTAAAGCTCTTATAAAACTGGGGGACAAACAAAGAGCCCATAAAGTTTTGGCTGAATCTTTGAAATGTAATTATTCTAATTGGAAGGTATGGGAAAACTTTATGGTAGTTTCCGTGGATACTGGACACTTTGAAGATGCCATGAATGCCTACAATAGATTATCGGAATTGAAAACCCATTATTTGGACTTGGAAGTATTATGCATTACCATTACAGCCATAGCTGAGGGGAAACCTGATGCCAAGGGTCAAACACCAGAACGTTTACTTAAGAAAGCCACAACACTTATGGGTCATCAATGTGTAAAACATGGCTCTGAACCTAAAGTATGGGAATTAGCAGCCTTAATAGCTCCTACACCTCTAAAGAAAGCAGAAAAATTGGTTAAGGCTTTTAGATCTTATACAGCCAAGGAATTAATGTGGGCTACTAAGCAACCATTTGCCCAAAAAGCTTTAGAATTGTGTGAGGAATTAAGTCAAAGATCTTTGGAGGCTATTACCCAACATAATGAAGATGAAAGTGAGGTAATGATTACTTCCCAATTAAATTCAGCTCGACTCGCGGATCAGGCTTGTATAAGAGCCATAGAAAAGGAAACCATACAATTTCCAGAAAATGAAGAACTATTGAAAAAGGTCAAACAGCTATTGGAGGAAATGACAGCTCAAGTTAAACAAAGAATGGGAGTGTAATAGAAAGTAAAATAAAAGATTTTTAATTAAAAAACTAAATATTTGTGGGTTATTAGAAGAATTTAAATAAGTTTTATGAAGTTAATAAGATGTTAATAGCTTTAACAGTGATGTGCTTTTGTTTTAACTAATTTTTTTAACTACTGAGTTTAAAAAATGTTCAAAAATTTTTCTAAATAGCAATCCATTTTTATTCTCAATAAACACTAGAAACAAAGTAATTAACATAAATTACAATTCAATATAAATTCAACTTCGTTGTCACCAATACTCTTACACTCTGATCAAAGGCTCCACACACCGCCAAGCCCATTTTATCCGGATGCCAATCAAAACAATGTACCGGTTGTGTAGACAATGTAGTAGCATTTAACATATGTAGAGACCCAGTTACTCCCTCGCTATAACCATCTGTACCTTCTTTAGTTCTCTTTTCGGGATATTCATAATTCCATAGACGTAAAGAACCCGTACCACCACAGGTCACAAAAATATCACGATTTTGTGGTAAATGTTTGGCACACCAAACGGTAGCCTTAGGCCCTGTAATAACACCATTAGATCCCACCGAACGCCCAGCGTTGCGTTCCTCTAAACAAGTAAATCCTTTTGAAGGATGTTGTGTTCTCATGTCATACACTAAAAGGCCTCCTTCTAAAGTCGTTACTACCATCTTATTCATGGGTATATCTTTGCGATCAAATTCTATGCCACAAATGCCATTTTTCAAAGAGGTCTCCCATCTTACACAGAGTTGTCTTAAGTCGAAAAGTTTTAAATCACCATTATCATATCCCGCAGCTACACAACGTTCCTCATTGTTGTAACTATCACCAAAGGTCACAGCCCAGCAATCTCTTTTGGTATTCAGAGAACTAGATTCACCTGGGGTTGCCTCTGGTGTCATATCTACTACCGGAGCATTACCCTGTCTTATATCCCAGACCTTTACAGAACCATCACGACTACCAGTAACAATTTCCGGTGCTCCACAATCCACTTGTTTCCCACCCAAAGCATCTAAACAATTAATAATAGAAGAATGGGCTTCCACATTGTATACAGGGATTTCTGGACGTTCCAAATCTCTGCAAGATTAAAGAAAATTAAAATCTATAGCAATTTAATGGCTAAAGATAAACTTACAAAACTTGTAGTCTTCCTTGAAAATCTCCTATAGCCATATGTCTATTCCTTAAGGAAGAAGCGCCAAAAGAACCACATTTAAAAGCCGATTTCTTTTCTATAGTCTTCACCTTTTCCATTTTATTTTCGTTTAGCTCGTAAATCTCCAATATCCCCTGGCTATTGGGTTTTGAACCCAATACCACAAACTTAGCCGAGCAAGGTATCCATTTGGTGTCATACACGGTATAGTTTACAGATTGATTGAGATGTTCTATCATTTGAGGTTTATCCATGGTGGATGTTTTAAGTATTTATAATTAATTTTAATTAGGATGAAATGAATTTTATTTCTCTAAAATTTAATTGAAAATAAAAATTGTTTACCGGTTGCTATGATATTTAATAAACAGCTGTCATGGTGTTGACAACACTTGCAGGAGGCCAGATGTTTTCAAGCGATGTTTTTGTATTTAAATGGAGTTGCCAGAGAAGCAAATTTTGAGATATAATTTACATGATTTTTATTACATTTTTACTTTACATAATGTAAATTTACTTTGTATAATGTAAACTTTATGTCAATAATGTAAATAACTGGAATTTTTGTATTTAAAATTGTTGTACGTAAATTTTTTAGAGATAGAAGAAATTTTACATTATTTACTTATTGTAGACATGGGGTAAATAATGTAAACAATTGAAATTTTATTGTTTTAACAAATTGTACATAATTTTTTGGTTAAAGTTAGAAATTTTACATTGTCTACAAAGTGTAAATAATGCTAATAATTGAAATACTACATTATTTTAAGGAATTTTGATGAGGATGAGTTTTGTTAAAATTAAGGAAATTGTTCATGTTTTGTTATATTTTACATGGTTTAAGCTTGATGTCAATAATGTAAGTAATTGGAATTTAATTATTTTAAAAAATTTATGTAAATTTTTATTAGTCTAAATACATTTTGCATTATTTACCTATTTTTTGCCTAATGTCAACAATGTAAAGAATTGAAGTTTTGTTATTTTTAAGTTTTGCAAAATTTTTAGGTAACTAGAATTAATTTTTACTTTATTTACCAATAGTTGACATGATGTAAAAAATGTAAAGAATTAAAATTTTATATTATTTTGAATATTTTCATGAAATTCAGAGAAATGGGTAACATTTTTCACTATTTTTACTTTATTTACATAAAGTTGATGCCAATATTGTAAATAATTGAAATTTGTTTATTTTTAGTAATTTTGTTTAGTTTTCATGTAATTAGAATAAAATATACATTAACTTCCAATTGCTGACGAGGTAAATATTGTAAACAATTGAAATTTTGTTGTTTTTAAAAATTTTATATAGATTTTAGGTAATTGGGGTAAATTTTACATTACCAATTGTTGACATGAAGTAAATTATGTAAAGAATTTAAATTTTACATAATTTTGAACATTATATTATTTTCAGAAAAATGTGTGTCATTTCTCAACTTTTTTCATTATTCACGACGTAAAAATGGATGTAAACAATTGAAATTTTGTTATTTGAAAGAAATTTGTTATTTGAAAGAAAATTTAATGCTTTTATGTTATGTTTTTATGTTATTTGAGGAATTCTAGCGTAATTTACCCTTTTTTAATATTATTTATATGCTGTAAAATTTTTATCACGAAAGTAAGCAATTTACATTTTATTATTAGTGTTTGAATAAAAAAAAATAAAAAAATTTTTCTCAATTTTATATTATTTACATGATTTAAATTTGTTGTCAGTAATACAATTTTGAATTTTTTGGTAAATGCGTGTCATGTTTTTATGATTTTCTATTATTTATATGATGTAAAACTGATTTCCATCACATACATAATTAAAATTTAGTTTATTTTTAGAAGTTTTATATTATTTACATATTGTTGACATGATGTAAATATTATAAAAATTCAAATTAGTGTTACTTTAAATATTTAACAAAAATTAGCATGCAAAAATGTATTAAAAAAATTATTTTGTTTTACTTTTATAATTTTAAATAACTTAATTAAGTAAAGAATTAAAATTTTTGTTATTTTTAACAAGAATTTACCTGCAAAATTGCATAAAAAAAATTCTTTTTAAATTGTTTACATGACGTAAATATAAACCATTGAATTATGAACATTTTTATTAGTTTTAAATTATTCATTTATGTATTCTTACTTTATTTGCATCAATTTCTTCAATTTCCATAGCACCCTGTTAAAAATGTCACTTGTTATGCATATGGCAGCTTTTTAAAATCTGGTAACTTTAAAAGTCATGCTCTCCTTTTTTCTCTCTCTCTCAGTCTTTTGCCAAACAAACAGCTGTTAAATTGACAGTATTTTTTGAGTGTTTGCAAAGTAAAAACGGAAATGGAATAAACGCAAAAAATTTTTTGTTAAATTAATTTAATTAAATAAAAGTGAGCAAAAAATTATTAAAAGAAATTTATAATAAAAAAGAAATGTTTTTAGAGTTAAATAGTATAAAAAAGCGAAAAAGAGATAGTACAATTTTTGCGTTTAAGTAAAAAGAAAATTTCCTTTTTTAGAGTTTTTTTTTTATTAATTTCTTTCTTTTTTTGCTTTTATTAAATTTGTTATTATATTATAAATGTATTGGTATAAGTGTTTATGTGTTATTAAGTCTATTTTGCTTCCGTTAACCTTAAGCAGTAGTAAATTTTTGTTTAAATATTTTTTTAGTCAGTCGGTCAGTTAGCTACTAAACATTTGACCAATACAACGTGCGGGCCTTTGTTAGTGTAAGAGTAAATATTTATTTAATTTTATATATTTTTTTAGGTTTTATTTTAATAGCCCTCTCCTATTTTATTTTTACCAAAAATAAAAAACCGTTGTTTATAGAGAATAAAATTAAAGAGCAAGAGAGTGGGGGAGTAAATATCTAGTGAGGTTTTCGCGTGTTTTAAGTTAATCGTCATTAACCTACAATTATAAAAACAACGAAAATAAAAATAAAACAAAAACAACTTAAACGAAATAAAAAAAATTAGTGGAAAAAAATACCAAAATAAATCAGAAAAAAATATTCCAAACGTTAAAAGAATAATAAAAAATTTTGTATGAAAAAAAAATAAAGAAAAATCGGAATAAATTATTTAAAATTCTTTAGTTTTTAGGAAACAAAAAAACTCTTTAAGAATTAAGTGTTTAATGTGCTGCCCTGCTGTTTTAAAGGCTTTTGGTTGGTGCTGCTGTACTAAATAAATTGGCAACAGGCAAAAAATAAGAAATATAACAAAAACAACAAACCAAAAACAAATTAACCTAAAGTAATAACAAATAACCATAATATAATTTCTCTCTCTTCACCTACCTAGCAATATATTTAATACAACAACAATAAATTAAAACAAAACGAAAAAAACAGCAAACTCATCATAATCATCACCATCGAAGCAATAAGAAATAATAAAATAGAAAAAATAATAATAAAAAAAACATATACACACATGTTGTATATAGATTTTTTATGAAACTGTGCTACAATAACAAAAACAACTTTTATTTCGTGTTGGTTATTACAACAAAAAAACTAGAAAAAAGGTAACATTGAATTCAAATATATAATTAAATATTTATTTCCAGTTTTATATTTTATATAATCAAAATTATTTAATTTAAAAAAAAAAAATTCCCTTTAAATTCCCAAGGAAAACAGAATTAAGTATAAATATTTTAATAATCCTAAAGAATTATTAAATTCAGCTAGGAAATTTGTAATTCAGCTGAGAAAAATAGTAATTCAGCTAAATACATCTTTATAAAATATCCTTTAAACCTTATTCAGCTAGAGTAGAATCACCTAAACTAGAATTTTTGGAATTTATAATACTAAATCTTTAATTCAGCTAAATAAAATCATCACAAATTTAAGAAAACATCGACAATTCTATTATTCAGCTAAAGAAAATTTAAAAAAAATTCCTCTAAACCTAATTCAGCTAAGAAATTGTTACCAAAAAATTTATTCAGCTCGGAAATATTCACCAGAAACATAATTCAGCTCAGAAATTTTAAAAAAAACCTAATTCAGCTAAAAAAAAAAAAAATTCCTTAAAATATAAATAAAAAAGTATAATTCAGCTATCATAAAAATAAGTAATAACAAAATTTATTATATTCAGCTAAAGAAAACTAAATAAAAATTATAAAATATCTAATTCAGCTAAAAAATGTTCTCAAAAATATCTAAATTAATTAATTTAGCTATTAAAATATAAAGTAATTGTAAAATTATTTACATTAAGCTAAAGAAATCTATGGATATTTTCACAAAAACCTAATTCAGCTAAAATATTTTATTAAAAATACAAAAATTTCTTAATTCAGCTAAGAAATTTGGTTTAAAAACCTTAAATATCATTAAGCAAATAAAGAAATCAGAGAAAAATCTTACTAAAATCTAATTCAGTTAAGAAATTTACCCAAAAATTTTTAAATTTCTTAATTCAGCTATGGTAAATTAAAGCATTTGTGAAATTTATTATACTCAGCTAAAGAAAACTAAATAAAAATTCTTAAAAATCTAATTCAGCTACGAAATTTTCTTAAAAATATCAATATAAATTAATTCAGTTATTAAAATATGAAAGAATTATAAAATTATTTACATCCATCCTAGGAAATCTATTCAAATTGTCACAAAAACCTAATTCAGCTGAACAATTTTATCTGAAATAAAAAATTTGCACAATTCAGCTAAGAAATCTGGCTTCAAAATCAATAAATTTAATATTCAGCGAAAGAAAATTAGTGAAATGTAGAAACTAAGCTAATTCAGCTAAGACATTTTTTATAAAAATTAAAATTTGCTTAATTTAGCTAATATAAAACGAAGCAAATATTATATTTTTCATATTAAGCTAAATAAATCTAACAATATTCTTAATAGGATCTAATTCAGCTTAACAATTTTATCAATGATGTTAAAATTTATGAATTCAGCTATGCTAAAACGAAGCATTTCGGAAATTTATTAAAAATCTAATTCAGCTAAACAATTTTCTTAAAAATATCAAAATGAATTAATTCAGCTATGAAAATATAAAGTAATTTTAAAATTATTTATATTCAGCTAAAGAAATCAATAGAAATTTTCACAATGACCTAATTCAGCTACATAATTTCATCAATAATTCTAAAATTTCACAATTCAGCTAAAAATATTTGCTTTAAAATTATAAAATTCATTATTTAACTAGAAAAAAATTGGAAAAAGTATAATAAAATTTAATTCAGCTAAGAAATTTCTTTAAAAAGAAAAAAATTTTAACTAAACTGTCAAAAATTAAAGTAAACATCAAATTTTTCATAAGAAAAATTATAATAAATCTCAAAAAATCTAATTCAGCTAACAAAATTTAATGAAATATTGATAGTTATTAAATTCAGCTTAGTTAAAACCAATTCAGCTAGCTTATATTGCTATTCAGCTGGGTATATTTTTTACATTTCCAAAATAATGATATTTATTAACAAAAACTTAAATTCAGCTGAGGTATTTTTCAAATCAGCTAACAAAATTTCATGAAAATTTAAAAAATATCTTAATTGTTAGTTAAAAACTTAATTCAGCTAAGAAATTTTCTAATTCAGCTAACAAAATTTCATGAAAACTGGAAAATAAAGTAATTTATTAAAGAAAAATTCCATAAAACTGAGTTATTTTGCTATTCAGCTAAGGAAGTTTCATGAACATTTAAAAAAAATGTAAATTATTTGTGAAATATTTAATTCGGCTAAATATAATTGCAATTCAGCTATTATAATTTTGTGTAAACTGGTAAATAATGTCATTAATTGAATAAAAATACAATTCAGCTAAATTATTTTGCTATTTATCATTAAAAATTTCGTGAAAACCGACAAATAAAGTAATTTATTAAAGAAAAAACCAATTCAGCTAATTTTGTTTGCTATTAAGCTAACAAAATTTTATAAAAATTAAAACATTATGGTATTTATTAAAGCAAAATTCGATTCAGCTAAAAAAATTTAATTCAGCGAAGTTATTTTTCAATTAAGTTGGGCTAATGTCTTGAAAATTATTTAATATTGTTACTTATTACATAAAAACTCAATTCAGCAAAATTATTTTGTAAGAAAATTTCATAAAAATTTAAAAATAATGTAATTTATTTGTGAAAAATTTAATTCAGCTAAATATAATTGCAATTCAGCTATTAAAATTTTGCGTAAACTGGTAAATAATGTAATTTATTGTATAAGAATTCAATTCAGCTAAGTTAGTTTGCTATTCAGCTAATAAAATTTTATAAAAACTTAATAAGTATGTCATTTATTAAAGAAAAATTCTATTCAGCTAAATTATGTTGCTATTCAGCTAATAAAGTTTCTTCAAAATTTAAAAATATCATTATCTATTAGAGAAAATGTCAATTCAGCTAACAAAATTTTATAAAAATTAAAAAATTATGTCATTTGTTAAAGAAAAATTAAATTCAGCTAAGAGGTTTTTTAATTCAGCTGGGCTAATTTTTTGAAAATTACAAAATATTGTAAAATATTAAAGAAAAAAATAATTCAGCTAGGTTAGTTTTCAATTCAGCTGGTAACTTTTATCAAAAATTTTAAAACAATGTAATTTACTATAGCAAAACTTAATTCAGCTAAGTAATTTTTAAATTCAGCTGGCAAAATATTTTAAAAGTTTTAAAATGTGTACCTTTTATTAACAGTTTTTCAATTCAGCTGGATAAATTCCTTGTAAATTATAGAATAATCAAATTTTCTTCAGAAAAACTCAATTCAGCTAAGTAATTTTTTAATTCAGCTAATAAAATTGTATGAAAAACCAAAAATTACTCGATTTATTCGTTAAAAATTAAATTCAGCTAAGTAATTTTGCAATTCAGCTGAATTATTTTTATATTCAGCTAATTAAATTTCTTGAGAATTATGAAATAATGTAATTTACTTAAAAAAAAACTCTATTCAGCTAAGTTATTTTTCTATTCAGCTAAAAAATATGTCTTAAAAATTTAAAAATATTAAAGAAAATGTCAATTCAGCTAAGGAATTAAACAATTCAGCTAAATAAATATGTTAGAAAATATATAAGAATAGATTTAAAATTATAAAATCATAATTCAGATAGCTTATTTAGCTATTCAGCTAAGTAAATTTGTGGTTTTATATATTAAAATTTAATTAAAATGTCAATGCAGCTAAAAAAATTGTAAATCTGTTTCAAAATATAAAAGAATAGATTTAAAATTATATTTATTTAGCTATTCAGCTAAGTAAATTTGCGGCTTTATGAATTAAAAGTTGTGAAATTAGTGAAACTATTAATCATTTTATTTAATTGCCATTTAAGCTAAGTCAAACACCTTTTAGAACTATTTTTTTAACCTACATTTTATTTTTTTTCCTTTTCATATTTCACTTTCAGTTTCTTAAAATTTCTTATGTTTATAATCCCCTGTAAAGGTCATTGTAACGTTAAAGAATTCTAAAAACAACAATATTAACATGAAGGTGTCTTGTGACGTTTTGTTTTTCAAAAAAATTTTATAATCAAAAGCCAAAAAGAGAAAAAACACCTGTTTGTTTTACATAAAAACAATAATATTTTTTTCTCCTCCTTTTAGTGCTTCTTTTTGTTGTTGTTTTTTTGGTTAAACGATTTAAAAAGAAAATATTTAATTTAATAATAAATAAGAATTTTTTTATTTATAAATTTATTTATACATAATTTTTTTTTAAGTTTTAATACTTGTCTATTTGTTTTCTTATGTACATTATTTAATTAGTTGTTTATTTATTAGTATTTTTTACAAATAGTATTCTGTCTGGTTTTTTTATATGAATTTTAATTATTTTAATTTGCTTTAATAATACCAAGCGAGTACAGGTGTACTTACTTTGTTTTTTTGTATAGTTGTGTATATGTAGGTGTTGTTTTTATTATTTCCATTTGTTTTTGTTTTGTTTATTATGATTTTTCATATAATTGAGTTTTGTTTTTTTTTTTTTTTCTATTTGCCTCCCTTGTTTATACTTACTCCTTGTAATTAGGGGGAGTTAAATGTCTCCCTTTTACTCTTGTTTTCTCCTTGTTTTTAGGTTTGCTCCCTTTTATATCCCCTCTCTCATTCTCTTTGCAATATGTACATTATTATGCTGAGTTATCATAGCCATTAAAACAAGTGTTATTTTTTATTGTTATTGCTGTTTTTATTAAAATGCAGTGTTGCATTTAAATGTCTTTTTAATCAACATTTAATGGGTCATTTAATTACGTTGTAATTGTTTTGTATTAAATTGCACTGTTTTTAAAGTGTTTTAAATATATTGAACGTGTTCTGTTTATGAAATTAAGGAACTTAAGTTTTATGTTAAAAAGGGGATTTTTAGAGAATTTTTAATTTAATACTCTCCTCTTTTTTTTTTATTATTAATCCCTTTAATTTGATTGAGATTTCCTATCGCTAATCAATTTATTATGAAGTTTTGTTAATAAGTTCAATAATTTAGTTTTTAATAATTAAAGATAAGTGTTTAAAGCCAATTAAGATTAAATTTAATAGATTCATAAATAAATTAAATGAAAAATTTTGCTATAGATCAAATAAAATAGAAGCTGAGAAGAGAAAACATAGTTAATTAAACCTTCTTTGTTTTCACTTTCTCGTAACACTTAAATAATTTAATAAATTATTAATCAATTAATTTGTTTATTTCTCAATTAATTAATTAATTTGTTTATTTATTTGTTTATTTATTTATTTACTTATTTATTTATTTATTTATTTATTTATTTATTTATTTATTTATTTATTTATTTATTTATTTATTTATTTATTTATGTATTTATTTATTTATTTATTTATTTATTTATTTATTTATTTATTTATTTATTTATTTATTTATTTATTTATTTATTTATTTATTTATTTATTTATTTATTTATTTATTTATTTATTTATTTATTTATTTATTTATTTATTTATTTATTTATTTATTTATTTATTTATTTATTTATTTATTTATTTATTTATTTATTTATTTATTTTATTTAGCAACAAATTTATTAAAATTTTAATTACTGCATTTTATTTCTAAAAATTATTCAAGTCATTTTCTTGTCATTAATAAATAATACAATTATTATTTATGTTTTTCATTAACAGCTCTAAATTACTGATAATTTTATTAAAATTATAGTTACAATTTAGTTTTTATTAACTGCATTTATTTTTATAACAATTAAACATTTGCCTAAGACTTTATAAAGCTTTAAAGATTATGAAGAACATTTTTACAACAATTGTAAAAATTGTATATAAAATTAACAGAGATAAAAAATATAACAATAAACTGCTGCATTATTGTAAAAAAGCAAATAAACTATTCAAATATTTACATATATATAAAAAACTAATAAACCTTAATCTTTTAATTAGAGCTACATTGTAAATGTTACAATCATAAACAAAATTATCACAAATTTTTATTAATAACATAAATTTTAAATAAAATTTCTATAAAATACAAAAACTCTATAAAGTAGTAGGCATAACAAATAAAATTTTGCTAATATTTACATTTAATCTTATAGATTTTCAAATATTTTCTTTCTATTTACTTTGATTGTTTATTTGATGAATAAATATTTATATAAATAATGTAATCAACATTAAAAGCTGTTAAATAAATACTCTTGACTTATGTAGAACATATGTATGTTATTTACTTAAAAAGATAATATTTTTCATATGGAATCAAACATATAAATTTATCAATATAACCCTGAATTTTTATGATATATAAAATAAAAAAAATATAAAAATAATATCAATCATTATAACAATTAGCTATAAGAGAGAGAAGGTGAAAATATAACAAACAACATATTTAGTAAATTAAATACACTTAAAAAATGTATTGAAAAATAAATATTTTAAGTATTAAAAGTAAATTGGAAATAAATAAAATTGCAAAAACTAATTAGAAAAAAAAAAAATAAATAAAATTAAAGATAAATTCTAAATTTATTGCAAATTTACTGCAACTATCAAATATATAGACATTTTATTATATTAAACAAACATTTTATGGAACATTTTCAATACTATTATTATGTACAATTTTTCTTAAATAGTATTAATAATTTCCATCTCTGAAGTGTATATTTTTGTTTATTTCTTCTGTAAGAGTATGGGAGTAATAAAAATGAGAGTCCATTTGTCAACTACCGCTTCCTTTGGTAGTTATTTAAATGAAATAAAGGGAGAGTGTGAGGCTGTAGTAAAAAAAATCATTAAGATCACAAACAAAATAAAGAGGTTATTTAAGGTGAAAGTGTAATATAAACTTTGGTTACTTGTAATAAAAACGAATTTATTTAGAACAAAAGAAGTTTTATATAAGGCTGTTCCGAATCTTATATATTCCTTACCCGAGTTGAAATGTATAGAAATGAAATGGCAGATTTTTTTCTTTTGTAACTTTTTTAACTTTCCTTTTAAAGTTCTCAAAAGCCGTACTGATTTTTTTAATGCATAAATATATGTATCATTTATAACATGAAATAACAATGAACCCACGGACAGACGGAGAGAAGAAGGAACTTTTGACAAAACAACTTTGGGTGATATCTCTGCCATTTGCGGATCGATTTTAGTGATAGTCAATAGCAACATTTTCGAAAACCTTAACAATCATTTGATGTATATAGCAGATATTTAAATTATCACGGATCTTCGTTAACTCCATTTCAACACACACACTAATGAAATTCACTGGGTTCATATATTGATTGCTTGAAAAGACATCCGGACGGACACAATAAAATCATTACTACGTTTTATAATAACCCATAGTAAATCATAACTTGTTTAGTATTGTGCTTACCTTTCAGTCTCCTAAACATTTTTGTAATAAATGAATTGGTTTTTAAATTTTTTTTATTATTATATTTTTTTTTTTATAAAAAATGTAGATATTTTGTTTTAAAAATTTATATATAAAAAATTTATATAATTGGTGATATAATTACGTCCGTCCTTCTGTCTCGCAGGAAGAAAAATTTATGTTATGGCTACATCAGTAGATATCCGCAAATAAAATTAAGAAAATCGCATTCACAATAAATAAAAAATTTATCTCATATCAATGAATTAATTAATTATGTATTGAATTACATACATTTTTAAATATAATTACGTCCAATAAATTTATATTAATATTTTCTTATCGTTTGACTACATCAACAGAAATCCGCAGATAAAATTAAGATAATGGCATTCACAATAAATAAAAATTTTATTTTTTTATTAATAGATTAATTAAATATTGAATCACATACATTTTTTTGGGCATTATAAACCTTTATGTTAATATAATTTCGTCCGTCCGTATGTCTGGTAATTATGTCATTATTTTTAGCAGATATTCGAAGATAAAATAGCATTTGACTCATTTTGCTATAATGGATATCATTAAAATTTGTCAAACAATTTAAATATCCTTTCATCTGAAGATTATAAACTCTCTCCCTCTCTTTCCTTAATAAGTTAATAATATTGTGTTATTTTAAATTTCTTTTTCTGAGAAAAATTATTAATTTTTTAAAGTATGACGGTCGGAGGGGCATACTGGAATTTATCAGCGTTTAATTTAAAGCACACAAAAATTTTTTTCAACTGGCGACTGCGCTGAAAACAGTTTAAGTTTTCATTTTCGATCACATGCTTACTTAACAAAATTTGCTGCTCAAACACAAAACTGAAATAAGCAGCAACCAGTTTTTATTTTGTTCAGCAGTCAAATTAAATAAGCAGCGCACACACTCAGTTTTTTGCTCAGCCAAGTTGATTTTACGTCTTAGTCGTGTGCGCTCAGCACAACGTAGAATCATTTTTCAGCAACGTAAGAACAACTGGATAGTAAGACTGTATAGTTCTGTACAGTTGATTTACAAAGTTGTTTGGTTTTTGTTTATACATTTAAGAAGGAAAATGAAGTTGATTATTTTAAACGAAAACAAATAGAAAACGGTGCAATAAAATACTACGAATTGTATTAAAGATATTTATATGTAGATTTATTAATTTTAATTAAAAAAAACAAACATATTTTATATAATATATTTATTTACAATTTATTTAAGATAATAGAACTTTTATAAAAATATTAGATACTAAATATTAAATGTTGTTTAAATTAAAGAAAAAATTAAAAACATTTTTGTTATTTGCAATAAGAAGAAAATTTTGTTATTTTGTATAACTTTCTTTGTTTTGGTCTATTACACAAAGTTGTTTGGTTTTTGTTTTTAAATTTTAGAAGGAAAATGAAGTTGATTATTTTAAATGAAATCTATTTGTCCAATAAAATAATATGAATTTTATTGAAGGTATTACATACAGTTTTTCATTTAACAAATATAGAAATTTTGTAAAGATAAATAAAAAAAGACATTATATTTATATGTATGTATTATGTTACCGAAATAATAAAGATTTGTTGTGATTTTTATTTATTTATTTATTTATTTGATCGGCTTTAATGTCTTAATTAATTTTTTACTTTTATTAATACCTCAGCCGAACAATAAGACATTTGATTATACAAAAATAATTATAGTAACAGTGCAATTCTCGATCGAGTGACAAAAAAAATTATTGTGATAGTAAAAAAACATGACAATTATTTTTTTTTTTTTTATTCTGGCTTTGGAAAAAAAAAATTGTTTATATATTTTTGGTGATAGTTGTCACACTCATAATAGCATATAATAAGTAATTATTAATTAATGATAATTGTCATGAATTAGAGAATAGCACTGTAAGTAACATTTATATAATATTTAAGATTTACGTAAGTATAACGACTTACACTTAAGTTATAATAAATTATCCGCCTTATAAAATATAACCAACTGCTGGAAAATTATATACATATGTAACTCTCTTTTAGTAAAATTATGTCACTATTTACAAATTGGAATTGAAGTTGAAGGGTTGTTGAGTAATGAAATATTTTTAATAATAACAAACGAATCAAAATTAAGCAGATCATCTGCTAATAAATAAAAGTTGAATGTGGTTTTAAACGGAAAAATATAGTCAATTAAACAATTTATCAAAGAAATATTCTATTTATTTAAAAATTTAAGTATTCTAAAACATTAACAAATCAAATTATAATGCGCTAACTTTTATTTAAAAAGTCCCAGCAAAAAAAAAAAAAAAAAAAAAAAAACATGATCAAGAGCTTCCAAAAAAAGAACATTTTGATCTCTTCAAAAGTAGAACAAAGTGTATATATACTTTTTTGTTACAACTACTTTGTTTCAACTTTTTTAAAATTTAATAACAATTACTTCCAAAAAAAAATTAAAATTAATGAATTTCTAGCGGGAAAATGATTAATAATTTCTAAGAAAATTTAAATTTTATAAATTTTAAATCTTATTCATTATATTTTGATAGCTCTAAAATAGACTTTTTGTTATCAAATTTTATAAACATTGTTTTAAAGGAAGTACTTCAAAAGAGATGAACTAGAAATATAGAAGAAGAACATCTTACCAATAACAATCATGGGTTAGAAGAAGAACTTCTGCAGCTCTTTTTCACCACTCTCTTTATGAGTTCCTTTTTTGTTGGGGTGCTACATTCCATGTTATATCTTTCGGAATAGTAGGTCCATATGTTAGGAACAATTTTTAAATTTCGTATAGTTTTTTTTCACTCACACGGATGTACTCTAAAGTTAAAATTTTTATTTTTTCTACTAAATATGATCCTTAATCAATTTAATAAAAGTTAAGATATTTTCAATTCTGTGATTATTAATATATATATTTTGAGACTTGAAATTCCCTAAATAATAAAAAAAAACTTGGGCCATTATGCTCAGAATAATTTCTGTCCACCAGGGGGGTTATTGTGTAATTCGATTCGAAAGAAAACACTTTCGAATTTCAATGTATAAAGTATACAAATTCGAAAGATTTTCCTTTCGAATTTAGTTACAAAATAACCCCCAGGTTTTATAGTACTTTGTAATTTTTTGATTAATTTTGTTCAATATTTAAAAAAAGCGACAATTTATTTACAAATATAAACAATTTTTGAGATAATTTACTCTTATTTGTATTATTATTTCGCAAATTCTAACTTACTAACAATATCGATGAAAAAATACAGAAAATTCAACATAAATTTTACATACTTGTATAATCAATGAGTCAAATATACAATTGTTAGAACTACTTTTTTCCATTTAATAGTCATATGTATTGCAAATTTAAAATATATACTTTTTCTTCCAAATGTACACGTACGTCTCCATCTTCAACTAAGCCATAATTTTTACCGAAAGTGTCCAAATTTTTTTCTTTTATTATTTCGTTATAATATACGATTCTGACCAGTATAATATTGTGTACATATACATATTATTAGGACTTATATCAGGTTATGAAAATATTTTTATCAGTTTCTCAGTTTAAAAATGACAAGAAGCTCTTTGAACCACCACCCTTTATTTAAAAAAAAAGAGTTTCGTATTACAATTTAACGTTTTAATTCAATTAAACATTGCTTTTATTGGGTCCAAAAGTTAAGCTTAACTTTAATAGATCAAAACAAAGAAAATTATACAAAATAACAAAATTTTCTTCTTATTCAAAAGAACAAACATTTTTTTAAATTTGTTTCTTTAATTTAAACAATATTTAATATTTAGTTAATATTTTTTCATCTAATAATATTAAATATTATCTAATATTTTTATAAAAGTTCTACAAAAATTTTAAATAAATTGCCAATAAATATATTATACAAAAAATTTTGGTTTTTTTAATTAAAATTAATAAATCTACATATAAATATCTTTAATACAATTCATAGTATTTTATTGTACCGTTTTCTATTTGTTTTCATTTAAAAACTATACCACTTCATTTTCCTTCTTAAATGTAAAAACCATAACCAAACAACTTTGTATATTGACTGCGCAGAACTGTACAGTCTTACTATCCAGTTGTTCTTACGTTGCTGAAAAAGGTTTCTACGTTGTGCTGAGCGCACACGACTAAGACGTAAAATAAACTGGCTGAGTAAAAAACTGAGTGAGTGCGCTGCTTATTTAATTTGACTGCTGAACAAAATAAAAACAGGATGCTGCTTAAATCAGTTTTGTGTGTGAGCAGCAAAATGTGTTTAGTTAGTATGTGGTGGATAACTAAATCAAGTAAACTTGTTTCAGCAAGATGCTGTAAAAAAAGCAACTGTTTAGAAAATTATGACTGCTTTAAGCAGCCATTCGAAACACTGGAATTTATATTGCCCTTACTAAGAGGAATATAATTAGAGTGAGAACAATTTGCCTAGATGATTTATACTTATAGCGAAGGGTTTAATCTCTTCCTCTTGTCTTTTTAATAAGCCAATATTATAACGTTGTTTTAGATTCCTTTTCTTCAGAAAAATTCTTCATTTTCGAAAGAACAGACAGACAGACGCAGATCAGTATAAATTAGAATTATTAAAAAAATTTATATAATCTTTACACTTATAATGAAGTATATAATCTGTTTCGCCTTTTCTTTTGTAATAAAGAGATATTTTTATGTTGATTTAAATTCCTTTCTTTTTAGAAAAATCTTCCTTTTAAAAAGTCGAAGTGATGGACAAACAGACGGACGGACATCGCTAATTCGTCTCATTTTTTCAGATATATAATTATAATTAGATATAAATTTTATAACCCTTTTATACTTATTATTTAGGTTATAATACCTCTCTCTTTTTTTTTTTTTAATCAGGCGATAATATTATATTGACTTAAATTCCTTTTTCAGAGAAATATTTTAATTTTTAATATTGGCAAGAACGGACAGACGGACGGACATCGTTATTTTGATTTTCCTATAAGGATATAATTAAAATTAGTCAAGATTCAAACATATCTTTTACACCTGTGCTGAAGGTTATAATTTCTCCTCCTCTGATTCTCTTTATTTTTAATAGGGCGATAATAATTTGTTAACATAAATTTCTTTTCCAAAGAAAAATCTTAATTTTTATTTATTAGTGGCAAGGACGGACAGAAGGATGGACACAAATCTCCTTTTTAATAAAGCGAAATTTTTATGTTGAATGAAAAATCTTTTCTAAAAGAGATAAGGACGGACAGACGGACGGACAGCGCTAATTTGTCTTCTCTTCCCAAAGAGATATAATTATAAGTAGAAAAAAAATTAATATACCTTTTAACATCTGTAATAAAGATTATAATCCCTCTCTATTTCTTTTTCAATTAGGCGAGATAATATATGTTGTCTTAAATTCCTTTTCCAAAGAAAAAACTTAAGGACAGACGGACATCGCTATATTGATAGGCTTTCCTTTAAGGATATAATTAATATAGTCAAAAATTTTATATATCCTTTACACCTTTGGCGAAGGTTATAATTTCTCCCTCTCTGATTATCTTTATTTTTAATTGGGCTATAATATTATGTAAAAGACGGACAGACAGACGGACGGACGATCATTATTTTGGCACCTTTTCGTATGAGAATAAATTAGAATTAGTCAAAAATTTTATATAGATTTTACACCTGTAGTGAAGGCTATAATCTTACTTCTTCTTATTCTCTTCTACTTCTAAGGCGTTGATTTAAATTCCTTTATTCTCAGAAAAGCCTGAATTCTTAACAGTGGGCAGGATGGACAGACGGACGGACATCGCTATTACGTATCCTTTTCCCAAAGGGATATAACTATAATTAGCTATAAATTTTACATGCCTTTTATACTTGTGGTAAAGTTAATAATCTTTTTTCCTCTCTTTCTATTTTATTATTATGGCTATGTATGATGTTATGTTAATTTAAATATATTTTGTTCAGAAAAATTTTTCATATTCAAAAGGGGTTTTTTATAATTTCTTTCTTTTATTTTTTTCCTAGAATTCTAGTTTATAATAATTTCTTTATTATCAAGCAAGCTTTTGGTATATAAATAAGTAATTATTAATAAATTGATAACAATTTATTTTCTTATTCATTAAAATCCTAGACTTTTGTTCAAAGTCTACTTATTTTTTTATTATTAATAATAATAATAAATTGATTATGAATTATTTATTAAATGTGATGAAAACAAATACCAATGAGTCAATACAATAAAAATCAATAATTATATTTAAAAATATTTTATATCGAAGACAAAAGTAATTTCCAAAATTATGAAATTTTTGTGAGACCTAAAAATATGTTCAATTTATCAAGTCTTTTTTGTCTTATTGAACATAAATGACAAAATCCTCTCAAATCTTAATTGTTTTCATTTCACCCTCTTAATAAATTATAAAAATTTTATAGCAGCTAATAATACTGAACAAAAAATTCCATTTATTAAAGGCAATTGCTATTTAATTGTATGATACTAGTATTAATTGAATAATAATTTTCTTAGGCTTTTACTCAAGAGAAGCTGGAGAAAAATATTGAAGACAAACAAATAAATTAATTTCAATTTATAATTTATATACTTTTTAATTTCTATGAAATCATTTCTGTTTTATAAGTCTAATTATATTTCTTTTATTATTTTGTCTTATCTCAAAGAGGAAAAAAAATTATCAGCTGTTGACATTTGTTAATCTAATGATTTAGTTCAATTTATAATCTTTTTGTTTGTAGCAAACAAATTATTAAAAGAGAGATAACGATTTTAAAACTAAAAAAAGAAAATATTTAATAAAACAGGTGAAAGAAATTTTTGCAAGTGTTTTAAAAATTATGACATAACCATTAAATTAAATTTAACAAAAATAATATAAAATATTTTGTAGTTTAGTTATGGGGTACAGTGTTTGAAGAGAGTGAGAAAAAAAGGTAGAGTAAGAGCAAACAAACAGTTAATAGGAGTAAATAAATAATAATATCATTAAGGGAATTAACAAAGGAAATTAGGTTAAAGGTAAAACAGGGATGGATAAATGAAATTTATCAAAATTTAAATAAATAATAATAAAAAAATGAAAAAGAAAAATAATAAAAATGAACTGAAATAAAAAAAAATATCAATAATTTACTAAAAATTTAAAATTAACCAACAATTTCCTTTAAAATAAAAAATATCTAAAAATTCTTTAAATAAAAACATTTTCTGAAAATTTTCTAAAAATAAAAAATTTATTCAAAATTTCCTGAAAATAAAAAAAATTATAAAAATATTCCAAATTTGAAAATGTTTTTAAATTGTCTTGAAATTAATTTTTTTTTTTCAAAATTTTTCCAATTTTTTTTTATTAAAATTGTTAAAAGTTTCCTTTCTCCATCCCTGTGTCACCTTTAGCCTAATTTGTGACCACTTTAATTTCCTTAATAATGTTTATTGTTTATTTTCCCCTGTTAACAGTTTATTTGCTCTTAATCACCTACTCTTGCTCACTCTTCATTTCATGCTCTTTAACGTTTTTATGTCATACACTGTAAACAAAACTAGGCTACAAAACATTTTTAATTAAAATTTATTACTTTAATATTGCTAATATTAACTGTCATGTTTATTATAGTTTTTATTCAAAATAAATTTATTTAAACTTTTCTTTTCATTTATTTAAATTTTAAAACCATAATATAAGCAAATGCTTATTATAAATTTCTTTAACACCTGTTTGTCTATTGTTTTTCTTTGCATAAAATAAAATTTTATCGTAAATATTTGCATTTCTCTTTATTTGTTTTAAAATAAAAATTTTGTTGATATATTTTTTCTTTTATTATTATTTGTTGAAATAAATAAATAAAAAACTAAATAATATTTTCTTTTTAATGACAAAGCAAATCATTCATACGCTTTTTTCTAAAGCAAAATTTTATCTTTCATTTTAAATTTTCTCTTGTTTTGTTTTGTAGCAAAAAAAAAAAAAAAAAAAAAATAATAATTTTTATAAATGTTTTTACTCATGGTAGAGTTCAATGTTTTACTAGTGAATGACCATGACTAATAAATGTGCTGTATGATTAAGTATTTTATAATTTAAAATATAAATAACTCAAAAAATTAACTACACAAAATCACACTTAATTATTATTATTATTTTTTTATAAATTACCTCAAATAAAATTATTTTTTAAACTTGCTAAATTTTATTAAAAATTATCTCATTTTAAAAAACTTTTTTATTTTTTTTCATAATTTTATTTTCCCCTCGGAACTATATTTTCTAGACAAAAACGTTTATGTTACATTATCTTTATTTGTTGTATAACTTATCTTATGTTGTTGCTTTTGTTTAGTTTTCTTTTTTTATTTTATAATTTACTTTTGTTGTCTTACCTTTAAAATTGTTTCACAGCAGTTTACATTGAACTTGACATCTAGACCAAAAAAATAAAATTGTTTCAAAACCACACACTTTTAGTAATAAAATAAAAACGACAGTTAGCACACGAAAAACAAGGCAATAAGATATTGACTAGTTTATAGTCAAGATTATTAAGCTGACTATAGCCAAGACTATAGATGAGATTATAGTCAATATTATAAACTAGACTGTAGTCAAAACTATAGAATAGACTATAGTCTAGATTATAGAATAGACTAGACTATAGTCAAGATTAAAAGTAGACTACATATAAGACTATAAACTAGACTACAGTTAGACTATAAATTCGACTATATTCAAAACTATAGATTAGACTATAGTCAAGAATATAAACTAAATTATAGTCAAGAACATAAACTAGACCACTGTCAAGACTGTAAACTAGACTAGAAATTAGACCATAGTCAATAATATGAACTATAGTCAAGACTATAAACTATAGCCAAGGCTATAGATAATAGTCAAGACTATATACTGGACTATATTTTTGAAATTTTATTTTGAAATTTTAAATAATTATTAACAATTTTCTTAAAGCTAACCCCGCGAAGCCGTTTGGCTTATCTGCAGGGTGAAACAATTAAAAATTAAAATAATAATTTGATATAATTTCATTGCGAATTTAAAAAATACGATTTTAATAATTTTTTCCTCTTATATGGATTTTGTATGTTGAGCAAGTTTGTGGGCATTTTATTAAGAAGAGTTGGTAGTACGACTTTTAAACTGTTTTTTCCATAATTATTTCGAAAACGTTCAACCTGGTATCTTCCTTCAGTTCGGCGTCTTGTGTTGTAGGTATGATCAATTGGAATAAGGAGTGTTGGGTCGTTATAAAATTCATTTATTAAAGTGCTGCTGTAGATACTTTTTATGTTTAAAACTTGTAGTTTGCTAGCTATGGATGTTGATCTAGTTGTGTTGACGTTTGTTTTGTTATCTGCGTGAATGTCGTTGTTTACTTGACTGATGTTGTGAACATGAGTGTTTACGTGTGTGTTGTTGTTTACCCATGTGTTGTTGTTTACTTGCGTGATGTTGTTTTCGTGTGTTAACGCTGATGTTGCTGTTTACGTTTGCATTATTGTTTACATGTGTGTTATTGTTTACATGTGTGTTGTATATAGTCAAGACTATATACTGGACTATAGTCAAGACTATAAACTATAGCTAAGAATATAGATAATAGTCAAGACTATAAACTAGACTATAGTCAAGACTATGAACTAGATTATAGTTAGGACTATAAACTGGACTATAGGCAAGACTATAACTAGATTATAGTCAGGACTATAAACTAGATTATAGTCAGGACTATAAACTAGATTATAGTCAGGACTATAAACTAGATTATAGTCAGGACTATAAACTAGATTATAGTCAGGACTAGAAACTAGACTATAGGCAAGACTATAAACTAGACTATAGTCAGGACTATAAACTAGACTATAGTCAGGACTGTAAACTAGACTATAGTCAAGACTATATACTATACTATAGTCAATACTATAAACTAGACTATAGTCAACACTATAAACTAGACTATTGTCAAAACTATAAACTAGACTATAGTCAGAACTATAAACTAGACTATAGTCAGGAATATAAACAGGACCATAGTCAGGACTATAAACTAGACTATAGACTGGACTATGAACTAGCCTATAGTCTAGATTATAAACTATACTATAGTTAAGACTATTGACTAGGCTAAGAGTATTGACTACACTATAGGTAAGACTATTGACTAGAACATAGTCAAGACTGTAAACTAGATTACAGTCAAGACTATAATTAATGCCATAGATTAGACTATAGTCAAGATTATAAACTAGACTATAGTCTAGACTATAAACTAAACTATAGACTATAGTCAACATTGAAGACTAAACTATAGTAAAGATCATTAAGTAGACTATAGTCATGATTTTAAACTAGACTAGAACTGAAGTAGAACTGAACTAGAATTGAACTAGAATTGAACTAGAACTGAACTAGAACTAAACTGGAACTGAACTAGAACTGAATTATAACTAAACTGGAACTGAACTAGAACTGAACTAACACTGAACTAGAACTGAAGTAGAACTGAACTAGAAGTGAACTAACACTGAAATGGAACTGAACTAGAACTGAATTATAACTAAACTGGAACTGAACTAGAACTGAACTAACACTGAACTAGAACTGAAGTAGAACTGAACTAGAAGTGAACTAACACTGAAATGGAACTGAACTAGAACTGAATTAGAACTGAACTAGAACTGAACTAGAACTGAACTAGAATTGAACTAGAACTGAACTAGAACTGAACTAGAACTGAACTAGAACTGAACTAGAACAGAACTAGAACTGAACTAGAAGTGAACTAGAACTGAATTAAAACTGAACAAGAACTGAACTAGAACTGAACTAGAACTGAACTAGAATTGAACTAGAACTGAACTAGAACTAAGCAAGAACTGAACTAACACTGAACTAGAACTGAAGTAGAACTGAACTAGAACGGAACTAGAAGTGAACTAGAACTAAACTGAAACTGAATTAGAAGTGAACTTGAATTGGCTTAGAACTGAACTACAACAGATTTAGAACCGTTTGTAGAATTCAAACATAACTATAATAAATTTAGATCTCATTTAGAAGTAAATTAAAACTGAATTTGTATAGAAGTAGGATTTGTCCAGTCCAAGGTAGATTAAGAAGGTAACGACATTAAAACAGCTGAGAATTTTTTTTATTTTGGAAATCAATATGGCTGCCTGTGTTTTGTATTTTGAAGTGTCACATTTTTGTTTATGTTTACATTTTTATAACCACCATCAAAAAGATGGGGGGTATATTGATTTTGTCATTCCGTGTGTAACATGTCGAAGGAATCATCTAAGACCCCACAAAGTATATATTTTCTGGGTCCTGTTTAGATTCTGAGTCGATCTAGCTATGTCCGTCCGTCTGTCCGTCTGTTGAAAGCAGGATAGGGCTCGAACGGGGCAACGTAGAAGGACGAAATATGGCACAAATATTTGTCTTATATAAGGTTTGTTTGGGATTGAAAATGGGCAAAATGGGTTCATGGACAAAAAAGTTATGGGCTAAAAACTAGAAACACAGGGTGTCCGTTTCATACTTTTCTGCTGATATTTCTTCAACAAAAGCATGTACGACAACGAAATTTTGTATGTATAGTTCGGGGATCGATATAAACTCGGAAACCAAAAATGGGAGAGGTCCGCCCACTTTACCGCCCAACTCCCATATAAGGTGAAAATCAACGAAAATGTGTTCAAATAGTTCAAGGACCAGTGTAAACTCGGAAACAAAAAATGGGCGTGGTCCGCCCACTTTCCTGCCCACTTTACCGCCCCCTCCCATATAACGTAAAATTTGAAAAAGTTGATGGTGGGTATATAGATTCGGCCGGGCCGAATATAATTCGCGCTTGTTTTTGTTGTAGAGTTGTCGTTACCTTCTTAATCAACCTTGGTCCAGTCCTTAGAATAGACTATGCACTGAAATATATCATAGACTATATACTAATTAAGAGTCCTGACTATGGTCTCTTTAAAATGTTATTTAATAACCTAGCTATTCAAGTGTCTTCTCTTATCATTTAGCTTCAAGTACTTGCGGCTTTTCTGTTTTTGATATGACTACTTTATTTGCTGAAATACTTACTTGGCTATAAGTTTATTACGTCGTCAGTTGTTTTGTGAACACGCGTTTCATAACATTTACAAGTATGTTAAACATACATAAATGGCGATGATGATTTAGAAATATTATTGCAAACAACGTGATCATATTGTCAATGTCTGGTTTTTTAATAAAAAAAAAAAAAAAAAAAAAAACCTGATGATTAAAAACGAAAAGAAACTAAATAAAGCATGACTATTTAATTAACAAGCAAATCTTGAATGATATTTTAAAAATACTTTTATTGCAAAAGTATTTTAATTATAGTAAATAAATAAAATTAAAAGCTATTGTTTAATAATTTATAGTAGATTGTTCTAAGAAAAATAGTGTTTTTATTAGGAGGAAATTTTATAAGAAATATTTAATATTAACCTTAATTTGGCTAGTGAATCATATGTGGAATTGTATGCTCATTTTAAAGCTAGCTTTAAAAAATTAGTGCCTTATAAAAGCTGACTATAAATTTATTATTAAAATTTTGATGATTTCAGTATTTTTTCGCTTTAAATTAAAAAAAGAAAAAATTAATTTCCAATATTTGTTTATTTTGTTATTATTTTTATTTACAATAAAACAAATTTATTAACATGTCTTATTTTTTCAATTTATAAGCAAATCATTTATTTATTTGTTTAATTGTTTACCCAAAAATGTATTATTTTTGCTGAACATTTATTTATTTGCTTTTTGGTTTGATTTATTTATAATTTTTATAAAACGAGTATTCAATTTCATTATATTAGTTGATGGTGCTAATTTATCCATAAACTAAATAATTTTAAAGTAGCTATATAGAAATTATATGCAAATACTTATAAAGTATTAAAATTCTATTTATTAAATAAATAAAGATTGATTTTTCTTTTCTATTTAAAGCTTAAGAGCAGCGTTTGATTTTATAGAATTTTTATTTTCTTTATAAAAAATAAAATAAATCAACAAAGAAGAGAACAAAATTGCGATAATTATTTAACAACATGGATAAGCCTCGTAATAACCGAAGGGTGGGTTTTTTTATACCAAAACAATTTTAGTTAATGTACTTATATTAGTGTGTATTATAGTAAGTGCTAAAATGTTTATGGTAAACTGTTAACTGTTTAATACTTAGTAGGTATTAGCAACACATGGGGACATATTTATCTCTATAGGAAATCATTTATGATATTGTCATAAACTAAAGAGGTGGGAAATTGATTAAATTGTTAATAAAGTAAAAAAAAAAAAGATGGAAGGAATTATTTATATATCTCAAAAATATTAGTAAATTGAAAAAGCTCTTATTTCAAACTTAGCTCAGTTTTAATACAGCTCTAGTTCACATCTAATTCAGTTATACTTCAGTTGCAATTCAATTTTAACTCAGCTCTAAATCAATTATAGTTCAGTTCTAGTTCAGTTCAATTCATTTCTAGTTCAGTTCTGGTTCATTTCTTATTCAGTTCTAGTTCAGTTCTAGTTCAGTTCTAGTTCAGTTCTAGTTCAGTTCTAGTTCAGTTCTAGTTCAGTTCTAGGTCAGTTATAGTTCAGTTCTAGTTCAGTTTTAGTTCAGTTCTAGTTCAGTTCTAGCTCAGTTCTAGTTCAGTTTCAATTCAGTTCTAGTTCAGTTCCAGTTCAGTTCTAGTTCAATTCTAGTTCAGTTTTAGTTCAGTTCTAGGTCAGTTCCAGTTCAGTTTTAGTTCAGTTCCAGTTCAGTTCTAGTTCAGTTCCAGTTCAGTTCTAGGTCAGTTCTAGTTCAGTTCTAGTTCAGTTCTAGTTCAGTTCTAGTTCAGTTCTAGTTCAGTTCTAGTTCAATTCTAGTTCAGTTCTAGTTCAGTTCTAGTTCAGTTCTAGTTCAGTTCTAGTTCAGTTCTAGTTCAGTTCTAGTTCAGTTCTAGTTCAGTTCTAGTTCAGTTCTAGTTCAGTTCTAGTTCAGTTCTAGTTCAGTTCTATTTCAATTCTAGTTCAGTTCTAGTTTAGTTCTAGTTCAGTTCTAGTTCAATTCTAGTTCAGTTCTAGTTCAGTTCTAGTTCAGTTCTAGTTCAATTCTAGTTCAGTTCTAGTTCAGTTCTAGTTCAGTTCTAGTTCAATTCTAGTTCAATTCTAGTTCAGTTCTAGTTCAGTTCTAGTTCAGTTCTAGTTCTAGTTCAGTTCTAGTTCAGTTCTAGTTCAGTTCTAGTTTTAGTTCAGTTCTAGTTCAGTTCCATATCATAGTTCAGTTCTAGTTCAGTTCTAATTCAATTCTAGTTCAATTCTAGTTCAGTTCTAGTTCAGTTCCAGTTCAACTCTAGTTCAGTTCTAGTTCAATTCTAGTTCAGTTCTAGTTCAGTTCTAGTTCAGTTCTAGTTCAGTTCTAGTTCAGTTCTAGTTCAGTTCTAGTTCAGTTCTAGTTCAGTTCTAGTTCAGTTCTAGTTCAGTTCTAGTTCAGTTCTAGTACAATTCTAGTTCAGTTCTAGTTTAGTTCTAGTTCAGTTCTAGTTCAATTCTAGTTCTTTTCTAGTTCAGTTCTAGTAGTCAATAGTCTTGATTAAAATCTAGTCAATAGTCTTGACTATAGTTCAGTTTATAGTCTTGTCTATAGTTTAGTCTGTAGTCTCGTTTATAGTTTAGTCTATATTCTTGCTGTTCTTATTATTATTGTCAGCAGTGTTTCAATCTCCATTTGTTTTTTTTTTTTTGCCAGCTACTTTATTATTCTCTTTTATTGGCGTTAAACATTTCAAATAGTTTTTTTGTTTTACATACCTGTGATCATCAATAATAACTTTTGTTGTTGTTGTTATTTTGAAGTATTTTTGACGCTTCTATCTAATAATAAAATATGTGAATTTCAAATGAACGCTTATCAGTTGACAAGTTGATATTAGTCCAGTTAGTTAAGGGTAAATTATAAGTTCCATAATAATTGTTTAAGTGTTGCTTGCTGAAATACCAAGTACTTATTTATATAAATATTTGAGAACATGTATTTAATATACATTTGTATACATTTTAACAACTAATTGATTTAATTTTTGCTGCTTCTTTTTTTGTTTTGATAAAAATATCAGTTATTTATTTATTTTTTTTTTTTCTTTTCGTTTTTGCCATTTTTATTTTCAATTGAGTGGCGACAACAACGTCATTGTTATTAAAAAGCTTAATAAATTGAAAAAAAAAAACTTTGATTTCGTTTAAACCGTGGTGTTGTCTCGTACTTTTCTATAGAGTTTAATGTAAAGTACTTTTTTTTATTTGCGATGTTTAACTTACGTATTTGGAATGTCAAAAACTTCTAAATGTTAATGGAAATTTCCATTACGGTTTTATGATTGAAAGGGGCTTTTGTATAAAACGAGTGACGGGTAGAGTGATTTTTAACAGTTTGTTTAAGAATTTGGCAAAAGGATTTGGGAATAAGTTCCGGAAAGAAAAACTATAAAACAATTTGGTTATAAATAGGTGAATATGAAAGAAAATCTGAGATCAATAATAATTTTAAAAATATGTTTTAGTGAAATAAAAGCATTTTGAATCATAAAAAAATTATTGAAATCAAGTGTTAAGTTTATGTTATAAAAGAGAAAGTTTTTCTATTTGGAAGTGTACGAAAATGTTCTAATTACAATAAGTTAAATATTTAAGTAAACAAATTAAAAATAAATAATGAAAAAATATTAAAAACAAATCTAATAAAAAGTTTTTTAAAAACTAGTTTAACGAAGCTTAAATTAGCAAGTGGAATTTATGTGGAACAGTATTTCATTTTCAAGCTAAATGGATACAATTAAACGCAAATGAATATCTGTGATGAAGACTACATATAAAAATATAGTTAAAATTAAAGTGGAAAATGCTCTAATTTTGAAGATAACATGGAAATAATGATGGAAAACAAAAGATAACGCCAGTCTTAGTTCAATTCTAGTTTAGCTCTAGTTCAGTTCCAGCTGAGTTCAAGTCAGTTCTATTTCAGTTATAATTCAATTCTAGTGCAGTTGTAGTTCAGTTCTAGTATAGTCATGTTTATAATCTAGTCAATAGTCTTGACTATAATCTATTTAATAGTCTTGATAATAGTCTGGACTATAGTTTAGTCAGTAGTCTTTACTATAGTCCAGTCAATAGTCTTGACTATAATCTAGTTCATAGTCTAGACTACAGTACAGTTTATAGTCCAAACTATAGTCTAGTTTATAGTCCAGACTATAGTCTGGTCAATAGTTCAGACAATAGTCTAGTCTATAATCAAGACTATAGTCTAGTATGTAATCAAGACTATGGTCTAGTCTATAATCCAGACTGTAGTCGAGTTTATAGTCCAAACTATAGTCTGGTCAATAGTCCAGACAATAGTCTAGTCTATAATCAAGACAGTTGTAGTTCAGTTCTAGTATAGTCATGTTTATAATCTAGACAATAGTCTTGCCTATAATCTAATTAATAGTCTTGATAATAGTCTGGACTATAGTTTAGTCAGTAGTCTTTACTATAGTCCAGTCAATATTCTTGACTATAATCTAGTTCATAGTCTAGACTACAGTACAGTTTATAGTCCAAACTATAGTCTAGTTTATAGTCCAGACTATAGTCTGGTCAATAGTTCAGACAATAGTCTAGTCTATAATCAAGACTATAGTCTAGTATGTAATCAAGACTATTGTCTAGTCTATAATCCAGACTGCAGTCGAGTTTATAGTCCAAACTATAGTCTGGTCAATAGTCCAGACAATAGTCTAGTCTATAATCAAGACTATGGTCTAGTCCATAATCCAGACTATAGTCTAGTCTATAATCCAGACTATAGTCTAGTCAATAGTCCAGACTATAGTCTAGTCTATAGTCTAGTTCAAAGTCTAGACTATAGTCTAGTCTATAATCAAGACTATAGTCTAGTCTATAATCAAGACTATAGTCTAGTCTATAATCTAGACTATAGTCTAGTCTATAATCCAGACTGTAGTCTAGTCTATAGTCCAGACTATAGTCTAGTCTATAGTCCAGACTATAGTCTAGTCAATAGTCCAGAATATAGTCTAGTCAATAGTCCAGAATATAGTCTAGTCAATAGTCCAGAATATAGTCTAGTCTATAATCCAGACTATAGTCTAGTCTATTATCCAGGCTATAGTCTATAGTCAAGACTATTGACTAGACTATAGTCAAGACTATTGACTAGACTATAGTCAAGACTATTGACTATACCATAGTCAAGACTATTAACTAGACTATAGTCAAAGCTATTGACAATACTATAGTCAAGACTATAGATTAGACTGTAGTCAAGACTATTGAGTAGACTATAGTTAACACTATTGACTAGACTATAGACAAGACTATTGACTAGACTATAGTCAAGACTAAATACTAAACTACAGCCAAGACTATGGACTAAACTATAATCAAGACTAAAGACTAGACTATAGTCAAGACTATTGACCAGACTGTTTGTAGTCCAGTTTATCGCTCAGACTAAGGTCTAGATTATAGTCCATTATAGTCTACACTATAGTTTAGATTATAGTCCAGATCACAGTCTAGTTTATAGTCCGGACTATTGTATCGAATGTAGTCCAATATGTGGTCTGACTTATAGTCTATAATCTGGTTTAATTCTGGTCTATAGTTTTGTCAATAGTCACATAAATTTGTTATTAGGCTGCTAAATGCTTTTAATTATTTTGGTCGAAAAATGTTTATTTTTAAAAACTGTTTTATTAAGAGTTTTACTAATTCCTTTTTATATATTTATTTCTCCCTTACAGAATCCTTTTAATCTAAATGCCGTGCGTAAGATAGCTTTCAACTATTATCAACATAATTTAGGCCGACAATTGCAAAATTCCCTTAACGAAGCTGGTACTTCGTTCAATTTAACCAACCTTAAACGACCCACTAACTGGCAAGAGGCGCACGAAAGACCACAAACCTCTAAAGAGGCTATAAAAAAGGAGAAAAGTTTAAAATTATACAAATCTAGTATATACAAATTTCAATATATCGATGAGGATTTAAAAGGTTATCAAATAACAAAAATGTCTAATAATAAAGAAAATTTAGAGTGAGTATGAAAATTTCATGAAAATAATTGCAAGATCTAACGTTACTTTTCTTTTTTTTTAGAGCTAAACAACCCTTAACCTCTACGTCCAGTGTTAAACCTAAAATTCAACCTAAATATGATGTCCATCGTGATGTCTTAACACATGAGGTGGTAATCAAACAGACTGGCTATAATGCACCCGATAAAAGTATACCTTATGGCCTTAAACAATGTTGGCAAAATTGGTCGTTTTGGTCTATGTTTGCTGGCATTATACCCATTATACAATGGCTACCAAAATATTCACCTAAGCGTGATTTGGTAGGTGATATTATGGCAGGTTTCACAGTGGCCATTATGCATATACCTCATGGCATGGCTTATGGTTTATTGGCAGGTGTATCACCTGGCAATGGCTTGTATATGGCCATATTTCCCACCTTAGTTTATATGATATTGGGCACATCGAAACATATTTCTATAGGCACCTTTGCGGTGGCTAGTATGATGACTTTAAAAGTAGTACAAAGTTATAGCTCAGATGGTAGTAGTACAGCTAATGGAGCTGATGTAGCCTCAACGGCGGTGGATAGTGTGGCCGCTCCTACGCCTTTGGAAATTGTTACTACTTTGGCTTTCACAGTGGGTTTATTGCATGTAAGTTTTAAGAGAGTTCTTTTTATGAGATTTAAAATAATGATTTTTTCTTTATTTTTTTTGTTTTAGCTGCTTATGGGTTTCTTTAGACTGGGTACTTTATCCTCTTTGCTAAGTGAACCCTTGGTTAATGGTTTTACCACTGGTGCTGCTTGCCATGTTGTTACTAGTCAGCTTAAAGATGTTTTTGGTATTTCTGTTCCCCGCCATAAGGGAGCCTTTAAAATTGTCTATACCATTATCGATCTCTGCAAGGAAATATCTCACACTAATATAGCTGCTGTTATCTTTTGCTTTGGCATTATAGTCTTTATGAGCATATGCAATGAACTAATTAAACCCTGGCTGCGTAAACGTTGTCGTTTCCCCCTACCCGCTGAATTAATAGCAGTCATAGGAGGCACTGTTATCTCCATGCTGGTAGATGTTAATAAAAATTATGGCATTAAATTGGTGGGCGAAGTACCCAAAGGTCTACCCATGCCTGCTTTACCTAGATTTGATTTGGTTCCTTATCTAGTGGTTGATTCTATAGCCATAGCTATTGTTACTTATTCCATAGTCATGTCTTTGGGTTTAAATTTTGCCAAAAAACATTCTTATGAAGTAAGACCCAATCAAGAATTATTTGCCATGGGTATAGGTAATATGGTGGGTGGCTTTTTCCAATGTATACCCATGGCCGCATCGTTATCTAGATCTTTGATTCAAGAACAAACTGGAGGAGCTACACAATTGGCTTCTTTGGTTTCAGCTTTATTAATATTGATGACTTTGTTTTGGACTGGGCCATTCTTTGCCTTTTTGCCAAGAGTAAGTTTTGCTTATTGTTTTATAAGGATTTTTAATAATCCTTTTGTTTTTTTGTGATTAGTGTGTTTTGGCTGGCGTTATTGTAGTGGCTTTGAAGCCCATGTTTATGCAGGCTAAGGAATTAAAGAAATTTGCCAAACAAGGCAAATTAGAAGTATTAACCTGGTTGTGTACCTTCATCTGTGTGGTATTGATAGATATTGATTATGGGTGAGTAAAGAAATAAAAAAGCAACCGCATTTCTTTCGGAATATGAGAAATTCCTAAAATGTTTCCTAAAATCCCCTCCAAAATGAAAATTCCCAACAAATCCCCCGAAATAAATTTTTTGGCAATTTTTAAATTCTTTAAAAATTTTAACGTTGAATTAAATTAAAGTTATTTTTTAATATTTTCAAACAAAAAAATAAAATTTCCAAAAAATTTTCTAAAATCCCTTCCAAAAATAAAATACTGGGAATTTAAAAAATGTTAGAAAACTTTAACTGTAAAAGTAATTTTATATGATTTTTAATGTTTTGAAGCAAAAATTTTAAATTCCCAAAAAATGTTTAAAATCCCAGAAAAATAATTTTTGGGAATTTGAAATTTTCAATATTTTTAGCAAAAAATGTAATTTTATTATAGAAATGTTAAATAAAATTTTTATTTCTTATTTTGTATTTTTGTGAAAAAATTTTAAATTTAAAAATAATTTTTGCGAATTTGAAATTTTCAATATTTTTAGCAAAAAAAGTAATTTTATTATAGAAATGTTAATGTTAAATAAAATTTTTATTTCTTATTTTGTATTTTTGTGAAAAAAAATTTAATTCCAAAAATCCCCGAAATCAAACTTTTAAAAAAATTAGAATTTCTACAAAATTTTAAACTAAAATAACATAATATGTCAATAATTTAAACGCTTTATTTAATTTTATTGCTTTAAAAACATTTGCAAGCAAAAAAATTTAATTCCCAAAAAATTTTTTAAAATCCCTCCGAAATTAAATATTGTAAATCTCCAATTAAAAAAAAAAATAACGTTAAAAGTAGTTTTTCTTATTTTTTAATGTTTTGAAGCGAAAAATTTTAATTAAATTTAAAGTTTAAAAATGTAATTTTTTGCTAAAGAACAAAAAAAATTAAATTCCCAAAAATTGTTAAAAAAACTTAAGAAATAAATTTTAAAAATTCCAAAAAATACTACTAAAAATTAAATTTTATTTATTTTATGTGTTTTTAAGAAAAAATTTTAAATTTCCAAAAATTTTTCCAAAATCCCCCAGAAATTAAATTTTGGGAATTTCAAATCTTAACAAAATTTTTAGTAAAAAAACAATAATTTAGCAAATTTTTAAGCGAATTTTTTACTAAAAATTATAAATTGACACATTTTTAAAGGTTTTTTAAAAAAAAAAAAAAATTAAATCCCTAACAAATTTTTATAATCCCCTAAAGTAAATTTTGGAAAATTTAACAAAAATTCAAAAATCATCAATAAAAATGAAATTTTACTTTATTTTCTGTGTTTTGAGCCCAAAAAAATTAAATTCCCAAGAAAAGTATCTAAAATCCCCCAGAAATTCAATTTTGAGAATTTAAAATTTTGACAAAATCTTTAGTAAAAATAATAATTTAGCAAAGTTTTAAGCAAAATTTTTAATAAAAATTATAATTTAACACATTTTAGGGCCTTTAAACAAAACAATTTTAATTCCCAAAAATGTTTGGGAAATACCATAAGAAAAACATTTTTAAAAATTAACAAAAATTTAAAAAACTATCAATAGAAATCTAGTTTTACTTTATTTTCTGTGTATTTAGGAAAAAATTTTTAATTCCCAAAATTTTTTTTTAGAATCCCTTAGAAATTTAAAATTTTTACAAAATTTTTGAGTCAAAATAATAATTTAGCACATTTTAAGCGTAATTTTTAATAAAAAAAATTATTTAAAACACTTTTAAAGGTTTTTGATTAAAAAATTTAAATTCCCAAAAATTTTCGAAAATTCCCTAAGAAATAAAATTTTTAAAAATTTAAAAAAATTCAAAAAATTATTAATAAAAATTAAATTTTAGTTTATTTTTTGTGATTTTGAGAAAAAAAATTAATTCCCAAAAAGTTTTCTAAAATCTCCTAAAGAAAATTTTGAAAAATTAAAAAAAAATTTTAAAAATTATCGATAAAAATAAAATTTTACTTTATTTTTTTGTTTTTGAGAAAAAAATTTGAATTCCTAAAAAAATTTCTAAAATTCCACAGAAAATTAATTTTGGGAATTTTGAAATTTTATGAAATTAAAAAAAAAAAAAAGTAAAAATTAAAAGTTGTTAACAAAATTTTTGAGCAAAAAATTTAAATTCCCAAAAAAAATTTTAAATTTCAAAATTTTTAAATAAATATTTTAAAACATGTAATCTTATTTTATTATTATTGTTTTTAACTACATTTTTTAAATTCACAAACATTTTCTTAAAATTTCCCTTAAGGGAAATTTGTTAGGAATTTTAAAATTGTTTAATTTTTTTATTTCATTTTTATAGCTTTAAAACAATAATTCTATTAATTTCCTTTTTTTCTGTCTTCTCTTTTCCAGTCTCCTTATAGGCATTTGCATTTCCCTTTTAACTTTGTATATCAAGGGTCTAAAACCCTACTCCTGCCTGCTGGGCTATATACCCGAAGCCTCAGCTGTCTATGTCGATATCAATCATCATCGCAATGCCTTCGAAGTACCCGAAACAAAAATATTCCGTTATATTGGTTCCTGTAACTTTGCTACCTCTTTATATTTCCGAAAAAATCTCTACAATGCTTTGGGTTTGGATAATAATAAAATGCGTCGTGCTTCCTATATGCCTATAGCTCAAAATGGTTCTTTGCCAGCAGCCACTAATGGTGGTAGTGCTTTTAGTAACCTTAATTCTTCCTTCCGTTTCTTGGTGTTAGATTTTTCTATGTTGGGACACATAGATGTGGCTGGCTGTCGTCTGGTGTCGGATATTAAAAAGGAATTGGAAAAACGTAATATACGCATGTTTATAGCTAGTCCCTCGGATAGAGTATATGATACACTGGTGCATAGTATGGCTTTGGGAGATGGTCCCTTTGAAATATTTCCTACACTGCACGATGCTGTGGAGTATGCAAATGCTTGTCGTACGGCGTGATATTTAGACATAATGAAAATGTTGATAGATAAATTGTCCTTATGACAAGTGAGTGAATTAAATTTTAGTTTTTTTAAGTTAATTTTTTTGTTAGTTAAATAGATACTTAAAAAGGTTTGGAAAGAAAATTTATAGCATACTTTAAGGCTGGAGTGAGTATCATATACATTTAAGCCTTAAAGTAGTCTTTAAAGAAATTTTTCTTTTATTAACCTTTTTTTAATACAAAAAAATATATTTTTTTTAATTTTTATTTTAAATTAAATAATTTTTGTAAAAAAATTTAAATAAGCTGGTGAAAAAAAGCCATTATTATATATATATTTTTTTAAGTAAAAACAAAAATATGTAAACTAAAACAGAATTTGCAATGTTAACTTTTAACTAAACAAGTGCCTGAGTTACAAACTTATAAACAAAAAATGTTAATATTTCTCTTTTTCCAAAAACTAATTTAATATACATATATATTTTTATATAAAGAAAATGTTGTAAAAAAAAAAAAAAAGAAAAACTTAAAAAATTGTACTTAATTTTTTAGAAGCAACCATATATTTTTTTGTAAATATATATAATTTTTTTTGTATATTTATTTATTATAATATTGTATGTGTAACTTACCCCTCCTACTTAGGAAACAAACACCAAGTTTACTTACTTTTTTTCCTAAACAAACTACAAATGACATATTGTTTTATATATTTAAATTTTTCTTTTTTTTTTTTATTCAATCCAAAATGAACAATTTAGTAAAACAGTTATTTAAGTTAGGGTTATTTACTTAAAACTTTAATTATGTATATCAATTATATTTATGTGTAATAAATTTATAATTTAATTATAATAATTTTATTAATATTAAGAACAAAATTAAGAAAAATTGTTGAAATTATTATGAAAAAAAACTTAAGTAAAATAAATGAAACTTGTGAAATAATTTAAAAAACTTTTGAAAAGAAATTACATAATAAAAAGTAAAATAATTTATTAAGTAACAAGAAAACAAAGAACTTTAATTTATTTTAATTAAGAAAAATGTTTTTAATTCCCCATTTTTTTTTTTTTTTTTTTTAATTCTAAAGTAGGTTTTCCCCTATTTTTGACTTTTATATAAAATTTAAAATTTTCCAATTCCCAAAAACTGTTCTAAAACACCCAAAATAAAATTTTCCCTTTCAATATTTTTAATATAAAGAACAAAAATTTCTAATTCCTAAAAAAAAAATATTCAAAATATTTTTTTTTTTTCAATTTTATAGAAAATTTTAAAATTAACAAAAATATTAAATTTAAATGTAATTTTATTATCTCATTTATTTATCTTATTTAACATAAAAAAATTTAATTCCCAAAATTGTTTCTAAAATCCCCATATAAGGTTAGGTTAGGTTCGTCAGGTTGCCGCCAAGGTAACTATGGCTCACTTGGGTCCTAATTGGTCCCTTTGTATTGTAGTATCACTTCAGATTAGAAGTCATTAAGATATAAAGTAAAATATAGAGTCTCGGAGTTAGGTTTTAATTCAGAAATCAGCCGCATTCTCTCACGAAGGACTGATCAATAGGTCAATGATGCTGTCAGGAAAACCTTGTCCTAAATATCGTGAACGGAGGTTTTCCAAAGCAGGGTATGTACAGAAGAGATGAAAGGTGGCTTTCTCTTCATCCTCGTTGTGACAGCTCTTGCAAAAATCGTTCGATTGAATACCCAGTCTATTGGCATGGATACCAAATCTATAGCGTCCTGAGACTGCTGCTTCCATGTTTCTCAGTTGTGATCTCGAATGACTATACGTCCTGTATTGCAAGCCAGCAGTGGCGTTAAGTCTAGTTGCTGTATTTTTAACGAGCTTACGGTCTAGAAGGTCCACTGGAATCCAGTTTAGCATCGCAGTAACAAGCGAGTTCCATCATACTGATACTCCATAAAATAGAATTGGTTTATTGACAGTATCATAGATCCAATTCACGTTACCGGGATTTAAACCCCATTTGCCCCCTATGGGATTCCTACAGATATAGATCGCTGTTATAGCTTTTGATGTTCTTGCCTGCACATTGAGCTTCCAGGACAGTTTGTTATCCAGAATTGTGCCTAGATATTAAGTACTGGTTGTTGTTGTAACAGTTCTGCTGAAATTGGAAGTTCCTCCCTGAAAGTATAGAGTTAAATTTTAATTATTATTGTATGCCATGGAGATAATTTGGGAGCTTGAGAGAAAATTTGCCTCTTCGGTCGGTGTTAACCATATGTCAATGAGGCGCAAATCAGTTGGCCTATTGGGAGAGATGAATAAATGCACAGTGTCATGAGGGCTTTGAAGGCAGGCAGGGCAACGATTCAAAGTGCCTGGAAAAATACGTTCTTGGTAGCAGTTTAAAATACTGCACCAACCGGCTCTAAGTTGTGCTAACAGGGATGTTGTTTGCCTGGGAAGTAGCCTCTCATCGTCCGAAATTGCAGGATTGTTTTCATTTAAGACTGTTGCATCTATAACCATTAATGGCTTCAGAGACCGCCAGTCGATGCAATTCTTTCCGTGCGTTCGTCATGGACAATCGGTCGAGATCGGGTGGCATGACCTCCTGAATGCCCTCGCGAAAACGACGAAAGTCTGTTCGGATGTGTTGAAGAGGTGTATCCTGCATCAAAATTTGATGGTTGGGGTGATCTGGCTGGTGACATGCCTGACTGACAGCATCCTGGTCTCCTCATGTAAATGATCCACATTCGTCTTTTTAACACATCCGGTTGCAATTCAAAGTGCATTGTTCTGAGCCGTTAGTAAACCTCGCCATTGGGTGTCACTAAGGAATGAGGTCCATACTGGGGCAGCATAATTAAGGAGGGACCGACCTATCGCCTTATATGTCGTTACAAGCGTCTTCTTGTTCATGACCCAAGAGGTGCCAGTGAGTGCTTTTAGGACCTTGTTCCTATTTCTCACCATTTGGTTGATGTAGGTGGCGTGCGAGGAAAAGTGAAGGAGGCTGTCGAAGACTATCCCTAAGATTTTCGGGTTTTGCACCGTAGGGATAATTCTGCCTTCGACTGAGATGTCGAGAGTCCTCCTTACTTCATTGGTCCAAGAGGTAAAAAGAGACACCGTAGATATAGAAGTTGATAACCTGAGATAGCGTTCCTGCAGAAAGTCTGATTTATGCCTGATGAGATTACCGTGCAATCATCAGAGTACGACACCATTGAGACATCTTGAGGTGTGGCTAGAAGCTTGGCAAGATAAATGTTAAAGAGCATTGGTGAAAGTACTCATCCTTGAGGCACGCCCATTTTTATCTTGAGAAATATCAATTTTTGACCTCTGAACTCTACAAACGCTTGTCTACCAGAGAGGTAGTTGGCGATCCAGCGTTTTGATGTTGTTGGAAAGGGTAGAGTTCAAGATGTCGTTTATCAGAAGTGAGTGATCAACCGTGTCAAAAGCTTTGGATAAGTCCAAAGCAGCAACTATTGTGCGTTGACACAGTCTTTGCTGATTAAGGCCATTTGCTATCTGAATGGTTATCAAATTCAATGCCGTTGTTGTGCTATGTTTTTAAATTTTAAATTTTTTTAAATTCCCTTTAATTCCATTTTTTTTATTTCGTATTCAAATTAAAAAAATTTTGCTAATAAGGAGAAAGATAATGTTTATTAAAATTACTTAAAATTTTACGCAAAATTTTGGAATTCTCAAAAAAATTTTAAAAATCCCAAAATTTTTTTTCAAATTTTTCATATCAAAATCAAAAAATTGTTAGTCAAAAGTGAAGGAAATTTATATTTAATGATATATTTTAACATTTTAGTTCTTAATTTTAAATTCCCAAAAACTTTTTAAAAATCCCTTACATCCTATTTTTGAATTTCAGGCCTAAATATAATATTTCTTGATATTATGAAGAAAATCCTGTTTATATACATTTTTTTAACATTTTCGAAAACAAATTTTAATTCCCAACTATTTTTTGAAAATCCCCAAAATTTCTTTTCCAATTTTTTATAGCAAAAACTAAATTTTTTAGTCAGATATGAAAAAATTCAATATTAAATTATATTTTTCAAACATTTTAAACCAAAATTGTAAATTCCCAAAAACTTTTCAAAAATTCCTTTAATCCCATTTTTTTAATTTCGTGTTCAAATTTAAAAATTTCTTTTTAATATGAAGAAAATCAATGTTTGATTAAATTTTGTAACATTTTAGGGCAAAATTTTAAATTTCCAAAATATTTTTCAAAAATCCCCAAAAATGTATTTTTAAAAACTTTAACATTAGAAGGTAAAATTTTAAGAAATTTTGAAGAATATCAATATATAATGGTATTTCTTGACATTTTTAGGCAAAATTTTAAATTCCCAAACATTTTTTTTTAAATCCCAGAAATTCTATTTATTATATTTCATGGCAAAATATAAAAAATTGTTGTTAATATGAAAAAATCTAAGTTTAATCACTTTTTTTATTAATTTAAGCCAAAATTTTAAATTCCCAAAATATTTTCTAAAAATCACCAAAATTTATTTTTCAAAATTTTCATATCAATAACTGATTTTTTTTTTTTTTTTTTGGTTAAATGAAGAAAATCATTATTTAATTAAATTTTGTAACATTTCATGTCAAAATTTTAAATTCCCAAAATATTTTTTAAAAATTCCCAAAATTTATTTTTCAAATTTTTCTTTATGAAAACGAAATTTTTTATTAAATGTAAAGAAAATTAATGTTTAATGTTATTTTTTAACTTTTTCTAAACTAAAATTTCAAATTCCCAAAAACTTTTTAAAAATCCCTTAAAACCTTTTTTTTTTTAGTTTGTGATTGAAAATGTGTTAAATTTTATAGTTATTGTATTATTTTAAGCAAATTACTATTCTCCCACCCTTTTTATTTACAACTAAGGTCAAGTTCATTTTGAGGGCCAATTGCCTCTGGTATTTATTGAAGTTAATTTAGTTTCTATTTAGATTTCTCTTATTTTGTTGTTGTTATTGTTTGTGTGAAGTAATCGTTTTTATAAAAAAATCGTCAACATGCTATTTATTTAACAAATTCTTAACAAATTAAATGAACTTTTAAAGGTTTTTTTTGGGGGGAAAAACAAAAAAAAAAAAAACGTTTTTAAGAAAAAAAGAGTTCATTGTTTCGCAACGATTGATGTCTACGTTTGGATTTTTTTTTATTATTATTTTGAAATGATGTTTTTAACACTTAGCACTTTTTGTTAATTGTTCACAAATTACACAAATAACAATAACAATTTTATTATTCAAACATTTCGTCAGCAAAATTGGAAAAAAAGTATAAATAAAAAACCTAAATTTTAATGTTTGTCAGCTACTAAGATTTTCTAAACGATACGATTATAATTAATGTATTCGAGGTATATGTTTCAATTTGAAATGTGACATGAAAATATGATGGGAATATTTTTAGGTTTATGAGGGGGGGATTTAAATGAAAACGCAGGGATTTTTTTTGCTGCTTGGATTTTATTACTAAAGTAGTAATTTGCGCATTAAAATCGTAAATTGTTAATGATGGAAATTAAAATTAAAGTTATTTAAATAAAAATAATATAAAAAAAAAACATTTAAAAAGATTTGTATTAAGAATTTTGTTGAAAATAGAATTGTACTAAAAAATAAGGGGAAGTAAACTAAATAACGAAAATGGATTTAAATTGTATATTAAAAATTTATATTTATTTCAAATATAAAGACAATCTTAAATTAATAATAATTTTAACATTTTAAATAAAAATGTTAAACTCCCAAAGAAAATTTAAAAAATTCCAAATTTAATTGTCAATAAATTTTATAAAAAAATTAAAAACTTTTTTGTTTAAAATTTTAAATTCCCCATTATTAAAAAAATGCCTATAATTTACATTAAAGCTGAAATTTTTATTGGAAATTTAATAGAAATCAATGTTTAATTTAATTTTAAATTCCCAAAAACTTTTTAAAAATCCCTTTAATCCATTTCTTTATAATTTAGTGCTTAAATTTAAACATTTCTCGTCAATATAAAGAAAGTCCATGTTTATATACATATTTCTAACGTTTTCAGTAAAATACTTCAAATTCCCAAAATTTTTTTAAAAATCCCCAAAAATTTCTTTTAAAATTTTTTACATTATCAAATAAAATTCTCAGCAAATGTAATGAAAATCAATATATAACGTTATTTCTTAACATTTTTAAGCAAAATTTTAAATTCCCAAAAACTTTTTAAAAATCCCATAAAATACGTTTATTATATTTAATGTCAAAATTGATCAATTTCTTGTTAATATAAACAAAATCTAAATTAAATCACTTTCTTTTGTTAATTTAAGCAAGAATTTTAAATCCCCAAAAATTTTTTAAAAATCCCCAAAATTTCTTTTGCTTAAAATTCAAATTTATAGCTAAAATTTTCTTTGAAATAAAGTACAAATCAATGTTTAATGACATTTTTTAATATTTTAGGCAAAAATTTTAAATTCCCAAAAATTTTATAAATTTTTTATTTTTTTTGGAAATTCTCGGATTTGACCAAAATATTAAAAATATCACAAATAAAACTTACAACTTAATTTAAATTACAACTAAATTTTAAATTTGCAATTTCACAATATTTATAAAATCCCATTTCTGGGTATTTTCAAACTAAATTTAGGAATTTTGATTTTTACGAGAAAGTAAGTTATTAAGTAGAAAATAATATTTTTCCAAGATCAATTAAGATTTTAGCCACACATATGTAGTATTTATTAACGTTTTTACAAAATCCCACTTTTGGTAATTTTGAAAAACAATTTTGGGAATTCTGGGATTTGTTCTAAATATGAAAAATTTTACAAAAATAACTTTAAAATTAGTTTTCATCACATTTTTGCTTGTCATCCCTTAATTTTTGTAAAAATCTCAGTTTGGGTATTTTCATAACAAATTTGGGAATTCGGGGATTAAATTTTTAATAACAAAAAATTATATTAAAAGCCCTCTAGTAATGTTTGTTACAACTTTGAACTGTATTTTCAATATTTTTATAAAATCCCAGTTTTTTCACCAATATTTTTCAAAAATAATATTGGGAATTCTGGGACTTTCGTCCAGAACGCTGAAAATATGTTTTTAAATAATAAAAAATGTGTTTTTTTTTCATATTTTCTTGACATATGACCGCATTTAATGTTTTTAAGGAGATTTTTGTAGAATCCCATTTTTTGGAAATTTTAAGAAAAATTGTGGGAATTTTCCAAATTTGCTAAAATGGAAAAAATGTCACAGTTTAATTTAATTACATGGGATTTTAGCAAAATTTTTGTTCAAAATTCCATCTTATTTATAAAATCCCAATTTTGGATATTTTCATAAAAAATTTGGGAATAATAAGAAATTACAATTTTTTAACAGGAAACATGATATTATTTTTAGGCAAATTTTTTACTAATTGATAATTTTTTCATAATTTTTATAAAATATCGGATTTTTAAATTTTTTTGGAGAATTCTCGAATTTTGTAATAATATAAAAAATAGATCATATATGATTAAAAAGACTTATTTGTGTTATATTTTTGCCATAATATCACTATTTTAATAAATTTTAAATTTTGGGTATTTTCACAAAAAATTTGGGAATTCTGGTATTATTATGAAATTAAAATTTGTTAACAGGACACATGATATTATTAACATTTTAGCCAATTTTTTTTACTAATTGATAATTTTTTCATCATTTTTATAAAATCACGGATTTGGAAATTTTCCAAAAATGTTTGGGAATTCTAGGATTTTATCGAAATTGTAAAAATATAACAAATACAATTAAAAAAACTTATTTTCGTTATATTTTTGACCTTTATATCACTATTTTTATAAAATCTTAATATTGGGTATTTTAAAAATTTTGTTAGGAATTTAGAAATTAAAACAAAATTTGTGTTTTTTTACTTATTATGGTTTATAAGTTTTATAAGTCTTCTAAATGTTGAGTTTACAAATTTGAAGATTTCATTTAAACTTTTGAAAATCCCAGTTTTGCAAATTTCTACAAAAGAATTTGGGAATTCTCGGATTTTGGCCAATAACTATATATACAACAAATAAAGCTTAAAATATGAAAAATATAAGTGAAAAGACAACTTTGTTTTATTTAAAGCCATAATCCCTTAATTTTTCTAAAATCCCAAAGGTGGGTATTTTAACAAAATTTTGGGAATTCGAGTATTAAAACAAAATTTTGTTTCTAAACATTAAAACATGATTTTAAAAAGTTCCTCAACTTACTGTTGTAAAATTTGATGAGTTTATCCAAATTTTTAAAAATCCCAGTTTTGGAAATTTTTACAAAAAATTTAGGAATTCTCGGAATATATCAGAAATAGCTTATAAACAACTTATAGAAACAATTTCCAGCTTATTTCCAAATTTTTTTAAAAAATCCCCGTTTATGGAAATTTTTAAATTTAATTTGGGAATTAAAGGATTAATTCAAAATTTAATTTTTAACTCAAAATAACATAGTTAGCAACCAAAATTCATCAGAAACGTTTAATAAAATTTTTAATTTTTTTCCTTTATTAATTTGGGGTTATCCTTCCCTTCTTTTCCAGATGACTCATTCATCATTTTTTTTTTTTTGTCATCTTTTTAAATCGCTACTAAAAACTCATGCGAGCGGCATGTGTGTGTTAAATTACTATGTAATTTAAATTTAAATAAAATGATTCTTGATTTGAAACGAAAAAAATTACGATTTAATTTTGAAAAAAGCAAATACGTGACCTTAGTATCATTTTTTTAAATATTTTCATATAAAAAAAATACACCTAAAGCCATTAAAAATAATTAAATTGAAAGGGAAGAATGATTTTGAAATTAAAAAGGATTATGTCTACAGGTGAGTAGTAAGTAGTATGTGGGTTGGATTTTAAACAAAAATTAAAATTTCAAATATTTAAAATAAAAATAAAGAAAAAATAATAAAAATGTGCTGGCAATTAAAAAGACGGAATAAGTTTACATTGAGAAATAAATAATAGAAATGACAATGTATTTGTTAAAAGAAATAAATAAAAAAAAATCAAATAAATTTGAGTTGAATTAAAAACAATTTCCGGCTTATGAATGGATTTATTTTCTATAACAAAAAAAAAAAAAAATTAAAAAATTTTTCGATAAAATTAAAAAAAAGTCATATATTTAAGTAATTTTAGTTTTATATAAAAACTAAATGCTATTTTTCCTTGTTTTAGCTTAAGTTCGAAAATTCGAAATTAATTTCGAATTTTACATTTTTTTTTTAAATATAAAATTTTGCATTTTTTTTTTTTTTTTGCAGAATAAAATTATTTGTATTTTATTTAAAGAATAAACATAATTTTTTAGTTATAGCTGATGTTCGAAAATTCGAACTTGAATTTCGAAATTCTTAATTTGGTTTACAAAATTTTCCAGGCAAATCATTAAAAACAAGTAATTAGTTTGTATTTCATCAAGAAATTAAATTTTCTATAATTCGAACTAAATTTCGAATTCCAAATTTTTTCGAAATTCAAAAATTTCTGCAAAATTTTCATTCAAAATCATTTAATAAATTAAATTTAAACATATTTCAAGCTAAAAAACATTTATTCTTGATTTTGTGGTATGTTCGAAAATTCGAACTTAATTTCGAAAATTCGAATTTAATTTCGAATTTCAGTTTTTGTCTTAAAATTATTTCTAATACTTTCTCTATACTAATTCATGAAGAAAAATTAAATTTTTTATTTATTTCATAATGTTTTCGATGATCGAATTTTCAAAACTTTTCGAAATTAAAAAATTTTACACAATTTTCGAAGAAAAACATTAAAATCTAATAATTTTTCTGATATTTTAAGTTTAAAAATTTTTTTTAATAGTTTTAAATTATGTTCGAAAATTCGAACTTAATTTCGTATTTTTTATTTCTTCGAAATATATAGTTTTTTATTATTTTTTTTCTTTGGAAATCACTTTATATTATTATATTTCTAGTCAAAACTATTTTTTTCCTAATTATAAATAATGTTCGAAATTTCGAACTTAATTTCGAGATTCAGATTTTGTCATTAAAATCAATTTGAATACATTTTGTACACAAATTCATCAAGAAAAATTAAAACTTCGTTTATTTTAATGTGTTATCCGTGTTCGAATTTTAAAAACTTTTCGAAATTACGAAAATTGTATATAAATTTGTACGAAAATCTTTAAAATAAATGCATTTTTATCATATTTTAAGACTAAAAGCATTTTTTATTTAATTTTAAGTGATAATCGAAAATTCGAACTTAATTTTGAATTTCATATTTTGGGTTTAAAATAATTTTTAACATTTTTTTTATAGAAATTCATCAAGAAAAATAAAAAATTTCGTTTATTTTATCTTGTTTTCAATGTTCGAATTTTCAAAATTTTTCGAAATTCAAAAATTTTTACAGAATTTTCATGAAAAATCTGTCTAAATAATTGATTTTAATATTATTTCAGGATGAAATATACATTTTCCTAATTTAAGCTTATGTTCGAAAATTCGAACTTTACTTCGATTTTTTTTAATTTTGAAAAATTCATAAATTTTTTTAAATTTTCATTTTAAATCATTAAAGTTGTTTTATTTTTAATATAATATAACTTAAAATCCATTTTTTAATAGTTTTAGATTAAGTTCGAAAATTCGAACTTAATTTCGAATTTTAGATTTTATTTTCAAAATCATTTTTAACACTTTTTCTATAGAAATAAATCAAGAAAAAAAAATTTTGTTTATTTTGTCTTGTTTGCAATGTTCGAAATATTCAAAATATTTCGAAATTCACAAAAATTTACAAAATTTTCATGAAAAGTCGGTAAAAACAATTGATTGTAATATTATTACAGTATAAAGTATATTTTTGTTTCATAAATCCATTTTTAATGGTTTTAGCTTATGTTCGAAAATTCGAACTTAATTTCGAATTTTAGAATTTGACTTTAAAATCATGTTTAACACTTTTTCTATAGAAATTCATCAAGAAAAATAAAAAATTTCGTTTATTTTATCATGTTTTCAATGTTAAAATTTTCAAAAATTTTGAAATTCACAAAATTTTACATAATTTATTAGGAAAATGTCTAAAAAATAATAATTTTTTTTTTTGTTATTAGTTTTTTGTGATTTTCGAAAATTCGAAATTTTTAAATTTTTTCAAAATTCCTCAATTTTTGCATTTTTTTAGTAGATAATCACTAAAAAACTAAATTTAAATATTTTTTCTGGTTTTCGAATTTTAGATTTTGTCCTTAAAATAATTTTGGAAAGCTTTTATTATGCAAATTTATTAAGATAAATTAAACGTTTCAATTTTTTATTATTTTTTTTTAATGTTCGAATTTTAAAAAAATTTTCGAAATTTGAAAAATTTACATAATATTTAAGAAAAGTCTCTTAATTCAATTAATATTTATATTTTTCCATGATTACATTAATTTTTCTTAGCTTTTAAATTCGAATTTAATTTCGAAATTTTTATTTTTTACGTATTTCAAAAATGTTAGATTTATTTAAGTTTTGTAGTTTTTTCTTACATATAATTAATGTTCGAAAATTCTAACTTATTTTCGAAATTTTATTTCTAACAAAATTCAACAATTTTTGTATTATTTTCATTGGAAATAATTTTATAAACTAAATTTTATTGTATTTCTTAATTTTTAATGATGTTCGAAAATTCGAACTTATTTTCGTATATGACTTTTTACTTAAAATTTTTTTTAATAAATTCATTTTCAATTTTCATTCAAACAATTTTTAAATTTACTCTATTTTTTTAATGTTTGAAATTTTAAAATATTTTTTTTTTTCTTTTAGTGACGAAATCTCATTTCTAATTTATTTGTTTTTTTAATTTTTCTTTTTATTTTATTTTAAATTAAAATTGTCAACAAAAATTACAACTCTGTAAATATTTCTTATACGTTATGATCATTATTATTCAACATTATCATGATTATTTCTTAATAATCGTTGAATATGACGTTCAATTGTTATTGAGGAGTAAAAAATAAAAGATTCTCACACATTTTGTTAAGAGTGTGTTTTAAGACTCATAGATATTTGTTGTGGGTTTCGAACAAAGCGCAGCTTTGTTATTAAAATTATAAAAAACTAACAGACCAAACTGTTCCCACCACTAGTTCGAAGTTAAAGCTACGAGTGAACGAACGGTTTACGGTAATAAGTAACGGATAAACGTTTAAAAAAAGAGAAAAAAATATACATATTTTTTTATAAAAAAAAAAATTGAAAAAAGGTGTGTAAAGGAGTTGGGGAAAAAATATATAAAAAGATATGTCACTCAAAAGTAAAGGATTTTATAAATAAAAAGTGAAATTTTTATTTAAATATGTATGTAAAATTTTTTTGTGAAAACCCCAGAAAAAAAAAATTATGCAATAATTTGTTGTAGTAATATGAAATAAAAACAAGTTTTGAAAAGACAAAACAAAAAACGGTGATTAACGAAAAAAATTTAACCTAAATTTTGTAAATGCAGTTGAAATATTAAACAAATTTAATAAGAAATATAAAAAAAGTTTTTAAAAAATTATTAAAATAGTTAAAATTTAATTTATTATTAAAAAAACGATTTTTAAAATCTATTAATATTTCATTAAAAAATATAATTTATAAAGTTGAATGTGTTTATTTGTCTTTCTCCCCATTCACCACATAATTCTCATACCAAAAAAATATTAAAATAAACCAACAACAACAGTAATAATATACAGGTTTTATTTATTTGTTGTGTTGCTTTTTTAAATATTCATCTTATATCTTAAAAAAAAAAAAAAAAACAAAACAAAAATTAAACTTGTTTTAAAAATATAGACAAGAAAAAAAAAACAACAAAAACAAAAACTTAACTGTGTTTAAACATTAAAAAATATTTATCATACATAAATAAAACAAAAACTATAGCAATAAAAATGTAAATAAAAATAAAAACAAAAACAATTACAAAGCTAAAGAAAAAAAAAACTCCTCATTCTTCATTCGTTTTATTATGTTTACCATCGTATAAACGAGCCTCCTTCGCTATTATAATAAAAACATTTTACGAACATATAACAAAACAAACACCTGCATTATAATTAACAACAACAATCACAACAACTATTTTTTTTATTACAATAATAACAACAATTCACATACATTAATTTATTGATTTTTTTATTATTTTGGTATTTGCTGATCTCTCTCTTCTTAGCTCCATTAATTTGTTGCTCTTACTGTAATTCTCCCAAAAACAAATTGTTTACTCATACAATTTGGGGGTACTATTTGCTGTGTGTTTTTTAGAGTGTGTGTTATTATAAAAGCCGCCAAAATTGGTCGTCTTACGAAAACTTCATTTGTTTTAAGTGACCTCAGGGTAAGTGTAAATTTGTTAAAACAATTTTATTTAATTTATTTTATATTTAAGTAAAATTTAAGTGTAGTTTTTTATTATTATTTGAATTGTAAAATACATTTAATTTAATTTGAAAGTTTGAATTCAAGGATATAAAAAAATAACATGAAATAATTTAGAGAAATATAAAAAATAAAAAATAGAGCAAATTTTGTATAGAGGAAAAATAAAAAACAAGCCTTCTCAAAAAGACACTTGAAGGTTTAAACTAAAGCGGAATTAATAAAATTTTATATCCCCTTTTTATGAAAAAAAACGAGAAATTAAAAAAAAAGTAAAATAAAAATTTAAACTTAAAAAAATAATAATAATTTTAAAATGTTTCTAAAATTTTCACCGAAAATTCGAATGTTTTTTTTTTTTTTATTCAAATTCTAAAGGCAATTTTTTACAATTTTCTTGTTAATCAAAAACTCGAACACAATATCAAGTGTCTAATTTTAAGTCCTAAATGTGTCTTAAAACATTTTCTACATAAATTTAATAAGGAAAAACAAAAATTTGCTTAATTTTAATAAAATTTTCAATGTACGAACTTTCGAAATTCGAAAATTTTGTTGATATTGGCCAAAAAATCACTAAAAATTAAATAATTTTGTTAAACTAGAAAATAAAATAATTTTGCAACATACTTTAGCCATGTTCGAAAATTCGAATTTAATTTCGAATTTCTAAATTTGGTATAAAAATTATATTTTAAACATTTTCCACTCAAATTTATTGAGAAATATTAAACATTTTTTAAATTTTGCAAAATTTTCAATGTTCGAATTTTTAAAAATTTTCGAAATTTAAAAATTTTATTTAAATTGTTTTAAAAATTACTAAAAATGAAAAAGTTTTATTAAATAAGAAAATAACATACATATATTTTATCATATTTGGTCCATGTTCGAAAATTCGAATATAAAATTTTGGTATGAAAATATTTTTAATGTATTTTTCATAAAACTTTATTAAGAAAAAATAAAAATTTTTTAAAATTTTCAATGTTCGATTTTGGAGAAAAATTTTCGAAATTACAAAATTTTGTTTAAAATTGTTACTAAAATAACTAAAAATTAAATAATTTTATTAAATAAGAAAATAAAATAATTTTTCAACATACTTTAGCCATGTTCGAAAATTCGAACTTAATTTCGAATTTCTAATTTTGGTATAAAAATTATATTTAAAACATACTCCACTTAAATTTATTGAGAAATATTAAACATTTTTTAAATTTTGCAAAATTTTCAATGTTCGAATTTTTAAAAATTTTCGAATTTGCAAATTTTTGTTTAAAATTGCTACTAAAATACCTAAAAATTAACTAAATTTGTTAAATAAGAAAATCAATTATATTTTTATCATATTTGGCCCATATTCGAAAATTCGAAATTAATTTCGAATTACTAAATTTGGTATAAAAATAATATTTAAAGTATTTTCAATGTAAATTTATTAACAATTTTTTAAATTTAGCAAAATTTTTAATGTTCGAATTTTGAAAATTTTTTCGAAATTTAAAATTTTGCCTCAAATTAGTCAAAAAATGTTTAAAAAATAATTATATGTGTTGAATAAACAAATAAAATAAAATGTTATCATATTTGGCCAATGTTCGAACTTAATTTCGAATTTTGGTATAAAAGTACATATATTTAAAGCACTTTCAAGGCAAATTTATTAAGAAGTATTGAAAATAACTTGAATTTAGCAAAGTTTTTATTTCCGAATTTAGAAAAAGATTTCGAAATTTCAAAATAAAGGCTAAAATTTATTAAAAAATCAGCAAAACTAAATAATTTTGTTAAATAAGTAAATATAATTAATTTTTATTAATTTTATCCTATGTTCGAAATTTCGAACTTAATTTCGAATTTATCATTTTAGCTGAAAATTTGTTTTAAATACTTTCTTCACAAATTTATTAAGAAAAAATAAAAAATTGTATATTTTTGACAAAATTTCCAATGTTCGAATTTTGAAAAATTTTTCGAAATTCCAAAATTTTAAATAAAATTTGACAGAAAATCACTTTAAATTAAATCATTTTATTCAATAATGAATAAATAATGAAATAAGATAAATTTTTATTATATTTAAGCGCTGTTCGCAAATTCGAACTTAATTACGAAATTTAATTTTTCTCAAAATTTCACAAATTTGAATGAGTTTTTTTTTTTTTTAAATCGTTTATTTTGATTGCATTTCTTAAGGAAAAATAGTTTTTCTTGATTTTAGCTAATGTTCGAAAATTCGAACTTAATTTCGAATTTTAGATTTTGGCTTAAAAATAGTTTTGAACACTTTCTTAATATAAATTCATCAAGAAAATTAAAAAAATTGATTATTTCATATTTTTTTCGATGTTCGAATTATATTTTTTTTTCGAAATTCATTAAATTTAAACATTTTTTTTTAGTAAGTTCTTGGAAATATAATAAATTGTAAGTGTTTATTGATTTAATATGTTTTTTCTCTATTTTAGCTTATATTCGAAAATTCGAACTTAACTTTGATATCTTTATTTTTTCCAAATTCCATTAATTTTCATGTAAAATCTTTAGAAATAATTTATTTTTATGTAATTTCTTTAGTAAAAATAATTTTTTCTTGGATTCAGGTGATGTTCGAAAATTCGAACTTAAATTCGAAATTTTGATTTTGGCTTAAAAATAGTTTTAAACACTTTCTTAATATAAATTCATTAAGAAAATTAAACAATTTGCATTATTTCATATTTTTTTCGAATGTTCGAATTTTAATTTTTTTTCGAAATTCACAAAATTTCACATAAATTTCTAGGAAAATATTAAAAATCAAATAATTCGTATAGTTTAAGGTATTTAAGAAAATTTTGCTTAATATTAGCTGATGTTCGAAACTTCGAACTTAATTTCGAAATTTTAGTTTTCTCAAAATTTCACAAATTTTTATGGAAATCCTTAAAAATAATTTATTTTTATGACAGTTTACAAGTTAATCATTTTTTTCTAAGCTTTAGCTGATGTTCGAAAATTCGAACATAATTTCGAATTTTAAATTTTGGTTTAAATATTATTTTAAACAATTTTTTAACATAAATTTGTCAAACAAATTTAAAAATCTTTATTATTTCATCATATTTTTGATGTTCGAATTTTTAAAAATTTTCGAAATTCATTAAATTTTAAGTAATTTTATAGGAAATTCTTTAAAATTAATAAATTTGTATGTATTTAATGATTTAATAAACTTTTTCTTAACTTTAGCTGATGTTCGAAAATTCGAACTTAATTTCGAATTTTTATTTTTTTTTTTTTTTTTAATTCATTAATTTTCTTGTAAAATTTTTAGAAATAATTTATTTTTATGTTATTTCTTTAGTAAAAATAATTTTTTATTGGTTTTAGCTGATGTTCGAAAATTCGAACATAATTTCGAATTTTAAATTTTGGCTTAAAAATTATTTTTATCAACTTCTCTATACTAATTCATCAAAACAATTTAAAAATTTTGTTTATTTTGTCCTGTTTTCGATTTTCGAATTTAAAAAAAAAAAAATTCGAAATTCTTTAAATTTTTCTTAAATTTCTAGGAAATTCTTTAAAAATAAATAATTTGGTTATATTTTATGTTTTTAGACATTTTTGTTTAAGTTCGAATTTTCGAACTTAATTTCGAATTTCAGACTTTGTTTTTAAAATATTTTTTAATACATTTTCAATGTTTTTAATTTTCTGTGTTTCTTAAGTTGGAATTTTGGAAATTCAAATTTTTTTAGAAATAAAAAATTCTTAGCAAAATTTCCATTCCTTTCACCGTCTATTTAAAACTTTAATGACTTATGTCTGCTACCTTTTCTAACCATTTCGGGAATTTCTAACTTCCGCTTGGTATCAATTTCATTTGATTCCGTAAAGAATAAGAAAAAAAATTAATTTAATCATGGTTGTTTTTTTTTTCTTTCTGGTCATTTGTTATTGTTATTATATTTTTTGTTTGTTTTTCAATATTTTTTTATTTAATTTAAAATTCATGGCTGTCAAGTGTCAAATGTATGTAAGTAATTTTTAATTAATTGTATACACTTCAAGTGTTTGCAGTTTTTTTAATAAATAAATTTTGTTTTGAAATATTGTCTAGTTATTTTTTTAAGAATAATTATATTAATTAAAGATCAGACTTTTTGTTAACAAAAAATATAAATAATAAAAAATTAAAAACGATTAAATTAAATGGTTTTGAGAGCTTCAGGGTAAACCAAACAAACAAAAGCCAAAAAATATGATAAATTTCTTAACAATAATTAGGCAAGTGTAACCAAAACAATTTATATTCTTAACCATGAAAAAAACAAATTATGATACATGGAGTATAATAATAAAAGCTTAGAATTTGAGTAATAATAAATATTGAGAGAGATCTTTTTTTGAAGCTAAATTAAGGTTCTTAAAAGTCCTTTGTTTTTTTTCTTTTCCTCAAGAAAAGTTATATTATTTCTCTCTATTTATTTTAAATATTTTTTTCTCCTCTCTTTAAGTATCCAAGTAAAGCTTTTTGATGGTATTTAAATTCAGTTTCATTTTCTGCATTCATTACATACCAAATGAAACTAAAAGTAAATAAAAATGGCTAGAAAGAAAAAAAGCAACAGAAACCGAAACTGAAACCGAAACAAATTATAAAACTAAACATTTATATGATGAATTATATTTTTTTTTTGTTGGCTGTTAAACAATTAAGCTTTGTTGGATTGGCTCTTTAAGTATAGACCAAAATACAAAATACCTCTACTAACTTGTACAAAGTATTTATAGCTGGGAATGTGGGTCATGGTTAAATGTACTTAATGTTTATACAACTAAAATACAAATTTTATAAAAACTCTATTTACAAACCCCGCTCAAATAAAGTTTTACTGTTAAAAAAACCACCACAACAATTTTAAAATAACTAATAGATTGCTTAAGAGAAAAAAAAAAATACAAAATTTTAAATATTTGAATTTTTTCAAAATTTGTAAATTTTATTTTAAAACATCAAGCAAGAAAAACAATCACTTTTTTTATTTCTTTATTTTTGAAGGTGTTTTTTTAAGTGGGTGGTTATTTAAACAATCATCAAAATGTTAACAATTCATTTAAAAAAATAAATTCTTTTGAAAAAATATATAAAAAATTAACACCTGTTTTATTAATACCTCTCCTTCTCTTAATAATTTAAAGCTGCTTTAAAAAAGATGAAATATTTAAACAATTAAATTCATTGACTTTTGTAATATTTTTTTTAAAGCTACAAATGGACTTATAAACTTCAACAAAATTGTTTAAATAAAATAAAAAGAATTATATTATTATTTAAAATTAAAGTAATAATCATAATTTTAAAAATTTGTCAATAAATAAATAAATAAAAATACAAGTTAATAAAATTAGTTAACAAATGTTTAAAAATTACATATTTGAAGAAATTGTTTAGAACCCAGGAAAAACTGTATTAGATCTATAACTAGTTCCAGAATTGGCTTTACAACTAATTACACTGGTCGACAAAAAAATCCTCCCCCAAAAACGAATAGTTGAACTTAATGCATTTCGATGTGCTAAATACGAATCTGCTTTCAGTTTTTGTCCATCAGGTCTGGATTTTTTTTTTTTTATGGGCGTGTCTAATATTTCGGCCATAGTAAGGCCATTACTCTAGTATATTTCCTCATAACTCAAGTACGGTTTGTACGATTGATCAAAGTGATACACCAAAAGATGCGTACTAAAAATATCTTTAAATAAATCCGACTTATTTTTTATGTGCTCAATAGTTTCGGAGTTATTTTGAAATAAGTGTCCGAAAAAAATCATTTTCATGCTAAATTTTAGATTTTTTTTGTTACTTAAATGTCTTTTAATAAATGAAGACATCAAAAATGTTTCAGTTTATCATATTTATCTTAAAGCTGGTAATGCTGCGAATAAAAGAAGGTATGTATCTTCAAAATTGATGCACAAATCTTGATTTTGTTCACAGTGAAGTAAAAATACCCCTGTTACATAGAATTGAGTAGAAATATAGTGGTGGGCAAAAAAAAACATTTTTATTTTTTCTTGAAACCAAAATAGAATCAGCATTCACTTTTTTTCTACCATGTACAGATTTTTTATGGGCATGACTAATATCATCACCTTATTCAGCGTTCACAATATAAAATTCGAGAATAGTTTGTCAAATTTAGGCTATAACTCAAGAACCCTTTACACGATATTGATAAGTGATACATCAAAAGATGAATATTAAAATTGTCTTCAAGGTATGTCAACAATATTTTTTATTTGCTGAAAAATTTCAGAGTTATGGATCAAAATTTTCACGATTTTTCAATTTTTTTTTTTTTTTTTTGCTACTAATTACCAAATATCTACGGAAATATTAACTACACAAAAAATTATATAAATTCAGCTCGAAGACAATTTAAGTCGCTATATATTGGAGTTTAATTTATCGTAATAGAACAAACCGTTCTCGAGTTATACAAGTGTGACTGCCTAAAGGCGAGGTCATAGTAGTCATGTCCATAAAAAAAATCGATACGTGATAGAAAAAAAATAAAAGCTGATTCTGAGTTAGCACGTTAAATTCCATCTAATCCACCTGTTCTTTTTTTTAAGACGAAAAAAAATTGTTTTTTTTTTTTTGCCCACAAGTGTATCTCCACATGCATGTATGCATGGGTATCCTAACTTAACTGTGAATGCAATAAAAATTTGTGCATAAATTTTTATGATACGTGACTTTATTTATTCGTAGTTTTATCAGCTTTGAGATAAAGATGATAAACTGAAATATTTTTGATGTTTTCACTTTTAAAAAGAAGTTTTAGTAAAAAAAAAAAAAGAAATCTTGAATTTAGCATGAAAAAACTTTTGTTCGGACACTTATTTCGAAATATCTCCTAAACTATTGAGCGGATAAAAAAAAATGATAGCAGAACGACTTAAATTCCATTTTTTTGAAATTTTGCACAAACACACATTCACAGCCAATGTTTTTGCAATTTTCCGTGACTTAATAAACTTTAAAGTGGCATAGTTTCGGTTCTGTAAAAGATATTGATTTCAATCTTTTTGTATATAAATAAAATCGAGTTTATACTTTTTCTGGTTTATACTTTTGAAATTAAAATAAATTTTGTGTAAAAAAGTGTTTTTTTTTTTGAGAAGCTATAAATATTTTATCTGTAATAAAATCTTTGTTATTAAAGATATCTTAACGAAATTTTCGGTGGATGTAGACTTTATTGTATAAAATGAGAAAGTGAAAAAAAATTTTAAGATTTTCATAAAAGAAATCCCACAATTCCCAAAAAGAAAGACCAAAATCCTAAAAATGAGTTTTTTCACATTTTCATCTATAAAATCCACATTTTTCCGAAGTTCCGTAGATTTTGATTGAAAACTTTTAACAACATATTATAGATTCTTAAACTGCATTTCGTTTGCCGATTCGTGCTTTGGGATTTGAGAAAATATAGACTAAAGTCAAAACTTTCATATAAAATGGGTCAAATTCGGGAAGGTGTGTACCTTGACCATTTGAGTCATTGGGCTTGTTTTTTATTTTAGAGTCTTCTCTATGAAGATACCTTTCAGAAAAGTATAAAATTATTATATGTTGTTAAAGAAAATTTTATTTTAGAGAAAAAAGAGTTTAGATACTTTTTGGGCAAAAAAAACACAAAAAGTCGTAATTTTTGCAATTTTCAAATTCAAAATCCTTTATTTTTGGACTCGGTAAAGATATTGACTTGAAATCTTTTTAATCAATAGATAATTTTGTTCTCTAATTAGCTAAAGAAAAAATCGGTTTATAAATACTAGGATATATATGAAAAAACCTGGATCAAGAACATGCTAAATTGAGGTACTTAAAAATTCTAACGCAAATAACTCAAAAACTATAAGAGATAAATATAACATGCAAGCATGTTTTTTGTAGGTCTTATTGGTCCCTACAATAATCTATACAAATATTTGAAATCGGACGTGAAAAAAATTTGGCAAGCGATTAAAAAAATTGTATGTCAGAGGTACCCAACTTTGTGCCCTTTTAGCTCCGCCCCTGTGGGTTATGTTTGGTCCCCCTTAATTCAGGAAAAGTGATATCCGAATTTTGATGATTACGTTTTATTTTCCTTTTCATTAGTTAGTAAAAAAATAATTTTTGGCAGAATGTCAATGTCTGTCCGTCCGTCAGTCTATACATTAGAGTTAAATGAGTCGAAATTGATGCATAATTCCAGGGAAAGGTGATATTAACACTTTAATGATCACGTTTAATTTTTCTATTTATTAGTAAGTAAAAAAATGCATTTTTGTAATTATAAAATGTTTTTTGGCAGAATGGTAATGTCCGTCCGTCTGTCTATACATTTTTGTTAAATAAGTCGAAAATGGCACTTAATTCAGGAAAATGTTATATCCGAATTTTGATGATCATGTTTTATTTTGCTTTTTATTAGTTAGTAAAAAAATTAATTTTTAGAACTTTAAAATAATTTTTGGCAGAATGGCAATGTCTGTCCGTCCGTCTGTCTATACATTAGAGTTAAATGAGTCGAAAATGATGTATAATTCAGGGAAAGGTGATATTAACACTTTGATAATCACGTTTAATTTTTCTATTTATTAGTAACTAAAAAAAATGTATGTCTGTAATTATAAGATGTTTTTTGGCAGAATGGTAATGTCCGTCCGTCTGTCCGTTCGTTTATACATTTTTGTTAAATAAGTCGAAAATGGCACTTAATTCAGGAAAAGGTTATATCCGAATTTTGATAATCACTTTCTATTTTTATATTTATTAGTTAGTAAAAAAATTAATTTTTGGTACTCTAAAATAATTTTTGGCAGAATGGCAATGTCTGTCCGTCCGTCTATATATTTAGTTTAAATGGATTGAAAATGGCGCTTAATTCTGGGAAAAGTGATATCAATAGTTTAATACATATTTAGGTTAAGTTTTTTTATTGGTCCAGACCGACCATATGATACCATACACCATTGTGTAAGAGCATAAAAATTCGGTAATAGGATTTATATTAGAACTGTGGCCAATTATAACCAACACTTTTACAAAATGTAAAATAAAATATTCAAATACTGAATAATGATTTTTAGGGCGATTCTTGGAAGTGGGTTTATATGGGAGCTATGGTAAATTATGGACCGATTCTCATAAAATTTGGCACAAATATTAACACTTATATAAAACTTCTTTCTACCAAAATTCATTAAATTATTGCTATATGTAGATCATTTATAACCACTAAACCCCTATTCTGGGAAGACATTTGTATGGGGTCTAGGAGAAATAATGGACCCACCATAACCAATAGACTTCGTCCTTGTGTCAAAATAACTATTCGTGTCAAATTTCATCAAGATATCTGTAAAATTTCGACCTGTACTTTGTTCACAAGGTTTACATGGACAGACAGACAGACAGACAGCCAGCCAGCCTGCAGTCCAGATGGACGGACACCGTTAAAACAAATCAAAAAGTGATTCTGATTCGAACGGTATACTTTAAGGTGGGGGTCTGATATATTTTTTCTGTGCATTCTAAATGTCAGCACAAACGCATATAGCACAACGGTTCTCATTTTTCAAAAAAATTCCTCTTTTAAAATATTTTGATGTGTTTTAAAAAAAGTGTCATTATCAATGAAAATTATGGTACTATTATTGCAAATGGAACTATTAACAAAGTACCAAAACTAAAAATAAAATTTTCATTGAAAAACACAGTGAAGATTGTAGGAAAAAATATATTAATTTTCCAAAAAGTACCTACATTTAAATTGCATTATTTTTAAAAATATTTCAAGTTAAGGGCCTAAAAAGTCCTACGATTAAAAACCATTTAAGTCCTGAAAAAACAAGAGAAAAAATTAAATAAATGGGGATTCTGGAAAACTTAAAATTAATTTGTAAAATATGATTTATTTAAAGCTTTAAAAACTACTTATTAGTTACAAAAAATCCCATATTGAATACCAAAAAGTCCTTTTTTAAGACTCTAGAAAGTTCTAAATAATTATTGCGAATAGGCCATTTATTGATGCTAACAAATATCACAATTATGACTCTATATATAACCACAATTAAAGCTTAATTGTGTCATATAAGTCCTACGTTTAAAGACAATTTAAAGCTCTAAATGATAACTTCAAAAGTTATTCTCCAAATATCTAAATTTGGGCTCTGGAAAGAAGGGGCTATTAGGTCTCCAAATAAGATAAAATTAAGACTTTACAAAATCTACAATTAAAGCTAATTTAATGGCTTAAAAATAATGTTTAAATATCTAAACTTAAAGCTCAGTTAAAAGTCTAACAATAACTGCAATTAAACCAAGTTCTAGATTCTAAAAATTGAAACGTATTTAAGATCATTAAAAGATCATGTACTAAATTTAATTTTGAAATCTTTTACTGATACTTCTCTAGAATCTTTTAAACATTGTTTAACATACAAATCACTTAATTATTTATTATAAATCATATTTATTTTAAGAATTAAATCTAATTACTTTATTTTTATTAAACCAAAGAAAACCTCAAAATATCATTAACTACTATTACTTAATATATAATTTTAAAAAACAACCGAAACCAAATTATTTGTAATAAAAATTAAAATTTTAAATTATTGAGGGACATGACTCAAATGTTTCAATTATATAAAATACAATTAATACAAAAATATACATTTATTTCCCCCCTTCAAATTTACCTTGATCATTTTAAAGGTAAATTGTCTATATTTATTTGTTATTAAAAAGTTAACAAAATAAATTGAAAAATTACTTTTTAAGTAATTTTTTTCTTTTCAAAAGCAAAACAATAAAAATAATATAGAGTAATAAAATTAATGCAATAGAAATAGATTTTTTAGAAAATAATAGAAAATTGTTTATTAGTTTTGTTTTTAGCAGCTTTAATTTCAATTAAAACCAGATTTGATCTTAAACATGTTTGTGATTTTTTGAAATAAATTTTTAGTAAACAATTTTTAGCTATTTCTCTAGTTATTTCTAGATTTTTCTTAATTATTTTGTATTAATTTACATAGTAATTACAAAACATATAATAGTATATGATGAGAATTTTACAAAAGTGTGGGAATATTTTTAAGATTTTAATAATTGTTTAAAAATGTATGCTTGTAAATTATAATTAATAAATTATGAGAATAATTTGATAAAAAACATTATTATTAAATAAATTTATGTTAAATTTTAGTAAGTGATTAATGAGCAAAATGACGTTTAAAAAATATCTTAGTCATAAAATATGACAAATTCCTAAAGAATGTTGAAAAAAATATTTACATTAATTTTAAAAAATTTCATATTAAGTAGCTAGTAATTTAATATAAACATTAAAATCTTAATTATTATTCTAAATTACTAAAAATTACTCACTTTTATTAAAGTCAACTTTAAACCTCAATTTGAACTTAATACTCTTTTAAGTTTAACAACACTTTTACTGTTATTTTACAGGACGACGACATGGGTTTTGGTTCGCGCATGGACTGCTGCGGGCAGTTTGTCAAATATAGTTTATTTGTTTCAAATTTTATTATATTTGTAAGTAATTTTTTTACAAATTTTACTCATTTTAAAAAATTCTCTAATACAATTCTTTTAATAATGTTTTTTAGGTGGGTGGTGCTACTGTCTTTTGCCTAAGTTTATGGACTTTAGTTGATCGTAGTTTTATGAATGAATTGTTGGGTACAAATCTATTTTCGGGAGCTGTATATGTGTTATTGGTAACCTCAGTGGCTATATGTTTGTTATCATTTTTGGGTTGCGTGGGAGCGGGAAAAGAAGTAAAATGTTTGTTGTTAACGGTAAGTTGAAAAAAAAAAAATTGTAAAAAATAGAAACGAAATTACTAAAGACTATTTACTAGACTATAGTCAAGATTAAAACTATACTATAGTCAAGACGATAAACTAAACTAAAGACTATGCTAAAGACAAGACTATAGTCAAGATTATAGACTAGACTATTGTATAGTATATAGTCAAGACTAAATAATTGACTGTAGTTAATACTAAATAATGCTCTACAGTCAGGTCTATAGACTAGACAATAGTAAAGACTATAAACTAGACTTTAGTCAATACCATATACTAGACTCTAATTAATACTATAGTCAAAACTATAAACTAGACTATAGTAAAGACTATAAACTATAGCCAATACTATATACTAGACTATAAATAAGACAATAGTCAGTACTATATACTAGACTATAATTAAGACTACTGTCAATACTATAGTCAGGACTATAGACACGATTATAGTTAGGACAATAGTCCAGACTGCATTCAAGACTATAAACTATAGTTAATACTATATACTTTTTTATAAACCAGACTATAGTCAATACTGTATGCTAGATTAAAGTTAAGCCTACAGTCAATACTATAGTCAGGACTATAGAATAGGCTATAGTCAGGACAATAGGTAAGACTATAGTCAAGACTATAAAATATAGTCCTGATTATAGTGTATTCTATAGTCCTGACTATAGCCTATTCTACAGTTCTGACTATAATCTATTCTATAGTCCTGACTATAGCCTATTCTATAGTCCTGACTATAGCCTATTCTATAGTCCTGACTACAGCCTATTCTATAGTCTTGACTATAGCCTATTCTATAGTCCTGACTATATTCCATTCTATAGTCTTGACTTTAGTCTATTCTATAGTTCTTACTATTGTCTGTTCTATAGTCCTGACTATAGTCTATTCTATATTCCAGACTATAGTCTATTCTATAGCACTGACTATAGTCTTCGATATTCCTGACTGTAGTATATTCTATAGTCCTGACTATAATCTATTCTATAGTCCTGAATATAGTCTATTCTATAGTCCTGGCTATAGTATATTCTATAGTCCTGACTATAGTCTATTCTATAGTACTGACTATAGTCTTCGATATTCCTGACTATAGTATATTTTATAGTCCTGACTATAGTCTATTCTATAGTCCTGAATATCGTTTATTCTATAGTCCAGACTATAGTCTATTCTATATAGACTATAGTATATTCTATAGTTCTTACTGTAGACTATTCTATAGTCTTGACTATAGTCTGTTCTATAGTCTATTCTATAGTCCAGACTATAGTATATTCTTTAGTCCAGACTATAGTCTATTCTATAGTCCTTTCTATAGTCTATTCTATTGCCCTGACTATAGTCTATTCTGTAGTCCAGACTATAGTCTATTCTATAGTCCAGACTATAGTCTATTCTATAGTCCAGACTATAGTCTATTCTATAGTCCAGTCTATAGTCTATTCTATATAGTATATACTATATTCTATTCTATATAAACTATACTATATTCAGGCTATAGTCTATTCTATAGCACTGACTATAGTGTATTCTATAGTCCTGACTATAGTCTATTCTATAGTCTAGCCTACAGTCTTATCTTTAGACTCCAAAACATTATTAATATTTTATTTTCCCTCTTTTCCTCAGTACTTTATCATCGTGGCCCTGGTATTCGTTACCATGCTGGTAGCCGGCATTCTGGGCTACGTATTCCGGGAGAGAGTCCAGCAAACTATGAGACAGGTTTGTTTTTCTATTCACCAGTAAAGTTATAAATATTATTATTTCTCCTATAACTCCAGGAAATGCGTTCCTCCATGGCTTTATATGGTAGTCGTCGTGATATTACACAGGCCTGGGATCAAACTCAAGAACGTCTTCAATGCTGTGGTGTTGATACTTGGCATGATTGGAATCGTTTTGGTCCCATACCCGAATCATGTTGTCAAGAAATCTTTGGTGGACAACGTAAAGAATGTACTATATTCCCTACCATTTCAAATTTATATAGTCAGGGATGTTTGTATGTGACTTCGAATTTTATAAGAGATCATGCAGCCATAATTGGTGGTACTTCAATAGCGGTGGCTATAATAATGGTATGTTATTCTTATTATTTCTTTTATTTTTGCAATTTTATTTAATAATTTTTTTCTTTTTCTTAGATCTTTGGCATGGTCTTCTCTTGTCTTCTATTTAATATGATTGAATAGTCAAGATTTAAGGATTACTTTTCATTTTTTATTGTTCTTCGCTATCGTTAAAAATCCTTAAATATACGAGTTTATTATTTTTCTTTTTTATTTGTTATAAGAAAATTGTGTAATAATTTTTGTAAAAATAGCATGAAGGATATTTGTAAAAAAGAGCTTAGTTACATACAATTACTTATATATGTATAAAAAGAAAACCTTATAAACATAAAGACAGATCGGGTTAAAGGTGAGCTATACTTAGACAGCCACTTATGCCACAATAATAAGCAAATAAGTTTTAATAAAAGTCAGCTTTTGTTAAAGTTAATTTAACATTTGTCTATTACAAAAAAGTGCTTATCTGTCCTGTTTTGTGTAATGCCTTTTTCTTCTGATCTGTCATTTTTTCTATTATCACATTTATGTTAAGTTTTCCTTTAAAAATTAATAAAATTTATTATTGTTTCATTTTTTTGTACAAAGTAATTTGTTTCTAAAATTTATTAAAAATTTGTATTTAAAAAAAAAAAAAAAAATTATATTATATTAAAAGTATTATACATAATTTGTCCATATAAGTTTAAACAAAAAGAATATCATGTAAATCGTAAAATTATATATATTCATACATATATAGCAGATATAATTTAACCGTTATATCATGTAAGTAATCGTTTTGTTTGAAATTTTTTATTCTATACCCATAAATATCATGTCATTTTCTACGTTTGTTTATTTAAATTTGTTGCAAAATCAAAAATAAAATTGTTTTTAATGTTTAAGTTTTAAAAATTAAGTTAAGAAAATTATAAAAAAATAATAAAGAAAAAAATCAACAATAAAATAAATAAAAATTTTAATAAAAACAAAAAAAAAAAAAAAAATATGAAGGGTCCTTGTCAGAAATTTATTTCATATACACGTCTATAGTTTAATCTTTAGTATATTCTAAAGTCTAGTCTATAGTCCTGACTTTAGTATAGAATAGACAATAGAATAGACAATAGTCTATTCTATAGTCCTGACTATAGTCTATCTATAGTCCTGACTATAGTCTATTCATAGTCCTGACTATAGTCTAATCATAGTCCTGACTATAGTCTATTCTATAGTCCTGACTATAGTCTATTCTATAGTCCTGGCTATAGTCTATTCTATAGTCCTGACTATAGTCTATTCTATAGTCCTGACTATAGTCTATTATATAGTCCTGACTATAGTCTATTCTGTAGTAATGACTATAGTCTATTCTATAGTCCTGACTATAGTCTATTCTATAGTCCTGACTATAGTCTATTCTATAGTCCTGACTATAGTCTATTCTATAGTCCTGACTATAGTCTATTCTATAGTCCTGACTATAGTCTATTCTATAGTCCTTACTATAGTCTATTCTATAGTCTATATTTAAAGAAAATCAAATTTTGACCACTTAAATTTTTGAAACCCAATTTCATTTTATTTACAAACGGAAAAATAAATATTCATAATATCACAATTTTATTTGAAACCCTCCAAACTTTCAACAATTAAGACGTTCTAAAAATACCAATAAAATATATATAAATAATAAAAAACCATATGATAATTTTGTATGTTTTACCCCTTGACAACTTTGTGCGGTACCATACCACCAATGCCAATTGCCACCAAATCTTTGAGGATTTGCTAAAGGATCTGAAAAGGGTACACGGGCGGAGGGTGTTAAACTGGGGTTATATTCTTCTACCTCTTGTTCTAAGAATTTTAACTGTAGTGGATATAAATTGGCTAAATTATAACGTTCACAGGGATCATTTTCAATATTAAAATAACATGGGGCCTTAAGGGGTTCACATTTATAAATATCTTGTTGATAATCTTCACTGTTAAAAGGACACTTATGGGTAGCTTGTTCTCTTAGAGTTTTAATATGATGTTTGGTTAAATTTTTACTATTACCCAATTGTTTAAAAACTTCCGATTTCATTACAATTTCTTCATAATTTTCAGTTAAAGGATCTTGTTCTTCTGGATCTAAATCTCCCAGCCAAGTGTCATATTTACCCTGGAACGTGGAACCATTAACATATTTAAGGTTACCTCTCATATAAGAACTGTAACCGAAAATATTATCATAAGCATGTAATAAACGGCGGGGTTGAGGATCTTGGGCCTCGCTTAAGGCGGGCCATAGGTTGACACCATCTAGTTTAAGATTTTCGGGTAGGGGTACACCTGCTGCAGAGGCCAAAGTAGGTAGCCAATCAATGGCATGTGTTATCTGATTGCTAACATAATGCTTTTGTTTAAGAAGAGGACTCCAGAGCAGACCAGCTGAACGTATACCTCCCTCCCAGGGGGACTCTTTTTGCTAAGGGTAGAGAGATAAATTTAACTATGAAAAAAAAAAAAAAAAAATGTCTTTGAAATTGTTTTATATTTACCCCTCTAAAAGGATAATTGGAACCTGCATTAGAATGTATACCAAAAGTGGGGGCCCCATTATCGGAATATAATAATATAATGGTATTATTCAACATATTCTTAGAGGACAAGGCCTTGACAGTTTGGCCCACACTTTTATCCAAACGAGACAACATGGCTACAATAAAAAAAATATATAAAATAAAATAATTTTTTTATAAATCCCTAATACTTACCCGCATACTTCCGGCGTTTGGGGTCTTTTATATAAGCAAACTTCTTAATTTCCTCTTCAGGAGCCTCCATGGGATTATCCTCATTTCCGGTGTGAACCGCCAAATGACTCATAAGCAAAAATAAAGGTTTCTTAACATTATGATTCTTAATAATACGCACCCCTTCTTGGGTAAATAAATCGGTGGCATAAATCCCTGATGCCTCAGGATACATTTCCAAGTCCAGTCTCATATCCAAACCCGTATAATTGCGGTTCTTTAAATTATAACAAATAACTTAAAATTCTTTTATTATATCCTCATACTCACCAACATTTTCAACGTATGATCATAGTAACCGATATAACCCGAATAATAACCCAAATGATGATCAAAACCCCTATAGAGGGGAGTCATTTCTTTACGATAGAAACCCAAATGCCATTTACCCACTAGATTGGTAGAATAACCAGCATCACGGAATATTTCGGGCATTAAACGTTCTTTGAGAGGAAGACCCCAGGGTTCATCGTTGATAATGACAAAGTGATGCATACCTTAAGGGAGATAGGAAAAATTAATTTAAAGGGGTCAAATAAGGTTAACAAGTTTTAATATTTTTCACTCTTACCCGTGTGTATAGGATATTTTCCAGTTAACAGAGTGGATCTTGAGGGCGTACACAAATTGGGTACATAGTTTTTATTGAGAATAATACCATTGTAGGCCAAGGCATCGATGTTGGGGGTTAATATCTGATTAGAGCCATGGAAACTGACATCATTGAAGCCCTTAATACAAGAAATATTATTTTGGAAAGAAAATAATTAACTGAAATAATTTTTTGTTTTTAAGCATAAGCGGTTACTTTTTGAAATTAAACGGCTACTTTTTGAAAGTAGTCGGTTACTTTTAAAAAGTAACCAATTTTTTTATTAAAAATATTTTGAAACAAATTTTATATTTTAAAAGTACACTAAAATTATTTATTTTTTAAAAAATTCGGTTACTTTTAGAAATAATTCGGCTACATTTAAATATTGATCGGTTACTTTTAGCTATTACTCGGTTACTCTTTAAAAGAAACCAATTTATTTTAACTAAATTATCCATATTTTCCAAATAAAGAATTTAATCGGTTACTTTTGGAATTGAGTTAGTTACTTTTGTAAGTTAATCGGTTACTTTTTGAAAGTAACCAATTTATTTTAATTAAATATCCACATTTTCTTAATAAAAAATTCTAGTTTTTAAGAAAAATTTATTAAATTTATTTGTTTTTTAATTTTTAACAAAAAGTAACCGATTACTTTTTGCCAGTTTTATTCGCATTTACAAAGTAAATTTAATTTTGCCTAATATTTCCTCATTCATAAATAGTTCTGAGCCTAAAATTTCAAAATTAAGTAAAATATTAATAATTTACAATGGTTACTCATAAAAGTAATCGGTTAAATTGAGAACAATTTTACAAAAATCGTACAATATTTATCCCAAACATGAAACAAACCATTTTTTATTTAATAAATCATTTAAAATTTTCATTATCAAAAATTTTTTTTTTAAAGTAATTGATTACTTTTAAAAAGTAATCGTTAAATTGATCAAGTTTTATAGTAAAATTTATCGTCTGAAGGTTTTATGAGGATAAATTTAATGTTTATTTTTAGATATTTAAATTTTTTAACAAAAGTAATCGATTACTTTTTACGGGTATTCACTTTTTATTACAATTATATTTTCAAAATTCTAAAAAAATATTTAATTATTCAATATATATTTTTTTTTAAATTAAATTTAAATTATTAAATTTTCTTCATTTAAGTTTTTTCGCTAAAAGTAATCGGTTACTTTATGTTAGATACCATAAATTAAAAAAGATTTCGTACAAAAATAAATATTTCTTTAAACTTTTAATAAACTTTCTTAAAAAAAAATAAGTAACATATTTTAAGTTAATAGGTAACCGATTAATTTTTTTAAGTAACCACTTTTTATATGTACTATGAGACAATTTTTGGTTTCCAAAGTATAATTGACACTTAAAATTATAGTGTATAGTTCTTTAATATAATTTTAAGGTTTTTTGAAGAAAGTAACCGATTACTTTTTTTAAGTAACCATTTTTTTCTATGCATTATAACAAAATTTTTAGTTTTTTAAAGTAGTATACTACTAAAGTAGTATACTACTAAAGTAGTATATTTTATAAAAGTAATCGATTACTTTTTGCCAGGCTTTATTATTTTTTATTTGATTACATAATAAAATTAATTGTTCTTTAATATTTCTGCCAAAAATACACATTTTTATGATAATTTTAAGGCTTTTGAAGAAAGTAACCCATTACTTTTTTAAGTAACCACTTTTTATATGCATTTTAACAAAATGTTTAGCTTTTCGAAGATTTATCGACACAAGAATTTAATTGTTTGACATTTTCAAATTTTTTACTTTTTTATTATATAAAAGTAACCGATTACTTTTTCTCAGAATTAATACATTTCTTTTAAATCGATAATAAAGTAAATTATTTTTAAATATTCTTGTCTAGAATTAAATGTTGTATTACAATTTAAAGGGTTTTTGAGGAAAGTAACCGATTACTTTTTGGAAGTAACCATAATTTGTTCATAATTTTATTAAAAATTTTGTATTTTTAGTATTTATAATAACAAATACTAAGTATTGTTATGATCTTTAGTACTATTAAGAAAAGTAATCGATTACTTTTTAAAAGTAACCACTTATAAAACTTTAGTTTTTTGTTATTATTAATATAAAATCGTTCTTTTTATGAAAACCTTAGCTTTAAAACCAAATTGTCATCATTTGTTAAGAGTAACTGGTTATTTTTTACAAATAACCATTAATTTAACTGGATTTTTAGGAAAAATTTATTTGTTGAAATATGTTTAATAGGAAAAATCAAGTTTTTTTGTGATTTGAAAGATTATTAAGAAAAGTAATCGATTACTTTTTATAAGTAACCATTTATAAAATACATATGTTTAAGTATTATTTGTATAAAAAATGTTTTATTGAAGAAATTAATTTTAAAATTAAATTAAAGATTTTAGTTTTAAATCCAAATTTTACGGTTATTTTTTACAAGTAACCATTAGTTTTACAAAATTTTTAAGAAAAATTTACTTGTTGAAATATGTTAAAAAAGAAAAATTAAGTTTTGTTGTAAATTGAAAGATTGTTAGGAGAAGTAATCGATTACTTTTTATAAGTAACCATCTATAAAATACATATTTCTAAGAAATTTTTCTATTAAAAAAGTTTTTCATAAAAAAAATTAAATAATATTTTAATAGATTTTAAGGAGTAACCAGTTACTTTTAGCAAGTAACCTATTATTCAATACCTATTCTTATTACCTAAGCTATTCGTATAACAAAAAAAGAAAAAAATAAATATATATTTTTAAAAAACTAAATTTTTGAGCCATATTTTATAAATTTTTAAAAATTAACCGGTTACTTTTGTTAATAAAATCATTGATTTCAATCGATTTTGTAACAAAATTTTATATTTATTGATAATTAAACTAAAAACAAAATAACCGATTATTTTATGGATTTTTTTAATGAAAATTTAGTAATTTTAAAACTGGTAATTTATTTATATTTCAATGTTAGCTTAAAAAAGTAACCAATTCTTATATTTATTTTGAAATAACTAATAAAGCTTTTTTTCTCTTTAATAAAGCTTTTTCTCTCATACTTACCATATCATCTATTAATATTATAACAATATGAGGTTTTTCACTTTGCTGTAGCTTTTTTACATCTTCGTCGCCATTTGTTGTTTGAGGTGAGTTTAAAAGTATTAACCACAGGTAAACAACAAATAAATACCCACCACTAAGGCGACGCATTATTGTCTTCAAGTTCAAGTTCACAAACGGGGATTTTTTTTTAAGTAACAAACTGTAACTGTAAGTGTAAATAAAATAAACCGGTACAATTTATATATAAATTTAAAAGGATTTCTGAAATTATTGTTTTTGAGTTTCTTTAGAATTTAATCGAAGGAAAAAACCGCTAACACAATAACTAGAAGAACCACTTTTCTTAAGCTGATGTTAAAAGACAAGTGATTGTATTTTTATTTTTTGTTCTAGATGATTTTAAAGAGGAAATGTACCATAATCTAAAAGTATTTTCAGTCTTAATTAATGTCGTATAATATCAATTGTTGATTTGTAGTCTTATCTCTACCTTAAGTTTACTTGTTAACTTCTTTATTTAACAACTTAATTACGTTCACATTTCATCATCCTATTTTTTTTTTTTTTCTGATAATAAAATAAGAGTGATTTTTTTTTTTTTTTTGGGAGGGAAAATGGGATTGAGTTTTATGATTTATATCTATTTCTATAAGCGTTTAGAGTCATAAAGAAATTAGGTTAATATCCACACGATTCTTAAGTTCAAGGTTGTAACAAAAAACTCAATGAAAACTAACTTTCTTTAACTTTTCACACAAAAAATTATGGTTTACAAAAAGTAACCGGTTAGTTTTATCATAAACATAATTTACTTAGTTTTTGAAATAAAACGTTTAATTTATTTTCAACAAAAAAAAAAAAAACTATATAAATTTTTAGAAAATTTTAAAAAGTAACCGGTTACTATTATATAAAAACCGATTAAATTATATTCTAACTAAAACATTTATTTCATTTTAAAGAAAAACCATAAAATCTCTTTAAAAATTTTAAAATTTCAACAAAATCTAAAAAGTAACCGATTACTTTTGTCTAAAAATTATTCAATTTATTTTCTTTTTCAGTTTCATTCATTTTAAAGAAACCAGTATTTTTTAATTAAAATTTTTATTATTAAAATAAAATAAAAAAAGTAATCGGTTACTTTTTCAAAAAACACTACAAATTATATTTTTGATACAATTTTCCACTTTATTTTTAAACAATTTATAATTTTGTCATAATAATTTTCAATATTTCAAAAACCTGTTTTAAATTTTTTAAATTTCTACAAAACCTAAAAAAAGTAACCGTTTAATTTTGTGGTAAATTGCTTAATTTATTTTCTTAATATAATATTTAATTATTTTAAATTAAAATTCTTTAAATTTTAATAAAACTTTTTAATATTCGCATAATATTATAAAGTGTAACCGGTTACTTTTTATAAAACAACTGACTACATATTCATATGATAAAATAAATTTTGAACTAACCTTAGCAAACCTTAATTTCTTTTGCTAAAAAAATTTAAAATATCAAACATTTTTATTTTTTTGCAAATTCTAAAAAAGTAATGGACTACTTTTGTTTAAAATTGCTTAATTTATTTTGTAAATATAATATTTAATTAATTTTAAGAAAAAGTATTACGATTTTATAAAAAATGTTAATATTTAAAAAAAAATGTATTTTAAACTAACCGGTTATTTTTTCCAAAAAATGATTAGTTAATTTTTTAAATAAATATGTAATTTTTTCCAAAAGAAAATCCGAATTTGTTGCTCTTAAAAATTATAATATTGTTTTTTTTTTTTTTTTTAAATTATAATAGATATTACCAAAAAGTAACCGATTAATTTTATTTAAAAATCACTTAATTTATTTTCTTAATATAAAATTTAATTTATTTTAAAGAATAATTTAGGAATTCAAACAATTTTTTCAATATTTAAACAAGATTTTAAAAAAGTAACCGGTTACTTAAAAACAAAATCATTTAATTTAATAAAATGTTCAGACTTATTTGAAACAAATTTAAAGTTTATATTAAAAAAATTTCAATACGTCAAAAATCTGTTACAAATTTTTAAAATTTCAATAGAAATTTAAATAAGTAACCGAGTACTCTTCTCAAAAAATCGCTTAATTTGTTTTGTAAATATATTTAATATTTATTTAATTCAATTTAAGGAAAATTTCAGAAATCTATTACAATATTTTAAATTATAAAAAAGTAACCGGTTACTTTTTCCATAAAATCATTTAATTTATATTCTAAATCAATTTTTCAAAATGAATTTGAAACTAGTTTTAGGTTTGTAGAATATTTCAATATTATTATTTTTTTTTTTTTTTAATATTAACAGAAATTTAAAAAAGTAACCGACTACTTTTGTTAAATAACCAAATAATTTGTTGTCTTAATATAATTTCTAAATGTTATTTAAGAAAATTTTAAATTATTATTTTAAAATTTTGTGTTTATGAAACATTTTGTATAAGTAACCGATTACTTTCGTTAAGTAACCGTTAAAAATATTCTTAAAAATTAATTCCTTATTCACATTTAAACAAATATTTTAATTTAATTGCTAAAAATGTTAATATTATAAGAAATTTAAAGAAAGTAATCGATTATTTTTCAAAAGTAACCATATTCTAAAAATATATAACCTTTAAATTTTGTCTCTAAATATAATATTAAAATTATATTTAAGCAAATTTCATAATTGTTTTGTATAATATTAATATTTATATAAAATTTTATAGAAGTAACCGATTAATTTGGTTAAGTATACGCTAATAATGTTACTAAAAATAATTTCTTAATTTTTTTTAAACTAATTTTAAAAATTTCTTGTTTTATTTCAAATTTTTAACAAAATTTATGAAATTTAACGATTATTTATAAAAGTAACCGATTACTTTTCAAAAGTAACCATTAAATTTAGTGTTTAAATTAAATTTTTAGTAAATTTCTTTAAGAGGGGTGGGTATAATTTAAGGAAATTTTGATAGATTCTATTAATTATAAAGGTTACTTTAGAAAAAAAAAGTAATCGATTACTTATTTAAATATTCTTAGTTGTAATTAAGAAAAAATTTTATTTTTAGTTGGTAATATAAAAAGAAAAATAGGTTTAGAAAATTTAGGTGGAATTTTTTTTTTTAAGTTAATAGGTAAGTAATCGGTTATTTATTAAAGTAATCACTTATTTTTAAGTATTAAAATTTTTAATTTTTTTTTTTTTTTTATAACACGTGAAATTGAGCAATTTAAGTTTAATAAACTTTATTAAAACTTAATTTTTTAACGGTTGCTTTTTAAAAGTAATCGGTTACTTTTATTAAATTTATTATTTTTAATGGTTATAACACATTTTGATAGCTGAAATACATTTTCTTAACATAAAAATAGGAATTTCATGTTTAATATTGATAATTCCTATGGTTACTTTTTAATTTAAACGGTTACTTTTTAAGGTAATTGTTAAAATTTTAGAAAATTTTACAAAATTTTTCATTGGTAGCCTTTGTAGTTATTAAAATGTTTATTAAAATTTAATTTTGAAACGGTTACTTTTGAAAAGTAATCGATTACTTATAGTTTTTGTTTTAAATAAAAATTTTGTTTTTATTTAACACAATTAAATGGTCCGAGGCTTAATATAACAAAAAACTTTATTTTTTTGATATTATAACAAACGGTTACTAATCGATTACTTTTTGAAGTAACTGTTAAAGATTACCTTGATAATAGAGAACAAGTTCTTTTTTTTATTACGTTTACGTTATGAAAACTCTTTAAAGGCTAATTTGACAAAAATTTTCCACTCGATCTCCCAACATAATTTTGTTTTCATGTAAATTGCTTGCATTTGCATGCAATTTATGACTTGTTTAATAACAATAATTGAAATAAACTTATGTATTAAATAAATTGTAGTTTAATTAATGTAATTTTAATCAAACAAATTTGTTTTATAAAAATTCGAACGTGTCTAAATAATGAAATTAAATATTTTATTTTAAAAACGTGAGTTTTGTAAAACACGACTGACGGATATCATCTGTGCAATTATTATCAATTAATCTGCATAAGAACTTTAAGTATATGTTTTTTTCTTCAATAAATTTTAACCTTAAATAAAATTGTTAAACAATACATTCAACAATTCTAAATACTATTAACCATTTGAATAGAGAGAAAAAAGGCGTTAACTTAATGAAAACTTTTTAATGTTGACCATTGAAATTGGATAAATTTTACAATGAGATTTGTTGAAGGTCATGAATGGGAGGGAGACAATTAACTAAATGCTGATGCTGTTAAGATTGGTGTTTAATTGAAATAAATATTATTAAAAAAAAATAATTACTTAAGCTTAAGGTGGAAATTATGGGAAAATTTTGTTAATACTTTGGAATGGGAATTTAAATTTTAAAGCTCCGAGCAGAATTATACAAAAAATACTAAATTTTAATGAAAAAAACCTAAAGTAACCGATTAATTTTACAAGTAACCATTTAATTTTCAACTAAGATATAGTTTTTTTTGCATCGAGATTAACAACTGAAACCATTTTAAGCAAAAAATGTAAAAAAAAATTAATATTATAACGATTTTTTCTTAAGTAACCGATTAAATTTTTTAAGTAACCATGTAGTTTTCTACTTAAATTTATATTTGTAGATGTAAGTATAATAATTCTTAGTATTAGAAATAAAAAAAATTTACAATTATAAATTTTGTAGTGATTTTGTTCTTAAGTAACCGTTTAAATTTTCAAGTAATGTAATTTTCTATTCAAAATGACATTTTTTGTTTTAAGTATAATATATGGTATTATAAATAAAATATCTAAAAATATTCGGTTTTGAAGCAAATTTGTTCTTAAGTAACCGATTACTTTTACAAGTAACCATTAAATTTTCTACTGAAATGTAGATTTTTTGCATCGAGATTATAAATTCAAAGCATTTCAAGCTTAAATTTAAGAATGTTTGATATTATAGTGATGTTTTTCTTAAGTAACCGATTAAATTTTTAAGTAACCATGAAATTTTCTACACAAATTAATATTTTTATATTTAAGTAAAAAAATTTTTGTATTAGAAATAAAAAAATTTTACAATTTAAAATTTTGTAGCGATTTGTTTCTTAAGTAACCGATTAATTTTATAAGTAACCACGAAATTTTCTCACCAAAATGCTATTTTTTGTTTTAAGTATAATTATATTTGGTATTAGAAATAAAATATCCAAAAATGTTTGGTTTTGAAGCAAATTTTGTCTTAAGTAACCGATTACTTTTATAATTAACCAATAAATTTTTTTACTAAAATGTAGATTTTTTGCGTCAAGATTATTAATTCAAAACATTTCAAGTAAAAATTTTTGATATTATAGTAATTTTTTTCTTAAGTAACCGTTTTAACTTTTAAGTAACCATACAATTTTTCACTCAAATTAATATTTTTAGATGTAAATGTGAGTATTTTAACTAAAAGAAATAAAAATTTAACAATTTTAAGTAACAATTTTAAGTAACCATAAAATCTCATCAAAATGCTGTTTTTGTTTTGAATATAATAGTATTTAATATTAGAAATAAAATATCTTAAAATTTTCGGTTGTGTAGCAAATTTTATCTTAAGTAACCGATTACTTTTACAAGTAACCAATAAATTTTCAACTAAAATGTAGATTTTTTGAATCAAGATTATCAATTCAAAACATTTCAAGCAAAAAACAAAAAATTTTGGATATTATAGTGATTTTTTTTTCTTAAGTAACCGATTAAATTTTTAAGTAACTCAAATTAATGTTTTTAAGTCTAAATATAAGAATATTAAATTTTAAACTAAAATTCTTAACATTCTTCTTTTTAAAGCTAATTTTTTCTTAAGTAACCGATCAAATATTTAAGTAACCATTTAAATTTCTATTCATAATTAATATTTTTAGATTAAAATAATACTATATTTAGTATAAAAACAATAAAAAAAATCAGTTTCGCTGTGATAACTTTCATAAGTAATCAATTATTTTTTATAAGTAATCGATTGTATTTATAAGTAACCATTTCATTTTCAACTAAAATTAATATTATTTATTTAGAAATAAAAAAATGTTGATAAATTTAAAATTATTTACTAATATTGTTTTTAAGTAACCGATTACTTTTATGAGTAATCATATAATTTTTTACTAAAATTTAAATTTTTCGATTTTAATATATACAATTTAATGTTTTTCAAGTGAGAGCGATAATTTTTAAATTTCCTGCTCTAAGTATTTATAAAGTAACCGATTACTTTTTTGAGTAACTATTTAATTTTCTTGTAAAAATAATATCTTTTGATTTTAGAATAAACATGTTTGACATATTTTAAATTTTACTGAGATCTTTTTTTAAGTAACCGATTACTTTTATAAGTAACCATTTAAATTTCAACTAAAACTTATTTTTTTTTTTATTTTAATATACAAATTAAAATTTTTTTAAATAAACAATCGTTAGATTTTAAAATTTCCAACGATATTTTTTCTAAAATATTCGGTTACTTTTATAAGTAATCATTTCATTTTGATTTCAAAACATTTTATTTTCGATAAAAACATCATTTTATGATTTATGATAGAAATCTTTGAAAACTTTTCAATTGTGTTGAAATTTAATTCTTAGGTAAACGATTACTTTTATAAGTAACCATTTAATTTTTCAGCAAAAATTTATGATATTGCGTTTTGGTATAATAAGTTCAAATTTTTTAAGTAAATAATTGAAAATTTTCAATTTGCAGTGATTTTTATTTAAAGTAACCGGTTACTTTTATAAGAAACTATTTAATTTTTATTTCAAATTAATATGTTTATAATTTAGAATAAAAGTTGTTGACAAATTTAAAAACTTCATCGATTTCTTTTTAAGTAACCGGTTAATTTTATAAGTAACTTTTTATTATTTAACTGAAATTTAAACAAAACTATAAATTTTTAATATTTTTGCGATTTTGTTAAAAGTAACCACTAAATTTTCTTGCAAAAATATTTTTTTTTTTTTTTCTTAGATAACAGATAACTTTTATAAGTAACCATTCCATTTTCAACTAAAATGTAGTTTTTTGTTTTTAGTATAACATTTTGAAATAAAAAATATACAAATTTTTAATTTTTCATAATTTTTTTATTAACCGGTTACTTTTCTAAGAATCGCTTGATTTGAAAATTTTGTTTATTCCTTATTTGATTGTTTTTGTTTGAAACCTTATCCCGTTTTCTGTTGAAATTTCTTTAAATTTAACACTTATTTCTGTGGCACAAATTCCTCTCGTTGTTAACGTTTTACATAAATTAAATTTAAAATATTTTTATTTTTTTGTTTAGAAACGAATTTTGTTTATAAATTATTATTTTTTTTTCTTTCTTGAGATTTTTAATTATTTTCATTCAAAACTTGTTATTTTGTTTACTTTTTTTAATTACAAATCTTAAAAACCTTTGTTTGTTCTTTAATTATTCCATAAAACACTTATTTTATCTTTTTAAAAATTTACTTTTATTTTTATATCACTTTTGCTCCATTAACTTGTCTATTTTAACGATCCTTCTTTGTTGCTTAACTAACAGCGACTAACTAAGATTTAACACCATCCCCATTATTTTAAATGTTAAATAAAGAAGTTAAATTAAAAACAATTCAAAGTTAACAGATAAATTAAACTGTAAACATAGAAATTCTACTAATAACAGAAAATTTAAATTATTAACAGTTAAATTTTATTGTGAATAGTTAATTTTATCTAATAACAGTTCATTTTATCTGTTAACTGTTAAATTTATCTATTAACAGTGATATTTAACTATTAACATTACAGCTTCTCTGTTAACATTTTATCTGTTTAGTTTTCATAACAGGGAACAAGTGTTATTGTTATAATTATGCGTATATTATTATATTGCGAAAACAAGTTAAGAAAACAACAAGAACAACAAAGAATATAATAAACAAAACATTAATGAGAAATGCAATAAAAAAAATTGTAAATAAAACAGAATTCAATCATGCTTTTAATTAAGAGATAACACATCAAAGAGAGTGAGTTAAAAACAAGGTAATCACCTGTAAAAGGAGATGGGTGGTGGTGGTTAAATATTTAAACTGTAATAAAGTTAAACACAGTTGGTTAATAGGTCAGAATACTTTTTTGTAATTTTCTTGGAATATAGAATGATTTAAAACAATTACAATTCTTAGTCTATCGGCTAGACTATAGACTAGTTTATAGTCAAGACTATAGGCTAGACTATAGACTAGTTTATAGTCAAGACTATAGGCTAGCTACAGTCTAGTTTATAGTCGAGACTGTAGGCTAGACAATTGTCTAGTTTATAGTCAAGAGTATTTGCTAGACTATAATATAGTTTATAGTCAACACTATAGGCTAGACTATTGACTAGTTTGTGGTCAAAACTATAAGCTAGACTATAGTCTATTTTATAGTCAAGTCTATAGGCTAGACTATAGTCTAGTATGTATTCAAGACTATAGGTTAGACTTTAGTCTTGTTAATAGTCAAGACTATAGTCTAGTTTATAATCAAGAATATAAGATAGACTATAGTCTAGTTTATAGTCAAGACTATAGGCTAGACTATAGCCTAGTTTATAGTCAAAACTATAGGTTATCTATAGTCTAGTTTATAGTCGAGACTGTAGGCTAGACTATGGTCTAGTTTATAGTCAAGAGTATTTGCTAGACTATAGTATAGTTTGTAGTCAGCACTATAGGCTATACTATTGACTAGTTTGTTGTCAAAACTATAAGCTAGACTATAGTCTATTTTATAGTCAAGTCTATAGGATAGACTATAGTCTAGTATGTATTCAAGACTTTAGTCTTGTTAATAGTCAAGACTATAGTCTAGTTTATAGTCATGATTATAGCCTAGTTTATAGTTAAGACTAAAATCTAGTTTATAGGATAGACTATTTACCAGACTATTGTCTGATCTAGACTATAGTCTAGTTTGTAGTTAAAACTATAGGCTACTTTTTAAGAAAAAATGCCACTATTTTCCAAACATACTACTTTTTTTTACAAAATTTCTTATTAATAAAAATCCTACTTTTTTTACAATAATCCTACTTTTTTACAAAATTAGTACTATTTTTAATATAAACATTTAAAAAAAATAAATTTTTCACAAAAAACTAATACTTTCCAAAAATACTACTCTTTTACAAAAACACTACTATTTTCAAAACTACTACTATTTTACATAAACACTACTATATTACGAAAAATACTACTATTTTACAATACATTATCACAAAAATACAACTTTTTTATAAAAATACTACATTTTCTCAAAAATACTACTACTTTACAAATAAACTATATATTAACAAAAATTATACTTTTTTCCAAAAATTGTTACTATTTTCCAAAATTACTACTCTTTTACAAAAACTATACTTTTTAACAAAAAAGACTACTATTTTGTGCTTTTTTACAAAAATAGCACATTTTCTTTTAAACAAAAATGCTACTTTTATAATAAATAATACTTTTTTTTACAAAAATACTACTTTTTCACAAAAGTACTACTTTTTCACAATAAAAATTTTACTTTATTCAAAAAAATACAACTTTTTTCCAGAAATACTACTACTCTTTTACAAAAATACTACCTTTTCACAAAAACACTACTTTTTCACAAAAGTATTACTATTTTGAAATTAAAGTACATTTTAACAAAAATACTACTTTTTTACAAAAACTACTACTATTTTCCAAAAATACTACTCTTTTACAAAAATTCTACTTTTTTACAAAAATACTACTTTTTTACAAGAATACTACTGTTCTACAAAACCAATACTTTTTCACAAAAGTACTGTTATTTAATAAAAAAAAAACATTTTAACAAAAATTCTACTTTTTTTTCAAAAAATACTACTCTTACAAAAATTTTACTTCTTCCGAAAAATGCTACTTTTTTTAAATACTACTTTTTTACAAAAAGTTTTTTTTAACTTAAAAAAAATTATAATTTTCCCTAAATAAATCCTAAAGACTAACATTTGTTTTTCTTACATTTTTAACAACCATTTAGTATTACATAATAGAAATTTTAGCATACCTTAAAAATATGTTAAATTATACATACAAACATACATACATATGTAGAAATTTATTACATTTTTAAATTTTTTGCCAATTTATTTTTTTATTACATTTCTTCACAAAAAATCTTATTTTTATTATTAAATTAAACTACTTTTTATTATTACACCAGTTTTACTTTTACCCAGATTTACGTATGTATATTATATCTTAAAAAATATGTGTACATTAAAAATTTAATCAAATCGCTTAAAAATCATCGTCTACTAACTTTTATGAAAAAAAAAAAAAAAAAAAATAGTTAATTTTTTCTAAGCTACTTTGCAAGTAAGTGTTTTACTATTGGTAATTTACTTCAAACATTAGTCGTTATATATGCTCTCTGCTCTTGCAAAAACAAAAACAATTACTTTATATTAAAGCAAAATAGTTTCAAGCAATTAATTACGAGTAGTATATCATAACATTGAAAATGCTAATATTGTTCTAATATCAAATGAACGTATATACAACAATGTATACAGTGTGTCTAGCGCTGAAACTTTAACATATTTTAATTATTTTATAGAAATTTTATCTAGAAAATGTTTTTTAAATTAAAAAAGTTCTTTTATCGCAAAAAGAACAAAAAAATTAGTTACCAATAAATTATTGTATTTTACAAAAGATACATACAAAAGCAAAGACCTTTTAACACAAGTTACATATCAATAAAACAACCTAAACAAGTAGTAAATGTTGTATAAAATTAAAAGTAGATCAGCACAGTAGCATATACCACTTACTTAAATTAATTCTTAAAAACAAATAAGATTTAAAAACAAAAATACCCTTTCTTTTATTATAAATTAAAACATCAATTTGTGCCATTTTTCAATAGCTTGTAAAATGAGTCTATATGAATGGTTTTAGAACAAAACTAAAAATAGTTTTACTTACTTTTTTAAGCAGTTCCTTAATTACTACAATAATTTGTACATATGTTTCAAAATCCTAATTCAAACGCCATTATACGTTATTTAAGCAACTGTGTATTTAATTGTTTTTCTCATATTTTTACCACAACTCTGTTGAGTTTATTAGCACAGACAAACACCTCAGTTTTTTAATACATTTGAAGAGAATGAGGTGAGTTTGTCTGTACAGCATTTTAGGTGATATTTTTAAAAAGCTTATACGTATTACATTTATATATAATAATTTTAAAAATTCAGTTTTACCGTAATAGAATTGTCTATAGAGTTTCCTGAAGTCTCGTCAACCGACTACAGTAGTTTATAGTTTCGCCTACAGTCTAGTTAATAGTCTTGGCCAAAGTTTTGAATATAGTCTCATATAAAGTCTCGATTACAGCCAAATCTTTAGCCTCGTCTACATCTATAGTCGCGTTATAGTCTATAGTTATAGTTTTGACAACATTTGCATCTCTAGTCACGTTTAAGTCTCATTGATAGTTTCGACTATAGTACATTCCATAGCCTTGACTATAGTCTTATCTATAGCCTCGACTATATTATCATCAATAGTTTCATCTACGTTTTCGACTTTACCCTCAGCTATAATCTCGAATTTAGTCTAATGTATAGTATAGACTGTAGTCTTATCTCGACTATAGTCTTGATTATGATTTATTCCATAGTCTCGACTATAATCTATTTATACTCTCCACTATATTCCTATTTTTAGTCTATTTTATAATGTCTCTATACTCTTGACTAAAATTTAGTCTATAATTTTAACTATAGACTAATATATAGTTTTGACTACAACCTAGTCTATAATCTAGTCCATAGTCATGACTATAATCTAGTCCATAGTCATTACTATAATCTAGTCTGTAGTCTTGATTATAATCTAGTCTATAGTCATGACTATAATCTAATTTATAGTCTTGATAATAATCTAGTCTATAGTTATGACTATAATCAGTCTATAGTAATTACTATAATCCAGTCTGTAGTCTTGATTATAATCTAGTCTATAATCTTGATTTTAATCTAGTCTTTAGTCATAACTATAATCTAATTTATAGTCCTGATAATAATCTTATCTATAGTCATGACTATAATTTGTAGTCTTGATTATAATCTAGACTATAGTCATGACTATAATCTAATTTATAGTCTCGATAATAAGCTAGTCTATAGTCATGACTATAATCTAGTCTAGTATAATCTAGTCCATAATCTTGACTATAATCTAGTTCATAGTCATGACTATAATCTAGTCTAGTCTATAGACTTGACTATAAATTGTGTTGCTCGCAAGGATCAGTCTATAGTCATGACTATAATATAGTATCGACTACAGTCTAGTCTATAGTTATGTCTATAATTTAGTCTATAGTCATGACAATAATTTAGTTTATAGTCATAACTATAATCTAGTCTATAGTCATAGCTATAATCTATTCTATAGTCATGACTATAATCTAGTCTTTAGTCATGACTATAATCTAGTCTATAGTCATGACTATAATCTAGTCTATATTCCTGACTATAATCTAGTTTATAGTCATGACTATAATCTAGTCTATAGTCCTAACTATAATCTAGTCTATAGTCATGACTATAATATAGTCTATAGTCAATACTATAATCTAGTCTATAGTCATGACTATAATTTAGTTTATAGTCATAACTATAATCTAGTCTATAGTCATAGCTATAATCTATTCTATAGTCATGACTATAATCTAGTCTATAGTCATGACTATAATCTAGTCTATAGTCATGACTATAATCTAGTCTATATTCCTGACTATAATCTAGTTTATAGTCATGACTATAATCTAGTCTATAGTCCTAACTATAATCTAGTCTATAGTCCTAACTATAATCTAGTCTATAGTCATGACTATAATCTAGTCTATAGTCATGACTATAATCTAGTCTATATTCCTGACTATAATCTAGTTTATAGTCATGACTATAATCTAGTCTATATTCCTGACTATAATATAGTCTATAGTCATAACTATAATCTAGTCTATAGTAATGACTATATTCTAGTCTATAGTCATGACTATAATCTGGTCTATAGTCATGACTATAATCTAGTCTATAGTCATGACTGTAATCTATTCTATAGTCCTGACTATACTCTAGTCTATAGTCCTGACTATAATCTAGTCTATAGTCATGACTATAATCTAGTCTATAGTCATGACTATAATCTAGTCTATAGTCATGACTGTAATCTATTCTATAGTCCTGACTATAATCTAGTCTATAGTCCTGACTATAATCTAGTCTATAGTCATGACTATGATCTAGTCTATAGTCATGACTATAATCTAGTCTATAGTCCTGTCTATAATATAGTCTATAATCATGACTATAGTATAGTCTATAGTCTTGATTATAATCTAGTCTATATTCCTGACTATAATCTAGTCTATAATCATGACTATAGTCTAGTCTATAGTCTTGATTATAATCTAGCCTATAGTCTTGCTAAAATTTAGTCTAATATATTAACCATAGTTTACTATATTGTCGTGACTATAGTTTATAGTTTTTTCTGCTCTAAAAAGTGTTCATTTTTCAAGAATATTATCTTCTTAATTATTTTTTATTCTTATCATTCAATATCTTAGAACTAAAACAATACTGGTCATTAAAATTATTTTAACAAATTCCCAAGCCATTACATGTCTTCCTCCATTACCCTCCAAAACATCTTCCCACCAAGTCCATTCGCCATTAAAATTTGCCGGATCACAACGCGGATCAGCTGGTTTATTATTTATAGCACGAGCATTTTGTCTAAAATATTCTATTCTCTCCAACATATCATTCAAAATTTTAGAATTTTTATATTTTTCATATAAATTCTGTTGCTCGCAAGGATCTGTATCTAGATCAAATAAACAAGGAGACTCTAAAGGATTACAGGCAATACCCTCGGTGGAGTTTTCATATAAACATTTAATAGAAGCCAAATTCCGCATTTGAGTGATACTGTGATTGGCCGAAGAAGTTAGTTTATGTAATTCTTCCCATACAGGAGTGCGTTTTACTAATGCTACATAAAAGCTATAACGGGGATCAATTTGAGAGGAATTGTTGGGTCTTTGAGAAAGCCAATTATCGTATAAACCTTCTTGGGTGGTACCATTGATATATTTCCATTTTCCTTTGCTGTAGACTTCATATTGGAAAATATCATCTATATTGTGTAAAATTTCACGTTCCACCGATTCATAACCATATTTAAGAGCGGACCAAAGATTAAGACCATCTAATTTGAGAGTATCGTGGTCTAAGAAAATATTAGCGGCTGCTGCCAGGGTGGGCAATAAATCTGCTATGTATATGGGTTGATTCCAGATAGTACCTAATTTTTCTAATTGTGTGGACCAAATTACAGCCGCAGTTCTTGTACCACCCTCCCAGGGAGAATTTTTTTGCTTTTGAGATAAGATAAAATGTTTAAATTTTGAATTATTGGTAAGGTTTTGGTTAAACTTACCCCCCTAAAAGGATAATTAGAGGCAGTAGTGGCATGCATGCCCACCGTGGGTCCACCATTATCCGACAAAAATAATAATATGGTATTATTTAAAACCCCCTTTTCAGCTAAACCTTGGACCACCAAACCCACACTTTTATCCAGCTTAGACATCATGGCAGCATATATTTTTCTCTCAGGATTTTCTATATAAAAATATTCCTTTATTTCCTCGGCAGGGGCCTGCAGAGGCACATCATCATTAGCACTATGGGGAGCTAAATGACTTAATAACATAAATAAAGGTTTTCTTTGGAAATTATGATCTCGTATACGCTTTAAAGCAGCCTCTGTTAATAAATCCGTAACATAAGTACCTTTGCCCGCATGAGTGGGTTTTAGATTATCACGAAAATCATGACCTCGGGAATAATTTTTACCCTAAAAAAAGAAATATATAAATGATAATTTTATAGAATTTTTTAATTTTATGCACTTTACTCACAAATTGTTCCATTGTCTGATCATAATAGTCCACATAAGAACCCAAATAACCATAATGTTCATCAAAACCTCTCAAAGTGGGCGTGTAGGCCTTGCGGGACATACCCAAATGCCATTTACCAATTAAGGAAGTATAGTAGCCATTTTGTCGAAATATTTCTGCCATAGTGATCTCATTTAAAGGCAGACTCCAGGGTTGATCATTGACAATAACATAATGTTGCATACCGGTATTTATAGGATATTTACCCGTTAGCAAAGCTGATCGTGAAGGGGTACACATGGAGGGAGTATAGAAATTATTAAGTATTACACCACTATAGGCCAGGGCATCTATGTTGAGTGTTAGGAACTCATTGGAGCCACGAAAGCTAACATCATCGAAGCCCTGAAAAGTTAATAATTAATGATTAAATTCATTTAAATGGCGTAAAACTCTTACCATATCATCCGCCATTATTATAACAATATTTGGTTTGCCATCTCCTTCCCATGCACGAGTCTGATACAAACATAATAAAATCACTATCCCTAAATAGTTAAGCCTCATTTTGTTTTAGAATCTGTGAAAATACTCTCTCAAAGCATTGATCTTTTTTTTTGCGGAAAAATTATAAACTTTTAATATTTATTTAGCTTCTGCAAAGAAAATAATAAATTTATTTGGTTTATTTAAACTTCTTAATTAGAATTAAAATATTTACATTTTATTTAAGATTTCCAACTGTTTAAATATTTATTGTCTGTATATTAACAATGCTACTTTAAAATGTTTTTTACTTTTTCTTTATATAATATAAAATAGATAATTCGTTAACAAAAAATCACCTAAAGTAAGTTGACAATAAATCTTTTAGTAAAGTCGTTAAATATTCTAAAGTCGTTAATATTATATATAAACTTTGTTTGAGGAAGCGATTAAGTTTTATTTTAAGGGTTTAAAAAAAAATTTAAAGATTAAAAAAAGTCTTACAATATGAGTTATAATTTTAAATACATTAGGTAAATTTAAAATAGTTTTTTTTATACATATAAATGATAAGATAAGGATATTTAATACAATATCGTATTGAAAAATGTTCCTGTTATCGATAACAAATTTAAAACTTAATAAGACATGCTAACCAAACTAAATCTAGGCAATAGACTGTATTATAGAAAAAAATGTAGACCATAGACAAAAATATAAACTAGACAGTAGACACAAACTACTGACCTACACCAAACTAGAATATAGTTTAAACTATAAACAAGGCTATAATAGTCAAGATAATAGTAAATACTGTAGTCAGTACAATAGTTAAGACTATAGTCGAGCCGACAGACTATACTATAGTAAAGAATATATTAAATACTATAAACTAAACCATAATTAGACTATAGACTAGGCAATAGTCCAAAATATTGAAAAAAACAAAATACTAGGCTATAGATAATGCTATACACTAGGATATAGGCAGTACTGTAGATCAAACAATCGACACAAATTTATAGCCAACGATATAGACCGATTATACTATATACTTTATAGTCAAAAACATTTATATTAATACTTAGTCAAGACTATAGATTAGTCCATAGTTTATAGTCCAGACTATAGAATAGTTTATAGTCCAGACTATAAATTATATTATAGTCCAAACTTTAAACTATTATATAGTCCAGACTATTAAATATTTGATAGTCCACACCAAGGTAGATTAAGAAGGTAACGACAACTCTACAACAACTACAACACCAAAAAAAAACCCCATGTATTTTGTTTTTGCATTGACATTTCTTATGTCAACTTTAATTTTGTCATTTCTCATGTTTATTTACAAAAAACAAAAACAATTCATGTAGTAAAAAGAGAGGAGGAAGACGCAATAAGACAAAAGTAAGCAAAAAAAATGTAAACATAAACAAAAATTTGACACCTCAAATTACAAAACACAGGCAGCCATATTGATTTCAAAAATAAAAAAAATTCTCAGCTGTTTTAATGTCGTTACCTTCTTAATCTACCTTGGTCCACACTATAAAATAGCATAGAATATTCATAGTATAATAATAAAGTATACTCGTAAGACCAGCTGTTTTACAATTTTTTCATTGGCAAACCTCGCGGTACTGTCAAATTGTTTTTGTATTCACATGTAAAATATTTTTTGAGTTTTTTTCTCTTGCTCTCTTTCGTTCTCTCATTTTTCCGTTCAAGGCATTCTGACATTGTGGGCAGTAGTTTTACACTAACAAAATACAAGCAATTTTTGTTTTTGTAGATGTGCGAGTACTTTATTATTTTACTATGAGAATATTGTTAACGTCAAAAAGGAGTTAACTAAGTTGGCTACGGCGACCCACAGACGCCACAGTCAACCACACTAAAAATCAACCGCTTTACAAATCAACCGCCTCTCAAAACATTATTGTTATAAGGCCGGTGTAGAAACGGCCCCAATATGGGGTATTTCATACACTTTACAGCACTGTCATTTTATTAGAACAAAAAACGAAGTGAACCACGCATGTTTAATAAGAAAAGAAAAAACTTAAGTGAAATATAAAAGAAAAAAAATAACCGAGCAACGTAGTGTTAAATAAAATTAAATAAAATAAGAAATAAAAAACAAATAATTGTAAAAAGAAGTGAAACAATAAACAAACAAAATAAGGGTTGTTTTACTTGTACGGATTGTGTGTGTGTGATTAACAAAAGATCGGTCTGCAAGCAGCCACTTAAACTAGTTTATAGTCCAGACTATAGACTAGTTTATAGTCTAGACTATAGACTAGTTTATAGTGCAGACTATAGACTAGTTTATAGTCATGACTATAGACTAGTTTATAGTCATGACTATAGACTGGTTTATAGTACAAACTATAGACTAGTTAATAGTCCAGACTATAGACTACTTTATATTCCAGACTATAGACTAGTTTATAGTCATGGCTATATACTGGTTTATAATACAGACTATAGACTAGTTCATGATCAACACTATAGACTGGTTTATAGTCCAGTCTATAGAATAGTTTATGATCAAGATTATAGACTGATTTATAGTCCAAACTATAGACTAGTTAATAGTCCAGATTATAGACTACTTTATATTCCAGACTATAGACTAGTTTATAGCCCAGACTATAGACTAGTTCATGATCAACACTATAGACTGGTTTATAGTCCAGTCTATAGAATAGTTTATGATCAAGATTATAGACTGATTTATAGTCCAAACTATAGACTAGTTAATAGTCCAGATTATAGACTACTTTATATTCCAGACTATAGACTAGTTTATAGCCCAGACTATAGACTAGTTTATAGTCATGGCTATAGACTGGTTTATAGACTAGTTAATAGTCCAGGCTATAGAGTATTTTTTAGTCCTGACTATTATAGACTAGTTTATAGTCAAGAATATGGACTATTCTATAGTCAAGATTATAGAATAGTCTAGAGCCAAGACTATAGATTAGTTTAGGGTTAAGTCTATAGTCGATACGATTTATAAGTTTATAGTCTATACTATAGACTAGTTTATAGTCCCGACTATACGCTATTGGTTTATAATCAAAACTATACACTGGCTTAAAGCCAAGACTATAAACTGATTTATAGTCAAGACTGGACTATAGGCTGTTTTATAGTTTAGATTATAGACTGATTTATAGTGAAGACTACAGACTAGTATATAATCAAGTTTATAAATTAGTTGAAAGAATATAAGTTTTTTCCAAAATATTCCTTTTTTTTATACTACTTTTGCAAAAATACCTTCAACTTTTTTACAAAGAGGCAACTTTTTAACAAAAAGCCTATCTTTTTTTACAAATATTACTTTTTTACAAAATATTTTTATGATTGTTTTTTGTACAAAAATACATCTTTTTTCGAAAAAATACTACTTTTCTAAAATAATATACAATAGAACTTTTTAGGGAAATACTACTATTTTTTAAAAAAATATTTATTATCTTTTTAATTCGAACTGAGTAAAATAAAAGTAATACAACTTTTTTTAAATTATTAATTTTTCACATTTTTTTTTTAATAAACTACTTTTTGTGAAAAATTTAATTTTTTCCAATTCTGTTATTTTTAATAAATTATTTCTTCCTTTATTTCTTAACAATTTTCTTACGGAAATGTGTTTTTATTACTCACTGCTTTTTAGAAGTTTATTTATTTTTGTAATAAGATTTTATATAGAAATTTTTTCTTAAATTATTTTAATTTCTTGTTCATGTTTAATTATGTTTAAATCTTAAATTAAAAAGTATTTATTTAATTGTAAAACATTTTACATTGGGGAAAGGTTTTAGAGGTTATTTTTTTTTTTTTTTTTTAATCAGTATTTTATTATGAAACACGAAAATCTCACGTTATGGTAATTAAATTTAAATTTGTACTTTTTTATTTATAATTTATTTGTTAAATATTTTGCAATAACAGTCAATATTTTAATAGCGGTAGAGATAAATTATTTTATTATTTTTTTAATTTTTGTAAAAAGTCAATGAATTTCTGTTTAATTTTTTTATTTTTTATTTTTTTTTTTGGTGGATTATTTAGTATTGGAAATTGTTTAAGTTTAAGAGTTTAAAATTAAAGCCCGCTTAGCAAAAATTTCTTTAAAATTCCCACGCTTGTCCGTTTTTTTTTTTACTTTCAAGTCAGCTGTCTTTTAAACACACAAATTCAATTAATTTAATTTAAATTTATGGAAATTTTATTTTTTGTTTATAAATATTTTAAATACAATGATTTGTTAGAAAAATAAAAATAATACAACCGATAAAATCTTTTAAAATAAATATCATTTTTTTTTAAACAATTCTAGACAATAACAAAATGCAGCCAATTAAATTGTAATTGAAATAACCAACCATAACGTTGTCGTTTGGTTAAATTATCGATTTTTTAGTGGAAAGGTTTTAAATTGTTTGTTTTGGGGTTTTTTGTTAGTGATTTTATAACAGTTTTTTTTTGTTTTACTACTTAAACAATTAAATCAAATTTTCTTTCTACTATAAAACTTAAATTTTATGCACGCACCCTTTCCTTTTTTTATATATATTTATCACTATCAATTGTGATCGTTGCTGTTTTGTTGTTTTTATTTTTAGGTATTAAGTAATTACTGATTTTTTTTTTTAGTATATTGATTTTAATATCTGCTTTTGGTTTAAACTCTCGTTAATGAATGAACAACAAACTAATATTGATAAACACTTTTATTAATCGTAATTAAAGAGATATTTTTATAATCTATCTCTTGTTATTTGTTTTGACTTTGTTTATTTAGTTAACTCTCTGTATTAAAAATTAGTGTGTGAAAAAGAGAGGGAGTAAGTTAACGAAAGAAGAGAAAGTGCAAGCTGGAGTAGTGCATGTTAATATTAAAAACTATATAAAAAAAACAGGTATGGAAAAGTGAAAACTAAACTTTTTTAAAAACTTTAAATTTTAACGAAACTTGTTTTGTGTAAGAAAAAGCTTTAAATAAAGCTTTTTTTTCACATTCGTTAAACTATGATGAAGTCGTAATTATTTATAGAAAATTTACGAATTTTATTTTTTTAATTAAAAACAGTTAAATAAAAATTTTAGGCACTCATCAAGATCTTCGGCACACTTTAAATTATTATATTTTTTTTCCAACTTATAAAAGGTTTTTCTGTGTAGACGGCCGGCGGCCGGGCTTAAAGACTTTCTCCTCTGGGTATGTCGAACACCGGCTTCGCTAAATAAGCTTTTTTTGAATATCAAAAATTTTTTTAAGTTCCGCCATTTTTATACAAAATGTCAATTTTGTTCCCAAATAATTAATTAATATGGTAGTGTTATATACCATTGAAAAGGTATTTATAAGTGCTTTTAAATGACATCAATATAATTAAGATCCGACAATTATTAATAAAGATATTCAGGAAAATATATTGAAACTTTGAGGGCCTATAACTCGTAAACCGAGCAAGAGCGGACAAAATTTTTTATTGCACTATAATCACAAGTAAAAGTACTATAGAATAACTATCAAAATTGATTAAAAATCAACTGTGCCGAAGATCTTGATTTACGCCAAATTTTATTATAATCGAGTATAAGGTTTTTAAAATTGTTAGTAAATTTGGCAAAAAACTTTTAAATTTTGTTAATTTGAAAAACTTAACGAAAGCTTTTTATATAAACCAAAAATATTACAATAAAACTTTTACTATATTCGTTTATTATGTTTAACAAATTAATCACTTCATACAAATTTTTAAAAATTTAACGAAACTTTTTTTTTTTTTTAAACGAGAACCACAAAAACAAAAATTTGTTCACGTTTGTTTATTATTAATGCTATATTAATCAAATCATGTACAATTTTTAATTTCTAGGCATTTAAAAAACTTAACGAAACTTTATTTTCTAAACTAAGAACAATAAATACAAATTTTTATAATAATCATTTACTATAAATAAAATAATTATAAAATCCGTAAAAGTTTTTAATTTTTAGAAATTTAAAAAAACTTAACGAAACTTTACTTTCGATAAAATAACGCTAAATCAAAATTCTTGATTTTTTCATAAAGAACTATTCAAATGCTTTACAAATCATGAACAAATTATAAATTTTAGAATTTTAAAAAGCTTAACGAAACTATATTTTTCTAAAACAAGGACTAAAAAAAATAAAAATTTCCACATTTATTTATTATATAAAAAGTACCTATGAAATCGTTAAAAAATTTAATTTTTGTAAATTTTAAAAAACTTAACGAAACTTTATTTTCGTTATTAATAATGAAAAATCTAAAATTTTGATTTATTTGTATAGAACTTTTGAAATACTTCACAAATAATGAACAATTTTTAACTTTTGGTAGTTTAAAAAACTTAACGAAACTTTATTTTCCAAACCAGAACTACTAAAAACAAAATTTTTCCATATTTAATTATTATATAAAAAGATGTTATGAAATCGGTATAAATTTTAGAAATCTAAAGAACTTAACGAAACTTTGTTTTCTAAATGAAAATTATTAAAATTGAAATTTTTCTTTATTTGTTTATTTTTAATGTTATATTTATCAATTAATGAACAATTTTTAATTTTTGCCAATTTATAAAACTAAACGAAAGTTCATTTCTTTAAAGAAATTTCTATAATTTAATTTTTTTTATAAATAAATGAAAATGTTTTCTAATCTATGAATATTTTGAATTTTTGCCAATTTAAAAAACTTAACGAAAGTTCATTTTATTTAAACAAATTTCAAAAATTAAAATTTTTGTTTTTTTGTATAAATAAATTAATATTTTTGTAAATTCTTGAAAAGCTTTACATTTTCGATGATTTTGAAACCTTAAAGAAACTTGATTTTCTTTAAAGAAATTTTTAAAATTTAGTTATAGTATTTTTGCGTAAATAAATAATTGCTCTTCTAGATTGTTACAAAAATGTTAATTTTCTGCGAAAAAAAAAAAAAAGATTTCTTAAGAGAATTTTTTTTATTTTTAATTAAATTAATATTTTTATTTATAACAACAAAATTCAATTTTTTCCTAAGAAAATAAATCAAAATATAATTGCATTAAATTTACCAGCTCTGCATTTTAAAACAACTTACAGAAAATTAGTAAAATAATGAGAGTGGGTGGAAGAATGAGAGCTAAAGAAAAAAACAAAGATGCCATATTATAACATTTGCACAAATTTTTTTATTTTATGGGAAAAAATTGCTGCAAATTTCATTATCATAAAAGAAAATTAAAAATTAATTAAATTTTATATTTTAAAGGAATTTAAAGAATTAATTAAATAAAATACAATAAATTCCAAATTTTATAGAAATTATGGCAAATTTTTTTTCTGTTTTCTTCTTAAGTTAATTTAAAATTTTTTTTTTTTTAAATTTTATTCTTTGAGTTTTTTTTCTCTTAAAATTAATTTTGGTTTCTTGGTTTAAATCCTTAAGAAATTTTTATTTATATTTTTTTTTTTATTTATCCTTAAGAGATTTTTATTTTTATTTTTTGGTACGAATTTAGCCTCAAAAGTTTATAATTCTTCTCTACAGGGTGGTGAATTATAGTCACATTCTAAAATATCTGAAAAGCCAACAAAATCCGTATTAATGTTCATTTATTTCAAAAATAAATCATAAAAATACTTACAATTCGTTACAGGTTCCTCCAAATAATTTGTCCAAGTACAATCATGCCTAGAAGGATCATTATCTATAACACTACCTCCTATACGAGGACTAATCGCCGACAAACTTATTTCTTCTATTCTATTTTTCATTTCTGTTAATTTCTTTTGATATTGTGGCTCCTTAGCTAAATTATTTTGTTCACAGGGATCTTGTAAAATATTAAAAAGACATTCTTCTTTTAAAGGATCACAAGGTGATCCCTCTTTACCACATTGTATTTCAGCTTGAGATCTTAGATTTTGTATTTTTAAAGCATTTAAAGGTTTTTCATTGAATTTATCTAAAGCTTGATGAACTAAAGAATTTTGTATAATTTTAGTATAATTCCCTTCCCTGGGATCAGTTACATTAGGATTTCTTTTTAATAAAACATGATCATATTGTCCTTGGATTGTGGAGCCTTTAATGTATTTAAATTGTCCTTTCATATAGGATTTGGTTTGATAAATATCATCTAACATATGAACAATTTCACGTTCATTGAGGAAAGATAATGAAATATTTGTTTTGGAGCTTACTAAATCAGGCCAATGATTGATGCCATCTAAATTAAGATTCCAAGGTTGTAAAGGAATTTTTGCCGCAGCCGCTAAAGTTGGTAGCCAATCTCCTACATACATGGCTGGTTGATAAATAGAATTTTTATTTTTCAATAAAGGACTCCAAATGGCTGCTGGTACACGTAAGCCTCCTTCCCAGGGGGAATTTTTTTGCTGAAAAAATAATTTCATTTAGGAATTTAATAAATAAAATTTCATTATTAAAATTACCCCTCTAAAAGGCCAATTGGATCCGGTATTATTAAATAAACCCGCTGAGGGTGCACCATTATCGGAATAGAATAAAATAATGGAATTTTTCAATTGTTGTGTTTTATCCAAAGCCTTAACAATTCTACCCACACTTTCATCCAATTTAGAAGCCATTGCTGAAAATTCAGGAACAATTTAAACAAATATATAAAAATAATTCAAAATTTCTTTCTTCAAACTAACCCGCATAAGTTCTTCTCCTTATATCGGGTATATAATCAAACTTATCAATTTCTTCCTGAGGAGCTTGCAAAGGATCATCATCATTAGCTGTATGCATAGCCAAATGGCTGACCACTAAAAATAAAGGTTTCTTGGAATTATTATTCAATATAATATTTTCTGCTTCCTCCGTAAATAAATCTGTAACATAGCTGCCTTCGGGAACACATTCCAATTCGATATTACGACGAAAATCATAACCCAAACTATAATTAGTCTAAAGAAAATTATTTCCCAATTAACTAAAAATGTTAAGAAAATTCCAAAACCGTTCCACTTACCGGCATATGAGACCTCATTCTAAAATAATCCACATAGGCTCCCCAATAACCATAATGATAATCAAAACCATTTAGAGTGGGGGTATATTCTTTACGTGCCAAACCCAAATGCCATTTACCCACTAGATTAGTAGAATAGCCTTGTGCCTGAAATATCTCTGCCATACTAGTAAAATTTTCTAAAATACCCCAGGGTTCTTCATTTACTATGACATAATGTTGGGTTCCTGAAAGTTTAAATAACAAAACAAATTCATTGACTCTTTCTTGTCTCAATTTTTAGTGTGACCAACCTGTATGTATGGGATAGAGTCCTGTTAAGAGTGCCGCCCTGGAGGGAGTACACATCGGAGGTGTGTATAATCTATTGAGAATTTTACCATGATAAGCTAGAGCATCTATGTTGGGCGTTAGGTATTCTTTAGCTCCACGAAAACTAACATCATCGAAGCCCTGTTTATGGAGAATTTTAATATAATAAATTAAATATTTCTTGTGGTGATTAAAACATGTTGTATCTAAACTTAATATTTTACACTTCTCTGCTAAGCCTATACCAAATTTCACGCAAATCCAACCAGCCGATCAAATGTTAAAAGAACCATGTTTAAACACCAGGTATCACACACAAAGAAATTATTGCATGTGCATAGAACAACAACAAAATAATGAGAAAACATGAAATTAACATGAATGCATTTACGCCAAATTGAAAATATTGATTTTTTAGCAGATAATCTTAACATGATGTTTTAACATCATCTCATCTGTAGTGAAGACTACCCGTAAAATATTTCAAATTTGTTCATGTCATAAAATTAATAACAATGCTAGAACGCCATCTGTTGGCGACTGGTATTAAAAACTACTAATGTTAATAATTGCTGACTCTATGTCTCCACGAAGACAAGGGTTTCATTTTACGTAGTTTTTTTAAAAAAATCATACAGTTTTTTCTTTTTCGAATTCATATTTTCCTTAACTAGCTTTTCATGAATACAGTAAACTTGGATTATACATTGCTCTGACTCATCTCATTCCCTTTTTGTTTTATTCAAATTGTGTTTGATTGTTCAAAAACAATAAACAAAATAATGCTTAGAATCCCGGAGAATAGAGGTAATCACGGTTAATCGATGCAAAAAAAGAAAACAATTACAAATTTTCTATTTGAGGAAGCTTGAAGTACACCCAAACCCACTTGCTCGAAACATACAACCGTTTGAACAGAAGGAAAACAACAGACCTCCGAGAAGCTAAACCCTTTGAATAAATAAGTTTTTCGTCCGACAGTGGTTGGGCTTAATATAAATTAAGATTTAAGATTTGAATACTTATTGTTAGTTCACTTAATATTGCGAAGATTCAATAAATAAAGATAAATGAATTTAAAAAAATAAATTTTCTTTCCCGGATAATCGAGGTCCCACTGTTTATTTATTTTATTTTGTTTTGCTTTTTTTTTTTTTTTCATTTTGACATTAAGGAAACAAATTAACCAACAAAAATGACGTGATGAGGACGCGAAATGTGCATAGCAACTAGCTTCCCCCCAACAAATAAATTGTGAATTTATTCAAAGTAACGATCGCGATTTTAGCACAATATTAAAATTATTAATATTTCATTTATCGCAGCTTAATTATTTTGAATTTAAATTTGCAAGTGCCCGGCTTAAAACCAACAACATTCTGTTTTTGGTTTTAAAAACAACAAAAATGAATCATTTCTCTTTTGTTTTGATTTTTATTTTTGTTTACTCCTTACCCACTACATTTAGCGTCGGCAAAAAACCAACCAATGTAGAAAGGAAAGTAAGAAAGTAATAAAATCATGGTTTGTTTGTTGGGCTTTGTTTAAGCTTTGATATATTTTAGTGTAGAACTTTTAATTCTCATTGAGTTTATAAAGTTTACACTCTAATATATCTTTAGTTTTTCTAAAGAAATTGGGAAAGGTTTCCTGATGAGCTGGCTTAAGCTACCGGCGAAATGCGCATAGGAACTAGCTTCCCCCCAACAAATAAATTGTGAATTTACTCAAAGTAACGATCGCGATTTTAGCACAATATTAAAATTAAAAATGACTATTATTGTTGCCTTGTTGTATTTGTTATAGCTTTACTGTTACCTGTTATTATTGTGCCATGGTTTGTACAATGAACTACAACCAAATTCACGTTGAATTGAAGTTTGTTTTGTAGACTTTTTTGTTCTGTATAAAAAAGGCGCCACAGCAATAACAGCAACTTATTATTGAAAAAAATATTATAAAGTGAAAAAAGAATTGAGTTAAGTTAAAATAAATGAAATTTGGTAGTTATGTACATGTATATAAAACAAATAAATAAGATACAGTGATTCCTTTTAACTAAAGAAAAGTAAATAAAGTAGTGCCAAGAATAAGAACAACAACAAATACATTATAAAAAGCCGGGGCAAAATTTTCGGCGACGAAATATTTTTAGGCCGCAATTTAGTAATGTGCGGTCTACACGAGCGTTTTTCTTGAACAAAATTTTGTGCGCACATGTATTTGGATAGTGTGGACCAAACTTGTTCATATTTTGTTCGTTCGCACAATTGTTCGAACAACCATGTCTGCCATAAAACGTCATAGTTTATGTGGAAGAAGTGTGTGTTGCTTTGCCTACGCTTTGTTCTTGGGCGAACAAGAAAAAGGCTAATCTGGACGTAGCGTTATAAGTATAAGTAAGACGGCGGCGGAGCAAAGTCAGTTGGAGCTGATCGACTTGGACATCTGTTGGTAGACTGTCATGAAACTAAGGAACAACCAGGTAACCATATCAAAGGAAACGAGCACAATAATATAAATATCCGAAATAAATAACTCGGAAATAGATAACTCCTAATCATGCAAATTTAAAAGTTCTTCATAAATTTTTAAACAAGGTCAAGGTATTTAATGTTTAGACATGATCTAATGTCTAACTCTCTAACACAGACATTATTAAGTTTAATTAAATCTGTTGGAGACAAATTTTATAATCTATGCACTTTATTTTCTTTTCATTTTCATCTCATAAAATAAACGTTTATAAAACCAAATAATTTTTATGAATTTAGAAAATGAAGATTAGCGAAGTTTTTATTTTTCTTGTGCAGTTGCAATTAACGTCATTTTTATAAGCAGCGTGTGATCTAAATTGTTTATTTACATAAATAATTTTATAACTTTAAATAAATAAAATATTAAATAATTGTAAGGTGCACAATAACAAAGAGCTGTGAAATAAATTAAAACGAGGGTGGGTTAAAACAACAAGCACAGACGCCTTTTTTAATTATTCAGAATTTTAAATTCAGGAGGAATATGTTTTCAAGGAGACAAAACATGTTAAATAAAAGTTTTTTTTTTTTTTTGTCACCGAATGTTTTATTTATAATTTTTAAAATCTTTTCATTATTTTTACTAATTTCTGTCAGTTTTTAGTAAAAATTTCATTTTTCATATTCACCATATCATCTGCCATTATTATCACAATATTTGGTCGCTTATTATCCTTTCCCAGGACGTTGGCCCTGCTGCTTTCGATGAGATATAATAATATTAGAATTTTAAAAAACATTTTTGTTTAATTTTTATTGACTAATTTTTATTGAAAGTTTGAATTTCGTTTTAAGTTCTTTGGATGCAACTTTATTAAAAGACCAGTTTTTTGAACTAATTCCTTTTATCAACTATTTTGAAATAACGTTTCATTTTAAGTTCAACAAAATCTGTTAAAATATGAGATTGTTTTTAATTTACTTAATAATTGTTATTAAACAAAAGATATTACGTGTCAATTAAGAATAATATTTTTATTAACTCTAATATAATCATATTTCTCAATGACGGGTATTCTAAAGATATAAAAGAGATTTTATTTGTTTAAGTTTTTTGATTGTTTTTGATAATTAATTATATTTGAATAATGCACAAATACAATGGGATAAGATTCGAGAGCATGAGTTGGAAAATAAATTGAAATTAAATATCTTTATATAGGCGTATTAGAATATTAAACTAGATCCCATTTAGGTTTAAACGTAGGTCATTTGTGAAAATAAAAGTGATCACAGATTATTGTCCTTTTTCCATTTAAAGCATTTTTAAAGGATTTAGAGCCGATTTTATATTTTTTTGATTTTTCATATAAAATATCGATTTTTGTGTGAAAATAAAAGTGATCACAGATTATTGTCCATTTAAAGAGTTATCAAAAGTGATCACAGATTATAGTCCTTTTTTCATTTAAAGCCTTTTTAAAGGATTTAGAGCTGATTTTATATTTTTTTGATTTTTCATATAAAATATCGATTTTTGTATGAAAATCAAAGTGATCACAGATTATTGTCCTTTTTCCATTTAAAGCGTTTTTAAAGGATTTAGAGCTGATTTTATATTTTTTTGATTTTTCATATAAAATATCGATTTTTGTATGAAAATCAAAGTGATCACAAATTATTGTCCTTTTTCCATTTAAAGCGTTTTTAAAGGATTTAGAGCTGATTTTATATTTTTTTGATTTTTCATATAAAATATCGATTTTTGTATGAAAATCAAAGTGATCACAGATTATTGTCCTTTTTCCATTTAAAGCGTTTTTAAAGGATTTAGAGCTGATTTTATATTTTTTTGATTTTTCATATAAAATATCGATTTTTGTATGAAAATCAAAGTTATCACAGATTATTGTCCTTTTTCCATTTAAAGCGTTTTTACAGGATTTAGAGCTGATCATATAAAATATCGATTTTTTACTAAAATTTAAAGTGATCACAGAATATTGTCCTTTTTCCATTTAAAGCGTTTTTACAGGATTTAGAGCTGATTTGATATTTTTTTTTGGATTTTTCATATAAAATATCGATTTTTGTGTGTAAATAAACGTGATCACAGATTATTGTCCTTTTTCCATTTAAAGCATTTTTAAAGGATTTAGAGCTGATTTTATATTTTTTTTGATTTTTCATATAAAATATAGATTTTTTACTAAAATTAAAAGTGATCACAGATTATGGTCCTTTTTCCATTTAAAGCGTTTTTAAAGGATTTAGAGCTGATTTTATATTTTTTTGATTTTTCATATAAAATATAGATTTTTTACTAAAATTAAAAGTGATCACAGATTATGGTCCTTTTTCCATTTAAAGCGTTTTTAAAGGATTTAGAGCTGATTTTATATTTTTTTGATTTTTCATATAAAATATAGATTTTTTACTAAAATTAAAAGTGATCACAAATTATGGTCCTTTTTCCATTTAAAGCGTTTTTAAAGGATTTAGATCTGATTTTATATTTTTTGATTTTTCATATAAAATATCGATTTTTGTATGAAAATAAAAGTGATCACAGATTATTGTCCTTTTTCCATTTAAAGCATTTTTAAAGGATTTAGAGCTGATTTTATATTTTTTTTGGATTTTTCATATAAAATATCGATTTTTTACTATAATGTAAAGTGATCACAGATTATTGTCCTTTTTCCATTTAAAGCGTTTTAAAGGATTTAGAGCTGATTTTATATTTTTTTGATTTTTCATATAAAATATCGATTTTTTACTAAAATTAAAAGTGTTCACAGATTATGGTCCTTTTTCCATTTAAAGCGTTTTTAAAGGATTTAGAGCTGATTTTATATTTTTTTGATTTTTCATACAAAATATCGATTTTTTACTAAAATTTAAAGTGATCACAGATTATAGTCCTTTTTCCATTTAAAGCGATTTTAAAGGATTTAGAGCTGATTTGATATTTTTTTTGGATTTTTCATATAAAATATCGATTTTTGTATGTAAATAAACGTGATCACAGATTATTGTCCTTTTTCCATTTAAAGCATTTTTAAAGGATTTAGAGCTGATTTTATATTTTTTTGATTTTTCATATAAAATATCGATTTTTTACTATAATGTAAAGTGATCACAGATTATTGTCCTTTTTCCATTTAAAGCGTTTTTAAAGGATTTAGAGCTGATTTTATATTTTTTTGATTTTTCATATAAAATATCGATTTTTTACTAAAATTAAAAGTGTTCACAGATTATGGTCCTTTTTCCATTTAAAGCGTTTTTAAAGGATTTAGAGCTGATTTTATATTTTTTTGATTTTTCATATAATATATCGATTTTTTACTAAAATTACAAGTGATCACAGATTATGGTCCTTTTTCATTTAAAGCGTTTTTACAGGATTTAGAGCTGATTTTATATTTTTTTGGATTTTTCATATAAAATATCGATTTTTGTATGAAAATCAAAGTGATCACAGATTATAGTCCTTTTTCCATTTAAAGCGTTTTTAAAGGATTTAGAGCTGATTTTATATTTTTTTTTGATTTTTCATATAAAATATCGATTTTTTACTAAAATTTAAAGTGATCACAGATTATTGTCCTTTTTCCATTTAAAGCGTTTTTAAAGGATTTAGAGCATATAAAATATCGATTTTTGTATGAAAATCAAAGTGATCACAGATTATGGTCCTTTTTCCATTTAAAGCGTTTTTTAAGGATTTAGAGCTGATTTTATATTTTTTTGATTTTTCATATAAAATATCGATTTTTTATTAAAATTAAAAGTGATCACAGATTATAGTCTTTTTTTCAATTTAAAGCGTTTTTAAAGGATTTAGAGCTGATTTTATATATTTTTTTTTTGATTTTTCATATAAAATATCGATTTTTTACTAAAATTTAAAGTGATCACAGATTATTGTCCTTTTTCCGTTTAAAGCGTTTTTAAAGGATTTAGAGCTGATTTTATATTTTTTTTTTTTTTTTGATTTTTCATATAAAATATCGATTTTTTACTAAAATTTAAAGTGATCACAGATTATTGTCCTTTTTCCATTTAAAGCGTTTTTAAAGGATTTAGAGCTGATTTTATATTTTTTTGGATTTTTCATATAAAATATCGATTTTTGTATGAAAATCAAAGTGATCACAGATTATGGTCCTTTTTCCATTTGAAGCGTTTTTACAGGATTTAGAGCTGATTTTATATTTTTTTGATTTTTCATATAAAATATCGATTTTTTATTAAAATTAAAAGTGATCACAGATTATAGTCTTTTTTCCATTTAAAGCGTTTTTAAAGGATTTAGAGCTGATTTTATATATTTTTTTTTGATTTTTCATATAAAATATCGATTTTTTACTAAAATTAAAAGTGATCACAGATTATAGTCCTTTTTCCATTTAAAGCGTTTTTAAAGGATTTAGAGCTGATTTTATATTTTTTTGTATTTTTCATATAAATTAAAGCGTTTTTACAGGATTTAGAGCTGATTTTATATTTTTTTGATTTTTCATATAAAATATCGATTTTTTACTAAAATGTAAAGTGATCACAGATTATTGTCCTTTTTCCATTTAAAGCATTTTTAAAGGATTTAGAGCTGATTTTATATTTTTTTTTGATTTTTCATATAAAATATCGATTTTTTACTAAAATTAAAAGTGATCACAGATTATTGTCCTTTTTCCATTTAAAGCGTTTTTAAAGGATTTAGAGCTGATTTTATATTTTTTTTTTGGGGATTTTTCATATAAAATATCGATTTTTTACTAAAATTAAAAGTGATCACAGATTATGGTCCTTTTCCCATTTAAAGCGTTTTTACAGGATTTAGAGCTGATTTTATATTTTTTTGATTTTTCATATAAAATATCGATTTTTTACTAAAATTAAAAGTGATCACAGATTATAGTCCTTTTTCCATTTAAAGCGTTTTTAAAGGATTTAGAGCTGATTTTATATTTTTTTTTTTGGATTTTTCATATAAAATATCGATTTTTTACTAAAATTAAAAGTGATCACAGATTATTGTCCTTTTTCCAGTTAAAGCGTTTTTTAAGGATTTAGAACTGATTTTATATTTTTTTGATTTTTCATATAAAATATCGATTTTTTACTAAAATTAAAAGTGATCACAGATTATGGTCCTTTTTCCATTTAAAGCGTTTTTAAAGGATTTAGAGCTGATTTTATATTTTTTTGATTTTTCATATAAAATATCGATTTTTTACTAAAATTTAAAGTGATCACAGATTATGGTCCTTTTTCCATTTAAAGCGTTTTTAAAGGATTTAGAGCTGATTTTTTTTTTTTTTTTATTTTTCTTATAAAATATCGATTTTTGTATGAAAATAAAATTGATCACAGATTATAGTCCTTTTTCCATTTAAAGCGATTTTAAAGGACTTAGAGCTGATTTTATATTTTTTTGGATTTTTCATATAAAATATCGATTTTTGTATGAAAATCAAAGTGATCACAGATTATAGTTCTTTTTCCATTTAAAGCCTTTTTAAAGGATTTAGAGTTGATTTTATATTTTTTTGATTTTTCATATAAAATATCGATTTTTTACTAAAATTAAAAGTGATCACAGATTATGGTCCTTTTTCCATTTAAAGCCTTTTTAAAGGATTTGGAGCTGATTTTATATTTTTTTTGATTTTTCATATAAAATATTGATTTTTTACTAAAATTAAAAGTGATCGCAGATTATGGTCCTTTTTCCATTTAAAGCGTTTTTAAAGGATTTAGAGCTGATTTTATATTTTTTTTGGGATTTTTCATATAAAATATCGATTTTTTACTAAAATTAAAAGTGATCACAGATTATGGTCCTTTTTCCATTTAAAGCCTTTTTAAAGGATTTAGAGCTGATTTTATATTTTTTTTTTTTGGATTTTTCATATAAAATATCGATTTTTGTATGAAAATCAAAGTGATCACAGATTATGGTCCTTTTTCCATTTAAAGCGTTTTTAAAGGATTTAGAGCTGATTTTATATTTTTTTGGATTTTTCATATAAAATATCGATTTTTGTATGAAAATCAAAGTGATCACAGATTATAGTCCTTTTTCCATTTAAAGCGTTTTTACAGGATTTAGAACTGATTTTATATTTTTTTTGGATTTTTCATATAAAATATCGATTTTTTACTATAATGTAAAGTGATCACAGATTATGGTCCTTTTTCCATTTAAAGCGTTTTTAAAGGATTTAGAGCTGATTTTATATTTTTTTTGGGATTTTTCATATAAAATATCGATTTTTTACTAAAATTAAAAGTGATCACAGATTATGGTCCTTTTTCCATTTAAAGCGTTTTTAAAGGATTTAGAGCTGATTTTATTTTTTTTTGGGATTTTTCATATAAAATATCGATTTTTTACTAAAATTAAAAGTGATCACAGATTATGGTCCTTTTTCCATTTAAAGCGTTTTTACAGGATTTAGAGCTGATTTTATATTTTTTTGGATTTTTCATATAAAATATCGATTTTTGTATGAAAATCAAAGTGATCACAGATTATAGTCCTTTTTCCATTTAAAGCGTTTTTACAGGATTTAGAACTGATTTTATATTTTTTTTTGATTTTTCATATAAAATATCGATTTTTTACTAAAATTAAAAGTGATCACAGATTATAGTCCTTTTTCCATTTAAAGCGTTTTGAAAGGATTTAGAGCTGATTTTATATTTTTTTGATTTTTCATATAAAATATCGATTTTTTACTAAAATTAAAAGTGATCACAGATTATGGTCCTTTTTCCATTTAAAGCGTTTTTACAGGATTTAGAGCTGATTTTATATTTTTTTGATTTTTCATATAAAATATCGATTTTTTACTAAAATTAAAAGTGATCACAGATTATGGTCCTTTTTCCATTTAAAGCGTTTTTACAGGATTTAGAGCTGATTTAATATTTTTTTGGATTTTTCATATAAAATATCGATTTTTGTATGAAAATCAAAGTGATCACAGATTATAGTCCTTTTTCCATTTAAAGCGTTTTTACAGGATTTAGAACTGATTTTATATTTTTTTTTGATTTTTCATATAAAATATCGATTTTTTACTAAAATTAAAAGTGATCACAGATTATAGTCCTTTTTCCATTTAAAGCGTTTTGAAAGGATTTAGAGCTGATTTTATATTTTTTTGATTTTTCATATAAAATATTGATTTTTTACTAAAATTAAAAGTGATCACAGATTATTGTCCTTTTTCCATTTAAAGCGTTTTTACAGGATTTAGAGCTGATTTTATATTTTTTTTTGGATTTTTCATATAAAATATCGATTTTTTACTATAATGTAAAGTGATCACAGATTATGGTCCTTTTTCCATTTAAAGCGTTTTTAAAGGATTTAGAGCTGATTTTATATTTTTTTTGATTTTTCATATAAAATATCGATTTTTTACTAAAATTTAAAGTGATCACAGATTATGGTCCTTTTTCCATTTAAAGCGTTTTTAAAGGATTTAGAGCTGATTTTATATTTTTTTTTATTTTTCTTATAAAATATCGATTTTTGTATGAAAATAAAATTGATCACAGATTATAGTCCTTTTTCCATTTAAAGCGTTTTTAAAGGATTTAGAGCTGATTTTATATTTTTTTGGGATTTTTCATATAAAATATCGATTTTTTACTAAAATTAAAAGTAATCACAGATTATGATCCTTTTTCCATTTAAAGCATTTTTAAAGGATTTAGAGCTGATTTTATATTTTTTTGATTTTTCATATAAAATATCGATTTTTTACTAAAATTAAAAGTGATCACAGATTATGGTCCTTTTTCCATTTAAAGCGTTTTTAAAGGATTTAGAGCTGATTTTATATTTTTTTTTTTTTTTGGATTTTTCATATAAAATATCGATTTTTTACTAAAATTAAAAGTGATCACAGATTATGGTCCTTTTTCCATTTAAAGCCTTTTAAAAGGATTTAAAGCTGATTTTATATATATATTTTTTTTTTGATTTTTCATATAAAATATCGATTTTTGTATGAAAATCAAAGTGATCACAGATTATGGTCCTTTTTCCATTTAAAGCGTTTTTAAAGGATTTAGAGCTGATTTTATATTTTTTTGGATTTTTCATATAAAATATCGATTTTTTACTAAAATTAAAAGTGATCACAGATTATGGTTCTTTTTCCATTTAAAGCGTTTTTACAGGATTTAGAGCTGATTTTATATTTTTTTGATTTTTCATATAAAATATCGATTTTTTACTAAAATTAAAAGTGATCACAGATTATGGTCCTTTTTCCATTTAAAGCGTTTTTAAAGGATTTAGAGCTGATTTTATATTTTTTTTTTTTTTTTTTGGATTTTTCATATAAAATATCGATTTTTTACTAAAATTAAAAGTGATCACAGATTATGGTCCTTTTTCCATTTAAAGCCTTTTTAAAGGATTTAAAGCTGATTTTATATATATATATTTTTTTTTTTTTTTTATTTTTCTTATAAAATATCGATTTTTGTATGAAAATAAAATTGATCACAGATTATAGTCCTTTTTCCATTTAAAGCGTTTTTAAAGGATTTAGAGCTGATTTTATATTTTTTTGGGATTTTTCATATAAAATATCGATTTTTTACTAAAATTAAAAGTGATCACAGATTATGATCCTTTTTCCATTTAAAGCATTTTTAAAGGATTTAGAGCTGATTTTATATTTTTTTGATTTTTCATATAAAATATCGATTTTTTACTAAAATTAAAAGTGATCACAGATTATGGTCCTTTTTCCATTTAAAGCGTTTTTAAAGGATTTAGAGCTGATTTTATATTTTTTTGGATTTTTCATATAAAATATCGATTTTTTACTAAAATTAAAAGTGATCACAGATTATGGTTCTTTTTCCATTTAAAGCGTTTTTACAGGATTTAGAGCTGATTTTATATTTTTTTGGATTTTTCATATAAAATATCGATTTTTGTATGAAAATCAAAGTGATCACAGATTATAGTCCTTTTTCCATTTAAAGCGTTTTTAAAGGATTTAGAGCTGATTTTATATTTTTTTGGGATTTTTCATATAAAATATCGATTTTTTACTAAAATTAAAAGTGATCACAGATTATGGTCCTTTTTCCATTTAAAGCCTTTTTTAAGGATTTAGAGCTGATTTTATATTTTTTTGGATTTTTCATATAAAATATCGATTTTTTACTAAAATTAAAAGTGATCACAGATTATGGTTCTTTTTCCATTTAAAGCGTTTTTACAGGATTTAGAGCTGATTTTATATTTTTTTGGATTTTTCATATAAAATATCGATTTTTGTATGAAAATCAAAGTGATCACAGATTATAGTCCTTTTTCCATTTAAAGCGTTTTTAAAGGATTTAGAGCTGATTTTATATTTTTTTGGGATTTTTCATATAAAATATCGATTTTTTACTAAAATTAAAAGTGATCACAGATTATGGTCCTTTTTCCATTTAAAGCCTTTTTAAAGGATTTAGAGCTGATTTTATTTTTTTTTTGGGATTTTTCATATAAAATATCGATTTTTTACTAAAATTAAAAGTGATCACAGATTATGGTTCTTTTTCCATTTAAAGCGTTTTTACAGGATTTAGAGCTGATTTTATATTTTTTTGATTTTTCATATAAAATATCGATTTTTTACTAAAATTAAAAGTGATCACAGATTATGGTCCTTTTTCCATTTAAAGCGTTTTTACAGGATTTAGAGCTGATTTTATATTTTTTTGATTTTTCATATAAAATATCGATTTTTTACTAAAATTAAAAGTGATCACAGATTATGGTTCTTTTTCCATTTAAAGCGTTTTGAAAGGATTTAGAGCTGATTTTATATTTTTTTGATTTTTCATATAAAATATCGATTTTTTACTAAAATTAAAAGTGATCACAGATTATGGTCCTTTTTCCATTTAAAGCGTTTTTACAGGATTTAGAGCTGATTTTATATTTTTTTGATTTTTCATATAAAATATCGATTTTTTACTAAAATTAAAAGTGATCACAGATTATGGTCCTTTTTCCATTTAAAGCGTTTTTACAGGATTTAGAGCTGATTTAATATTTTTTTGGATTTTTCATATAAAATATCGATTTTTGTATGAAAATCAAAGTGATCACAGATTATAGTCCTTTTTCCATTTAAAGCGTTTTTACAGGATTTAGAACTGATTTTATATTTTTTTTTGATTTTTCATATAAAATATCGATTTTTTACTAAAATTAAAAGTGATCACAGATTATAGTCCTTTTTCCATTTAAAGCGTTTTGAAAGGATTTAGAGCTGATTTTATATTTTTTTGATTTTTCATATAAAATATTGATTTTTTACTAAAATTAAAAGTGATCACAGATTATTGTCCTTTTTCCATTTAAAGCGTTTTTACAGGATTTAGAGCTGATTTTATATTTTTTTTTGGATTTTTCATATAAAATATCGATTTTTTACTATAATGTAAAGTGATCACAGATTATGGTCCTTTTTCCATTTAAAGCGTTTTTAAAGGATTTAGAGCTGATTTTATATTTTTTTTGATTTTTCATATAAAATATCGATTTTTTACTAAAATTTAAAGTGATCACAGATTATGGTCCTTTTTCCATTTAAAGCGTTTTTAAAGGATTTAGAGCTGATTTTATATTTTTTTTTATTTTTCTTATAAAATATCGATTTTTGTATGAAAATAAAATTGATCACAGATTATAGTCCTTTTTCCATTTAAAGCGTTTTTAAAGGATTTAGAGCTGATTTTATATTTTTTTGGGATTTTTCATATAAAATATCGATTTTTTACTAAAATTAAAAGTAATCACAGATTATGATCCTTTTTCCATTTAAAGCATTTTTAAAGGATTTAGAGCTGATTTTATATTTTTTTGATTTTTCATATAAAATATCGATTTTTTACTAAAATTAAAAGTGATCACAGATTATGGTCCTTTTTCCATTTAAAGCGTTTTTAAAGGATTTAGAGCTGATTTTATATTTTTTTTTTTTTTTGGATTTTTCATATAAAATATCGATTTTTTACTAAAATTAAAAGTGATCACAGATTATGGTCCTTTTTCCATTTAAAGCCTTTTAAAAGGATTTAAAGCTGATTTTATATATATATTTTTTTTTTTTTTTTGATTTTTGATATAAAATATCGATTTTTGTATGAAAATCAAAGTGATCACAGATTATGGTCCTTTTTCCATTTAAAGCGTTTTTAAAGGATTTAGAGCTGATTTTATATTTTTTTGGATTTTTCATATAAAATATCGATTTTTTACTAAAATTAAAAGTGATCACAGATTATGGTTCTTTTTCCATTTAAAGCGTTTTTACAGGATTTAGAGCTGATTTTATATTTTTTTGATTTTTCATATAAAATATCGATTTTTTACTAAAATTAAAAGTGATCACAGATTATGGTCCTTTTTCCATTTAAAGCGTTTTTAAAGGATTTAGAGCTGATTTTATATTTTTTTTTTTTTTTTTTGGATTTTTCATATAAAATATCGATTTTTTACTAAAATTAAAAGTGATCACAGATTATGGTCCTTTTTCCATTTAAAGCCTTTTTAAAGGATTTAAAGCTGATTTTATATATATATATTTTTTTTTTTTTTTATTTTTCTTATAAAATATCGATTTTTGTATGAAAATAAAATTGATCACAGATTATAGTCCTTTTTCCATTTAAAGCGTTTTTAAAGGATTTAGAGCTGATTTTATATTTTTTTGGGATTTTTCATATAAAATATCGATTTTTTACTAAAATTAAAAGTGATCACAGATTATGATCCTTTTTCCATTTAAAGCATTTTTAAAGGATTTAGAGCTGATTTTATATTTTTTTGATTTTTCATATAAAATATCGATTTTTTACTAAAATGTAAAGTGATCACAGATTATGGTCCTTTTTCCATTTAAAGCGTTTTTAAAGGATTTAGAGCTGATTTTATATTTTTTTGGATTTTTCATATAAAATATCGATTTTTTACTAAAATTAAAAGTGATCACAGATTATGGTTCTTTTTCCATTTAAAGCGTTTTTACAGGATTTAGAGCTGATTTTATATTTTTTTGGATTTTTCATATAAAATATCGATTTTTGTATGAAAATCAAAGTGATCACAGATTATAGTCCTTTTTCCATTTAAAGCGTTTTTAAAGGATTTAGAGCTGATTTTATATTTTTTTGGGATTTTTCATATAAAATATCGATTTTTTACTAAAATTAAAAGTGATCACAGATTATGGTCCTTTTTCCATTTAAAGCCTTTTTTAAGGATTTAGAGCTGATTTTATATTTTTTTGGATTTTTCATATAAAATATCGATTTTTTACTAAAATTAAAAGTGATCACAGATTATGGTTCTTTTTCCATTTAAAGCGTTTTTACAGGATTTAGAGCTGATTTTATATTTTTTTGGATTTTTCATATAAAATATCGATTTTTGTATGAAAATCAAAGTGATCACAGATTATAGTCCTTTTTCCATTTAAAGCGTTTTTAAAGGATTTAGAGCTGATTTTATATTTTTTTGGGATTTTTCATATAAAATATCGATTTTTTACTAAAATTAAAAGTGATCACAGATTATGGTCCTTTTTCCATTTAAAGCCTTTTTAAAGGATTTAGAGCTGATTTTATTTTTTTTTTGGGATTTTTCATATAAAATATCGATTTTTTACTAAAATTAAAAGTGATCACAGATTATGGTTCTTTTTCCATTTAAAGCGTTTTTACAGGATTTAGAGCTGATTTTATATTTTTTTGGATTTTTCATATAAAATATCGATTTTTGTATGAAAATCAAAGTGATCACAGATTATAGTCCTTTTTCCATTTAAAGCGTTTTTAAAGGATTTAGAGCTGATTTTATATTTTTTTGATTTTTCATATAAAATATCGATTTTTTATTAAAATTAAAAGTGATCACAGATTATAGTCTTTTTTCCATTTAAAGCGTTTTTAAAGGATTTAGAGCTGATTTTATATTTTTTTGATTTTTCATATAAAATATCGATTTTTTACTATAACGTAAAGTGATCACAGATTATTGTCCTTTTTCCATTTAAAGCGTTTTTAAAGGATCTAGATCTGATTTTATATTTTTTTGATTTTTCATAGAAAATATCGATTTTTTACTAAAATGTAAAGTGATCACAGATTATGGTCCTTTTTCCATTTAAAGCCTTTTTAAAGGATTTAGAGCTGATTTTATATTTTTTTGATTTTTCATATAAAATATCGATTTTTTACTAAAATTAAAAGTGATCACAGATTATGGTCCTTTTTCCATTTAAAGCGTTTTTAAAGGATTTAGAGCTGATTTTATATTTTTTTGGATTTTTTATATAAAATATCGATTTTTGTATGAAAATCAAAGTGATCACAGATTATAGTCCTTTTTCCATTTAAAGCGTTTTTAAAGGATTTAGAGCTGATTTTATATTTTTTTGGATTTTTCATATAAAATATCGATTTTTGTATGAAAATCAAAGTGATCACAGATTATAGTCCTTTTTCCATTTAAAGCGTTTTTAAAGGATTTAGAGCTGATTTTATATTTTTTTGGATTTTTCATATAAAATATCGATTTTTGTATGAAAATCAAAGTGATCACAGATTATAGTCCTTTTTCCATTTAAAGCATTTTTAAAGGATTTAGAGCTGATTTTATATTTTTTTCATATTATTTTTTATTCATTACATTTTGCTTTTGGAGTTTTATTTTTCTATATCTAAAACAATTTTTAACTATTAAATTTATTTTATTCCTCCTGCGTACAGGGTGGCGAATTATAGTCACATTCCAAAGTATCTAAAATGTAAATAAATTTTAAATTAATTTTCATATTTGCCTCCCTAATATTAGCAAAGAAATACTTACATTTTGTCACTGGTTCATCCAAAAAATTCGTCCAAATACAATTATGCCTAGAAGGATCGTTATCTATAACACCGCCTCCATAGCGAGGCGTTAAAGCTGTTAAGTTTAATTCTGCCACTCTCATTTTCAATTCTCTTAATTTGTTTTGATATTTGGGATCTTTAGCTAAGTTATTTTGTTCACAGGGATCTTTCCAAACATTAAAAAGACATTCTTCTTTTAAAGGATCACAAGGTGATCCCTTTTTACCACATTGTATTTTAGCTTGTGATCTTAGATTTTGTATCTTTATAGCACTTAAAGGCTTTTCGTTAAATTTATCTAAAGCTTGAGAAACTAAAGAATTTTGTATGATCGTGGTATAATTCTTCTCTCTGGGGTCAGTTATATTAACATTTCTCTTTAATATAACATGATCATTTTGTCCCTGGAAGGTGGTGCCTTTAATATATTTAAATTGTCCTTTCATAAAGGATTGCACTTGATAAATATCATCTAAAATATGGAGAATTTCTCGATTATTATCAGAACAAGTAAGAGTATCCGTTTTGGAATTAACTAAATCAGGCCAGTGATTTAGACCATCTAAATTTAAATTCCAACAGTTAAGGGGAATTTGAGCAGCGGCCGCCAAAGTGGGTAACCAATCACCCACATACATAGCGGGTTGATAAATAGAATTTTTATTTTTGAATAAAGGACTCCATATAGCTCCCGCTACACGTATGCCTCCTTCCCAGGGAGTATTTTTTTGCTTCAAAGAAATATTTTGATTAAAAAAATTACTGAACATATTAAGTCCTTTTAAAACTTACCCCTCTTAAAGGCCAATTTCTGCCAGTATTATTAAATAAACCCGCCGAAGGTGCTCCATTATCAGAATAGAATAAAATAATAGAATTATGCACTTGTTGTGTTTTATCCAAAGCCTTAACGATTCTACCCACACTTTCATCCAATTTAGAAGCCATAGCTGGAAATTTAATAAACAATTTAATTAATTAAATAAAAATAATTCAAATTAAATTTCTTTCTTCCAACTAACCCGCATAAGTCCTTCTCTTTATATCTGGTATATAAGCAAACTTATCAATTTCCTCTTGAGGCGCTTGCAAAGGATCATCTTCATTGCCTGTATGCATGGCCAAATGGGTGACCATTAAAAATAAAGGTTTCTCCCAATTATTATTCATTATAATATTTTCTGCTTCCTCAGTAAATAAATCAGTAACATAACTGCCTTCGGGAGCACATTCCAATTCCATATTACGACGAAAATCATAACCCATACTAAAATTTTTAGGCATTTTAGCTCTCATTCTAAAATAATCCACATAACCTCCCCAATAACCATAATGTTGATCAAAACCATTAAAAGTGGGTGTAAACTGTTGACGGCCCATGCCCAAATGCCATTTACCTACTAGATGGGTAGCATAGCCTTGTGCTTGGAATATTTCTGCCATGCTAGTGACATTTCCTAAAATACCCCAGGGATCCTCATTGGAGAGAACATAATGTTGAGATCCTGTTAAGTGCAAATAACTTTAAAAATGTTGCTTAATTTTTGAGGCGACTTTGGTATGACTTACCTGTATGAGTGGGATAGAGTCCTGTTAAGAGTGCCGCTCTAGAGGGAGTACACAAGGGTGGTGTATATAATCTATTGAGTATTTTACCATGATAAGCTAGAGCATCTATGTTGGGTGTTAGATATTCTTTAGCTCCTCGAAAACTGACATCATCGAAACCCTATGAAGGACAATATTAATTAGCAAGGAAATTATATTGTGAAGTTATTAATTTTTTTATTTATTTATTTATTATACCCACCATCAAAAAGATGGGGGGTATATTGATTTTGTCATTCCGTGTGTAACATGTCGAAGGAATCATTTAAGACCCCACAAAGTATATATTTTCTGGGTCCTGGTTGAATTCTGAGTCGATCTAGCTATGTCCGTCCGTCTGCCCGTCTGTCCGTCTGTTGAAAGCAGGATAGAGCTCGAACGGGGCAACGTAGGGAGACGAAATTTCGCACAAATATTTATCCTATATAAGGTTTGTTTGGTATTGAAAATCGGTTAATAAACAAAAAAGTTATGGGCTAAAAACTAGAAACACAGGGTGTCCGTGAAATACTTTTCTGCTGATATTTCTTCAATAAAAGCACGTACGCCAACGAAATTTTGTACGTATACTTGATGGATTGACATAAACTCGGAAACCAAAAATAGGCGTGGTCCGCCCACCTCCCATATATGGTGAAAATCAACGAAATTGTGTTCACATAGTACAAGGACCAATGTAAAGTCGGAAACAAAAAATGGGCGTGGTCCGCCCACTTTACTGCCTACTTTGATGGTGGGTATGTACATTCGGCCGGGCCGAATATATTCGCGCTTGTTTATTTATTTATTTATTTTATTTTTTTGTTTCTTCTTTTCAGAACTTACACATAGGGGTAAAGAGGAGTCGAAAATGGCGAATAAGTCAGGGAAAGGCGAATTTTGATTATCATGTTATATTTGTTCTATTTATGAGAGAGAAAATTAATTTTTAGAATTTTAAAATATTTTTTTTTTATCAGAATGGCAATGTATCTCCATCCGTCTCTACGTCAATTTCAACCCCCATAGCTCCGCTCCTGAAGCGTATAAGGGATCCTGCTTCTAAACTTAAAATGTAACTCTACTAGCCCTATGTTAAATTTCATGTAAATCCACCCAGCCGATTAGAAGTTACAGATTTATTTCGATTCTCCCTCACTGTTAATTGTTTGATGAAGAAAAAAAAAAAAATGTCTGCACTTAAGCTAATTTTTGTATCAAATCTACTGGAGTTTTTTCGGAAAAAAGTAATTTCTCAAATCGGGCTATATATGCGTACGATTTTTTCCATAATATTAAAGTAGGACAATATGTACTATTTTTCAGAAAATATTCATAACAAACATCCTGTAACATTTTAAGTTGCATTCCATGAAAATTAAAAATTAGTGCATTTTAGGACAATTTTCACAAAATATAACAAAAATATTAGGAAAAAATATAATTTACATATACTTTAAGAAAATTACACTTAAATATCTAAAGTTAATGGTTCCATTTTAAATTTTTACTTTAAAAGACTTTTTATTTAAAATAAATACACTGAGAGTTGAAGAAAATTTAATTTTTTACTCTTTTTTTTTAATGTTAAAAAATGTTTAACTTTGACAGCTGCTTATAAGAAAACAATACAACCTAGCTCAAAGATTTTAATTGATAATGATGCATAATTTTGTCTACTTTTATTCGCTACCCAACTTTATTACAAAAATCTTAAATTTCAAAATTCAATTAATCGTCACTTTTGACACATTTTACCCCAACGTGAGGTGGTGTAATGGTTTAGGGGTGGGTGTATGGCAGCAAACGGAATTGGCCAGCTGCAATTTATTGAAGCAACGAAGGATAAAGGGGGGTATTAAGATATCCTGAAAAACAATTTATCACAAATTGCTACAAAATTGGGACTTCAGGCTCAATTTATCTTTCAGCAAGATAATGAACCTAAACATACCGCTGACATAGTGAAACTGTGGCTTCTATATAACGTTCCTAAACAGTTGCGAATGCTTGCTTAAGATTTCAGATTTTTTTTTTTAACAAAATATTCAGCGCAATTAACTTTTTGAAGCACTTTTCTTCCAGCAATGCAGAGATTTTATCTAAAAAATCATTTTGTTTTATCTGAAAATCACTACTAGGTTTCCTTTCAGTGGTCATGACCCCTTTATATATTTGTATGACACCAGAAACCAATTGTTTTATATAACCGACTTCATTATAAATTTGATTTATTTGTTTTTTTTTTTTCAATTTCCATTTTAAAAATAATTAATTTGATATCACAAAGAAATTTAGCACACGGCTACTGAGCACAATCACAAATATAGACAAGTTAACGGAATTATTCTTATTTCACTATACATAAAGTTATAAGCCTAGAAGTACTTACATTTTTTTTTTTTTTTATGCGCAGTCTTTATTTATGAAATATAGATTTTATGAACGGTATAAAAGATTCGGTCCTGCCGAATATAAAACATTCACTTGTTTTTATTTATTTTTGGTAAAAAGGTATAAAATTTGTATAAATATTTGTTCATTAAATTAAAATTTTTCACAAAATATATTTTCTGTTGACTTAAAATAAATAAAGCTGTTTTTAAATTATTTCGAAGATGATGTAAAATTTCTTAAGTAATATTAATTTTAGGTAAAATATATTTTATAAATTGCTAAATTGACTAATTGATAATTTATTTTTATACAGCTCGAATATTTTTTGGGATATTGAATAAAAGTGTTGCAATTTAAAATAAAAAAATTAACGGTTTGTAGTCTAGAACACTTCCTCTAGACTATTAAATCAGATAATTTTCCAATAGAAAAACATTTAAATATTGTTGTATGTGAAATAGAAGGCAAAGAAAATTGGAAAAATTTTTTAGGTTTTTCTAGAAAATCCTTTATAACTCTGCCATTCCTAAACGAATTTTGCTGAATTTCAATACAAAGATTTTCGCGACTATATGTCACATATTTGTTAAAAGAGAAATGTAATTATTGGACTATGGCCTTCAAAAATTCCATTTCAACATACAGACGGACAGACATCCAGACATAAATTCTCAAAAGTTATTTTTAATTATAATAACCACGAATATTTTTCAATACGAGGTCCTTGATGTATACTTTAAGACTTTCGTATAAAATGACAAACTTCATTTTATGTGAAGGTTATAATAAGAGGGCCAAACAAAAAGGTCATAATTTCATATAAAAATTATAAAATGTTCAATATAAATTTTAGAAATAATGGATTTAATAAATGGTATTTTGAACATTAGCAAACAGACGGACGGAAGGACGGACATTAAAATTATCTCAAGAAAAATTTAAAAACTCCGAAAATACATTTGTTAACTATTCTATATTATTATAAAAACTAATATTTTTCAATACGAGGTCCTTGATGTATACTTTAAGACTTTCGTATAAAATGACAAACTTCATTTTATGTGAAGGTTATAATAAGAGGGCCAAACAAAAAGGTCATAATTTCATATAAAAATTATAAAATGTTCAATATAAATTTTAGAAATAATGGATTTAATAAATGGTATTTTGAACATTAGCAAACAGACGGACGGAAGGACGGACATTAAAATTATCTCAAGAAAAATTTAAAAACTCCGAAAATACATTTGTTAACTATTCTATATTATTATAAAAACTAAACATAAATATTAAAATATTGATATTACCTTTCTCTGAATTAAGCGTCATTTTCGAACCATTTAACCCCAATGTATAGACGGACGGACATTTCCATTCTGCCAAAAAGAATCTTAAAATTCTAATAATGATTTTTTTTTTTTTTACTTACTAATAAATAGAAAAACAAAATGTGATAATTTATGTCTTGATATCACCTTTCCCTAAATTAAGCTAAGGGACGGACATAACCATTTTGTCCAAAAAAAATCTTAAAATGCAGTCTTTTAATTAATAATAGATAAAACATGATCATTAAAATATTAATATCACCATTCCCAGAATTAAGCGTCATTTTAGACCCCATTTACCCCAATGCTCAACTCCTAAAATAAATTCAGAGTTTCCTGTTAAAAAATAGTAATTTGAATGAAAAGAGGTGTTTGTTTATTATTTGTTTGGCAAAAAATCTAAAGTTTTATAAAAATAAGAAATCGAATAATAGTTTTGTGATCAAAAAAGATTCATAAATCATCCATCACTCCAAATTATTACTTTTTTATTTTACAAAGAAAAAAAGTATATTCAGAATAGTTTTATTTCATTAAAAATTCCTTCATTGGTAATTGATTTTTCTTATTTTATTTTATTTTTTTCTCTTATACAAAAGTATATTCACCATATCATCTGCTACTATTATCACTATATTTGGGCGATTTTCTTTTGTCAGAATACTTTCTAATTGGCAACAAATTATTAACAAAAATATTAAAATTTTATAAAACATTTTCGTTTAATTTTTTAGTTATTTTCAAATGCGCGTTTAATCGAAAAGCTTGTCTTTCATACTGAACGCAAAATTTGTTTATAAAAAAATTCTCAAACAATTTTTATTTTAATTTTAAGTTTCACAAAAAACCAGATGGCCGGGTGTGAAGTGAATTTTCGTTATACGTAAGTATATTTTGGTTATTAACAAATTATTAGTCAAATAAAAGACATTTGTGCCAATTAAGATAAAAAGTAAATTATGAGTCTGGCATAAAACTTCATACATATGTAAGAGAAGGGGACTGAAAATAATAAAAAAAAATAAAAAAAAAAAAAAAAAAAAAAAAATAAGCTGCATATGTGTTTTGTTTGATGTTTGTATGTGAAACTTAAAGAAAAAAATACCAACTTGTAAAAAAGAAATTTGGCAATATTATTAAAAAAAAAGAACGATAAAAACTTTTTTTTTTAATTTATTTAAATTTATTCAAAGTCCTCTTAAATTCTAAAAGCAAACATTTTAAAATCTCTTTCTCTCTCCGTAAACTAACATCTTGTCATTCTCTCCCATGCTGGCATATCACATATAGCATTATGTACTGGTATGGCCAATAAAGCCGCTGTAGTTATACCCAAAGAATCTGATTGTATAACTATAGCTAAAGCAAATTTTCTTCTTTCCATAGGTATTTCATGAGACATTCTATAGAAAGTATTAACATAAGCTCCACCACCTAATAAACCCTCCCACAAGGCAATCACAAAGCAAATCCACAAGGAAGGAGTAAAAGCATAAATGGCTTCCCACAAAAAATATAAAACATTAATAAATTGTAAAACAGCCATTAGCCAGGTTTTTTTAAAGTGTAAAATATTGACCGAGGATCTGGCTATAAAAACACCCACTTGATAGTCCACATTAAGCCAACGATATTGGGAGGGTTTGTCCAGAAAACAGTGATCGAAATAAACCAATTCGTACTAAGGAAAAAGACAATTTAGTATTCGCTTAACTATAAATTGAATAAAATGTAAGTCCCTTACCAAACCCTGATTTATAAAATATTCAAATAGATACACCAATACCAAGGGTATCATATATTTCAGCAACTCCTTGACATATTTTAGTTTTTCACTAAACTCCTCCAATTTTTTCACTACCAATTCTTTGGAATAATTTAATTTTAATTTTGGTTTAACTGGTCTTAAAAGTAACCAAAATGATAGAGCTTCTATTAGGGGAAAGATCAACATGATCATCATAGTATTACGGTTAGAGATATGAAAGGATCTTAAGGTGGCATAGGATAAGGAGCCAATAACACCAGCTGCCCCAGTACCAGAGGACCAAGTGGAAACAACGTTTCTGGAAAAAGTTTAAAAAAAGTTTTAAATAACTTTTAAATCTTATTTTACATAATAGCCTGTGGACTATTGTCTGAAATATAGATGGAACTATAGTCTGAACTATAGATTGAATCATACTCTGAACTATAAACGGAACTATAGTCTGAACTATAGTCTGATTATAACCTGCACTATAGTCTGGACTATAGTCATGACCATAGTATGGACTATACTCAGGACTATAATCAGGACTATAGTAAGGACTATAATCGATACTATAGACTGGACTATAGTCTCGACTATAGTCCTGACTATAGTGCAGGTTATAATCAGACTATAGTGCAGGTTATAATCAGACTATAGTGCAGGTTATAATCAGACTATAGTTCCGTCTATAGTTCAGAGTATGATTCAATCTAAAGTTTAGACTATAGTTCCGTCTATATTTCAGACTATATTCTACAGTCTATTCTGTTTATGATTTCAAAATTAAGACTATAGTCTGGACTATACTCTGGACTATAGTCAGGACTATAGCCTGGACTATTGTCTGGACTATTGTCTGGACTATAGTCTAGTCTATAGTCTGGACTATAGTCTAGTTTATAGTCTGGACTATAGTCTATTTGATAGTCTGGACTATAGTCTAGTTTATACTCTGGACTATAGTCTATTTGATAGTCTGGACTATAGTCTACTTTATACTCTAGACTATAGTCTATTTGATAGTCTGGACTATAGTCTACTTTATACTCTAGACTATAGTCTATTTGATAGTCTGGACTATAGTCTACTTTATACTCTGGACTATAGTCTAGTTTATAGTCTGGACTATAGTCTATCCTATAGTCTGGACTATAGCCTAGTCTATAGTCTGGACTATAGTCTAGTTTGCAGTCTGGACTATAGCCTATTTTATAGTCTGGACTATAGTTTATCCTATAGCCTGGACTAAAGTCTGGTTGATAGTTTTGACTATAGTCTATCCTATAGTCTGGACTAAAGTCTAGTTTATAGTCTGGACTGCAGTCTAGTTTATAGTCTGGACTGCAGTCTAGAACTTGGTTTGTAGTCTAGTTAAACCTAGTCTGTTGTCTTGAGTATAGTTTACTCTATATCCTGAACAACAGTCTGTTCTATAGTTTAGTATTTGTCATTTTCTAAAGTTTGGTATCTAATCCAGTCTGAAGTCTAGTCTACACTATAATTTTATCTTAATCTATAATATCGACTTATTCTTGTTCGTGTCTCTAATTATGTTTCTAGAGCTGAACTTACTTATTATAATTCGATGAGAATGACATAAATTTCGCCTCTCCAATGCCACCACTTGCCGAGGTCACTGCTATGCCCAAGATAGCTACCCATTCTACTTTGGCAAAACCCACTAATAAAAATCCAGCAGCTGAAAACGATACAGCTACAATTATATAAAAGCTTTAAAGAACAAATTAAAATTACAACTTTTTCCAATTCTACAAATAAATCGCACTTACTTCATCCAGTAGGGCAAAAAAGGCAAAATGATTTTAAACACTAAGGAAGGCAATATATCGGCCAGTAGAATAGCGCCTGTGGAAATATACTGGCAATCCCTAACACTTTTTTTCAGTTCAGCCTCTCCAGCATTAGAGGAAATGTGCTTGAGGTAAATTAAATTAATTTTAATATTCCGATTTTTTTTTTTAAGTTCCTACCTCCTCATTAAATTGTTGTATTATATCATGGGCAGCACTTAACATTACATTATAACCATAATTATTGCAAAGACCTAAAATCCAATAAGCGATTAAATCACGCCATAATCCATTATCTTTAATTTGTACGACAATTTCTGGATTTTCCGAGGCCATTAGTTTGAGTTTTGTTGAAAGGTTTTTTATATTTTTTTGATGAAAATTTTTAGAATAATATTTTGGAGAAATTTTGTTTAATTTGAAAACATTTTTATAAAAAGAAAAAAAGCTTCATAAATAAATGTCAGTTTAAAAGAAAATAAATTGTAAAAGATTAATTTTTAATCAATTTATTATAAAGCCTATTTAAAGGCGCCAACCTTTTTATCTAAGTTTAAAAATTTTTGTATTATTGGTTACATTTTTTAAACAATGTTTTATTATCATTATTTTTCGTCTTTAGTTAACTTAACTCTAATAAATTCTTATCGTTTTTAATTATAAACCAATTTTATACTAAAACAGTCTTAAAATTAATTTGTCCAAAACAAACTACATTTACTACATTTTATTTATCTATATATAAAACATTTGAACTAAATTTAAACATTTAGCAATTAAATACCTAAAATTATGCTATATATATTTTTACCAGGTAACACTTCTCACTGCGGCGGGCAAAGCACAAATAGCATTATGTACTGGTATGGCTAGGAAACCAGCCAAAGCAATACCATATGAATCTGATTGTACCACCATGGCCATGGCAAATTGTCTACGACCAGGAGGTATTTCCTTAGACATACGATAAAAAGTATTAACATAAGCACCACCTCCCAGGAGGCCCTCCCACAAGACAATAACAAATGTTATCCAAATACTGGGTGTATAGAAGTAAATGACTTCGGTTAAGAAATATACCACATTGATTAATTGGAAAACAGACATCAACCATATCCTATTTAATTGGAATATATTAACCGAAGAGCGTGAGATAAAGACACCGATTTGATAGTCTACGTTAAGCCAGCGATATTGAGAGGCCTTGTCCAGGAAGGTGTCTTGGAAGTATACCAATTCGAACTAAAAATTATTAAACAAAGATTATTTTAAAATTCTTTAAAGTTTTGAAAAGAAAAAACTCACCAATCCCTGATTTATAAAATACTCAAAGAAATATACCAAAGCCAAGGGTACCATATATTTGACCAAATTTTTGATATAGAAAAATTTTTCTTTGAAACCCTGCAAGGGTTTGTCATCGATTATAAGTTCCTCAGTAGATTCTACTGTTGTGACTGGTAAAACTGAAGGTCTTCTTAATAAAATCCAAAAGGATAAAGCCTCTATGAAAGGAAAGATTAACATGATCAACATGGTGTCTCGGGGACTAACATTTAGTGATCTTAAGGTGGCATAAGATAGAGAGCCTATAACGCCAGCACCTCCAGTACCAGAAGACCAAGTGGAGACCACATTTCTGGAAAAAAAATTAAATAAATTAAAAAAAAAAAATTAAAAAAGCTTTTAAAAATATTAAATAAGCTTTTAAAAATATTTGGAAGCTTTTAAAAACTTAAAAAGCTATATGAGATCTGGTAAAAAACTTTTAAAAATATTTAAAAAGGATTTAAAAAGCTGTTAACTTGATTTAAAAAGTTTCTAAAAACTCATAAAGCTTTTAAAAATGTAAAAAGCCTTAAAAAAACTACGAAATCTGGTAAAGAAGTTTTAAAAATTTATAAAAAGCTATTTAATGTTTAAACTGGTAAAAAGCCTTTAAAAAGATTTAAAATGACTTTATAAATAATTAAAAACCTGTTAAAAAGATTCAAAAAGCTTAAAAAAATTTTTATAAGATCTGGTAAAAAGTTTTTAAAAATATTTAAAAAGCTTTTAAAATCTGTAAAAACTCATAAAACTTTTAAAAACTTAAAAAGCTTTATGATATTTCGAAAAAACTTTTAAAAAGATTTGAAAAGTTTCTAAAAATTCAAAAATCTTTTAAAAACTTAAAAAGCTTTATTAGATCTTGTAAAAAGCTTTTAAAGAGTTTTAAAAGTACGAAAAACTGTTAAAAGCTTCTAAAAATATTTAAAAAATTTCTAAAAACTCAACAAGCTTTTAAAAATTTAAAAAAGCTTTATGAAAGCTGGTAAAAAAAAACTTTTAAAAAGTTTTAAAACTCAAAAAGCGTTTAAAAATCTAAAAAGATTTGAATATCATTTAAATAGATTTAAAAAGCTTTAGCAACTTACTTGTTATAGTGCGAAGAATATGCCAGAAATGTTGTCTCTCCTATACCCGAACTAGCAGAGGTTATAATGACACCCAATAATGCCATCCATTCGGCATTGGCAAAGCCCACCAAGAGAAAACCAGCAGCAGAGAAAAGCACAGCTAGACCAATACGAAAACTGAAAAAGAACGAAAATAATTAGAATAAATTAAGATAATTAAAGTTTATATAAATTTCTAAAAAAATCAATAAATTAAGACAAAATGGCCAATACTGAAGCTATATTTGAAGCATCGAAAAAGCTAGGATTGGATGAGGAAAAGAGACCTAACTTTTTTACGTAAAAATTTAGAAAGTTGACTTCTATTGAAGGACGTATTGACGGAAGAACTCAGGATAATACAGGTAGTAGAAAACCTATATTTAAATCCAAATTAGTATTATAAAAACTTCTAAATTTAAGGTCCCAATTACTTAATTAAAAAAATTTAAGTATTAAAGCTTAATAAAATTAACTTTAATTTTTTAAATACGGACGGAAGGATTTTTGTAAACCTTAGTTCACAATTTTAAAACAGTGTTTTTATAGATAAATTATGATCTTAATTTAAGATCCCACTGGCTTAGTTACAAAAACACATAAATATTTTATATATATTTTTTTTAAATTTTAAGCTTTAAAGCTTAAGTAAATTTTTTACTTACGGACGGAAGGACAGACCTTAATACATGCAGTAGGATACTTATATTTAAATCTAAATTCATAATTTGAAAATTATATTAACATTAAATTATGGTTATAACAGATTTTTATTATTGAAAATATACCATAATATACCCCAGTCAAATAATTATATGTGCATACCTATAAAGTAATTTATTTTCTTCAAAAATAGGATTTTCAAATTCAAATCTTTTTTATACCTTTAATGTTTATTAGAGCTTTATAAGTCAAATGAAAAATTTATTTCTATTGTGTATTTTGTGGCAAAATTTAATTGATTTTAAAATTGTTCATAGAAAATAATTATATGTGCACGACAAGAATTTTATAAAAATCCTTTATTTAAATAAAGTTAATTTTCAATATTCATGAAAGTTGTTAAGGAATTGTGTTATCCTAATATAACGTTACCAGATGCATCCTTCGTTATACCGATTCGTCCTTTTTCCTTTACATATATATAGGTCAAAACTGTAGTATACGTATACAAAATCAATTTGAAACATTTGATATTGTCATATAGCTCTGAATCTAAATATATCTCAGCATACAGTATTCTTTGGAAATCCTTATGTCATGAAGGTCTGAGGATCATTACTGGTCGCTGCAGAAATATAATATTTTGTGACATAAAAACCGATTTTGAGGCCCGATATAGTAACATCGTCACATTAATTTACTGAAAAATCTAATTTTTGTAGAAAATTCATCAACGAAGCTATTGGATTTTTTGTCCAGTAAATTAATGTTGTGCTGTGAATTAATTTAGCTACGTCCAATAAATATTTTTAACTTCTATCCAGAACTAAAATTGACTTATATTATGTGCGATTCGACACTATGATTACGCTTCAAGCATGTCTTTTATAGACGTCGAATACCCATGTAATATTTATGATAAACACTTGGATAATTTAAATATAATATTTTTCGTCCCTTATGCACATGAACTCATGGTGTAATTAAAGTTTTTAACCAAAAAATTATATTTATCATAAAATCCTGCGTGTGGATTTTTGTACCGCTCTATTAGTTATGTTTTTGCCACCCAAAGGTCATAATTTTAAACTAAAACCTCTTATTATTTTATGCTCACGTCCAATTATTAAAACCCGTTCATTTGGCCGTTATTTTTCTGTAACACATGTTGTTTTTCTTCGAAAAATTTCCTTAAGCCCCGATAATCAGCAATAGATTATGGTTTACCGCTCCTAGAATGACAGCAATTTCTCAGATTTTTTGAAAATTTTCAACAGTATTATGATAATTTTCTGTATACACCATTTTTTGGAATTTTACATAAATTGTCGTCTTACTTTAATAATTTCAGCACTTCAAATGACAGTTCATGACCTGGTGACATATTTTGACTATAAATTAAAAAAAAATAAAAAAAAAAATTTTGGTATTTTAGGTCTAATCATTTTAAATATTCCCCAAATAACATTAATTTTAACTTTAATTGGTTAAACGATTCAAACTGTGGACTTCATGTCAGTCTGTTGAATAAAATTTTCAATTTGCACATATAATTATTTTCTATTAAAATTTAGAGAATGATATGTTTATTTTAACGGTACTATAAACACAATGCCAAGAGGAACCTAAAATTTTGCAAATAGGGACATTAGGTAAGAATGAAAAAAATTGTAAACCAAAGAAATGTATATTACTCTTGGAATATATAAAAACCAGAAAACAAATATTGCACATATAATTATTTGGCAGAGGTATATACAAAATTGAAGGTTTTAAAGCTTAATTAAATTATCTTTATTTTTATTTTTTTACTTACGGACGGAAGGACAGACATTAATACAAGCGGAAAAAGTCTATATTTATCCAAATTTTTAGTAAAAACCATTTTTTAGAGCCTAAATTATGGCTATAAAAGATCTTAATTTAAAATTCCACTTGCTTAGTTAAAAAGTTAATATTTAGCAAAATGTTTTAAAACTTACTAAAGTTAACTTTAATTAATTACATACAGAAGGACAGACATTAATACAGGCGATAGAAAATCTATATTTTAAACCAAACTGGTGGATGAGAAATATCCTATTTAATGTTTAAATTATGGCTATAAAAGATTTAAAATTAATGTCTATTTTTAGTATAAAAATACCATATTAAAGCAAAATGAGTTTTAAAACTTAATTAAAATAATTTTAATTCTTTACGCATGGACAGAAGGACAGACGTTAATACAAGTAGTAGAAGTAATTGAAAAACATTTTGGTAATTGAAAAACGTTTTTTTAAAGACTAAATTAAATAAATATAAGAGATCTCGATATAATATCAAACATGCTTAGTAAAAATGGAAATATTTATTAAAATTAAATGTTTTAAAGCTTATTAAAATTAAATTTTATTTTTTACTTACAGACAGAAGGACAGATGTTAATACAAGCGGAAGAAACTTATATTTGCCCAAATAGGTAGAAAAAAACTATTTTAAGCCTAAATTATGGCTATAACAGATCTTAATTTAAGTTAACACTAATGCTTAATTAAACAAAGTTCATATTTAGCAAAATTAAAAGTTTTAAAACTTAATTAAATTAACTCCATTTTTTTACTTACAGTTAGAGGGACAGGCGTTAATACAAGTAAAAGAAACCCTACATTTGAATCCAACAAGAACTTTTTTAAGGTTAAAACTATGGCTATAAGTGATCTGAATTTAAAATTCCACTTAATTAAATTAACTCCAATTCTTTACTTGCGGACAGAAGGACTGACATCAATACAGGTAATAGAAATCGTATATTTAAGTCCAAAAATGTTTTTTAAGGTTTAAACTAAGACTATTAGAGTTCTGAATTTAAAATCTGACTTATTTAATTCAAAAAGTTCAAAAATTAGCAAAATTAAAAGTTTTAGAACTTAACTAAATAAACTCCAATTTTTTCCAAAATAAACTTTAATTCTTTACTTACGGACGGAAGGACAGACGTTAATACAAGCAGAAGAATATCTTTAGTTAAATATAATTTAGCAATTTTGAAACTCCCTTTTAAAGGCTAAATCATAGTTGTAATGATTTAAGAATTAGTGATTTAAAACCAATTTAAATTTACTACATTTAACTTATATACTAAATTTTAAACTTAATTAATTAACTTTTTCAACTTACTGCACCCAAAAGGGAAAGAAGGGCATTATTATTTTCACAAACAATGAAGGTAAAATATCAGCCAATAATATAGCCCCTGTAGAAACTATATGACATTCACGACCATTTCCCCCCTCATTGTCATTGGAAGGAGTGTCCTAGAAAATAATTTGTTTAAATTAATATCTCAAGATTGTTTATTCAAAATATATTTACATCATTATGAAATTGTCCTATAATATCATGAGCAGCACTTAACATCACCACATAACCATAATTATTACATAGACCCAAAATCCAATATGAGGTCAAATCACGCCATAAACTTTTATCTCGACGCAAATTGTGAGGATCTACAGGTGGTGCCACCACCACTTCTTGACTTGTGGAAGCCATATTAGGCGAAGGAGGAATAGGAAGATTGAAAGCTGTAAAAAGGGAAATTAGTTATTATTATTTTTATTAATTTACAAAATTTCTTTTTAATTTAAAAACAATATTTTTTTAATTACAAAAGTCACGTTTTTGTCTTTAAATACCTTTATTGTTTTTAAATAGCAAAATATAAATATTTATTTTATCTTAATTGTTGTATTTACATTAATATTCATTTATCTTTAAAGAAACAAATAACGTGAGATTTTTAGCAGAGCGAAACTGTTAAACTCATTTTAGAATTTAAAGCAAATTTTCAACTTTTTATTTTACGTCAGATTTGTTAATAAAAATTATGAATTTTTATTAGCAAATGATTGAATAAAAAAAAATAATAAAATCATCACACTAAATTTTTAAGTAAATAATTAAAATGCATAACACATTTAACTAAAAAAGAATAATGACCTTCAAGCAGTAGAACAAAATATTGGAAATATTTTTTTTTTTGTTATTTAATAAAAAGTGGCTTTCAAAATATCAAAAAATAAATAACTGCTGACTTTTTTCAAATTAGTTCAAACGTAATTTTAAGTGAATCCCCTAAAAAAAACTATAATGACAACAAAATTAAACTATTATTTTTAAGGTTTATTTTTGTTTAGTGCAAAAAATTTAAGTCAAAATGATTTTAATTACAAATTATTTGATTTAACGGAAGTCATTTAACGATTAACTAAAAAATACTAATAAAAAGGTCGTTTATACAATTTTACTTAAAAAAAATAAAAACATTATTAAAAAATAGCGGGTGTTTAGAATTTTTAATTAGTTTTTTTTTTTTTAACTAAAACCAAAAAGTGTCTTTAATGTCAAGTTTAAGGTTTTTAATCAGAAATTGTGGGGACATTTTAATAAATAAATTCATTAATAACTTCTAAACTATTTGAGGAACTAAAAAATAATGTAGATAAAAATTATATAGTAGGATCTTAGCTTTCAAAAAATTATAGTTATTAATACCCTGTTTTAATATAGTACAAGCCACAGGGTGTTTGGTTTCTCGTTACACTGGGGAGAGAATTATAAACAAATTTAATTTAATATAACTTCTAAACTATTTGAGGAATTAAAAAATAATGCAAATAAAAATGATAGAGTAAGACCTAAGCTTTACAAAAATTATAATTATAAACACCCTGTTTTAATATAGTACAAGCCACAGGGTGTTAAATTGTATTTGGTTTTTTTATTGAAAGAATTTTTCAATTAAAATTTTTTAAAAAATAAAATAATAATAAAAACACCATGGTGGGACACTAAAGAGTGCTGACTACAAAATGCATTCCATTCTGCCGAGTGTCCAATAAACTTTTACAATGTATTCTTCTAATTAATATAATTGAACTCGAGCCTGAATAATTTTCAAAAAAATAATAATAATAATTTTGAAAATGTTTAAAAAATTAATTAAAATAAAAATATTAACCGGATTGAAGAATTTTAATATGAAATGTATAAACCAAGACCTCAGTTTACAGAAAATATTTATTATAGTTATCCTGTGAAAACAAAATCTATGTTACAGGATGTTAAAGTTTATCAGCTCTTATTAAAATAATTTTGTAATTAAAATTTCAGTTATAAAATTTAGAATTGTTTAAAACATTGAAAATTTTAAGCGGTTTTAAAATTTTTTTATAAATAAATTAGAGAGAAGGACCCAGATTTTTAGAATATAATTTTTATAGGCATCCTGCTTACCTGAAAGCTAAGCTACAGGTGTTAAAGTTTACTAAAAATAATTAAAGGAACATTTCTATTATGAAATATAAAAGTGTTGAAAACATTACAATTTTAATAAGATTGATAAATTTTGTATAAGAAAACAGTAGAGCAGGATCCAGGCTTTCAGAAAATAATAACCGTAAATAGCCCGTTTAAACTTAAGTTGAGCTACAGGGTTTTAAATTTAACTTTAATAGTACGAAATATTCAGTTATAAAATTGTACATGATTTTAAGTAAATTAAAATATTAATACGATTAAAAAACTTTGTATATAAAAATTATAAAGCATCAACTTAGCTTTCCGAATATAGTTTTTAAAATCACTTTGTTTATAAGGAAGTTAAGCTACAGGGTGTTAAATTTGACTAATTCTAATTGAAACTATTTTGAGTTATGAAATCTTACAAGTGTTTAACTAATTTAAACTTTGATTGGAATAAAGAATTTTATATATGGAAATCACAAAACTGGAGCTAGGCTTTCAAAAAAATAATAATCATAAGCACCCTGTTAAAATTTAAATAGAGCTACAGAGAGCTAAATTTGACTCTTATGAAACTAAATATTCAATTATAAAATTTTAAAATGTTTAAAAATTTGAAATATGTATCTGATTTAAAAATTGTGTATAAAAAGTTTATAGAACAAGACATCAGTTTTAAAAAATAAAAACTAAAAGCAACGTGTTAAAATACAAACGCAGCTACAGGGTATTAAATTTGAGAAACTTAAAAATAAATTTTCAATTATAAAAATTTTTCAAGTTTTTAAATAAATTAAAGTACGATAAAAAAAAAATAACATTGCATACAAAAATTGTAGAGCTTGATCCAAATATTCAAAATATAGTTTTTATAAGCACCCTGTTTATAAAGTTCACTAACTCTAAATTATATTATTTTCAATTATAAAATGTAGTTATAATATATAGTCTTTAACTTACTTAAATGTTAACCAATTTGAAAAATTTTGTATATAATAACTATAGGGCAGGATCCAGGCTTATAGATAATACAAACTGAGGTACAGGGTGTCAAAGTTTACCTTAACATAAAGAAATATTCAATTATAAAATTTTAAAATGTTAAAAAAAAATTCAAAAGTTTTGTCTGGATTTAAAATTTTTTATACACATTTATGGAGCATAATCTCAGCTTTTAGAAAATATACATTATAATCACCCTGTTAAAATACAAAAGGAGTAACAGGATATTAAAGTTGAATACTTAACCCTAGCTCTGGCACCAAATTTTTTCTACGAATTCTGGCACTATTTACATTTGTAATAGAGTATACAAAAAACCGACTTTTTTAGAAAACCGGTTTTCGGTTAAACCGAAAAATTTCTTTTCAAAAAAAAAAAAAAAAAAAAAAAAAAACCGGTTGTCCGGTTTTGTACTCTTCAAAAAACCGATTAACCGGTTTTTAATCATTTAAAAACTAACTTTAGAAAATATTTTTTAATTGATTTTGTAAAAGATTAGAAAACTAAATATTTAAAATTGAATAAACGGAAAATATTTCCATACCGTTTTAGCAAGATTTGAATTAACAATAAAAGAATGAATTCTTTATGAACGGTTTTCGGTTACGGTTTTGGATACTCTAATTTGTTCATATGTTCCCAAAAAGAACAAGGCCGTAATTTGTTTTGTCCACAAGGTCGAATAATGACACAATATCTGATATTAAGAAAGAAAAAAAAAATCATATAGTTTTACAACCTGAAAAAAGGAGGGGTTGATGTTATAGACCACATGTTAACTGAATATTCAACGTAACAGAAAACGAACCGCTGGCCACTGGCACTTTTTTATAGTATGTTATTATCATAGAATAGAACTAGAAGTTTATGTGAGAGCCACCCTATACTAAATTTTCAAAAAATTTACTCATTTTTTTGAAAATACAAAAACAAAATATATGTGACTACATGTATTTTGTTTTTGTATGAATTAGGTTTCTGACAATTGAATTAGGTTTTTTTCTCTCACATAAATATCTAGTTGTTAATCTATGGTTATTATATTCAGAAAATAATCCATCCAAGTTTAAATCCAAGAAATAATATTTTTTCTGTTAAAATAGGTGGTCGTCGTCTGTTTCTTCAAGAATTAGGAGAGCCATTAAGTAAGCCAATGATTTTGAAAAGAGCACAAATTCCACGAGTCCTATCATACTTTCAAAAAGGAATGCAATCGAATGCATTATGGGTGTTTCTATCAAATCAATAATTCAACTAAAGATTTTGTTCCAGATAAAGACGACTGTGGACATTCAAAAGTAAAGGGGGCTTGCTATCGAGAGAACAATAAAAGAAAATGCTCGACTCGAAAGGCATGCGGCCTCTGAAAAAAAAACCTGTTTGAATTGAGCATAGTAAAGTCCAAACTAAATGCAACCAATGCCTAAAAGACTAAATTATTTTTTTTATTCGCTTACTAGTTGTCTATCTTTGTAAAAAAAACAATAAAATGTTTTTTTTTAATTTTTTTTTTTACAAATATTAAAATGTTTTTTTAATTATTTTAACTTTATTTTTATTTTTTAAAAATTAATTCCAACATTGTTTTTTAAAAAAACAAATTATTTTTTCAATAATAATTTTTAATAAAAAAAAAAAAAAAAAAATATTAAAAAAAATAATTCTTTATACAAAAATTTTCTTTTAATATTTTAATTTTTTCTTTAAAATTGTTCAATTATTATTTTTGAAAATTCGAATTCTTTAATTTTTTAATTCTTAACTTTTTATAAATTTATATACATATATATTTTTTAATGTTTATCGCAAAATTTTCAAATTTTTATTTATTATTTTCAATATTTCTCTAAGCTTGAAAAAATATTAATAATTTGTTTCTATTAGTTTAGTTTTTTATTATATTTTTTACTTTTTGTTTTATTATTTTCAACAATAATTTTGATTCATTTCCTTTTTTTTATATTTTATTGTAAATTTTTATGTTCATTTTTATTATTATTTTTTGTTATTTTTCTAAATTTTTTTTTTTTTTTTTATTATATATCTTTTTATATTTTATTATAAATTTGCTTCATTTTTTTTATACAAGACCTAATTTTGCTTTATTTTGAAGGTTACAATTTTTATTTTACACGCATTTATTTCCATTGTATTTCATAAAAGATATAGCAATAAAACAATTAAAACAATAAATTCAGAGTCTGTTTAGACTTTAAACATTATTTCTTATCACTCACTTGATTTAGTTGTATATAATTTATTTTTTTTTAAACACTTGTTTTGTTTTTAAAAACAATTTAATTTTTTTTTAAAACATATATAGTAATTTGGAAGCAATTAAATTTTTAAATTAAAATATTTAACGCTTTTAAGCGTTAATGCACTATTTAAGACCTAATTTTGAATTTTCGCTATTTTCAAAAATATATATTTTTCTCTTGCTGTGTTGAACACACAACAATCCGTAACGAGTCACAAATTATAACTGAACAAAAATTGTTATTAATTATATTTTAATTTAAAAAAGACAACTAGAGAATGAAATGAAAAAATGAGAAAAAAATTATAAAGATCTCTTGCTTAATTTGTCTCTCTCTCAAAAATTAAAATTACTCACGCTTTACTTTATCTGTAAATAAATTACTTTGAAATTAATTAAGGTCTAAATTATAATAAAAAATAATTAAGATTATTATTATTATTATTTAAGGTCTAAATTATAATAAAAAATAATTAAGATTATTATTATTATTATTTAATAAAACTAGATTTTTATAGATTTATTTATTAAGAATTTTCAATATTTTTTGAAAATATTAAAAACTTTTAAAAGAAACTTAAAATAATTTAATTCAAATTCTTAAATCATTTATTACTCTCAATATTATTGTTTGTTTATTTACGCACTCTTTTTAGGGGGTCAAACTTTGTTTGGTTTTATTTCATTATTTCTTTATGAAGAACTAGTGAGAGAGAGAGAGAGAGAGTGAGAGTTTTAAAGAAAACGGTTATTTATTTTGTAAACAAAGAATCATTTTTGTAAATCCCTATAGTTGTAATAAGCGGGTTTTTTGAACTCTCTGTTATTGTTTATCTCTGTTGATGTTGTTGTTATTTTCTTTGCTTTCTACCTGCAATTACACAAACCCTCATCTGAGTGTTAGTATGTACATACATATATACTACATACATATGTATTTTTTAAGTTGGCTTATATTTTAAAAACGAGTACATAGATTATAACATAGATATGAAGTTCCGTTGTCAGAAACCTAAGTCGGTTGTCAAAAAAACCTAAGTCTAAGAATGTATTAGTAAAAAATTGTATTGAAAACAAAAACAATTGTAGTACGTGTGCCTTTTTTGAGTAATTTTTTTCAATTGAGTTTTTTTAAGCTTCATATCTATGTAATAATCTATGAACGAGTATTTCTTTATTCAGAGTTGTTATTATCTTACACTCAAAGAAATTTATTTAATAATTTGAAGTATTTTCTTTGTGTTTTCTTTTAAATCTTATCTGTTTTGTAACACTTGAATAGGAAATTTTTTAGATAGTCTTGTTATACTATAATAAACAAAGTTCTATTATTTTTTTTCTTTTTAACAGAAAAAAAAGATTGATTAATTAATTAATTAATTTATAATAACAACTTAATAAAAAAAAAGATTAAATTCAATCTATAATAAAAATAACAATTTTCTTAAAATTAAATTAAAAGCTATTAAATGTTAATAAAAGATTTAAATTGTTATCGGTCATGATAAAATTAATAAAATATTTTAAACATTAATTTTTGAGCAATAATAAAATTAGTATTTATCAGCATTTTTAAGCTGATATTAAAGAGACTAAAATTCATATTTTAATAAATTTAAAAAAAAAATTTCTTGGTTACTAATAAAATTTCTAGACTTTATGGTTATACTTTAAGGAAAATTAATAGTTTTTTAATGAAATAATCTAATCTTTTAATAAAACTATTTTTTTATTGCAAGTAAAACAACAATTTTAAATAAAAACAATTACAATTAGTAAATAAAGTATTTTGTTATTAAAAAAATTTTTAACTTAAATGAAATGACGCTTCTGAAGGGCCCTGATAACTTAGATACAAATATGATATACATACATTTCTAAATACAGTGGAAGCTCAATTTTCGCGACTAATTAAAAACCAGACCTGAAATTTTATGGAAAAATTTTATGTAATTTTTAAATTTAGAATTGTTTTTATTGATATACAGTGACGCTCATCTGAATACAACATAAATGTTATTCAGATTTTCCGGTTTCCCTCTCAAAATTCATAAGAGTATTTAAAGTTTTTATAGTTTCAGTTTGATGTTAACATTAATGTCTTTCATTTAGATTAATCAAAGCATTTTTAAAGATTGCTTTTATAAATTTATTAAAGTTAATATAACTCCTTTAATAAATAGCGATTTTTTAGCTCATCAGAATACGACTATAAGTACAAAATTTCGTTGTCGTACATGCTTTGTTGAAGAAATATCAGCACCCCCCATCTTTTTGATGGTGGGTATAAAAAAAATATTCATTACAATGCTTTGTATAAATGTTTGTGTGTGTATTTATATTATTAACAGATTTTTTAGTTTTAACTCGGTTGTTTATGAACGAATTTGATTGATTCAAAAAATCGAAATTTTATAAAAACATTTATGACCGATCTATATAAAAATAAAAATTTGAAGCTTAAGCAAGGGCTTGAAAAGATAAAAAATGCGTTTTGTCCGATATCTCAGTTATTATTGAACCGATTTAAATACTTTTTCAGGACAAAAATTCAGAAAAAAAGTGTCCGAACCTTCTTTGCAAAAACAAAGTCCCTAGTATATACAGAGGCTTCAGAAACTAGAAAACCGGTTCTAGAAACCAGTTTTTAAGCATATCTCCGCAATGTAAGAACCGATCTTGCTGAATTTCAATAGCACAATTCTCGAAAGGATTTTCGATCGTTTCATATATATATTATATATGCCAGTTATCGGTGGGCTTCATAAACGCCATTTCAACCGACACACGGACGGGCGGACGGATGGACATGGTCCTATCGTCATCATTTCTTACAGGGATCCCGAAAATATAAACTTTTTTGCTCTACGACGAAAATTGTGGAAATTACAAACGGAATGACACTTATATATACCCTTTACACCTGTGGTGAAGGGTATAAAAATTAAGTCGATTAAAAATAAGAAAATAAAACGACAAAAAATCTGCTGATTTCATTCTGCACTGTCCGTCTCAACATGGGAGAAAGGTACTGCTGGACATACTAGTTTTTTCTTAAAATTATATTTTGATTTCAATTTAATAACTACTTTTTTAACTATTCTCCAATTTTCTTTAAAATTTTAGCAAAAAAACTATTATTTTTATTATTTTCTTTTTGAACATTTATTTTAGGTATTTTAACACCCATTTATGTTTTCTTTTAGTTTCTTCAAGTGCTTGTCACAAAACGTTGTTTCATAATTTAATATTTATCACTTTTTTGGGGTTTTAAGATTTATTATATTTTGGCCAAATGCGTTAAAAGGGTCTTTATCTCCGCAAGAATAATCAGATTTTATGACAATTATTATTAGGCAGTTTTCGAGATAATTTAATAAATATTTAAAAGACGAAAGTCAGATAAGAAAGAATTTTTTTAAAGCAGCAATAAAATGTTGGACATAAAAATACAGTGTATGAGAAAAGTAGAAGAATAAACTTAAAATTTAAATAGTATTTTTGAACTTAAAGAGGATACATTTTTTAAATTATTAGAAAAATTATTTATTTATTTTTTTTTTTTATAAAAAATACCAAAACGAATATTTGTTAAAAAAAAAAAAAAAAAAACAGAAAATATTCTAAGTAGATAACTGATTTTAAAAATTTTGTTTTAAAAATATTATTCCCAATAGATTTTTTTTTTAAATATTTAAAAACTTGTAATTTATTTAATTTTATTACTACAATTTAAGTTTCATTCATTTCCTTGTTCAATAAAAAGAACCCACGATAAGAAAAATCTATTTTAAAATCTTGTATGTACTTTAAACACCAAACTTTTTATTAAGCAATTTAATCAATCAACCAATCAATTTATTTCAGACTAAGTAAAACACCATAGAATTGAACCCAATAAAAAAATATAAAAACGTGCTGGCAAAAATCACGCGATTTTTTTATTATAACAATTAATGTTGCAAACACACCCATTTTAAATTGTTTTAAAATTTAAAGAACATTCAAATTTTTAAATAATTTAGCGAATCATTAATTTAAATTCATTTATTGGTGCTAAAAAGAAAAAAAAAATCTGCATTTAATAGTTAATTTATTGAAGAAAAATATTTCAATTTTTATTTAAATTAAATTGCATCATAATGCCTATAAAATATGGAAAATTTTTTAATAAACTGTCCTTATAAATAAAAATTCTATAATAGATCTCGTCAAAACTATTAAATGTTTAAAAAAAAAAAATTTTTTTTTAGTTATATTTTTATTTTCTTATAAATTTGCGTAAATTCTGTGATTTAATTTATTTGTTTTTTAGTGTCACCAATTTACTATGTATAGTTAGCAACAATCACTTGTTGCTGAGGCTGAAAAACATGGTGCAAAAATAAGAAAAATACCCGCTGTCTGTAAATTACCAATTGTTTTTAATTATTTGTTATTGAACAAGTCTTTGGTAAAAATAAACAGATTTAATGAAATAAAAAGAATATATATATATGTTATTTACTTAAACGCGTGCCTTTAAACGTTTTAAATAAAATGCGGGAAAATTTTTGTTGAAGAACATTATCAGGGAAATATATTTTATTTATCACGAAAAAGAGCCAAAGGTCAAGCATATTGAAAAGTACCCTTTAAAAACATAAATTTCGTTGTAATTAGAAAAAAAAAAAAATAGCTAATTTAAATAAAAATCGACCCAGGGTAATTAAAAAACTATCAAATACTCATTATTTGTCTCTATTAAACTAAAATTTTCTTTTAGTAATGTAAACAAAAGAACACAAATGCATAAACACTAGTAAAAATTATCATTTTCTTTTACAAATGTAAACAAAAAAACACCTAAGCTTAAACACATACTAAATAATCTCCAAATAAAGATCTCATTTACAAATGTAAACAAAAATCTCCATTATAAACAAAGTTCTCCCTTTAAAAATGTAAACAAAGAAACATAAACACACAAACCCTTATAACATTTGGTTTAAACCAGGGCCTGCCACTCTGAGAACGCATTTTATTAACATTATTTTTTTATTACATATTTTGTATTTTAAACATGAAAAACCTAAGAGAACGTCCGCACATGTGCGCCCCTTAGGCAAGCACTGGTCTAAACTCGATGTTTACTTGTCCATTATAAATGTAAACAAAGAACACACACTTAATAACTAGATTAATCTCCCAATAAAGTTCTCATTTGCAAATGTAAACAAATATTTAAAAAAATCTCCTTTATAAACAAAGTTCTTCTTTAAAAAAAAGTAAACAAAGGAACATAAACACACAAACACTAATAAAAATCCTTTGCAAATGTAAACAAAAGAAAACACTCATACGCACCAATCTCTCATTAAATTAAGCTCTCCTTTAGAAATGTAAACAAACAGCCTTAAAATCTTCAAATGTAAATAAAAGTAAATAAACACCTACGCATAAACACATGTTAGTTAACAGCAAATTAATTTTTTGTTATTAAAATAATAATAACAAATGTAAACAAAAGGAAACTCTCATACGCACCAATCTCTCATTTGATGAAACTCTCCTTTAGCAAGGTAAACAAGTGAACATAAACAACTGAACACTAATAAAAACAGGCTTAAAATCTCCAAATGTAAACAAAAGCAAACACCTACAACAAAATACATGTTAATATTAGCAGGTTAATTTAACTTTAAATGAATTTCTTTATATCTAAATAACTTTTAGAATACTTAAAGGAATATTATAAGATTTGGACAATTAGTAGATTAAAATTTAAGCTTTCTTTTAGTTTTATTCAAAAATATCTAACTCAAACACAAAATGAGCTATAAGGCTCCAAAACTGATAGAAAGTTTTTTAAGGTATACCAATCTAAATTTGTTTATAAGTCCATAAATTTTTAACAAATTAAAAAACAAAATTATTTTAAGATGTTACAGGAGAACTTAAGTTTATATAAAATTATTATATTAACTATCTGTCTCTCTTTGACGAACGATAAAGGAGTCTAAATTGTTTGTAAGATTTGGATTAAAAAAAAATTATATCTACTAAATTTTCGTTATTTAACAAAATACTTTGATGCGTATTTATCTTCACATTAAAAAAATTATATAAAAATTAGAAAAAAAAAAAATAAAACAATTTTTTTGAAAAGATTATCAAAACAAAGTGTTTTAAACAATAAATTTGGAATTTTTTTATATTTTATTAAATTTAATTTATTCATTTAATATAAAAACTTTTCTAATTTTTATAATTTATAATTGATTTAATAATTCCATTAAGTTTTCTTTAAATTTCAAATAAAAAATCAAAAAATTTTTCAAATGTTTCTTATTTCGAATAAAAAAATAAAATGAATTTGACATTTTTTTTCTTGTATTAGTAAAACGGGTTTTAATCTCATTAAAAAAGTTTAATTGAATTCTAATAGATTCTTGACCATATGTATTTTTTTCATTTGCATTCTTTAGTCTAAGTACAGCTATACATTTTTTCTCTTGAAAAAAAGATGTTTAAAAATAACAACTTTATTAAACCACAATTATTATTATTTTTAAATAAAAATCTTTTTATATCGTTAATTTTTTCCCAACCAAATCAATTTATTTTTATTTAAAAAAAATATACATCTGTAAATTAAAGATAAACTTTTGTCTTTGTTGTAAAGTTTTAAGACCTTAACAACTTTCTCCACAAAAAAAAAAAAAAAAAAAAAAAAAAACTTAATTGCAAATACATTTTAGCAATTACGTACCTTTTGGCCATTGTCAATTACCACCCTTAAAAAAGCCGCAATGCTTAAATTTACATGGATTTTTATAAAGTTTTTATTTCACCTATAAAACTTGAGGCATTATAAAAAGTTTATTGAAAGGGAGGTAACATTCTGGAAAAAAAAAATAATAAAATTAAATTAGAAATTTATTTATAAAAATTAAATTTTTCCTAAATGACTTAAAATAAAAAAAAAATTAAATAATATCTATGTAATGCTTTCATAGTTTCAAAAAAAATTTTATAAGATAATGCATAACAACCATTAAATCAAATAAAAGTCATTAAACTGTCAGTTTTATCAATATGTTTAACACAATTCTAAAAATATTATTTATTATTGAAAAATAACAAACAATAAAAAAGACATGCAGTTAATCAATATAAATGTTTTTATATGAACATATTTTTTATCTTTTTGCTATATAAAAATAATACTAAAGGTATTCACCTCAGAAATTCCAACTTTGCTAGACCTTTGCAAAGTAAGTTGTGCAAAATTTATTCTATGTGGTTGTTGTTGTGTTTACAGAAATCGATGCAAATTTTCTACTTTGCAAGGGACTTGCAAAAAAAGATTTAATTACTTTTTACTAAAATTTTAAGATTATAATGATTTTATTTCAATTCTTCTCGCAATAAAATAATGTTAAATGAACATTACTTACAGTGGTGGCCACGAATTTAAGACACGACATTTCACTTATATATTTCTGATAATTTTTACATCTTATCGAACAAATTTTAGATCCATGTTATTTTTTAAAGATCCTAGTAATGTTATGAAAAAAAATCAACAATATTTTGTTACCTATATTTAGTTTCCAATTTTTATTTACATATTATACAGATTAATACAAGTTTAAGCCTGGTCATGAATTTAGGACATAGGCAAAATAAAAGTTAATTCACAAAAGTAAAGCTCAGCTTCATAAAACAATATTAGTATTTGGTGGGAAATCCTTTATTTTGAATCACAGCAGCGCATCTCCTGGGTAAACTTTCAACTAAGGCCATACAGCGCTCCTTTGGAATGGCATACCAAGCCTTTTGAATTTCTTCCCATAAATCAGTCAAATTTTTTGGCTTTACTGCTCGTACATGCTCCTCAATATCATTCCACAAGTTCTCAATTGGATTGAGATCCGGGGATTGAGCTGGCCATTTCAGAACTGTGATATTATTTTCCTCTAAGCAACTCTTCACTAGGCGTGAAGTGTGCTTAGGGTCATTATCATGCATAAATTTCCACATTAGAGGCATGTTGTCTTCAGCGAATGGTATCATGATGCTTGTCAGTATGTTTTTGTAAATATGCTGGTCCATTTTATTGATAATCTTCTGAATGGGACCTACACCATGCCAGGAAAATGCTGCCCACACCATGACATTTCCACCACCATGCTTAACCGTTTTAAGGGTGTACTTTGGGTGATGCTCCAGGTTTGGAGGACGCCATACGTACTGTTTTCCATCAGAACCAAAGCGACAAAACTTGGACTCGTCGCTCCAAAGTATATTTTTCCAAAATGTCATCGGCTTATTGAGATTTTCTCTTGAAAACGCTAGTCGGGATTTAATATTTTTTTTGACACAAGTGGTTTACGTTGTGCAATACACCCACGTAAGTTCTTCTCATTCAGACGTCTTCTTATTGTCCTGGACGATATATTAATACCAAAATCCGATGAAATCTCATTTTTAATTTTACTTGAGCTCTTGAAAGGATCTTTAGCAGCTGATTTATAAATTAAGCTATCCTCCCTGGGTGTAGTTTTTCGGGCTCTAGGGTGCTGTTTGACATTTTTGGTAGTGCCATGTTGCTTGATGTGTTCCAGTGCATTGTAAATCTTGGATCTGGAACATTTTAGTAGCTTGGAAATTTCCATTACTGTTTTTCCATCAGTATTCATTTGTTGGATCAATTTTCGCTCGGCATCCGAACTCCAAGTACCTCTGGCCATTTCTAACTAAATATTTTGATGTATTCTAACATTAAATGGAATAAAACATTCATTACTTACCTTTTAGCTTCAAAAAACACCAAAAAATCACTTAAAAACCAAATATTTCTTATATGTTTTAAATTCGTGACCAGCTTCAAAAGCACGTTTTTACGAAAATATAATAAAAACAGCAACAAAATGTATACACAAACAAAACCAAATAACGGTAATTGATCTTAACATTACAGGGTACACTGAAAAATTAACAAAATCTAATTTTATATTGCAGGGTTGTAATAATTATCACAACTTAGTTCGTTACATGTCGTGTCTTAAATTCGTGGCCACCACTGTATTTAACTTTTTTTCTCACTTAAACCAAGTTCTCTTACTTAAATAGTTTAATCTGCTAAATATCTTCTCATTTGCCATTATAAACCAAATAAATTATATACACAAACTCAATATATCTAGTTAATTCCTTATTAAATTGTATCTCTTCTTTAGAAATGTAAACAAATGAACATATTCACACAAACTCTTTGTTTAATTACCAAATTATGTTCTCCTTTGTACATATAAACAAATTACTACACATCTTCACACATGTATAACATTACCACTTTCTCCTTAATATGTTAAGCTGTTCTTAATAAATGTAAACAAATGATCACATACAAACATACACTAATAAAAATAGGCTTAATTACAAAATTAAGAAATGTAAACAAATAGGCACATACGCTTAAACCCATAGTAATTAGATTAATACTTTCTCCCTATTAAATTATGCTCTCCTTAAGAAATGTAAACAAAAAGACACATAGACACAAACCTATGTAAATGAAAGTAAGTAAAATTTCTCCTTAACATAAATGTAAACAAATAAAATATATGCAAACTCACACGTATGAAAACAGGTTGGAGTACCAAAATAAGTTTAAGAAATGTAAATAAATTACGAAAACATACATTAAAACACATGTTAATAATAATGTTAAATAAAAGAAAACAAAATTACTCCTTTTAATAGGTTCTCAGGTGGTTTTGAATTACTCTTGCTCAATTGAATGAAATTGTTTTTGTTTTTTAATTGTTTTGTTAAGAAAAATGCAATTGTTATACAAATGTTCAGTATGGTGGCTTTTTCTTTATATCCGTTTCCTGTAACTGCTTTAAAATTCGTTGTTAACCTTAAAATGTTCGTGTTGTTAAAACAAATGCTTTTTGTGAGTTTAATGTTTGTTATAGAATTTATTTGTATTTTATACGGTTTCACCATGTAATATTTTTTTTAAGGCAGAGAGATGACAATTTTTTCTGGAGGTTTCGCATTTGAATAAATGCAAATGAGTTTTAAAAAAAGTGTAAATGTAAAGATTATGATAAACTTAGAAGTGGTAAAAAATTTTAAGCCAAATAAAAAAATACAAACAAAAAATAAAATGAAACAAAAATTAAATAAAAAAGCAGAAATATAAGTAGAATATTTAACACAATTTGGTGGGAAATAAAAGATTTCAGGATTGAAGAATAAATTAAATGAAAGTAAAATCTGCAAAGGATTAAAATAAAAATTAAATTCAAATAAAATTTTAATTGGTTTTAAGCCTTAAAATTAAGCAAAATATTTATTATATTTTTAATTTAAATTGGAATGTTAAGTATTTGAACATAATTTGATATTGAAAAATTGAATATTAAATTCAAAAAGTATTGAAAAGTGAAATTGAAATAAATAAATGAATAAATTTCAATTTTAAACATAAAAAGTAATTTAAATTTATATTTTATCTGTTTTTGTATTTTAAATAAAACTATTTATTTATTTTATTTTTTTTATTTTTTAACTCAGTGCTTTAATGTGTTTTTAAAGAAATATTTTCACTACAAAGGTGCTATAAAGTCAAGTGCTTTTAATATTTATTTAAACTCAAATACATTTTTTAATTTATTTTTCTCTTTTTAATCTTCCCTCTCATCATTTTCGCCTCCCATTTTTAATTTCCTTTCAAATTTTTGCCACATGATCTCCAAGAACATTAAAATCACCACCAAAATATAGGCGGTAGCCAACATTATAAACAAGGGGGCAGTATATTCCAGGCCCACTTGCACCAAAAAACTGCTAGACAAATAACAATTCAAACGAGTCTTAACCCATTGACGATAGTAGCGGCTATAGACCCCTGACTCCATAATGCGTATTTGCCTAAAAAGGATAAGAATTTAAAATGGATCTTGATTTAAAATAAATGCGCTAAAATACTTTAATTTAACAATTTCCCTATAAGAAGAGTTCTTATGTAAATGTTGATAAAGAGCCTGTTCAGGACGGAATAAAACTTCATTTAAATCGCAAATTTCTTGGGCTGTATAAGAATTCTCAATTAAACCGTAACCAGAAAAGGACTCAATAACAAAAACAAAACCGGGATCAACACGAACACGATGTAAACCTTCCTCAACGCTCATCCAAACACTAGCAGGATTACGTTTAGATTCGATTTTATTGCGTACAAAGCGTTTGATTTCGGGCAGAGGGGAGATCTAAAAAAAATTATAGTTTAAGAGAAATTTTCTTTTTAATTTATATAACTTACATTTAAATACGTCTTTGTATAGGGTATAGGTTCCAATCCCACTTCCAAATTACTATCAGCCAACTGAGACATTGTCTTTATATTCGACTTCACTGGAGATCCCAATAATATCGAAACCACTATTGAAGTATAATAATTATACATAATAAAAGTCAATAGCGATAAAGTAAAAAAAGCTATACGTCCTCCCATGGAACTGGGTATTAAAAAACTCCCTTGATAACAGGCTGACCCAAAAGATATCAAACAAGTTGTTAGAAATGAAGGTACAAAACCCAAAACTGCTTTCATTTTATGAAATTCCACAAAGAATGTTAACCATAAGAGAATTGCTGTTAATAATAGAATGCAGCCAAAAAAGATCCAAACACGTACGGAAAATGGTTCAAGGAAAACATCACCTTGAATGCCAGCATTGCGAGGAGTACGAAACATACAAACCTGACGAAAGTTACCCAATTCCATCATGGCTTGAACGTATTTAAGACGATTTTTGCTGGACAGAAAAGGAGAAGAGGAGAGGTCAGCGGAATTGTCTATACCCAAGGCACCTACACAACCGCCTGTGTATTCGGTACGACTCCAGAGGTTGGTGAAATTGTAACGGAAGCTGGAAAGTAATTTAAAATTTGAATGAAAAATTTTATTCTAAATACATTTTCACTTTAAAATAAAAATTTATCAAAAATTTGCTTTAAATTTTAAATAATCGAAATCCTTCTTTAAATATTAAATTTAACGAAATTTTTTTTAATAAAATTTATCAGATTTCCTTCTCAATATTTCTCTTACTTGCACTCCAAATTCTCTTTTAAAATCATTAAATATTGAAAACCAAATTTGGCCACACCATCTAAATGTTTATCTTTCGTAGAACTTAAATGAGCCAATAATTCATTTTCCGGTGCTGTCAAGGGTATATAGGTGACCTTTGAAAATTCAAAACATTAACTACCAAAATAATATTTTTTATCTCAAAATTATCTACCCACCACTGTTGTTACTCTCATCGTTATATCTCTTAAATACCAACGATGTTCATATTTTAATCTCTCATGTAAAGAGGATAAATATTGTTTCACTTCACAGCCTCTCTCCCAGCATTTCACCTCTCGATCTTGTGTAACATTTAATTTACCACCCAAATAATAACCATTATTATAAACATCATATAAAATAAAAGAAGAATTTTTAATAGAATTAATTAAACTGTGATTGTTTATAACAAAAGTTAAATCAGCATCTACAGACATTTGAAAATCCTTAAAGAGAGTTTTAAATTTTACTAAATCCCCAGAGGAATCATAGATCAGCCAATGAAAATGTTGCTTAAATAATTTTTCATCACTGGCTTTTTGTAATATATTTATAGAATTTGTACAATTCATTTCAAAATATATAGCCACCAAGGGCTGATTGTGTATCAAAATGCGTCCTTCTAAGTCCCCCTCTAGATTAATATGATTTATAGGCCAAAATTGTATATATAAATTTTGCTGCATGGCCTGATCAATAAAATGTAATTGAGCTGCAATAGAATTTCAAAAAATATCTCTTAAAATATTTAAATAAGAATATTTTTTATCCAACTGCCTACTTTTCACATCCCAACAGTGTAGTATAATCGCCCATTTAATATGATTTTCTAAGAAATTATATAAAATGAGATTTATTAAAGAGAAATTGATCATTTTTTGAAGGAAAAAAATATTTTCTTTATAGAAACTTTAAATTTTAGCAATTGTTTCCAATTTTGTATTTCTTTATTTGTTTGCTATTTAATGTCACTTTTGATTTTTAACTAAATTAAGGACAAAACAAACATTGTCCTTTTATATGGTTTATTTGGTCATCAATAATTTATCCTTAATTAAATCACAGACTAGTCAATATTTGTTGATTGTTGACAAATTGATGACAGCTTAAATAAACAAAAGGATTTTTTTTAATAAATTATTTAGAAAAAAAGGAGCAAAATTATTATAGAGAAAATTTTCAATAAATTTATTACTTCAAAGGAATTTTCGATAAATTTGTTATAAAATTAACATTTTTCCTAAATTTTTTATTTAAAATAAATTTTCCATAAATTTATTATTCAAAGGAAATTTTCGATAAATTTGTTATCTAAAGGGAATTTTAGATCATTTTTTAATTTAAGGGAAATTTTCGTTAAATTTTTAATTTAAGGGAAATTTTTGATAAATTTATTATTTAAAAAGAATTTTTGATACATTTTTTACTTAAAGGAAATTTGCGATAAATTTATTATTTGAAGGGAATTTTCAATAAATTTATTATTTAAAGTGAATCCGAATTTTATTTATTCTTTTATATGTGATAATTTTAATAGAACAATTAAAAAAAAATTTACTCAAATTCAATTCGAAAATTAACAATAAACCTGTTTGATTCAATTCAGTTTGTGCCACCTGAAGAATACGAAGAATAAAGCTTACAAGAAGTTTAAAAAATCGGTTAAATATATCGACCTAAAGCAATTAGAATTGTTGAGGAAAGAGTTTATAAACAATATATATCCAATGTGGAAAGGAAAATAAAATAGGATTCTTCCGATTTTTAGCATTTTATTCATAACAAGAGAGATAATAATAGTATGCGCATGTTTTTTGGAGATTTATATTATAATGGTAATCAGGAGTCTTGTGAATTATTCGCTGATTACGTTCAAAGCACTTTTACTAAGCCTAATTTTGATAATTTTAATACTCACGACTACATTTGTAATTCTGATAATTTCCATCGTTTCATTATTTATGAAGAAGATGTAGTTAATGCTATAAATTTCTTAAGTAATGATACTAAAACATCAGTTGGAAACTATACATTTATATTTTTTAAAAAGTGTTCTAAGCATATTGTTAAACAAAATATTTTTGCGAAACTGATTGATAAAATTATTAACGATAAACTTGTCATTCTTTTGAAAGATTCGATATCTTCTTGTCAACATGGATAGATCTACATGTACTAATTTGGCATTAGTAACTCGTGAAATAATCAGTTCCGTGGAACATAAATCTCAATGCGATGTTATTCAATTCAAGTTTGTGCCACAGATTTTGCCAAAGCTTTTGACTCTGTTAGCCATTCTCTTATTGTTATTGATTTTTATGAATTTACTTAAAAAGAATTTTCGATAAATATAATAATAGGGAAAGGTAATTTAATTATTTATTTAAAAGGAAGTTCTTTTTATTATTTAAAAGAATTTTTCAATAAATTTTTCATTTAAAGAAAATGTTCGATACATTTTTTATTTAAGAAAATTTTTATTTATTTATTTATTTATTTATTTATTTATTTTATTTATTTATTTATTTATTTATTTATTTATTTATTTATTTATTTATTTATTTATCTATTTATTTATTTATTTATTTATTTATTTATTTATTTATTTATTTATTTATTTATTTATTTATTTATTTATTTATTTATTTATTTATTTATTTATTTATTTATTTATTTATTTATTTATTTATTTATTTATTTATTTATTTATTTATTTATTTATTTATTTATTTATTTATTTATTTATTTATTTATTTATTTATTTATTTATTTATTTATTTATTTATTTATTTATTTATTTATTTTTTGGAATCCACTGTTATTTGTTTCAAATTCTTAGCAACATGTTGCTTTCAAACATGTTGCATAATGTTTAATTTACTTACGTTTTCTGTATGAAAATTCCTCAAGTATTCAACAAGTGTTTAAAAAAAATTACTACAAGCACGTGTTTTATCATATCTAAAAACCTTTCTGCGCATATTCAAATATTCCATAAATAATTTAAATAATAAATTGTAAGCAGCAAAGGTAATATTTTTGTTGGCGCTAAATTTTAGAAAAGTGTTGCCATTGTCTTAAGTTTTTAACTTAATTTGTTAAAGTTTTTTTTAATTCTTTTAAATAAAACTCTTTTTTTTTGAAAATTCAACAAAGTGAAAATCTAAATTCTTTATTAATATTTAGTGCTAAAGTGCTTTTAAATACATAAATTTTTTTTATTAATATTTTTTTTATAATTTTATTTTCAGTTTTTAATATTTTTTCCTCCTTCAATTTATCATTTCCTTAGCTTGCTGTTCCAATTTTTCCATCATTTTCTTATTCATGGCATAACGAAACCAAAATATTTCTCCCATAAAAACCAACAAAACCAAAAAATAGCCACATAGTAATACAATAAATAAAGAACCCGCATATTCCATGCCCACATTTATAACAAAATTATTAGCAAAACAAGATAAATGAGTGCGTACCCAGAGGCGACGATGCTTGGAATGAATGCCAGTTTCCAAAATGCGCATAATTCTGTGAAGGGATAACAATTCATTGACAAAATGTAATTTGTTTTATTTTAGCAAAACTTACTTGAGTCTAACTATTTCCTTGTAGCTAGAATTTTTATGCAAATGTGTTAATAATAAAGTATCAGAACGAAAGAGAATTTCATTTAGATCACAAATTTCATTAAAAGTATATTGATTTTCAATCATATTGTAGCCGGTGGAGGTTTCAAAAATAAAGACAAAACCAGGTTTTTCACGCATTTTATTAATGCCATCCTGAGCCGAATACCAGAGACTGGGAATATTCTTTTTAGTTTCTATTTTTTGCTTGACAAAACGTCGGACTTCGGGTAAAGTGGAGTACTGAAAAGAATAAAACGTTATTATAAAAATTAGCTCATAAAAATCTAATTTACAGAAACTTTTTTTAAATAAGAAATTTATTGAAAATATCCTTTTAATAAAAAAGTTATCAAAAATGTTCTTTTAAACATTTTATCGAAAATTCCCTTTAAATAATAAATTTATCGGAAATTTCCTTTTATTTATAAATTTATCAAAAATTTCCTCTAAATATTGAATTTATCGAAAATTTCCTTTGAAGAAGAATTAATCGAAAATTTCCTTTAAATAAAAAATTTATCGAAATTTTTTTTAATAAAAAAATTAATCGAAAGTTTTATTTAAATAAAAAATTTTTTGAATTTCCTTTAAATAATAAATTTATCGAAAATTTCTTTTAAATAATAAATTTATCGAAAATTTCTTTTAAATAAAAAATTTATCGAAAATTTCTTTTAAATAAAAATTTTATCGAAAAATTTCTAAATAAAAAAATTAATCGAGTTTTATTTAAATAAAAAATTTTTCGAAAATTTCCTTTAAATGATAAATTTATCGAAAATTTGCTTTAAATAAAAAATTTATCGAAAATTTCCTTTAAATGATAAATTTATCGAAAATTTGCTTTAAATAAAAAATTTATCGAAAATTTGCTTTAAATAAAAAATTTATCGAAAATTCCCTCTAAATAATAAATTTATTGAAAATTCCCTCTAAATAATAATTTATCGAAATTTTCTTTTAATAAAAAAATTTATCGAAAACTCCCTTTAAATTTATCGAAAATTTCCTTTAAATAAAAAATGTATCAAAAATATCCTCTAAATAAAAAATTTATCGAAAATTTATTTTACATAGAAAATTTATCGAAAATTTCTCTTAAAAAAATTTATCGAAAATTTACTTTAAATAAAAAATTTATCGAAAATTTCCTTTAAATAAAAAATTTATCGAAAACTTATTTTATATAATAAATTTATCGAAAATATCCTTTAAATAAATAATTTATCGAAAATTTCCTTTAAATAAATAATTTATCGAAAATTTATCTTATATAATAAATTTATCGAAAATATCCTCTAAATAAAAAATTTATCGAAAATTTATTATAAATAGAAAATTTATCGAAAATTTCTCTTAAATAATAAATTTATCGAAAATTTACTTTAAATAAAAAATTTATCGAAAATTTCCTTTAAATAAAAAATTTATCAAAAATATCCTCTAAATAAAAAATTTATAGAAAATTTCCTCTAAATAAAAAATTTATCGAAAATATCTTCTAAATAAAAAATTTATTTTAAATAGTAAATTTATCGAAAATTTACTTTAAATAAAAAATTTATCGAAAATTTATTTTATATAATAAATTTATCGAAAATATCCTTTAAATAAATAATTTATCGAAAATTTATTTTAAATAGAAAATTTATCGAAAATTTCCCTTAAATAATAAATTTATCGAAAATTTACTTTAAATAAAAAATTTATCGAAAATTTCCTTTAAATAAAAAATTTATCGAAAAATTACTTTAAATAAAAAAAATTTATCAAAAATATCCTCTAAATAAAAAATTTATTGAAAATTTATTTTAAATAGAAAATTTATCGAAAATTTCCCTTAAATAATAAATTTATCGAAAATTTACTTTAAATGAAAAATTTATCGAAAATTTCCTTTAAATAAAAAATTTATCGAAAATTTATTTTAAATAGAAAATGTATCGAAAATTTCTCTTAAATAATAAATTTATCGAAAATTTACTTTAAATAAAAAAATTATCAAAAATATTCTCTAAATAATAAATTTATCGAAAATTTACTTTAAATAATAAATTTATCGAAAATTATTTAATTTATCGAAAATTTCCTTTTATTGACAAATTTATCAAAAATTTCCTCTAAATATTGAATTTTTCGAAAACTCCCTTTGAATATTTAATTTAACGAAAATTTCCTTTAAATAAAAAATTTATCGAAAATTTACTTTAAATAAAAAATTTATCGAAAATATCCTCTAAATAAAAAATTTATCGAAAATGTATTTTAAATAAAAAATTTATCGAAAATTTCTCTTAAATAATAAATTTATCGAAAATTTCCTTTAATTTATCGAAAATTTATTTTAAATAAAAAATTTATCGAAATTTATGTGTTTATGAAAATTTCTTTTTTACTCACATTCAAATACGTGAACGTATACGGTGACGGCTCCAATCCCACTTCCAAACTCGAATCAGCCAAATCCCCTAAAGTCTTAATATCCGACTTAACTGGGGAACCCAATAATATGGCCACCACTATTGAAGTATAATAATTATTTATCAAAAAACATATAATCGATAACGATATAAAACCCAAACGTCCTCCCAAAGATCCAGGTACCAAAAAACTCCCTTGGGAACAAGCGGTACCAAAAGAAATCAAACAAGTTGTTAAAAAAGAGGGTACAAACTCGATATAAGGTTTCAAACGATGATATTCCACAAAGAAAGTAAACCACAAAAAAAGAGCTGCCAAAGCTAATATAATACCAAAACCAATCCATACTTTGGTACTAAATGGTTCAATAAAGACCCGACCTCTTATACCCGAATTACGGGGAGTACGAAACATACCCACCGAACGAAAATCTCCTGTAGGAGCTATGGGTGTTAAGAAACGAAAACGTCCGGGAGTCATAAAGAAAGGAGTGGCTGTTATATCGGCTTCATCATTAACCAAAGTACCCACAACACCTCCAGTATAATCCTTATCGGTCCAGCGATCGTAATAGGAATAAGAGACACTAAAAGATAAAGAGATATAGAGAGTAAAATATAAATTTTCTTTAATAAAGTTTTATTAATTTACTTGGTATTTAATGAGTCTTTTATGCAGCGAAAAATTTGTATACCCATCCGGGCCAAGGGATCTATATGAAAATCTTTTTGCACCAACAAAAATCTTTGTATCTCTTCCTCAGGTGCTGTTAAATCATAACGGGTTACCTGAAAACATTTTTTTTTTTATTTTATATAACGAAAAAAAATAAAACTCTTAAATTTATTTTCTCTTTTCTCACCACTACTGAGGCTCTTATTGTTACATCGCTTAAAGTCTGTCTATTGCCATATAGAGACCTTTTATATAAATCCGATAAATATTGTTTTAATTCACATTCCGTACGATTACATTCAATTTCATAATTTGAGGTTATATTTATCGTACCTCCTATAAATCTACCATTATTGTAGACATCAAATGTTATATAAGAAGTTTTACTGGCATTCAAAGAGAATTGGGGTAGTTTGGGTAACACAAAAGTGATTCTCGTATCCACTGAGAGATTGACATTTTTAAATATATCATAGAAACGTGAGAAATAAGAAGATTCATCATAGACCAACCAATTGTAACGGTAATTAAAGAAACGTAAATGACTATTCTAAAAGAGAAAAAAGAATAAGAGTTTAGAGGAAATAAAAAGAGAAATTGTCTGAGAAATAAACTAAATTGACCTCATCTATAAACTCCTCCGTAAGATTACAATTCATATCCATATATACACCTATTTGAGGCCGATTATAACGCATATATCTATAAGCAAAATCTTCTAAAGCTGCTGAATTATTTAAATTAATATATTGACTGAAGAATAATTGTTGCGAAGCTAAAGCAGAGAAATCATAAAGAGCTGGAAACAGAAAAGAAGATAAAATTATTTTATAATTTATTTAATAAAAGAAAATTTTTAAGAATTTCCTTTAAACTTACTTTCCTTAGACCAACAATGAAATATTACCACACAAGCTAATTTTTGTCTTAAAAAATGATTTAAAATTAAATTAAATAAATTGAACATTTTTCCATCGAATGTTTTAAACTTTTTACTTTAACAGCCCAACTAAAAATAATTTTCTAAAAAAATGTCTTGAGAAATCTAAACTAAAAATGTCTTTAATATCAAATCAAATTGCTTATTATCAGGCTATGACAGCCAAAAAGATTTTTTGACAAAATAATAATGGTTTAATAATAAAACTTATAAATTATTAACTTAAAAAAATATAACTCAATTTGTAATATTTAAAAGAGAATAAAGCATCAGGTTGTTATGTTAACTAAAGGAAAGAGTAAGAACTGGTAATTACTCTTAATTTACTCATACTCTTTATTTTATAAATATTTACTCCCTAAACACCCTCTATAAAACAAATTGTAATTTAAAATAAATGAAATATTTTAAAATAAATTAAAGAAGGTATATAAATTGTATATCGTAGAAAAGGAAATTTTGTGTACTTTTTATTTAAAATTTAAAAAGATAAAATATTTTAATACCTTTATTTAATATTAAAGAACAATTAAAGAGAATATGATAGAAATGCAAAACTTTTCAACAAAAGTCTAAAGTTTTGTTACTAAATATTTCTAAAAAATAAAAAATAAAGATATTAAAATTATATATATTTGAAAAGGAAATCTTGTTTACTTTCTGATGATATATCAATATTGTTAACTTTTTAATTTAAATAATTTTGGTAAATTAAATTTTAGAAGATCACAAAAAATTAAATTATATTTTTTAAACCCAACCATTAAGTTTGTGTTCAAATATTTATTAATATAAAAAAGAAAAGACATTAGTATTATATATCAAAAGAAAGGACATTTTGTACACATTTTTCTAATCTACAAATAATTTTGAAATTTTAATACTTTTATTTAATTTTTAATTATAATTAAAGAGAATAAGGTTAAAAATGCAAAAAATTTTAATAAAAATCTTAAATTTGTTTCTCAATATTTCTTAAAATAAAAAAAGAAATGGTATTAATATTATACATCCTTTAAAGGCAAATTTAGCTTGCTTTTCAATAATATATCAATATTTTTATTTTTTTAATTTAAACAATTTTGGTAAATTATTTTTTAGGAGAATACCTAAAATTTAATTATATTTTTTTTAAACCCTACCATTAAGTTTGTGTTTAAATATTTGTTAATATAAAAAGGAAAAGCTATTAATGTTACATATCATAAGAAACGAAATTTTATACACATTTCATAAATCATAATAAATAAATAATTTTAATATTTTAATACTTTTATTAAATATTTTAAAATTATATCACGTATATCACGAACATCTTCAAACTAAAATCTCAAGTTTGTATCTAAATATTTCTTAGAATAAAAAGACAAGAAATTAATATTATATATCGTTAGAAAGGAAATTTTATCTACTTTTCATTAATGTATAAATTATTTTAATATTTTTAAAATTAAATTTTTTATAAAATAAAATTTAAAAGATTATCAAAATTAAATGAACTATTTTAAAACAAAATTTATATGTTTGTGTATAAGTAATTGTTAATAAAAAGAGAATAAACTATAAATATTATACATCATTGGAAAGGAAATTTTCTTTACATTTAATTGATTTATAAATATTTTCAACATTTCAATTCATTTATTTAAAATTTATTTAAAAAAAAGTGGGATTTTACTTAGAAAGCGATATTTTTCAGCAAAAACCTCTTGCAATAAAAAAAAGTTATGTTTTATATATCATGGGAAAGCAAATAAAATGTGCTTTAAATGTGTATATAAAATGTTTCAACATTTTATTATTAATTTATGATTTTTTTCATAACAAGTATTGAACGGATTATCTTCCTCATCTAAGCAACTTTCACATACTCTCGCTCATACAGTGCCCTGTGATAATACCTACAAGAAGAAAGCTTATTATGTCTACTTTTTTATGAGCTTTAAATATTTTTATAATATAAAATAATTTTTAAAAGAAAATCACTAGTAAAAAATATTTTAATGTTTACTAATTGCTTTAAAAAAGGAAAGAGTAACCACATTATATATCAAAAGAAAGCTTGTTATATGTACTTTCTAAATATATATAAAAATTTCAGCTATTTTAATGCTTTTATTTATAATAAGAGATTAAAAAAATAGTTTTATTGCAAGAAATATTCAAGTTGCCTTAAATTATTTTGGCAAAGCAAGAAAGAAAGTTTGTAACTTTTATATATCAATGAAAAACTAATTATATCTACTTTTCTATGAACTATAAATATTTTTATAATTTTAATATATTTTCTTAGAAAATAATTTTTAAAAGAAAATTAATAAAAAAATGATTTTTATTCGAAAACAATCTAAATTAATTTCTTTTTAATAAGGAAATGGTAAATATATGATATATGATATGAAGAAAGCTTGTTTTAAGTACTTACTAAAGATATATAATTATTTTAGATATTTAAATTATTTTATTTATAATAAGATATTTAAAAAATCGTTTTATTGCAAGAAATACCAAATTTATCTTAAATTATTTTGGCAAGGCAAGAAAGAAAGGTTATAACTTTTATATATCAATGAAAAGCTAATTATGTCTACTGTTGTATGAGCTATAAATGTTTTTTTAATTTTAATATATTTTTTTATAAAATAATTTTTAAAAGAAAAGTAATAAGAAAAAAATTATTTGAAAATAATCTAAATTAATTTCCTTTTAAAAAGGAAATGATAACTATATGATATATCAAAAGAAAGCTTTATATATGTACTTTCGAATGATATTTAAATATTTTAATACCTTTATTTATTATGAGAAATTTAATTAAAAAAACTTTTTTTTTGTGCTTTTTAAGGTGCTACCTTAAATTTATTTTATATATTTTTTTTACAAAACTAAAGTGCCATAAAGTGCTTAAGCAAAATTTCTAATTAATAAATTTTATATTTTTAATTTTTCCCCTTCCCTCCTCATTTAATTCAAATACTGCTGAGCCTGTCTTTCGATTAACTCCATACTTTTCCTTTTCTTTTCAATACGATCCCATAATATTTCCACTAAAAAAACAAATAAAACCAAAACATAGCTGCCTACTAGCAAGAGAAATAAAGGAGCTGCATATTCCATGCCCACTTGTAAAAGAAAATTACTATCCAAACAATTTAAGCTGGTACGAACCCAGAGGCGGCGATGTTTAGAATGGACTCCAGTTTCCAAAATGCGCATGATTCTTAAAAGAAAATTAATTAAAATTAAAAAATGTTAAGAGAAACAAAGAGATAGAGAGAGAGTTAAAGAAAATCTTTACTTGAGCCTAAACATTTCCTTGTAACTAGAATTCTTATGGACATGTGTAGCCAACATAGTATCGGGACGAAAAAGTATCTTATTAAGATCACAAATCTCATGAGGATGATATTGATTTTCAATCATATTATAGCCAGTAGAAGTCTCGAATATAAAAACAAATCCCGGCTTTTCACGCATTTTTGTAATGCCCTCTTGTGAATTGTACCAAGGACTTTGAACAATCTTTTTATTTTCAACTTTACGGCGCACAAACAAACGTACATCGGGCAGGGTAGAAAACTGGGAATTAAATTTTAAATTTAAAAAATTTATATCAATAGAAGATCTCTTTACTCACATTTAAATAGGTATACATATAGGGCCATGATTCCAAACCCACTTCCAAATCTGAATTTGCTAAATCGGCCAATGTTTTCAAATTCGATTTGACGGGAGAACCCAACAACGAAGATACCACTATCGAGGTATAATAATTGTACATTAGAAAACATATCATTAACAAAGTCATAAAACCCAAACGTCCTCCAAAAGAACCAGGTTCCACAAAACTTCCCTGCAAACAGGCTGAAGCAAAAGAAATCAAACAAGTTGTTAATAAGGAAGGAGCAAAATCTATATAATGTTTCATTTGATGATATTCCACAAAGAAAGTTAACCACAGGAACAGAGCACATAAGGCCAAAATAACACCAAATAAAATCCAAACTGTGGGACTAAAAGGTTCAATAAAAACACGTCCTTGAATGCCAGAATTTTGGGGCGTACGAAACATGCAAACCATGCCAAAGGTCCCGGTAATAGATAGAGGTGCTAGGAATTGAAATCTGCCAGGAGTCATAAAAAAAGGTGAGGTAACCAAGTCAGCGGTTTCATTAACCAAGGCTCCTACAACACCACCTGTATAATCCATATCGGTCCAGCGATCATAGTACTCATAATCGATTCTAAAAAAGAAAAATAGATATTTTTGTTATAAAATTTCTATTTTTATAAAACTATTTACTTGGTATATAAACATTCTATTAATAATTGAAATATTAAAATCCCCAAGCGAGACAAAGGATCTATATGAAAATCCTTTTGGGCAAATAAAAATTCCAAGATTTCCTCCTTAGGAGCGGTCAAAGGATAACGTGTTACCTTTCAAGGTAAAGTTTCTTTATTAAAAATCCTTTAAATTTTGTTCTCTTTTAATCTCTCACTTACCACTAAAGCCACTCTCATTATAACATCTCTTAAACTTTCTCTATTACCATATAAAGGTCTCTTATATAAATCCGATAAATATTTAGTTCTCTCACACTGAGTCTCATTGCATTCTATTTCATAATCAGTGGTTATATTTATAGAGCCTCCTATTAGCCAACCATTATTATAGACATCAAAGGTTATATAAGTAATTTTACTAGAATTAAAGGAAACAGGCAATTGTTTTGGTACCACATAGGTCAGGCGGGTGTCTACAGAGAGATTAACATTTTTAAAAATGTTATAAAAACGAGAGAAATTGGAGAATTCGTCATAGGCTAGCCAACGATAGCGATAGTTGAATAAACGCAGGTGACTGTTCTAAAAAGAGAGTGGAAGATAAGAAGAAATAAATTAAATTAATATAGAAATAACAAGCGCGAATTTTTATATTCGGCTAGGCCGAATCTATGTACCCACCATCAACTTTTTAAAATTTTACGTTATATATCGTTTATATGAGATATCAGCAGAAAAGTATGAAACGGACACCCTGTGTTTCTAGTTTTTAGCCCATAACTTTTTTGTTTATTAACCGATTTTACCTATTTTCAATACCAAACAAATCTATAAGTATAAGACAAATAATAGTATAAGAATTTCGTACCCCTACGTTATTAATAATATTTCACAATCGCTACAATGAAAAATCAACAAATTGAAAATAAAATCGATAAAATGAAAAAAAAAGATCCACAAAACGAAAATAGTTACAAAAAAAATTAAGAAAAAAAAAAAAAAAAATATTGCCAAAAAAAATTCAAAACTTAAAAAAAATTTGACACATAAAAAAAACAAAATCGTTGAAATCAAAAATCTCTAAAACGAAAATAAAATCGCTAAAATAAATTTCAATAACTCTGCACTTACTTAGTATAAAAAAATCGTTACAAGGATAAAAATCATTTAAACAAAGTGATTAAAAACTAAAAGAATTTGGCCGACTGAAATCAGCTAAACTAAAAAATCACCAAAACTATAATATTCCCTAATACCAAAAAATTACTAAAGAAAAAAATCTCCAAAAATAGGTAAAACGAAAATAAAATCGCTAGATTAAAAAATCGAAAAAGTTAAAAAATACCGAAAAGATAACAAATTCCAAATTAAAAAAGAAATCGTCAAAATGAAAAAATCGCCAATAATAAAAATAAAAAATCTCGAAAAAGTAAAAACAAAAAAGCCAATTAAATAAAATTCAACAAATAAAAATAAACATCAAGATCGTTTTAATGAAAAATCAAAAAAATTTATACAAATTCGTTAAAATGAAGGAAAAAAAGTCGTTTAGAAGAAATAAGATTATCAAAACTGGAAAAGACGACACCCGAAAAATATAATAAAAAATATTTCCGAAGTTAGAAAAAAATCAGCAAAACGAAAATAAAATCGGTAGGACGAAAAATACCCCAAATTAAAAAAAAAAACGAAATGAAAACATATTCTAAATGAAGGAAATCTCGAAAACAAACAAACAAATCTCCAAAATGGAATAAAATTGCCAAAAAATTAAAAAAAAAAATCTCGAAAATTAAAATTATAAGCAAAATAAAGAAAATTCAGCAAATAGAAAACACATCAAAGACGCTGAAATAAAAAATCACCAAAACGAAAATAAAATCGCTTAATTTAGAAAAAAAAATCGCCAAAATGAAATAAGTCGTGAACAATAAAAGTGAACAAAATTAACAAAACTAAAAAAGATGATAAAACGCAAAAATTCACATAATTGTGCACTATACACAGGGTTCCCAGGTTTTTTTTTCCGTCATATCCCCAAATAGCGAATTTTAATACCCAAAATTTTCCACTGAAAAAGTATGAAACGGACATACCTTAATTTAGATATTAGTATATTTGTTGAAAACGAAAATTTCATAGACATTTTCAAAAAATAATATGTTATGGACATATTTTTAACATTTTTATAGTTAATGGAAAGATCGAACACTACGTTTTTATTTCTTCTTCAATGGTATGAAAATATGATTAGCCAAATTCCATTGCTTCAATTGTTTTTAATACACTTTCTTTAAAACAACAACTTGTTGAAGACTGATGATCATATTATTTAATCTCTTGCTTACTATTACAATAACAATAATGATTATTGATTTTGTTACGGAGATTTTAATAATTTTTTGGACTTTTTAGTACAAATTCAGTACTTCAGTTACTTTTTATTGTCTTCAATGCACTGTTGTTGAAAAAATTATAATTATATCTTACCAAAATCTTCATATCCAGCTGAAAATTATGTTTTTTCAATTGTTTTTAAGTTAAAAAGGAAATTTTATAAAATAAAAATCCCCAAAAATTTTCAAAAAAATTCCTAAGCCTTTAAAAGTATCCCCAACAAATCCACTATTCCCATTTTCAAAAATAAATCCCCATTTTGGGATAAATCCCGTAATCTGACAACACTGACTATACAAATTAAAACTGGGTAAGGATATTACATATACTTATACAAAATTAACTTTTACCTCATCTATAAAATCCTCCGTTTGATTACAATTCATATCCATAAAAATACCAATTTGAGGACAATCATGACGCATATAACGTGGAGCAAAATTAAGCAAAGCAGCTGGATTATTCATATTAACATATTGAGTGTAGAGAGTGTATTGAGAGGACATGTTGGAAAAACGATAAAGGGCTGAAATAAAAAAATAAATTAATTAAAACTATATAATGTTTTTATTTTGAACTTCATTAAAAATTGTATGGATATTTTTTTCTTTAATTAGGATTTAAGAATGTACTGCTTATACTAGGGTGATCGACGCGGTTTTCCAACCGGTTTTAAAACCGATTTTTTCAGTCAATGTGCTGTCGGTTTTTTCAAAATGTTAATTTTTCGAATGTCGAATAGACCGGTTTTTTTAAACACAAAAAACCGGTTTTAAAAATAGCATTTTATTTCAGAAAACATGTACTAAATAGTGATATTTGAGTCGAAATTTAGGAAAAATTTTTAAATATTCATAAAGACTGATTTCTTATGTTTTTAAAATATAGTTTAAGTCTAAATTGGAATTTATTCTGTAATATTAAACAAATAAATAATTAATAATTATCCTTTATGAATTTTTTAATCTATTGTAATATCTGTAACATTTTTACACCCAATTTAATTTTTTTTATCCAATATTTCCTTTATTTTTTAAAGGTGTTGTGTTAAAAAAGTTTCACCTGCAGAATCGTTTCAATTGAGAATGGCTCCCATATTAAGCCATGGATTCTGTTTATGCTAACTAAAGTTTAGATGACTTTTTTCAACAATTTTGAAACATAATATTTTTTCTCTTTCCAGAGCTTTCTAAAGCTCCCAGAAGACGTAAAAAATTAAAATTCGGCTTACTTATAACCCTATTCGTCCTATAAATCCTAACGGATCAGATTTTGAAATCTCTATCTGGGAGCGAAAATACCTGGATCTATATATATGCATTTATATATATCTTTCTAAAGCATTGTTTCCTCTCCAGAGCTTTCTGAAGCTCCCAGATGACGTAAGAAACTAAAAATCGGTTTACTTATACAACTATTCGTTCTACAAATTCTAACAGAGCCAGATGTTTCTATCAGGGACCGAAAAGTCTGTTTTGGTATTAAAAACTTTGAGTTGCTATACTTATTGTTTGCTCTCCAAATCCTATCAAAAACTGATTCTGTATTTTGGCCAGGGAGCGCATTTACGACGATTTTTTTTATTTTGAAAGGTTTACGAATTTAAAACTTTAATCAATATTATCCCAATAAATTCTAACGGCTTCAAATAATTGACTTCGATTAGGGAGAGGAAGGTGTCTAAATGTTGTTCATATTTTTTTCTTTTTATTTTCGGTTTTGTTTGTGCATATTTTCATTATTATATTATTTTTCCTGACATTGTCAGGCTTTTACGCTTGTATTTAATAAATTTTAACTTGATTATAAGAATTATTGATTTTTTAAAAAAAATGTAGTCTTTTGATATAAATATTAACTTCTGCAAAAAACCCGGTTAACCGGTTTTTTCTGAATTCCAAAAAGTACAACCGGTTTTTTTAAAATACCAACTATTCGAACTATTCGAAAACCGGTTTCTCAAAAAAGTCGAATAGTCGATCACCCTAGTTTATACATTTGTTCTCATATTAAGATATATATAATATCTCAGTAACAGCATTTTGGTGCAAAAGCTTCCATTGTTATTTTCTTATTTTTTCTATTTTTTCAAAGCTTTTAGCAATTTTAAAGACTTTTAGGTGCTATGGAGGGCATGTTAGAGACATGACATATTCTACACTTTTGTTTTATTATTCCCTCTCTATAAAATACAGATCCATAATTTGCTCTATCTATTACCCAGAAAATTATATAACCTAAAAATTTCTTAGGGGTACATATTTCATTTGATCATCAATGTGTTAAAAGTGTGATGTGATGGAAACGTTTCATGTTACATTTTTCACTACATTTACTCTTAGAAGTAAGAATTAAATAAAATTATTCAAGATATATTTTTCCTAATTTTTTGTTAGTATTGTTATTTAAACTTGGATTTTTATTTTTTTCCAAACTACGGCATTTCCTGTTAATGCGATTTTAAAAATTTTTACCATTTTTGAAATCTGCAGTCTTGTATTAGTTATATCAAATACAAATTTTCCCTATACACCCACTCCATATCCCTCATTTTTGGGTTAATTGAGAAATTCTTAATTTTTACAACTTTAACGACTTCTAGGGGCTATGTGTGAGAAGTTAAAGACTTTACTAGTACTACATTTTTGTAGCCCCATGTCTTGCATATAAAACGTGTGTACCTCTACCTATTATCTGGAAAATTTTAGAACCTAAAAACTTCTCAAGGAAACAAATTTTCTTTGGTCCTCAATGGGTTAAAAATGTGACTTGATGGGAAATTTTCATTATCTATTTCTAATAATATTGTAGACTTATTCCAGATATAAAATTTTTTTTTGCGATTTTGTTGACCTGTGTAATTATAACAATTTTAAAATCAATTTTTTTATTTATTATTTTGCTTTAAAACTTGTATGTTTCTTTTTCAATTATTTGAAAACAAAACCCCTTACTTTCCTTATTCCAACAGTGAAATAATACCACACATGCCAATTTGGCATTTAAAAAATTATGCAGTATTAAACTTAATAAATTTATATTAACCATTTTTTCTATTTTTTTATTTTTTATAAAATCTCTCAAAGACACTTTGAAAACTTCTTAAAAATACTAACGTTTTTAATATAAAATTATTTGGTATTTATAGGCATTTTTTATTTAAAATAATATATATTTTTTATATATTATTTTTTTATATATATTTTTAAATAAATAATAAAATTACTTGTCATTAAATCTTTGACAAAATAATTTCTTTAAATTAAACTTTCACCTAACATTTAATGCTATTAAATAGTTAATATTTCTTAAAATATTAAATTTAAAACATTATAAATTATTCATCAAAATTACCAGGAAAAATAACTAATCTAACCTACACTTAATAAAAAAAAAATCAAGCAACAAGTTGTTGATTTGTATAAAAATAAAATTCCTAATAAAAAATAAAAAAAAATTAACATTTTCCATTACAATTTATTTCACTACGATTCGCCGCATTACATTTGCGCGCCTAAAAATATGTGAAGAATTTTATGAATGAAATTATTTGTTGTTATTCCTTTGCTGCTGTTGTTATTACGTTGTAATACATGTGTTCTGTGTTGTCTTTTTTCATATGTATAAGTGTGTTAAATGTTTAATCATGTCTACATTTGACTTGTCTTGCATTTTTTTTAGCTTTTACTTATTTTTGTTGTTGTTGTTGCTGTGTGTGTGTGTTTTTTTGTTGCTTCAAGTAGATTTTACAAAATGTTTTGTCTGCTTTAAGGGATTTAATGGCATTTATATGAATTTAGTCTTCTTAGCGCTTTTGGCGCGTTCAAACGGTTTTATTGGTGACATTGGCAAATAAAAGAAGGAGTTTTTAAAATAAAAAATGATTTACAAATGGCTGAGGAAATAACAGCCGACGGGGAACTAAAGTGAAATATTTTTAAAAATAAGAATATTTAAAAAAATATATAATTAAAAAAAACAAGTAAATAAAAATTAAGTTAATAAATATAAAATAAAATAAAAAAAAAAAAAATATTAAAAGAAATTTTAGCAAAAGAAAAAAAAAATAATTATTTTAAATAAATATAAAAAATAAAATAATTAACAAAATAAAAATTCTCTAACAATACAAAATAGATTAAATAGAAAATACAAAATTATAAAATATAATTAAAAAACAAATGAAAATAAATATATAATAATAAAAATACTTCTAAATATTTTCTAAAATAACAAAAATAAAATAAAATGAAATAAAAATAAAATAAAATAAAACAAATTTAAAAATAATTTAAATACTGTAATGGTTTAAAATAAAAACTAAAGCTGTTTTAAAAGTTCAAAAAATATAAAAAAAAAAACATTAATAAATTTTTTAAATTATTACAAAACAAAAATAAAAAAGTATTGCCTACATTTAGGATTTTATAAAAATCATTTAATATATTATTGTCATCATTAAAGTGTTAAATAAATTTATTTCAATAATTCTTTATAATTAATTAAAAACAAAAACATTTTCCAAAGTATAACAATAGAATTAAAATTAATATAAAATTTCGTTTCGCAAAATTAAAAAATGTTTAAATTTTGTTCTGACCCAGATCAAAATAAATATAGGGCAAAGAAAAAAATAATTTGTTATCCTACATTTCTAAACATTAAAATTTATTAAAACGATTGTTTGTGGGTTTAAAAAGGGAATAAAACCTTTAAAAATATATTCTTAATTCAAATAGACTTCCTTGTGCAAACTTGATCAGAAGAGTGCTGTTATAATTGGTTTTTATTTTACAAGATTTATATTTATAGCATATTTTTTAAATTTCCCTTAAGGAAAAAATTATCCATTAAGGAAAATTTGTTATTTGATAAGATATAATTATAATTTTTGTGGCCTTATATTATATTCATTACAGTTTTTAATCTGTTGCAAAATTTTTTAAAATTTCCCCTTACAGAAAAAATTTCCCATAAAGGGAAATTGTTATTTGAAGGGGAATAATTATAATGTTTGTGGTTTTATATCATATTCATTGTAAGTTTGAATTTTTTTACTAAATTTTTTTAAATATCCCTTATAGAAAAAATATCCCTTTAAGGGAAATTTTTGTTTTCAAAGATATAACAATAAGTTTTAACTTATAATAATATCTTGATTGTATATATTGAATTTATGTAAAATTTTTTTTAAATTTCCCTAAAAAAAAAATTTCCCATTAGGGAAAATTTATTATTTGTTGTGCTATAATTATACTTTTTATTGATTTATATCATATTCATTGTAAGTTTGAATTTTTTGCTAAATTTTTTAAAATTTCCTTTATAGAAAAAATATCCCTTTAAGGGAAATTTTTATTTTCAAAGATATAACAATAAGTTGTAACTTATAATAATATAATTTATGTACATTTTTTTAAATTTCCCTAGAATAACAAATTTCCCAATAAGGGAAATTTGTTATTTGTCAAGATATAATAATTTTTACGGCATTATATCATGTTCATTACAATTTTCAATTATTTGCAAAATATTATGTTGAAAGCAAATTTTAAATTTTTGTAATAATTTTCAAATTTCTCTAAAAGAAAAAAATTTCCCTTTAAGGGAAATTTGTCTTAATAAGACGAGTTAAAATATTAAATTTTATTTTTGTAGATTATTTTTCATCACAAGTTTTAAATTTCTTGTATTAATTAATAAAAATTATTATTTATTAATTTTTACATAAAACATTTCTTATCTAAAAACCTTTAAATGTATTTCTATTATAAATTTAATAAGACTTCTTTCTAGTGGTCTCTTTTGTTCATTATTTTATTCAATTTAGTTTCTTTATTTCTTTTTATTAACACTAACACTTTAATATTGTCTTTACAATTAAAAAAAATTAGCAACATAAATAAACTATAAAAATACTTTTTATAGTTTTCATTAATTTTGCTTTAAAATCTTTTTTATATTTGTAAAAAAAAAAAAAAAAAAAATACTTTTATTTCTCAAGATTTACAGCCATTTTTAAAAATAACTAAAGCATGCTGTTAGGCTTTGATTAAGTTCCGTTGTGTTTTGTTTTGTTTTTCACTCACACTCCCTCAATCTATTTCTCTGTTATTTAAAAGCACTGAGACAAAACAAACAAACACCTTAACAAGTGTCAATAATCCTAATTAGTTGTTGCTGCTTTTGTTGTTGTTGTTGCCATTAAAAGTAAACACCAGCAAATGTATTTCCGAGTTTTAACATTTATTTACAAATACAAGTTGAAATTAAAAATAGACTCAAAACTATTTCTTTAATATTTTTATTTCTTATTTTTTATACTTCTTGCTACTAATTAAACCCAAGACACTTAAGAAATTCTAGTTTTTGTTTATTTTTAAGAATTTTTTATTTTTATACTTTAACAATTATGCTTAATAATAATGTTGTCATTGACATTTTTTATTAAAAAAATATTTTTTTTTTTCTTTAAGAAATTAAAACATTTCATAACCGTTTTCTTAGTTTAAAATTATTATTGTTTTGTAAAAGTCAGCAGTTTCATCACCCCTTTTAATTTATGCAAAAATATAGTAAAAAACTAAAATGCCTAAATGTATGCTATGCAATTATTACTCTTGTTTTAGTAGTTTTTATTTGTCTTTTTTCTCCAAGTAGAGGTTTTTAAGTTTTTGTTACTGCCAAACAATTGCTAGTAAAACAGTCTGCTTTTTTTAATAAATGTGAATAACAACAAAAGTTTTTTATTTGAGTATAAAAAAAGAGCATTTTTGTATATTTGTTCCTGGGTTATTTAGATGTTATTGAAATACTTACTAAGTAAATTTTAAATGGCTGAAATGTAAGTATTTACAGAAATCTTAATAAAAAAAGTTTAAAATTTAAATATTTTCCTAGTAAAATAATTTAATTTTATTAAAGAAATATTATAAATGTGGCCAAGCCTTAAAGTATTCTTTAATTCTTTTCAAATTTAGAAGTTATCTTATACAATTACTTTCTTCGTCAAGATAAAAATAATAAAATAAATTGAAATTTTGATTGATTTTTAAGCTTATGCTATTAGCTTAATGCTTTTCTTTTTTTGGTTTAGTTGTCGCGTTTAATAAAAGTTTAAGCTGTAAAGTAGGCAATATTTTTCCAACTTTTCATATAACATTACTATATGCTAAGTTTTTTTTGGTTTTAATTTGTTAAAAGCCTTTTAAAAATAACCACAAAATGTAAATAAATGAAGAGCAGCTTTTAGTTATTTAAATAGATTTTATTTTAAAGCTAACTTTTTTATATTTTAAAAATTTTTAATTTTATAATTTAAATGGCTAACCTCAATTATTTAAAACATAAAAATTAATAAACTAGCAATTACTAGAAACTAATTAAAAGTAATTAAAAATCCCTAAAGTATGTTTTACCTAACAGCAAAAGCAACAAATGGCATTTTAAACCTCTTTCCATTAAATAAGTTTTTTAGAAGCCTGTCAATGTTAATAAAAATTATAAATGTTTTAAAAAATTAAAAAAAAAAAACCAAAACTAATGGCAAACCAATCATAGTAATAGTATAATAATTAAGATAATTTTGTTATAAACTACAATTAAAAATCCTTAAGGAATTAAGCAACTAACACACATCTATGGTATATTTTCAGGCACACTAAAAATAAGTTTACTATTAAATTACTAACTCAATCCTTAAACTATACTTTACTTTTTTAAAGAATATTATACTTTATCATAATCTTCCTCCTTTTTAAATTCATTTTCTTTTCTCTCTTATATTTCCCCCTTCACTTTTTTTGATCATTTCAAAATCATTTCCAATTCTAACCACAACAAACAAAAAATTGTATTCAGCTTTAATTTTTTTTCCCAGCCATAAATATGACTGGCCCAGCGTTTTACTTTGTATCTCTGGAGATTTTTTCACGAAAAAAAAACCTGCAAAATCTGCTGGAACACAAATTTGTGTCATAAAATGTAAATGATGCAAATGATGGTGGTGGGTGAAAAAAACTAAAATCTGTTTTAGAGCAAAATTGCAGGCGATATGGTTAGAAAATGTTGTTTTCAAATAACTGCTGCATTAAATTAAATTGTATTAGGAATTGTTAGTGAGCAAAAAAACAATATAACCCAATAAACATTTTTGTTTGATTTCCAATTAAACAAAATTTTTAGTACCAAGAAATACAAAATTAAAAATTAGTTACTAAAATATTATAATAAAAAATTGAAAAGAAAACAATTTTAGATTTTGTTCTAAAAAAAATTAGTAGTACTAATTCTGTCTAATTTATGGAAAAAATATCAAATACAGGACAAACTAAAATAATGAAAAATGTCCACGTCGTATCGTACTAAAATGTTTCTAATTTTTAATAGAAAAAAAGTGATTGATTGACTGACTTACTTGGTGATTCATTATCGCATAGCCCAAACATTTAAAGCTAGAAAATTAAATATGGACTGTAGATTGGTCTCCTATCGAATAGATCTACTAATATGGGCAGGCGCGTATTCAGCTCAAGTTTTTGTTTGAGGAAAATAGAACAAATTTCCTAACTGTTTCCATAAATTGTATGATTTAGTACAGATTTTTCATTAAGTGCTTTCATTTTGGGTAGAGAAATTTCCTTTTTACCCTCCCCGTGGATCCGCGCCTGAATATGGGATTTTTGGAAATTCAAATGTTTTGGGGGTAAAAAGAGTAAAATCAGTAACCTTATATCTCCTTAACTAATAGAGATACAAAGAAAATTAAATAGTCATCGTTATTCATTTGAAAAATAATCGGATAGGTGTCTGGTACTTTTTTGAAATTTTGCCCTTTTAGGGAGAAAACGGGTAAAAACTTAAATTTGGTACTTTTTTGGAATCCTATCTATCTTTTAATCCACTAAGTATAGAAATAACATATGCATCAAATTAGTAACTTAATGAAAATTGCCAAATATAAGTTGGGTACTTTTTGGAAATTCGAACGTTTAAGGGATAAAAATTGTACCTGATTTTGGTACTTTTTTCACAAAATATATATATTTTTTCTTTTTATTGACACATACATATAAATATTTTATTAGTACAATTTAGAAATTTATTGGAATACAATTTCGTCACATCCAAGGGGAATAAAAAGTACCAAAAAAAGGGGATAAAATCGGGGAATTAAATTTTATTAACATAAATTAATGCATTTTTTATTATATAAACCCTAGAAACATGAACTTAAGTACATGAGTGAGAACTAAAAAGAGGGGATTTTGTGGTACTTTTTTGAGCTTCTAATGGTACTTTTTGAATTTTCTATAATATTGAACTTAGAAATATGAAATTAAAGATATATGATCCTAAGTGTATGAAAATCCATAACAGGGGATTTTTTGGTAGTTTTTCATTCTTCTAATGGTACTTTTTGAATTTTCTACAATATTGAAGGTAGAAACATGAAATTAAAGACACATTTCTCTATGTGGATAAGGGGAGGAACTTTGTGGTACTTTTCTGAACTTACAAATATTAAATTTAAAATAGATGGTCCTAAGTGAATGGGAATTCAGAAAAGAGAATTTATGGTACCTTTTCGTTCTTCTAATGGTGTTTTTTGAAATTTCTAAAATATTAAACCTGGAGACATAAAATTAAAAATAAAACCATATGTGGAGAGGAGTAATTTTTGGTACTTTTTTGTTCTGCTAGTGGGACTTTTTGAATTTTCTATAATATTTAAGCTAAAATCATGATATTAAAGATATTTGGTTCTGTTTTGAGAATCCACAAGCGTTATTATCACATTCCTTTCTATTAAATTATAATAATCGACAAAAAATTTATTTTTCGTGCTCCTTCAAAAAAAAAAAAAAAAAATATGTGGCATTCCGCATGCTAAACTCGAATCTGTTTTTAGTTTTCTCTCAACAGGTCGAGATTTTTTTTATGGGCGTGTCTAATATTGCGCCTTCAATAAGCCGATTAATCGAATATATTTCACTATAACTCGAAAACGGTATGCACGATTTATATAAATAATACACCAAAATATGTGGTATAAAATAGGCTTTAAATCGTTCGAAATAAGTAACTGACAAAAAAATTTTACTAAAACTTCTTCTTAAAAGTGAAATCATCAAAAATGTTTCAGTTTATCATCTTTATCTCAAAGCTGGCAAAACTACGAGTAAAAAAAGCCACGTATCATAAAAATTTATATACAAATCTTGATTGCATTCATAGTTAGGATACCCATGCATACCTACAGTTAAGTGGAGATACACTAGGGGAAAACAAAAAAAAATTGTTCGTCTTAAATAAAAAAATAAAAAAATAGGTGGCTTAGATGCAATTTAACGTGCTTAATTTTTTTTTTTCTATCACGTTTTGATTTTTTTATGGGCATGACTACTTTGACCCCGCCTTTAGGCAGTCACACTTGTATTACTCGAGAACGGTTTGTCCTATTAAGATAAATTAAACTCCAATATATAACGATTTTAATTACCTTTAATCCGAATTTACATAATTTTTTGTTCAGTTAATATTTCCGTAGTTGTTTGGTAATTAATAGCAAAAAAATTGTAAAAAAAATTTTGAAAAATCGTGAAAATTTTGATCCATAACTCTGAAGTTCTTTTATTAATAAATAATCTCGCCGATATCTCAGTTATTTATCAACCGATTTTGCTCATTTTTATTAGCGTTTTTTTAAGAAATATTTCCGATAATATGATGTATAAAACATATATATCCCATAACTGGAGTTGATTAAAAACTGATTTCAACAGACAGACGGACATCTTTATGTCGAATCCCCTATCAATAAGGTTTCAGAATATCTATACTTTTTGGGGTCTTAGATAAATATTGTCGAAATTACAAACGGGATGACAAACATATATATACCCTTTACACCTGTGGGGTATAGTTTTAAGTGTTATTTAGATAAACAAAATTTCAGTTTAAAAACCCAAAATTTTTAGTACTAAAAAATCTAAAATTTGAGTCCAACAAATTTTTAAAATACTCTAAAACAACATTTTTAATATAGAAGAATACAATAATGTTTTTCGGTCAAGCTCGTCCTTAAAACATTGTGTATGTGCATCAAGATTAGGGTAGGGGTCGTCTTATGTGGTAACTGTGGCCGATACTTGATTTAGCGCAGTGTATATTTCTATTAAACATACATATGTAATATCCCTAGAGTAAAGAGAACCGGTTCAATAGTAGTCCCGTGACTGGTTCTCAGGGCTAGTAACCGGTCCCAGTTCCGGAACTTTATATGAAAAGAACCTGCCACTTTTACATGGGATTGTCATTGGAGGTGGCTAATTAGTTCCTTGAGACATGTCACAGGATAGGTCCCAGGACTGGTCCAAGAGGACAGGTTCAGAGTCGATTAATATAAAAAAAAATTTGTTTGTGTCAACTGGTTCTCAATTGGAACTTTTGTGGCGAGTTAGATGTCTGTTGATACTCAACTAGTACTGAGGAATCGGTCCATTAATTGCCACAAATTTAATATTATCCCTTATAATATTAAAACTCAGAGAAAAATCAACCACATACGTGTAAAAAACGATACCATTCAGTGTCATTATTATTTAAGAAAATTGATATGCAATTGACATCAATTGTATGGGATTATTTGGCAAAACATTTCACCTTGTAATTTTTAAAAATGTAGTACTTTTTTTTCTAAAAAAAAAAGATGATTAAAATTTATTTTGCCTAAAATGTCAATTTTTTAAATTTTTAGTAGTTATTTAATACATACTTATTTTCAATTTCATATTAAAGTTATATTGAAATTAAAAGTGAGATTTTTAAGGTTTATGCCGTTGCTTTTAACAAAACATTTCTGCCACGACTTTTTTCTTAAAGAATTTATAAAAAAAACTGTTGCATTTATGAAAATTACTTAAAGGATTTATAACAACAAAATACGCTTAAAAATACAAGCAAACAAATTTATATTAAATGTATAAAAAATGGACAAACAAAATTAAATACAATTTCTACAAGTTAACACTCATTAAAACATTTTAAGATGACATTACATTTTCACAGAGATAAAGGTAGCAAACAATTAACTAGAGAATAATAATTTCTAAAAAAAAAAAAAAAATACTTAAGAAGAAAGATAAAAAGAAAAATACCACAAAAAGTAACTGAATTACTAACTATACGACATTCGCCTTCAAATGTGGGTGATTTATTTGTTACTTTTATTTTATTTCTATGAGGTAGGGTTTCTAGGGTAAAAAAAATATTTTGGAGACATTTATTATTTTCCTTTTTTATATTTTTTCACCAAAAACCCTTAAGTTTTATAAATTACAACATTATTTTCTATATAAAACCACTTAAACCATTATCACTTACGTTTAAGCTCAAAATAGACACTAATACATTTGTTACTTTTCTCACTCTCTCACTTAATCATACATATAACATTCCTATACACCAACACTTTCACTCATACCACAATTTCCTTTCAAAACATGTTTTAACAATAAGAAAATACCTCAATTTTTTATTTAGTTTTTTTTTTAATTTTGTTTCCTCTTTTTTTTAAAAAAAATTTTGTAAATAAAATGGGAAAAACTACCACACAATTTGTAAAATTTTTCCGGCGTTTTTTACTTTTTCTCAAACCAATAAAAAAACTTGTGAGCATAAGAAACCGATGACATATAAAAAATATATTTTTTTCCAAAACTAAAAGAACGTGCTTAAGTTGTATTTCAAAACTCTACTATTTATTCCACAACTTTTTTTATTATTATTTTCATATCATCAGCCAAGTTGTATTGTCCTCCTCACATTATCACAACTTCTCATCACTATCCATTGTCATGAGCGTCATCATCATTATTATTATTTACTATTTTTGAGGAAATTTTCTATAGAGAATTTATTTTTTGTTAAATAAACTCTAAGAGTATTTTGTAGAGAAAAAATAAAGGAAATATTGTAAATGTGTTACACGTTTTTAATAAATATTTTGTTCGATTTTATATTTGTATGTGTGCATGCCACCCAATCTTAGATAGAGCAAAACGATGACAGTAATGATAAGAGTCGAGTGAGTGCCAGTGATAGGTTGTTTACTTGAATATAGAGTAAGTGATAGTTTAATAACTAGCTGATGAAAATGATTAGAGTAATAAAATTGAGGAAATAATTTATTAATAAGTTCTCTTTTATAGGAAATTTAACAAAAATTAATTTTTTATAGGAAAATTTACAAAAATTATTTTTCATAGGAAATTTAACAAAAATTTCCTTTTTATAGGAAATTTTATAAAAATTTCCTTTCTATAGAAAATTTTATAAAAATTTCCTTTTTTAGGAAATTTTACAAAAATTTCCTTTTTACAAAAATTTTCTTTTTATAGTCTATAGTCTAGGATATAGAATAGTCCATAGTCTAGTCTATAATCTAGGCTATAGTTTAGTCTATAGTCTAAGCAATAGTTTAGTCTGTAGTCTAAACTATAGTTTAGTCTATAGTCTAATCTATATTCTAGTCTATAGTCTAGACTATAGTTAAATCTATAGTCTAGACTATAGTTAAATCTATAGTCTAGACTATAGTTAAATCTATAGCCTAGTCTATAGTCTAGGCTATAGTTTAGTCTATAGTCTAAGCTATAGTTTAGTCTAATCTATAGTCTTTTTTTTTTTTTTTTTGTAATGAGGTACGGAAACTCCGGAAGATATGAAGAGTTATTCATATCTTCTCTTCTCTACGTGACCTAAGAAAAATTATGAAAGATAATAGTTGACCTCCCGTATTTTCGTTCCATCTAGGTTCTTAACACTAGAATCAACCTAAAGGTTCATCGCCCCCTTTGGATATTCTCCCATCTTCTCTGCCATTTCTCTACAGTCCTATTTCTTTCAATAGACTTTCTTTCGCATCTATCTTCAGCACTATTTCCTTCTCTGGCAGCATATACTCCACATGTCTCATCTGCAGCCAGGTCCAGAGGGATCGTTCCAGCTGTTACACATATTGCATCCAGTAACCGCTGCAAATTATGAGTAAAACTGATAGGACATTTTTCCGGGATATGCTTCTAATGGATTTCGCCCAGATTGTTGCTCCATAAAGCAAGATGGATGTAGTCACCCTAGTAATAAGCAATCTACAGCTTTACCTAGGCCCACCTATATTCATAATTCAACTGACTTTGACTACTAATTAGTAATGCCTCTGTCTTGTGATCCGCAAGCTCCAAACCTGTTTTCTGGAGCCAATCCTTTATGATGCGAATTTTATCAGTCGCATACATTTCTATTTCGTCCAAGAAGCGCGCAGGTATGACAATAATACTCGCCTCATCGGGTACATTTAACTCCAGTACCTTATTATACATTACGTTCCAAAGAAGTGGACCAATAGTGATCCTTGTGGGACTCCAGCTGAAGTTTTATAGCATAGCATTCCAACGTCTGTATTATACCACAGAGTTCTATTTGTGAAGTAGTCACCGTCTATCTTCAAAATGCAGGCGGAAACCAATAGATTACTAAGGGATAGTATGATATGGTTCCATCCTGCACTATTGAATGCGTTTTTGATGTCCACAGTGATGACCGCGCAATATTTTTTTTTTCGCTCCTTTTCCTTCTATAGCTGCTCCTGCCATATTTATTACTGTGTTATTTGCATCAAACGTTGATCTTGCTTTTCGATATCCGTATTGTCTTTTTAAAAGTCCATTCGCACTTTCTACTGCTGGCAGCAGTCTGTTATAAATAATTTTTTCCAGAACATTCCCATGCGTATCTAACAAACAGATAAGTCGGTTAGATGATGGTTCTCCCAGTTGTTTGTTGGGTTTCGGTATCAGAATCAACTTTTGTTTCTTCCAGACTTCAGGAAATTCTCCATTGCGTAGACAAATGTTGAAGGCATTTGCAAAGATCTGCGGTTTATACATTAGAGCCAATTTATGTTCCTTATTCGGAACTCCGTTCAGGCCTGGTGCCTTACTCTCACCGATGCTTGAACAAATTTGCAAGACTTGATTCTCCGTTACTTCTTCTATTATTGTTTCCTGGGCATGTATCGTGGTTACCCTGTATGGTTCCCCATTTGGAAAAAGTACTTCTGATATTTTTCCAAGGTGCTTTGGGCATGTGACCTGTGGGGTGCTTCGACCTTTTATACTTTTATTCGGTATGCGTATCCCCAGGAGTTTAAGTCAACTTCTCTGCAGAGTTTTTTGAAGCTTTCTTGCTTATTCCTTTTTAATTGCCATTTGGAGATCGTGGCTCGCTAAGTGGTACATTTGCCCACTAGGAATATGTCTGAGTCCAGTTTTTTTTTTGTGTCCATCCTTAGGTAGAGAAAGCTTATCCCAGCAGTTTGTGTGTCATCTTACGCCTTTACGAATGTTTTTTTACCACACTCCTGTTCATACAAAAGCTGATATTGAGTTGATCCTCCAATGCAGCGCAGATATTCGCTTCCGTTGTAACTTCTTCCAGATCCTTGCATTCAATTACTATTGTAAATTCTAGTCTAGTCTATAATCTAAAGTTTTTTTTTATATAAAAAAATAATCGATTTTTTATTTCTAGTTTTTTTATCTGTCTCTCTTTTTAGTTTCCTAACTTGGTCTAAATTAAAACTTTATTCATTTTCACATCAAAAACTTTTAAATAAAACCACAAATATTTATAATAAAAATAATGCTGGTTAGAAATATTAAAAGCAAAACTAAACTAATTTCTTAAGATGTTCATAAATAGCAAGATAAAGACTCTATGATAATTTCAAATTACATCCGACGGAAATAAATATTTAAATGGTCACAACTAACTGTTTGGACAAACCCAACACAAAGCTTAACTAATACAAACAAGTTTGAAGGAAAACACAAAACAAAACTTGTCAACAACAGATTTGTAAACAAACTAGAAAAAAAAACATACTCTTGCCCTTACACTCTTCTGTTCTGGCTCTCTTTGGCTTACTAAAGTAATGTAAATAAAGTAAACAAACTACATAAACAAAACCGTTAGATTTTATAATAATAAAATAACAACAACAAAACTGCCTTAACATAAAAATAATAATAAAAATATTGAAAAAAAAACATAAGCTAAGTGGTTTGCTAAAACAATAATAATAACAACAACATCAAAAGCTTCAACAGGATTTTGCACCCAATGATAAAGTTTAAGATAATGTTACTACCTTGTTTGTATGGGCTTTTAACAAAATTTAAACAAAATCTTCATATGATGACCCTGATCATAACAAACAATTTCAAACAATTTTGGTTGTTAGGAGATTTTTTTAAATATTTAAATTTTTATTTGCCAAAAATTGTTTATTGTTTACGTTTGTGTTTGTGCTGCCTATATGCCTTGATGTGGTTGGGATTACTAGCATCCACCACTAAACTGACAGAAGCTGCTCCTCATATACGTTTGACACAGCATAACAATCATGCCAACATATCAGAGCTTTTGGATAATCTTTTGAGAGGATACGACAACAGCATACGACCAGGATTTGGAGGTAAGTGTAAAGATTTTGAGAGGGGAAAAATTTTAAATGAATGGGAAATTAAATTAAATATGGTGTTGTTATTAAATAATGTTTAGAGAGTAAATATTGTTTAAGTGAAGATATTTGATGTGTTTAATCAAAATCTTGTTATAAAGGTAAAAGATATTTGTGTAATATTTATTTATTTTGAGGGAGAAGTCTTAAGAAAATTTGTTACAAATTACCTATAAGTTTACACAGTAATCAAAGAATGTTTGTTAATTATTAATTAAATTATAAATAAGTATACGACTCACATTGGGGTAAAAGGGGTTGTAAATGGCGTTAAATTTAGGAAAAGACTTTAATGATACTTTCTATTTATTAGTAAGTAAAAAAAGGTTTCTACACCCAGAGAAATATCAATCACATACGTGTTGAAAACGATACCATTCTGTGTTAATAGTGAATCTACACCGTATGTGTTTAAATTAAACACTGCGTGTTCAATTCTTATTGAAAATCGTTACCTAATTGGTACCAGTTTGAAACCATTTCGGTATCAAATTGTTAAATTACATATGTTTTCTATTAAATTTGTTAACGAAAGGTATTAAAAAGCTGTTACCGTAAATTACCAATGTGACCACAACCGTTGTTGATTTTGAAACGAATTTTTTCTCTTAGTGTACAATTTTAAGATTTTTTTTTTAGGTAGAAAAGTAATGTCCGTCCGTCTGTCTATACATTGGGAGTTAAATGGGTCAAAAATTATGCTAAATATCAACACTTTAATAATCACGTTTTAATTTTCTATTTATTAGTAAGTACAAAAAATGTTTTTCTAGAATTTTAAAATTGTTTAAGGCAGAATGCTAATGTCCGTCCATCCGTCTATACATTAAGTCGAAAATGAGTAGAAAATTATGCTAAATTCAGAGAAAGGTGATATCACCACTTTGATGATCACGTTTTAATTTTCTATTTATTAGTAAGTAAAAAAAATGCTTTTCTAGAATTTTAAGGTTTTGTTTGACAGAATAGTGATGTCCGTCCGTCTGTCTATACATTGGAAGTTAAATGGGTCGAAAATGGCATTAAATTCAGAGAAAGGTGATATCAACAATTTTATAATCACATTTTAGTTTTCTATCTATTAGTATATAAAAAATGCATTTTTATAATTTTAAGAATCTTTTTTGGCAGAATGGTAATGTCTGTCCGTCTGTCTGTATATTGGGGTTAAATGGGTCGATAATGACACTTACTGCAGGAAAGGTAATGTTAAAAATTTTTTGATTACATTTTATTTTACTATTTATTAGTAATTAAAAAATTAAATTTTTATAATTTTAAGATTTTTTTTGGGCAGAATGGTAATGTCTGTCCGTCTGTCTATACGTTAGGATTATATAGGTCGAATATGAGGTAAAATTCAGGGAAAGGTAATGATCTTATTTTATTTTTCTATTTAATTTATTTTTTAATTAATTTATTAGTAAGTAAAAAATGCATTTTTTAAATTATAGTTCTTTTATTTTTTATTTTGGTGGAATGGTAATCAGTCCGTCTGTCCTTACGTTGGAGTTAAATGGCTTGAAAATGGCGCTTAATTCAAAGAAAATAAATATCTATATTTTAATATTTAAATTTGATTTTTGTATTCATCGAAAAGTGTAAAAAAATATTTTTATAATTTTAAAATTTTTTTCTTGAAAGACTTTTGATGTCCGTCCTTCCGTCTGTCTCTTTAAAAATTGTTTTAAATTTTACAATTCAAAATGAAACTTAATTCAGAGAATGTTTATATCTATATTTTAATATTTGCATTTGATTTTTATACTGATCGAAAAGTAAAACAAAATATTTTTAGAATTTAAAATAGTTTTCTTGAGAAAATTCTGATGTCCGTCTTTCTGTCCATCTGTTTGTACATTTTTTCAAATTTTACTATTCAAAATTGATCTTAATTCAGAGAAATTAGAGATCTATATTTTAATACTTACATTTGGTTTTTATATTACTTGAAAAAGTAAAAAAATGTATTTTTGTTATTTAAAAATTTGTTTGAGAGAATTCTAGTATCTGTCCTTCTGTCCGCCTGTTTGTAATTTTATTCAAATTTTACAATTCAAAATGGCGTTTAATTCAGAAAAAGAGGATATCTATATTTCAATATTTACATTTAGTTTTTATATTGATCGAAAAGTAAAGAGAAGTATTTTTAGAGTTTAAACTTTTTTCTTTAGTGAATTCTAATGTCCGTCTTTCCGTCTGTCTGTTTGTACATTTTTTCAAATTTTACAATTCCTAATGGCTCTTAATTCTGCAAAGGGGATATCTATATTTTAATATTAACATTTAGTTTTTATATTGATCAAAAAGTAAAGACAAGTATTTTTGGAATTAAATTTTTTTTCTTGAAGGAATTCTAATGTCCGTCCTTCCCTTTGTCCGCTTAAAAATTGTTTTAGATTTTACAATTCAAAATGGTTCTTAAATCAGAAAAAGGAAATATCTATATTTTAATATTTACATTTAATTTTTATATTAATTGAAAAGTAAAAAAAAATATTTTTGGAATTTTAAAAAATTGTATGAGAAAATTCTAATGTCTGTCCTTCTGTCCGCCTGTTTGTAATTTTTTCCACACTTTACAATTCAAAATGGCTCTTAATTCAGAAAAAGGGGGTATCTATATTTTAATATTTACATTTAGTTTTTATATTGATCGAAAAGTTAAAACAAGTATTTTTGGGATTTTACAATTTTGTTCTTCAAAGAATTCTGATATCCGTCCTTCTGTCCATCTGTTTGTAATTTTACAAATTTAAATTTTAAATTTTACAATTTTAAATCGTTTATTTTTGAAATCAATTTAGATATCGACTAGAAATTTCCTTTATTCAATAGGTAATTATGTTCCTTAACTAATTACTAAAAAATATAATAAAATTGGTTGAAGATGTTGGAAAAAACTTGATCAAGGTCTTGCAAAATTGAGATTATTGAAATTCATCAAATCAAATGTATATGATTCATAAAATATATAAGATAAATAGTACTTGTAAAAATCACCTTAAAGATTTTATCAAAAACTTTAAGATGATATAAAAATTTTTTAAATCGCCTAAGGGACAAAAATTTGCTAGTGATTAAACCTTTCTATTGTCACACAGTGGTCCGAAATTGATTTTTTATTTTTTATTTTTAAATAATTTTGTAACTTATGAATAGAAATCCAAATAAAATTTTACATGGTCAGAGCTCAAGAGTTTCCAAGTTGTTTTGGTGAAGTACAATCCCCTAGCTGTTCAGGGGGGTAGAAGGTGGACCTCCAAAGTTTATCACCTAGGGTATGTAATTTTTAACTTTTTTTAATTCGCCAAAAATTCATTTATGACTTGAATGTAAAAATATATTACATATGGGTAGCCCTTGTAAATCTGTATAAAAATAAGCTGACGTGTGTGAATTATCTTTTTTAGTTAAAGAGATATTTGGGTCGAAATAAATTTTACCATTTTTATAGCCTCGTTTTTTATGTTTTTAAACTTGGAGTCCCTAATTTGTGCTCAAAAAATGTTTTAAAATATCCATCAGATTTTGTATAAAATTCTAAATAATATTACTGCAAGAATCATATAAATATATGTAACCGATAAAAAGTTATATTAATCTGAAGTTGAATTTTAAAAAAATTAAATTTGTTGGGGTTCTTTTCCAAAAAGGTATTAATATTCTTTCTCTTTTAAAATATTTTTTTGTTTCAGACTATAGAATATTTGTATTGGTTTCAAAAGAAATCTTAATGAAAATTCGTTCAAAGAAATATTGGAGGCGCTTTGGACAACGGTTTCCCCCCAGGCCCTATCCAAACTTAGTCAATTTTGAAAAAAAATTTTCAATTTTTTTGGAAAATTCTAAACTTTTAAAAACGAGACTAAGAAAAAAATATATTGCCTATATATCCCCGTATGTTATTTAAATACACCAAAAATATTTTCTCAACTACGACTTTTTCAACGGCTGTGTGATCATTTTAATGTAAAAAGTAAATTTTTGAAACAAGTTTTCCCCGAACTAGTATTTCAGGGTATTTTGGTAAGGAAATGTGAGAGTTTTTTAACTCCCTAATTTAAAACAAGTTTATGTATATTATGCCAAAATTTCATTGCAATACTCCAACTTGTTAAAATTTTATTTAGGTCTAAATATTAACTTTATTTCTCAAAAATATGCTTTAAATCAAAATTTTAAGTTTTTCGGGTCGTGGTTAGGAGAAATTTCATCGCATTTAATTTAATACTATTAGAATCGAAAACAACTCAGATGTGATCATGTAAAATTATATTTTATTTCCAAAAAATAGTTTTGGAATCACGGTGGAATGTTTGTTAAAGTTGGAGTATGATTGATATCTTTAAACTAGAATTAAATTAATATTAATTATACGCCTGAGTAAATTATATCTTAAATATTCTTTATTCGATTTAAAGAAAAGGTAGCAACTTAGTTTTAATTATTGTTTAAATCCTTTTTTATTTTTATTCATAAATTTTTCTATTTCTTGATTTCTTTTATTTCTATTTTTAAATTTATTAGAAATCTTTTTAATTTTTTTTCCTGCGTCCTTAAATTTTGCTACTATCATTAGATTTTTTCTTTTCGCAAAATTTACACTTTTTTATAATGACTTTGTAACCACACATACACTTACACAGACACACAACAAGTACAAGTGTATATTGAACATTAAGTACTACAACAAATTTTGCCTTGAACATAAAACATACACTTGCTAACACTTAAGCAAACAAATCATTATATGAATATGTTAATATTAATATATTTCTCTCTTCTCCCTGTATATGTACATATATCCTGAGCAAACATAATCACTACCCAACAAATGAAAAAAAGAAACGGAAATTGTAACAACAACTATTTCCCTAAGATTCCACACTAAATATTAAATTAAATCAACGAACGTTCAGTGAATGTATGACTACTCTCTTAATCACTTGCTTTAAAAAAAAGAGAAAATATAGGTCTATGACTGTAATCAAGTGTTTTAACATAATTCAACCATATTTTTTATTTTTCTTGTTATTGGGAGGGGGAGGAAAATATTTTTTTTATGTATAAAAACGCTGATAGAGTTGATAGTAATGAGACTACTTAGCTTTATATACAATTTATGGAATTGGACTTTTTTTATATCCTTTTTGGCGCTCTTAATACAATTACCATAAGTAGTTATTAATGTTTAAAGATATTTTCGTCCAAAATTGGAAAATAAAATGCGGACAGTATAAAGCATACTAAAAATAGGATTTATAGAATATTTAATTTGATTAAAATTAAATTTGATTTTAAAGAAGTTAATTTGATAAAAGAAAAGGATAAAAAAGAAATAAAGCAAAATGAAATAATGAATGAAGACAGATTTCGTTATAAAAAAAAAGTTTCGTTCAGATTTTTTTTATTAAAAACAAAATAAAAAATGTTATGATTTTAATTAAATTTATATTTTTATTTAATAAATCAATTAAAATTTTCTTAGAAAACGCTTTCGTTAAAAGTTAAGGTTTCGTTAAGTTTTTTATATAGCACAAACATTATTATTTGTTGTTACTTTTATATGCTAATTATTTACTTTATAGGAATCCCTTAAAATTTTTATTTAAATATTTTTATTTCCAAAAATAAAGTTTCGTTAAGTTTTTTAAATGTTCAAAAACTAAATTCTTTTGTTGATTTTATTAACTTATAATTTGTTATTTCTGAATATATAAATATTTTTTCTGCAATATTTTTTGTTTAAAAAATAAAGTTTCGTTAAGTTTTTTAAATTGTCAAAAATTAAATTTTTTATCGAATTTTTACATTTATTATTATTTCTTCTCCGAATATGTAAAAACTTTTTCTCTAATATTTTTAGCTTAGAAAATAAAGTTTCGTTAAGTTTTTTAAATTGTCCAAAATTAAAATTATTTTCTGATTTTTTATGTTTATTATACGCTCTTAACGAATATATAATTATTTTCTCTTTAGTATTTTTAGTTGCAAAAATGAAGTTTCGTTAAGTTTTTTAAATAATCAAAAATTTAAATTTTCATAGATTTTGTACAACTTTCAATCCTATTTCCGGAATATATTAAATTTTTTTCTTCAGTATTTTTAGTTGCAAAAATAAAGTTTCGTTAAGTTTTTTAAATTGTACGAAATTAAATTTTTTTATTGATTTTGTACACATACTATTAATTTTTTTCCAAATATACAAAAATTTGTTCTCCAATATTTTTAGTTACAAAAATAAAGTTTCGTTAAGTTTTTTAAATTGTCTAAAATTTTAATTTTCTAACGTTTTTATACACCTATTATTAGTTATTTCGAATTATGTAAAAATTTTTTCTCCAGTATTTGTATTTTAAAAAATAAAGTTTCGTTAAGTTTTTTAAATTGACCAAAATTAAAATCTTTTACTATTTTTATATTCTTATCAATTACATTATATGAATATAGAAAAAATATGCTTCTAGTACTTTTCTTTTAGAAAATAAAGTTTCGTTAAGTTTTTTAAATATCCAAAAAATTAAAATTTTTCTAGATTTTATATGCTTATTATGTACTTTAAACGAATATATCAATAATTTTATTTTGCTTGTTTCAGTTTACAAAATAAAGTTTCGTTAAGTTTTTTATACATCCAAAATATAAAAATTTCTCACGATTTTATACGCTTGTCAATTATTTTCTATGAACATATAAAAAATATAGTTTTACTGCTTTTAGTTTAGAAAATAAAGTTTCGTTAAGTTTTTTAAATTTCCAAAAATTAAAAAATTTTCTTAATATCATATCTCTGTTATACACTTTATATGAATATGTTAAAATTTTCCCCGAACGTTTTCAGTTCCCAAAATAAAGTTTCGTTAAGTTTTTTAAATTATCCAAGATACAACTTTTTTACTGATTATATATTTATATTATTCACTTTTAACGAATATATCAATGATTTTGCTTTAGGTTTATTATTTTCAAAAATAAAGTTTCGTCAAGTTTTTTAAATACCCAAAAATTTAAAATTTTTCCTGGGTTTTTGTGCTTAATATGCACTTTAAACGAATAAATCAGTAATTTCATTTAGCTTTTTCAGTTTATGAAATAAGGTTTCGTCAAGTTTTTTAAATGTCCAAAAATTAAAACATTTTCTTAATTTTATATACTTAATAAACACTTTATGTGAATATATTAAAATTTTTCTCCGAACATTTTTAGTTTCCAAGAAAAAGTTTCGTTAAGTTTTTAAATGTCCAAAAATTTATAAACTTTTCTTAATTTGATATATCTATTATGCACTTAATATGAATATATTCAAATTTTTATTTTAATGCTTTTAATATCCAAAATAAAGTTTCGTTAAGTTTATTAAATGTCCAAAAATTTGACGTTTTTCACGATTTTATAAGTATACTATTAACTATATATGAATATATCAAAAATATAGTTCTGGTACTTTTAGTTTATAAAATAAAGTTTCGTTAAGTTTTTTAAATTTCCAAAAATTAAAAACTTTTCTTGATTTTTTATGTTCATTATATACTTTAAACGAATATATAAATAATTTTATTTTTCTTTTTTCAGTTTAGGAAATAAAGTTTCGTTAAGTTTTTTTAAATGTCCAAAAATTAAAAAATTTTCTTAATTTTATATATTTATTAAACATTTTATAAGATTATATTAAAATTTTTCTACGAACATTTTTAGTTTCCATGAAAAAGTTTCGTTAAGTTTTTTAAATATCCAAAAATTCTAATTTTTTTTTTTAATTTGATATATTTATTATGCACTTAATATAAATATATTAAAATTTTTGTTTTAACGTTTTTAATTGCCAAAATAAAGTTTCGTTAAGTTTTTTAAATTGTCCAAAATTAAAATTTTTTATTGATTTTTTAGGTTAATTATTTGTTTTAAACAAATATAATAATGATTTTGCTTTAGCTTCGTTAATTTGGTATTTAATAAAAACCTTTTACTAAATAACTTAAATACATCTATTTTCATTCCTCAGACATTACCCTGAACTTTAATATTTAAAAACTTAATACTACGTATCGAACAACGTACAAAAATTAAAATTAATCATACGCCCTCATTATTAAGCATTGAAATGCAATCGAATAAAAACACTTAAAAGCCTAAAAGTATGTTAAACATTATTGAAATATAAATAGAAATATATTTCTTTAATCTATATAAATATATTAATGAAGATGATTATTAATATTTTATATTTTAATACTGAAATTAATCTTACGTATGATACTTGATGTATTGATTTTTAAAAATTTAACACTTTTTAACTAAAGAAAAAAATAATTAATCATAAAAGTATTCAAACACTTTTTTTTTCTCTAATTTAAGGACCACCTGCTACTGTAGAGGTAGATATAATGGTGCGCAGTATGGGACCCATTTCGGAGGTGGATATGGTAATTTGTTATAAGCTTTTCTAAATCTGTTATTTTTAGTATTTAACCAAAAACAAAAAAATTCAAAAATTTGTAAATGAATTAAGCAGCAATTACTCTTGTTTGGTTTGTATTTTCTCCCCCTAATAGTATTTTATTTTTTGTTTCCTTTCTAGACATATTCTATGGATTGTTACTTTCGTCAATCATGGGTGGATAAACGTTTAGCATTCAAGGGTGCCCAAGATACATTGGCATTAAGTGTTTCAATGTTGGCTCGTATCTGGAAACCTGATACATATTTTTACAATGGCAAACAAAGTTATTTGCATACAATAACGACACCAAATAAATTTGTTAGAATTTATCAGAATGGTAGGGTACTATATTCAAGTAGGTAAGTATCAAAAGCAAGGCAAAGTAGAAAAAATATTAAAGTAAATCTCAGAAAAAACAATTAATTTAAAAAGGAAATTGAAAAAAAAAAATAGTTTAATTTGCTTGAGTTATTAAAAATTTTATTTAAAAGAAAATAAAAATGTTTATAGTAAAAAGAAAAAAATTATAAAAATATTTAAAAACTATAATTTTTAATTTTTTGCTTTTAGACTCACCATTAAAGCTGGTTGTCCCATGAATTTAGAAGATTTTCCCATGGATATACAAAAATGTCCTTTAAAATTTGGCTCCTGTAAGTTTACTACAATTTTCCTATAATTTCCATATAAAAACATTAAATTTCATTATCAACGTTTTTCTTTAAATAAAAATATATTTCTTATCATGTTTATTATTACATTGCCATAAATGTAAGCAATTTTTATTTATGCCTCAATATTTTTTAAAAAATAAATACATTTCCTGTTCGAAATGGTAAAAATGTGTGAAAACACATATGTAAGAGAAAATAATCTATATGTATGTCTCATGTAATATTTGATGTTTAACAATCAAGACATCAAATCATTAAAATGACTGCACACAAAGTCATAGCAAATACCCAGCACACACAACACACCAACACAAATAAATATAAAAACCTCCCAAAAAACACCCACTCTCCTTCTCTCTATTTCTTGTATTCACTCAGTCAATCATTGTTAACGGAAATTGCCAATAATACACGCAATAAAGCAACAATGAATAACAGAGACATACTTATACTAACACACTCACATAACTAGACATTTTTATTCGAAGCAAAAGTTTTTTTTTCTCTCTCTTATTGTTGCTTTGGTTTATTGCTAAATGTAGTCAACAAAAATATCACAATAAATGGCACAAAAGTAAAATGAAAAATAAGAAATTATAAGTAAATATGTATGTGTGGGTTTTTAAAAAAATATTTATGTCAATATGAGTCAATAACATTTATGATGTTACAAATCGTTTTTTTAATACCTTTTGTTTTGTTAAATGACAATACATAAGAGAATTTGTAAATGAACAAACAGATTTTTGTGTATTTTAAAATGAAACTCATTAAGGTAAAAGACCAAAGTAAATGAAGGCAACAAAAAATGGGATATATAAAAATGGCGCCTAAAAATTTACTATAAAAATTGGAAACAAATTTTATGGATATATTTAATATTTAAACAATAACAAAGCCCATATTATATAGTCTATAACCTTAGCAATAGTCTAGTCTGTAGTATAATCTGTAGTGTAGTCTATATTCTAGTCTAGTCTATAATCAAGACTATAGTCTAGTCCAGTATATAGTTTAGTCTATAATCTAGTTTATAATCTAGTTTATAATCTAGTCTAGTCTGTAGTCTAGTCTGAAGTCTAGTCTGTAGTCTAATCTATATTCTAATCTGTAGTCTAGTCTATAGTCTAGTCTATAGTCTAGTCTATAGTCTAGTCTATAGTCTAGTCTATAGTCTAGTCTATAGTCTAGTCTATAGTCTAGTCTATAGTCTAGTCTATAGTCTAGTCTATAGTCTAGTCTATAGTCTAGTCTATAGTCTAGTCTATAGTCTAGTCTATAGTCTAGTCTATAGTCTAGTCTATAGTCTAGTCTATAGTCTAGTCTATAGTCTAGTCTATAGTCTAGTCTATAGTCTAGTCTACAGTCTAGTCTATAGTCTAGTCTATAGTCTAGTCTATAGTCTAGTCTATAGTCTAGTCTATAGTCTAGTCTATAGTCTAGTCTATAGTCTAGTCTATAGTCTAGTCTATAGTCTAGTCTATAGTCTAGTCTCTAGTCTATAGTCTAGTCTATAGTTTAGTCTATAGTCAAGTCTATAGTCTAGTCTATAGTCTATTCTATAGTCTAGTCTATAGTCTAGTCTATAGTCTAGTCTAGTCTATAATCTAGTTTATAATCTAGTTGATAATCTAGTCTATAGTCTAGTCTATAGTCTAGTCTATAGTCTAGTCTATAGTCTAGTCTATAGTCTAGTCTATAGTCTAGTCTATAGTCTAGTCTATAGTCTAGTCTATAGTCTAGTCTATAGTCTAGTCTATAGTCTAGTCTATAGTCTAGTCTATAGTCTAGTCTATAGTCTAGTCTATAGTCTAGTCAATAATCTAGTCTATAGTCTAGTCAATAATCTAGTTGATAATCTAGTCTATAGTCTAGTCTATAGTCTAGTCTATAGTCTAGTCTATAGTCTAGTCTATAGTCTAGTCTATAGTCTAGTCTATAGTCTAGTCTATAGTCTAGTCTATAGTCTAGTCTATAGTCTAGTCTATAGTCTAGTCTATAGTCTAGTCTATAGTCTAGTCTATGGTCCAGTCTGTAGTATAGTATAGCCTATCGTCTAGTATATAGTTTAGTCTGTAGTCTATTCTATCGTTTAGTCTATTGCTTAGACTTTCATCTAGTCTATTGTCTAGTCTATAGTCTAGTCTATATTATAGTATGTAGGCTAGTCTATAGTTCTAAAAAAAACTATCTTGTTTACTAGTTACTTTCAGAAACCTTAAAAGTGTGCAATAGTTTTTTTATATTAATTTGACCTTTTAATACTCATAGAAAATATATATTTTTTTTAATACAAAGTAACTGTGGTCATTATTAATAGAATTTTTCTATGGTTGCTATTTTTACTTTAAAAACCACCTTTAAATATGCAACAATTTTTTATCTACTCCTATAAATAGGCTACATAACTTTTAATCATTTAACACAAAATACCAAAGTTTTATTTCCCAAATGCTTTAAATGACCTTTTAAATTTCTTTTTCGTTTAATTTTTTTTTTTTAACATTTTTGTATTCTCATCCACTTTAGCTAAATCTCTAAATAGTTTATTTTAAGTCTTAACTTATAACAAAACGTTTAAATGGTTGAACAAAAATTGCTTATGGAATATATAGTAGTTTGTGTGTTGCTTTAGTTCAATCTTTAAACCAAACAATTATTTGTTATTCAACAGTTATAACTGCTGCTGCTTAAAAAATATTATTATAACAAAAGCCCACCAAGGCACTTAATCTTGTCTCACATATAACTTAACAACGAAACTATAGAATATACTTACCTCTCTGTATTCCTCTTGCCAGTATTTTCAGCTAAAACCAAACCAACATCGATGTCCTTATAAATTTGAAAATAATCGCTAACGAATGTGTTGATGTTAAGGGGGGCTTTATGAACCTTAAAACCAAATAAGTCTTTCCTTGTGGTTTTCTATATACTTCTTAGAAGAATACAAGCAGTTAAAACTAACAGTCTCCTGTTGTCATGAATGTCGTAGATGATTATGAATATTAGTTTTATATGTTAAAAATTATTTAAGCATGCATGCTTGATTTCATGGTTTATATATTTAAAGATTTCTTTCTACAATATAAAATTATCAATACTAACAAGGCTGCATGTCTTTACCCTTCATAATTTGAGAAGAACAATAGCTAATGAGTTTATATTATAATATAATATTAAGAAATTTGGTTACTATTTCTATATTTTATACATTAAAGAAAGATACATGATATTATTTAGTTAAGCCTAAAAATAGGCTATGATTAAATGCATAAAAATACATTTATTATTTATGAGAATAAATATATTTTTGTAGCCATTGAATTGTTTTCTTTTTTAGATTTTTTTTTCATAAAAACCCTTAAAGTAGGCAATGATTTTGTTAATGACTAAGACGTGCTCTATAAATAAAATTAGAAAGTTAGAATGTTCTCTTAGAACATACTTGACTTGGCAATTTGAAAATAGTTATGTTCTCATTTGTGAAGGAAATATTTAAAAGGTCATTTTGAAATTTAATAAGGAAAAAAATTAAATAGCATGCTTTAAGGCGGGGTTAATTATATGAAAAGGAAATATATTTTAAGGATGAAAGAGACTATAGACGCGACTGTAAATTAAAACATAGATAAGACTAAACTATAGATAAGACTAAGGATAAAATTTTAGACCAAACTACAAACTAGACTATATAGAATGGACATCTGAACAATAGACCGGACTATAAACTAGACTATAGACCAGAGAGACTGAACTATAATCCGGACTGTAGACTAGACTATAAACTAGGCTATAGAGTAGACTACAGACTAGACTATAGACAAGACCATAGACCAAAGTGTTATACACTTTTTACAAACTATTATACACCTTTAGTTATATCAATATTAAACTATTTTACTTATTTTGAAACTCTTATATAAGTTTAAAATAACTTGTATAACAATTTTTGAGACTGTTATGCGTTTTTTCGAAAGTGTCATACTGTTATTAAGATGGTAATAAACCTGTTAAGGTCTTTTTTATATATTCGTTTAAAATGTTATACAGTTATTGAACTGTTATATATTATCTACATTTATTATACACTACATTAAAACAGTTTTGAAACTGTTGAAACTGTATAACTGTTGAAACTGTTATACCATTTAAAAAACTATTATACAGTATTAAAAATTATTGCACTCAGGTTAAAAACAGTTATATATTTGCTCAAAACTGTTATACAACTTTTTTAAACCAGTTTTACATTTTTTCTAAACTGTTATACAACTTTTTTAAAACTGTTATGCTGTCATACAGTTTTTTAAAACTCTTGTACATTTTTAAAAATTATTATACAATTTCCTAAAACTGTTATACAGTTTTTAAAAACTGTTATACTGTTTCACAGGTTTTTAAAACTCGTATAGAGTTTTTTAAACTGTTATACAATTTTTTAAAACTTTTACACAATTTTTTAGAACAGTTATACAGTTTTTAAAACCGTTATACCATTATAAATTTTTTTAAAACTGTTATACAATATTTTAGAACTGATATAATTTTTGTTTTAACTTTAATAAAGTTTCTTAAAACTGTTATACAACTTTTCAAAACTCTTAAACAATTTTCTAAAACTGTTATACAATTTTTTATAATTGTTATACATATTTTTTAACTGTTATAAAATTTTTTAGAACAGTTATACAATTTTTTAAAACTGTTATATTATTCTACAATTTCTTAAAACTGTTAAACAATTTTCTAAAACTGTTGTACAGCTTTTTAATACTGTTCTGCATTATTTTCAAAGTGTTATACAATTTTTTAAAACTGTTATACAGTATTTTAAAACTGTTATCTTTTTAAGAACTGTTATACTGTGTTTTAAAACTGTTATACAGTTTTTTTAAAACTGTTATATAGTGTTTTAAAACTGTTATTCAGTGTTTTAAAACTGTAACACAGTTTTTTTTAACTGTTATACAGTTTTTCAAATCTGTTATACAGTTTTCTTGAATTGTTATAGTTTTTTTAAACTGTTATACAGTTTTTTTTTTTGAACTGTCATGCAATTTCTTAAATCTGTGTTACAATTTCTTAAAACTCTTATACAGTTTTTTTACTGTTATATAGTTTTTTAAATCTCTTATTTATTTTTTTAAAACTCTTCTACAATTTTTAACCATATATAAATTCTTTTTATGCAAAGTCGAAATATTTACTTTTATTTCGCAAAAAGCAATTTTAATTTGCTTTTCCTACAAAAACAATATTGACTTATTTACTTGAAAGGTTTAAAGTGGGAGTATATTTCCCTTGAACATGAGTTAAAATATTTATTTAACACTGCAAAAAACCACAATTTGTATTCAGCAAACAATAAGGGGAAAAAAACGAAAATATTTTGTGATCTAAAAATTTGCTATTTGTGGCAATTATTTTTTTTTTTTTATTTTATATAAACAATCTATTCATAGCACTTTATTTTTTTTTTTTTTTTTTTTTATCCAGCGACAAATTTTGTTGCATCTTTTTTTCTTTTGTTTTTATTATTTAACAATATTTCCCTTTACTATACTTCTTTTTTTTTTTCCTTTTTTTTTTGTTTTTTTATGTAGTTGGCTATACCACAGCCGATGTTATCTATCGCTGGAATAATGAACGACCAGCTGTGGCCATTGCTGAGGATATGAAATTGTCACAATTTGATTTGGTCGATTGTCCGGCTGGTAATCTAACGGATGTTGTTTACAAAGCAGCAGCACCAAATAGTCAAAATGTCATTGATGAAAATAACTACAAGCGGAGACAACAACAATTATTGTTGGAGCAACAGCAACAACAACAGTATACACTACAGCAACAATATCAACAGCAGCATCATCATCAACGTCAACAGGATGCTAGTGGAAAAAATAGTAAAATTTTAACAACTTTTGCTGGTCCGGCAGCTAAAAATCAACATGTACGCGGTACTGGTATACAATTGGATAAGGTGGCTTTTGGCGGCAGTAAACAGGGTGTACGTTTGGATACTTCACAGACATGTAAGTAGGGAAGCATACATTTTATATTAATTGATCGCAATTTTTTTAAATATTTTAAAAAATTAAAAAAACTATTGCCTACCAGTTGAGCTCCTAAAAATATGCTATAAAAAATCTATACCTATTTTCAATAGATATTTTTTTAATGACATTCTTTACTTAAATTTAAAAATGTTTCTTACTCTATCTTGAACTTAATATACTTTCCCAAAGCCTTGAAGTATGCTTGAAAATAATATATAAAATTGCTTTAAAAAACAACACAAATATTTCGCCACATACAACCAGTTAAAAAATAAATTCAATTAAAAGAATTGCACTTCAAAATAGACAGCATATGGCTTACAAATTAACCCCTTAAGAGGGGGAGAAAAATAAAATTATTAAAAGTTAACTTTAAATGAAAAATAAATCATTTAACAACAGCAGATATACTTTATTTTAAAAATTTTATGTTTTAAACAGTGTTTTTTTTTTTTACTTCCACCTCAAACATATTAGATTCCCAAAAAAAAATCATAAATTACTGAAATACTAAGCTATGAAATAAATTACTTTTTAACTTCAAATTATTTGTTTTTGTCTTAATTCTTAATTATTTAATGTTTCTCTATATCCCCGGCTAAAATTTTTAATTCCCAAAAAAATTTCAAAAATCCCCAAAACTTTAAACTAATAAGTAAATAATTTTTTGAATTAATATTAATGAATTTTGTTTTATTTGTTAAAATTTTCCTTTTTTAATAAATTTTGTCCCCGACAAAAATTTTAAATTCCTAAAAAAAAATCAAAATCCCAAAAATATATTTTTTAAAAACAAATCACTATTTTATTTAATGTAAATTGTTTTGAGTTGAATATTAAAATTTTTCATGCTTTTGTTCTTCCCCGGTTTAAAAATTAAATTCCCAAACAAAAATTCAAAAATCTCCAAAAACTGAAAATTAACAAATTTTTAAAATTAGCAAAAATTCACTTTTTAATTAATATGTATTGTTTAGGGTTCATTTTAAAAATGAACCCTAAACAATACATATTGTATTAACTACTAAAATTTCCATTTTTTTTTTTTTAACTTTCCTGCCAAAATTTTAAAATTCCCAAAATATTTGACAAAAATACCATAGACACAAAATTTGCAAATAAATAATTTTTCGATTTAATATGAAATATTCGTGTTTTAATTATCTCTTATACATTTCCCCGACAATATTTTTAAATTCCCAAAGAGTTTTTAAAAATCTCCAAAATATTTTTTCTTAATTTTCTTAAATTTTTTAGCAAAAAACATCAATAATTTTAATTTTCTTTAAAAATTCGCAACTTTTTTCAAAATCCCTATTATATTTGAAGACAGAAGATTTAACAATTTAAATTTTAAATTCCAAAATTTTTTTCCAAATCCCCAACAAATTTGTTGATTGTTTTTTTAAGACAGTTTTAGCTTAAAATAATAAAGATTTAAATTTTTTTCTTTTTTTCTATACTTTCCCAGCCAAAATTTTTAAATCCAAAATTTCCCCAGTTAAAATTTTAAATTCCCAAAATTTTTTTCAAAAAATCCCTAACGTTTTTTCTTAGTTTTTAAGATTTTTTAAGCATATATCATAATAGATTAAACATTTTCATTATTTTTTATACTTCCCCTGTAACAATTTTAAATTCCCAAAATGTTTTCAAAAATCCCCAATAATTATTTTTAATAATTTTTACGGATTTTTTACTGAAAACCTAAAAATATTGCTTTTCCATTACAATTTTGTACTTTTGTATTGATTTTCATACTTCATTAGTAGAAATTTAAATTCCCAAAAATTTAAATAAAATCCCAACATTATTTTTTTCACATTCTTGGGGAATTTTTGAAAAGAAATATGAATAATTTGTCTAAAAAACACCTATAATTTTCCTTTTTTTATAATTGCGGACTTTTTTGTTGAATTTTTTTCTTCCCCACTTAAAATTTTAAATTCGCATTTTTTAATATTCAAAAAATTTCCATTTCTTTTTTTAATTATTTTAAGGTATTTTTATCCTGCAACATAAAAAATTGAACATTTTTGTAGTTTTTTTTATATTTCCCCAATTTAAATTTTAAATTCCCAAAAACATTTTTAAAAATCCCCATTAATTATTTTTATGGACAAACAAAAAATCTTAAAACCCAACATTTTCCATAACAAAATTACATTATTATTATTGATTTTCATATTTCCCCAGTTTAAATTTTAAATTCCCAAAATTTGAACAAAAATCCCCAAAAATATTTTCCATGGATTTTTTTTTTTTTTTTTTTATTATTTTTAATTTTTGTTATTTTTATTAAAAAATTTTCCCTTAAATCTTCTTTAACTCCTAAAGTATTAAAAAATTCCTCTATGGCACGTAATTTTCCTTTACCCCCTCTTTATTATTTAACGGTTCATTTTACAATTCAACAATTTTTTTTTAACACACACACGCACAAAATTTTCATGTCATTTAAATAACAATTTAAGGTAATTGTGTAAATGTAAAAAAATAAATCAATTTTTGTTCATTTTTTCCAATATTTCATCTTTTGTTCATTTTTGTTGCCATTTACATAACAATAATTATGATTTTCATATCAATTAAGGTCATTTAAATTATACGTATGTCTTGTATATATGTATATAACAAAACGATGCATTAATGACGATGACTACGATATTGGCAAGTGTTTTTAGCTTGAAGTATATGTAGATATATTTAAGATATATCTACATCTATATATGCTTAAATATAAGTAAAAGAAAATAACCATAATGTTTGGTGGGGAAAAGGCTAAAGGGTTTGTCACTTTTCAACGATGATGATAAATTGGATTTATACATTTTCTGCTTATAAAGCTCAAAAATCAATTTTGTTAATTAGACAAATTGAACACATTACGGAAACACATCTTCGAGGTACTCTTAAGGTGAGGTAATAGCTAAATATAAAGAAAATATAGAATTTAATGGGAAAATTCTTGTTAAGAGTTATTATGAGAAATTAAAAAAGAAAATTATTAAACTAGACCCTTTAAAAGGCTTGATGTTTAAGAAACAAAGAGAAAAATAATAATAAAAATTATTTAAAAATGTCTTCAAGGTGAAAATTGTTGTAAAAAGGAATTAAATACTTAAGTGTATGAAAGAATTTTTAATTCCCAAAAATATTTCAAAAATTCCCAAAGTATAATTTTAACTTTTTAATTTATTTTCTTTATAAATAGCGATAATCCAATGATTTTTTTATAGATCTCCAGCTAAAATTTTAAATTCCCAAAAACTTTATTAAAATCCCCAACTTAAGTAATCCTTAAAAAACTATTTTATATTGAATAAAAAATTATAAAAAAATTTAAATTTCAGAAGAAAATAATGCTACTAGGTTTCCCCACTTATTATTTTAAATTTCTAAAAAATTTCAAAAATTCCATAAAAATATTATTTTATGTAAAAAAAAAACTCATATTTTTTAACGAAGTTTTTAATTAAATTTAATCCCAGTTAAAATTTTAAATTACCAAAAATTTCCTAATAATAATTTTTACTTTTTACGTAATTTTCTTTAAAAATAATAATTATTCGGTGATTTCTTTATTGAAATTTTGCTATAAAATTACAATTCAGCTGTTCAGAAAACAATTCAGCTAATAATTTTTCATCAATTTCTATGAAAAATGCGATTCAGCTAATTTAAAATGCAATTCAGCTAACATATTTCTAAAAGTTCATATAAATTTTAACAATAAATTAAAAATAATGCTAGAAAATTTAAATTCAGCTAATAAATTGTCATATATTTCATAAAAATTTTAAAAATAAATTAAACATTTTGCTATAAAATTACAATTCAGCTGCTTAGAAAATAATTTAGCTGCTTAGAAATCAATTCAGCTGCTAAGAAATCAATTTAGCAAATAAATTTTCAGAAATTTCTGTGAAAATTGCAATTCAGCTAACTTAAAATACAATTCAACTAATAAATTCCTCAAAATTCATATAAATTTTATTAGTAAATTATAGATAATGCAAAAAAAAATTAAAATTCAGCCGCATAGGAATTAATTCAGCCAATAAATGTTCATATATTTTATACAAATTTTAATAATGTATAAAAAAAATATCATAAATTTATGTGAAAATTTCAATTCAGCTAATAATTTTCTCTAAATTCATATAAATTTTAACAATATATTAAAAAAAAGTATAATTCAACTGCATAGGTATAATTCAGCTAATAAATTTTCATAGATTTCATAAAAACTTTAACAATAAATTAAAAATGTTGCTAGAAAATTACAACTCAACTGTTTAGAAAACAATTCAGCTAATAAATTTTCATAAATTTCTGTGAAAATTGCAATTCAGCTAACTTAAAATACAATTCAGCTAATAAATTTCTCAAAAATCATATAAACTTTAACAGTAAATTATAGATAATGCAAAAAAATTGAAATTCAGCCACATAGGAACTAATTCAGCTAATAAATTTTCATAGATTTCATACATATTTTAACAATAAATTAAAAATGTTGCTAGAAAATTACAATTCAGCTGCTTAGAAAACAATTCAGCTAATTAATTTTCATAAATTTTAGTGAAAAATGCAATTCAGCTAATTTAAAAACCAATTCAGCAAACAAATTTCCCAAAACTCATATAAATTTTAACAATACATTAGAAATAATTAAAAAAATTTAAATTCAGCTGCATAGAAATGAATTCAGTTAAAATGTTTTCATAGACTTCATACAAATTTTAACAATAAATTAAAAATGTTACTAGAAAATTACAATCCAGCTGCTTAAAAATGAATTCAGCTAATAAATTTCTGTGAAATTGCAATTCAGCTATTTTAAAATCCAATTCAGCTAATAAATTTCACAAAATTCATACACATTTTTTACAATAAATTAGAAAAACAGTCAAACATTTGCAATTCAGCTGCATAAAAATCAATACAGCAAACACGTCTTTAAAGGTTTAAATAAAATCTCTAATTCAGCAAAATAAAAACCCAATTCAGCTTATAAATTTCTCGAGATAAAATAAAAACTTAATTCAGCTGCATAAATATTAATTCAGCTAAGTAGTTTAAACAGATTTATGTGAAAAACTACTAATTCTTCTAAGCAAAACTCTAATTCAGCTAAAAAATTTAGAAACATCCTTAAGTAAATTGAAATTCAGCCAAATAAAATCTTATTTAGATAACAGTTTTTATAAAAACTTTAATACTTTCCAAAATTTTAAAGAAATATGCAATTCAGGAAGATGAAAATGAATTCAGCAAAGATTTTTCTAAAGAATTGTGAACAATTTTTAATTTATCATATATATTTTAGGAAAGTGCAATTTAGATAAATGAAATCTAATACAGTTAAATTAATATTCAAGATTCTTAAATTCTGCTAAAGTATTTTTCAAAATATGAACGAAATTTAGATAAATTAAAACCAATTCAGCAAAGATTTTTTTTTTTAAGAATTGTGAAAAAATGTTTAATTCAACAATATAAAAACTTAACTCAGCTGCACAAAAATTAATTCAGATAAGTAGTTTAAATAGATTTATATGAAATACCTAATTCAGTTAAGCAGAACTCTAATTCAGCAAAAAAGTTTTGAAGGAATTCGCAATTAAGCATAACAAAAAAGTAATTCGGCTAAGAAATTTATTAAATTTAATGTGAATAACGTAATTCAGCTAAGCAAAAATGTAATTCAGCTAAAAAAAATTCCAAAATATAAAAGGAAATTGTAATTCAGCTAAATAAAACCTTATTCAGCGGAACAAATTTTGAAAATTTCTTTAAAATCTTAAATTCAGCTAAACATTTCTCAATAAAATTTATGAAAAATACTATTCAGCTGCATTAAATTTCCTAAAATATATTAATTCTTTTTACAAAATATTAACGAAACTTACAATTCAGCTACTTTAAAATCAATTCAGCTAACAATTTGTTTAAGGTTTTCACTTAAGAACTAATTCAGCTAAATAAAAATTAAATTCAGCTACTTTAAAATGAATTCAGCTAAAAAATTAATAAGTATTTATTAGAATTAATAATTTATGTTCAAGAAAATAATAAAAAAAAAAAATGCTTTCCTTTCAGCTGAATATTCCATGCTTATGGTTAATTTCCATTTACAACGTCATATGGGTAACTTCCTCATACAAGTCTATGGACCCTGCTGCCTTTTGGTTGTACTCTCTTGGGTCTCTTTCTGGCTTAATCGTGAAGCTACAGCTGATCGTGTTTCTCTAGGCATTACCACAGTTTTAACCATGACTTTCTTGGGCTTAGAGGCCCGTACCGATCTACCCAAGGTACCCTATCCCACAGCTTTGGACTTTTTTGTTTTCCTCTCTTTTGCTTTCATATTTGCCACCATTTTGCAATTTGCTGTGGTCCATTATTTTACCAAATACGGATCGGGAGAATGTTACTTTATCATTGAAGAAATGGAATCCGATACGGAGTCAGAAATATTAGAAAGTCGAGAGGGTAATAGAAGTGAAATGGAATCGGAATTTGCCACTAGTACAGAATCGAAAATTTATGAGGTTATACCATTATCCATGTGTTCCATTAATATACCTCAAAGAAGTGAATCGGCAACTTCAAGAAGAAGTCGTCGCCGTTCACAAGAGAGAAAATTTAGAGGTCGTTGGGGTATGTGGCAGAATTTAGCAGAATGTTTTAACTGGCCTTGCTGGAAGAGCAATAAAAGAAGACATAAAGCTCAATTTGATGTTTCCGAGGATGAAGATGATGAGGAACAACATTTAAGATCAAACGAAGGTAATAGAAAGAGAAAACATGTAAAAGCTAACAAAAGATTAATAATACAAAATATCTTTTATTACAGATTCTACACCTCGCAGGCTTAGCGGCAGACGTCGCATGTCATATTATCGCCGCGAGGAAATGGAGGCCCGACGCAAAGGCAAACGTACACCTCAGTATAATTCAGTATCGAAAATAGATCGTGCCTCTCGTATTGTTTTTCCCATATTATTTCTACTCATTAATGTTTTCTATTGGTATGGTTATTTATCGCGCAGTTCTCGCATTTTGGCCCACAGTAATACGAGCACCTGATGTTACCTTTTAGCAATTTAGATAAATATAAAAAAGAAATCGTTAAAAATTATAAAATAAGGCAGAGAAAGGTTTTATGGAACATTGGAAAGGAAACAAAGGAAATGGGATCAATTGAAAATAATCTAATTTAAAATTTATGCTGCTAACGCCTACTGCTTTAATTATGATTTCTTTTAACTAAATTGCTAAAGTTTTCAAAAACAACAACACTATTGCATATTAATAATCAAAGCTATTTTAAAACAATGTTTAAAAAAAGCTGTATGAAAGGCTTTATAAAAAATTAAAAGCTTTTTTAAGAAAAAAATGCATTACATAAAAATAATTTACTTACTATAACTAATTTATAATTCTATTTAAAAAAGCTTTACCAAAAGTTTAAAATATGTTACAAAAAAAGTTCTCATATATAAAACTAATTTAACTAAATTACTTAAACTGTATTTAATCCACTTCATTTTAAACTAGTTTTAAATTAATTTAAGTTAAATATTACAAACTTTACAAAACGTTTTAATTTGTTTAAAAGCTTTTGAAAAGAAATTATTAGTTGGGTTTTAAGTTTGACTAATCCTAAGTTGTTTTATAAAACTATTTAAAATTTAAGTCAATCAATACCAAAAAAGCTCTATAAAAAGCTTTCATTAAGCAACACACAAAAATATAATTTTAAACTTAATTATTCTAAATTAAAATAAGTTATTTTAAAAGCTTAAGATATGTATGTCAAAAATGTTATAATCTGTAATAAAAAATCATCAAAAGCTTTTGTGTCAAAATATATTTGCAAAAAAATTTAATTTCATTAAAAGTTCCATTAATATTAAAAGCTTTTACTCTAGCAAAAGCTCACTTACAGACTAGACTATAGAATAAACTATAAACTAAACTATAGACTATAATCTAAATTATAAACTAGACTATAGTCTAAACTAAAGACTAGACTATAGTCTAAATTATAGACTAGACTATAGTCTAAACTATAGACTAGACTGTAGTCTAAACTATAGACTAGACTATAGACTAGACTATAGACTAGACTATAGTCTAAACTATAGACTAGACTATAGTCTAAACTATAGACTAGACTATAGTCTAAATTATAGACTAGACTATAGTCTAGACTATAGTCTAAAATATAGACTAGACTATAGTCTAAACTAAACTATACTATAGTCTAAACTATAAACTAGACTATAGTCTAAACTATAGACTAGACTACTATCTAAACTATAGACTAGACTATAGTTTAAACTACAGACTAAAATATAGTCTAAACTTTAGACTAGACTATAGTCTAAACTATAGATCAGACTATTATCTAAACTTTAGACTAGACTATAATCTTAACTATAGGCTAAACTATAGACTAGTCTACTGTCAAACTATTGACAAGACTATAGTCTAAACTATAGACTAGATTCCTGTCTAAACTATAGACTAGACTATAGTCTAAACTATAGACTAGACTACTGTCTAAACTGTAGACTCGACAATAGTCTACTAGACTATTCTATAGTCTAAACTATACACTAAACTGTAGACTAGACTACTGTCGAAACTATAGACTAGACTATAGTCTAAACTATAGATTAGACTAAACTGTGGACTAGACTATAGCCTTAAATGTAGGCTAAATTATAGTCTAAACTATAGACTAGACTATAGTGTTAACTATAGACTAGACTATACTCTAAGCTACAAAATAGAATAGAATATAGTCTTACATATATAACCTATAGACTAGACTAGAGTATAAACTGTACAGTAGACTATAATCTAAACTATAGACTAGACTGTTGTCAAAACTATAGACTAGAAAGATGGATTCTATACAAATTTATATAACAGACTATGATTTAAAATATGAACGACCCTATTGCATTTTCTTCAAACCGGATTTTAGACTAAACTTTAAATTGAAAAAAATATTAAATTATTTTTTTTTTTTAATCCAATTAATTTCCTTTAAGTTTTAGCATTCTTTAAAATCAAAGCATATACAAAATTGTTTATTTATTTAATTAAGCTTATGTAAAACTTTATTTTAATTATTAAAAGAACAGAATAATAAATTACATACTTAAAAACAATAACTTTTTAACTTAATTTTATATTAAATTTAAGCTAAAAATTTTCCTAAATTAGCTAAAGAATCTAAATAATAATTTGGTATAAAATCTGTTGTATTATTTTTAACAAATTCTTGTACATTTAACCATTTATAATTTCCTGTGCCCACCAAAAGAGTATCAAAACCACAATTTTTGCCAAATGAAACATCAATTTTAGCACTATGAATAAAAAAAGAAGCATTAATAAAAAAAAAAATTTAATTGTTAAACTTACCAATCTCCTATCATCAAAGTCCTTTTAGGATTTATTTTACCATTCTTTATTAAATTCTCACATATCAAAGGATTAGGTTTACCCATTACCTTAGCTTCTCGTTCCAAACAAGTCTGCAAGGCTTCTAAAATAGCTCCCGTTCCTGGTATACAATATTTAGGATATCTATGAACTTTATCAGCATTTGTAGCCAAAAATTCACATTCCGGATAAGTTCCAAGGATATGTGAAGCTTTTAATAACTTCATAAAACCAAAATGTTCATCGAAACCTACTACAACTGCTCCAACTTTTATTCGATGTATTTCTAAATCAACATCTTTTAACATATCGACCCAAACACCCTCAACCAAATCTTCTCCCATACCAAAAGTTTTAATATTTAAATTGTTTAATTCTTCATTTAAGGCTGGGCTACCTATAATATAGACTTTGTCATTAGGGTCTAAATGTTGTTGAAGATATTCGGCTATGGAATGTGTGGGAGCTATAATGTGATCTTCATCTATTTGGAAATGCATTTGAGAAGCTTTAAGCCAAAGATCATGACGTGTTTTAGTGCCATTGTTAGTGACGAAATAGATATTTTTTCCTAGAGATTTGAGAGAATTAATGGTCTCGGGAACTTGAGGTATGACATTATTGTCATGCCATAAAACGGCTGGAAAAAAATATATGTATATTAAAAAATTAATTGATAGAGTATAGATTAAATTATAAACTAGAAACATAGGTTGAACTATAGTCTTTCGAATATAAACTTAATTATAGAATATAGACGAGACTATAGATCAAACTATAGATCAGACTAAAAACTAGACTATGGAATAAAATATAAAAGCCAGATAATAACCTAGACTATAATCTAGTCTAAAGATTTAATAATAGAATACACTATAAACAATAAAAAAAAAATGATTCTCTTAATAACTCTTAAAATATACTTCTCACACTTACCATCACAATCTGTTAAAATTGTATCATATGAATCCAGCCATGCTTTAACAGTTTTCTTGTCCAATTGTTCCAAATTTATGGGGTTTGTCATATTGTTGACCCTTTTTTACTAAATAAAAATAAAAAAACACTATTTTAGATTTATTTGATTAAAATTTAAAATTAATATACTTTACCTTTATTAAAGCTTTTGCCTCCAACTCCCTTAACCTTAACTCTCAAACTAAAATCGATGAATATGTTTTGTTATTATTTGTATTTCTGAAAATAATATAATTCATTTAATGATCATACTCTTATCAAGAAAAAGAGTCTAAAATTTAGACTCTAAATATTTGTTTGAATTCTCTTATGGGAACTGATAAAGAAATTTCAATATGATTTTATTGTAAAGTTAATTTAGTTATTAAATAAATAAATTGTTTCAAGTCTCTTATTTCTGTGGCTGATTAAAAATGCCGGCATGACTTTGCTATTTTGATTAAAATATCTCAATCTTAATTTCTAAATGGAAAGTTTGTTACGTATCTATAGTAAAATTGTTATCCCTCACATTGTCAAATCAGTTATATAGTGCATTTTTTAAAAAAATTGTTCCAGGAATAATTGTCACAAATATTTCTTTATAGAAATCATTTCTGATCATCTGAAGTTATACTGACTGTTTTTTGGAAGCCTATTTGTTTCTTGAATTTTGTTTTTAAACACCTGGAATAAGTGTTAATAGTTTTTTCTTTTTATTTCTTTTTATTTTAATAAATTACGAAGTGAAATTGTCTATATAAACTTAAAAAAAAAATAAACTGTTTTTATACGAAGCAGTACTTTCAAAACTTACTTTCTTTAAGAGAGCAACTGAAATGAGCCGCTCTTTAAATTAAATGAAAACACAGAGTTGCAAAGAAATATTACAAGCATAACTACAGATAATTTACCCTACGGGGTAGAGTCTAGTGACTATATTCTAGAGTACGCAATAGAGTAAACAGTCTTCAATAACAAGACAAGGTTAAAGAATAAACTAATGATTAGAATACTGAACATACTATAGAATAAAGTAAAACATGTACTATAGAATAGACTATAGAACCTACAATGGAATGGCCAGCAAAAAGAATATAAAATTGTCTACTGAATATATTATAAAATAATCTATATAATAAAATAGACTATAAAATACATAATTTGGTATAAAATAGTCTATAAAATATACTATAATATACTGTAAAATAGTATATAGAAGTCTTTAAAAAGTCTATAGAATAGACTATTAGATAGTCTATAGAATAGTCTATAGAATATACTACAAGATAGTCTATAGAATAGACTATAAGATAGTCTATAGAATAGACTATAAAAATAGTCCATAGAATAGACTATAAACTAGTCTATAAAATAGTGTATAGGGTGGACTTAAAAAATAGTCTTTAGAATATGCTATAAAATACTAATTTTAACTAAAATTTTGTTTTACAAAAATTAACTAAATACCCTTGGCAACTCTAAAACAAACACATGTTTTTATTTTTCTCTCTCTCCCTTTCATTAGCATTTTCTTTTTACTCAACATACTCTTAAATAAGAGAGTTAAGCCAAAATTTTAATTAAAAAAGCTTTAACAGCTGACTCACTAATTTTTATCCCGAAACACCCTACAATCCCTCTATATTGATCTTCCAAAGCATTAGCATTTGTATTGTAAAATTCTTTACAATTTATTAATAATTTTTTCGTTTTGTAATTTTAAGTTCTAACAACACAAATTATTACATTAACAATAAGCATGATATTGGGCTAGAGATTATTATATGGCTACATATGTATGTATAATGTATGAAATAAAATTATTGTTGATAGTTAAGATTATTATGAGTAAAACAAAAATCAAAGTCATGAAGACAAGTCTTAAAGTTAAGTTAAAAAAAAGTAAAAAAAAAAAATTCACATATGAGGCAGTAAGTCACCAAGTTTGGGTAAATACACATCTGGTATAAGTTTAAGCAATTCAGGATCATTGGATTTCTTCCATGATTCCACATCATGCAACTGATGAATGCCAGTGCCTACCAATAAGGTTTGGAAGCCACAATTATAGCCCAGTAAAATATCGGTGTTACATCTAAAATAATAATACATTAATTAATAATATAATAATTTGAATATATTTTCCAACACTTACCTATCCCCTATCATTAAAGTTCTTTCTGGATTTATGGTACCATCTTTAATAAGAGATTCACATATCTCTTTATTCGGTTTACCTATAACCAAAGCCTTTCGTTCCGCACATGTTTCTATGGCTCTAACATAACTACCCGTACCGGGTATTACCATATTGGGCATGGGAAAACGTTCATCTGTATTGGTAGCAATAAACAAACACTCCGGATTATGTAGATATGATGCGGCCTGTGTCATTTTAGGAAAACTAAAATGTTCATCAAATCCCACCAAAACAGCTCCTACACTTTCATCAAGCTTAAGATGTTTCGAAATATAATCAGCTAAGGTTCCCTGCATAACATCAGGTCCCACTTTATTGTGTTCTATTCCCACAGCATCCAATTCCTTGGTAATACCTTCCGAACCAATTACATAAACTTTTTTCTGGAAATTTAAACTTTTTAAATAGGCAGCCGCAGAATGAGCTGTAGAAATAATTTCCTCTTCGGTAATATTGAAACCCATATCGACAGCTTTTACAAGAAGTTCTTTACGGGTTTTAGTAGAATTGTTAGTACAAAAGTATATTTTTTTGCCCAATTCTTTGAAACGATTCATAACCTCAACGGAGCCTTCTATAACATTACCATAGACCCAAAGGACACCTAAGAAAATAAAGAAGAATGGAAAATAAAAATTAATCATTTAAAGTTTTTTTGAGGTTATGTTGGTTTTTTTTTTTTTTTTTCAACTTCTCAAAAATTTGACATGTTATAAGACCAAATACATTTTTAAAGTTAGATTTAAATTAATTTACTTAAAAATTGGTAATATTTTCTACAGGTACAGAATTTTGAAAGTTTTGAAGTAAAATATAATTTTGAGGTTAAGATGAAGAACATTTAATTGTTTTAAATATTTAAAAATATTAAAATTTTTAAAGCCAATTTTTGTTTGAAAAATTGCATTAATCTTTCTCAAGTCTTAAAACCAAATTTAAACAAAATTAACCTCAAAATTGTTTGAGGTTATGTGGAACAATTTTGAGATAAATTAATTTTGAATTAAAAGGTTGACGCACATTTTTTAAAAAATTTATAAATTGTTCGCCTTAAAAATGTTTTAAAGTTTTATCAAGTAATTTTTAATTCATGAAAAAAAATATATTTTTGTTTTTTAGCTTAGTTTGAATTTTTTAAATAAAATTTAAATAGAAAATTTAAAGTAAAATTTATGTATTTAACAATTGTTACCTTAAAATTTCAACAAAATCGCGTGAAATTTTTTAAAGTTATTAAACAAATTATTTTTTGAGGTTAAGTTGAACATTTTTGAAAAAAGAATTTGAACTCAAAATTCGACCCCAATTTATTTCATTTAAATGTTTCACAAAATTTTTTAAATTTTAACCACAATTTTGACTTAGAAAGCAAAATAATTTTTGAAGTAGAAAATTTAAAATTTTTTAATTTTAAAAAATTTTAAGATATCAGAAAAATCCCTAAATAAAAGTAGAAATTTTATATTTTTACAAATCCTTAACTCTGTATCATAATACCGTCTATAGCTCATCTCCATGAATGCTGTCATTAATGACGTTCATTAAGGTCATTAACAAAAGAGAATGGCGATGAGGCGGAAAAACAAGACGGGACTACAACACACATTCACATAACCCATATAGACATTTCTCCGAAAAAGAAAAAAACACCACCAACCATAAATATTTAAACAATTGAACATACACCAACATCATCCAATTTCTAAAATAAAATTATGCAATTTCAGCTATTTAAACAATTAATCATAAATTATAATTATTATTGAACACAAATTTCACTGAAATATTGACAAATTTTACCATCACAATCTGTAAGAACAGCATCAAATGAATCCAACCATTGGGTCACCTTGTCGGCATTTTGTTCCAATAAATTTGTCGATGTCTGCTTAAACATGTTGTGGCAAAATTTTTTTAGCATAAATTAGCAAATTTTTGCGGTTTGTAAATTACAAAAATTTAAAAGGTAAGTCAAAACGTGAAGTAATTAAACAAATTTATTGAATGAATTTGTTTTAAAATTGTTGTGTAAAAGAAAGGTAAGGGGCCAGAAAAAAGAATTTGCAATTTTTTTTTTTGCTTTTCCAACGCACGTCTGGCCAGCAGCTTCTAATCAAAACACACAACTTGATAAAAGCACTTGAAAAAAACAACTAAAATGGGAAAATGTGAAAAAAATAAAGGTATTCAAAAAGAGTATGAAAAACAATTTGCAGGGATTGTTAAGAGAGCGTGAAATGGGGGAAAAGTAAATAAAGAAAAAAGCTCTTATGTTGTAAACAGTTGTTCTTAAACTTTAATCGACTGCAAGGGATAATGACTTTCAAACTATATTTGTTTACAAAAATCGAAAGATGCGTGAATTTTATTTAAGTAATTTTTTTTATTTATTTATTTATCAATCGATTATCTTTTTAAATAAAATTTAAAATACTTTTAACAAATACAAAAATACGAGGGCCGTTTGAAAATTATTGGTAAACTCATTTACAATAATTTATGTATTGGCCCTGATTTTGTATATTTAATATTTTACCTTAAATAACTTTAATACAAAAATACGAGGATTGTTTAAAAATTGTTTCTTTTAAAGAAAAAAATAACGCTTCTTATTATAATTTCTAATAATTTTCTTTAATAAAAAATAAACTACGAGGGTCGTTTGCAAATTATTTATTAAAAATATTTGAGAAATTCTAAACAATTTTAAAATTTTACAAATAAAAATATGCGAGGGTCGTTTAAATATTGTTTATATAACAATTTGTAAAAATTTGCTTAGTTTGGACAAAACTTCGAAGTTATGTAAAATTACTTTAAAAATTATTTTTGTAGAAAAAATATCAAGGTAGTTTCAAAATTATTCTTAAACAATTTTAGGAAAAAATAGATTTCTTAGTTTTTTTCACGATTTTTAAAATATTAAAACAATTCTTGTGTTAAATTAATTTTGAAAAAATATCTATATACGAGGGTAGTTTCAAAAGTATTCCTGAATAACTAGAAAAAAATTTATTTTGAAAATTTCTTCAAGATTTTTAAAATAATAAACCTAAAATAATAAAGGAATTTTTCTGTTTAATTAGTTGAAAAATTAGTAGTTTCAAAATTATTTTGAACTAGGAATTTTTAATAAATTATATTATAAATGATCTAAATTGATAGATTTATAAATTTTGTTAAATTTCCTCAACATTTTTTTAAATAAATAAAATTTTTAGGTTAGAATGAAAATTTCATTTTTAAAACCTGATTAAATTAAAATTTAATATCAGTTTTTAAGTCTAAAAATTGCTTTAATTATAAGCAATTCATTAACACCAATATTTTAAAAAAATTTTAAAGATTAACCAAGTTATTACAAAAAGTAATAAGAGAGGTTAAGTTGAAAACATTTTGTTTAAATTTAGATGGATTTCAAAATTTGACAGCAGTGTTAGATTTAAAAACTTGGTTAGAATTCTTAAAGATTTAAGAAGTTATGAAACAAAATATAATGTTAAGTTTAAATGGAAAGGACGTTTTAAATAAAATTTTAATAATAATAAGTTAAAAACTTGTACTATACAAACATACTTTTTTCAGAAAGCACCATAAAAAGTACCAGAGTTAATTGGATAAATTCCTTTTAGTTTGGTCGCTTTTTTTTAGATAATTTTACCTTTTTGGAATCTTTTTAGTGTAATTCCTTTATCATTTCTTTTAAAAAATTTCCAAGACCTTAATTTTTTTATGCTGTTTTTTGATTTTTTTTTATAAATTTATTTTTATTTTACTTAGTTTTTTGTATATATTTTTTTATTAAATTTCTTATCTTAATATTTTCATTTTTTTTTTTTTATTATAATATTTTCTTTTGTTTTAATTTTATTTTGTTGGTTGGTTTGTTTGTTTTTGCATACAACTTCTTAAACAACTAAATAATATATTTTGTTTGCTTTTCATTATAATAAAGATTTTTTTCTTTTCATAAAAAAAGTGTTGAAATTAAATTACTAAAGTTTATGAAATTACAATTTTTATTTAAATTAATTTAAATTAATAGGAAGAAAGTTTAGGAAGGAGGATGGGAAACTAAAAAAAGAAATAAAACAAAATTTTAGGAAAACATAAAAGAAAAAATAGAAAAACTATTAGGAAAAAGAAAACTTAAATTGTGGAAGCTCGTTTTTATGTAGAAAAAAGCCTAGTTTTTTTAAATAAAAATTAAAAAAATAAAAATATGGAAACTAAACTTTTGGGTTAGGGACTTCAAACCAATGAAACGTAGAGAAAATTTTGAAGCTATAAACTCCAAATTATTTTAGAAATGATATATATTCTAAACGTTTTAAAGATTTGAAACTAAAGCTGTAAGAACATTGAAAGAAAATATCAATGCTTAAATTGAGTTAAAAATAAGAACTATGTATAATATTTAGCTCCTTTCTTTAATCTACAACTTTTACATTTTATACACAATTTCAATATTGGCCTTATAACTCTAACTAACAGACAAACTGACTAAATAATAAAAGACATTATTAGAAAAATCTTAGCGCTTGAGTGAAAAAACACAATTTCATTCTAAATAAAAAAAGACACAAAAATTCTAATAGAAAAAAAAAAAACTAATAAAATAATAATTAAAAATGACTTAACTCTTCAGTAAATGATTTGGGTGTGTGTGTTTGTTTGTTTTAAATTTTAACTAAAATAAAGAAGCTTGTTGTGGCATCATCATGCCACCAGGGCCTGACATCGTTGTTACCCCAGGACCTGAACCCAATGGATTATTGGCACCTCCTACCGCTAAACCTTGCAGGCTAGCCACATTCGAACCAGGACCACCCATCATACCCCCACCACCTCCTCCGCCACCTGGGCCACCCACCATACCCTGTTGTACAGGCATACCACCAGGACCCAACATACTGCTAGGACCTGTAGGACCCAACATAGGTGAGACACCGCCTGAAGAAGGCGGTTCTGGACTGTGAGATTTCTTTTTACGTTTCTTTTCCTTTTTACGTTTTTTCCGCTCTTTTTCGTCTTCGTGACGCTTTTGTTTTTTATGTTTCTTTTCGTAGGTCTCCAAGCCGGAAGAATCTGTGAGATAAATTAGAGGAAATTAAAAAATTATTTAAATATGGTGAGGAAGAAAGTTACCCATTAAATTTGTTTCTGGTGGCTGTTGTCCATCTTTGTGTTTATGTTTTTTATGTTTATTTTTATGTTTACGTGCGGGTGTTGTATTTAAGGCTCTATATTGCTCCGGTAACTGGAAGGGAAGACATTTAAAACATTAGAAAAAAATTTTGAAGGAAATTAAAACAAATATAATTATTGCAATAAATTAAATAAATAAATCCCGATCCCAAAAAAGTTAAGTCAACATTTGACGATGTTAGCGAATATTATTTTAGAGACTTAGGAGGTTATTTCGGAGTTTATATTTAAGAAATGAATAGCTTGTTAAATTTTGCTTATTTTTTGTTTTAAATGTTATTCAAATAAAAATAAAACTTACCGGTCCGGGATGTAATCTGAAACCAGCTAATTGTACTGCAGTTAAAGGCAACAATTCTTTGCCAACTATGGGAGGTTTATCAATAACACTACGTAATGTACTGTTTTCCTGAAAAGAAAACGAGAGAAAGAATAAATATTAGAAAAATATATATAAAAAAACGTAAAAGTAAAAGTTTTGAAAAAAAAAAAAAATTAAATAAAATTTGTGAAAAAGCAAAAAATTTTTATCAATAATAATTGAACAAATCAAATAAAGATACAAAGATTTTCCAGAGAAAAATACAGTGGATTAAAGATTGCTCAAAGATTTTTTAGCAAAACGTAAACAAGAAAGAAAGATGTTGATAATTTAAACTTATTTACTTGTTAGATTAGACAAGTGTACTATTTACCCACTAACTAATTAAAAAAACACATATTTATATTTAAAAATGTTTTTTTTTTTAAACTCTTACCAAATTATTCATTCCATCATAGATTCCTGGCAGATTCGGCAGAAATGAGGCTAGTGATTCTTTGACTTTTTTATCTTTAAATTTGGTCAGCGTATGATGCAGACCATACTCAGTCATGAGATCTTTATCACCCGTTAACTCACCCTTCCCGGGTGGTTCTTTCATCGAATAGAATGGTCCCGTCTGTATGATAGTGGGCGTTTTACCCAATGATATTGTGGCTTTTAATGTGCCCGATGAATCTTGTCTTGAGACTACCGGTGAACGTCCACCATGTGGTGATGATTTGGGTGAATAATTTGATTCCATTTTGCGAAATTGTTCGCCCATCATCATATTGCCATAATTGTTCATCATGATGTATGATGTCTCCCTGTAGGTGTGTGTATATGAGTGTGAGTAGAAAGAACCCCTGCCAAGTGCAGAGGAGGGGTGTAAAATTTACCAAGTTAAGATTTTTCTTGTTAATACAAATTTTCCCCGTTTTGGAATCAACAAATGCTTAGGGAGTATTTTCTTATTTTAATATTTTTTTTAAGAAATCAACATTAACCAGCCAGCACCTCGAGCTGTTGAAGCTCAAGATTGTGTGCGTGCGTGTGTGTGTTGTTGGTGATGTTTATATGGTTTTCTCCTCTAACCACTGCCTTAGCTTTTTGTAGTAAAGTAGCCTTCACTTGTGTCGTTTTTTATATTTTATGTTCTCTGTATTATTTTTTTACGTATCTGCTAGACAAAAAAAGTTTTTTTTCTGTAGCTCTTCCTATTTTATATTCTTGCTGGCCATTGTTTTTGCCAGCATTTCAATTACACTAACAGCTGTTTTGTTGTTTTAGAATTTTTTAAAATTTTTATTTATTTTGTTTAAATATTTATGTTTAAAATACACTTTACCAAAAACAAAAAATTGCCGTGAATTCAGTGCTCTTTTTCACTTTTTGGCATTATCTGAAATTCAGCAATATTTTTCTTTTGTTTATATATTGGCAGCACTGTATAAAACTGTCAATTTTACCAACAGAGATGATATTTTCGTAGTAAATTGTATGAATTTACTGCTATTTTTACAGCTGGGTTATCTAGAGTGCTCTTTTTCCACCTTTTTGTAGTGGTGTGTGTGTCACTTGTGACAGATTTCATTTTTTGGCCATTGCATTTCGTCACAACGGGTTTTTCTAAACGAAAATCAAGAATTTCTCGATCGACCGGGCGGTGTGTTGTGTGTAGTAATAATTATAAATTAATAAAATTAAATTAAGTTTTAAACACGAAATTTAATAAGCTAAAGAAATGCAGTGTACGCTACGTAACGTTTTAAGCTATGCCGTCAAGGTGAGATTTTAAGTGAAAGGTGTTAAAGTGTGTGTGTTTTTTTCTTTTCAACAAAGGCACAAATCATCAAGTTGAAAAAAAATTTTCTTTGGTTATGCAATGAGTGATTATGAAGTTTTACATAAAATCCCTTTAACAAATTCTGGAATAATTAACAAAATTGTTAAAAAGAAAATTAAAGAAAATAAATTTTCAAAATTATTTATAAAAGTTATGAAATAATAAGAAAATTGTTGAAAAAAACGTTTTGGTTACTTATTAGTGCAGATTTTCTTTTTGGCTTTTATCTAGATAAAAAAGAACAAGCAAAAAAAGAAATGTCATTAAGGTGGCCAGATTTGTAAGAAAAACGTGTTGCATTTGCAATAGTATTGAAATAAAATTTATTTTTTTATTTCTTAATCTTATCAGTTGTTAATGCGTATTTTATGTTGATTCATTTTGTACACACACTTATCACGCGTTTTGTAAGCTTTTTTGTATTGATAACATTATGTTAATCAATTTTTTTCGTTGATTCTTGCGGGGGGTCAATATTATAAAGATTAGGACAATTCTCGAATCTTGAAATGATACGAGCATAAACATTTTTATAATATATATAATATATACAAAATATTTATATTAAATAAAATTTAGTCAACTAAAATATAATATACGAGGGTTGATAAAAAAATATTGATTGTTCTCTTTTGAAATAAAATCGATATTTAATAAAAAAATTATTTTTTGGTTAAATGTCAAATTGTAGGTTTAATATCAGTTATATATCAGTTTTGTAGTGAAAATATAGTTTTGAGATTAAAAATAAATTTTATGGTGAAAAACAATTTTTGAGGTGAAAAACTAGTTTCTAGGTAAAAACAAATTTTTCAGTGAAAAATCAGTTTTGAGGTGAAAATTTAATTTAGTAGTTTAAGATCGGTTTTGTAGTTTTGACGTTAAAAATTTCTTCTGAGGTGAAAAATAAATTTTTTGATGAAATTTGGTTTTGTAGTAAAAAAACTAGTTTTGAGGTGAAAAATAAATATTATGGTGAAAAAAATTTCTGAGATGAAAAATTAGCTTTTAGGTAAAAATACAGTTTTTTTTAAAGGTGAAAAAGATTTTTTTGTGAAAAGTAAATTTTGAGGTGAAAATTGAAAGAAAATTAGATTTTTGTGTAAAAATAAATTTTTGGTACAAAGCATTGGTTTAATTACTTTTTTTCTTCCTTTCTTACAGACCCCTTTGCGCTCCAACGGCGCTATTTTGGGGGCCCTAAATGGTCGTTTTTACTCCACCACACATGAAGCCGATTTGGTTGTTATCGGTTCTGGTCCTGGAGGTTATGTAGCTGCCATTAAAGCTGCCCAAATGGGCATGAAGGTATTTTCTTTTTCCTCACTCGTTTTGTTGATTTTTTTTCATATATATTTTTCCCTCCTTTTCCCTTTCAGACTGTCAGCGTTGAAAAGAATCCCACCTTGGGTGGCACCTGCCTTAACGTTGGCTGCATTCCTTCCAAAGCTTTACTCAACAACTCTCATTACTATCATATGGTCCACTCGGGTGAGTTAGAGGCCCGTGGTATTAGTGTCAGCAATGTTTCTTTGGATTTGGAAAAACTTATGCAACAAAAAAGCAAAGCCGTCAAAGCTTTAACCGGTGGCATTGCCCAATTGTTCAAGAAAAACAAGGTTACACAATTGACTGGTTTGGGTTCTATTGTTAGCCCCAACGAAGTTAAAGTGATAAAGGATGATGGCACTGAGGAAACTATTAACACTAAAAACATTATGATTGCCACCGGCTCTGAAGTAACACCTTTCCCCGGCATTACCATCGATGAGGAAGTTATTGTTTCTTCCACTGGTGCTTTGTCCTTGAAACAAGTTCCCGAGAAAATGATTGTTATTGGTGCTGGTGTTATTGGTTTGGAATTGGGTTCTGTATGGGGTCGTTTGGGTTCTCAAGTTACTGCCGTTGAATTCATGAACACTATTGGTGGTATGGGTATTGATGGTGAAGTATCCAAAACCTTCCAAAAAATCCTCACTAAACAAGGTTTCGAATTCAAATTGGGTACTAAAGTCATGGGCGCTGAGCGCAATGGAAATTCAGTAACCGTACAAGTTGAAAATGCCAAATCTGGTGAAAAGGAAGAACTCACCTGTGATGTTTTGTTGGTATCCGTTGGTCGTCGTCCCTTCACTGAAGGTTTAGGCTTGGACAATGTAGGCATTGTTAAGGACGATAGAGGACGCATTCCTGTCAATGATCACTTCCAAACTGTAGTGCCCAATATCTATGCTATTGGTGATTGTATTCATGGTCCCATGTTGGCCCACAAAGCCGAAGATGAGGGCATTATTTGCGTAGAAGGTATAAATGGTGGTCATGTACACATTGACTACAATTGTGTACCCTCGGTGGTCTACACTCACCCCGAAGTTGCGTGGGTAGGCAAAACCGAAGAGGCTTTAAAGGAAGAAGGTGTTGAATACAAAGTTGGCAAATTCCCCTTCTTGGCTAACTCACGTGCCAAGACCAATGATGAAACCGATGGTTTTGTTAAAGTATTGGCTGATAAGGCTACAGATCGTGTGCTGGGCACACACATTATTGGCCCTGTAAGTTGATGAAAAAAAGAAAAATTATATGAAATCAATTCTCATGGAATTATTGTATTGTTTTAATTTTTTAATTTAGGCTGCCGGTGAACTTATAAATGAAGCTGTTTTGGCTATGGAATATGGTGCTGCTGCCGAAGATGTTGCTCGTGTCTGTCATGCCCATCCTGTAAGTTTTTTTTTAAAAGATAATCCTTAAAAAATTATATTAATTTTTTTTTTTTTCAGACCTGTGCTGAAGCTTTGCGTGAGGCCAATGTTGCTGCCGCCTTTGGCAAGCCCATTAACTTTTAATTTCTCTACTCTCCTGCCTCACTCTCATTTATTTTAATTCTTTTACACATCTCTTTCACTCCCTCCCCCTCAAAAAAAAAAAAAAAAAAAAAAATGCCTTAAGTTAATAAAATTCAAATGAAAAAAAATAAAAAAATTTGAAAAATACGACACCTAATTTTAACTTTAAAACTATTTTTGTGTAATTTATTTCAAAATCTATCTCATTGCAAAAAAAATAGTCGAAAATAAAACGATTTCAAATATTAATTAATAATAAAATATCTTATAAAATAATAAAAACGCAAAGCGTTAAAACTACTTAAACTGATTGGTTATTAATTTTAAAGAAATTGTGAAAAAATTTAAAAAATTTTTAAATATTTTAAAGGGGAGTGAGTATCTTTTTAGTGATAAAATTTAATTAGTAATAAATAAAACACTAAATAGAAATTTAAAAAAAGTTTTTTTTTTTAGCATTTTTAATAATTGAAAAGTATTTAATAATTAGAGGATCTTAACCAAATAAAACGAGAAAAAAAGTGATACTCGGTCAAGCCCCACCAAAATATTTATATTTTTAAGGTATTTATAAATGTTAAAACTCTATTCCGGGAGGACATTTGTATGGGGGCCAGGTGAAATAATGGGCCGGTCATGAGCAAATTCAATTCGTCCTTGTGCAAAAAAAAAAATTTATGTACCAAATTTTATCAAATTTTCTTCCAAATTTTGATCTGTTCTTTGCGCTCAAGCTTTTCATGGACAGCCAGTAAAAACTAACCTCAAATTTAATTCTTTTTATTAATTTATTTAAAATTCACAGTAATATAAAGAAAGGCTTCTTTAGGCAAATTAACATATATTACAAAGATTTACTCCTGAATAAGAATATCTAAAAAAAATCGATTCACTCATCCTCAATTCTACAAATTTCCAAATTTTTCCTTCAACAGCTAAAATTATTTTAGATAAAGAGTTTTAATTATAGGAAAATAATATCTTTTAAAGTATCAATATAAGTTTTCTCTTAAAAAATGGCAAAAGGTAAGAAAAATCTAAAATAAAAACAAACTAACCTCAAATTTTTTTAATTTTTATTACCTATTAAAAATATAATAAATTACTAAATTAAAAAAGTTTTTATTTTTTTTTTTTTGCGTTTTATATATTTTGAAAATTATTAGTGAACTAATAATTCATATTATATGTTGTATCTTTCATTTCGTTAAATAAAATGGAGCAAATTGTTATAAACTAAAAAGGAAAACAAAACTAATCTCAATTGTTTTTATTCTTGTCGATTTTTTGCTTTCATATAATGTTCACACACATTAGTTTTTAACTTGTTTTTTGGAAAACACAATGAAATTAAACATCACTGTTCACTGTGAACATAGTATTAAAAAAACCAAATCATTTAATAAACTTTAATCAAATGGTATATATATATATATATATATATATATATATATATATATATATATATATATATATATATATATATATATATATATATATATATATATATATATATATATATATATATATATATATATATATATATATATATATATATATATATATATATATATATATATATATATATATATATATATATATATATATATATATATATATATATATATATATAAATTTCCTTCAAATAAGGTATCATTAAAAACTAAACATTCTAATATTATTATCTTTTAAATCCTAAAATTAACGGTTATTTTTCATTATCCCCCAAAACAGAGTTGAGTTTCTGTTCACCTCAACAATGTGGCATCTCTAATTAATTTATTCTTGCTCCCCACACTTTCGAACACATGTTTTTTGTTTTGATTTTTTTCACAAGCAATTGTTGTTGTTTTTCCTGACAATTTAAGTAAATTCCCTTCAAACCACAGACAAGTGACGCAAGAATATCAAATAAAATAAAATTTTTCAACATAAAAATATATTTTAAAGCAAATATTAAATAAAATTATATATTTTTTATATAAAATTCTAAAGATTAGAATATAATAAAAACAAAAAACAAAAATCATGCATAGTTTAAAAATTTTTCAAAGATTACAGCGACAAAGTGCCTGGAAAATAGTACAAATAAATCAAACTGCTTCAATATCGGTGCGGTCAGTGGAAAAACCTAAAAACAAGGAGGAAGAGGTATGATAACAAAAAAATTCTAAATTATTTTACTTTAATATGTTTTCTTTTATAAGAACTCTAATTATCCCCGCAAAATCTTCTCGGGCATACAACCCACTGGCCAATTACATTTGGGTAATTATTTAGGTGCCATACAAAAATGGATTGAACTGCAAAATAATCAAGAAGATGTTACTTATTGTATAGTGGATATGCATTCTATAACTGTAGATCAGGTGTGAAAAAGCTAAAAATGTTATTAATGATATAGTAATTTACGTTAAATTTATTTTTCCCAGAATCCTGCTGCTTTACGTGAAAATATTTTCGAAATGGCTGCTACTATGTATGCCTGTGGCTTGAATCCTGATGATTGTAACCTATTTGTTCAATCTTCGGTTAAGGAACATAGTGAACTATGTTGGATTTTAAATTGTCTATGTACTATGGCTCGTTTGGGTCATTTGCCTCAGTTTAAGGAGAAGTCGAAGAAGGTTAAAGATGTTCCTTTAGGTTTATATGTTTATCCCGTTTTGCAGGCTGCGGATATTATGTTGTATAAGTGAGTATAAGTTTATTTTTTAATTTGGAATTTTATGATTGAAATTGGAGGGAAAATAAAGGCATAATATGTAGTTCATAAATTTTTCCACTTTTTGTTATTTAGAATTGAATTAAATAACTCAATAATTTTTTTTTTTTTTTAAATTTTTCATTTTTATTAAAAGTTGGACATTTTTAAATGTTCGAAAATCTTTCGAAATTGTTTTTTTAACAGAAGGGATACAAATTTCTAAAATTTTGTTAAAATCATATTTTAAAAAAAAATTCGAAATTGAAAGTGAAATTTTTTCGAAATTTAATTTATTTTATTTTAAAAATAATCGTAAAAATTCAAAATTCTTAAAGTAATGAAGATTAATAAGAACCTATTTATAAATTTTTTAGTAAATTTTGAATTTTTGGTAAGTTCGAAAATTTTTCAAAATTAAGAAAAAAAAAAATCAATTTTATTATTGTTAAACTTAAAAATTCAATTAATTTTAATATAAATAAGAATAATTTAATTAAATGTTGAAATTTCTCTTCAATTTTAATTTCTTGAAAGTTCGAATAATTTTCGAAACTATTTTCTTTTTTGAAATTACTAGTTTTTTGAATCTGAAGATAATAAATTTTTAATTTTTTTTTTTTAAATTTATCGAAATTATTGTTTAAATCAGTAAAACTTGTTTCGAAAATTCGAAATTTAAAAAAATGATTCTTAAGATTAAAATTTTATGATTTTCAGTATAAATCTATAAAATTTTAAAATTTTTACTAAAGTATTTAATATTTTAATGATTTTTGTTTGAAATTGTTAGCTAGCCAGTACTCATTCTATGGAACGGTTCTAGAACTAGTTCTTTAATCAGTGATTTTTGTTCCAAATTGTCACATTCGCAACTGGTTCCATAGAAGCGTTGGGGAACGGTTTCAAAATCTGTTTTATTATTTTTTATTCTAATGGGCTATTTTCTAAAGGCCACTTTTGAAATCAATTTATTTTTTAAATACTATTTTTTAATTTTTGAAATTTTGTATACAAGTATTTTAAACAATTCTAGGAAGTCATTCAAGAACCAGTAATTTGTTCTCAGAAGAGATGTTGAAGTCCTGCAGAATTAGTTCTTAAGCACTAGTTCTCTAAAACATTCCTTAAAATGAATTTAGAACCAAAATAAGGTTCTACTCCATTAGTGTCAGAATTGGTTGTGATACCACTAGTTCTGAGGATGTTATTAAAGAATCTGAAGTGATTCTGATTACACCAATTCTAGAACTAATGATTTCAGAACATGTTCTACAATTTTTCCTTGGTTCAAAGATTTTTCGAAATTAAAAATCTATGAACTTTGTTAAAACAAAAAATATTTTTCTACGAAAATTATCGAAATCTTAAAAAATAAATAATAATTTTTAAAAATATTAAAGAAAACATTAAATATTTATATTTAATATTCCCTTTTTTCTCCCTACTTCTTTTCAGAGCTACACATGTTCCTGTAGGTGAAGATCAGCTGCAACACATACAATTAACTCAACATTTATCACGTATTTTTAACACCCGCTATGGACAAACCTTCCCTATTTGTCATGCTATGATTGACAATCAAGAAGCAGCACGCATACGTTCTCTACGTAATCCCTCTAAGAAAATGTCTAAATCTGATCCTGATACCAAAGCCACCATTAGTATACGTGATGAACCAGATGTTATAGTAGAGAAAATTAAAAAAGCTGTTACCGATTTTACCTCAGATGTTACTTTTGATCCTCAAAATCGTCCAGGTGTATCAAATCTAGTAGCTATACATTCCCTAGTATCTAATACTCCCATAGATCAAATAATCGAAGAAGCTAAAACTTTAGATACTGGCCGTTATAAATTACGTGTAGCCGAAGCTGTTGTGGAGCATTTAAAACCTATAAAATCAAAAATTGATACACATTTGGCTAGAAAGAATGAATTGATTTATATGCTTGAACAAGGAGCAGAAAAGGCACGTCAACAGGCTCTAGAAACTTTAGAAGATGTTAAACAAAAAATGGGTTTGGGTACTTATGCAAATATACCACAATCTTTAGATGTTAATAGTTTCACAGATAAAGAGAAATCTGTTAAAGAAGTAAAAGTAGAAGCTGTTAAAAAAGTGGATGATGAAGGTAAACCTATAGTACCCAAACAAAAGATACGAGTAGAAAGTAGACGTTCTCAACATACTCACAGTTTGGCACCAGCATTTGAAACTGGTTTAATGGATTTTACTAATATAAAAAAGGATTTTGCGAAAAATTCAACGGAATTAAAGGAATCAAACTTAGAGCTTAAGGATGAGTTTAAAGAAAAATCTCTCAATTAAGCTAGGTTGATGAGGGTAAATTAATTTTTAGTTAAATATATATAGATATGTATGTATTTTTAAAATGTTTGTGTTGTTGATGTTGAATGATGAAAAAGGAAAATGTTCAAGGAGTTTTCAAATCAAATTTGGCTGAGTAATAAACAAAATTTTATTTGTTGTACAAAAAAAAGGTAATAAAAAAATTACTTATTTTGCCAAAACATTCTCTTAATCATGATAAAGCTGAGTTTAAACTCTTATTTAAGTTTATAAAAAGTTTAACTTTTACCTAGAGTTAAGCTGGGCATTACTATATTTTCCCGTAAAATCCATTTAATTTATCTTAATATCCATGATATCTAAAAGACTTTTTAGCATCAGGAAAACCTTAAAATCTCTCCCAGCTTTTTTGAAAATCTTCTAAAATAAATATCTCTTTTTTTATATATTTTTTAAGCCGCTCTTTATTTCATTGAATTAATATTTTTTTATACAGTTTTTCTCAAATTTCACATCTTACAAATTTCGCTAAATTACAGAAACGTTTTTCACTATCATAGTACAGACCCTTTGGGCATCTGTTAACAATTACCTGATCAAAATTACACATATAATACGAGGCACAATCTAGAGGATCTCTTACGAATGTACCAGGACGTTTGTTTGCACATAATTGTGCAATACCTTGAGAGTGAGATATGGGTGAATTATGGTGTATTCCATGGGGTTTTTGGTTTCCGCTAGCACAAGGTGTTGTAGTTGGTGGATTGCAGGGTGTAGTTGAGGGTTCAGTTGCAGATTCACAGGGTGGTGTTGTTGTTGGTTTGCATGGTGTGGTTGTGGGTTCAGTTGGAGGTTCACAAGGTGGTGTAGTTGTAGGTTCGCAGGGTGCTTTAGTTGTAGTTTCGCAGGGTGGTGTTGTTGTAGGTTTGCATGGTGTGGTTGTGGGTTCAGTTTCTGGTTCGCAGGGTTGTGTTGTTGTAGGTTTGCATGGTGTGGTTGTGGGTTCACAGGGAGGTGTAGTTGTGGGGTTGCATGGTGTTGTTGTGGGTTCAGTTTCTGGTTCGCAGGGTTGTGTTGTTGAAGGTTTGCATGGTGTGGTTGTGGGTTCACAGGGAGGTGTAGTTGTGGGGTTGCATGGTGTTGTTGTGGGTTCAGTTTCTGGTTCGCAGGGTTGTGTTGTTGTAGGTTTGCATGGTGTGGTTGTGGGTTCACAGGGAGGTGTAGTTGTAGGGTTGCATGGTGTTGTTGTGGGTTCAGATGGAGGTTCGCAGGGTTGTGTTGTTGTTGGATGGCATGGTGTGGTTGTGGGTTCAGTTTCTGGTTTGCAGGGTGGTGTTGTTGGTTTGCATGGTGTGGTTGTGGGTTCAGTTTCTGGTTCGCAGGGTGGTGTTGTTGTAGGGTTGCATGGTGTGGTTGTGGGTTCACAGGGAGGTGTAGTTGTAGGGTTGCATGGTGTTGTTGTGGGTTCAGATGGAGGTTCGCAGGGTTGTGTTGTTGTTGGATGGCATGGTGTGGTTGTGTGTTCAGTTTCTGGTTTGCAGGGTGGTGTTGTTGGTTTGCATGGTGTGGTTGTGGGTTCAGTTTCTGGTTCGCAGGGTGGTGTTGTTGTAGGGTTGCATGGTGTGGTTGTGGGTTCAGTTTCTGGTTCACAAGGTGATGTAGTTGTAGGTTCGCATGGTGCTGAAGTTGTAGGTTCGCAGGGTGGTGTTGTTGGTTTGCATGGTGTGGTTGTGGGTTCAGTTTCTGGTTCACATGGAGGAGTAGTTGTAGTTTCGCATGGTGCTGTAGTTGTAGGTTCGCAGGATGGTGTTGTTGTAGGGTTGCATGGTGTGTTTGTGGGTTCAGTTTCTGGTTCACAAGGTGATGTAGTTGTAGGTTCGCATGGTGCTGTAGTTGTAGGTTCGCAGGGTGGTGTTGTTGGTTTGCATGGTGTGGTTGTGGGTTCAGTTTCTGGTTCACATGGAGGTGTAGTTGTTGGTTTGCATGGTGTGGTTGTGGGTTCACAAGGAGGTGTAGTTGTAGGGTTGCATGGTGTGGTTGTTGGTTCAGTTTCTGGTTCGCAGGGTGGTGTTGTTGTTGTGGGTTTGCATGGGGTGGTTGTGGGTTCAGTTTCTGGTTCACAAGGTGATGTAGTTGTAGGTTCGCATGGTGCTGTAGTTGTAGGTTCGCAGGGTGGTGTTGTTGTAGGGTTGCATGGTGTGGTTGTGGGTTCAGTTTCTGGTTCACAAGGTGATGTAGTTGTAGGTTCGCATGGTGCTGTAGTTGTAGGTTCGCAGGGTGGTGTTGTTGGTTTGCATGGTGTGGTTGTGGGTTCAGTTTCTGGTTCACATGGAGGTGTAGTTGTTGGTTTGCATGGTGTGGTTGTGGGTTCACAAGGAGGTGTAGTTGTAGGTTTGCATGGTGTGGTTGTTGGTTCAGTTTCTGGTCCGCAGGGTGTTGTTGTTGTGGGTTTGCATGGGGTGGTTGTGGGTTCAGTTTCTGGTTCACAAGGTGATGTAGTTGTAGGTTCGCAGGGTGGTGTTGTTGTAGGGTTGCATGGTGTGGTTGTTGGTTCAGTTTCTGGTTCGCAGGGTGGTGTTGTTGGTTCGCATGGTGTGGTTGTGAGTTCACAGGGTGTTGTGGTTGTAGGTTTGCATGGTGTAGTTGTGGGTTCGCATGTTGTAGTGGTTGTTGTAGTGCACGTAGTTGTAGTGGTTGTTGTAGTGCACGTAGTTGTAGTGGTTGTTGTAGTGCACGTAGTTGTAGTGGATGTTGTAGTGCACGGAGTTGTAGTGGTTGTTGTAGTGCACGGAGTTGTAGTGGTTACGGTTTTAGTAGTCGGTTTGCATGTTGTTGTTGTGCATGGAGTCGTATTTGTTACTGGTTTAGTTGTTGGTTTGCATGTTGTTGTTGTCGCAGCAATTGGTTTTGGAGCTGGTGCTGGCGCTGGTGCTGCTGCCGGCTGTCTAACACCACGTCCTGTACACTTTACAAACTGAGGAAAATTACACATTCTCAATTTATCATCGTAATAGAAACCACCCAAACAACGCTTACGAAATGAACGGCCCAAATAACATTGATAATAATGTTGACAAGAACGAGGATCTGTTAAAATCGCACCATTCGGTTGCGATGAACAATCCGGTTTTGTGCCACGAGCTGCCGCATAAATTGAGGGTATTATTACCAAACAAAACAAAAAAAGATTTACTGAATATAGAAATAAAAGATATACGTTTGTGAAAAGGATTTTTTTTTTTTTTTTTTTGATAAAAAAAATTTTTAATAATTACAGTTTTTCATTTTTTTTTATTCCTTTTGAGAATTTTTTTTCTTCTTCAGTTCAGGAAAACTTCAACTTTTTTGGTTTCAAATGGGAAAACCAATTGTGTTGTAATATTTCGAAATAAAAACAGCTTTTATAGTAAAATTGTGTGTAAAAAGTTGGTAGTTGGAAATTATTTAATTAGATAAAAATTATTAATGGCATTTTGTGATAATTTAATAATTGTGATACAAGGAAACATTATAAAACTGTTGAAATTTTTATATAAAAATAAATAAAACAATGTAACGAAAAAAAGTTCTTATCAATAAAAAATGTTTAGTTCAAATTTATTCAGTAGCTTGTCTTGTCGTCTAGTTAAGGACTTGTAAAACATTGATGATATAATAATGAAATAGTTTTTTTTTTTTTGTTTTGATTTGGGATAGCAACATCTATTTTAAAGTTAAGTTCTACCATATTTTAAATTTAAATCTTTAACACATTTAGCCTTTAGGCGCCAACGACAACGTCCCGTTTCCACATCAAAATATTGATAAAATTGACAAGTCTGTAATATAGCTTGACCTTTGACACAGTAAATAAAAGATTCACAACGTTTGATATTAGGAAATATATGTTCGCCATATGGAGGACATTTAATACCCTCCTGCCAAAAGTTTCCCTCTAAAACAGGCAAAATCTCAATACCCTCTTCTTCTTCCTGGTCCTCTGTACCCGGCCTCAAACACTCAGCATTAGATGGTAAATCACATTTACTTAATTTCGAATTCCAATGTAATTTAGGACTGCAGGCTTGCAATAAAGCTTGACCATGATAACACATATAATATAGCTGACAATTGTGGGGATGAGGCAGGAATACCAAAGCATAAGAGTTACGTTGTATAGCATTTTGATTATAACAATATTGTTCAGCTTGAGTAGAAGGAACTGAAGTGGGTGAAGCTGCAACAGGTGTTGAAATCTCTGGAGTTTCACTAGATGTTATTACTTCACATTCCACATTCTCAGGATTATCACACAACTTGGTTTGGGGATTAAACAGCATATTAGGAGGACAAGAGGCCAAAACACCTTCACCGTTTCTACCACATAAATAGAATAGTTTACAGTCCAAAGGATTGGCCACAAATTCACCCCATTCATGATCCAAACAATAATCTGTTACTCTTAAACTGGCCTTATATTGCTGGGATAACCTCAGACTTGATAAAAGCATCAATAATTTATATAAAACTATAATAAAATAAAAAAAATTATTAAAATTTATACAGATTCTTAAAAATTTAACATTATATTACGCACTTTCAAACATTTTAACATTTAAAAATTTTAAGTTCTTTTTAGAAATTTCTTATCTTTTTGTTACGTTTTTTTTTTTTTATTTCTTCAGCACTTGTTTTTTCTTTCACCTCTAAAATTATTCTATATTCATCAATATTTTTGCTTTTTTTCTCCACCCAAAAATTTAAATATCTTTCAGTAATGATTTCTTATCTTAAACTATATGAAATTCTTCTAAAGATCATTGCTTTTTTATGCTAGATATTTTGTTAAGAAATCAATTGGGAAAAATTTAAAGTTAAAATTGTTATTTTATCAATATTTGTTATTCATTTAGTTAAATAAACTTTAGGCAAGAAATTGTTAAAAAAAAAAAAAAATAATGGTCACAAAGAAAAAAAATTATAATATTTATTTGCAAAAAAAAAAAAAAAAAAAAAATAAACTTGAAAGGAAAGTAAAACAATCAATGAAAGAAATTTTAAATAACTAAAATCTAAACGATGCTAAACAGAAAATTTGCTTAAACTTCAATATTTTACTCAGATATTTTTAGCTCAAATTGTATCCATATTTTAATTAAATTCATGTCAATAATATAAAAAAAAAAAAAATACCAAAAATAAGAAAAAATTATGAATTAAAATCAGTAAAAAATGTTATTATTTTTTACATTATTTACTTAATGTCAACAATGTAACTTTTAAAAAAATTAATTCTAAAATGAATATTATAATATACTAAGTATTATAAATTTAATTAAGTGAATTTTAACAATTGTTTACCTAATGTCAATAATGTAAACAATTGAACAAATTTTATATGAATTTAAAATTAATAAAATTCCAATAACAACTAATTTTTTACATTGTTTACCTGATGTCAACAATGTAAATAATAAAAAATCAATTCTAAAACGAAAATTATGAATTCAAAAAATGTAAACATTTGAAAAAATAGGAAAAAAAGTGTGGTTCCCCTTAAACATTTTATTAAAATCCCATTTAGGTGTTATTGTTACATTGATTACATAATGTCAACAATGTAACCTTTAAAAAATTAATTTTAAAATGAAAATTATATTATTCTCATCCTTACGAATTAAGTGTGTGAGCAATTGTTTACCTCATGTAAAAAATGTAAACAATCGAAAAATTAGGAAAAATTTGTAGCTCGAATTAAAATTAAAAAAAAAAAATAAAATCCTATTTGATTTTTTATTTTTGTTCATTGTTTACCTAATGTTAACAATGTAAATAATTATAAATTTATTGTAAGGTGACAATTTTAAAATTATTTGATCTAAATATGAAATCAAAATAAAAAATTTATATAATTTTAATAATAAAAATTTTTTTTTATAAAAATTATTTTAATAAAAAATTTAACAAATTGTTCGATAAAATTTTTTAAATACTTTAATTTTGTTAAAAAACTAAATTTTTTGTTTTGTATATTTTTGTTTTTAACATTTTTTGAACAAAAAACCGAAGAATTTTTTTGATTACAATTTTTAAAGTTAATTTTAAAGCAATTTTTATATAAAAATTTGGGTTTTTTTGGTTAAAATTAATAAAAAAAATTCAATATTTTAAAAAATACAGTTTTGCTAGGAATCCTACTTTTTCCCTTATTCATGGCAACCCTCTGCTTACTAAGCAAACACTAAACTAGTTTCTGCCTAATTAACAAAGAGTCTTTTGCTAAAGAGTTTTTAAGAGAACACGAACATAAAATACTACAGAAAGAAATCTCTTACAAAAATTAATTGCACTTTTCTGACAAAAAAACACATACACTAGTGACTAGTGTATTACTAATACACCACTAATTTTGTTGTTGCATTTTATCCAATTGCCCAGAGTAGCAGTTTTTTGTGTGTCGGCATTACTGAAAAAATCAGTTTGCGTTGTTAATTCAAAGCGTTAACATTTTTCTAAATAAAATGGTCGGTGAAAACGAACAAAGAGAAATATAAAAAAATAAAACAAAACAACAAAAAGTGTTAACGATTTTGTTTTTGGCCACAGTGATTTTTAAGTTTTATGTGAATTGTTTTTTCTAAGGTTTTTTTTGTATACCAAAACGCATCGGGGTAAACGAAAACAAGTTAAGAAAAATTATAAAATAAAAAACAATTACAAAAAAATATACAAAAAGTTCACTAAGTCACTACAACTACTTGCAATACATACAAGGTGTGTTACCAACGTTACTTTTTTTTTTTGATAATTTTTTAAAACGAAAGCAAAGTAAAAAAGATAATAAAACAAAAATAAAGAAATGAAGGAAAAAAACAATATTTTAAAAATTTAAATTAAATTTAATAAAATTATTAAAATTCTAATAAAAAGAATTTTATGGAATATTAGATTAAAAATAACATCAATTAACCAAAAAAATCTCTGCCTTTAGTTTTTGTGTATTTGAGTGTGTTTGTGTTTTAAATTCTAAAAGTTGTTGTATCTGTCTGACTACCTGTTCCCTCCATTAAACTATAAGCATTTATTGTAAACAACAACAACAACATACAAACCAACATAATTTTGTTTTTCTTTTTATTATTATTTATGCTTGTCATTCGTTGTGCAAGCCAAACTATTAAAAATAACAACAAAATCCATCAAAATACTAATAAAACAGAAATAAAAATAACAAGTTTTTTTCTTTCTTACTTGCTCCCAAAATAAATAGAGACGAGACTCCTCTCTAGCTAATACTCCATAATTTGTCTTTACTTTTTCTAGTGAGTTTGTTTTGTGTGTGTTTGTTTTTTTGCTTACTTGCTCATCATCATCATCTTTATTATGATTTAGTTTTTTATTTATCGTGTCTATAAATTTGATTAGAAAAGCCTGAAAAAATTTTTGTTAAATATATAAAATATCAAATGCAAGTGTGCACCTGTTTTATTAAGCAAACAAATATAATAAAAACAAAATAAGATAAAACATATTTAAAAGCAAACAAAAGTGTAAGAAAATATAAAGAAAAGTAAGATAAGTTTTAACATCTTTAACAAAAAAAAAGAAAAAATAAAAAGTTTTCTGTTATTCTCTTGAGAAAATACAAAAACAAACTCATCACTAGATTAGTGTTGTTGTTTTAAGTGATTAACATTTTGAGGTATTGTTGGATATTAAGAGTTGCCAACTTTTTAAGCAGGTGACAAATTGGAAAAAAACATTAAAGGTGAGTTTTAAATTTAAATTCTGTTTTATTTATATAAAATAATATAATTTAAAGATAATTCTTTAAAAATATTAGTATTTAAAATTCTATAAACTAAGAAAATTAATTAAGTTTTAGCGAAATTTGTTAAAAACTGTTTACAATTGTTTTAAATAATTGTTAAGAAATTTTTAAGAAATATTTCAAAAAGTTTTACATTTTACTTGAAATTTTCCAAAATTACTCGGATAAAAATAATTTTTACAAACATTTTTTCCATAAAAAAACCGAGAAAATTATGTGATTATGAGATTTGATGTGAAAAAAAAAAAAAAAACGAATGAAGTTCAATTAATTATTTCAAATCGAATAAATAATTCGATGAATCATTTGAACTCGAATAAATTATACGATTAAAACATTTAATGATTTTTGGTATAAATTTATTTTATATGCAAAATATTCGATTAAAAAACCAAATGGATTTTCTGATTAGACGTTTGAAACTTTGAAAAAAAATATATATATATATATATAAATATTTAATATATAAATTTAAATATATAAATAATAATAATAATAATAATATATAAATTTAAATATATAAATATGTAAATAATTACATTAAATTTTAAGTAAATAGTAGTCGAAAATATTCGATTAATCGCTTAATATTAAAAAAAATAAATGTTTAGGCAAATTTTCTGTTTATATACATAATTTTATATATTTTTTAATTCGAATAAAAAACCGTTTAAAATATTCGAATAAGAAACCGAATAATTATTCGATTAAATATAAAAAATTTAAAAAAAATAATTTTTCAACTTAATATAATTTTTTTGTGTAGTAATTTAATAATTTGTTTAATATTCGCATAAAGACACCGAATAAATTATTTGAATTATCGGTACAAATTATGAACAATTTGGAAGATACATAATTTTTTTTTATTGCACAATTTGATTTGTTTAAGCTAAATGTAATTATTTGGTTTTAATTTTCTTCTTTTTTATATATTCGATTAAAAACCGAATAAATTATTCGAATAATTTTCATAAATTTGGAACAAATTAAAAAAAAAAAAAAAAAATATTTCAATTAATTATTTTATGAAGATTTCTTTTTTTCTAGAAAATTATTAGAATGAAAAATCGTATAAATTATTCGATTAACCGATTAAATATAAAAAGTTTCAAAAATTATGTTTTTAACATAATATAATTTCTTTGTATGTATAGTAATTTAATATTTTTTTTTAATAGTTTTCTTTTTTGTCTATAAAATTATTCGAATAAATTATTCGATTAATACATTAAATTTGTTTGAGGGATAAAATATTAGTTTTTATTTAAATATATTTTGTTTGTGTATAATAATTTAATATATATTTTTTAATATTCGAATAAAAACGCGAATAAATTATTCGAATAATAGATACAATTTATGAACAGATTGTTTCACTTCTTTTTAAATTAAATAAGATTATTAATTTCTTTAGTTTACTTTTTTTAGAAAATTATACGAATAAAAAACCGAATAATTATTCGAATAATTATTATAAATATTGATAAGATTAAAAAAATATATATTTTTAGCTTAATACGATTACTTTTAATGTAGTTTTCATTTTTGTCTAAAAAATTATTCTAATAAAAAACCGAATAATTTATACGATAATCCATTAACATTTTTTAAAATATAAAAAATAAGTTTTTAAATAAATATTATTTCTTTGTGTAGAAATTGAATGCTTTTTTTAATATTATTTTAATAACACCGAATAAATTATTCGAATAATCGGTACAAATTACCTAATAAATTATTCGAATAATCGTTATAAATTTTGACAATATTTGAAAAAAAATATATATTTTTAGTTTAATATGATTACTTTTTATGTAGTTTTAATTTTTGCCTAAAAAATTATTCGAATAAAAACCGAATAATTTATGCGATTATTCCGTTAAAATTTTTTAAAAGATAAAAAATAAGTTTTTAACTAAATACAATTTCTTTGTTTTTTTTTCGCATAAAAACACCGAATAATTTATTCGAATAATCGTTACAGATTACCGAATAAATTATTCGAATAATCATTAAAAATTTTGACAGATTTAAAAAAACTTATTTTCAGCCTAATATAATTATTTTATGTAGTTTTCGGTTTTGTCTCGAAAATTATTCGAATAAAGCCCGAATAATTTATCTATTGAGACGAGTATTTTTAATAATAAAAAACTTTTTTTTAACTAAATGTAAGTGATAAAATCTCCCGTAGTAAATGTGATTACTTTATATAGTGTTGTTTTTTCTAAAAAAAATATTCGAATAAAAACCCGTATAATTTATTCGATTAATCGATTCAAAATTTTTTAAAAATTAAAAAAAAGTTTTTAACTAAATACAATTTATTTGTTTAGTAATTTAATGTTTTTTTTTAATATTCGAATAAAAACCCGAATAAATTATTCGATTAATTGTTTAAAAAAATGAACAATTTGTTAAAAGCTCTTCTTTTTTAATAAATTTTAAAGCTAAAGTAATTGTAATTATATTTATTTAAATAAATTATCTTTTTCCAAAAAATATATATGAATAAAAACCCGATTAATTTATTCGTTTTTCCGGTTTTTTTTTTAAATGAAATAAGAAAATTCTACGAATAAAAATCGAATAATTTATTACATTGTCTTTGTCTTTCATAAAATAAACGATTTTTTCACATTTCTCAGACGATTAAGTGTTGGGTTCTTTAAAAAAGAACGTTGGAAAATTCTACGAATAAATAAAAGTCCACAATGAAGGAATTTGCTCAACAAAAAAATGGAGATTATATTGAAATCTTTAAACCGTTTCAATTAATTTGGTTCCAAAATAATTTTAAAGGGTTAATATTTTATTATCTCTCGGTGACAAATTTTCATTTATTCTTTAATACTTTATCAACTTGCTGCTGAAATTTCTCTCAATTAAACATTCTGACCTTCTCTTTAGTTATGATTAATCGTCTTTATCTCTTTAATTCTTCACAAAATATTTAATCTTTAATGTACCTTTTTAAACAAAATTTTTAAAACATTTTTCTTAATTAAATTTTTTTTGGTTTAATTTAAAGATAAAATTTCTTTACAATAATTCCCCTAAGCAAATCTCTATAATAACTGAAACTTGTCATTAAATTCAAACAGTTTATTCGCTAACGTGTTGTAGTTCAAAACCAAATCGTTTAAAACAAAAATGTTTCCTAAATTTTTAAATTTCTTCATTTTTATTGGATTTTTATATACTCAACTTAAAGCTGAAGAATTTCTTGAGTGTTTTGATAAAGACGAAGGAACTTTTGTAGCTTTTGCTAACAATTGTTCTATAGCTATTTATTGTAGTGGCGAATACTCTCGACTAGTGGAATGTGATAGTCAGAGACCTTATTTTTCACCAGAAGATAATGATTGTCTAAATGATTCAAATAAATGTGGTAATAGACCTTTTGGTTCAACAACTACTGTGGTAACACCTAATGTTCCCATAACATCAACTACTACCAGCAGTAGCACAACTGATACTACGACAACGATTTCTACAACTACTACACCGACTACTACTATGTTCTCTACAATTACTTCAACATCACTTGCTCCTCCATCTCCTAACTCAACTTTAAATCCTTCTACTTTAGGGTGTCCTGCTCAGGATGATCCTTCTAAACCTTTATTCTTACCACATCCCAAATCTTGTTCTCAATATTATTTATGCTACCATGGTGTTGCCACCGTTATGCAATGTCCCAATATGTTATATTTCGATGCAACTTTACAGAGTTGTAATACAGCTGATCAAGTTAAATGTCAGGTAATTGGAAAAAAAAAAAAAAAGAAATTGAAGAGATTTTAATAAATTTTTTTCTCTCTTTCATTTTTTAATTTAAAGATTACTGATGTTTCACCACGCGATCAATGTTTACCTCATACAGTAGATGTTTATCCTCATGCCTCCAATTGTAATTATTATTATTTATGTGAATATGGTTATTTAATGGTTATGCAGTGTCCCTTTAATATGGGCTGGGATTATGAGAAAAAAGTTTGTATTAAAAAATCAAAAGCTAAATGTTATAGAGATATTGAATTGGATTGAAAGAGAAATTAAATTAAGGATATAATTTGAATCCTATAATGGAAAAAGTACAGTGAATAATAAAGTTTTTTTTTTTTTTTTTTTTTACTTCAAAAGTAAAAGTGTTAAAATCTCCCGTAGTCAGAAGTGAGGAAATTTGTGTTCCACTTGGAATAAGGAAGTAAAAGCTTGTCTTTATTCGACTCATTTTAGTGAAAAAATAATTATTTGATGATCATTATTTAGGCGAAGCTTTTCTACTCATAAAGATCTTTATAATATTAATATTTGTACTATTGAGAGTTGAAGTATTTAAATTTATTTTGATATAAGATCTTAATTAAATTAAGTAAACTAATTTTTTAAGACTTTCTTCTCCTAGTTATTCATAGTTATCACATTTACATCTAATCGAAATTCGTAAGACAACGACGAGTTTACCTGGAGGTGATATGGAGACCTTTTTACTTCTATGGGTTTTTGTACAGAGGAACATTAAATTAATGCCGCAGCTATCTTTGGTTTGAAACGTATGGTTTTGACATTAGCATCTCTCTTAAACGTAAGGAAATAACTAACTAATGGAACCGTAATATCATTTAATTGCTAACAGAAGATAGAAATGTAACCAAAATTAAATTATCCAAATTTTATCTTCAGAACTTAACAACTCTGTTATTGCAAAAGTTTGCAAAAATTAGGAGAAAATGGAGCTACATAGAATCCTCTTCATATCTTCAATGACTCTGAGACATAATTGGGTTCAATGTCGTTAATGTGCCGGATTATCTCATCCTTTAGCTCTTGAATTGTTCTGGGCTTATTGTTTTAAATATCCCCAAAGAAGGAAGTCCAACGGTGTCAAACCACATGATCGGCCAATAACGTGAGATAACACGGCCATTGAATTTCTCGCTCAAAAGAACTATTGTTTAGTTGGTTGAGTGGCAAGTGGCAACATCCTGTTAGAACGACATATCGTCAAGTTCCATATCCTCAATTTCTGGCCACATAAAGTCCGTTATGATGTTCAATTATTGGGCACAACGACGAGTTCAAGTTGACGGCCACACTATAGCGAACAACATCAATGTTTTCCTTGGAACGAACTGGGCCAGCATGCACAATACCTGTGCACATTTCCAACAGAAATTTGCTCACAATATTCCCGATTGTGGACACATTTTGTCGATAATGCTGATCAAAATAAAATCACGAAGTTTACGAAATGCATTTTGATTTGATTGCTCATTTTCGCAAAAGGCTTCAACAATCTTAAGGCGCTGCACAATTATATACCTCTACATTGTTTAATTTGTCAAATACTCAAACAAAGAAATGTCAAATTATGTTAGGTTCAATGGGCAGCTGTCTGGATAATACAGGACAGCTCACTTGAGTCCAGTTTGGTACTGTTGTGATACCCTGAGGTATCATGTGATATTATGTAACATGTCTGAATCTACATTCGAGTCTAATCAACCCGACTCATGTATGAAGAAGTTGATCGTTTTGATGTCAATAACAGAGAGATCTGATAATACATGCACGTATGGACTACCGAATTTGGCGATCCTTATTCCAACAAAAGTTGGGCAGTGACATTAAAAAAAATGCTCCACTGTCTCTTCCTCTTTCTCATCATTGCAACTCCTATATAAGCCTTTAAAAGGGAGCCCTAATCTCCTAGCATGCGCTCCAGCAATCCAGTGCCCTGTGACAACGGATACTAGAATAGGTAACCTACGCCTGGGTAGTTCCAAGATGAGGTTTGACCGAGAACCATTATAATGGGGCCATAATTGCATCGAAGTTAAACATGTGGACATATTTATCCATGTAGCCTGTGCAATCCTCGATAAGTTCTGCAGTATTATCGATCTGCACAAAGAAAGCGGTACACCGACCAGTTGGTCCGCATTTTCTTGTCGAAGAAGAGAATCATTTCTGGCCAGTTCATCCGCGATAAGATTCTCCGGGGTATTTGAATGACCCCTAAAATGTCAAATTAAGTTAAGCAAAATATTTGACTTTAAGGTGTGACTTACAATTAACATTATGGTTGGACCACCCATTAGGTACGAGCAACACCTTTATTACTTCAAGAAGTTGGTAGAGAAAATTTGGAGGACAAGCGAATAACGGATACTAGAATACGTAACCTATGCCTGGGTAGTCCCAAGATGAGGTTTGACCGAGAACCATCATTATGGGGGCCATACTTGCCTCAAGGTTGAATCAATCCTCGATAAGTTCTGCAGTATTATCGATCTGCAAGAAAAAAGAGGTACACCGAGCAGTTGGTCCGCATTTTCTTGTCGAAGATGATAACTGTTTCTGGCCAGCGAATAACGGATACTAGAATACGTAACCTATGCCTGGGTAGTCCCAAGATGAGGTTTGACCGAGAACCATCATTATGGGGGCCATACTTGCCTCAAGGTTGAATCAATCCTCGATAAGTTCTGCAGTATTATCGATCTGCAAGAAAAAAGAGGTACACCGAGCAGTTGGTCCGCATTTTCTTGTCGAAGATGATAACTGTTTCTGGCCAGTTCGTTCGCGATAAGATTTCCCGGGGTATTTGAATGACCCCTAAAATGTCAAATTAAGTTAAGCAAAAAACTTGACGTTAAGGTGTAATTCACAATTAACATTATGGTTGGAATACCCTTTAGGTACAACCAACACCTTGATTACCTAAATAAGTAAGTAGCAAGTAATAAATTGAAGTTGGCACGCAATTTTCAGTAGTTGAAATTGAGAAGAAAGAAGAGATCAAATAGACTCTTCTGCATCATATCTTTACTTAAAACGATTTGATATTAAACTATTTTTTAACTATTTGACAAATGGTCATTGACTGAAGATCGAAGTATAATTCACATCTCTATTATTACCTTATTAAGTTAAAAGCGGAAATTGCAATTCAAACAGTAAATTAAAAATCGAAATCAACCTTCTGAGCGACCTTCTGAGGAACCAAAGTAGTCCTTGAACTTCAAACACTTTCTAATTATCTTAATATTTGTAGTCCTACGCCTATGTGATGGAAATCACACGATTGTCATTTCACATGCGATTTGAAAATCGCCAAATTTATTTCAGCATGTGCTGCAGTTCACGCGTTTTACTTGTTCGATTTCTCTCAATTTGATCAGCTGTTTCTATTAAATCGCTTATGTATGAGAAAACAAATACGAAAGAGAATAATGGATTAAATTTTAAATTTCATATTTTTACTTAAAATTGGTAGAAAATATTACTAGTTTTTACCAAAATGAAAAGAAAACATATTAAGTTTTATTTTTACGCCATATTTATTGTTTTTTGAAGCCATTTTTAAGCAAAATAGACAACTTCACTTTGGTATAAGCATGCGATTTGAAATCGTCTATTTTCTTGTGATTGTGAACCACATCACACCTAATATGCGATTTGAAATCGTAATCGCCAATTTTATGCGATATGCGATTCTCATCACATAGCCGCTAGATCGTTTTACTTTTAACCATGAGTTTTAATTCCTCAAAATATTAAAAATCTCTTGGAAATGAAAAATAATATCTTTGAACGTCTTAAAATTAAAGCTATATAGATGCCAAATGGTCGTTGACTAGAGATCTCGGAGTAGATTTAAAACTTCATCATCTAAACAAGATTACGATTTTTTTTTTATCCATTTACTTACATACTCAAAATGATGAACTTTGATACCCTGTAGCTTATCTCGTATTAATACAGGGTGACTACAAAATTATTTTTCTGAAAGCTTAGACCCTTCTCTACAACTCATTCATAGATTTCAATTCGATTCGACAAGTAGTTTAGGAGATACAGCGCTTTACAGAGATATACACATTTTTGTAATGAATCATTTACTTACTCGAGGTGGTCAACTTTGACACCTTGTAGCTTATCTCGTGTTATTACAGAGTGACTACGAGATGATTTTTCTGAAAGCTTAGGTCCTCTTCTACAATTCTTTCTTACATTTTAATTCAATTCGACCAGTAGTTTAGGAGATACAAATTTTTTTACCATAGGATTTGTAGAAGTTACTATTTTTGAACCATTTACATACTCAAGGTGGTCCAGTTTGACACCATGTAGCTTATCTCGTATTAACACAGGGTGACTACAAGATGATTTTTCTGAATGCTTAGGTCACCCTCTATAATTCTTTCATACATTTCAATACGATGCGACTAGTAGTTTAGGAGTTACAAATTTATTAATATGGAATTTGATTTGTAGAAGTTACTATTTTTGAAACATTTACATACTCAAGGTGGTCCAGTTTGACACCATGTAGCTTATATCGTATTAACACAGAGTGACTACAAGATGATTTTTCTGAATGCTTAGGTCACCCTCTATAATTCTTTCATACATTTCAATACGATGCGACTAGTAGTTTAGGAGTTACAAATTTATTACTATCGAATTTGATTTGTAGAAGTTACTATTTTTGAAACATTTACATACTCAAGGTGATCAATTTTGACATCCTGTAGGAGATACAGAATTATTACCAAAAATTTTGCTTTTAGCTCCATTGTGCCATGTTGTTTCTTTTTAATTCCCGCTATATTGCTTTAAATATTTAAAATGAGGTCATAGTTATTAGAATTTCGAACAGATTTCTAAATATATTTACGCAAAAAAAAAAAAAAAAATAACACACATTTATACCTATTTTTTTTTACTGTACTGATAATTAATATTTGCTGGGAATATTAGATATTATTATTTTTTGGTATTTAAAATATGTTGCGATAATTATGTAAAAAACAGAAATCAATAAGACACCAAATAACGTTTTATCTTCAAAATTTGTTTTTATTTTGAAGTAGTAAAATTATACTTAATATTCAGATAAAACGGAAATTGTTTTGGCGTAACAAGCTTTTTAAAATTCCAAAATATTCACTAATGAGCAGTAGTTAAGACAAGTTGAACGTTTAAAGAAGTCTAAAGATACTTAAACTTAAATGGATGATTTAAAATTAAATTTTTGGAAAGGTATTATTTAATGCTAAAGATTTATTAAAAAGAATACACATTAATTAAAAATAATTCTCTTTATAATTTAGCTTTGTTTATGCTTATTTTATTGGCCTATGAACCTAGCTCTTCCTTTAAATATCCTTTAAAGACAAAACAACAACAAAATAATTTATGTCAAAATCAAGCTGTAGGAGAATTTGTACCAAATCCTCAGGATTGTAAAAAGTTTTATATGTGTGCAGAAAATGGTGAAGCGGTGCCCGCTAGTTGTCCTTCTAATATGTTTTTTAATGCTGAGACTCATATATGTGATACTTCGGCTCATGTTAAATGTCAACAAACAACTACGATACCTTCTCCCACACCTATTGTTTCTACTCCCTCCACCAACACGGAAACACCCATTTCATCCGTAGTGGAATATTGTTTAAATATTTATAATCAACAACCCAATTCAGATTCTTTAGTTTTCTTAGCCCATCCTTCTAAGTGCAAACAATATTATATGTGTTATTATGGCCAGGCTTTGTTGCAAGAATGTAGCACTGATTTACAATGGAATCCACGTATTGGCAAATGTGATTTACCTTCAAATGCTAAATGTAAACAAGAAGGTAGTTCTATTACCATACCCATAGCTCCTACAGAATCTATTCCCAATGAAGGCAATGGTAATGGTGTTGGTAATAATGGTATTGTATGTCCTGCTTATGGTGAACATATATTTCCTCATATGCAACGTTGTGATTTCTTTATTTATTGTGTCAAAGGTCATGTAATATTGCAACAGTGTCCCTTTTATCAATATTTCGATGTGGAAAGTAGCCGTTGCAAATTGCGTAAGATGGCTTTATGTATTAAAGATTTGAAATTTGAATATCGTAAGAATACATTTTAAATTTGTAAAAAGAATATAGAAATAAAGGAGTTATGAAAAAAAAAAAAATAATAATAATAATAAATTTTGATATGGTTCTCAAATTTAAACTAATTTGAAAACAAGGTTATCTAATACAGTGAAGAGATATAATCTGACAACGGACAGTGGAACTAATCGTACATTTTTTGGTAATAAATCTGTATTTCCTAAACTTTTGGATCGTATTGAAATGGATGGGAACGTTTTAGAGGAGGTGTTAACCTTTTAGAAAAAATATGTTGTAGTCACCCTGTATTAATACGAGACAAGCTACAAGGTGGCAAAGTTAAACACCTCTAATATATAAGTTTAAAAAATTATAACTTATACAATCCAAATCCGACTTGAACAAATTTTATATATCTGTAAAGAGCTGTATCTCCTAAAATACTTGTCAAATCGAATTGAAATTATAGAGAAGGACCTAAGCTTTCAATAAAATTATCTTGTAGTCGCCCTGTCTTAACATGACATAAGCTATAGGGTGTCAAAATTGACAACGTAATTTCTACAAATCAAATCCAATGGTAATAAATTTATATCTCCTAAACTACTTGTCGAATCCAATTGAAATGTATGGAAAAGTTGTAGAGGAGGACCTAAGCTTTCAGAAAAATCATCTTGTAGTCGCCCTCTGTTAACATGACATAAGCTATAGGGTGTCAAAATTGACCACCTCGAGTCTGCAAGTTTAAAAAAATCGTAATTTGTACAAATCAAATCCGAAAAGATTTTTTATTTCTGTAAAAAGCTTGGGAAGATAAATAACTTAAGTTATCTCTAAAAGGGTTCATAAATTGTTAATACAAAATTTTTGAATTGATTTACATTTGCAGCCTACATCCAGCATTGATAGCAAATGGTGAAATTTTAGAAAAAAATTACATATTGTTTATGGATTAATAAAAAAATATCACGCGTGTTTTTTTTTAATTTCTTAACGCCTTTTAATTATAAAATATATTTAGATCGATTTGGTTCTTAATTGCTTACCGTCCGGTCAAAACCGAATACAGGAGTGCAGATTTTATGAAAAAAAAAAAAATAATAAATTTTCAAAAGACTTTTTTAAATTGTTTAAAAAAACATATTAACAATATTTTTTTACTATTATTTTTTAGGTATTATATAAAATAAATATCAATCTCTTATTCCTGCAAAAATCATTTAAAAAACTTTAACCACCAATTTAAGGCAATTTTTCAAAAATAAACAATATTTAATAAATTTAATCGATACAAGTATTACATTGTATCATTTTTTTTGACATTATTTTGTAATTCAGCTGAGAAAAAAATTAAATTTAGCTAAGAAGAAATTAAATTCGTTATAAATTATTAACATTCCTTAATATTTAAAGCAATTCAGCTGGAGTTTATTACAATTCAGCTAAGTTTTTTCATTTACTTTTGCAAATTTAAACTTTTATTACAGTATTTTTTATTTAATTTTGTAATTCAGCTGAGAAAAAATTCAATTCCGCTAAAGAGAAATTAAACTCGTTATAAATTATTAACATTTCTTTACATTTAACACAATTCAGCTGGAGTTTTTTATATTTCAGCTTAGTTTTTTATTTACTTTTCTAAAATTTTAATTTTTAACAGCATTTTTTACATAACTTTATAATTCAGCTAAGAAAAATTTCAATTCAGCTAAGAAGAAATTAAATTCGTTAACATTTAACACAATTTAGCTAAGAGTTTAAAAATTAAATAATAATTCTAACATTTCCAACATTGTAATTCAGCTAAAGTTTTTTTAGCTGAATTTCTCATATTGTTAGTTGTAAGCCTTTAATTTGCATTTTGAAGAAATTCAACTAGCTGAATTAACCATTTTGTTAGCTGTATTCCATTTATATGTTATAAACTAAGAAATTATATTGATTTTTATAAATTCCGCTAGCTGAATAATATATTTAAGAAGCATTGTTTTAGACAAAAATTCTTAATTAATTTTTATACTATTTTTTATTTAGTGTTTATTTTAATAAATTCAGCTAGCTAAATAATGATTTTAGACAGACGAACTGTGTTATTTTGAACTAAAATGTTAAACATTTTAATATTTAATCAATTCAGCTAGCTGAATAGCCTATTTCGATAGTTGAATAGCATTGTTTTAGAAAAAAGTTCTTTAAATATTAATTTCTATAGTAATCCAGTTAGCTGAATTCGATGTTTTATTCGATTTTTCTTTTTTAATTTATATTATTTTTTTTTTTTTTCTTTTATTAAAAATGTTTACTTTTATAAATTCAGTTAGCTGAATGATGATTTTAGACAGCTGAATTGTGTTTTTTTGAACTAAAATAAAAAAAAAAAATAATAATTTTTAAACAATTTAGCTAGCTGAATTACTTTTTTTTTATTAGCTGAATTGCAGTTATAATGATTTTTATAAATTCAGCTTGCTGAATTGCTTATTTCGATAGCTGAATAGCCTATTTCGATAGCTGAATAGCATTGTTTAAGAAAAAGTTCTTTAAATATTATTTTTTAAAGCAATTCAGCTAACTGAATTAGTTTCTTTATTCGATTTTTTATTATTTATATTATTTTTTTTATTTAAAGTGTTTATTTTAACCAACTCTGCTAGCTGAATGATGACTTTAGATAGCTGAACTGAATTGAATTAAAATAATAAAAAAACGTAATTTTTAATCAATTCAGCTAGCTGAATTACATTTTTTCTATTAGCTGAATTGCAATTATATATAATATATTTTTATAAATTCAGATAGCTGAATAGCTTATTTAGATAGCTGAATATTATTGTTTAAGAAAAAAATCTATAAATATTAATTTTTAAATCAATTCAGCTAGCTGAATTAGCTTTATTATTAAATTTTTTTATAATTTATATAATCTTTTATTTAAAATGTTTATCTTTATAAATTCAGTTAGCTAAATGATAATTTTAGACAGCTGAATTATGTTTTATTGAACTAAACTAATAAAAAAAATTATTTTTTATCAATTCAGCTAGCTGAAGTAGTTTTTTTTTTTATTAGCTGAATTGCAATATTCATCCAGTTATCAGACATTAAAGCTACTTAAATGCGTGTGGAATAGAACAACGATCATATCTTTATTTAGCAGAATTTTAAACTAAAATGAAAAATGTTCAGATCTATTTCTCAGATATTTGATTATCACTTGTGATCAAATTCTCTTACGGACAAATTAGATCGGGATAAAGGATCATAAGAGACGTTCTTCTCATCTCAATATACTCATTCCTTTATTTACTATCTCTTCCTCGACATAAAACGAAAATGAGTCGAAAAAGATTTGTATGAAAATCATTCATACAACATACGATAATTTATGATCATGAGTTTTGGTTTATAAAATCTCTCTTGTTTCTAGCGGAACAGAGAGAGAGCAAAGACCTGCAAAACCTGAAACTATTCCTTAAGAAAAGGAATAAATATGAGTTTTTGGATGTCTAATTTTTCATTGGAACGTTATTAGTGAGGATCCCATGATTAGATCTGTTTCTCAGATATTCGATCATCATTTGTTAAAAACATACACTCTTCTCTTATAAGATCGTCATAAAGAATCATGAGAGATGATCTGTTCACCTCGATAATCTCATTTATTTATTTACTGCCTCTTTATCGTTGAAGAATGAAAATAAGTTGAAAATGATTTTTATGGAAATATTAACTTTTCTTTTACTGGAGAATAAGATCATAAAGAGAGATCGTGAGAGATCATGACTTCGATATTCTCATTCCTTTATTAACTGCCTCTTTCTGGATGTAGAATTTAAATGGGTCGAACAAAATTTTATGAAATCATTCGAACATAATTTTAAAAATTAATGTTTTCGATAAGTGAGCTATAGGAGAAGGGTGACCAAAATGATCTTTATTTCGCCTCTCATGTGGGCAGAATATAACTCTGATAGAAGAATCATGCGATACAATCTCTTGCCCTTATTTAACGCTTGATCATAGGACATTTAAGGAGAATAGAAACGATTTAGAGGCATTTCTATATTATGATAACTAAAGATCAAACTGAATCCCTAATTGAAATTATGGAAATTCTCTTAAATATCCTCAGAAATCCCTCTCCCTCTCTTAAATTATTTCTAAAATTAAAACTCTACAATTTAAAAGCCGCTGTTATATTTTTAATAAAAAAAAACACATATTTTTTATTTTGATCTATTATAACATTTAGCATGTGGACGCAAAACACAGGCTCTCTTCTCATAATGCCAACCCATATTTATAGGACACTGCATTACTCTCAAATAACCCAAAGTACATTGATAATAATAATTACAATTATTAGGATGAGGATATAAATCATTAGTATGAGACAAGCATTGTTCTCGGGGTGATGCAACATTCATAACCTTAATTGGAAAAAAAAAGAAATAATTAAATTAAAAATTTTCAACATAAAATTAAAGAAGAGCCAAAATAAAAACTTACCTGACATTTAACCTTTTCTGGATAATCACATTTTTGTTGACGAGCATCGAAATGCAACATATTAGAACAATGCATGGGTAAACGTTCACCATTATAGCATAAAAAGTAATCTGAACAAGATTTAGGATGTGATAGGAATATGGCTTTATTAGGATCATCTATAGCAGGACATGAGTATGGTATCGCAGAAGGTGTTAAGGGAGTAGAAGTTATTTGTACAACCGAAGAGGAAGATAAATATGATGAACTAATACTGGAGGTTGATAAACTGCTACTGGAAGTTATGCTAGCAGTAGTTGTTACAACAACTGGAGGCACAGATTGCGAAACACTACTTGCAGGCAAGGCAGGAGTATTAGGTGTAATCTCTGTAGAGGTTTCTTGAATTTCAGATGAAAAATCACCATTAGGAAATGGTCTGTCACCACAAACATTACGATTAAATTCACATGTTTGATCTTCTATGGAAAAATAAGGACTATCATCGGGACATGAATCCCTAAACGAATCATCACCATGACAAAATATAAAATAAGAACAATCTTCTAGTACTGGTATATAGTCTCCATCAACTCCTTCACATTCTTCATAATAATCAGCTTTAATGCAGGCGAACAAACCGGCACTAATAACCAAGAAACCGTAAAAATTATACAACATTATTTAGAGATTTAAAGTTCTTACGAGTTTAACAGTTTTCTACGAACTAAAGTGTAGAACTTGATAACGTTAGCTTTTTAAATTTAAATTTTTTCTTTTTGAATTTTCCTTATCAAAGAAAATATTAATTTATTCCCAAAAGATCTTGTTTGATTGCGAGGGTAATTTACCAATTTTTCTTTTTTACCTTCTTATCTTTAAATGTTTTTCTTTTTTTGGAAATACACTACAACAATTTGTTTTTTGTTGTTAATTATTTATGTTTGTTAGTGTTGACTATGAAAGATCATCATGTCATCAAACCTTATGAGAAGTGAATCATTTGATGACCCTGAAATGTTTGATTTCAATTGCATTTCGTTCCTAAATTTGGTGAGATAGAGAATTATTATTTATTTGTTTTAAGCAAATACGACTTGTTGATACATTTTGCTGTTTCTGTTTGTTTTAAATTATTCTAGGACTACACTTGTCATACCTTTTTGTTTTATACTTTGAAGAGCAAAAGAGAGGAATTAATTAATAATCTGTTTTTCACCACAAATTTAATTTTTCACTTCAAACCAATCTTCCTCCTCTAAACCGATTTTTCCTCCATTAACAAAAGTTTTTTCCTCAAATACAGTTTTTTTTTAATTCAAAACTATTTTTTTTTTTTTTTTCTTAAAATGGGTTTTTTACCATTATACCAAGCTTTTCACCTCAAACCAAATTTTCAACTCAGAATAAATTTTTCAACTCAAAACCAATTTTTTAACTCATAATTAATTTTCTTCCCGAAAAAAACATTCAGAACTAGTTTTTTTACCTAGAAACTAAATTTTCACCTCCAAACAAGTTTTTCATCTCAAACAAAATTTTCACCTAAAAACTAGTTTTTCACCTCAAAACCAGTTTTTCACCTCAAAACCAGTTTTTCACCTCAAAACCAGTTTTTCACCTTAGAACCAAGTTTTGCACCTCAAAACAATTTTTTCACCTTAGAACCAAGTTTTTCACCTCAAAAGCAATTTTTCTCCTAAAAACTAGTTTTTTACTTCAGAATCAAATTTTCACCACAAAACTTGTTTTTCGCCCCACAAAAAAATTTTCTGCTCAAAATTAGTTTTTCACCTCAGTTCCAATTTTTAACCTCATGATAAAATTTTCACTTAAAAATCAATTTTCTTTAATTTTAATTAAATTAATAAAATTAATTAATAATTTTCTTTAAGTTTATTCACCTCAGAACAAGTTTTACCCTTCAGAACCAAATTTTCACCTCAGAACTAGTTTTTCACTTTAAATCCAATTTTTGTCTCAAAACCAAGTATTCACCACCAGTAAAATTTTTCTCAGAACCAACTTTTTTTCTTCAAAACTAATTTTGACCACTAAATAAGTTTTTTACCTCAGAACCAAATTGCTCATCTAAACATTAATTTTTCACCTTAAAACTTTTTCTCTTCAGAACAAGTTTTCAAACATGTTTCCACCTTAAAGATATTTTTTCACCACAAATGAGTTTTTTTCCAGTTTATCGCCTCAAAATTATTTTTTCACCTCTAAATCAGATTTTCACCTCGGGATTAAATGTTTACCACAAAACTAGTTTTTCACATCGCAACCAAATTTTTCAATACAATAATAGTTTTTCACCTCAAGGCTAAATTTTCACCACAAAACTGATAGACCTTTTCAGTACAAAACTAGTGTTAGTTTTTCACCACAAAACTAATTTTTTAGAACAAAACTAGTTTTCACTTCAAAATCAGTTTTCCCTCATTAAACAAGTACTGCTCTTCATATCAAAACTGTTTACCCCTCAGATCAAGATTTTCAGGACAAAATTATTTTTTCCCCTCCGAACTTAATTTTTACCTTAAAACTTTTTTCACCCTCAAAATTAATTTTACATCTCTTTTACACTTTAAAACCAGTCTTTTACCTCAAACCTAGTTTTTCACCACAAAAACTAGATTTTGACCACAAAACAATTTTTTCACCACTAAATAATTTTTTCTCTTCAGAAACAATTTTTTTAAATCAAAACTGCTTTCTCAACTCAAAATTATTTTTTTTTTTTTACCTAGAATTTAGTTTTTCACCACAAAACTAGATTTGCACCTAAAAGCTAGTTTTTCACCTTAAAAATATTTCTCCAAAATATTAGTTTTACATCACTAAATAATTTTTTACCTTAGAACAAATCGTTTAACCTTGAAACCTATTTTTCACCTCAAAATTAGATTTTTCCACGTAAGAACAAGTTTTTCACCTCAGAACCTAATTTTTACCACAAAACTAGTTTTTCACCACAAAACTAGTTTTTTACCACAAATCTAGTTTGTCACCACAAAACTAGTTTTTTAACACAAAACTACTTTTTCACAACAAAACTAGTTTTTCACCACAAAACTAGTTTTGCACCACAAAATAGTTTTTGACATCAAAATTAATTTTTTCACCGCAAAACAAATTTTACACTTTAAAATCATATTTTCATCTCAAAACTAGTTGTTCACCTCTAAAGTAGTTTGTCACCTCAGAAACAAATTTTCCCCTCAGATAAATTTTGTTTTTACTTTAAAACTTTTACTGATTGTATGCTCTCTGTTACATTTTGTACTCAATATGATGACCCCAATTATGACCATTATGTCCCCAAAAGTTCATTTAATTTTAAATAAAATACTTCTTTTTTACTAAATACATAATTATTCAATGCTTCATTAAAATATCTACCCTAATGATCTTAAATTTTTTAAGTTATAAAAGAAAAACTTACAAACTAAATGCTTGGCAATAATAATATAATTTTATTTGTATTATAACAACAAATATAACTTTGTCTAAGTTGTTGTTTTTTTTTTTTTTGTTGGTTATAACAGTACCACTTGGTGATATCGTTAGCTATAATATTTTAAATCCACTAGACACATACTTAGACAAATAGTAAAACAAAAATTGCAAAAAAAAGTGGCTGAAAAAAATAAAAAAGACTGTAAGTTTGCTTGTGGTGGGTTTTTATTATTATTGCATTTAAAGTTAATTTAAGATGGTTTGGGTAAACTAAAGATGAAAACAAAATTTTTATATAAAACCAAATTTCAAACTAAAAACCTCTAACAAAATAAAGGAAGTTAACATTTTTAAAGAAGGTCAATTAAATAAAATTATGTTTAAAATAAATAATATAAAAAAGCAATTGTTTCGAAGTTTTTTTTTAGGAAAAAATAAACTTAAGATTAAGATTTATTAAAAACTTATGATAAGTAAGGAAATCAATTAATCATTATAATACAATAAAACATCAGCTGCTTATAAAAAAAAAAAATAACAAACCACAATTATTTATTTAGTTTTTTTCTCTTTTTATAAAAAAACACGTATTGTTTTTGTCTTGTAGGGAAAAGCCATGTAAGTAATTATTAGGATTAGGAAATTTGATACGAAACCAAGAAAATTGTTTTAAACATTTCCTGATTTATTACCCTATATTTTTTAAAATCCCTTATTTACTTGAAAAGAAACAACAAAAATATCTTGTTACAGCCTTGTTTTAAAGATTTATAATTAAAAGATGAGAGAAAAAAAGTGAAAAACTATAAAATGTCAAACGTGTCAATTCATTTTCAAGCATAATTTTCCTTTTTTAAGCTTCTTGTCTACACATGTAGTTACAATATGTTTGTCTGATTTGGTGCGGTAAATGGTAAATTTTGCACTAGTTTTTATGTTGGTCATTTGTCATGTTCTGTGACAATTGTCTGGTTTTGTTTTTGTGCAAATTGTTTGTAAAAAAATTACAAAAGACAATCTTTCAATAATAGTTTTTATGTGTAATAAATAATTACCTTAAAATTTATGTCAAGGTAATGTTGGTAGTTTGGAAGCAAACGTCTTTTTAATGTAAAAAAAATTAAGTTCAAATTACAAGAGTTGATTTGCAGCAAAAAATATATGAAGAAAATAATTTTTATTAAGACTTAATTAAGCGTAACACTTTTTTGAAGTTTTTTGAGTGATAATTAAAGTCTATTTCATAGATCTAATGGAGCCTCATTGGTAGGTCTTATTAAATCTATTTTCAGAATTAAATGTTGGTATTCATTTAATTTCAATCAGTGATCTTTAAGGTCCCAATTTGTTTTAAATTTGGATTTAATTGTAGGTGGTTTTTAAGTCCCATTTTATGCTCAAAAAAAGATATAAAGTTTTGCTTTATATTGATTTCATAAGGTGTATTTGCTTTGTTTATCAATGTGGCAACTTTGTTAGGAGATAACTCTCTTTCTCAAAAACAAAACAATGGCCACCCGAAAATGTAAACAAAGCATTTATATAAAGGGCTGCCAGATGGTCTAACCATAAAGATGATGTAATTAAAGATAATTTAAAAATAAAATATAAATAAAATGGTATTGATTGTTATAAAAAATGTTTTTAACAAGAAGTATACAAATTTGTTTATATTCTTTTGAAAAATAAATAATAATACAAAAGTAATTTTAAAAATAAAAAGTATTTTTCATTTGCAAATTTCCAAAAAATTGTTTTTAAAAATAGTAATTCAATTATTAAATAATAATTTTTCGATTTTTTTTCTTATCTAGGTGGCCTGCATAATTGTCTTTTAACTAAAATTAGAATTAATAATAATGTTTTTGGTAGCCATATTGCTTGTTTTTATTTCACAAAATTTAAACAGCTGTTTTTAATAAATTTTCATTTAATTTATTTTTAAATTCAAATTGTTTATAACTTTTTTTTATTTATTTTAAAAGATAAATATTTATTTATCTCTCCTTTTTTTATTTCAAAGTTCAAAGTCATTTCCAAAAAAATGTATTTATGTTTTTACCCAAATATATTGAAACCAGCAGCTAAATAATATACAATATGTTTATAACAAATTGCATTTAATTAAAAAAAAAAACATTTAAAGTATTTTTTTATTACAAACAAACAATCAAACCCTATTATAGCCGCTGTAAATTTTTGTTTTTGCAGCCAAAATAAACTAAAAAGAAAAACATTTTAATATTAAAGAAAAATACTAAATGAAAAACTAAAAAACTAGACAAGCTAACAAAGATTTGTGTCAAATATTTTTATGGGGGCATTTTATTTTAATAAAATCTTTCTTTGTAAGCATTTGTATATCTATAGTTAGAGAAACAAGAAATTGCATTGTTTTTTGGGAAATTTTGTTAAACAAAATAGAAAATAATTTTGCTAATAGGTGATAGCGAGTGAGAGTGAGAGACAGTAGGCGGGGAAATATATGTTAAAAGATTTATGGAATTTTTGTTAAAAATTTTGTAACAAGTTTTGTGAAATAGTAAAAATGAAACATCTGGTTAAATTAAAAATTAACAAAGTTTTTTGTTTTATTTTTTATAAACTAATATTTTATTATTAACAATTTTTTTTTTTTTACTTTTTTATAAAATAATAATTTTTATTAAAAAAAAATGTTTCTAACGAAGATTTTGATTAAAAAAATATTTTAAATGAGTTTTTAATTTTTTGTTTTCTATAAAATATTTTTTTTATTAAAAAAACGTTTAAAAAATTACAGTTTAAAAGATTTTTTATTTTGCTTTTAAAATTTCTATTAAGGAATTATTTTTAAAGATTTTAGTTATTTTTTTGTTTAATTATAAAAAAAAAAACTTATTTAATAAACTTATCTTTTTTATTTTTATTTATTTATAAATTAACATAAAAATTGATTAATTTTCTTATGTTTATTTATTTAATTACTTATTTCCCTTTAATTTGCAATATGGCATCTTTGTTTTTAAAAAGAACTCACTCCAATTGTCTCTTTCCAGCAATAACTTAATGGCCAACTTATAAAATGTAAACAAAAGTTTACAAATACAAGTGTTTAGGTAAACACTTGTATTTATAGGAAAATAATAAATGTAAACAAAACAGGTTTGCTTACTCTTCTCTCAGCAACAAATGTAAACAAATGCTTACAAACATCTAAACATCTGTTTTAATAGGCACATAAGAAATGTAAACAAACAAGATTTAGTTACTCTTTCTCTTTCTCTCAGCAACAAATGTAAATAAAAGTTTACAAGCACCTGAACACTTGTTTTAATAGGCAAATAATAAATGTAAACAAACCTGATAGGCTTACTCTTTCTCTCAGCAACAAATATAAACAAAAGCTTACAAACACCTAAACACCTGTTTTATGCAAATAATAAATGTAAACAAACCAGATATGCTTACTCTTTCTCTCAGCAACAAATGTAAACTAAACATTGAAGTCACTAGTAATTTAAGCCGTTATTCAACTGCTTGTTAAAAAAATAACGCCGTTAAAGTTGATTTCATGGATTTTAATATTGAAATTAATTATTTTGTAATAAAATGTGGATTATTAATTATAAAACATTGATTATTAATAAAATAGACATTTTTAGTCATAAAATATTCACTTCTAGTAATAAAATATAGCTTTTTAATAATAATAAAATATTAATGTTTAATAATAAAATTAAAAAAATATTGATTTTTAAATAATAAACATTAATTTTTATTACTTCTTTTGTTTGAATTTAAGAAAATTTCTTGTATTTATTTTCTTACAAAAATCTTTTCTTAAGTAAAAAACCTCATAAATCATGGGCCTGTTAAAATGTTTCCTATCACACAAATTAGCCTTTAATTTTTTTACTTTTTCCATAAATTATTTTGTCTTATTTTTTCCAATTTTTTTCATTTTATCAGTCACTTACAAATTTGTTAAGGCGCTTTTAGTTAGTCAGTAAAATATTATGTTTTATTTTTATGTGATTTTTTTTTTTTTCATTTCTTGTTTGTTTTCAATTTAAAAGCCATGAAAATGTTAAAGTAGAAAAAGAAAACTGTCACAATACAAACTTGTAAATTGCTTTAAAGAAATTATCGCTGTAATTTTTTTTATTTTCTTTTTTTTCCAATTTTGAACAAGAAAAAAAGAAATAATTTAGCAAAAAATAAAAAAAATCATCATGTGGCACACAAACTATATTTATTTTTAGTTAAAGTCAAAAAGCATTACATTTCATTATGGTTTTTTTTTTTTGGAATCAGTTCATTTTTTTTCGTTTTTAATGCCATAAAAATACTTTTGTGTGTGGGGAGAACATAATTTTGAAAAGAACAGAAAATGAAAAAAATATATATATGTATGTATGTACAATAAAATGTTTAAGGCACATGCCTTTACAGCAGGCAACTATTTATGGGCGAGGAGGAGTTAGTTTTTTTTTCGGTTTTCATATACAAAAAATATCTAGGAAAATAAAAAGTTTTGCTTGTCTAAAATTAAAGAAAAATCAAGGAGGGTTTTTTTTAAAGAAAAATTGGCGTATAAAAGCTTAATTTGCGAACTAAATTTGAACGTAAATTGATCTTTAAAATTATTTTTAAATTATAGAATACTAAATAAAGCCTTTTTTTCTGTTTTTTACTTTTTTTAATTAATTAAAAGTGTCCTAAACCGGATATAGTCCCAAAAAAAATTAAATATATCCTTTCTTTTTTGTCTAAAAAAAATAAAATAAACACTATTTTGCAACTACCTGCATGTTAATCATGTATTTCTCAAGTATCACTTCCATATTGCAGATGTGTGGCAAAAAAAAAAAAAAAAAAAAACTTCAAAATTTTATGTTTAAACAATTTTTCCACTTTAAAACACTTGAGTGAATATCTCAAGTGTTTCCATGTGATTTAAAGCATATTTATTTATGTATGTTACTTTCAAAAAATATAATCTTTAAAGCGGTCTTTTTTTTTTTTTTTTTTACTAAAGTATCTTCCGCAAATTGTGCATAAATGCACAATTTATGAATGAATTGAAATTTGAAACCTAAATACAGCTGCAATCTTTTGAAACACAAAAAAAGAGAAAAGAACTTAAGTAATTGCATAATAAAGAAGTTTTTTAAAAAAAAACTTGAGTATTTTTAAAAGAAAAAGAAACACAAAACAAAATGATTATTAAAATAATTTTTAAAACAAAATTAAAAGTAATGCAATATTTTAAATCTCTAATTAAAACTAAATTAACCTTGTTTTCTGCAGAAAGAAAAATAAATTTAATTATAATTTTTCTTTTTAATAAAATCTCATCCTAATCTTTTAACACCTTATTCCTATAATTCCTTTTTCATTATTTTGTTTAGTACTTAAATGGTTTTCATTAAACATTTGTTTTATTTTTTCATTTAATAATTGTTGCTGATTTAATTACTTGCCCCTTAGTACTATTTTGTTTGTTATTATTGTTTATTTTTATTTATTTCTCTCTTTGTAAATCCACCAGAGATTTTTTTAATGACATGTTGACAACTTCACGCTATTATTTTAGGGGTGTATTTTGTATTTGTGTTTCTAGCAATCAAATTAAAATTCTCTAGATGATTTAAATTGTTATTGAGATTTTATTTTTATAGGGGGAGTATTATGTTAAAGATAATTAAGTTTTATTTAATATAGAATAAACTAAAGTCAAGTCTACTATAGTAAAGACTATAGTCGAGATTATAGTTAAACTATCGTCAAGATTATAGTAAAACTATAGTCAAGATTATAATCAATACTATAGACAAGACTAGACTTTATTTAAGACTATAGACTAGACTATAGTTAAGACTATAGACTAGACTAAAGTTAAGACTAAAGACTAGACTATAGCCACAATTATAGTCAAGACTATAGTCAAGCTATAGTCAAGACTATAGTCAAACTATAGTTAGCATAAAGTCAAAACTCTAGTCAAGATTTAAGACAAGATATAGTCAAGACTATAAGTAAACTATACAATATTGGTGTCAAACAATATTCACGACTAAACTCAATCTACTGTCAGGACTTAGCCTCACTAAAGTCAATATCACTGTCAAACTATTGTCAAGATATTAGATTTTTAGGCAAAATATAGTTAGATTACAGTCAATACAAATAGTCGAGATTATTCAGACTATATTCGAGACTATATTCAAGATTATAGTCAAACTATAGCTGAGATTATAATCAAATTATAGTCGAGACTATAGTCAGACTATCAGAAAAACTATAGCCAGATTATATATAATTATAGTAGAAACTATAGGCAAACTATAGTCGAGACTATAGTCAAACTATTGCAGAGAATATAGTCAAACTATTTCCAAGATTATAGTCGAGACTATAGTCAAACTATAGTCTGGTCTTTAGTCAAACTATAGTCGAGACTATTCAGACTATATTCGAGACTATAGTCAAACTGTAATCGAGACTATAATCAAATTATTGTCTAGACTATAGTCAAACTATTGTCTAGACTATAATCAAACTATAGTCAAGACTATAGTCAGACTATCAGTAAAAATATAGTCAGACTATATATAACTATAGTGAGACTATAGACAAACTATAGTCTAAATTATAATCAAACTGTTGGCGAGAATATAGTCAAATATTTCCAAGAATATAGACGAGACTATAGTCAAACTATAGTCTGATCTATATTCAAACTATAGTGGAAATTATAGACAAACTATAGTCGAGACTATTTATACTCTATTCGAGACTATAGTCAAACTATAGCTGAGACTATAATCATACTATAGTCAGACTATCAGTAAAAATATAGTCAGACTATATATAACTATAGTGAAGCTATAGACAAACTATAGTCGAGACTATAGTCAAACTATAGCCGTGGCCATAGTCAAGAATATAGTCTAGTCTATAGTCAAACTATAGTCGGGACTATTCATTCTATTTTAGACTTTAAGCGAACTGTAGTCGAGACTATAGTCAAACTATATCTGAGACTATAATCAAACTATTAGAAAAACACTAGTCAGAATATAGTCGAGAATATAGTCAAGATTATAGGCGAGACTATAGTCAAACTATAGTCCAGATTATAATCAAATTATTGTGAAGAATATAGTCGAGACTATAGTCAAACTATTGTGAAGAATGAAGTCGACAATATAGTCAAACTATAGCCGAGATTATAGTTAAACTTTAATCGAGACTATAGTCAGATCTTAGACAAACTATAATCAAACTACTTAATCAATATTCAAACTGTAGTTAAACCATAGTAGGGACTATAGATAAGACTATAGTCTAGTCTTTAGTCTGGACTATAGCTTAGTTTATAGTTTAGACAAAATTATATAAATTTTCTGAACCTCCTTATTTAACAAGATTTTCTTTTATTAAAATTTTCTCAATAAATTTTAAATTTTACGCTTTCTAAATATTTTTATATTATTTTATTTTTATTTATTTTCTTTTATTTGATAAACAGATTTTAACTAAAAATCAATGAAATTTTACTAAAAATACTTTCAATTTTGTTTTCTTTATAAACTACACTAAAAACATTACAACATTTAACTTAAACCTTTCAAGTAGAAAATGTTTTTTTTATTAGTTTCTTTTAAAAAAATTTCTTAACATTGTTGTCAACTATAAAATAACAATTAACTAAAAAAACTATAATTTGGCTTTAAAAAAAAATGTGTAATAAACAAAAAAGCACACGTTTAAAAAGAAATAAGAAACAAACAAATCCACGGTTATTGAACTTGGCAAAAGTGGAGTAAAAATATAAACATAAACATACTATTTAATTTTACTACCTTTTTTAAACAAGGCTGATGATGTTGGTAGGAAAAGGGTTATGAAAATGACAACTTCAGGGCTTAGATGAGGTTAGATAATAAAAACAATTAATAAGTTAAATTAAAATAAGTTACATTTTTAATAACAAGATAAATTAATACTTTTTTATAACTATTTTTTAATATAAACAATTTTTCTTATTTAGTTAAAACTTAAAGGTTTTATTTATAGTTAAAATTTTAAATTAAAAAAATGTATTAAGTAAAATTTTATTAAAAAATTTTCTATAATTTAGTACAAATTTAATTATTTTTTCTATTATATATTTTTTTCTTATTTTTATCTTTTTTTATTTGAATTATGCAATTATGTGCTTAAAACGTAATTTTTCTGAAAATATAATAACAATAATACTATAGACAACAATAATAACATGAAAGAAATATATATAAAAAATAAATTAAAAACAATTGATATTTAAAAATGCATTTTGAACGTGAGAATTTATAAAATTATTGCAATTATTATTATTCGTTTGTTTGTATGATTTTCACAAATTTTTGCCATATGACTTTTTTGTCTTCTTCTTTTACATCTCTACTCAGTTATTTATAATAGTGAGTTTATATATATTCATTCATATGCAACAGTTATAAAGAAAAACATAAACAAACTGACAAACATTTATAAAATTATATAGAAAATCATAATAAAAACAAACTTAGCTACAAACATGTACATATGTATGTATGTTCATGTATGTTTATTAAAAAATGGTAGTTAAGAGTAAAACTTCATGTACTCTCATTCGTATCATTATTTACAAAAAAAAAAACTGACTGATCCGTTAACTTCTTCTTTTTTTTATTGTTATTATTATTGTTAGACATGACTTAAAATTGGTGTAAATAAAAGTTGCCACATATTTTATTTTCCTTTAAGCGTGTGTTTGTAAGTTTTTATATGGCTGGCTTGTAAAAATATTTTTATCATATTTTTAATCATCTTTTTGTTATGTTTTTCTGTAAATTTGTTACAATTTCTAATAGTTGTTTTATTGTTTCTTTTTTTCTTTATTTGTTTAACAATTTTATTTTGAAACTAAAGAAAATTAATTATGTTTTGTCAGGTAAACGGATTTATAAATGGAGTTTCAAAATAAATTAATTATTTTTAAAAGAAATTTAAAAATATGTTTAAATAAAAAATAAATAAATAAATAAATAAATAAATAAATAAATAAATAAATAAATAAATAAATAAATAAATAAATATACTAGTATTTACTACAGTCTACTCTATACTTTATATTATACAGCTATTTATTTCTGAACATTTTTGCACTTGAAATATAATATTTTTTCTTTTTTAGGCTCGTTAACATATGTTTAATTTATCTATTAACAAAAATCTTTTGAATTTAAAATGGAAAATCCAAAGATTTTTCATTAATTCCAACACATGTTATCTAAAAAAGGCGTTGAAACTAGAACACCAAGACATGAAAAATCAGCAGGTAGTTTGTTAATAAATAACTGCAGAAAAGACCTTATTTCTTAGGGGTAGTTTTAGCATTAATAATTAAAAATGTTAGCTAACGCCTTAAAACTAAATTAAACAAAAAGAAACAAACACCCTAACATTTCTTTTTCCAAACAATTGTAAAATCTTAACAATTTCCTCTCAAAAACCTTAAGAATATTTTTCAATTAAACAACTATTGAAATCTATAAGTACTTTTCTATAAAAAACATTAAATTTATAATTCTTAATAATAAACGCAACAATCACGATTTTAACCACATGTTGTTTTAAATAAAAACAAGGTAGACAAAACACACAGACAGACAGACAGACATACAACCTATGTAAGTATTTTTATTACACACTTCAATTGTTTGGGGAGTGGATAGGAGTCCACAAACAGAAACCTTATAGTGGATAGACTGACAAGACCATTATAAAACTTGCATAATATATGACCAGTATAAAAAGAAATAAAATTTAAATATATTTTTTTCTTTACTTGCTTGGCATAATAATCAATCATAGTCAAATGTTTATGTGTATGTGTGTATAAATGAAATACACACACTTTTTGTTTTTAATGATTAAATTATGAAATTCACGTTTTATGAAGTTGGCAATTTATGGTAAAAGGTCTTTTACGGTGGCTTACTAACAGGCCACCTAAAGACATTTTTATGGGCTAAAAAAATATGATTTAAGAATTATTTATTTTTTTATTACTTTTATTTAATTGTTATTTACTTATTAAAGAGGTCATTGATTTGTGGAAAGGAAAAAAGAAGAAAGAAAAAAATTATGAATATTTTAAAACGAAAGAAATTTTTAGAATAGAAAGAAGATTTTTAAAGGCTGTATAAAATAAATTGTTATCAAAACTATAGACTGAATTATAGTCAAGGACAATAGAATAGACAATAGACTAGTCAAAACTATAGACTAAGCTATAGTCAAGACTATAGACTAGGCTATAGTTAAGACTATAGACTACGCTATAGTCAAGACTATATACTACGCTATAGTCAAGAATATAGAATACTCTATAGCCAAGACTATAGATTATTCTGTGGTCAAGAATATAGACTACTCTATAGTCTACTCTATAGAGTAGTCTATAGACACGACTATTGACTACTCTATAGTCAAAAATATAGAATACGGTATAGTCAAGAATAAAGATTATTCTATGGTCAAAACTAGAGACTACGCTATAGTTAAGACTATAGACTACGATATAGTCAATGTTATAGTTTAATCTATAGTCTTGACTATAGTTTAATCAATAGTGTTGACTATAGTTTAGTCTATAGTCTTGTGTACAGTCTAGTTTATAGCTTTGTCTATAGTTTAGTCGATAGTCTTTACTATTTTATAGTGTTGACTGTAGTTTAGTTTATAGTCTTGAATATAGTCTAGACTATAGTCCTGAATATAATCTAGTCTATTGTCCTAAATAAATTGTATTTTATAGTCCTGATTATAGTCTATTCTATAGTCCTGACTATAGTCTATTCTATATTCCTGACTATAGTCTATTCTATAGTCCTGACTATAGTCTATTCTATAGTCCTGACTATAGTCTGTTTTTTAGTCTTGACTATAGTCTGTTTTTTAGTCTTGACTATAGTATATTCTATAGTCTTGACTGTAGTCTATTCTAAAGTGCTGACTATAATCAGGTCTATAGTTTTAACTATAGTTTAATCTAAAGTCTTGTCTATAGTTTATTATTTAGTCTTGACTATAGTCTAGTCTATATCCTTGACTATAATTTTTTATTTTATAGATCTGGCTTTACTTTAGCATTAGAGTTAACGTCGAATTGACGTTAATTATAGTCCTGAATATAATCTATTATATATTCCTAAATGAAGTGTATTCTATAGTCCTGATTATAGTCTATTCTATATTTCTGACTATAGTCTATTCTATATTTCTGACTATAGTCTATTCTATAGTCCTGAATATGGTCTATTCTATAGTCCTGACTATAGTCTATTCTATAGTCCTGACTGTAGTCTGTTCTTTAGTCCTGACTATAGTATATTCTATAGTCCTGACTGTAGTCTATTCTAAAGTGCTGACTATAATCAGGTTATAGTTTTAACTATAGTTTAATCTAAAGTCTTGTCTATAGTTTATTATTTTGTATTGACTATAGTCTAGTCTATATCCTTGACTATAATTTTTTATTTTATAGAGCTGGCTTTACTTTAGCTTTAGAATTAACGTCGAATTGATGTTAATTATAGTCCTAACTGTAGTCTATTCTATAGTCCTGATTATAGTCTATAGTTTCTTCTATAGTCTAGACTATAGTATATTCTATAGTCTTGACTACAGTTTATTCCATAGTCCTGACTATAGTCTATTCTATAGTCCTGACTTTTGTTTATTCTATAGCCCTGACTACAGTTTATTCCATAATCCTGACTATAGTTTATTCTATAATGCTGACTATAGTCTATTCTAAAGTCCTGACTATAGCCTGGTCTATAGTTTTAACTATAGTTTAATGTCTATAGTTCATTATTTAGTCTTGACTATAGTCTAGTCTATAGCCCTGACTGGCTTTATTTAGCTTATGGTGTTGACTAAATTGTAGTTTAAAGTCTTGTTGTTTTCTTTTCTATTTCATTTCTGTTTCCAACATTTCTAAATATAAATTCTATTTAAATATTATTTTGGTTCAATTAATTTTTTTTTTTTATTAAATTTAGGTCATTACAAATGTTAACCCAAATAAATAATTACTATTGTGTTCAATAATTTTTCGTGTTTTATATTAAAAAAATCAACATAAACTACTTTCTCTAGTTATTCTTATCCTTGACACCAAAAAAAAAAAAAAGAAAAAAACCAAAATACAAAGAATAAAAATAAACTAAAAACTGGGTGATCCCCTTTCCCTCGTAATCAAATTTCATTTCAAAACTAAATTTGTGTAGTAATTATTATATTTACAAATGTTAGTTGAATACTTAAACTCATTCTAGTAGTAATAGCGTTAAAAGTAGTAGAGCTAATTTGAATACTAAAACTACCGGTATTTTTTTAGTTTTTATTTAATTTTTTTTAAGTTTAAATTGTTGTTTCATTTAAAGGAAAATGAAAAAATAGCAACCTGTTGAATTTACTTTTTTTGTAGTTGAAGTTGAAAAATTTATTTATAATTGTATTATTATAGAAAACAAATTATATGGTTTTTTAAGTAAATAGCGTGTTAAAATAAAAAATAAAACTGAAAGCGGAAAGAAGTGTTGAATTTAATTATTTTAACATGAAACGTTTTAAATTTCAAGTTGAAAATAATAATAATAATAAACTTATGAAAATGGAAAGTTCTTAAAAGGCAATATTTAAATTGAAGAAAACTTGTTATCTATTATCTTAAAGTTTTAACCTACATTTTTTTATACATCTCTGTTTAGTAAACAGGGTTGTTTTGCCAAACAAAGCTGCCGTATAGTAGAGAATTTTCGAATTTTGTTTGATTTTATTTTAAGTTAATTTTTGTTTTAATAATTTTACTTATTTTATTTGTAATTTTCTTGTCTTTTCAGCATTCCTTTTTTTCTTCATCATTAAAATTCCTTTATTTTTAAGTAAACAATATGGCACCCATGCCCAGTATTAAAAGCAACAACAATAAACCCAATACAAATTATTTGTATGCCACAAATGATTCCGCCGATAGCTGTTCTACACCTTCAAGTCCACCCTCAAGTACAGGTAAGAATTTTGACCTTTATTTGCGTCAAAAAATTCAAAATTGAATATAATTTTCTTTCTTTTTTTCCCCAGATCCCGGCAAATCACAATGTTCTTCTTTGTCCGATGGTGAATCCTTTGAAGGTTATGGTGAAAATGAATTAGTTAGTATACATTCCACACATGATCATGTTGATCATTCTCTATCCACTAATGATGGCAATAATAACTTAAATGGTAGCTCTGGCATAGAATTAGATTTGGCACCTCATGGCGGCAATTCTTCGACACCACAGCAGTAAGTTTTTTCTTTGCTATTAAAAGATTGTAAAGATATTAAACAATTAATTGATTTTTGTACTTTTTTCTTTTTATTTCATTTTATTTTTTGTGGCTGGTTTAGTGATGATGATGATTTAAACTTTATACCACGCGATAATTGGGCACGTATGAGTCTAAGACGTACGCCCACCAAGTAAGTTTTTTTTATTATTAACTTAGCTATTAAAATTTACTTGAAATTATTACTTTCTACTTAATTGAATTGTTAGAGTCATTATTGGTTTTCTATAATTTCGTTTTCATGGCAAATTTTTTACTTAAAATTTCATAATTTTTTTTTTTTTTTTTTTATAAAAAAAACTCCAATTGACGTCATTTTTTTGTTTTAAAACACAAGTTTGTTTTTATTTAAGCTTGTCATTTATTATTGTTTTGTTTACTTCACTTCCCTCTCTTTATGTAAATCTTTATATCATTTGCTGTCATTTTTATATAAATTTAAATTTTTATTTATCTTTTGTGCTAAAAAATTGCAATTTTTTTCTGTTTATTTTTTATTTCATATTTTATTTTTTTGTTTTTTCTTTTGCTTTTTGTTCACAAAACCGGTTGCGGTTTAACATTTTAATTTATGATTATTTGTTTTCTTTTTCATTTATTTTGTTTTGTTGTTTCTTTTTTCTAAAAAAGCCAACAAGTAAAAAAAGTAGCTTGACCCAACTACCCTGACTGCTACATGGCTGTTTGCTGGCTTTAATACCTTTCGATGTTTTTAACCATGAGTCAGATTTTGGTTTTTATTTCATTTTGCAGAGATTTTATTTTGTGGCATAAATCATTTTCTTTCTCTTTGTTAGAGTTCAAGGTATTAAAAATGCTCTTAATGAAAAATATTCTCTTTAAAATGCTTAAAAGTTTACCGTTGTATATAAAATAAACAAATTTACAGAGTTGCCAAATTGTTTGAATAAATGTATTTTATTTAATTCTTTAAAATTTAATTGAAAAATTTTATAAAAACTCAATATAATTATTAAAAATATTAATAACAAATTATCTTTAAAAAAAAATATTATTTTAGCGATTTTTTTTTAATTTTAAAAAATTGTTTAAGCGATTTTTAAGGAATTATTTATTGTTTTTAAATTATAACAACTAAAAAAATTGTTTATAATTATAAATGCCTTTCAGCTAAAAAGCTCTGAGATTTCAAAAAAATAATTTCACTGAAAAATCGTCAAAAATTCTTTAAAAAATATTTATGCGATTTTTAAGGATTTGCTTCACATCATAAAGGATTTTAGCTAAAAATTATGTATTTTAATGGATTTTATTATGTTTAAATTAACTTTAACTGAATTTTATTAAAAAGAGCAAACATTTCATAAAAACTATTTAAGCGATTTTTTGTTTGATTTAAAATTAAATAATATTTCAAAAATAAAATTAGTTAAAAGTTATGTATTTGAGTTAATAACATTGAAATGTCAAAAGATTTCAATAAAATTATTTAAAAAACGCAAAACTTTAATAAAATTTATTTTAGCGATTTTCAAGTATTTTTACGGTTATAAAAAAATTTAATTAGAAATTAAATATTTAAATGAATTTTATTATGCTAAAATACGAATGTGGAACAATAATCGCTTAAATTTCAAAAAGTTAATTTAATTTTATAAAAAAAACGCAAAAATTTCATAAAAATTATTTAAGCGATTTTGAAGAATTTTTTCAAATTATAAAAAATGGCTAAAAGTTATGTATTTCAATGCATTTTGTTATGTAAAAAATAACAATTTGTTATATAAAAGCTGAATTTAAAAAAATCTTTAAAGCAATTTTTCAAACTTTCAAAAATGCAAAATTTTTTTTAATATTTTTATATAACAAGCTTGGTTAAATCAAAAACAATAAAAATTTTTAATATTTTATAAAAAAGCAGAAATTAAAAAAAATAAAATGATTTTTGCGATTTTTTCAAATAATCGTTTTTTATTAAATCTGCTTAAATTTTATTAAAAATCATAATATTTACAACAAAAATTACTGAAATCTTCCTTAAGAAAGAAGCATCTTATGAAAACTAACTTAAAAACGTAAAATTTTCATAAAATTATGTAAGCGATTTTTTTGGGAATTTCTTTAAATTTATAAGAAATTTTAGTAACAGCCTTTGAAAAATATTTATTAAGAAATGATATTAATAAAAAAAGATTATAATATTTAGAATTTTAAAATAAGCGATTTTTTTTAATATTTTAACATCTTTAATTGATTTTAGCGATTTTTTTTCAAATATGGGTTTTCAGAACTTGTTTTATTAATTTTTAAATCACAATTTGAAAAGGAAAACAAATGCTGAAATATTGGTAAAGAAATAGTAGCGAACTAAAACTATAATATACATATACATATAAATACATTTTAGCGTTTTTTTATATTTTCTATTTTAAAAAAAGCGAATTTTAAAACAAAACCCTTTTAAATGTTCCTAAGACAGTTGTCTCAAATAAAAATGTACTTAAAAAGTTATTAAAAGTCCTCGAATTTGGTTCAAATTATTTTAAAGATTTTTCTCAAATAAGCGTTTTTTCAAAATTGCTTTTAATATTAATCAAAATTGTAATTTTAAATGAAAATTTCCTAAAATATTTCTATTTATTTTAGCCTTAACAAAATTTTATTAAAAAATGTACAATAAACATTATTATTGTTATTATTATTATTGTATTATTTGTAATGTTAAGATCTCTATACGGTATAGTATTTATATACATCAGGCTGCTTTTATTTTAGGTTGTCTTTACGGTATAATTTCCCTATAACAAACAACAATCAGTTTTTTTTTATTATACAGTTTATTATACATTTTTTATTAATTTCATTTAATATTTTAAAATTTTATTATTAATTTAACATTTTTATTTTTAATATATTATTTTATTTTTCAATCATTTTATTTTCAATAAATTGTAAGTCTATTTTACGACATAATTTTAGAAGATTTTACGGTACATTTGTTTACATTTTGGGTTTTTCCTTAATACAAGTGCTCTTTACGGTATATTTTTGTAAAGAGACATTTTTGTCTGTTAAAAGAGAAATTAAGCCAGTTTTATGTTTTCTTTTGATTACTCTTACAATTATCTTAACTTTTAGCTTAATTTTTATTTAAAGTTTTAATTAAATCTTTAAATAAAATTAAATTAAAATTCTATTAAATACAATAATAAACATTTTTCTTTTTTCCAGAAATCCAGACAGTTTAGCCAATCGTCGTTGGGGTTCCATGAGACAGTAAGCTACAAATTTAATTTTATATTAAATTTTTATTTTTGTTTGGCTAAAACTATTTAAAGGTTTTAAGGGATATTAACTTGATTTTTTTGTGTAAATAATTTATGGTTATGGTTTAATTTTGTATCACTGTAACTAACATTCATATAAAACTAAAATTAAGGCGCCAAAATCATTTAAACCCAAAATAATGTTATTTTGAAATAATTACTATTTTTATTATTCTTTTTTGGTCTATTTTTCATTACCATTTTCCCCCCATTTAAGCCAGATTAATTGCTGTTGATTACTTTTGGTTGGTAATTTGTTACGTTTAAATGTTACACAGTTGTCATTTTGTTTTAATTTTTTTCTGGAGGGGTAGGGGGGTACTGACATCTTCTTTTATCTTTATAGTTTTTTCTGGTTTTTATATTTCCTTTAAGGTTTATGTTTTCTTATGCCAAGAATTTAGCACAGAATCATTAAAATAAGTCAAGAATTAAGCAAAAAAATATTACAATTGTGTCTTTAGTGGTAAGAGCATGTTTTCCCCCTTTTTTTTTGAACTTTACAAGAGTTGTTATTAACACTAGAGGGTGTAAAAGAAGCAGAGAGTGTTTTTAATGATTTAAAAGAATTTTTTTTAAAGAAATTTGAAAATAAATTTAAGGATAACAGGCTAGAAAGACGACAACTTTTTGTTAAATTTAAATTTATTAAAAAAAAAAAAAACAACAAATTGAACAAAAAATACAAGCACGAATGTTATATTAGACTTGAACGAGTCTATATACCCCCCATTAACTTTTTAAAATTTTTTATATGGGAAGTGGGTGGACCATGTCCATTTTATGTTTCCGAGTTTAATTTTCACCTTACAAGGGAGGTGGACGGTAAAGTGGGCGAACCACGCCAAGTTTATATCGACCCTCAAACTATTTGTTTCAGAAATATCAGCACAAAAGCAGGAAACAGACACCCTGTGTTTCTAGTTTTTAGCCCATAATTTTTTTGTTTATTAACCGATTTTTCCCATTTTCAGCACCAAACAAATCTTATATAATATAAATATTTGTGCCAAATATTGTCCCCCTATGTTGTCCCATTCGAGCCCTATCCTAATTTCAACAGACAAACAGACGGACAGACATAGCCAGATCGACTCAGAATCTAACCAGAACCCAGAAAATATATACCTTATAAGGTCTTAAATGATTCCTTCGACATTCGAATTTGTAAAATTTTGCACTTTATTTTTGGTTTATACTATTTTTTTGTTCCCATCTGTTACTTTTATTCCATTCCCTCCAGCTCTTTTCCATTCTTTTACATTTTTTTTTTATTTAAAAGCAAGAATTTTTTTTGTTATATTTTAATTTAACGTATATTTTTTTCTAAAACCAGTTTATTTTCTAGTATAAAATACCTACAAAAATAAAAAAAAAGAAAACCAATTTTTTTTGCGGTAACGAACTTCATGATCATCAAGATGGCTTTTAGGTTTCTTATTTTTTTCTTCGAATGCCAATAACACAAAGACAAGCTGAAATGAAAAAGAACAACAAAAAAGCCATCTAACCAACTTATACCATAACACATATATTTTTTTTTACATTCAATAAGCTTTAAATGTTTTTATGCTGTTAAGCTTATGCGTCACAGCGTCATGGTTAAGGAATGTCTCTTTTTTATGCATACATTTTAAAGGTTTCTGGGTTTTTGTTAAAGAATTATATATATAAAAAATCATATAAAGAAATTTATTATTTATTACAAATCTAAATAAAATTCTCTTACATTTAATATTTTAAATAAAAATTCAACATTAACATAAAATTCAACACACACCTTGGTTAATAATAAAATAAAACTCACCTTATTATTTTTTTCTTACCTATACAAATGCAAGCGGAAACAAGTTAATAACAAAGAGGTGTAAATAAGGAGAATAACAAAAAATTATTTATGAGAGTTTTTAAACAGGAGAGTTAAAATAGGAAGAGTGTGTTGGCTTTTTAATATATAGGTTTGTGTGTTTGTTATATATTTTTTTTGTTTGAGTAATTTATATTAAAGGTTTCCTCTTATTTTTTAGTGTTTTTTTTCTTAATTTTTGTTGTTTTTTATTTATTGTTGTTGCTTTTTTGTAATTTTGCCAGTTAGCTGTCAACTTTTTGTATATTTTAATTTAAAATTTGTTTCTTTTATTTCTTTTTTTTGCGGTTTTTTGATGTAATAATTTATTTAAGAACTAGTTGCATATAAATACAAAATATATTATTGTACGACATATGAGCAGTTTAAGTTACTAAAGGAAAAAAAAGTCAAATAAAACAAGATAATAAAAAAAGAAGTTGGATTAATATGGTCTAGTAGATAAGATGAAATATAAGATTTTTATATTGTTATTTAAACAAAAATTTAAATGAAAATCTTGTAGGTTATATGATATTAAAAAAATAGAAATAAAAGATGTTGTAACATTAAAAAAATAATACTATTATTTAATTTATAAAAAAAAAACTAAACAGGAAATAAAATTGCGAAACTTAAGAAAGAAAAAAATCAAGTTTTTTTTAAACTTTTACATCAAATAAATCCAGAAATTTCTAAAGAAAATTAACTCATTTAAGTAAAAATTAAAAAATATATTTTTTATTATATGAAAATAAAAATTTGTTAAAATTTTTAATGATTAAAATAAAAGAAATCCAAAATATTTAGTTTAATTAAAATAATTTAAAAAATATTCCTTCAACAAGATTTTGTTTAGAAAATATAATATATAAGTTAACAAGTTTAACTTGTTTAAAGTTAACAAGTTAAAACAATTTCTTAATAATACAAAAGTTTATTAAGTTATCGTAGAATAAAATAAATATTTAATTTGGCAAATTTTTGAAAAAGAATAAATTTTCGTTAAGTTTTTTTATTTACACAAAACTAAGAAATTTAAGTGGATTAATATTAAAAATTACTAAAATTGCATGAATCTAATACAATTTTTGTTGTAGCAGCTTTTGTTAAAAAAATTCAAGTTTCGTTAAGTTTTTCTTTTAGACTAAAATATAAAATTTTAATGGATTTGTTAAAATAATTAACTCTTTTTAACGAATCCGGCAAAATATTTGCTGAAATATCTTTTGTTAAAAAAAATAAAGTTTCGTTAAGTTTTTTATATGGCCCAAAATACAAATTTTTCATGGATTTGTTTATATCATTAAATCTAATAAATGGATGTAACAAAATTTTTATTCAACTAGTTTTCGTTAAGAAATTAAAGTTTCGTTAAGTTTTCTATGTGTCCCAATTTGCAAAATTTTGAAGGATTTGTTTAAATGATCAAATTTAATAAATAAATCTTGCAAAAATTTTGCTGAAATTTCTTTTGTTAAAAAAATAAAGTTTCGTTAAGTTTTTTATAAAAACCAAAATACGAAACTTTGATAGAAAAGTGGAAATGATTAACTATATTAAATACATTTAACAAAATTTTTATTTTGATGAGCATTGCTTTAAAAAATAAAGTTTCGTTAAGTTTTATATTCACACCGAACGAACAAAATTTTTATAGTTTTGCTCAATCTATTAAATTTATTAAATGAATGAAGCAAAATCTTTGCTCAAATATGTTTCGTTAAAAAAATATAGTTTCGTTAAGTTTTTTATTTGTCTAAAAATAAAAAATCTTAGTGTATTTATTTTAAATAATAAGAATACTAAATAAATCTAGCAAAGTGTTTACTTAAGTATCTTTCGTTTTTAATTTAAACAAAAATAAGAAATTCGAATGGATTTATTTCAATGTTCAATATTATTATTTAAATTTAGCAAAATTTTTTGTTCCAACGAACTTTGTTAAAAAATTAAAGCTTCGTTAAGTTTTTTATATGACCAAAAATACAAAATTTTGATGGATTTGTTTAAATTATTAACTGTACTAAATGAATCTAACAAAATTATCGTTCAAGTAGGTTTTGTTAAAAAAAAATAAAGTTTCGTTAAGTTTTTCATTTAGGCAAAAATACAAAATTTTGGTGAATGTCTTCAAATCATAAAATCTCCTAAGTGGATCTAACAAAAATTTGGTGAAAATATATTTCGTTAAAAAAATAAAGTTTCGTTAAGTTTTTATTTTAGCCAAAAATACAAAATTTTAGTGGATTTATTTAAATCATTAAATCTACTAAATGTATCTGGCAAAAATTTGGCACAAATATCTTTACTTAAAGAAATAAAGTTTCGTTAAGTTTTTTAAATGGTCTTATGTTAAACATTTCTATTGACTTTGTACATTTATTATTTACTTTAAACGAATATATCAAAATTTTTCACCTGAAATTTTTACTTTCAAAAATAAAGTTTTGTTAAGTTTTTCAAATTAACTAAAATCGAAAATCTTTGTTGATTTGGTGTGTCTATTATTTAATTTATAGGAATATATAAAAATTTTTCTTTTAACATTTTTAGTTTCCAAAATAAAGTTTCGTTAAGTTTTTTTAAATTCTTCAAAATCAAAAATTTTTCCAGATTTTGTATGTCTATTACTCACTTTTTATAAATATATAAACATTTTTCTTTTATCATTTTTATTTTCAGAAGTAAAGTTTCGTTAAGTTTTTTAAATTTTCCAATATTAAAAATTTTTCTTGATTTTACGAGTATAGTACTTGCTTTATACGAATATAATAAGATTTTTGTTTTAGTATTTTCAGTTTAGAAAATAAAGTTTCGTTAAGTTTTTTTTTAATTGTGCAAAATTAAAAACTTGTCTTGATTTTGTATGTTTGTTATTTGTTTTAAAGGAATATATTAAAATTTTTGTTTGACATGTATTTAGTTTCAAAAATAAAGTTTCGTTAAGTTTTTTAAATTGTTCAAAATTTAGAATTTTTCCAGATTTTGTATATTTATTACTCCTTTTAAAATTATATATTAAAGCTTTTGTTTTAGTATTTTTTATTTCCAAAATAAAGTTTCGTTAAGTTTTTTAAATTGTCCAAAATTTTAAATTTTTCTTAATTTGCTATGTCTATCATTCACTATATACGATTATATAAAAATTTTTGTTTTTGTAGTTTTAGTTTCCAAAATAAAGTTTCGTTAAGTTTTTTAGATTGACCAAAATTCAGAATTCTTCTTGATTTTATATGTTTGTTATTCATTTTAAAGTAATATATAAAAATTTCTGTTTGACTGTTTTTTGTTTCCAAAATAAAGTTTCGTTAAGTTTTTTAAATTACTCAAAATTTTAAATTTGACTTGATTTTTTATTTCTATTATTCACTTTATACGAATATATAAAAAATTTTGTTTTCGTGGTTTTAATTTCCAAAATAAAGTTTCGTTAAGTTTTTTAAATTGTTCAGAATTGAAAATTTTTACTGATTTTATATGCTTATTACTCCCTCTAAAAGAATATATTAATAATTTTATTTTAGTATTTTTCATTTTTAAAATAAAGTTTCGTTAAGTTTTTTAATTGGTCCAAAATTAAAATTTTTTCTTGATTTTTAATGTTTATTATTTTCTTAAAACGAATATATCAACATTTCTACTAGAATTTTTTTAGTTTCCAAAATAAAGTTTCGTTAAGTTTTTTAAATTATCCAAAATTTCAAATTTGTCTTGACTTTTTGTGTCTATTATGCAATATATATGAATATTTAAACATTTTTGTTGTCGTGGTTTTAGTTTCCAAAATAAAGTTTCGTCAAGTTTTTTAAATGGTCCAAAATTAAAAATTATTCAGGATTTTATAGGTTTATTATTCAATTTATTAGAATATATATAAACAATTTTGTTTAAATGTTTTTCATTTAGAAAATAAAGTTTCGATAAGTTTATTCATTGGACGAAATTTAATAGTTTTTTCCAAAATTGTGAACGTATATTTATCAATATTTATTTTTTTAAATAAATATTTTTTTAGTTCTTTAAAAATGTAAATTTTAAAATTTTTTCTTTAATTTCCAAAATTTTTATTTTTTTAATTTTATTTTCAATTATCCAGCTCTGTAATGTTCTAGTTAGCTTTTCGCTCCCTAAAAATATGCTTTAATTTTCATATTTTAATTTTTAAATTCCTGGTTTTAACTCTTAAATTTATTAATTTCCTTTTTCTAGATTTTCCTTTGATAGCTTTTAATTTATTTTATTATTCTTCTTTGAATCTCTTTTTTTTTGCTTCTCATTATTTATGTAAAAAAAAAGTATGAGAAATTTACATATTTTCCCATAATTATTGCAAACAGTGGGAAGAATATTGAGAAAAAAAAAACTTGTGACTTTTTCATAAGCACTTAATTATAGTTGTTGTTAAGAAAAACTTTAAGAATTCTTAAACTTTTTCTTTTTCTTTTATTTTTATCTTTTTTTTCTTTACTTAATTTGTGAGTGTGTGTGCTTTTTTCTAAAGTTTCCCACTTTTTTTATTTATATTTTTTAGTTGTGTTCACAAAACTTTTAAATGATGAGAAAATGCAGTGAAGTGTTGAGTAAGAAAGAGTTTGTTTTTAAGTTTTTCCCTCCGTTTTTGTTATTATTGTTGCTGTTGCTTTTTATAGTTAAAGTGCATGAATTAGAAGAAGTTAAATGAATGAAGTTTATTTCACATGTTAGTTTTTTTTAGGAGAGGAGAGATGGGGAAAGAGTTAAGAAAAAAAGGCTTAAAATTAAAAGACTTTAATGAGAGGGCAGGAAATATAAATCAATGGGAATTAAAGAAGTTTTAGGATAGGAAAAGGTGGAGAAATAAAGGAACTGAAAAAATAAAAAAAGAAATTATAAAATAAATAAATAAAAAAAATCTTTTTTATAAAAAAATATTCTGAATCACAATTAGCTGATGTTTTTTTCTTTTTTTTTTGTTGAGTTATATTGTTTCTAAATTAAATTACGTTTTTCACATCAATTTTAAGAAATTTCTTAGCTGAATTGCTTTTTTGTTAAGCTGAATTACATCTTTCGTTTGCTGAATTTAAATTTTTATATAAATCTTGAAAATTTTCTTAGCTGAATAAGGCTTAAAATTTAAATTTTTTTAAATATTTTCCAAAATTTTTTTAGCTGAATTAAATTTTTGCTTACTAAAATCTTTAGTATTTATTTAGCTGAATTATGTTTCTATTTTGCTGAATTGTAATTCACAAATCATTTCATAAATCATTGCTAAATGAAACTTAATACAAAATTTTTTAGCTGAATTAGATTTTTGCTTAGCTGAATTAGGTTTTTCATTGAAATCTTTAAAGTTTATTTAGCTGAATTATGTTTCTAGATTGCTGTGTTATAATTAAATCACAAATCATTAGAGAAATGTTTGCTGAATTGATTTTAAAACATCTGAATTATATTTCTCATTTATATTTTATAAAATACTTTAGCTTAATTTGAGTTTTTATATAAATCTTTAAAAAATTCTTAGCTGAATAAGAGTCTAGTTTTTCTAATTCAAAATTTGTTAGCTGAATTAGAATTTTCTCATTGCTGAATTGATTTAAGTGTAAATGATTTATATTTTTCGTTCATAATTTAAAAAAATTGTTAGCTGAATGCAGTTTTTTTTATATATTTTGAATGTTTTATCCGCTGAATTAGGTTTTATTTAACGGAATTGAATTTTTCTATAACATAATGAAAAAATTGCTACCGAAATTAATTTATTGTTCAGCTGAATTACGTTTTTTCATAGAAAAATTTAGAATTTGTTTAGCTGAATTGAGTTTTGTGCAGCTGAATAAAGTTTTTTACTTTGCTGAGTTACAAATTTTGCACAATTCTTTAAAAAAATCTTTGCTGAATTTATTTAAATCTAGCTGAATTGCATATTTCGTATATATTTTGAAGAATACTTTAGTTGAATTTAAGTTTTAATGCAAATCTTGAATAACAACTTAATTTCATTAGGTTTTATTTAGCTAAATTGTAATTTCCTTTAAATTTTTTTTAGCTGAATTAGAGTTTTGCTAGGCTGAATAAGGGTTTTCACATAAATCTATTTAAACTACTTAGCAGAATTCATTTTAGTCGAGTTGAATTAAGTTTTTATTTTGCTGAATTAAAAATTTTTCACAATTCTTTAGAAAAATCTTAGCTGAATTGATTTTTTTCTAGCTGAATTGCATTTTTCGTACATATTTTGATAGCTAAACTAATTTTTATGCTGCTGAATAAAGTTTTTACTGTGCTAAGTTGAATATTTTTCACAGTTATTTAAACAATTTTTTACTGAATTGATTTTTATCAATCTGAATTGGACATTTCGTTCATATTTTGAAAAATTCGTTATCTGAATTTAAGTTTTTATACAAATCTTGAATATTAATTTAAATCTATATGATTTTATTTAAATAAATTGCAATTTTCTTCAATATTTTTTAGCTGAATTAGATTTTTGCTTAGCTAAATTTGGATTTTCTTATAAACTACTTAGCTGAATTCATTTTAGTGAAGCTGAATTAACTTTTTACTTTGCTGAAATACAAATTTTTCACAATTCTTTGAGAAAAACTTTGTGAATTGATTTTAATGTAGCTGAATTGCATGTTTCGTACATATTTTGATAGCTGAATTAATTTTTGTGCTGCTGAATTAAGTTTTTATTTTGCTGAGTTACAAATTTTTCTCAATTTTTTAAAAAAATCTTTGCTGAATTGATGTTAATCTAGCTGAATTGCATATTTTGTCTATAATTTGAAAAATTCGATAGCTGAATTTAAGTTTTTATACAAATTATTAATATTAATTTAACTGTATTCGATTTTATTAAGCTAAATTGCAATTTTCTTCAACATTTTTTAGATTGCTGAATTAAATTTGTATCATAATTTTTTAAGAAAATCTTTGCTGAATTGATTTTAATGTGGCAGAATTGCATATTTCGTACATATTTTGATAGCTGAATTGATTTTTTTCGCAGCTGAATTAAGTTTTTACTTTGCTGAATTTAAAATTTTTCAAATTTTTTTAGAAAAATCTTTGCTGAATTGATTTTAACCTAGCTGAATTGCATATTTTGCTCATATTAAAATTTCTATACGAATTTCGATTATTTTTTTTATAAAATAATTGAATTTTTTAAATAAAAAATAAATTTTTTTGTAATATTTTTTATTAATATTTTTAATTAATATTTTTTATCAAAATATTTGTATAATTTTTTATTAAAAAAATATATTTTTTATTGTCTTTAAACCCCATTTTCTTTTTAGTTTGAAAATCATAAAAAAATTCTTTTGTAAAACTTGTTTTTGTTTGTTTTTTTCTTTCTTTAAATTTAATGTAAAACTATTCTAGTCACGTTTTTATTTTTTCTTATACTCTTTCCTGTTTTACACAATTTAAGCAAACATAACACAAACAACTACAAAAACCTCTATTAAATCCTTAAAACGTGTTCAGAGGTCCTTTATTTAGTTAAAGAACACACCCAAATAATAACAAAAATAAAGAATTAAACCAAGAAATTCCTTTGTGTTTTAAAACTCTTTAAATTTAAAGAGAGAGCACTCTTTAATATATTTACTCTTAAACTCTTTGTTTATTTTTTTGAAACTCTTGTAATTTATTTTCATTTTTTTGTATTGAATAAACTACAAGAGTGTTAGAGACTCAAATATTTGTTTATGTTTTATTCTCTTTCTCTCTGTGTCTTTTATAAATTTCTCTTTGCGAGTTAATTTATGCTCTTTTATCATTTATTTTATTTATTTTTATAATTTTCTTTATAGTTTTTATTTTTGTAAGTATTTTTGTTAATGTTTCTTGTCAAGAATTTGCACTAAGAGCTGCTTTTGATTATTTTGACCATATTTATTAGTAGTTGCTTTAAACACGTTGTCGCTTAAGGTTGTTTTTGTGCCAAAAAACGCGTTTTTCTTTTACTTGGAATTTATTCAATAATAAAGCGCGTTTTAACGTATTTTTTTTTTATTTATTATTTTTTGTGTTAAAGATTAATTTAGTGGAACGCCTTGAATTGTAGCAAAATATCAAAATAACAAAAATTGTTTAATTTATTTTGAAGTTGTTATAAAAAAATCTAACAAAATTTCACACCACAGGTTAAAGTACGTGTTGAATAATATTTTTTTTTATTTTATTAAAGAGGAAAAAAGTTAATTAATTTTTTATTAAAAAAAAAAAAATAGTTAGAAATTTATTGAATAATCGGTTTTATGTGTAATAAGGCTTCTTTAAAACAAATTAACCGGTTTTAAAGTGTAAAATAAATTAAAAAAATAAAAACAAATTTATTTATAAATAAAAAAAAAAAAAAATTTTTCAGTGACAAATTTTGAAAAAATAAAACAATAACAAGGTATAGGCGTAATAAAAAGCGGTCAAAAGCGGATTAAATTTCTAATTAAAAAATCAAATAAAAAAAAAAATGACAAAAAATTAAAATTTTTTTTTTTTTTTAAATTTTTTGCTCAAATTTTATTAATATTTTTTATATTTTGTTATATTTATATTTGTCACGCTTTAATAACTTTGAAAGTGTAATTATTAAATGTTTTTAAAAGTTTTATTACACTATATTCTCAATTTTTTGTTTTGCCAAAATAAAAAATGTGTAACACATTAAACAAATTTTTGAGTATTAACAAAAAACGCAAAAAAAAAAATATATGCTTTTCTCCTCACTTCACGTGATCATTAAGTGTTTTAAAGTTTAAAACATCAAAATCAGCTTTTGTTTTCATTTAACAAAAAAAATTTAATTTTAAACAAATTTTTTACCTGAGTGTTAGTAATAACTTTTTTATAGTTTATTATATTTTTGTGTTTTTGCTTTTTGTCCATATAAAATTTCCAACAACTTTCATTGTGAAAATTTTAAAATTAACCAATTTTATTTTACAATGAAAAGAGAAAAAATGTTTACTCTAAAAAAGTATTTTACAAAATTATTTCATACAACATGAAAACATGATGGTTGATGATGAAATAAAAAATTTCATACATAAAACGCATTAAAAACAATAATAATAAAATAATAGAGGTACAAAAAATTATAAAAAATAATAATAATTGTGTTTAAAGAAAATTAAAAGTGAAGTTAAAAAACCCATAGAAAAAAAGTTAAAATCAAAACCACAAAATAAAAAAATAAATAAAAAAATATGGCCCAAAACAAAAATTTGGAATAAAATTTCATTAATATTGGAAAATTGTGCTAAAAACTTAAAATAAGAAAAAAAGCTGAAATTTAAAAAAAATCGCTAGAATTAAAAAAAATCATTTAAATAATAAATAATCGCTAAAATAATAAAAATGAAATGAAAATCTTTTACATTACTTCTTTGCTGTAATCATCAAAAAATGAAGAGAAATTTTAAACATTTAACCAAAATCCTTGTATTTAGCTTGAAAATTTAAAAAAAAAACAAATATTTTTTTTTTTTTTTTTCAAAAATAATAACTTCAATAAAAGTCACAAAAAAAGAAGTGATTTGTACTTAAAACTATAAAAAAATAACAAAATTACTTTTCTAATCTCCACCCATAGACCAATAACGGTCCATTGTGAGTCCCTTCAATATAGGAAAGAAAAATGAAGAAGAAAAGTTTCAAAAGATAGGAAAAAGTAGAAATTAAAAAATCTTTAGGGTTATATGTACCTCTCACGCCCATTGAGCCACTCAATTCCTACAACAAAGCCTATGACGCCTACAAGTTTGCTATACCGAACGTTATATAACCCGTCATGAAATTGACTGCCTAACCATTTCATCCTGCGATGTTGTAATCGTGGACAGTAACATAGAATATGTTCAATAGACTCGGTCTCCTCAACGTCCTCACACATTCTACAAAAATCGGAAATGCTAGCGTTCCATTTAGACCTCATCTTCCCTATCATACAGTGTCCCGTTATGACACCTATCATAGTCCTTAGATTCTACCTACTCAAGCTAAAAAGAGTACTTGTGTCTGCCCTGTTGAGCATCGGTCATATCACTCTCAATACCTTACAGTCCACTCTACTCCCCCTAGTCTGATTAGTTCTGACCAAGATCCATTCATTGATCTTCCTGAAAAAGAAAGCCAGTTGGTTTTTCAGGTTGATTTCACTCTCCGAAACATTCTTAGCTGAGCCTTGCCTTGCACTTGCCAGTTTATTTTGCAATGGCCTGGTACCCAGCAAAGTCTCACCACGTAATCTTTCAATAGATCCCTCAGTGCCTTTCTGCTGGCTGCCACCAGTTTGGAATTTACCAGATATTTATCCAAGGCTTTCAAAGCCGCCTGGCTGTCCACATAGATAGTAAACTCAGAACCCATCGCAACGTTTAATCTAACCAATTCCGTAGCCTTCAAGCCTGCATTCATCAGGAAGTCTATATGAGCATTTCACATCCGTACCCATAATGTAGACACCTGCACCAGTACCGATATCCATCTTTGATCCGTCTGTAAATACTGCACATCCATCATACAGCCTCTCAGTGTCAGACCATGCTTCTCTATCAGGAATCACCACAACAAGATTTACCCCAAAGTCTAGTTCAGTGGCCATGTAATCTGATGCCCCCATAGAGTCGAGATTGTTCTCACCGTAACTGACTTCATTGAGTCCAATCTCCTCAGGGATTGCCCGGTCTACTGCGAACCGAAAATCCTTGCCCTGGTTATCTTTACAAGTCAGTGAAGAGGCGAGCTTCCATTGACTTGTATTGATGCCCGCGTTCTGACCCTCCAATATTCCCAATATGACTTCCACCGGCTTAATGGGTGGTGGAATCCACACCGTAACTATTGGTCGCAACGGCAGTTCCGACGCTTGTATAACTTCTAATTGCGCGCCCGGACAGAGATTGCCACACCTGCCAATCGCGGTCTTTAGGAACTCAAAAACTAAATATGTTTCACTTAATTTTGCAAAATTGTACTAAAACTCCTTAAAAAAACGTTAAAATTATAAAAATGACTAAAATTTAAAAAAATCGCTACAATAAAAAAAAAAAAAATTCGTAAATTTTTTTTCTACCAAAAATCATTAAAATGATTTTTTGTACTACAAAACTAAATTTGAATTGATATCTGTAGTATTTATAACAAAAATCTGTATTTAAAACAGCAAAAATCATTTTAAAAAAATCGCCAAAATCACTTCTAAAGAAAATTCAAAATTTAAACATCTTTTTATTTTGCTAAAAAAAAAAAAATTTTTAATCAAAATTCTTAAAATCTAGAAAAATTGTGCTAAATACCTTAAAAAAAAAAAAAACAAATAATAATAATAATAAAAAACGCTAAAACTAAAAAATCTTTTAAATAATTAAAAAGTAATAATAACTGTTTATCACCCACACATTTTTATCTTATATTTTTGCTTTAAAAATCTAAAATTTAAAGCAAATCTAATTTAGAAATTAAAAATTTACAAAAAAAAAAAAAAAAAAATCTGAAATCATAAAAAATCGCTAAAATGAAAAAATTTAAAAAATTTTGTTAACCAGTTTTTTAACTTTATTATTTTTTTGTCTTTTAAATCTAAAATTTAAAGCAAATCTAATTTAAAAAATAAATATGTTTTTACAAATAAAAAATCTGAAATTATAAAAAAATCGCTAAAATGAAAAAAATGCAAAATTTGTTTACCTCAAAATTTTATTAATTTTTTTGTCTTTTAAATCTTAAATTGAAATTTGCAATATTTAAAAAAAAAAAATCTGCTTAAGATTCCCTTAAAAAAAAAAAATCACCAAAATCAATTTTACAAAAAAATTCTCAAAAATTGTTAAAACAAAAATTTTAAAGAAAATTCTCTATAAAAACAATCAAATTACTGATATAAAGAACATTTGCTAAATCTATAAAAAAAGCCCAGAGATTTTTCATTTCAAAGAATTTTGTTTGCGGTCCCATTGTGTCTAGGCTTTTTATGAAGCTGCCTGTTTTTTTTTTTTTTTTTTTTTTTTTAATTTACTTTTTGTTATTTTCTTTGTCATTATCTAATATTTTTGTTATTAAAAATATTTCAAAAGAAGTTTATTATTTTTAAATAGAAATCTTTTTATTTTTTATTACATATTTCCCTTCTTTTAAACTCAATCATGGCCAATATTTTAAATGGCATAATATGGTTAATAGTTTTGTTTTTGATCAGCATTTGGTTGGCTTTATTGTGTGCATTTTTGTATATAATTTGTTCGATTTTAGAAGTCTGTATACCGCCTATAAGTGTAAGTAAAGATAAATATAAAATTTTTAAAATATTTTTAAAATTTGTATATTTTGGTTCAAAATTTCTTATAGAATTTATCCGAAATCTTTTTAAAGGGTGTCATGTTTCCACACACCTGTGCCCAGGGGGTACATTCTTGCAGTCCCGTGTGTTAGAAAAGGAAATTTATTTCTCTGAAGATTTCAAATAAATTTTCTTTCAAACAAAATTTAAAACTACTAGTGTTAACCTAACTTAACAAAATCCCTGCCTGTAATTTATATCTAATGTAAAACAAAAATCATCAGATAAAATTTATGTTGCATATTTTCACACGCTGCAGCGAGAAAATATGCAGTTTTTTTTCAGTGAAAATTACAAATTTGCGGTTTTATTTTTATTGTGTTGTTTTAACAAACGGCAAACAAGATAATTAGAGATAAAAAATAAGAAAAAACAACAATAAATAAAGTACTGAAGAAGTTAAGCAAATCTTAGGCATTAAGGTTGTTTTTTTTTTTTAACTGCAAATAAAAAATGCAAAAATACAACAAAAAATTGCTGTTAAAAAACGTTATCAGAGCTGAAAAGATAAAAATCTTTAAACAAGAAACAAAAGATGAAGAAAAAAAACGCATAAACTGAAAAAATGACAACAAATGTTAGACTGCAAATAAACAGCTACATATAAATATGTGTAATAAAATAACAGTTACTTGAGGCAAGGGAAAAATTAAAAAAAAAAAATAAATTTATAATCACTAAATCTTTCACAAAATAGAAAAAAATTATAAAAAATGCTAATTCCGTAAAAAAACACAAATTTTTAAAAAAGCGTTAATATTGTAATTCAACAAAAACATGTTCATTTCAATAAAAATTCTTACAATTACAAAAAAAAAAAAAACGTTTAAATTATAAAAAACTAAAAACGTCAAATTAAAAAAAAAATATATATATATATATAAAATTATAATAAATCATTAAATTTGTCACACATTTAGACAATAAAGCAAAGCCTTTGAAAAAAAATCCTAAAACTGAAAAGAAAACTAAAATTAAAAAATCGCTAAAATACAAAAAAAAAAAAAAAACGCGAATATTAAAATTTTATAAAAACTTGTTTATTTCCATAAAACTTGCCAAAGTTTAATTAATTAACTAAATGCTAAAAAATATTGCTAAAGTAAAAAAGAAAAATCACTAAAATTAAAAAAAAACTAAAAATATTTTCAAAAAGCGCTAATATTGAAACTTAACAAGAACATATTTATTTCAATAGAAATTCATACAATTGTTTAAAAAAAAATCAAAATAAAGTTGAAATTACATCAAAAAAGGGGAAAACGCTAAAATCGCTAAAAACATTAAAAACGCTAAATTCAAGAAAAATTATAAAAGTTAATAAAATTAAAAAAATCACTAAAATTAAGAAGCTCTAACATTAAAATTTAATAAAAAAACATGTTTATTTCAATAAAACCATAAAAATTTACTCAAATAGCCAAATTATAAAAAATATGGCTAAAGTTGAAAAATCGCTATAAATTAAAAAATACAAACATAGGTATTTTTGAAAAGCGCTTATATTTAAATTTAACAAGAACATATTTATTTCAACAGAAATTTATACAATTGTGTAAAAAAGAAAATAAAATAAAGTTGAAATTACTTCAAAAACAGGAAAACGCTAAAAAATCGCTAAAATATGAAAAACGCTTATTTCACAAAACATTAACAAATTTATACAAAAGTTTATAAATTTGTCATAAATTTAAGTAAAATGGTAAAATCTCATAAATTATAAAAAATTATAAAAAGCGCTAAAATTAAAAAAGCGCTAACATTGAAATTTATCCGCTAAAGTTAAAAAAATACTGAAATTAAAAGAAATGAATACTAAAATTTAATAAAAATGTTTACAATTGTAAAAATAACTTCAAAATAAAGTTTAAATCGGGGAAAAACGCTAATATTGAAAAAAATTGCTAGTTATTTTTCAGCCCAAAAATGTCAATTCAACAAAAAAAAAAATTATAAATTTATAAAAACAAAACAAAACTAAATACAGCAAACTAACAATATACAAACTTTAAAGAGTAAAAAATCGCTAAAATTAAAAAACACCAAAAATAAAAATAAAAAAAAAAAAAATTAATTTATTTTGTTCTAATTTATTGGATATAGATTGAAATATATATGTGAAATATCTCAATAAACATTTTCATAATTATAACAATTAATTAAAGTAACTACTTCAAAATTGGGGAAAAACGCTTAATTTGCAAAAAATCACTAAAATTATTTTTCAGTCCAAAGCTGTTCTACAAAAAAATTTATAAATTTATGAAAAAAGTAGTAAATAAAAAAAAAAGAAAAACAAAATTTTAAAAATAAAAAAATCGCTAAAATTAAAAAGCGTAAAAAAATACAGAAAAATCTTTAAAATTGATTTTGGCTTAAACAATCTAATTAGATTAAAATCTATATTTGAAATATCAAAATAGAAATTGTTCATTATAAAAATTTAATTAATGTTATAAATACTTCAAAATCTGGGAAAACGCTGAAATTGCAAAAAATCGCTAAAATTGTTTTTCGGTCAAAAACTTTAAATTCTACAAAAATATTTATAAATTTATAAAAAGAAAGACTAAATAAAAAATTGGATTTGAACGAAATTGTCGAAATTAAATTTAAAGCTATGTTTAAAATATCAATAACAATTACTTTAAATTTAATAAGAAAAAAGCTGAAATTGCAAAAAATCACTGTAATTATTTTTTTTTCAGCCCAAAACTATTCATTTCACAAAAAAATATAAATTTATAAAAATAACATTAAAAAATTGACTAAAATCACAAAAAAAAAAGCTAAATTGAAAGAAAATCGCTTTAATTTTTAGTAATACTTTTATGTTTATTATTTTAGTAAATTAAATTTTATTTTTAAAATCTTGTATTAATTTTTTTTGCTGTAAAATTAATTTTCTATAAATATCAAAATTTTAAAAAATCGCCAAAATTAAAAAAAAGATAAAATGTTTTAGTTCTAAATTTTCCATGTTTTATACAAATCTTTATCTTTAAATTATTAATTTTTAATCTGTTAAAAAAAAGTTAGTTTGATATTTATAAATTATAAATAAAAAAAAAAAAACGCAAAAATTATAAAAAAACGTTAAAATTTTTTGTCTTTTTTTTAGGAAGATTAAAATTTTTTTGCACAACTGTTCTATTTTAAATAAATAAATTAATCTCTTTATAAATTAAAAAACGCCAAAATTAAAAAAAAAACGCTAACATTCTTTTGTCGTTTTTTAGGAAATTTAAAATTTTTTGTACCACAGCTTTGTTTTATTTTACTTCTTTTTTGCTTTTACAAAAAATGTAAATTAAATTATTTCCAAAAAAAAAAAAAAAAAAAAAAAAACGCTAAAATTTTTAGTCCTTTTTTTTTGTAAATTTAAAATTTTTTTGTAGAACTTTGTTTTATTTTAAATAAATAAATTAAACTTTGTAAATTTAAAAAAAAAACGCCAAAATTAGAAAAAAAAAAAAAACGCTAAAATTTTAAGTTTTTTTTTTTTTTAGTAAATTTAAAGTTTTTTGTAGAACTTAGTTCTATTTTATTTCCTTTTTGCTTTTACAAAAAATGTAAGTTTATTTTTCAAAAATATCTATTTTAAAAAAATCGCCAAAGTTTAGAAAAAAAAGAGTTTTTTGTCTTAAATTTTTAAAACCTGATAATGTTGAAAATATTTATAGAAATATATATACTTTTGTGTTTATTATTTTAGTGTATTAAGTTTTATTTTTTAAAATTATGTTTTAATTTATTTCTTTTTGCTGTTAAACTAATTTTGTTTTTTAGTTCATTTTCAAAAATATTAAAATTTAAAAAAATCGCAAAAAAAAAAAAAAACGATAAAATGGTTTTAGTTTTAAATTTTCCAATCGTTTAATTATTAATTTTTAATGTGTTATACAGTTAGAGTTTAATATTTATAAATTACAAAAAAAAAAAAAAAACGCCAAAACTGAAAAAAACTTAAAAATATTTTTGTCTTGTTTTTAGTAAAATTAAAATTTTTTGCACAACTTTGTTTTTTAGGAAATTTAAAATTTCTTGTACTACAGCTTTGTTTTATTTTACTTCTTTTTTGCTTTTACAAAAATAAAAAAACGCCAAAATTTATAAATAAAAAACGCCAAAATTAGAAAAAAAAAACGCTAAAATTTTTAGTCTCTTTTTTTAGTAAATTTAAAATTTTTTGTAGAATTTTGTTTTATTTTAAATAAATAAATTAAACTTTATAAATTAAAAAAAAAAAAACGAAAAAAATTAGAAAAAAAAAAACGCTAACACTTAGTCTTTTTTTTTTTTTAGTAAATTTAAAGTTTTTTGTAGAACTTAGTTTTATTTTTTTTTTTGCTTTTACAAAAAAATTAAGTTTAATTTTCAAAAATATCTATTTTAAAAAATCGCCAAAGTTTGGAGAAAAAAAAAGAGTTTTTTGTCTTAAATTGTTTAAAAACTGATAATATTGAAAATATTTATAGAAATATATATACTTTTATGTTTATTAATTAATTAATTTCTTTTTGCTGTTAAACTAATTTTGAGTTCATTTTAAAAAAATTAAAAAAATCGCCAAAATTAAAAAAAAAAAAAAGGTAAAATGGTTTTAGTTTCAAATTTTCCAAGATTGATACAAACCGTTTATTAATTTTTAATGTGTTATACAGTTAGAGTTTAATATTTATAAATTAAACTCTTTATAAATTAAAAAAAAAAAAAACGCCAAAACTTAAAAAAAGGGTTAAAATTTGTTTGTCTTTTTTTTTAGTAAGATTAAAATGTTTTACACAAATTTGTTTTATTTTAAATAAATTAAACTCTTTATAAATTAAAAAACGCCAAAATTAAAACAAAAAAACGCTAACATTCTTTTGCCGTTTTTTAGGAAATTTAAAATTTCTTTGTTTTATTTTACTTCTTTTTTGCTTTTACAAAAAATGTAAATTAAATTATTTATGCAAAAAACGCTAAAATTTGAAAAAAAAAACGCTAAAATTTTAATTCCCTTTTTTTTTTTAGTAAATTTAAATTTTTTTGTAGAACTTTTTTATTTTAAATAAATAAAATAAACTCTTTATAAATTAAAAAAATAACGCCATAATTCGAAAAGAAAAAAACGCTAACATTTTTTTGTCGTTTTTTAGGAAATTTAAAATTTCTTGTACAGCTTTGTTTTATTTTATTTCTTTTTAGTTTTTACAAAAATAAAAAAACGCCAAAATTAGAAATTTTTTTTTTTAAATCCATTTCTTTTTTTAAGTTTAAAATTATTTTCTTCTTTTTAATTTATTTTTTTTTTTTAATTAAATACTTATTTTAAAAATTAAATTTGTTAAATTTATTTAAATATCAGTAACATAAATAAATTTTTATAATGATTTATGTCTTTTAAAATCGCTAAATTAGCAGCATAACATTTATGTGTTTGTGTAAAAATTAGCAAGTGTTGAAATTATTTGCGTTTTCAACTTAAATAAATAACATTTTGTTACAAATTGTTTAAGCAAAAAGAAAGTATAACTAATATAATTAGTATTTTATTTTTTTCTTTAAAAAAATAGCTTTACACAAGTACTTAATAAAGTTAAATAAATAATATTTAAAGCACAGTGCAGCGAGATAAGGGAAAATTATCAAATAATAAAAAAAAAATTATCTTTATCTTTAACAGATAAAGAAATGTTGCAAAATGTTTTCAATAGATTTGAAGATAATATTAAATTAAAATAAAGTAGAGAACTAAAGAGTTTCTAAACAAATTTTACAGGGGGGCAAAAAAAAAAAAAAAATATATATATAAATTTGTAAGAAATCTAAAATTGTGAAAAAATTCAACTTTTTCTTTTTTATCTTAAAGCTTGTTATGTTTTAAGTAAAATGAAATATATTTAATTAAAATCAAAGAGTAAATGTTGAATTTATTCACAGTTAAGTGAAAAAATCAATGTAAATAATTTTATTTCTTTTGTTTGATTTTTAAATGAGATGCTTTTACAAAAATTTGAATTAAGTCGACATTTGTCTAACGTTTTTAATGAAATATGTCTTGTTTTATTTGTAACATATCTGGCTTTATAACAAAATAGAAAAAAGGAAAAATTTTGGTCGCTTTTGATTTTTTATAAATTTTTGAAAAATAAAACTTAAAAAAAAAATTTTTGTTTGTTTTAAATTTGAAAATTTTGACTTTCATTTAAATTTGGAGTTTATATTTTATTTCCTCAATTTAATTTGTTTTAAGTGTTTTTATCTTTTTTGTGCTCTTAATGTAATTTTAAAACATATTTTAAATGTTTTATATAGTTTTTTCTTTTCATTAGCTTTTTTTTTGGGTGACAAAAATTTTATATTAAAATTGTTGTTAGTGGCCATCGTAAATCTTCATTACTGGAGAAATTATAAAAGTAATTATGGCATAAAATTACATAAATAAGACAAACGAAAACATGTTTAGACAAGAGATGACAAAACCAAAAAATAAACAAAATATAATAAACGTGTTTAGATTACATAATATTTTAGTGCAGATAAATTAAAAAAATTACTAAATTAAAAGAAATTATTAATATAAAAAAGTAATGACAATTAAGCGCTTTTTGTAGCATTTGAATTTTTTATTTAAATAAAAAAATAAAATATTATTTTTTTAATTAAAATATTTAAATATTTATTTATTGATTTAGGGTCTTATTTTCCATTTAAATGTTTAAACAATTGCTTGGGCATTAAAGCGTTTTAATATTGAAATTTCTTTATTTCAATATTTAAACAGTTTTCTTTTGTTTTTTTCTTAAAAAAAATATGTTAATTTTAAAATAACATGTTAGTATTTGTAAATATTTCCTTATTTTCTATTATAATTATTTGCTAAATTGTTGAATTACAATTGGAAAAAAAAAACGCTTAAATATCTAAAATAAACTACTACTCTAACCCAGTAATTTCACATGAATTTTAAATAGGTTTTAACTTAATACCCAACGATACGCTTGAGTATTTTTTCAAACTATTTTTGATAAAAAACCAAACAATACAAATAAAATACTTAAACATATAAAAACGAAAAAAAACTACAAAAACCCTAAAAAATCATTTAAATAAAAATATCCAACTTAAAGTAAATAAATAAATATTTTCAAATTCAAAACAATAAAAAAATTACAAAAATCGTAAGTGTTACAAAAGGTCTTTTGGAAAAAAAAAAAAAAAATCAAAAGTCATTTTCTTAATTCACCTTTAATTTAAAAATTGTTTTTGATTTTAAAGTTCATTGAAGTGTAGCAATTTTGTTACTAAATTACTAAAGATTTTTTGGGTGGTTTTTTTTTTTTTTTTTTTCTTAAAAATAAATCCAATAATTCTTAACTTCAATTTAAATGTAAATTTTATTTTATTGCATTATAAAAACTGGGCTAATTAATTTATTTATTATTTTAAATGTTAAATTATTTTGTTAAATTTAAAATACATAACAACAAACATTTACCTTATCTAGTGTTTTATATTATTTTGTTACACTTGACTAAGTTTCTTTATAATTTATTGAATAATATTTAATTACAGGGTTGAAATTAATAATCAAAATTTTTTTTTTCTACATTACTGAAGTTAAAAGGTTTCACAAAAAAATTTAAAGGAAAAATGAGAAAAAAATAAAAATTTAGTTCAAAAAAAAAAAAAAAAAAAAAGTTTAAATTAACAACATTGAAAAAAAAAAAAAAATTACTAAAAAATTTATAGGAATGGTAAGGAATTAAGTTCATATGCCTACATACATATTTTAGGTCCTTATAGATAGGAAAAACAAAATAACAATGTCCGTCCTTCTGTCCGTCCAAGAAAAAAAAAAAATTAATAGAAAAAATTTAAAAAAAAAAAAAACGTTTAAAACAAAACGCTTTATTAACAATATTGAAATAAGAAATTTTACTAAACATTTCATAGGAATGATAAGAAATAAAGTTATCACATTTTTACATACATAGTTTAGGTCTTTATAGGCAGGATTAACAAAATAACAATGTCCGTCTTTCTGTCCGTTCAAAAAAAAAAAAAAAAAAAAAACATAAAATGAATTGAAGAAAAATTAAAAAAACGCTTAAAACAAAACGCTTTAATAACAACATTGATATAAAAACTTTTACTTAAAATTTTATAGGAATGATAAGAAATTAAGTTTTCATATGCCTACATACATATTTAAGGTCCTTATAGGCAGGATTAACGAAATAACGATGTCCGTCCTTCCGTCCGCCCAAGGAAAAAATTTAAAATTAATTGAAGAAAAAAATTTAAAAAAAACGCTTTAGCAACAATATAAAAATACAAAATTTTAAGTATGATTTCTTAGGAATAAAAAGAAATTAAGTTTTCACATGTATACATACATATTTTGGTTAATTATAGGTAGGATTAAAGAAATAACGATGTCTGTCCTTCTTTCCGTCCAAGGAAAAACATATATAAAAATAATTGAAGAAAAAAATAAAAAAACGCTTAAAACCAAACGCTTTGATAACAACATTGAAACAAAAAATGTAACTTATAATTTCATATAAATAATAAGAAATTAAATTTTCATATGTTAACATACGTATTTTAGGTCCTTAGAAGTAGGATTAATGAAATAACGATGTCCGTCCTTCCGTCCGTCCAAGAAAAAAATTTATAAAATTAGTTGAGGAAAAAATTAAAAAAATAACGCTTAAAACAAAACTTTTTATAACAATATTGAACAAAAAAAACTAACTTTAATTTCACAGAAATCATAAGAAAATAAGTTTTCATATATATATGTACAAATTCAGGGTAATTTTTTGTAGAATAATCGAATTAACAATATCTGTCCTTCTGTCCGTCCAAGGAAATAAATATAAATTTAGTTGAAAAAAAAAAAAACGCTTTGATAACAACATTGAAACAAAAAATGTAACTTATAATTTCATAGAAATAATAAGAAATTACATTTGCATATATTAACATACGTATTTTAGGTCCTTAGAGGTAGGATTAATGAAATAACGATGTCCGTCCTTCCGTCCATCCATGAAAAAAATGTATAAAATTAAGGAAAAAAATAAAAAAAAAAATACTTAAAATAAAGCGGAATACTAACACTATTGAAACGAAAAATTTATATTATAATTTCACACAAATTATAAGAAATCAAGTTCGTATATATTAACATATCTATTTTGGGTCTTTTTAGAAAGAATAATGAAATCAACGATGTCCGTCCTTCTGTCCATCAGAAGGTGAGTTGTTGTACTATTATTATTATTTTTCATTAAATTAAAAAAAAAAAAATAATAAAAAATATGATAAAAGAAACAAAACACAAACAAAAATATTTGTTTTTATATTTTATCATAATGCCACATATGTATGTTAAACATAATATGATTCATATTTCATTAAAATCGACAAATAAATGTCGAATTATTCTAAATGTCAAAAAATATCTAAAAATATTTATTTTTGGATATTTTTAATTAAAAAATTTTCAAAAATTAATTTTCTTTTCTTTGATAACAAAGCCAGATATGTTATGAATAAAATGAGATATATTTCAATAAAATCATTAAATGAATAGTGACTTAATTCAAAATTAAGTAAAGACAACTCTTTGAAAAATTATAAAATTTTTTACTATGAAATTTATAATTAAAATTAAATTTAAAACTTAGGACACTGATTTTACAAGAAAAAAATTTTCAATCAATTTAGATACTCAAGATCATAAAGTTTAAAGCCTATTAATCAATTTTTTTTTTAATTTACTCTACATGTTGAGATATAACGATATTTAAGATATGTGGCATCAGATATTGCCACACATCTTGGTAAAGAAATGTCTGATTTGGTTCAATAAAATACCAATAAAATTATAATTATAATATATGCTAACATAATATTTAAGTCTGTTCAATAATTTCGGAGTTATTAACAAAAATATGTAAAAAAATTTACAAAATTAAAAAAAAATAGTTTTTAAAAAATCATTAAAAATTGAAAACAACTAAAACTAAAATTTTTTCCTCTTTTATCATAACACTAAATATGTTACAATTAAAATGAGCTATATTTTATTGAAATCGATAAATAAATGTTGAATTTATTCAAAATTAAGTGAAGATAACTTTTAAAAAAGTTATATAAAAAACTATAAAATTATTTATAAAAACAACAATAAGATTTAAAAAAAGAGCTAAAAACAATTTCAATTATTTATATATAATTTATATAATAGATTTCCAGTTTTTTTTTATATTTTAAGCGATTTTTAAATTTATTAAATAAAAATATCCAGAGACGTATGATTAATATTAATTAAAAGTATTTTGATAAAAAACTTTATAACTTGAAAACTATTAGGAATTTTTGAAAAATTTCAAAAACTTTAGACACTTAAGACTTTAGAGAATCTTATATAAAGAAATCTTAAAATAATTAAAACTATAAATACTAGAATTTGCTAATGAAAATAAAATTTATTTTTATTTTTTATTTTTTCTTAAAATATAAAAATATCTATGAAACAAAATCTTAAATTATTAAAACTAATCAAGAAAATTATACATTTTTTTAAAAAAATTTTAGTCTTCTATAGAAATTTTTATTATTTTAAAAGATTTTTTAATTTATTTAACAAAATTCCAGGTGACGTATAATTAATATTAATTAAAAAGTATTTTCATAAAAAGTATCAGAACTTTAAAACTATAAGGAATTTTTTAAAAATTCCAATTGCTTTAGAAATTTAAGACATTAGGAACTACTTTATATAAAGATCTTTGAAAAATTAAACCTTTAAATACCAAAATTTTGCTACTGAAAATTAAATTAATTAATTAAAAAGTATTTTGTTATAAATTTTTATAACTTTAAGACTATTAGGATTTTTATTTAAATTTCAAAGACCATAAATACAAATAGTTAGGGGAATATTAAATAAAAAGAAAATTTTAATAATATTCTTTAAAAAACCTTTTGAAAATTCAGCACAATTTTGTGTTTTGTTTTTTGTTTTTGCAAATATTTGTTTCTTTATTTTAGCTAAAAAATTCTTTATTTCATTTATAATTATTTTTTCTACAAATATTTATAATTTCATTTTAACCTAATTTAGCCCACAAGTAAATGGAAATAATACACATTTAAACACACCAAAAACAAACAAAATTCTTAGAATAATTTTAAACACACGTTTACCAGCAATTTAACATCATAATCATTAAAAAACCTAACCTACCACAAATGAAAAAATAAATCTTCTATTAAGAAAAAATTACCTAACAAGTAGGTGTTGGTATTAAGTAATATAATAAATTCTTATTCCAAGAAATTTAAAAAAATGTCAATTAAAAAAAACATATTTAAAGAGGGGAAAAATCCCAAAAGTTAATTTAATTATTTCTAAATAATTTCTCTATTGTGTCACAATACCCTACAACAGTTTAGCTAGATTTTTAAGATGGTTAGTATATAAATAACATTCTTCTTTTACTGTAGCGGTGTTCTTAGTTCATATTTGCTTTTAATTATTCATAAATTGAATGTTTATTCTATTTAAAAAAATTATTAAAAATGACATCAAATACATGTTTGCTTGAGTCATTTTTTTCATATCTAATTGTGCGAGTTTTTTTTTTTTTTTTGTGTTGACACCAATAAATATTTGCCGACACACACTAATCTATAATTAAATACAAGCAGAAAAAAACTATTTTAAAATTCTATATTTTAATCATTTCTTTAAGTTTTTTTATATAAAAAATAAACAAAAAGATATAAAAAATTTTGCCATAACAAACACACAGGAAATAAATAGACATATCTATTAAATATAACAAAGAGCACAAAAATCAAATTTTAATTTAATAACATTGAATTAAAAAAGTGGTTTTAATCTCTGCTTAAACTACAAACCTACACATACACTAAAGAAGAAAAGATAAACAAACACACCTACTCTTAATAATTTAACCTATACTCAGAGATCAATAGTAAACAAAACAAACTCTTTGTTTACAATTGAAAGGAGAGAACAGTTCTATAGTTATAAGTCTTGTTATAAGATGAATGTAAACAAAGGGATTTAAGTTTCACAACTTTGAGCTTTGATATAAGATGAATATAAACAAAGGGCATTTAACTTCTTTTTTTATAAAACTAAAAACTAAATTTAAATTAAATTTATTTGATTTTAGCAAATTGTTTATTTCTATTTTTTTTTATAATAAAACAGTAGTATTTTTTTATTTAAAAGTTTAATTAACATGACGTCATTTTCATGTGTGCGTTTTTATTTTATTTTTCAAAAATAATTGAAATTAGTTAAATTTTTTTGCTATTTAAGTTTAATTGTATTTTGTTTTTAGTTTTTTTTTATCATTTTTTAAAAACAATTTGTTTATTTTCTTCAAGTTGTTTAGGATTTTTTTTTTATAAATTCATTTAACTTTTTGTTGATTTTTATCGCAGTAATTTGTAAATTTGCCAAAATATTTAGCAACATGTTTTTATGGTATAAAACCAAAAAAAGAATTGCAAAAAATAAAAAAAAAACAAATTTTTTAAGAAGAAAATTATATCAGAAAATTTAAATAATACGTCAAGGGAAGTAAATGTTTATTAATTAAATTAAAAAAAATTAAAGAAAATTCAAAATTCGATTTAATAAAATTTATAATTTAGAGCAATAGTAAGAATTTGAGTTTTAATAACTAAATTTCTAAATTTTGTATCTTTATACAAAGAATAATCAAATGAACTATGTCTGTCCTTCTGTCCGTCAGAGAAAAAAATATAAAATTAGTTAAAAAAAAAAAAAAACGCTTAAAATATATTCCATATTAACAACATTGAAATAAAAAATGTAAATTATTATTTCGAAGGAATAATAATAAATTGAGTTTAAAAAACTAAATTTGCAAATTTTGTGTCTTTATAGATAGAATAATCTAAACTAACGATGTCTGTCCTTCTGTCCGTCCGATTGTTTTTAAATAATTTAAATGTTTGAAAAAACATTGAAACAAAAAAAAAAAATTCAATTAAAATTTCAGAGGAATTATAGGAAATTGAGTCTTAATAACTAAATATCCAAATTAAGCGTCCTTATGGGTAGAATAATGAAATTAACTATGTCTGTCCCTCTGTCCGTTCGAGAAAAAACTTTAAAATTAGTTGAAAAAAAAAAGAAATTTAAAATCGCTTAAAATATAATCCTTATTAAAAACATTGAAATAAAAAATTTAAGTTATTGTTTCAGAGGAATAATAAGAAATTGAGTTTTAATAACTAAATAATAAAATTTTATATTCTTATAGGCAGAGTAATCGAATTAACGATGTCTGTCCTTCTGTCCGTCCGATTTCTTTTTACAACATTAAAAAATTTTTATTTTTGAAATAACATTGAAACAAAAAAATTTCAATTAAAATTTCTAAGGAAAGAAGAAATTAAGTCTTAATAACTAAATATCCAAATTTTGTGTCCCTATGGGTAGAATAATCGTATTAACTATGTCTGTCCTTCCGTCCGTCTGAGGAAAAAATATAAAATTAGTTGAAGAAAAAATTTAAAAAAGCGCTGTATACAAAACGCCATATTAACAACATTGAAACAAAAAATGTAAATTTTAATTTAAGAGAAGTAATAACAAATTGAGTCTTTATAACTAAATATTCAAATTTTGTGTTCTTATAGGTAAGATAATCGAATTAACGATGTCTGTCCTTCTGTCCGTCCGATTTCTTTTTACAACATTAAACAAATTTTATTTTTGAAATAACATTGAAACAAAAAAATTTCAATTAAAATTTCTAAGGAAAGAAGAAATTGAGTCTTAATAACTAAATATCCTAATTTTGTGTCCTTATGGATAGAATAATTGTATTTACTATGTCTGTCCTACTGTCCATCCGAGGAAAAAATATAAGATTAGTTGAAGAGAAAATTAAAAAAGCGTTAAAAACAAAACGACATATTAACAACATTGAAATAAAAACATTAAATTATAATTAAAGAGGAATAATAAGAAATTGAGTCATAATAACTAAATATTCAAATTTTGTGTTCTTATAGGTAGAATAATCGACTTAACAATGTCTGTCCTTCTGTCCGTCCGATTTCTTTTTACAACATTAAAAAATTTTTATTTTTGAAATAACATTGAAACAAAAAAATTTCAATTAAAATTTCTAAGGAAAGAAGAAATTGAGTCTTAATAACTAAATATCCTAATTTTGTGTCCTTATGGATAGAATAATTGTATTTACTATGTCTGTCCTATTGTCCATCCGAGGAAAAAATATAAAATTAGTTGAAGAGAAAATTAAAAAAGCGTTAAAAACAAAACGACATATTAACAACATTGAAATAAAAACATTAAATTATAATTAAAGAGGAATAATAAGAAATTGAGTCATAATAACTAAATATTCAAATTTTGTGTTCTTATAGGTAGAATAATCGACTTAACAATGTCTGTCCTTCTGTCCGTCAGAGGATCAGTTGTTAAAAATTATTTTTTTTTTTTTTTATAAAATTAAAAAAAATAAAAAATATATATATATTTAAACAAATTCATTAAAAATAAAAAAACAAACATATTTGTTTTTATATTTTATCATAAAGCCACATATGTTACACATAATATTTATATTTAAGTGAAGATTTCTCAAAAATGATACAAAATTTTTAAAAAATTCATCAAAATAAATAAAATAAAATAAAATTTTCAAAAATACACATTTATTTATATAAGATTTTTCAACTTCATATTAATTAAAGTCCAAAGCTTTTGAAATCTTTAAAATATAGACAATTTTTAATTAATTTCCATAATTTTAGTTTTTCAACTTTTAAAATAACTTTCATATTCTTTAGCAATATTTTGGTGTTTAAAGTTTTATTTATTTTAAGATTTTTTTAAAACTAAAATTCTTAAAATCTTATGTTTCTAAATTGATTGGAATTTTTAAAAACTTACAAATAGTTGTCAAGTTATAATGATTTTAAACAAAATACTTTTGAATTAATATTAATCATACGTCTACCAGGGTTTATTAAATTAAATAAAAAACCTGGTAAAATATTAAAAATTCTGAAGAAAATATAAAATTTTATATTAAAAATTTACCATTTACTTGTTAAGTTTTTATAATTTAAGCTTTTCTTTCTAAAAATAATTATTTTTAAAGATAAAATAATTAATAAAATAAATTAAATTTGCTTTACCAATTTTCTGGTGTTTAAAATTGTTTATATTTTAAAATATTTCTCTTAACATATTTCTTAAAGTCTAGAGCTTTAACTTCAATTAAAATTTTTCAAAAATTCTGTAAAGTTTTAAAATTATAAAGATTTAAGTAAAATAACTTCCAATTAATATTAATCATACGTCACTTTATCTTACTTTAGAAAATGTTTAATAACTTTAAAACTATTACAAAAATCCAAACATTTATTTATTATTTTAATTATTTAATGGTTAATTTAAATAATTTATATAATAATTTCCACTTATAAATATTTTTTATAAAATTAAATGCATTTTTTTTACCTCAATATAAATTATTTTTTATTTTTCTTTATTAACGGTTTAGTTCTCATCTCTTTTATCATATTAACAACAAGGTCAATTGCCACTTATTTGTTAAAATTATTATTAATTTGTTTAATGTTAATAGCAAAAAACAAAACATCGAAAATTGTTTATAAAAAACCTTTTAACTAAATGACAAATTGTTTTTACCTTAAAGCTCTCCTACTCTTAAAGACAATAAAAAATGTTTGTTGGCATCTTGGTATTAAATTTAACTAAAAAAAAAAACTCAATTTTGACATTTTAGCTTGAGGTTAAATTTGTGATTCATAATGTTAAAAAGCCCCTCCTCTGAAACCGCAGCAAAATTGGAAACATAAAAAATAATAATGAAAAAAAAAAAAAAAAAAAAACATGTTAAAGCAGTAAATTATCATAAAATTAATAGATTTTTTTTGTTTTGTAAAAGAAAAATAAAAAAATAAAATATACGAAACTAATTTATTTTAATGATAAAAAATCACTTTTGATTTGCCATGATAAATTTAGCTAAAATTAAAAAAATCAGTTTATATAGAAATATTATAAAATATAACGGAAATTATGGTTTTAAACAATAAAAACTAAAACAATGAACTTTTTACCTCATAAATAAATTTTAAACATAATAAGACTATTATTTAAAATTTTATATTTTATTAAATTTTTAATAAGTTTTAAAAGTTTTGTTATTTTTTATTTATTTTAATTAAAATTTTTTATTTTATTTTACTAATTTTTTTTTTTTCTTTTTAATTTTTTAGCTCTGGTCGACGGCATATGGTGGGATCCAATGCCCTAGCCAAGTAAGTATTTGCAAAATAGTATAAAAAATCTATTAATATAAATTTTAAATTGCATAAAAATAACAACAATTCTTAAAAAAAGACTCAAAAAAGTGTTTAATAATCTGAACAACAATAAATTATTTTCAAATACTACAATATTAAATATGGCAACACTTGTTTTTGTTTATGTTTTACTATAGTTTGAAAGCCACTGTAAGAATGGAGAGCCATTGCTTAAAAGAAAAGAATGTAAACAAGTTTTTTTTTATTACTACTAGTAAGAGAGAGCTACAAAAGAGTTTAAAACATGATTAAAATAATTTTATTTTTATTTATTAATTTTTAAATTGAATTATAAATTAATTTTAATAATTTCATTATGTATTAATTTAAATTAATTCTTGTACCGTTTGTTCTTACATTTTGTTTTCAATTAGTTTATAATTTACCACATTCTGTCTCTGGGAAATATAAACAATGCAATGGTTTTCTAACTTTGACTGCCAAACCACAAAGTAAATAATTTTGTAGCGATTAAATATTAATAACATTTATTTAATTATAATTAACTAATTTTTAATTATATTTATTTGAAAAATGTAATTTAAAAATTGATTTCATTGTTTCATTATTTGTTCTTCCTTTAAACATAGTTTGGCATTCATTGTTTACTCTGTGAGAAATATAAACACTCACTAACCAATGACTCTCAAACTAATTAAGCAAAACAAGTAAACCACTGTTTAGTAGGAACACAAACCAACCAACCTGTATAGTGAATACACAAACTCTCACACGTAAAAAAAAACAATAGTGAGTATACGAACTCTTGCTCGTATAAAAGCCTTTAGTGAATACACAAACTCTTACACATAAATAAAACAATAGCGAGGACAAAAACTTATGTACTCAATTAAAATATTAGTGAGTTCAAAAACTCTTCTTGTATATAAATAACAGCTCTGTGTGTGCACATACAAAGCAACGTTAATAATGATGTAGTATAGATACAAACCTTAATAAATTCTAGCAGCTGTTGGTATTTATTAGTAAAGACACAATGTGTTGTATGAATTGAATAAAAAATTCACAATAATAACATTTAAAGGGGGATTGTAAATATTGTGAATGAAAAATAGTCAAATGATTAAATTTAAATTAAACAGACCACTTAGGAAGTGGGTTAAATTTCGTCGGCGGCATGTACAAAATTATTAGAAATTTCTAAGAAAAATTATTTAAAAACCTAAAATTTTGGAATTTAATAAATTGACTAAGATCGTATGTATATATAAAAATAAATGAAAATATAAACAAATTAAAAAATTAAAATTGAATAGAAAAATAAAACTTAAAATTTACATAAAAGGACGTAAGTTTCAGTTTCTCGTCTTCATTCTTCTAGAAAAATAATAAAATTTATTGACTTTTTTTTACAAAAAAATAATTTTAGTAAATTTTAATTAATTAAAATTTTTTAAAATTTATTTAGTTTTAAGAAATTATGATTTTATTTATTAAATAGTTTTGTAATTTTATATGTTTGTTTTTTTTTTTCAGTCAACTTTATCGCTCTTCCAGTTTCAATTCCTCAGGTCGTAGTTCCAACTGTGATAATTCAGAATCTGATATGTATCCCGATATGGAGGATGTACAAAATATTAATTATAAGGTAAGTCTTTAAGAAGAATTAAAAAAAAAAAAAAAAAAACAAATTTTAATTGTTAATAATTTTTACGTAAAAAAATCCACGTAAGAAAATTTTAATTTTAGAATTTCATCGGAAAATTATTACCTACTTTAATAATTTTTTATATTTTACTTTAAAATATAAAATAATGAAGAAAAAATTTTAAAACATAACGTAAAGAAATGAACTTACGTTACGTAAATAATATGTAAAAACTAAATTTTTATATTTTATATTAAAATGAATGTAGAACAAATTTATTTTCTTTATATTATTTCTTACGTAACGTTAGCTATTTTTTTTTTGCGTAACGTTTTCAATTAATTAATTATTAATTTTTTCAATTTAAAAATTAAAAAAAATTGTAAAATAAATATTTTACTTTACGCTATTACTAACGTATAATTGTAATGTTATACCTTAAGTTACGTTTTTTGAATGTTTGTTAATTTGGCCTTTAAATTTAAAATATTAATTGTAAGGTAAGTCTTTATAGAAGAATTGCAAAATTGAAAAAAAAAAAAAATTAGAAATTTTAATTATTAATAATTTTGAAAAACCTTTTTACGTAAAAAAAATTGACGTAAGAAAATGTTATTTAAGAATTTCAACTTAAAATTATTATTTCATTATTTTTAATATTTTAGTTTAAAATATAAAATAATGAAGAACAAAATTTAAAACGTAATGTAAAAAAATTAACTTGCGTTACGTAAAAAAATAAAATATAAAAACTAAATTTCTAATTTCATATTAAAATTAAGGTACTAACATTTTAATATGAAATATATTTTTTTTCTATTATTTCTTACGTAACGTTAACTAACTTTTTTACGTTACGTTTACAAATTTTTTATTAATTATTAATTTTTTTTTTTTTTAATTTAAAAATCAAATAAATTTGTAAAATATATTACATAACGTTATTACTTACGTTGATAAGTAATTGTAAGGTTGTATCTTACGTTACGTTTTTGAATCTTTGATAATTTTTTTCTTTCTTAAATTAATTGGCCTTTAAATTTTAAAATGTTAACAATTTCTTTAAGCTTTATTGTTTTTAATAAGTTTTAAGTTTTCTTTGATTTTTTTTTCAAGCTACTACCATTTCTTTGAAAATTTTCTTCAAACAATTCCAGTGAAAAGCAAAAGACACCCACTCACACTTAGTTTTTTATTTATTTGGTATTGTTTTAGAAATTTCAGCTACTGTTTTATTGGAAAGTGCATTGTTGTTTACTTGAAGTAATAGTTATTTATTTTTTGTTTAAATGTTTTTATCGCAAGGTCATTGTTTCTATTATTGAAATTATAGAGGCGCTTTTTTTAATACGTTTAGGCTTATCTTTTGACACTGAAATTTAGCTTTTGAAAAACTATAATTGCTTGTTAAAAAAGGTGATTATTTAAGAGATTGTTATAAAAAAGATAAAGTTAATTGTTTTATAATTGATGAAATAATAGAAATAAATTGTAAGTGTAAACATTTATTTTATTAGAAAAAAAGAGAAAAGAAATTTTTTAAGGCAGCAAAAATTTTAAATTTTTAATGAATGAAATATAATTGTAAGGTTTATAGTAATATTACGATTAATTTATATATTTGTTTATTTAAATCTAAAATGATTTCCCTGGATTTTTCTATAATTAAGGAGATATTTTAATATTTTTCTAAATTTCCCACGGTGCGTATAATTGATATTAATTCTGGCTTAATATATATATTCCTCTATAACTTCTATGTTTGTTTAAAGATTTTAAAAATTGAAAAGGTTTTGAAACCCCAACATTTAAGGCTTTAAGGTATAAAAGCTATACATTTTTTGAAAACTTTTTATACATTTAAAAATTTAAAATAAAAAAAAATATTTGAAAAAATAATTTTTTATTAAGTCTATTTTTTTAGATTTTAATTTTGCCTTAAATATTATTTCACTTCTTTATCAAAAAACTGTTTATTTAAATTCTTGTTTTTTCAGCAACTTCCGTTTCCCGTTTATTTGTATTGCCAACAAGAAATTACGTGATTTTTTTTATTCGTTTAAATTTCTTTGCATCTTTAAAAACATTTCCTTAACATTGTCTTTTTTTTTCATTCATTTCTTTAACTCTTTTTTTTTTTTACTAAATATAATCAAATAAATAAAAATTGTGTTTGTTGTGCATGTTAACTACAATTCCATTAAATCCAAAAAATTTTCATAAAACTTCTTTTTTTTTTTGTTTCTTTTTGTGTTAAATTGTCTTTCTATGGTCATTCCATTACACCTTCCTTTTAGTGAGATATGCATATCATTATATTATTTATTGATTTCTTATTAATAAGAAATAATATTTTTTCTATAAAATTATGCAATTTGTTTTTGTTGTTGCTGTTGCTAATATTCTTAAGCACTTTAAAAGCTTAACATTTATTTAATTCTTTCTTACAATTGTTATTATATGTTTGGGAGTCTTATGCCAATTTATAGAGGGAAATATAAACGTCAAACAAGTCTTAATTTGGTAAGACACCAACCAACAGCAAAAGCAACAACAACAACCGCCACAATTGGTAATTTAACCAATTGACATAAGGTGTGTGTTTTAAAAAGAGTGTCTGTCTTTATGTCTGCTTGATATAAAGGGAGTTTTGGTGAATAAAATAAAAAAGAAAAAATTAAATATTTTGAACACGTGTTTATCAAGTTAAATGTAAATATCCGTTGCAAATAGTGGAATTAAAAAAATATTATGCAGAAAAAAAAAAAATATAAAAAGAATTATTAAACAATTTAATATTCCAAAAAAGAAATAAATTGTTAAAAGAATTTAAAATTTTTTTTTTAAAATAAAAATACTCTGATTTTAATCTATAGTCTGGTATAAAGTGTTGACTATAGTATATAGTAGTCTAGTCAATAGTCTTAACTATAGTATAGTCTGGACTTAAGTCTATAGTTTGGACTAAAGTCTACAGTCTGAACTATAGTTTATAATCTGGACTATAGTCTTTAGTCTGAACTATAGTCTATAGTTTGGACTATAGTCTATAGTCTGGACTATAAACTATAGTCTAGACTATAGTCTATAGTCTGGACTATAAACTATAGTCTGGACTATAAACTATAGTCTGGACTATAGTCTATAGTCTGGACTATAGTCTATAGTCTGGACTATAAACTATAGTCTGGACTATAAACTATAGTCTGGACTATAAACTATAGTCTATAGTCTGGACTATAGTCTATAGTCTGGGCTATAGTCTATAGTCTGGACTATAGTCTATAGTCTGGACTATAGTCTATAGTCTGGACTATAGTCTATAGTCTGGACTATAGTCTATAGTCATATAGTCTGGACTATAGTCTATAGTCTGGACTACAGTCTATAGTCTGGACTATAGTTTATAGTCTGAACTTTAGTTTATAGTCTGAACTATAGTCTATAGTCTGGACTATAGTCTATATTCTAGACTATAGTCTATAGTCTGGACCATAGTCTATAGTCTGGACTAAAGTCTACAGTCTGAACTATAGTTTATAATCTGGACTATAGTCTTTAGTCTGGACTATAGTCTATAGTCTGGACTATAGTCTATAGTTTGGACTAAAGTCTACAGTCTGAACTATAGTTTATAATCTGGACTATAGTCTTTAGTCTGGACTATAGTCTATAGTCTGCACTATAGTCTATAGTTTGGACTATAGTCTGGACTATAGTCTATAGTCTGAACTATATTCTATAGTCTGGACTATAGTCTATAATCTGGACTATAGTCTGGACTATAGTCTATAGTCTGGACTATAAACTATATTCTGGACTATAGTTAATAGTCTGAACTATAGTCTATAGTATAGCATATAGTCTGGACTATAGTCTATAGTCTGGACTACAGTCTATAGTCTGGTTTACAGTTTATGGTCTGGATTATAGCTTATAGTCTGAACTATAGTCTGGACTATAGTTTATAGTCTGGGCTATAGTCTATAGTTTGGACTATAGTTTATAGTCTGGACTACAGCCTATAGTCTGGACTATAGTCTATAGTCTGGACTACAGTCTATAGTTTGGACTATAGTCTATAGTTTGGACTATAGTCTGCACTATAATTTATGATCTGAACTATAGTCTATAGTCTGAACTTCAGTTTATAGTCTGAACTATAGTCTGGACTATAGTCTATAGTCTATAGTCTAGACTATAGTTTATAGTCTGGACTATAGTGAACAGTTTGGACTGTAGTCTATAGTCCAGACTATAGACTATTGTCTATAGTCTGAACTATAGTCTATAGTTTAGACTATAGTTTATAGTCTATAGTTTAGACTATAGTTTATAGTCTTGACTATAGTTTAAACTATAGTCTATAGCTTAAACTAAAGTATATAGTCTGGATTTTAGTCTCTATTTCGGACTATAGTCCTGACTATAGTCTATAGTTCGGACTATAGTCTATAGTTTGGACTATAGCCTAGTCTATAGTCTGTATCTAATCTGTAGTCTGGACTATAGTCTATAGTCTAGTCTGGACTATAGCCTTGACTCTATTCTAGTCTATAGTTTGGACTATAGTCTAGTCTATAGTCTGGACTATAGTCTAGTCTATAGTCTGGAGTATAGTCTAGTCTATAGTCTGGACTATAGTCTGGACTATAGTTTAGTCTATAGTTTAGTCTATAGTCTGGACTATAGACTATAGTCTGGACTATAGACTATAGTCTGGACTATAGTCTAGTCTATAGTCTGGACTTTAGTCTATAGTTCGGACTATAGTCCTGACTATAGTCTATAGTTTGGATTATAGCCTAGTCTCTAGTCTGTATCTAATCTGTAGTCTGGACTATAATCTATAGTCTAGTCTGGACTATAGCCTTGACTCTATTCTAGTCTATAGTTTGGACTATAGTCTAGTCTATAGTCTGGACTATAGCCTAGTCTATAGTCTGGACTATAGTCTAGTCTATAGTCTGGACTATAGTCTAGTCTATAGTCTGGACTATTGTCTAGTCTATAGTCTGGACTTTAGTCTAGTCTATAGTCTGGACTATAGTCTAGTCAAATTGTTATAAGCAAATATGTTAATATTTAGCTAATTAATATTAATCATACGTCATATAGTTTTAAAAATGGTTTATAAACTTAAAAAGTTAATAACTTTTAAACCCCTCAATGGATTTAAAAGTTTTATACAGCAAAATTAAAGAGCAGGATTAAGACTTTCCTAAAATAATAACATCAAGTAGGTATTTTAAAAATAAACAGAGCTGCAGGGCCTTAAAATGAAATTTACATGTTATAATTTTTATTTTAGTTTTAGAGCTAAATTTCTATATATTTGAATTTCTTATTTATTATGATTATCAAAGTTATTTGTTCTTTTAGTCTTTCTATTGTCATTTTCAATTTATTTTTTATTAAAATTATTTATTATTTTAAGCAAATATTCATTTATAATTGAAACAATTTCTTGCCCGTAATTATTGTAGGTGTAGTTTTAAATCAACTCCCACACTCTTAAGTTTTAATCTTAGCAAACATATTGCTAATAAATCATTTAATAATAATTTGCCAAATATTTAAAATCAAAATCTAGCATAATTTCAAAGTCTTAAACAAAATAAATACTCTAGAGCTTTTGTGGGAATTTAGACATTTGTTTCAAGTGATACTTTAATTTACTTTTTTTTATTACTTAACTAGTATAAAGAACTGAAATTTTAAATAAGTTTATTAACCCTTATTTAGGTCATAAGACCTCAAACTAGTCATAATAGTCTTAAGAGACCTAGAAACTAAAGTAAGAAAATAAAAAAAAAAAAAAAAATAATAAAACGCCCTCTAAAAGAAAATCAATTTTCTTTGCATTGTAAGTAGCCTAAAAATATAGTTACTTGGTTTGCTTTTTCTTCTTTTTTGTGTAAGACTTAATTGTTTAACAAAACAAAAGGAGATTAAGAAGAAATAGTAAATGATATAATTAAGAGAAATTAGCAAATATAATATAAAATAAAAAAGTTTGCAAATGAAATTTAATATTTTTAGGAATTTGAAAAAAAAATTTGTATATATTTTATAAGAAATTTGGTGAAAATGTGCTAAAAATGTTTGTTAAATTATATAATTAATTGTTTTTTGCTTAATTTTATAGATTTTTTAAATAATTTTTAAGTATTTAATTTTATTTTTTGTGACGTATGATTAATATTAATTAGGAGGTTTTTTCACTAAATCTTTTTTAGAATTGAGAGTTTTTAAGCAATTTTAATTTTTTAAATGGTATTTAATTTAAAACCCTTTAAGCTTTTATCGGAAATATTTTTTAGATTTTTAAACATTTTTTTAAAAGGAACAATTTTTTAATAAAAATAAAATTTCCAAAAAAAATTTTGGAATATTTAATTTTTTAGTTAGAAATTAGATACAAAATTTACGAAAACTAATATTATTTAAAGAATTATTAACAATATTACTTAAATTTAATATAAACTATTATATTTTGTATGATGAAACTTTAATTATTATTTTTATTTCATTAAAACATTATAATAAAAACTTTTGAATATTTTTTTTTTCTCTTTTTTATTTAATCTTACATCTGACCTAGTTTCAAGCAAATTTGTTTTCTTCATTTAAATATATTTTTTTTATCTGTTTACTCCAAAATAATTCTAATTGCATTAAAAATATAAAAAAAAAAACTAAAACTAAAAGAAGAAAAAAATCACTCATGTATGCAAGAAATTAATTTCTATGTTGAATATAAAATCATAAAATCAACATAATTAAGGTGTGTGTGTATAGTTTATTTATAAACCAAATTTCCATTTTTGTTTTATTATTTGAAAAATTACAAACCATATTAAGTGAACATATGGAAATTAAGCTAAAGCAAACATCTAAAAGATTAAAAAAATAATGTTAAAAAAGAAAATTTAATCTAACAGAAAACATAATTCCCAAGCTCTAATAAAACAAATTTTCTGCAACATTAATCCATTAAAAGTAAAAAAAAAAAAAACAATTAAATTCTGCCAACATCTAAGCAAATAAAGCTAATAATATAAAAATGTAAAATCTACAGAAATAAAAGAAGCTTTAGAAACAAATTCAAACTAAAAATTACTCAACATTTGTATATAAATCTTAATTTTCCCACTCCAGCCATAAGCTGGCAACTCTTAGGCTTAAAACTGTTTTGTTTATAAAATTTATGGTCTAAATTAAAGTTGCGGGTGTTTTTTTGCTCTCCTCTCTAGCTCTTGGCTCTTCTAGTCTAGCCAATAGCTCTTCTTTTATACATTTTTTTCTTGTTTTTTGGTGCTCTATGTCTGCAGCTTTTTTAAGTTTTTTTTTCAGTTTTTTGTATCAAATATGTTAACATATTTTTTCCCTGGACTTGTTGCAATTGTTTACATAATTGTAATTTGTTATTAGTGGAAAAAATAGCTCACAGCATGTGTTTGAGAAAGAAAAAAAATTTATTTTAAATATGGAAAATAATGGATTTAAAAATAAAAAAAAAAATATTAAAAATAAAACTATAAAAAATACACTAGACTATAGACCAAACTATAGTCTTTGCTTAGCCATAACTCAGCTATTTAAATCTCTATAATATTCTATACAAATTTATTTAAGTTTTAAATATAAAAAATTTTAAAATTTTTTTCTTAGGTAAAATAAACAACTATATCCCACTGTAAACCACTGTGTAAGCCAGTAATCTAACCACAATAGAAATTTTCTTAAAGCTTAACTCCTTCTATATAATATACACAAACATTCTTATCCATATCTTCATAATTGAGAAAAAATTTTGAAACATTCTGCTAATATAAAGAAATTTTAAAGTGTAAATCATTTAAAAAAGTAAACTTTGATCCCAGATAACTTCCTTTAAAATCAAGCGTTGCTTTTGAAAACTTTATTATTAAAAAAGCTTACAATCTCTTCTACAACTCTCTAATACATTACTTTTTATTCTGAGCAATATTATCCCAGATTTGTTTAATTTTTAAAATATCTAAATATTTTTCTTACTTTATGAGTTTAACTTTGTTTCACTATAACTCTGTTTATACTGAGAATATATATTTGCTAATAATAATTTCTAAAAGCTTTAATTCTGCTTTTTAATGTTGCCATACATCATTTTCAAATCCAACAATTACTTTAAAAGTTATTAATTTTTTTAAATATTAAACCACCTTAAAAACTACATGACGTATGATTAATATTAATTAGCAAATAATTTACATATATGCTTATAACTTCCACAAATTTAAAGATTTTTAAAAATTTTAAAATGAATATTAAACTATACAAATAAGGCTTTATCTTTGGCAAACAAACATATTTTTCAAGAATTTTTAACACAACAAAAAACAGTAATAAAAACTGAAATCATAAAACTTTTTTTATATTTTTTAAAAATTTTTCATATAAATAATCATTTATTTAATTTTATTAAAAAAATATCCTCTAAAATCCCTATTACAATTATCTCTTTAAACACAACCTACCTTTTAGGCTTAAACAAATCCATAAAAAAACTATTAACTGCTTAAAGGATTTAACAATTTGAATTAAATTTATTTATCTTTTTTCTTTTCTTTCTATTTGCAGGTATGTATAAACAGTCTTAAAAAAAACACCTTTATATAACTACAAACCCCCCTAAATCTATCACAGTAAGTGGTCTAAAGCAAATATTATTTAACTTACCTATATAAACACATATTAGCTAATCTTTTACCCACAACTCAAAGCATTTAAATATTTTTCTAAGGTTTATATAAGCAACCTAAAATACCCTTCACATAAAACATTTCTAAATGTTTTCATATTCACCTTCGTTGCCATGACAATATTTGCGTGCAGAAAAACCAAAAAATTATAATAATTTTTTTCAACAAAACCCACCTTTATTTTGTTTCCCATCTTTCATTTTATTTATTTATCTTTTCAATATTCTTTTTTTTCTAGAAATATTTAACAATAACAATTTTATAGCGACATCTGAAAAGCGTGAATAAATATAAATAAAAAAAAGCAGCTCAAAAAACAAAATGAAATAAGCGTTAATCTTTTTTGTCAATTGTGTTAGAATAAATATTTGTTAAAATGAAGATATTATTGTAGTTGTTGTACTACTACAACTAGTAGCAGTGCTATATAGTATTTAGCAAGTTTATTTTGTCTGCTTTTATAAGTAAAACTACAAAGAACGTTTTTGTTGTTGTTTGTGTTGACTATTTTAAGGCAAAAAAGAGAAATAAAACAAAAAATATTGGAAATTGTAGTTAAAGAGGGGAAGTAGGCGAAAAGAAGGAAATGAATATGATTATAAAACTAGGCTGCACGCGCTGAACTATAGACTATAGAACAGAATAAAGATTATACTACAATACAGACTGTAGTCCAGACAATAGACTGACTATAGTCCAGACAATAGACTAACTATAATCCAGACTGTAGACTGACTATAGTACAGATTATAGACTGACTATAATCCAGACTATAGACTGACTATAGTACAGACTATAGACTGACTATAATCCAGACTATAGACTGACTATAGATTGACTATAGTCTAGACTTTAGATTGACTATAGTCCAGACAATAAATTGACTATAGTCCAGACTATAGATTGAGTATAGTCCAGACTATAGATTGAGTATAGTCCAGACTATAGACTGACTATAGTCCAGACTATATACTGACTATAGTCTAGACTATAGACTGACTATAGTCCAGACTATAGACTGACTATAGTTCAGACTATAGAATGACTATAGTCCAGACTATAGACTGACTATAGTCCAGACTATAGACTGACTATAGTCCAGACTATAGACTGACTATAGTTTAGACTATAGACTGACTATAGTTTAGACTATAGACTGACTATAGTCCAGACTATAGACTGACTATAGTCCAGACTATAGACTGACTATAGTCCAGACTATAGACTGACTATAGTCCAGACTATAGACTGACTATAGTCCAGACTATAGACTGACTATAGTCCAGACTATAGACTGACTATAGACTGACTATAGTCCAGACTATAGACTGACTATAGTCCAGACTATAGACTGACTATAGTCCAGACTATAGACTGACTAAAGTTCGGACTATAGATCAACTAAAGTCCAGACTATACGCAATAGTATGGACTATAGATTATAGTCCGGACTATAGTTTACAGTCTCTACTGTGGTTAAATCTAGACTATAGTTTATAATCCGGACTGTAGTTTATCGTCCGGGCTGTAGTTTATAGTCTGGACTACAGTTTATAGTCTGGACTATAGCTTTTAGTCTGGACTATAGTTTATAGTCCGGACTGTAGTTTTTAGTCTGGACTATTGTTTATAGTCTGTACTATAGTTTATAGTCTAGACTATAGATTGTAGTCTGGACTATAGTTTGTAATCTGAACTCTAGCTTATTGTCTGGAGTGTAGTTTATAGTCTGGATTATAGTTTATAATCTGGTCTATAGTTTATAATCTGGACTGTAGTTTATAGTCTGGACTATAGATTGTAGCTTGGACTATAGTTTATAGTCTGGACTAGAGTTTATAGTCTAAAGTATAGTTATAGTCTGGACTATAGTTTATAGTCTGAACTATAGTTTATAATCTGGACTATAGTTTATAGTCTGGACTATAGTTTATAGTCTGGACTATAGTTTATATTCTGGACTATAGTTTATGGTCTGAACTATAGTTTATAGTCTGGACTATAGTTTATAGTCTGGACTATAGTTTATAGTCAGAACTATAGTTTATAGTCTGGAATATAATTTATAGTCTGGACTATAGTTTATTGTCTATACTATAGATTGTAGTCTGGACTATATTTTGTAATCTGAACTCTAGCTTATTGTCTGGAGTGTAGTTTATAGTCTGGATTATAGTTTATAATCTGGACTATAGTTTATAGTCTGGACTGTAGTTTATAGTCTGGACTATAGATTGTAGCTTGGACTATAGTTTATAGTCTGGACTAGAGTTTATAGTCTAAAGTATAGTTATAGTCTGGACTATAGTTTATAGTCTGAACTATAGTTTATAGTCTGGACTATAGTTTATAGTCTGGACTATAGTTTATAGTCTGGACTATAGTTTATGGTCTGGAATATAGTTTATAGTCTGAACTATAGTTTATAGTCCGGACTGTAGTTTTTAGTCTGGACTATAGTTTATAGTCTGAACTATAGTTTATAGTCTGGACTGTAGTTTATAGTCTGGACTATAGATTGTAGCTTGGACTATAGTTTATAGTCTGGACTAGAGTTTATAGTCTAAAGTATAGTTATAGTCTGGACTATAGTTTATAGTCTGAACTATAGTTTATAGTCTGGACTATAGTTTATAGTCTGGACTATAGTTTATAGTCTGGACTATAGTTTATGGTCTGGAATATAGTTTATAGTCCAGACTATAGTTTATAGTCTGGACTATAGTTTATAGTCCGGACTGTAGTTTTTAGTCTGGACTATAGTTTATAGTCTGAACTATAGTTTATAGTCCGGACTGTAGTTTTTAGTCTGGATTATAGTTTATAGTCTGTACTATAGTTTATAGTCTGGATTATAGTTTATAATCTGGACTATAGTTTATAGTCTGGACTGTAGTTTATAGTCTGTACTAAATTTTATAGTCTAGACTATAGTTAATAGTCTTGACTATAGTTTATTGTCTGAACTATAATTTATATTCTGGACTATAGTTTATAGTCTGTACTATAGTTTATAGTCTGGATTATAGTTTATAATCTGGACTATAGTTTATAGTCTGGACTGTAGTTTATAGTCTGGACTAAATTTTATAGTCTAGACTATAGTTTATAGTCTTGACTATAGTTTATTGTCTGAACTATAATTTATATTCTGGACTATAGTTTATAGTCTGGACTGTAGTTTATAGCCTGGACTATAGTTTATAGCCTGGACTATAGTTTCTAGGTAGGAATATAGTTTATAGTCTGGTCTATAGTTTATAGTCTGTACTGTGCTTTAGTTAAGAGTCCGATCTGTAGTTTTTAGTTTGTATTTTTTTTTTTTTTTTTTATTATTTGTCTTTAAAGAAAGCTCCTCATATGTTCCCCTTATCTCACCTTCCCCCTACACAATTAAATTTTCGTTCGATTTTTCACAAAACAACAAGATTTTTGCAAGGCAAACGACATTTTTTGATTTTTTTTCTCAGTTGCTGATATCATTTCAGTTTACATTGTTTTAACCATTTTTTTTTTTTTTGGTCTCCTCTATGTTTAACATGATATTTAGTTTATTTTTGTTGTAATGTTTTATCACTGAAAAAGGCATAATAAAAAATATTTCTAAAAATATTTGCTTAATATGTAGAAAAATAATTAAATGAAAGAGATCTACACATGTCTAGTTGCTCCCTTTTAGAAAATAAAAAGAAGAAATAATAAAAATGCCGGTTTCTTTTTATTTCATTCATTAAATTAATAAACAGACACACAAACATGTGTTTTTTATATGCTTTGCAATAAACACCCCAAAAACAACCCACTCTTTTTACCTCTCTCAATCTCTTGTATTGTTGTTGTTTCTTTGTTTAATTTTAGGTGTTTGTTTAGTTGTTTGTTGTACTTGTAAAATTGCATTTATAGTTGAGTGTAATATTTGTTGTTTTTTTTTTTTTTTCGTATAGTTTTCATGTACTAGTAGTTGTTTTGTTGTTGTTTAGTTAGTTAGATGGCTGACTGGTTGTTATTGTTTTTTGTTGTTGTTATTTTTATTATTTCGTTGGCTTTCGTTTTGTGTTGTATTACCAGTTGTGTTGTATATTGAAAACCATAGATTTTCTTGTTATTATTTTTTGTTGCTTGTTTTTTTTTTTTAGCTTCATGGTATTATTTTTATGGTTTTAATTTGTTTCCCTGCCTTTAGATCGTATTCAACGTTTGACGAGTTAACAACTAATTTCTTTAACTTAAAATTCGTTATATAAACATAAGACGCTTGTCGTTTGGAGGCTTTTAATCTTTTTTTGTTTTCAATTATTATTTCTTTTGGATGGAAAATTTCTCAATAATATTTTCTTTACAAAATTTGTTTCATTCTCTATACGTTTCTTAGATTTTGTTCGTTCGTTCATTCGTTGTTCGTTTGTTTTTCTTTGTTACCGTTACGTTTCGTGTTGTTTTAATTAAAAATGCTGTTGTTGTTGCTGCGTAAAGACAATTTTGTCGGTTCGTGTAATTGTTTTATTTATTTTTTATTAAGTCCTATTAACTATTGCAATAGCAACAACAATAATAATAAAAGTAATAATGCATTTTTTGTGCTTACTTCGTGAGCCGGTTGTTGAGTGAGTGTGTTAGTGTTAGAAAGAGAGTGAGTGTGCAATAAAAAGGAGAGAAAGTGAAAAGAGTTTTATTTGTGAATAACAGAGCAGGGATTGTAAGAATCCTGTTATTAAAAAAAGTTTCATTAAGGCGAGAAAATTAATGGTATATTAAACTAAAAAATAAAAGAATTTTATAAAATTAAAAATAGTTGATGGAAATGTGATTAGTTGAAGTACAAATATTAAAAAAAAATAATAATATTGAAAAATTAAATAATAAAAAAAATAAATAAAATAAAAAAATAAAAGAAAAAAATATAAAAATAAAAAATTATAAATACAAATAAATAAATTTACTAAAACTAACAAATAACAAAAAAATTAATTTAATTAAAAAACAACGTTTTCAAATCATAGTTTAAAAATAAAAATTTTTATTTTTAATTTTTTTTAATGTATATTTATTATTATTTTTTTCTATATTAAAAAGTGCCTATTAGAGAATTAAAAAATAATCATCAAATCTGAAGAAAATTGTGAAATTCAACTAATAGTATATAATTAAAGTGATTTTTGCTTCTAATTAAGAAAAATCTTAACATTTCCTAACTGGGACAAAAACGTCCACTTTAGGACTTTTGCATAAAAACGTTCGATTTAAGTAAAATTTTGTATATCAACTTATTTTTAAGTAATTTATCTTCAATGCCTTGAAAAATTCAGAATTTCTTAAATAGGATTAAATGGGAATTAAAAAAAAAAAAAACTTAATTGATAAAAAAGTATATCTAAAGTAACCTACATATGTAATCTAAGTAATTTTTGCTTCAATAAAAAAATAAAAAATTAAAATTTCCAAAAGTCTCTATTGGAACTTTTTAGAAAAAATCATTCAACTTAGTTTAAAATTTATGAATAAACTACTTTCACGGCAAATTTAAGTAAATTTTACTTTAGTTTTATAAAAAAAGGAAATATTTTAAAAAATGTTTGAGAAAATTTAAAAAGTCCTTATAAGGGAATTTTAAAATTAGGCATTTTATTTCCAAAAAAATTTTGTGTTTTAATTAAATTTTTTTTAATTTTATTACGTTCTATTTTAATTTTGTATAAATTTCCAAATTCCATAACTTAAATAGAAAAAAGTCCTAATTGGGGATTTTTTTTAAGATTAGTTTAAAAAGCTATATATACTTTTTCAACAAATTTCTACGTAATTTAAATATATTTGTTTAAATTTGTTTAAATTTTTTCGAATTCCTAAAGTTAAATTAAGAAGTCTCTATATGGGAATTTAAGAAAAGACTTTACGTTTTAGTAAAATTTCATGATTTTATTAATTGTTTTATAATTTTATTCATTTCTGCTATAATTTTATATAAATTCTAAAATTCTTTAACTTTAATTGAAAAGTCCTAATTTAGGAATTTTTTTAAATGATCAAATTTAAATAAAAAATCATAATTTTTATTATATCTAAGCAATTTAAGTTATAATTATCATAATTTGGAAAACATACCCAGCACATTTTCAATTTAGGATTTTAAAAGTCCCAAATAGGGATTTTTTTTTAATCCTTAAATTTTTAAAAATTTAATAAAAATTTCTGTATAATTTATAAGATTTTAGCTATGATACATATTTTTACTTCAATGAAAAATAAATCAAAAATTCCCAAAAGTCTCTATTGGAACTTTTTAAAAAATCATTTAATTTTGTTTAAAATTTATGTATAAATCAATTTTATTTTTTGGCATTTCAAGTAAATTTTGCTTTATTTTTATAAAAAAGGAAATACTTAGTAAAATTTCTTGAGTAAATTTGAAAAGTCCAAATATAGGAATTTAAGTAAAAACTTGTAAGTTTGAGTAAAAATTCATGATTTTATTAATTATTTTATAATTTTATTCATTTCTGTTATAATTTTGTATTAATTTCAAAATTCCTTAACTTAAATTAAAAAAAGTCCTAATATGGGCATTAATTTAAATGACCAGATTTAAGTAAAAATCAAAATTTTAATTAAATCTAAGCAATTTTAGTAATATTTATCACAATTTTAGAAAAACCCAGAACATTTTTAATTAGGAGTTGAAAAGTCCCAAATAGGGAATTTTTTGTTAAAATCCTTTAATTTTTAAAAATTTAAAATTTTATTAACTTTCTTTATAATTTATAAGATTTAATCTTTTTTAGCAATTTTATTTATATTTTTGGAATTATTTAAGCGGCTCCAAAAAAAAGTCCTAATTTGGACTTTTTGTTAAAATAATAAATTTTTTCATTAAAAACTTATTTAAAAAAAAAAATCCCATAACTTCCAACTTGCGATTTAAAAAGTCCCAAATTGGGATTTCTTTATAAAAAGACAGTGATTTATTAAAAATTTAATTAAAATTAAAGAATTTTTAAAAATTGTGTTAAAAAAATGAAATAAAAATAAAAATATTAATAATATAATATTAATAATAAATAAAATCTCAATTTAAGTTTTTCCAAGTGTGTGTTGCTTAGATTTTGATTTAATATAATCATTTTTATTTACTAATTTATTAATTTTTATTATTATTATTTTTTTTTTATTATTTAAGTTTTTTATTATTATATTATTTAGTTATTTGTCATCTGGTTTTCATTTAGTTTTAACTTTCATAGCTTTTGCTAGAGTTTCATATGCTTTCCAATTTCTTATTTAATAAATATATTTTTTTTTTATATTAAATTTATTGCTTTTAAATCATTTATTTATGATTTTATCTGTCTTATACAGCTATTAATCTTACAAACAAAAATGATAATTTTTTAATTGCCAATTATATCGAACATTGGCTTAAAGTAATTACAAAATTGGTCAACATCAAGTAATTATGTAAAATGACCAGATATGTATGAGAAGAAATAAAAAAAGCAATAAAAATAAAAATATAAAAAATATTTGAAGAAAATAAATTATGAAATTTAAACAATTTGAGACAAATGTTAAAAAAAAAACATACGACACATATTGATTTTAATTTAATAATTAGCAAAAGTTAAAGATATTTTGAAAAACAAAATTGTGAAATAAAATTTTAAATAACAAAGTAAATTTGAAATTAAAATATTTAATTTTTTAAATTAAAAGTAATTTTGTTATTAAAATATATATATTTTTTTTAATTGAAATAATTTTTATTATTTAAAATAATCGTTATTTTATTGAAACAATTTTATTTTTAATTAATTAATTTCAACATTTTTATTTATTAATTAAAAAAAAAAAAAAAAATTTGTTTTAATTTTTTTCTTTCAAAATTTATTAATTGAATGCCCTTACTTATTCTTTTCTCATTTACTCCCCATAATATAAAAAAAGAAGCAGCATTATATTTTTTATTATTATTTACAAAAAAACACAACAAAACAATAATAATAAAACACCACATATGCACTGTTGCCAGATTTGACGATTTATCGTCATTTTGACGATTTTTGGGTCTAAAAATGGCCTGTTGACGATTTGACGATTTTTACCCCTAATTTGACGATTTTTTCTAAAAGTAAATTCAGAACTATTTTTAAATTTTTTTATATATTATTCTTTAAAAGTAAATTAGTTGGTACAAACATATTAACAATTAAAATGAAAATCTTCTTAAATCTGCTAATGTAAATGGTTCATTTATTAGAAAGGATTTATAGGAACCAATATAATATTATATTGGAATCAATTATGTATGCTTTCATTATGTATGTTTATAAAATCTACAAATTGCCAAAATACTTAAACAGCCGAACTAATAATCCAGACATTTTTGATGATCTCGTGTGTTTTTTTATAACAAGGCAAGATAAATAATTTATTTTGGTTTGAGTCTTACAAAATTACATATATACCCAAGATTCACGAGATGGTTCATTTACGTAATTTCTTTATAACGCGATTCTATTATTGAACCATTTATTTAAATACAAGTTTTTATTTAACGTAAACTTGGTATAACGCGTATAAACAATAGTGACAAACTTTGAATTGGGCGAATTACAGTACTGTATTGGAAAGAATTTATTGAAAAAATTTATTTTTTAATGAAATAATTAATGGCCACAAAATAAAGAAGTGTAATTTATAATCGGAGTGTAGCATAATTGATTAAAGATTAAAAAGGGGAAAATGACAAAATATGTAACAAGATTCTAAAACTTTAATAAAAATATAATAAGAACAATTCCAAAAATAGATATATTTAAATAATTATGCATAAGTATGTATATTAGGGATATAACCAAATTTTGGCGCGATGGCGAATGATGTGTTATTCACGAAAACAATTTTTTCGGGTCATTTTGGAAAAAAAACCTCACCCACAAAAGCGAATTTTTTAAATCTCCCCCCAAAAAAAAGTACATATATTTTAAATAAAAACTTTTAAACATTTTATTAATAAAGTAAAATAGTAAAGTGAAAAATTATGTTTTTAATTATTAAAAGACATAAATTTCAAATTTAATGTGGACATTGTTTTGCATAATGAATGAATGTTCTGTACTACCTTAATACCAGGTTGTGTGCATATGTTTCTTTGCTGCTACATTGGGATCATTGATTTCCAAAATTTACCGCGTTTTGTGGGTGAACTTTTTTGACAACCGCGAAAAAGTAATACTATTTTTTAAAATAATTTTCAATTGCTTATTCGACTATGCTTTTTTTTTTGATATTTGCAAAAAATGTGAAAAATTTATACCCCTAATGTATATAATCAGACTTTAATAGGTACTGTGTACTTGATTTTCATAATATGCCACCAATATAAAATAATTTCTTTTCAATTTAAAATTTATTTCATCATTTCATCAAAAAAAGCATAAAAACTGTTCATTAACTTAAAAAATACATAGTTTTTCTTATTGACGATTTTTTGACGATTTCAAATAGTTGATTTGACGATTTTGACGATTTTTTTTTTCCAAATTTGACGATTTTTCACCAAATTTATCTGGCAACTATGCACATATGTCGTTATATTTGTTGTTGTAACAAATATAAACATTGAATTAAAAAACAAAAAAAATTCAACATATGTTAAACTCTTATTGTTTTTAGGAGAGAGTATTTTGTGTATAAAAAAAAGAGCATAAGTATTTATTATATGGGGGTTTGGGTGTGTGTATTAGAAGGTTCTTTATCAATAGCTCTTTTCTTTTTATTAACAATAATACAGTTAATTTTTACTTATAAGGGATATTTGTTAATGATTTTTGATTTTGAATTTTAATTTGTTTAGGTTTGTTTTTTTTTTTTTTTTTTGTTCATAATAAAAAGAGGAAATGCTTTTAGCAAGAGCGGAAGAGGCTCCCCAATTTTTTTTAAATAAATAGAAAGAGCGAGAAAGAGAGTGTTTTGTTTTGTTATGAAAAATATAAAGTTAATAAAAATTGATTAAGTAATTGTTTTTTTTCTTTGTGTTTTATAGATAAACAGGGGATTTTGAAAGGGTAAATTTTAGTTTAATAAGGAATTTGATTAAATTTGAATAAGATTTTAAAGATTTTGTTGATAATTTTAAGTTTTAATAAGAAAATTAAAGTTCTTTTTGTTAAAGAAAATAAATAAATTAAATATCAGTTATTTAAAGGAATGAATTTGTAGAGAAAAAAATATTTTTGTTAAAAAGATAAATTCAAAAATCAATATAAAAGTAAAGTTCTTGGTTACTTAATATTATAAATTTAAATAGAATTGTTTAAAAAATAAATTTTGAAATTTCATTAAAAAGAACTATTTATTTTTTAATTAATTTAAAATTTTTATTATTATTTTTAATTTTTTATAATTTATTATTATTTTTTTTAATTTTTTACAATTTATTATTATTTTTTTTTAATATTTTAAATTGTTTTTTATTTTTTCTTTTTTATTATTTTAAAATTTTTTATTTTTTTTTTTCTTTAATTATTTTTTTTTCTTTTCATTCCTTTAAATAACTGTTTTTATGTTAATTTAAACATTTTTGCTGTTTTTCCTTTTTATTTTTAATTTTTTATTCATTTTTCATTCTGCACTTCTTATTATTTATTATAATTTTTTGTTGGATTCTTGTTGTTGGGTGTATGATTCTTATTTCTATTGTTGTTGTTGTTGTGTTTTTATGATCATTCTTTTAGTGGATTTTTTTTTATTATTATTTTTTTTTTTTTTGTGAGAACAATTTTTCCTCCATATTCTTTTTAATTTTTTTTTTGTGTTTTTTTTCGTGGTGTATGTGTTTGGTATTTTTTTTCTCTATTTGTTTGCACTCGCAGGGGGTTCGTGAGTAGTTGTAGTATTGTCCGTGAATTTAGTTTGCGAGATCGCATTTTCATTGATTAAACGTGACCAGTAGTGAATATAATTTTTTTGGTTTAATTTTGTTTAAATTTTTTAAATTAAATTGATTAAAAAAATAAATAAATAAAACAAAAAATAATAATAACAAAGAAAATAAAACGGAAAAATTAAAACAGGAAAAAATCTTAAAAAAAAGTAAATTAAGTTAATTTTTTTAACAAAGTAAATAAAAGTTTAAAGAGATAAATCCACAAAAATTTATAAATAAATAAAATTTAACAAGAAAAAGTGAATAAAAGCAAACAAAGGAAATCCAAAATCCATATAAAAATTAAATCAAAATATTAAAATAAAACTAAAAAATTAACTAAATTTAATTAAAAAGTAAATAATACTTTAAATAATAAAAGAAGAAAAATTAATAATAGTTATAGCAATTTATAAATGAAATAAAAATAAGAAAAACGGTTTAAAATTTAGTTTTTGGTCATAAAACTAACTAAAATTATTATAAAAATAATGTTGAGCCACAAAAATTCTAAAGAAATTTGATAAATCTCATAAAAATTACTAAATAAATTGGGTGAATAACTAAATAATAACAAAATAAAATGAATCACAAAAACAAAAATAAAAAACTAGCAAAAAATATTTAATATAAAAATTAAAAATTTTATAAATAACAAAAAAAAGAAAGAAATTTTCACAATCAAGAATAAAGAAGAAATAAATCAACATTTTAATACGTTTAAATCAAAACTGCAATAAATTATCACGCAATTAAATAAATTCTGAAAGGAAATTTTTAAAATATTTTTTTTTGTTATAAATTTAGCTAAAAATTTTAAAAATTTGAAAACTGGGAAAAGTTTTTTTTTCAAGTGGGAACAGTTTTAAAATCCATAAAATGCTTTTCAAACTTTAGTATTAATTTTCTAATCAAATTAAATATGTTTTAAAATAAATTTTGGACTAGGAATAGTTTTTTCTAAAGTGGGAACAGTTTAATTTTTGGGTTGAAATTGTTAAAAAATATATTTAATGCACTTTTTTCCAACTGAGAACAGATTTAAAAACCATAAAATGCTTTAAATAAACCAAAATTTAATTTCTAGTCATTAAAAAAATGTTTCCATAAGATTTTCTAGCTGTGAACAGTTTTTTTCAAGTGAGAACAGTTTTAAAAATTCTAAAATGGTTCAAAAAATTTTGTAATTATTTTTTAATTGATTTGAATATTTTTTCAAAGAAATTTTGTTCAGAGAACAGTTGTTTTGAAAGTGGGAACAGTTTATTTTTAAGTGAGAACAGTTTTAAAATCTATAAAATATTTTAGATAATCTAATATTTGGTTATTAATTGATTTAAATAACCTTTTAAAAAAATTGTAAACTGGGAACAGTTTTTTTCCAAGTGGGAACAGTTTAATTTTTATGTAAAACTTGCTTTAAAATGTATTTCATGCGCTTCTTCGTCTCATAATTGGTTAAATAGGACATTTTATAAATTTTTAGAGAAATTTCGCACTAGGAACAGTCTTTTTCCAAGTGGGAACAGTTTAATTTTTAAGTGGCAATAGTTAAAAAATATATTTTGTGCATTTTATGGTATCTTAAAGGGTTAAAAATGATATTTAATATATTTTTAGAGAAATTTTGGACTGGGAATAGTTTATTTTCAAGTGGGAACAGTTTAATTTTCAAATGGGAATAGCTAAAAAAAATGTATTTCATGCACTTCAAAGCCTCAAAATTTATTCAAAATCACTTTTAAAACATTTCTAGAGAAATTTCGAACTGGAAACAGTTTTTTTTCCAAGTGGGAACAGTTAAATTTTTAAACTAAAATTTATATTTCATACTTTTACAGTCTTATATTTGAATCAAAATCACTTTTGGTACATTTTTAGAAAAATTTCTAACTGGGAACAGTGTTTTTCTAAATGGGAACAGTTTAATTTTTAAGTAGTAAAAGGTAAAACATTGAGTTCATGCCTTTTATGGTCTCATAAGTGGTTCAAAATCACTTTTAGAGAAATTTCAGTCTGGGAACAGTTTCTTTTCAACTGAGAATAGTTTAGTTTTTAAGCGGCAATAGTTAAAAAATACATTTCATATCCTTTATAGCCTCATTATAGATTAAAAATAGCTTTTAGTGCATTTTTATAGAAATTTCAAACTGGGAACAGTTTTTTCAAGTGGTAAGAGTTTAATTTTTTATTTAAAACTTGTATATTTCATGCAATTTATAGCCTCAAATTGATTAAAAATGTCTTTTAATACATTTTTAGAGAAATTTCAAATTGGGAACACATTTTTTTCAAGTGGGAACAGTGTAATTTTTATGTGGGAACAGCTTAAAAATGCACTTCTTACGATTTATAGTCTCATAATTTGCTAAACAAGACATTTTATAAATTTTTAGAGAAATTTCAAACTGGGAATAGTTTTTTTTAAGTAGGAACAGTTTAATTTTTAGTTGAGAATAGCTAAAAAAATGTATTTTATGCACTTTATAGCCTCATAATTTTATCAAAATCATTTTTAGTACATTTTTAAAAAAAATTTCAAAGTGGGAACAGTTTTTATTTAGGTACGAACAGTTTCTTTTTTCACCGGGAACAGATTCAAAATTGTATTTAATACTTTTCATCATCTAATATTTAATTTAAAATATTTTTTAGAGTAAATTTTAGTCTGCGATAAGTTTTTCTCAAGTGGAAAGAGTTTTTTAAAAGTGAGAACAGTTTTTTTGTTTGTTTTTAAACTAGAGTTTTGGCATTTTAATTAAATAATATTGGTTCTTAAGTATTTGATTCTAACAATTTTAAAGATTTTTATGCTGGGAACAGTTTTTTCCCAAGTGGGAAGAGTTTAAAATTTGTAAGATTTTGCTTTTCGCATAATATTTTTAAATTTTATATAAAAAATTCATTGATTAAATTAATAAAATAAGCTAATAGTAGAATAATTAAGACTGGGAACAGTTTTTCTCAAGTGGGAAGAGTTTTGTTTTAATTTTAAATAAGAATTTTTAAATTCTAATAAGGAAATTAAAGCACCTAAATATTTTATTTTACAAATTTGTGAGATTTGTATACTGGTAACAGTTTTTTTTTCATGTGGGAAGAGTTTGTTTTTAGCAAAATTTTGCTTCTAAATTAAGGTTTTTCTATTTTTAATTCAAAATATAGGTTTTTTATGGTATATGTGTGATTTTTGATAGTGGGAACAGTTTTTATGAAGTAGGAAGAGTTTTGTTTTTGATTTCAAACAAAAACTTTTTGAATATTTTGTATAAATCAAGCTTTGTAAATATTTTATTACGCTAATTTTTAGAGATTTTTATACTGGGAACAGTTTTTTTTTTTTTTAAGTGGAAAGAGTTTGTTTTAGCAAATTTTTACTTCTAAAATAATATTTTTTTTTTTATTTGGATTTCAAAAAACAGGGTTTTAGTTATTAAAATTGTTATTTGTCGAACTTTTGTGAGTGGGAACAGTTTTTCTGAAGTGAGAACAGTTTATTTTTTTCGGAATTTGGCTTTTAAATTAATATTTTTCTATTCAGATGTTGGATTATAGGCTTTTATTTAATTAAATATGATAATGTTAGAATTTTGTTGAACTTATTTAAGGCTGGGTAAAGGTTTTTAATAGTGGGAACAGTTTTTTTTAATTTGTTTTAGTTTTTAAATTAGATTTTTGTCAATTTAATTAATAAATTGAGGTAACACTTTTTTATGTTTTTAAGACTGGGAACAGTTATTTTAAAAGTGAGAATAGTTTTAAAAATTCTGGTGTTTGTTATTTTTAAATGGGAAGAGTTTTTTTTACTCGGTATTTAAATTTAATTTTTTAATAATAATTTTTATTAAAAAAATCCGGCTTGAAAATATTTGCATAGAAGTTTTTCTAAAATGGGAACAGTTGTATTCTTAGATTGAGAACAGTTTTTAAAATCTTATTTTTACTTTTTGCACCATAGATGTTCCGATTATATATTTTTTAGTTAGTAATTTTAATAATTTATGGGCTTAAATACGTCCGTCCATCTGTCTGTCTTTCTATCTGTCCATCCGTACTTTCATTAGGCCAATCCTCCATCTCTGTGATGTTTTTGAAGGGTCATTTATGAAGCTCCCCGATATGCTAGATATATCATATATACCTCATAAGATACGTTAGACTTTGGAGGTTTGAAGTCGTCAAAATTGGTGGATATATGATAAAGATATTGTTTCAAAATCGTGTCCGTCAGTCTGTCTGTCCGATCACCCCTTCGTGTGTCGGTTGATATGCCATTTTTAAAGCTCCCCGTTAACTTAGATATAAGATATATAATTCAAAAAATATATAAGGCTGACGAAAATTTCCCTATTAAAAATCGCTACAATCGGTTTATCTATGACAAAAATATCGCCCCAAAAACTGAGATTTAATCAAAAAAATAATAATTGCTCTATGGCCATTTTTTAAGTTTGAAAAAGTAATTTAAAGTTTTTTTCTTCTCCTAATATATATTTTCTTGCTAAAGTTCTTTATTTAAACCAGCCAAGCATAAACAGCTGAATACTAACTTAAAAAAAAAAAACAATTAGATGCTTGATTCAAGATTTTCTGCAAAAAAAAAAAAAAAAAATGTAATGAAAAAACAAAACAGCACAAAAATTCAATTGTTTAAAGTAGCCTTATGTTTTCTTACAAAGTGAATAGTTTTAGTAAATCATAAAATGAAAAAAAAACTTGTTAGTTAACTGGCTGGTTGGTTGGTTTAAAAGAAAAAAGAACAGAAAAACTAGAATAAAATCATGTTCATGTAATAACAAACTTAAGGGTACAACTCTAAACAACTGGTTAAATATTTCCATTTTTTCCAACAAAAGAAGAAGGTATTTTTTTACATTTTTCTAAAAAAAAAAAAAAAAAAAAATCATAATTTAACGCTTCATGACTTTGGTAGAGAAAAACCAAAAAAGAAGAAAATAATAACAAAAAAATAATTTGAAAAAAAAAAAAAAAAAAAAAAAAATTAAACATCTCCCCCTGGTTTGTTTGCTAGATTTTTGTAAAGGTGTAATAAGATTCGAAATTGTATTTTAATACGTTTGTGTTGGTCTAAAATTGTTTCTAATAATATTTTTTTTTCATTATTCTTAGGCCAGTTTGTGTTAACAAAATGTAAGAAAGAATCATAGAAAGAACTTTCTAATGCAAAAAGGCGGAAGTCATGCACTAAACATTAAGAGTTAGAAAGATTATTTCTTTCTATTTTTCTGAATTAAATGTGCAGTCACGTGGATTTGTAATAAAAATTAATTTCTTTTAATAATATTTTCAAACACACAGAAATAGGAAAAGAGAAAGAGAGAAAAAAGGAAAAGAAAAGAACAAAAATATAATTTTTAATATTTTGAAATATTTGAAATTGAATTCGTTAAAACGGCAAAATCATAAAAATTTTCTTTTAAACATTAATTTTTATGAATTTTTAACTAAATTTCTTGCAAATTTAGTGAAATTTTTTAAAGCATATTTTTGCTTATTTAGCTTAAAAGGCTTATTTCAATTAAAATTTGTAAATTTTGCTTTATTTTGTTAAAAATTTTTTAAAATAGAAAAAATTTTAATTTTCAAATTTAGCTTAAAAAGCTTATTTTGGCATATTTAAATATTTCTCAACAAAAAAGGATAATTTATAATAGTTTTCCTATAATAAACAATTTTTAACAATTTTTAACTAAATTCCGATCAAAATTATTTGAATTTATTAAAGCATATTTTCGCTTATTTGGCTTTCAAGACTTATTTCAATTAAAATTTATAAATTTTTGTCTTATTTTGTTACTAAGGTGCCGGAAATTGTTTAAAATAGTAAAAATTTTAATTTTCAAATTTAGCTTTAAAAACATATTTTGGCATATTTGAGTATATTCCTGAAAAAACGTGTAATTTATAATAAATTTCTTTTAATAAATAATATTTTTAAATTTAGAAACAAATTCCTTTCAAAATTATTGAAATTTATAAAAGCATATTTTTGCTTATTTAGATTAAAAGGCTTATTTCAATTAAAATTTTTAAATTTTAAACTTATTTTGTTAATAAAGTGCCAGAAATAGTTTACAAAATTAATTTTAAAACTCAGCTGAAAGAGCATATTTCTGCATATTTTAATATTTCTCTCTAAAAACTTTTAAATTGTATAAATTTTATTTTAATAAATAATCTCTTTAAATTTTTAAACAAATTCCATTAAAAAATTCTTAAATTTGTTAAAGCATATTTTTGCTTATCCAGCTTAAAAGGCTTATTTTACACAAAAATCACAAATACTTAGTTTATTTTGTAAATTAAAGGTCCTAAATTGTTTAAAATTAAAAAAATATTCAATATTCAAATTTAGTTTATAAAGCTTATTTTGACATATTTTTGAGCATATCTCTCTAAAAATGTGAAAAGTTTATTAATTTTGTTTTAATAAATAATATTTTAAAATATTGAAACAAATTTCATTAAAAAATTCTTAAATTTGTTAAAGCATATTTTTGCTTATCTAACTTTAAAAGCTTATATTACACAAAACTCATAAAAATCATGTTTATTTTGTAAATTCAAAGTCAGAAATTGTTCAAAATATCAAAAAATTCTATTTCAAAATTTAGCTTGAAAAGCATATTTTGACATATATGAGCTTATCTCTCTAAAAACGTGTAAATTTGATTAATTTTCTTTTAATAAGTAATCTTATTAAATTTTTAAACAAATTTCATTCAAAATTTCATCAATTTGTTGAAGCATATTTTTGCTTATTTAGCTTAAAATGCTTATTTCTAATAAAACTTATAAATATCTAGTTTATTTGAAAGCTTAAAGCCTGAAAATGTTTAAAATAGCAAAAATTTTAGTTTTAAGATCTTGCTTTAAAAGCTTATTCTAGCATATTTTAATAAAAATTTGTAAATTATATAAATTACCTTATAATTAATAAACTTTTGACATTTTATTTAAATTTAGTGAATTTCATAAAGCATATTTTTTGCTTATTTAGCATTTTTCCTTAAAGAATCATAAATTTTTGATTTATTTAGAAATATAATGGTTAAAAAAACATAAAAATTTAATTTTTAATATTTTTCTTAAAAAGCTTATTTAAGCATATTTTGGTTTTATGAATTATTTTAATTTAAGAACATTTAATTTGATATATTTTTCATATAATTGATGTTTTCTTAAGATTTTTGATCGAAATTCCTTAAAATTTTATAAATTTGTTAAAGCATATTTTAGCTTATTTAGCTTAAAACACTTAATTTGCTTAAATTTAACCAAGTTTTGTATTTTTTTGGTAAAATTATGTTTACAAAAGATTAAACATTATTTAAAGTATTATTTTTAAAATTTTGCTTTAAAAGCTTATTTGAGCATATCTTTATTTTGTTAAATATTTTAGTATTTGTTATAAAATTCATATAATTAATATTATTTTAGTAATTTTACCAACATTTTATATGCTCTTAGTGATTTTAGTGCACTTTTTGTCAAATTTTTTAAATATTATTAAAGCATATTTTTGCTTATTTGTTTAATTTTGCTTAAAACGTAAACATTTTGGTTAAATTCGTTAAATATATGAAAAAAATAGCTTTTTGGCTTAAAATTGTGATTTTAAAAATGTTTTCTTAAAAAGCATATTTTTGCTTATTTTATTATTAAGGGAAATTTCTAGAAAAAATAGTGAAATTTCAGATATTTTACTTATATTTCAGTTTCTCTTAAGATTTTCATTATTTTTACTTTAATAAGGCATTTTTTATTAAAGCATATTTAGCTTAAAATGCTTATTTTGTGCTGATTTTATAAATTTTCATTTTTATTCGAAATCTGTGGGTCGGAAATACTTAAAAATTGTTTAATAATATGTTTTTTATGAATAGCTTAAAATGCATATTTTAGCATATCTTAATATAAAGGCCTATTTAAGCATATTTGATAAAATTTCATGCGTTTGAAAGATTTTTTATTACTCTTTGCCTATTTAAATGTTTATTTTCCAGTAATTATTGTTAGTTTCTTTGTTTTTCTTAAATATATAACTAATTTCATTTTTCTAGTTAAATAAATTTTAATTAAAACCCTGCAAAAGAATTTATATTAATTAAAATAAATGGCCACTTAAATTATCATCTACAATATGATGACGATCATGCCTATTTTAACTTATAACGAACATTATTTACGTCGCTCTCTCGGTTTATTTGAAGTGTAGCAAATTTTTTATTTTACAATTTAAATAAATAACATTTTTGTATCTTATGAATTCTTTTCAGAAAAGATGCCTCATACAACGTAACTGATTCACTTTAATTTGTTTATTATTTCTTTAAGATCTTTGGGGGGCATACAACATATTCATTATTATTGTTTGGTTTTTTTCTTCGCATAAAAATGTTTTTCCTTGAAATTGAAATAAAAAATAAATAAATTTTGCGTAACTTATAACATCTGTTTGAATCATCTCTATACTAAATTGATAAATTTTTATGAGTGTACAAGTTTTATAATATAAAAAAAAAAAATTTGAATAAAAGCAGAAAAAAAGACATGCAAAACAAATATTAGATCATTTTTCATAATTAAATTGTCTTGAGGCCAAGGCATATAAATACATATTTCTTATGCAGTCATCCCACTTTGTCATATCAAAGAGATGACCGTTTATGTTTAAAAATTTCTAAAAAATATTTTTTTCAAAATAAAAAAAGAAAAGAATAATACATTTTATGTTCAACTAGTTTAACACAGAATTAACATTGTTCTACAAAGTAAAAAAGCAGAACAATTCTTAAGCAAATTTATGAAAACTGTAAAACGCTTTGAGAACCTAAATAATAGAATAGAAATAGAATTTTTGTTGCAAAAAAACTTATTTTTCTTAAAAGCTTTTAGGCTTTAGAAATAGAACTATTTGTAAAAGAAATTTATATTCTTTTAAACATCAAAGAAAATCCTATGAAATTAAACATAAATTGACCTTAAACTTGAAATACATTCAAACTAAGAGTTTTTTAAACCAATTTTAACAAAAATATATCTTTTTTAATCTGTTATCAAAGTTTAGAATACAAATTTACAAAATACTTCTCGAAATTATTTAATTATAAGAAAATAAGCATTTTAAGCTAAATATGCTTAAGTGAAATTCATAAATGTGAAGGAAAAAAATTAAGAAAATCTTAAGAAAACTTAAAATATTACAAATATATGCCAAAAAATTACTATTTTGAATTGAAACTTACCATACAAGCTAAATAAGCAAAAATATGCTTTAATAAGTTTTAGAAATTATCAAGAAAATTAATGAAATATCTAAATAAAAACAAAATATTGTAGAAATGTGGTAAAATTTTGTATTTTTAATGGACATATTAAAATATGCCAAAATATGCTTTTTAAGAAAAAATTTTGAATTAGATTTTTTATAATTTTTAAAAATTTTCTAGCCCTAAGCTTTTGAAATATGATCAAAATATAAATTTTTGGAACAAATTAAGCCTTTTTAGCTAAATAAGCAAAAATATGCTCAAACAAATTGAAGAAATTTCAATGAAATATTAATGAAATATGTAAGAAAATAAGAAAGTGATAAAATGTGACAAAATTTACTATTTTCAATAGAAATATGCTTCAATATACAAATATGCTAAAGTATGCTTTTTAAGGAAAACATAAACAATTACATTTTTATCCGTTTTTAAAAATTTCTGGCTTTAGGATTTCAAAATATGACAAAAATATTAATTTTTGGTACCAAATAAGTATTTTTAGCTAAATAAGCAAAAACATGCTCAAACAAATTAAAGAAATTTCAACGAAAAATTAATGAAATATCTAAAAAAATATAAAATATTGATAAAATGTAACAAAATTTACTATTATCAATAGAAATATGCCTCAATATTCTATTATATCAAAATATGCTTTTTAAGAAAAATATAAAAATTTATGCTTTTATTAATTTTTAACTATTTCTGGCCCTAAGCTTTTGAAATATGACCAAAATAAGTTTTTTTTAGCTAAATAAGCAAAAATATGCTCAAACAAATTAAAGAAATTTTAATGAAAAAATAAAGAAATACTAAAAAGAAAAATATATATATATAGAATATTAAGGAAAAGTGGTAAAATTTACTATTTTTCATGAAAATATGTCTCAATATTCAAATATGCAAAAATATGCTTTATGAAGAAAATATAAAAAATTACATTTTTGTCCGCTTTCAACAATTTCTGAATTTAATATTTTAAAATATGTCACAATGTACATTATCTGAACAAAATAAGCTTTTTTAGCTAAATAAGCTAAAATATGCTCAAACAAATTGAAGAAATTCCAATGAAAAATTACGGAAATACTTAAAAAATATTGAGGAAAAGTGGTAAAATTTACAATTTTTCATAAAAATATGTCCCAATATTCAAATATGCAAAAATATGCTTTATAACAAAAATACAAACAATTACATTTTTATCCCTTTTTCTCAATTTCTGGCTTTAAGATTTAAAAACACGTCAAAATGTACATAATCTGAACAAAATAAGCCTTTCTTGCTAAATAAGCAAACATATGCTCAAACAAATTGAAGAAATTTCAATGAAAAATTAATGAAATATCTAAGAAAATATAAAATATTGATGAAATGTTACATAATTAGCTATTTTTTATAGAAATATGCCCAAATATTCAAATATGCTTTTTAGGAAAAATTTTAAAAATTATTAATTTATAACCATTTCTAGCTCCGAACTTACAAAATAGATCAAAAATATATAATCTGCGAAAAAATAAGCGTTATGAGCGAAATAAGCTCTAAGAAATTTTAAAAAATTCAATGGAAATTAACCAAAATACTTAAAAGAATATAGAATGTTGGCGAAAAAAGACACAATTTGCTATTTTTTTTGTTAGAAATGTGGCTTAATTTTAAAATATGCCAAAATATGCTTTTTAAGAAACATATTAAAAATTATGTTTCTATACATTTCTAACAATTTTTAAATCTAAATATTTAAAATAAAACGAAAAAATTATAGTTTAAACTAAATAAACCTTTTTAAGTCACATAAGCAAAAATATGATCTAAGAAATTTTCTATAAAAACTTAATAAAATATGGAATAGTGATGGAAAATGGTAATATTTACTTTTTTTCATACGAATATGACTTAATATTGCAATAAGCAAGAATATGCTTTTTAAGCATTATAAAAAAATATCTAATTTTATATATTTTCAACCATTCCTAATCACCAGCTTCCAAAATAAGCCAAAAATTTATATGTCTTGGACATATAAACGTTATAAGCTTAATAAGCAAAGATAAGCTTTAAGAAATTTAGATGAAAATTTATTTAAAATCTTAAGAAAATATAGGATATTTATGAGAAATAATGTTGCAATTTTTAATAGAGATATGCCATAAAATTGCAATAAGCTAATATATGCTTTTTAAGCAATATGAGAAAAAAATCTATTTTTATAGATTTTTTTAACTTTTTCTACCTTTTACTGTTCAAAATAATACAAATTCAATAATATTTTAACAAAATAAGCTAAATATGCAAAAATATGCTTTAATAACCTTAAGAAATTTTAATTAAAATTTATTTAAAAATTTCAGAAAATAATAAAACTTAATAAAACTTTAATAAATTTTCTAATTTTCATAGAAATATACATATGTTAATACTCTTATTAAAATAAGCAAAAATATGCTTTTATAGCGATGAGAAAAAAATATATTTTTATTTATTTTAAAACATTTCGGCCCATTTGCTTTCGAAATAAGCTACCATTTACAAAGTTTTATATAATATTAAGCAAAATAAGCCAAAATATGCTTTAACAAGTTTGACAATTTTTAATTTAAATTTATTAAAATTTGCTAAAGAACATAAATAATAACAAATATATGCTATTAAAATACATTTTTCAATAAAAAATAACAAATATGCGCATATAAGCTTTTTAAGCTTAATAAAAAAAATCATATTTTTTATTGATTTTGGAAAATTTGTATCATTCAGTATACAAAACAGATCAATAATATATAATTTCCAAACAAATATACCTCTATAGCCAAATAAGCAAAAATATGATTTAGCAAATTTGGGAAATTTTAATGGAAATTTGTTAAAATTTTCTAAAGAACATAAATAATATTAAATATATGCCATTAAAATACAGTTTTCAATAAAAATTGGCAAATATGACCATATAAGCTTTTTAAGCATTATAAGAAATATCAAATTTTTATTGCTTTTTAACTAGTTTTATCATTTAGTATTATAAATAAGACAAAAATTTTAGTTTTTTAAACAAATTAAGCCTTTTATTCGAAATAAGCCAAAATATGCTTTAAAAAATGTATGAAATTTAATCAGAAATTTATTAAAATTTAATAAAGAACATAAATTTTAGCACTAAAAGGCATTTTTAAATAAAAATTTGCAAATATGCCCATATAAGCTTTTTAAGCTTTATAAGAAAAATTTTATTTTTATTAGTTTTAATCATTTTCAAACATAAGCTTTTTCAATAAGCCAAAAATGTATAAAATATAAACAAAATAAGCCCTTTTAGTTAAATAAGCTAAAATATGCTTTATAAAATTTAAGAAATTTAAAAAAAAAAAATTAAAGAAAATCTTAAAAATACTTGAAAATTTAAATAAATATTTTAATATGATTATTTTTTCTGTATTATTTTAAAATGTTTTGCCCTTTAATGTTTTGTATCTTCTTCGACATTTTATTTATTATTATTATAATTTTTTGCTTCAAGAGAAATTTCCTAATCTTATAAACTATTTTGCGGTTTAAAAATATTGCCTTAGATTTGCATTTATTAAATTGAAATTGTATTGTATTTAAATTTTCTGTCTTCTTACATAGAGATTTCTTAAGCTTTTAAATACCATTACTGTTATTTTATTTTTCCTATTTTCTTAAGTTAACTTACTATTATTACAATTAATAAATTCATCTATAATTAAATGAAAAAAATAATAAGATTTCTTTAGTTAAAGAAAAATTGTAATAATAGTAATAAACATGCATAAATTAAGTTTAAAAAAAATTTAATAAAGAAATATAATAAAAAGTGAAATTTTTTATATGAATATTTTTGTTAAAGGTTTTTGCAATTAATTTGCAAAATTTAAAAAGGAAATCTAAAGAGAAATATAAAAATTTATAAATAAATTTATTTCAAATAAATATAAAATATTTCTAAATTTTGTTTCTATAATATTAAACCTATAAATATATTTTAAATGATTTTAAATTTAAAAAATAGTTTGGTTCCTTTTTTATAATATTAAACCAATACTTTAAGTTTAAGCTAACTATGCCTTTGTAGCTTAATAAGTAAAATATAAGCTTTTTTATAAAAAAAATTAATTTACTTTAAATAATTTTTTTTTTTTTTTTTTTTTTTTTTTTTTTTGAGAACGAACTAGATTTAGTTTTTATTTTGAAATCATTTCGTAATTAATTAATATTATTAAAACTTTTTATTTCTTTAATCATTTCTTATCAGTTTTTATTATTATTTCTTTATTTGTTTAGAAATTGTGTGTATTTCTGGGTTTTAATATATTATTGTCTTTCTTTTTGTGTTTTTCAAAGACACAATTATGTCATGTTATACAAATATTGAATTATTTTTTATTTCATTTAAAAGACCTTGAACTTAAGCAAATAATATAATTAAATAAATGAAGCACATGGATTTGAAATCAATTATAATAATAAGACTTTTTTTCGGGGGTTTCAAAAAAGAAAGAAGTTCTAGAAATTTATAAAATATATAGAATTAAATGAAATGGACTTTGAAATAGAAAAAAATACTACATTTAAAACCGAACTAAAGGCCAGATTAGAGACTAGACAATTGTAATGACTAAAGGCTGGATAATACCACAGACAATAGCTAATATTTTAGAGCAGAATATAGTCGGACTAAAAACTACAGAATATTTTACATACAAGACTATAGACTATTTTATAGTCTATACTATATACTATAGTGTATACTATATACTATAGTGTAGTTTATTCTATAGACTTTTATATAGTCTAATCTATAGGCAATTTTATAGTCTAGACTATAGACTACTTTATAGTGTAAACTATATATTTTATAGCCTAAACTATAGTCTATATTATAGACTATTTTATAATCTTAACTATAGTTTATGCTATAGACTTTTATATAGTCTAATCTATAGGCCATTTTATAGTCCAGATCATAGGCTATTTTATAGTACAGACTATGGACTATTTTATAGTCTAGAATATAAACTATTTTATAGTCTAGACTATAAACTATTTTATAGTTTAAACTATATATTTTACAGCCTAAACTATAGTCTATACAATATACTATTTTATAGTCTTAACTATAGTTTATTCTATAGTCTAATCTACAGGCCATTTTATAGTCCAGACCATAGACTATTTTATAGTTTAGACTATAAACTATTTTATAGTCTAGACTATAAAATATTTTATAGTCTAGACTATAGTCTATACTATAGACTATTTTATAGTCTATACTATAGACTATTTTATAGTCTATACTATAGACTATTTTATAGTCTATACTATAGACTATTTTATAGTCTATACTATAGACTATTTTATAGTCTACACTATATACTATTTTATAGTCTATACTATAGACTATTTTATAGTCTATACTATAGACTATTTTATAGTCTAGACTATACACTATTTTATAGTCTATACTATAGACTATTTTATAGTCTATACTCTAGACGATTTTATAGCCTATACTACGGGCTATTTTATAGTCTAGATTATAGACTATTTTATAGGCTATACTATAGACTATTTTATAGTCTATTCTATAGACTATTTTATAGTCTATTCTATAGACTATTTTATAGTCTATACTATAGACTATTTTATAGTCTATACTATAGACTATTTTATAATCTATACTATAGACTATTTTATAGTCTATACTATAGACTATTTTATAGTCTATACTATAGACTATTTTATAGTCTATACTATAGACTATTTTATAGTCTATACTATAGACTATTTTATAGCCTATACTATAGACTATTTTATAGTCTATACTATAGACTATTTTATAGTCTATACTATAGACTATTTTATAGTCTATACTATAGACTATTTTATAGTCTATACTCTAGACGATTTTATAGCCTATACTACGGGCTATTTTATAGTCTAGATTATAGACTATTTTATAGGCTATACTATAGACTATTTTATAGTCTATACTATAGACTATTTTATAGTCTGTTCTACAGACTATTTTATAGTCTATACTATAGACTATTTTATAGTCTATACTACAGACTATTTTATAGTCTATACTATAGACTATTTTATAGTCTATACTATAGACTATTTTATAGTCTATACTATAGACTATTTTATAGTCTATACTATAGACTATTTTATAGTCTATACTATAGACTATTTTATAGTCTATACTATAGACTATTTTATAGTCTATACTATAGACTATTTTATAGTCTATACTATAGACTATTTTATAGTCTATACTATAGACTATTTTATAGTCTATACTATAGACTATTTTATAGTCTATACTATAGACTATTTTATAGTCTATACTATAGACTATTTTATAGTCTATACTATAGACTATTTTAAAGTCTATACTATAGACTATTTTATAGTCTATACTATAGACTATTTTATAGTCTATACTATAGACTATTTTATAGTCTATACTATAGACTATTTTATAGTCTATACTATAGACTATTTTATAGTCTATACTATAGACTATTTTATAGTCTATAGTATATATAGTCTATAGTATTTATAGTCTATACTATAGACTATTTTATAGTCTATAGTATATATAGTCTATAGTATTTATAGTCTATATATTTTATAGTCTATACTATAGACTATTTTATAGTCTATACTATAGACTATAAAATAGTCTAGACTATACACTATTTTATAGTCTATACTATAGACTATTTTATAGTCTATACTCTAGACGATTTTATAGCCTATACTACGGGCTATTTTATAGTCTAGATTATAGACTATTTTATAGGCTATACTATAGACTATTTTATAGTCTGTTCTATAGACTATTTTATAGTCTATACTATAGACTATTTTATAGTCTATACTATAGACTATTTTATAGTCTATACTATAGACTATTTTATAGTCTATACTATAGACTATTTTATAGCCTATACTATAGGCTATTTTAAAGTTTAGACTATAGACTATTTTATAGCCTATACTATAGGCTATTTTAAAGTTTAGACTATAGACTATTTTATAGGCTATACTATAGACTATTTTATAGTCCGGACTATAGACTATTTTGTAGTCTGGACTATAGACTATTTTTATAGACTAGACAATAAACTATTTTATATTCTAGACTATAGACTATTTAATAGTCTATATTATAGACTATTTTATAGTCTATATTATAGACTATTTTATAGTCTTTACGTTAGACTATTTTATAGCGTTTACTGTGGACTATTTTGTATAGTCTAGTCTATAGAATACTTTATAATTTAGTCTATAGGTTGTTTTATAGTCTAGGCTATAGTCTATTTTATATTCAAATTTAGAGACTATTTTTACTAGACTTTAGACTAAACAGTAGTCCTATACGTACTATAGTGCAAATTGTAGTTCAGATTATATACTATACTGCAGCCTATATTATGATATTACGATAATTTATGCGATAAATTTTTATTTGCAACATTAGTTTTATCTCAAATTAGGTTGCCCATTAAACCATTTTATTTTTAATCAAAATATACGTGATATCATTATTATTATAAAAGAAAATTTCATACTTAATAATAATGACTTATTACTTTTTTTCTTGTTTGCTATTATTACCTCAATATTATTTAGATTACAAAATGTTTATTTAATATCTTTTAAAAAGACAAGTTTTAAAAAAATCTGGCCATTATATTGTTTTTTAACAAAACTGGTCATTGTAGGCGTTTGTTAATAATTTTCTATACTAAAGATGTGGTTTCAGCTTAGTTTTAAGTCAAAGAGTTGAATTGTTTGGGTTGTTAGGAATAAAAAAAAAAAATAATAATTAAAATTTCTGCTTGGTTGCCTTGAGGTCTAGATTTGTAATAAGAAAAGTACGAGAAAAAAAGTAGCAGAAAAAAATTATAAAACCACCATAGAGATTGCAATAGAAATACACGTGAGTTTTCTTAAACAACCAGGAAGTTGGTTGTTTAGAAAAATATTTTAGATTTTGATTTAAAAAGAATTTATATTTAAATTATGTATTGCAATTGATTAAAAACAAGTTTGTTATTTATTTTTTCTAAATATTATTTAAAATATTTGTTTAATTTTTCCCCAATAATGTCTGTCTTTCTGTCTGCACTTGCTGAAAGTTCACCATTTTTTTTTTTTATTTTCCCATTAAAGCCAACTACTTACAATAGTTAACAATGCCAAAAATTTTAGCTAATACATATATTGAAAAAAAAAAAAAAACTATATATGAGTCTCCAGCCAACGTGCTGCTGCAAGTGAAAGTTGTAGGTTTGGGATTAGCAGATAAAAAAAACACCAACAATGACAAAACCAAACATTACATTTTTGGATTGTGGTATTAAATATAATAATATTTATTTTCATTTTCTATACGAAAGAAAAATATATAATTGTTGAGTGAAAAAATTATTGTTAATTGAATAGTCATCAACATCATCATTATCAAGTCTAACCATTTAAAACATAAGTTTTCATAAGCTTTTATTTACTCAACGTCTTGAGTTTATAATTATTGAAGGTCGTTTAACGTTTGAAGATTGTTTTACTTTCAACACTTTCCTAAACAATTCCCACCACATGACATGACAATTTGAAATAAGAAAAAACTGAAATGTAATTTAAAATAATATGTTGAGGTTTTTTTTTTTCATAATAAGCACTAAGTAAAATGTAATAAATAGTTGATAATTTAATGCAGTTTTAAAGAAAAAAATAAAAAAATATTAGTGAGAAATAAATAAATTTAAAAATAAAAGTTTAAAGAGTTCAAAACTTTACTAAAAGCTATAGTATTATCTATAGCCTGGACTATAGTCTGGTCTACAGTCTAGGCCATAGTCTAAAGCCTGGCCTATTTTCTAGACTATAGTCTCATCAATTCAATTAATCACATTTTTGTAAAATTAAAATATAAACAAAATAAAATAAAAGCAATAAACTCTATGACAAAATAAAACATAATTATAAGTGTTTTCCATACTAATTAATATTTTCATAAATTTATAGAAAATTTTCAGATTTTATAACATTTTTTTTGTAAAGAAAAAATGTAAAATTGTTTAAAAAAAAAATAAAAAAAATCTCTTTAAAAGTCTTCCCAGTTTAAAACATTAAAACAAAGTGCCTTAAAAGAAACTCTCTTAAAAAAATACTCAACTAAACTAAATAAAAACCCAAAACCATCTGAAAAAAAGCCCCCGCCTAAAACATCAATTTCTTCTTCAACAAATCATGAGTAGTCAACCCGCCAGTCAACCAGATAGTATCGATTTGGCCTATGATATGTGGGCTGGACAATTTGAATTTGTGGGCCCAACAACATCAGCTTCTACTTCAACAAATAACCATAAAAAATCAAACCTAAATAATACTCTTAAATTTGGTGATCGTTCAGCTAGTCATAAACTCTCTAATGAAAGTTTAGAAGATTTAAATTTAAACTTCTCTACCAATACAAATTCTATGAGCAATTCTGCTTATTCCCTGGGTTGTGGTTACGATACAGACTACGGCAAACAACCAATATTAATAGATCAAGAAACATTTCTTAGTTTAAATCCTAATGATTTTGATGATATTGTGCCATCGGGTCCTAATTCTTTGATATTTATTGATAATAAATTGGTGGATAACGAGTGTAATAATAATAATAAAATTGTTAATTACGAAAGTTTAACAAATAAATGTAATAATAAAACAAATAATACAAATACAAACGGTTTTAAATTGGAAAATTTGAAAAATTTTAAAAATAAATTAATCTGTGATTACGAAGAGAAAACAACGGCTTTAAGTGAAAATAATAATAACAACAATAATAATAGCAAAATGAATGGCATCAGTTTGGAAATGTGTGAAAATTTAAATGAACAAGTAAGTTTTAGGAATTAAAGGATGAAAATAGTTTTAAGATTAAAATTATCACTAACAATAAATAATAGTTCACACGAGACTATAGCTTATACTACAAACTATAGTTCAGACTATAAATTATAGAACAGACTATAACCTATAGTCCAGACTATGAACTATATTCCAAACTAAAAACTACAGTCTAAACTATAAACTATAGTTCAGACTATGAATTATAGTTCCGACTGTTGACTTTAGTCCAGGCAGTAGACTATAGTCCAATACTATAAATTATAGTCCAGACTATAAACTATAAGTCCAGACTATAAACTATAGTTCAGGCTATAAACTATACTACAAACTATCGTTCAGAATATAAACTATAGTCCAGACTAAAATTATAGTCCAGACTATAAAATATAAGTCCAGATTATAAACTATAGTTCAGACTATAAACTATAGTCCAGACTACAAACTATAGTCCAGACTATAATTTATAGTCTAGACTATAAACTACAGTCCAGACTACAAACTACAGTCCAGACTATAAACTATAGAACAGACTATAAACTATAGTCCGGACTACAAACTATAGTCCAGAATATAAACTACAGTCCAGACTACAATTTATAGTCCAGATTATAAACTATAGAACAGACTATAAACAATAGTCCAGACTGTAAACTATAGTCCAGAATATTAATTATAGTCCAGACTATAAACTATAAGTCCAGACTATAAACTACATAGTCGAGACTATAAACTATAGTCCAGACTATAAGCTATAGTTCGGACTATAAACTACAGTCCAGACTACAAACTATAGTTCAGACTATAAACTAAAGTCCAGACTATAAACTATAGTCCAGACTGTAAACTATAGTCCAAAACTATAAATTATAGTCCATACTACAAACTATAAGTCCAGACTGTAAACTATAGTTCAGGCTATAAACTATGGACCAGACTATAAACTATAATCCAGACTATAAACTATAGTCCAGACTATAAATTATAGTCCAGACTATAAACTATAAGTCCAGGTTATAAACTATAGTTCAGGCTTTAAACTATAGTCCAGACTACATACTATGGTTCAGACTATAAACTATAGTCCAGACTATAAACTATAGTTCAGGCTATAAACTATAGACCAGACTATAAACTATAATCCAGACTATAAACTATAGTCCAGACTATAAACTATAAGTCCAGGTTATAAACTATAGTTCAGGCTTTAAATTATAGTCCAGACTATAAATTATAGTCCATACTATAAACTATAGCCCAGACTATAAACTGTAGTTTAGACTATAAACTATAGTTTAGACTATGAACTATAGTTTAGACTATAAATGATTGTTTAGACTATAAACTATAGTTTAGACTATTAACTACAGTCCAAATTATAATCTATAGTCCAGACTATAAAAAAAATAGTCCGTATAATCCAGACTATAAATTATAGTCCAGACTATAAACTATAGTCTAGGCTATAAACTATAGTCGAGACTATAAACTACAGTCTAGGCCATAAACTATAGTCTAGACTATAAACTATAGTCCAGACTCTATAAACTATAGTCCATACAGTAGTTAACTCTATAGTCAGTCTATAGTCTGGACTATAGTCAGTCTATAGTGTGGACTTTAGTTTATAGTTTAAACTATAGTTCTGTGTGTAAACTATAGTCCAGCCTATAAACTACAGTCCAGAATATAAACTATAGTCCAGACTATAAACAATAGGCCAAACTCTATAAACGATTGTCCAGACTCTATAAACTATAGTCCAGACGCTATAAATATAGTCAGTCTATAGTATGGATTATACTCAGTCTATAGTCTGGATTATAGTCAGTCTATAGTCTGGACTATAGTCAGTCTATAATCTGGACTATAGTCCTTCTATAGTCTGGATTATGGTCAGTCTATAGTCTGTACAATAGTCAGTCTATAGTCTAGACTGTAGTTTATAGTCTGGACTATAGTTTATAGTATGAACTATAGTTTATAGAGTCTAGTCTATAGTTTATAGTCTGTACTATAGTTTATAGTCTGTGCTCTAGTTTATAGACCCTACTATTATGTTTGGTCTGGACTATAGTTAAGTGTCTGGACTATAGTTTATACTATGGAATATATTTTATAGTCTGGACTATAGTTTATAGTCTGGACTATAGTTTATGGTCTGGACTATAGTTTATAGTCTGGACTATAGTTTATAGTCTGGACTTAGTTTATAGTCTGGACTTAGTTTATAGTCTGGACTATAGTTTATACTCTGGACTATAGTTTGTACTCTGGACTATAGTTTGTACTCTGAACTATAGATTATAGTATGTATTATAGTTTATAGTGTGAACTATTGTTTATAGTCTAAGCTATAGTTTGAAGTCTAGACATTACTTTTTAGTCTGAAATATAGTTTATAGTCTGGACTATTTTTTATAGTCTGTACTGTAGTCTATAGTTCGAACTATGCAATATAGTTTGAGTCATAGTCTGCTCCATAATCTAGTCTATAGTCTTTACTATATTCTGTACTACAACCAATTTCGTTTAAAAATTGTGCCTTATTTTCTTCATTTGAATTTTTTTTCCACTTGTCTGGACTATAGTTTATAGTCTGGACTATAATTTATAGTCTGGATTATAGTTTACACCATAGTTTACAGTCTGGACCATACGGACTATTTTTTTATAGTCTGGACTATAGTTTATAGTCTGGACTATAGTTTATGGTCTGGACTATAGTTTATAGTCTGGACTATAGTTTATAGTCTGGACTATAGTTTATAGTCTGGACTATAGTTTATAGTCGGGACTGTAGTTTACAGCCTGCACTATAGTTTATAGTCTGAACTGTAGTTTATAGTCTGGACTATGGTTTATAGTCTGCACTATTTTTTATAGTTTGGTCTATAACTTATAGTCTGTACTGTAGTCTATATTCTGTACTAAGTTTGACATATTGTTCTATAGTCTTTACTCTTTTTTATACTACAATCAATTTTATTTAAAAATTGTGCCTTAGTTCCTTCATTTGATTTTTTTTCCACTTGTCTTCTTTATTTATTATTCGAAAATAGTTCAAAAGTCATTTTGATTAAAATATTAATTTGTTTTATTTTTTTTTCTACCCTCTACATTGGATTCGCTATTTCATTCCCACCCAACACAACCTGTCCCCTTGGCTTTGAAATGAAATTTCATATGACAAACCCTCTGTCATAAATAATTAATAAATTGAAATGAAACACTAATTGCCTTGGAAATATTTATACAGTGGGTAGCGAAAAAAGACAAAAACTATTTTCATAAAAAATTTAATATTTCTAATTTTACATAAACAATAAGGGAAGAAAAATCTATATAAATTTTTTCTCGTTTTTTTTGTTATGACTGAAAATTTTTTTCATTATTACTATTATTTTGTCTACATTTATAAACTAAAAACCATTAAGTGATAGAGGAATACAGGGGAGTAACGAAAATAAAAAATTGACATATAAAATGTTATGGTCATGTATCTAAACATTTAGTTACAAACAAGAATTTGCGTGTGAATTATTACAAAAAAAAAAAAAAAAATTATTTATTAGTGTAATAAAAATTTTGAAAATTTATTACAAGTTTTAGTTTTTAATTTTGGAGAGAGAGATTGCTAATTGATAATTTAATACATTTTAATATATTTTTTTAAATATTTTTCTATATAACATTTTTTAAACTAAAATGCATAATATTTCAAATGAAGAAGATGATGACGTGAGTATAAGTTGTTGCTGTTTGTTATTTTGTTAGTGTCAGAAATTTTTAAATCAATTTTTATTGATTTTTTTGTTGGAAGGAATTGACGTTGTTGAGTTAAATAAATAGAAAAATTAATGTAAAAATAGGTATGAGTTATTAGAAATGAAAAAAAATGAATAAATAAATAAATAAATAAATAAATAAATAAATAAATAAATAAATAAATAAATAAATAAATAAATAAATAAATAAATAAATAAATAAAGAATGAAATAAATAAATAAATAAATAAATAAATAAATAAATAAATAAATAAATAAGTAAATAAATAAATAAATAAATAAATAAAATAATATTTTTTAATTTATAAAATGTTGCTCAACATTTTAAATTGTTGCCTAACATGATGGTAAATTTTGTTAAAACTTTTTCTTAATTTTTTTTTAAATTTTGTTAAATACAGTTTAATATAATTAGTGTTATAAAATAAATTTTTAGCATTTAAAAGCTTTAAAAATGTTTAGCAACATTTTATTTCGCTTAGCAATATTTAAAGATTTTGTAGAAAATTTTATGACATTGAGAAAAATATTGTTAATTAAATAGAAATGAAAGAAATATATTAAAATTTTAATTAAATGTTGCAATTTTTTAGCAACATGTTGCTTTAGAAATCATAAATGATAAAGTTATATTAAAAATTAATAAATGTTTTGTGTTTTTATTTTAATTTTGCTTTCTAAAAGTTTAAAAAAATTTTAAGTATCACCTTATTATTTTGTTTAAATAAATGTTTATATTTTTAATACGATTTCCCTTCATTGCTGTTAGAATATAAAAACTAAAAAGTTTTATAAAAATTAAAAACATTTTGTTAAGAGGAACACTACAGTTACAATTACACTCAATGTAAGGTTCGTATTAACAATTTCCGGTTGTAAATCAATTTGTTAAAGAAACAAACAGTAAAGAGGAACAAGTATTGAATTTCAAAAAAAGAAAATTCTTTTTATTTTCTATTTTCAAAATAAAATTTTTAGGTTAAGCTTCTAAAAACACAAACACATTATAAACTTATGTTAAAAACAAAATTCTCCCCACTTTACAAAAAAATCAATATTAAATTAATCATTTAATTGGAAAAATGTTTAATCAATTTGTTACAGTTTCCCCTTAAAGTATCTACAAAATGTTTTTATCTATGTTAAGAGCCAAAGATCTCAATTAAAAACTAATTAAACATGCTTATAGAAACTGGAAGATTATTATTAAGTTAAACTAATAATTTAATAAAAAAAAAATATTAAAAGAAAATCAAGAATAAAGAGGTCACTATGGGCTGGTAGCAAGCACTAGGCAGAACGAAAGCGTTGAGAAAAAAAAGTGAAACTTTGTGTTTTGTTTATAAAGAAAATATCCGTTGTATATAAAAAAGATAAAATTATAAATTAGAACAAATTAAATGAACAAAAGAAATATTCAATTTAATAAAAATTAATCTAATTTTTATTGAAACAAAAGATAAAAATAAAATACAATAAACATTTTTCAATATTTTCTTAAAACTTGTAAACATTTTTGTAACAAAAAATTAAAAACTTAAAAAAAATAAAACGGAAATATTGAGTAACTTAAATACAAAAACTAATGTTGCAAAACTTCTTTATCAAACTTTTTAACAAATCAAAAAAATTTGGTAAAATAATTAATTCACTTTTTATAACACAGATTCGTTTGGCTATATTTCATGAAATTGCTTAGCAACATTGTTTCAAGTTAAGCAACATTTTAAGATTTTATTAAAATATTTTTAAAATTAAATTCATAAATTTCGTTTTTGTTAAACGTTTACATTAAAAATGTTGCCCCATATGTGAATATGTTTTCTAAGGGTTTTAAAAGCTTCTTTTAAGCCACATGTATCTAAACATTTTGTTAAGGTAATAAGATTTGATCTATCATTATATTTAAATCTAAAGTAAAACTATTAAATGTGAGTTTTGAAAAAATTGTTGAAAATGTTGCTAAATGTGGCAAAAGATTGCTAAAATAATTCTAAGATAATTTGAAAGAAAACATCTGCTGGTCTTAATTAAAATTGCCTTGTTGAAAACAATAATTTTTGGAATGTTGAGCAACATTTGAATATGTTTCTAGCCTTTGGATACTTTAATTTGTAGTAAGACATTTTTAAACGTTAATTCAATTTGTTCAGGATCTTTTTATTTAAACCTAAACAAATTTAGATTTTGAATATTTAAATTAATTTTTAAAATGTTGCCAAGCTAAGCCAAATGTTGCCAAGTTAATTCAATTTATATTATATTCTTAACAATTAAGGGCATCTTTTTTTAATTTTTAAAGCTTTAGTTATAATTTTCTTTATGATAAGAGTTATTTGCAAAACAATTTGAAATGTTTAGCAACATTTTAAATTTATGCTGGCAACTTTTTAGATTTAGTTTAGCAACATCTATCTAAGATTAAAATATTTTTTCTGGTCTTAATTTTTATTTTATTTTTTTTTTTTTCAAAAATAATTATGATTTAATATATTTTGTCTAAATTAAAAAAATGTTGCTAAGCTTTTGAAAGTGTTGCTAAGGTAAATACAAGTTTTCTGGCAACATTATTACAGTTTTCTAAGTAGAAAAGATATGTTGTTATTTAAAACATGTATTTTTTTAAATGTTGCATAACGCGTTAAAATGTTGCTAAACATTTTAAGGCAATTTCGGATAGAATGTTGCTACAAAATGTTCCACTTTAGGTAAATAAAGGGTTTTGTGTAATTTTCTTTATTTTCCCGTTATTTTTGGAAATGTTGCTAAACTTTAAAAAATGTTGCTAAGGTTATAACAGGATTTCTAACACATATTTAACCATATTTCTTTTTAATAAAATAAAATGTAGCTTTTAAAACAAATTTTTCTTTAAATGTTGCGCTAGATTTTTAAATGCTGCAGAGCATTTTAAGGCTATTCTTTTGCAAAATATTTTTAAAGAAATGTCAATCTGAGTTAAATATAAAAGTTTATTTTCTGTTATTATAATTTTTAAAAATTTTGCTAAGATTAGCAAAATGTTGCTAAGGTAATTACTGGATTTCTAAAAAAGATTTTACAATTTTTTAAATAAAAATTAAAAGTTTTTATCATAACCAATTTTTATTGAAATGTTGGGCTAAATTTTAAAATGTTGCTAAGCTGTTTAAGGCCATTTTAGTGAAAATTTGTCAGTTTTAGTTAAATATTAAAGACTGTTTTCTGTTCTTTGGTTTGCAGAAATTTTTGCAAATGTTGCTAAGATTTTCAAAATGCTGCTTAGGTAAATACAAGTTTTATAAAAAAGATTTTGGAACTTTTTAAATAGGAATGAAATGTTGTTTTCTAAACAAATTTTTCTCCAAATGTTGCTCTAAATTTTAAAATATTGCTAAGCTGTTTAAGGTAATTTTTGGATTTTTATTTTTTTTTCTAAAAAGTTTTCGGTTTAAGTTAAATATAAAACTTGGTTTGCTGTTATTCGATTTGCAGCAATTTTCTAAAATGTTGCTATGATTTGCAAAATGTTGCTAAGGTAATTACTGGATTTCTAATAAAGATTTTTATAAATTTTCAAATAAAAATGAAATATTATTTTCAAACCATTTTTTCTTGGAATGTTGCACTAGATTTTAATATGCTGCTAAGCTGTTTAAGGTCATTAAAAAAAAAAATAAAAATTCAAAATATAAAACTTGGTTTTCTGCTATTCGATTTCAATTTTTAAAAATGTTGCTTAACTTCGAAAAATGTTGCTAAGGTAATAACGAAATTTTTAATACAGATTTTTTAATTTTTTAAATAGAAATTAAATACTGTTTTCAAAACAAATTTTTCTGGAAATGTTGCATTACATTTTAAAATGTTGCTAAGCTCTTTAGGATCATTTATAAGAAAAAATTGTCCAAAAAGTTGTTGGTTTAAGTTAAATATACAATTTTATTTTCAGTTCTTCGATTAGCAGCAATTTTTGAAAATGTTGCTAAGATTTAAAAAATGTTGCTAAGGTAATTACAGGATTTCTAATAAAGATTTTGTAGTTTTTTAAATAGAAATGAAATGTCGTTTTCAGAACCAATTTTTCTTGAAATGTTGCGCTACATTTAAAAATGTTGCTAAGCTGTTTAATTTCAGATCTTTTTATTTTCAGATCTTCGATTTGCAATAATTTTTAAAAATGTTGCTAAGATTTGTAAAATGTTGCTAAGTTAATTACAAGATTTTTTATAAATAATTGACCATTTTTTAAATAGAAATGAAATGTTGTTTTCAAAACAAATCTTTTTTGAAATGTTGCGCAACATTTTATCATGTTGCCAAGTATTTTAAAGCTATTTTAAAGCTAAATATTGAAAAAATCCAATAGTTTTTAGTCAATTATTAAACTTTGTTTTCTTGTTCTTATTTTCCTCAAATTTTTTTAAAATATTGATAAGTTTTAAAAATGTTGCTAAGATTATTTTAAGTTTTATGAGGGAAATTTTATAGTTTTTCAACTAGAAATAAAATGTTTTTTTTGAAAAATTGTTATTTTGGAAATGTTGCTTTATTTTTTAAAATGTTGCTAAGCATTTTAAGTTTATTTTTTGGAAAATGTTGCCAAAAAATGGCTAGTTTCGATAAAATTTAAAGGTTTATTTTTTTTACAATTCAGCAAAAATTTTGTTAAAATGTGAATTTTAAATACATTTTTTAAAATGTTGCTTAACTTGAAAAATTGTTGCTAAGTGGAAATGTTGTTTTTTAAGCCAAATTTATTACTTTTTCTTTATTAAATTATCATTATTATTAAATTTTGTATAATTTTTAAAATGTTGCTGATTAATTTTAAATGTTGCTATTAGCTTTTTAAACAATATTTTGCTTTAAATGAGCTAATTTGCCATTTATATAATTAAATGTCTCCCTAATCTTTTGAAATTTTCATATTTTAATATTGCTTTGGTTATTATTGTCTTGCTGATCTCATTCATTTATTCAGCTACATTTTTTTTTTTCTAAATTTTTGCATATTTCTATTTATTTTAGCTAATAATTGTTTATTTTTTGTTCTTTATACTGAAACAAAATTCAATTAGTTTTCATTAGAATTTTTTTCTTTTGTTTGCTTTAATACATAAATGTTTATTTTAAGAGTAAAAATTTACATGGCAAAAGTTTATGAGAAATAATTTCCAATGTCTGGCAATAAATAAATTTTAGAGAGATTTTTTTTTACAGAATAAATAAATATAAATGTGTGCAACATGTGTTTTTTGAAAATGTAATAAAAATTAAAATTGAATTGATATTTTAACAAAATTCTTAATGAAATAAAAATATTAAAAGTTTTCAGTAAAAAAAGTTAATAATTTTAAACATAATTTGTGGCTTTTCTTTTAACAAATTTCCTAAGTCACTGACCTTTTTTCTTTTTATTTTAGAATTTAAATATTGAAGTGTCTTTTTACTTAAATGTTTCCTTAAGTTATTTGTTCTGTTTGTTGTCACATTTCAAAAATTCTTTTCAAAAAATTCCTTTTTAATTGTGTTGAAGCCCATCTGTCAAACATGTCTATCTATGGCCACAATAACATAAAACACTTGTTGCCCTCTTTTTGTATCTCTATCAAGTAAATTAAAAATAAATATTTCTTTATTTAAACTCAAGAGAATTTTAGTTATTAATAAAGATTATGAAGTGTTTTGGAAATGAAGACAAAAATCTATGAAAAGCCAAAGGGGGAAATAAAAATGCAATCTGTCAAAAAAATAAATGGAAGGCAGATGTTGGGCAAAGGGAGCACTTTAAATAGAATTAAAATGACAAAATGAAGAAATTATAAGGAATTTGTAAACGAAATAATAATTTTGTTCACTTTACTACAATTTTCAAGTAAAAAATTAAGCAAAAAATATTATTTAAACAAAATGACCTTTGACCTGAGATAAAAAATAATGAAAAAAGTAACAAAAATTAAAGAATTTTTAGTTGCTAATGATTAAAATTATTATTTTTGTTATATTTTTTAAAATTTTAACAAAAAAATTTAACAAAAGCGGTGATATTATAATATGACCTTTGACCTTTCATTATGAAATTATAAATATTTTAAGATTTTTGTAATTTTAAATAGTATCTGTAACTTGAAAAATTGTTTAAAAGAAAAATTAAGCAAAATTAATTAATTTTATAATTTGACCTAAAAAATATTTTTCTATAGAAATTATAAATTTTTAAAAAATTTGATCTTTGGCCTTTAAAGAAAAATTTTAAGATTTTTAAGTTTTAGAAGAATTTTTAGTTTCTCATGATCAAAATTATTATATTTGCTATTTTTTGTATAATTTAACCAAAAAGAAAGTTAAAAAAGTAGTGATTTTATAATATGACCTTTGACCTTTCACTATAAAATTATAAATATTTTGAGATTATTATAAATTTAAATAATAAAATAATTATTTCTGCAATTCTAGCCAAATTTTAAAAGAAAAACTAAGTAAAAGTAGTAGATTTTATAATTTGACCTTTGACCTGTTATTATAAATTTATAAATATATTGCGTATTTTTACAAAATTTCTTATAAAACTAAAAATTAAAGACTAAGAAATATTTTTTTTATAGAAATTAATAATTTTTAAAAATTTGACCTTTGGTTTTTAAAGGAAAATTTTAAGAATTTTAAATTTTAGAAGAATTTTTAGTTTCTCATGATCAAAATTATAATTTTTGCTACTTTTGTAAATTTCAACTTTTAAAAGTTAACAAATATAGTTATTTTTATACTATGACCTTTGACCTTTCACTATAAAATTTTAAATATTTTGAGATTTTTATAAATTTATATAATAAAATAGTAATAACCGAAACTCTACAAAAATTTAAATTGAAAAAAGTAAACAAATATAGTTAAATTATAAATTGACCTTTGACCTGTCATTATAAAAAGATAAATAAATGGTGATTTTTATACATTTTCTGGTTAAATGAAAAATTAAAGACTCTAAAAAATATTTTTCTATAGAGAATTAATTGTTTTTAAAAAATTTGACCTTTGACCTTTAGAGAAAAATTAACAAGTTTTTAAAATTTAACAAAAAATTTGATTAATTGCAATATTCAAACAATTTAAATTTATATTATTTTAAAAAAATACTTAATACAAAATTTTACCTTTGACCTTTAGCGGAAAATTTTACATTTTTTTTTAAATTGATAAAATTTAATTGCATTATTAAAACAATTTTTCCTTCAAAAATCTTAAATTATTAAAAAAATACTTAACACAATTGATTCATTAAACACTTTGTCGTTTAACGCTTTTATTATATTTCTGTTCATTTAGGCCACAAAAAAAATTCTATTTAAAGTCACCATAAAGAAATAATTTATGTGTCTCGTTCATAAATATTTTGTAACTTATTTAGAAAAATATTTTGTAATAGAATTTCTTCAATTTAAAACAAACACATTTTTATTTATTTGCTTCACAATAAAATGTTGCTTAAAGTGTTGTCATTGCTTTAGAATACAAAATGTCTTTTGTATTTTTGTCTTTTTTGTTGTTTTTGGCACTGTTAGTTCATTGGCCATTTTTAGGCCAAAATGTAAAGAATTTTGTTAAAAAAAAAGAACACAACAATTGTAGATTTATTTTTAAATTTAAAGACAAGTAGTTTATATGCAGACAATGTGCAAATTGTTATGGTGAGAAAAAAAGAAAAATAAACCCAGCAACATTTTTAAAAGAAATTAAAAGAAAAATAAAATAAAATATTTTTATAAAAAAAATAATTGTCTAGAAAAGTAAATTTTTATGTTTAGAATTTTGTGAAATTTTATTAAAAAAAATTAAACTGGCCTGGAAAGTTTAATTTTAGTTTTTCTATTTTAAATACCGATAAACTAATCTCGTATTTAATATTAAATGAAAATTATTTAAATTTCAAACCAACCTTGTATTCAATTTAAGTCACATATACATATACATATTTAAAATTTAATACTTAATTATTTTTTAAATATTTTATTTAATTTTCAACCTACCTATTGTTTTAAATTTTTTTAAAAAATTTGAGCAACTTATATTTTAAAAAATTTTTAAAATATTTTGCTACATTCTTCACAATTTTTTTTTTAATTCAATTTAATTTTGTTATTCAAATTAATTTTTAATCTGCCTTCGTAGTTAAAATTCTTTCTAAAGTGTTAAAAATTTAATAATTGTTTCAAAAATAAAGATTTTTCTTAAAAAAAAAAATTAAATATAATTTTCAAACTACCCTCTTATTTAGAATTGCAACAATAGTGTTTAAAATTAAATAGTTCATGGAAAAAATATGAATTTTTCAGAAAAAAAAAATAAATTTTTTGATAAATTTTTAAACCATTCCTCGTATATAAAATTAAGTAAAAAGCATCAAATTTGCTATTTTAGAAATTTTAAAATATTTTCAATTATTTTTGTTAAACAATTTTTTTTAACAATTTTTTTTTTATGATTTAAATTAATTTTCAAACTAACCTCGTATATCAAATTTATTGAAAAGTAATAAATATTTAACTATCGTTAAAAAAATTTACTTAGTTTTGATAATTTTAATAAATTACATTAATTTAAGTTAACTTTGAATCCACCCTCGTATCAAAATTGGGTAATAATTATTAAATCTACTATATAAAAATTATAAATAATAATTTTCAATAATAATTATTAAAAAAAAGTACTTAATTTTGAACATTTTAATAAATTACATTAATTTAATTCAACTTTGAATCTACCCACGTTTCAAAATTGGGTTATAATTATTAAATCTACTGTTTAAACAATTTAAAAATTTTGGTTTTGCTAATTTTTGCTCAAAAACTATTCTAATCTTAACTTTGTGTGATTTAAGTTAATTTTCAAACTGCCCTCGTATATAAAATTTATAAAAAAGTTTTTAATAATTAATAGTTATTAACAAAATTTAACTATTTTTGAAAATTTTAATGAAATAAATTTATTTAACTTAATTTTCAATGCAGCCTCGTATCAAAATGTAATAAAAACTATTAAATTCTGTTAAAAAAAATAAATAATATTTGTTGTTCTTTCTTCACAATTTTTTTAATTTTTTTTTTTTTTTTTTTTTTTAATTAAAAGTTTTTATATTATTCAAGTTACTTTTCATACTACCTCGTATATGAAATTCAAACAAATTTGCTTGAATTTCAATAATTCTTATAAAATTATGCATACATTTGACAATTTTTATGAACAATTTTTTTTAGTTAATTTTCAATTCACCCTCGTCGCAAAATTTGTTGGAAACTATTAAATTTACTGTTCAAAATATCTTAAAATATCTGCTGATATTATTTTATTTTTTAATAATTTTTAAGTTAATTTAGTATTCTTTGTTAATTTTAAAATTACCCTCGTATATTCTGGTTTTAATTTCATTAATTTTTAAAAATTATTATTATAATTTCCTTTTTTTTTTTTCTTAAAATTGTTGCTCCTGCCCTCGTTTATTGATGCAATTGTATGAAATTATAACATTTTTTATTGAAATGCCACGTTTATTATAAAAGAATTAAGGAAATTTATTAAAATTAAATGTTTCTGTTAATTTTTATTACTTAAAACTTATTTTACCACCCACGTAATTAAATTTTATAATAAATTTGGAAAAAATTGTAAAAAATTAACAATATTCTTAGTAAATATAACAAATAAAATATCAAGTTAGAATAAAAAAAATTTAAAAAAGTTAAAAAAATGTCACTTTTCAAACCTTCCTCGTAAATATTTTTTTATTTAAAATATTTGGTTTTAATTTTTCTATTTTTAAAAATTATTATGTATATATAATTTTTAAAACATTTTTCTTTTTATTTCTTTAAACTTTTCCATCTACCCTCGTTTATTTTTGTATCCAATTCATTTTACAAAATTCCTCGAAAATGTTTTTTTGGTCTTATGTTTGTTTCTAGTGTTGTTTTTTTGCTCATTCATGCTTTTGCATGCTAAATTTAATTCTGTTTTAGTTTTTTGTTGTTTTTGAGGCCGTTTAGTTTTCATTTTTGTTGTAATGCCCCATGTAAATAAGTTTTGTTTTGTTGCTTTTTTTCTTCTTCGTTTTACTATTTCGCCACCCATTTGCCAACCAGCAAAAATAAACAAATCATACCAAAAACAAAAAAAGAAACTACTGCAACAACAATAACAACAACCATGCCACCCAAAAATACTAAGGAAAAACACAAAAAATATACACAAATTTTAAAATGTTTAAATAATTTCGGTTGTTTAATTTAGTTGTGGCCCGCGTTCAACGACGAGTTGATGACGTTCGCGTTTATTCTTTATTCCATTTAAATTTTCTTTTTTCTTCTTTTTAATTCGTTAAATTGTCATCAATATTAATTGACTGAATTTAGTTTAAAATAAAAAAAAGAGTCTTCTTCTTGATTTTGTTTTTTAATGCAAATACAATTAGACGCCATTTCAGTTTTTATATATGTTTGTTATTGTCATTCATAATTTTAACGTGTTTGTAAATGTGTTTATTGTTTTTTTTTATTTTTATTATCGTTTAAGTTCGGTTTAAAGGCAACGAGTGCAGAAAAACAAACAAACCACAAAACGTGTTATTGTTGTTATTAAAGAAATTTGTTTTTATTTTTGATTTCTTTTGATGGTGGGAATATTTTTTTTTAATTTCCACCTCTTAGCTAGCCTCCCTCTCTTACTCTCTTAAACTGGCTTATTCTTTTTCAAAGAAAACTGTTATTTTTTGTGTTGTTGCTGTTATTTTGTGCTGCACTTAAAAGTCATTAACTTTTTGAAGACTTTTAAGGGTAAATAACAAACAAAAAACCATAAAATTTTTTAAAAACAAAACATTTGATCACGTTTTATTTAATTGTGGTAAAACAACAAACTAAGTTTTAATAAAGTAATTAATTACAATTAATAGGAAAAATATGTATTTAAACATAATAATAACATAATAAAGAAAAAATTTTGTCACAAGACACCCAGACCAAATAAATGCAACAAAACCAAAAGAAACGTAAAACTAAAAAAAAAAAAAAAATGAACAATGAACAAGTTAATGAACTTTTTACTTAAAAAGTAATTGTTTAAATTAATAAACAATATAATTAAAAAAAAAAAAATAATTAAAATCATGGGAAATATGTAAAAGAAGAAACAGGAAATAAAATGAACAAAAAGTAAAAATAAACAAAAAAAAAAAAAAAATAATAATGTTTACATAAAATATTAAAAAATTAATATTTTTAAAAATTTTAGTCAAAACTATTTTTTATAAAATGTTAGTAAAACCCCTCCAATAAATAAATAAAAATATAATTTAAAAAAAAATCTAAAAGTAACTTTAAAAAGTTCTTAAAATTACTTTTTTCAAAAAATCTTAAATTAAAATAAAAAAAAAAAAAAAAAATTACAGAAAACCTATTAAATCTTCAAGTCAATTCCCTCAACACTTTAATAAAGAGTTTTACGTTCTCTTTAGCAGCAAAACCCCAGAGATTTCTTTCCATTTCTTAAATACTGCTCTCCCTTTTTCATATCTAAAAAAATAACTATTTCCATTATCTTCTACCCTATTAGTCTCCCCTTCACTTCCTTTTGTTGTTGTTATCATTTGTTTATTTATTATAATTCTTTTTTTTTTTTTTTTTTCATATAACATTTATTTATTATTTTTAAAAATTTTATATCTTTGTTTTATTTAAAATTTTTACACATTTTCTATATTTTATTTTCCAAAAACATTGTGTTCTTTATAGCTGCCTTTTGTCATTAAAAAATTGCTTCTTTTTTAGTTGCCCGGAGTGCATTTAGTCACATTTTTTATTTCATTTGTTTATATACCCGCCAGTCTTATCAAAATAATATGTATATTGAATACACTGTGTTCTCTAACCAACCCACACATTTCTCTAGAAGCGGCGGGCGTTATTTGTTAATGATTTAATATTGAAAAATAAATAATAATAAAATTATATTTATTTAAGAGGCAGTTATAGTCGGTATTTTAAAATGATTGAATAAAATACAGGGTGTTGAAATTGCGAAAATTTTGAAAAATTAAAATAATTTTTCAACAATTTAATAGAACTTTTATAAAAAATAAAAAAATAAGAAGCAAATAATTCCGTAAAGCATTTCTACAGTTAAAAAATGAGAATTTCTATAAATTGGCTCCACATTTCAATTTTAAAAAATATATGTTTTTGAGCTTATATAAAAAAGCTTCCATTTTTTATTTACTTTTACAAAATATTCATAAGATCATTTATAAAAAATATATTTTGAGCATTTTAAAGAAAACATTTATTTATCTTTTAAAACACATTGTTGTGGTTTTTCATAAAGCTTTGTTAAGCTTTTCAGTTAAGTTATTGTTAGACTTTAAACTTTTGCTCAATATTTTGAGAAATATATACTTTAAAAGAATTTATAAATTCATGGGTTTAACACAGAATTTCTTAGGAAAAAGTTTTGCTAAACTTCTATAAAAATACTACTTTTAAATGTTCTGCTAAAAGTTCCTTCTTTTGCAAAAAGCTGTTTTAAAACATTAATAAAAAGCCATTTTAAAGAAAGGCTTTTTGGAGTCTACAACATATTTTTTAATTAAAGCTTTTCTCAAAATATATTTCTTATTTTTGTTAAGAAGTTATTTTTAAAGTTATTCTCAAAAAGAAAAATTCAAAATTTTCTTAAAACTTTTATTCAAATCTGTTATAATAAAAAAGCTTTTTAGAGTTTTAAAAATATGTTTAAGATTTTAAAAAAACAGCTATTTTTACAACTTTTCTCAAAATTTATTTTTACCAAAAAGCTTTAAAAAATATTTATTAAAAACTATTTTAATAAAAAAGACTTTCACAGTTTTGTTCAGATTTTTTGTTTTATTTTACAAAAAGCTTAATTAAAAGGCTTTTCTATAAAAGCTCTTTTTTAAACTTCTGAAAATATCTCTTATTTTATAATTATTATTATTTTTTTTTTTTAATCAAAAAGTAAATTTTAGAGTTTAAACAAAAACCATTTTAAAAGCTTAAAAAAAAAGAGTTTTAACAAAAATCTTTTTTGAATTTAGTTTTATCGCTTCTCGGCCTTATGGCTACAATCAAAGAGTAGTATATGTTATAATAGATCCTTCATTGGAGACAACAAATGTTAAACTGATTTTTGTAATCAGACGGATTGTTTAGGAGCTTACTCCACTTTTTAAATAAATTTAAAACAACAGATCTTTTCTCTCTTTCAACAGAAAGCTCTTTCGAAAGCTATTAACAAAAAGCTCTTTCGAAAGCATTTTAAAAAAAGCTCTTTTGAAAGCTTTTAACAAAAAGTTCTTTTGAAAACTTTTAATAAAAAGCTCTCTTTAAGCAATTTTTAAACCTTTTAGCAAAAAGCTCTTTCGAAAGCTTTTAACAAAAAGCTCTTTCGAAAGCTTTTAACGAAAAGCTCTTTCGAAACCTTTTAACAAAAATCTCTTTCATAATATTTTACAAAAAGGTTTTTCAAAAGCTTTTAACAAAAACCTCTTTCGAAAGCTATTAACAAGAAGCTCTTTCGAAAGCTATTAACAAAAAGCTTTTTCGAAAGCTTTAAACAAATCTTTTCCTTTTTTTTAAATCAAAAAGTAATTATGTTTTAGATTTTTAACAAAAAGCTCTTTTTAAAGCTTTCAACAAAAATCTTCTTTTAAGGCTTTTAACAAAAAGCTCTTTATAAAGCTTTAACAAAAATTGATATTAAAGCTTTTAACATAAAGCTCGTTTTAAGGCTTTAAACTAAAAGCTCCCTTAATAAAATCTCTTTTTAAATCTTAACAAAAAGCCCTTTTTAAAGTTTTAACAAACTTTTATATTAAAGCTTTGAACAAAAAGCTCGTTTTAAAACTTTTAAGAAAAAGCTCTTTTTAAAGCTTTTAATAAAAACCTCTTTTTAAAGCCTTTAACAAAAAGTTTTTTCAGAACTTTTCTAAGAATGTAATTTCTTTTTGTCTAAAATTAGTTGTTAGATTTAAGCAAAAGCTATTTTTAAAGCTTTTATAAAAAAAAGACTAAAAGCTATCAGAAAAGACCGTAGAGTTATGTAAAAACAAACGTACTTTTAGAGATTTTAGAAATTTTTTTGTTTAAATTTCTTTTGTTTTCATAAGCTTTTCTTAAATATAATACCAAAAAAGCTTAATTTTATTGTTAAAGCTGTTTTTAAAAAGCTACTTGTAGAACTTTTACAAAAAAATTAATAAATTTCTTTTGTTTTTAAATTTCCATGTAAATCCTTTACCAAAAAAGCCTCACTTTATTTTTAAAGCTTTTTGTAAAAGCTATTTTTAAAGCTTTTTATAAAAGCTATTTTTAAAGCTTTTTGTAAAAAAAACTGTTCAACAAAAGTTTTTTTTTAGTTTATGGTATTTCACAGAAAGCTTTTTTTAATGTTTTTTTATATTTGTTTTTAAAAGTTCCTTTATATTAATTTTATAAAATATCTTCCTAAAGCTTATCTAGCAATGGTTTTAAATTAAAAAAAAAAAAGAAAAACGAAAAAATTTTTTATTTACAAAAACGAATTGAATCAAAGCTTTAATGAAACATATTTCTTTTTAAAACAATTCAAAATGAAATTAAGTTAAAATTAATGATTTTTAAAAGCTTTTTTATAATAAAAATAAATTTGAAGTGTTTACAAAATGTTTTTCCTTTAAGGTCGTTTGAAAGGTTTTATAAGAAACTATTTTAAAAGCAACTGTTTTTAAAGCTTTTCCAAGAGTTTTTTTTTACCTTTAAATGAAATTTCCAAAATTCCATTTTTTTTTAGAATATTATCAAGTTAAGGTTTTTGTCTAAATCATTTTTTTTTTTAATTGTAATATTCTGTGGACAATTTAAGATTCTCTTTAATATTAAAATTTTTTTCAAAATCTTTGAGTTTTTTTGTTTTGCACTTTAAAAGCTTTATTCTCTTAGCTTTATTACAAAAGAATTGACAACATTTTTCCAGAGGAATTTTACATTTTTGAAAGCTTTTTAAACTAAGAAATATTTTTCTCTCCCTGATATCCATCACAATATAAGAGTTTTTAAAAGCTTTTCATAAGACTTATTGAATCATTATCAAACATTTTTTAAAGCTTTTCTTTAGAATATTGATATGTAAAATTTTATAAATTTTAATTTTTTGCTAAATTTGAAATCTTTTTTAATGAAAATATGTGTTGTGTTTCTCAAGACCCTGTTTATAATTTAACTTTCTTATCTTTGACGAATGCAGTAAATGCACTTGTCTACTGAAACGAAGAGAGTCAGCAAGAGAGGAAGAGACTTGATATTAATATTTTGTTTCACTTTAAGTATTAAAATACAGTCGCTTTTTAATGATTAATTAAATTTATGAAGCAAAAATAAAACAATTTGTTGTTTTATTTTTTAAGACAAAAAACATTTTTAATGCATTTTTAAATATCTTTTTTATAAAGAAAAAAAAAAAAAAAAAAAAAACAATAAACACCAACATGAAGAAGACTTAAAATATTTATTAAAATTGTAGGAAGAGATGCAAAATAATTAACGCCTTCGTTTGAATATTATTTTTGCTAAAGTTTCTACTTTTCTTTCTACTTTACTTAGTGCAACGAAAATGAGTTGAACGCGATGAACGCGTGGATAATTTGATGAATATTGGAATAAAATGTGCAACGATCATTGTTGTTGTTTGTTAACGATCAAGTGCTAAAGTGTAGTGATTATGCTAATTGAGTTAAACATTTTTTGAACATTTTTGTTTCAAGTAAAACAGTCAGTTTGAGTTTAAAATTGTAAAGAGATTTGGTTAAAGCTAAAACGAGTTTAAGAAAAAAAAAAAAGAAAAACCAGAACAAATGTTTGTAAAAAGCTCCATGGCTGATGACAGTATAGTCGAGGAGGTTTTAAAAGATATATTAAGTTTGAAAAATAATTGTGTTAGTATTTGGATTCCCCTCATAATTATTTTAAATTTTTATAATTTTATTTTCTTTTTATTAAAATTAATTATTATTTTTATTAATTTTATTTTCATTTTTTTTATTCATTTTCCAGCTGGAATTACTTCAACGCCAGGTCACAGACTTAACGGATACAAAAACCACCGTGGAGGATCTGACTTCACGCACAAAAACTGAATATGCGGTCTTACAAGCCCGCTATCATATGCTGGAAGAACAATTTCGGGATGTACGTTTCTTGTTTTCTAAAATTTTCTTTAAACAAATTTTTATTTTTGTTTCTCTCTCTTTCCCTCCCTCAGGCTGAATTCCGTGCCGAGGATCGTTTAGCCGAAGAACAAAAACGTCATCGTGAGCTATTGGCTCGTGTTGAACGTGAGGCTGCTTTACAAAATGAAAATTGTCAAATTAAAATCAAAACTATAGAAATTGAAGCCAATGCTTTGCGTGAAGAAAATCAACGTTTAAGAGTCCTATGTGACAAACAAGCCAATGATTTACATCGTACTGAAGAAAAACTTGAATTGGCCAAAGATCAAATAGCAGGACTCCAACAAGATCTAGATGAAGCCTTGCAAAGAGAACGTAAATATGAAAAAGAAAAGAAAACAGCGGAAGAATTAATGCTAGAGTTGAGTAAAGAATTGGAACGTTTAAGGGCAGAAACAGGACCGGCTATGCCTACCACTTCGCCTGAGACCATAAGACTGGAAGAATTGCATCAGGAATTGGAGGAAATGCGACAAAAGAATAGAGGTTTGTTATAAAAAATTCTTATATTTATTTATATTTTTATAAACTTTTTGTTTTACAGCTTTAGAAGAACAAAATGAAGAATTACAGGCGGCTGTTTTAACTCGCGGCGTAGAAGAGGGCCGTCATTTATTAAATGGCACTTTGAATAGTTTGGCTCAAGAATTGGAAGAAATGTCACAAGCTCAGGTAAGTTTGATTACTTTACTATTATTTTCTTTATTTAAAATTAAGCTCTTTCTTAAAAGCACTTTGTATTTTTATTAATTTTTATCATATCAAAAAGCTTTTATTTAATGTTTTTAATAATTATTAAAAGCTTTTTACAAATTCTTGGCTTTAAACAGACCACACTTGGTCTTTAAACAAGCTTGGCATGTTTTTTATTTGAACACCCAAAATTTTTTAAAGGCTTTTATAATAAAAGCTTGGCATGCTTTTTTTTTTTTTATTTGAACACTTCTAAAGCTTTAAAAGCTATTTATATTTGAAAAATATTTGCTTTACTAAATTTGTTTAATATTCTTGTCTGAGAGAATAAATTTATTAAGCTTTTTATTTTTTTCTTGGCTTTAAACACAACACACTTTTATTAAAAGCTTGGCATGATTATATGTTTAACACTGGTAAAGCTTTAGGTGTAGCTTTTCACAGAAAAACGTTTTATTTAATATATTTATTTTGTTACTAGTTTAAGCTTTTAGTTCTTAATACAAACAAAAGCTTTTTATAATTTACTAGCTTACATCAAACATTTTCATTAAAAGCTTTGCATGATTACGCATTTATCATGTAGGATACTTAAATACACATTTTAATATACAAAATTTTAAAAAGGAAAAAGCTATTATTTATTATTTTTTTATAAATAAATAATAGCTTAATATAAAAAGCTTGGAATTCTTTAATTTTTAAATTAAATTAAAAGCTTTCATAGCAGAAAACTTTAAAATTTTCACTCTTTCAAAATTATTTAGAAAAGCTTAAAAGTTTGGTTCCACGATTCCAACAAAAAGTTACTTTTAAAACACTTTGCCCCAAAAAGCTTTAAAAAACTATTTAAAAGTTATGTTAAATTGTAAGCAGAAAATAAAAAGCTTGAATTCTTTAATTTTTAAATTAAATTAAAAGCTTTCGTAGCAGGAAAACTTTAAAATTTTCACTTTTTCAAAATTATTTAGAAAAAACTTTCTGTATCTTTGTTTAGAATCTAAAAGACTTCACATTTAATTCAATTAAAAATTTGCATTTCAAACAATAGAAGATAAACAACTTGGCTTAAATTTGAAAAAAAAAAAAAAAAAATAAAAAATTTTAAAACTTCAAAATTATTTTCTTAGAAAAAGTTTTTATTAACCTAAACGTCTTTACAATTAATTTCATTTAAACTAATGTCCATTTTAAAACAATAAAAAATATGAAAGCTTCAGATTAAAATTAAATTAATAGCTTTCATGCCAGAAAACTTCATAAATTAAATTAATTTTTAAAAACTTCATATTGTTTTTAAGGCTTTTATGCTGATTTTTTACCACCTAGAAGACTTTACAAGTAATTTTATCTCAAAGAAAAATTAAAAATTAATTAACAAAATAAAATTTTTGTTATTAGTTGCAAGTTTCTTCACATTAACTTATTTTTATAAAATTTAAAATCAGTTTCGATTATAGAACTTTTAAGACCTAAAATATCTTTTATCGGGGTATACAAGTTCATATTTAGATTTAATAGTAGCCTTTGCTTAGCTTCAATTTTCATTAGCAAACAAACAGAAAGAAATTTCTGTGTATAAAAAATACTTAATTTTCAGTTATCATCGATCGCTTTTGAAAACCATAAATTCAGCTTTTCATCGTCATACATTATTATTTCCATATAGTTTAAACTCATATCTCATCCTTCCATTATAAGCTTTTTTTAAATACGCCTATTATGCTTACATTTTATATCATATATGCAACTAATTAACTGCTTATTATTTCTCAAGTTTTATCTGTGCTTTAACCTCAAAGCTTTAATTATCTAAAAGCAATTTTAAATTTTATTTATTTGCATTATAATGAGTTTGTTTTTTTGCTCTTGGCCTGGTTTTGTAGTCAATGTTTTTAAATGTAAGATTTATTTTAAAAAAAATTTACACAAAAGCTGCTGAAAGTCTTGAAGTTTTAAAGAACTAGAAATTTTTGTGTTACAGGTTTTAAGGAAATGTAGTAGCGTTTAAGAAAATTGTTAAGACTCTTTAGAAACATTAAAAAATTTGTTTATAAAAGGTTTTTGTTTTTGAAAAGTTTAGAGAAAGCATTTAAAAAGTGTTTTAAGAATAGCATTTTAGAAATGTTTTAAGGAGAACTTTTTAAAAAATATGTTTGTGAAGGTTTTAGGACTACATTAACATTATAAAAATAATTTTAGAAATGCTTTAATAAAGTAATAATAAAAAAAATATTTTTGGAAAATTTTTAAGCATAAATATTAAAATTTTTAGTTACAAGCTAAAGTTTTAACAAAAGCCGAAAAGTCGAAGGAAAAGTATTTTACAATTTATGAAAATTATTTTACAATCGTTTTATGAAAAGCTTTCCAAAGTTGTGAAAATTTTTCAAAAAGTTTTAGAAAAGCTTTTTAAAGTTTTGTGGAGCTTTTTAGAAGTTTTAAAAAAGATTTTTAAAAAAGTTGAAGGAAAACTTTTTATGAAAGTTCTTTGAAAAAGCTTTTAACAAAAGTTTTGTGAATAGCTTTTAACAAAAGTTTTATGAAAAAGTTTTTTAGTAAATTGTTAGGAAAAGTTTTTTGTAGTTTTAGAAACGTTTTATCTTTTAATTTTTATGAAAAACTTTAAAAAATGTTTAGAAAATATTTTAAGAAAAGGCTTAAAAATAAATTTACAAAGGAAAAGTTTTAGGAAAATTTTTCAGAGTTCGTGGAAATGTTTATAAAAGTTTTTATAAGTTTTATGAAAAGTTTTTTTTTTCGTGGAAATGTTTATAAAAGTTTTTATAAGTTTTATGAAAAGTTTTTTTTTTTTAATTTTTTGCGTTTTTTTTTTTTTTAGAAAAGTTTTAGGTAAAGCTTTTTAGAGGTTTTAAACAATTTATTACATTTTTTTATTTTAGAAAATTATTTTAATTTTTTTTTAATTTTTTTTTTTTTTTTTAAGTTATTTAAAAAATATTTACAGAGAAATGAGAATTACTAGAAAGTTTTTATTGCATGTTTTAATAAAACTTTAAAAATAGCTTTCTAATGAAAGTCTGGAAAAGTTTTTGATGGAGATATAAAATAAAAAAATGTAATAAAAAGCTTTTTAAGTTGTTTTCAGGCTTCAAAAAAGAAGTTTTCATAAACCTTAAAAAAAAATGCTTTTGAAAGCGTCTAATAAGCTAATAATAGGAAGTTTCTAATAAAACTTTATAGGTTAGCAAACTTTTTGATATAATTTAGAAAACTTTATAAATTCTTCTTAGAAAAGCTTTTTTTATGGAAAACTTTTACTAAAGCTTTTAAGGAAAACCTATGATAAAGCTTTCAATAAACATTATAATAAACATTTTTGGGAAAGCTAATAAAAAGCTTTTTACAAAAGCTTTTAATAATGATTGTTCTTTTTAATAAAGTTGTTGATAAAATTTAGGAAAACTTTCAATGATGGTTCTAAGGAAAGCTTTTAATTCAGCTTTTTAGTTAAGCTTTTAGTAAAGCTTTAAGGGAGAACATGATAAAGGTTTTAATAAACGTTATTATAAATCTTTTTAGGAAGCGATATAACAAAGTTTTTTACGAAAGCTTATCATAAAGCTTTTTAGAAAAGCTTATCATAAAGCTTTTTAGAAAAGCTTATCATAAAGTTTTTAGAAAAGCTTTAAAGGAACTTTTTAGAAAAGATTTTAAAAGAGCTTTTTAGAAAAAAGCTTTTAGAAGAGCTTTTTTTTTAGAAAAAAAGCTTTTAAAAGAGCTTTTTTTAGAAAAAAGTTTTTAAGAGATTTTTAGAAAAAAAGCTTTTAAAAGAGTTTTTTTAGACAAGTTTATAAAAGAGCTTTTAAGAAAATTTTTAAAAAAGCTTTTTACAAAAAGCTTTTAAAATAGCTTTTTACGAAAGCTTTTAATAAAGTTTTTTTTTATGAAAAAAGCTTTTTTTTAATTACGAATTATCAGATTTGTACAAAAACTTTTATGGATATTATGATGTTTAATTTTTTATTAAAAAAGTGAGAAAAGCTTATTATAGCTTATTGTAGCTTTTGTGTAAAAATCTTTGAGGATTTTTTTTTTGTTGTGTAATCCATTGAATGCTGTGTGTTGTTTTTGTATTTTTTTTTTTCTTAATTTTTATTATTCTGTGTTTTTCATTCAAAAAAATCTCATTAAATGTGTATTATTTTTTTCTTTCTATGCAAAACAAAATTTTTATTACAGGATTCTGTGGATTCAACCACATTAGCATCCTTAAGTCAGGTAATGAAACAAATTTCAAATAAATGGTTTTATGGGTTTAATATTTTGTTTAAAATAAAAAATCATATTCATTATAACAAAAAACAGCAAACATTACATTAAAAAAAAAATAAAAATCATAACAAACACATACCAAAATCAAAAAACACTAATATTTTTTAGGGGAAGGGTTAAATGTTAAAAAAAAGGTGAACGGATATTTTTTTTTCATTTATGTCATTAAACATTAAACATTTTTTAAAATTTTTTTTTTAGATTTTTTTAATTGATTAATTTGTTTTATTTTTTAATTTTAGTTACAACAAGCCTTCCAGGAAAAAGAGGAAGAAAACACCCGCCTTAAACATTATATCGATACAATATTATTAAATATTGTGGAAAAATGTCCTCAACTATTGGAAGTTAAAGCCATAAATAATAAATAATAATAATAATAATTACAATTAATTTACTATATTTAACAAAAGAAAAAAATTTATTTAAAGGCCAATTAATTATGGAGAAAAAAATCAAACACAATTGTTAATATATTTTTTTTAATTTAAGCAATATTAACAAATTAACTAAAAAACACAACTTAATTTAAAAAGCAATTTAATTAATCTGAAGTTAAACTTAAGTTTAAATAAAAAAATTGTAAAATCATTGAAGAGAAAAGAGATTTTTGTAAGTTTCTTTTTTAAAATAATAAATAAATGTTGGTTTAATGTAAGATTAATTAAACGCTCTTTATTACAATTAACTATTAAACAATTATTTTAATTTAATTTTTAGTTTATTTAAAATTGATTTTTTTTTTAATTTTTTCCTTTTGTAAAGAATTTATTTAAATTTAATTTGAAAAACTTTAGACTAAATTTAATTTATTTATAAAACAAACACACACAAAAAACACAATTGTTAAACAAAACAGAAGAGTTTTCTAAGAGAAAAATCTCTCTCTATTACACACTCCCTTATTAAGTTTCTATTTTGCAAAAAACAAAAACCCAAGTGTTAAAAATACAAAAATTGTCTCTTTAATTCTAATTTTTCCAAAATGACTTTAGGTTTTTATTATTAAAAAAGAAATTAATTAAAAAACATTATTATATATTTTAAACAAAATTAGTTTTATAAAAAATAATAGATTTTTAACAAAATTATTTAAAGAAATTATTACAAATAAAACACTTAATTGTTGTTATTATATATTTTTTAAAAAACTTAGCATAAATTATTATAATTATATTAAATTTAGATAAACTCTAAGTTTTATTTAAATTTTTTTTGTCTATATATTTTTTTCTTATTTCTATTTTTTTTTTATTTAGACTTTATTTATTAATTTTTAAGTTTATTTTCATTTACTTTATAATTTGTCTCATATTATTTTTTGTTTTAAATCAAAACTCCTGTTGTAATATATTAAATATAAAACATTTTAAACTAATATTTAGTCATAAACATAATTATTAATTATATATATTAAAAGAAAACTATAAAAAATATTATTAATAAATAAAATATGTATAATTTTTTAATAAAAATATAAAACAAATTTATGATTTTTTTTTTCTTTTTTATAGAATTATTTTTTAATTTATTTAAATAATAACTATTTAAAAAATTTCTTTAATTATTTAAAAGTTATGATTGTATCCAATTTTTTTTATATTCTTTATTAATTTTTAATGTCCCAGAAAAAATTGTATTAGTTCTACAACTAGTTCCAGAATACATGAAAATAGCCTGTACTTGTTCTACTTTGGCGTTATGACCAATGATGTTTGTTTGAAATTGTTACCTTAAGAACTAGTTATGTGGAAGTGTAAGCTATCCAGTAGCCATTCTATGGAATCGTTCTAGAACTAGTGCTTTAGTCAGTGATTTTTGTTCGAAATTGTCACATTCGGAACTAGTTCCATAGAAGTGATAGGGAACGATTTCAGATTCTGTTTTTTTTTTTTATTCTAATGGGCTATTTTCTAAAGGCCACGTTTGAAATCAATTTAATTTTGTAAATACCTACTCCTTTTTTAAATGTTGAAATTTTTTATACAATTATTTTAAACAGTTCAAGGAAGTCATTCGAGAGCCAGTGATTTGTTCCAAAAAGTGATGTAGTAGTCACACAGAATTAGTTCTTAAGCACTAGTTCCCTAAAACATTCCTTAAAACTGATTTAGAATCAGAATAAAGTTTTACTCCATTAGTGTGAGAACTGGTTGTGGTACAACTAGTTCTGAGGATGTTATTAAATAATCTAATGTGTTTCTGATTACACCAGTTTTATAACTAATGATTTTAGAACATGTTCTAAAATTTTTCTGGGGTCTTTACAAAAACTCATTAAAAAATTATTTTTAAAACTTGTTTTTTTTTTTTTTTTTTTTTTTATTAATGAACAAAATATTCTAGTTTATTCGAGGCTTTTTAAATAAATTATAAAAAGTTTTACAATATTCAGCTTTATTTTTTGGATTTTGAATTTTACTTTATATTAAATTTAGTTCTAAAACTAAATTTAAATATCAAAATTTCATTTAATGTTTTTAAACCTTAACAAAATCTTATTAAAGTTACCTAGAACATTTTTAAAAATATTTTAAAATTTATGGAACAATTTCAAAACATTCTTTAGAAAATTGTTTCAAAAAAGGTTTTAGAAAAAAGATATTTCACAGCAAAGTTTTTATTACAAATGTTTGTTTGAAACAATATTGAACATATCTTTTAAAATAATGTAATAAATTTGGTAAAAGCCTTCTATTAGAAGAGTTTTGTTAAATGCTCCAGAAAAAGCTTTTCTAAATAAATCATTTTCAAAAGATCGTCAGAAGCTCTTCCTTTAAAAGCTTTAGAAAAACTTTTGCAAAGTAATTTTATAGCTTCTTATAATGATGAAAATATTTTAAACCTTAAAAAGCTTAAAGCCTAAAAACTTAGAAAAGCTTTTACAAAAAAGGTTTAAATGAGTTTTTATAAGCAAATAAAACAAAAAATATTATCAATATTTACCAAAAGGCTTCGTGCTCCCATTTGTATGGGGTTTTGTACAAAACTTTTAAGTAACAATTTTAATTAACAAAATGTGCCACTTCAAAAAGATATTTTGACCTGAAATTTATTCTCAGGTTTAATATTGATATTTTGGTATAGTCCGCACTATACCAGTGTGAGTTCTTTTAATAAAAACCTGAAACAATGTCAACGATGTGCCAACATTTATTTTTGTATAAACTAATGGCATTTTCTTTTCTAGCTAAAATATTGCTTTTATTCTGCCCTATGCCCTCTTTTGTGTTCTATTCTGAAAAAGTGTAATACTTTAAATTGGTCATATGTTCTTTTTTAATAGTGCACAGTGGGGCAGAATCGAAATTTTTTGGAAATAAATCTGTAACTTTTGATCGGCTGCTTGGATTTGCATGAAATTTGGTATAAGGGTAGCAGAGGAGTGTACAATGTTAAGTTTGGAAGGGGGATCGAGAAAACCTCTCGTGGGCGGAGCTAAAGGGGCTAAAAGTTGGGTATCTCTGACATACAAATTTTTTAATCGCTTGCAAAATTTTTGTTTCTCTTTCAATTTCAAATATTTTTATACATTATTATAGACACTGATAAGATTTACAAAAAATATGCTGGCACATCCTATTTATTTCTTAAAGTTTTTGAGTTATTTGCATTTGAATTTTTAAGTACCTCAATTTTGCATGTTCTTGGTTCAGTTTTCTTCATATATATCCTAATGTTTCCAAGCAATTTAATTTGTTTTTTCTTTAGGTTATTAAAGAATCTATTGAATAAAAAAAATTTGAAGTCGATATCTTTATCGAGTCCAAAAATAAACGATTTTGAATTTGGAAATTGCAAAAATTACGACTTTTTGTGTTTTTTTTTTTTTACCGAAAAAGTATCTTCACTCTTTTTTCTCTAAAATAAAATTTTCTTTAACTTTATATAATAAAATTATACTTTTCGAAAAGGTATCTTCACAGAGAAGACTTTAAAATAAAAAGTAAGTCCAATAACTCAAATGGTCAAGGTACACACCCAACCGAATTCGACCCATTTTATATGAAAATTTTGATTTTAGTCTATATTTTCTAAAATCACAAAGCACTATTCGGCAAACGGAAAGCAGTTTACGAATCTGTAATATGTTGTTAAAAGTTCTCAATCAAATCCTAAGCGACTTCGAAAAAATGTGGATTTTAAAGCCGTAAATGTAAAAAATTTTTGGAAATTGTTTTATGTCTATTACAAAAATCTTTAAGTTTTTTACAATTTTTAATTTAATACGTTAAAGGTTATATTCACCAAAAATTTCATTAAGATATCTCTACTAACAAGGATTTTATTACAGATAAAATATTTATAGTTTTTCCAAAAAAAAAAAAAACAAGTTTTAACAAAATTTTTAATATAATTGGGAAAATTAGAAAAAGTATAGACTAAATTTTTGTTCATCTATATTATATTCCTTTGCTGACATAACTCTTCATTGCATGGAAAAAAAATGAAATCAATATCTTTTGTAGAAACGAAACTACGTCACTTTAAAATTTAAGTCACGGAAAATTTCAAAAACCTTGTACTATTGTGAATGTGAAAAAGTCATTACAAAATAAATAATTTGTTTCCGTAGCCAATGTTTGCATGTGTGTTTGTGCTAAAATAAGTCAAAAATCTTCTTGGCTTGAAACTAATGAAAATAAGGCTTGAATAAAAAATATTATACACTGTTATAAACTGTTATACTGTGTTCTGTTACTTCATAAAAAAATTCTGATTAAAATAAAAATTTTATTTATTTCTTTATTAAATTAATTTTTTATTTAATATATATTTTTTATTATTATTATTATTATTATTATTATTTTATTATTATTATTAATATTTGTTTTATTTTTATTCTTATTTTTATTCTAAACAAAAAATTTGCGTTAACTGAAGGACAATCGAAGGAATATTTGTTAAAGGAAATTTTTAAATCAAATAAAATAATATTGTAAATATTTCTTTTTAAAAATATATAAGTAACTTAATTTTATTTAAATTTAATTTAAATAATTTAGCTTAAATGATGTAAATGCCTTAACACCAGCCTTCATTTTAAATAAAATAAAATCAAATTTTATTTTCACTGAAATCAATAAAAATCAAAGCATATTTTAAGGAGCATTTAAATTAAACAATAAATAAAGACTTTAATAATAGAATTATTAAGAAATAATTAAAGCAAACACTTTAACACTTATTAACATATAAAGGCAAGAATTATTAAGAAATTCACAATTAAAAAAATAAAAATAACTTAAGGAAGATTTGTAATATTTTAAAAATAACAAGATTTAAATAAAAAGATTTATAAATAAATTTTAAAGTAAAGGAAATTTTTTTTATTTAAAAAAGATTAGTAAAGAAGTGATAAATAATAAGGTCTTATAAGGCGATAATGGAGGAGGAAATGTCGTTTTAATTTATTAACTTGAAGTGAGAAAAATATTATGAGGAAAAAAGGTATAAAACTTTAAAGCTTTTGAAGGAATTTGTACAGTAAGTTTTTAATTACTCAAGCAGCAGCAACATAATGAAAACTCTAGTGATATTTGCGGCAGGTAAGAAGATTTCTTGAATATTTTTCTTTTAATTTAAATTAATATTTTTTTTTATCTATTTTTCTAGTTCTCCTGTTATGTCAGGCAGCCAAAGTGCCTCAAGAGGTCACACATCAAGTTTCTGTCACCTTACCCAGTAATGTGCTAGCAGCTGCTCCACCCTCCTCTACAACACAAACTCATCCTAGTGAAATTCCTGCTCATGTAGTAGAAGTCACTAAAAATCAAAAACCTAAAGCTCATATGACAAATGTTACTCCCGATAAAATGACCACCACAAAACCTGAAACCGAAACTATCTTAATACAATCCGAAGAAATTACTACCATTCCTCCCTTTACAGAAACCCCCAAAATGGAACGTAAAATACGAGCAGTACCTTTCACGTATAAAGAACAAATGCAACCACAATTAACCACAGATATCAATAAGATTAAGACTATATTGGCTCAAAATAAACGTACTGTGTCAAACACTATGGCTCATCAACGTTCTATGAGATCTTTGCCCATGGAAATTAAAACTGAAAAACCCAGCACAGAAATGCCAGCAACACATAATCCTGTTATAACACCAGTAGATGCTCCCATGTCCACCATAGATCCTTGTGATTTATTATGTACAAAATTCGAATTTGATCCCATTTGCGCTACTAATGGTTTATGTTTGCATGAATTCCCCAATCAATGTATATTGGATACATATAATTGTAAACATGATAAACATAAATTTAGTGCTACCAAGGATGACAGATGTCAAATGCATTGGCTGACCAAATGTGATGAGAGTGAAATGATTTGAGGAGAGAGAAAAACGGAAAATTTTCATTAAACAAAATTAAATTAAAATAAAAAAGAACAACAAATAATAAACTTATAAAAAATCTAAAATTTTTTGAAAATCTTATTCTACAGTGGGGAGGAAAAAAATATAAATTTGTTACAATTATTTTTAAAAAATTTGTGTAACCTTAACTAAACGAAAATGTTTAAAATTATTAAAAAAGGGCTTAAAATTAGTTATAAATATTAAAAAATATATGAAACCAAGTTCTACGCAAAATTCCGCAAATTTTGACCCCTATTTTGTATAACCGAAACTGGCAGAATTTTTTTTCGTGCATAAAATTTTGCAATTTTAAGTCTCTGAAATTGTTTATTGTTTAAATATTAATTAAAAAGTAAAATTTTTATAAAATTTTCAACAAATTGTAAAATAATTAATAGCCCAAACTGACCGAAAACCAAAAATTATCCCAAAAGTTATAAAAAACTCTTTTAAAACCTCCAAAACATTAGAAACCTTTAAGAAATTACAAAAATATATAAAATTTTTGGTTATTTAATTAAATTTGTTATAACCGAAACTGCGCGAAAATTTTAAAAGTTCATAAAAACGACTAAAAATCATATCAGAATATTTGGAAATAAAAGAAATCAATGTATTGAATGTCGTATAAAGTTGTTCGGTCAGTTTCGGTTATAAGAAATAGGGTTATTCTTATAATCGAAACTGACCGAATTTTTTTGTAAGCGAAATCGATCGAAAGTTTTTTAAATTATTGAAAAAAAGGCTAAAAATCAATTGAAAGTATTAACAAATTTATATTAAATCAAACCCTACTCAAAACTTTGCAAGTTTTAATACCCATTTTGTATAACCGAAACTGGCCGAATTTTTTTCGGTTAAAAAATTTTGCAATATTAAGTCTCTAAATTTGTTTATTTATTTAAGTATTAAGTAAAAAATAAAATTTTCATAAAATTTTGAACAAATTGTAAAACATAATTACAACCGAAACTGACCGAAAACCAAAAATTTTCCAAAAAGACATAAAAACGCTTTTTAAATCTTTAAAATATTAGAAACATTTAAGAAATTAAAAAAAAAGTAAAACAATTTTTGGTATTAGAAAAAGTTACAAAAAATACTTTGAAAATCTTTAAAACATTAGAAACTTTAAGAAATTACAAAAATATATTAAATTTCTGTTTATTTAGTTAGATTTGTTATAACCGAAACTGCGCGAAAATTTTAAAAGCTCATAAAAATCCTTAAAAGTCATATTCAAATATTTAGAGATAAAAATATCAATATACTAAATGTTATGAAAGGTTTTTTACCCCCCTTATTTATAACCGAAACTGACCGAAAACCAAAAAATTGTCCCAAAAGTTATAAAAAATGCTTTGAAAATCTTTAAAACATTAGAAACCTTTAAGAAATTACAAAAATATATTAAATTTCTGATTATTTAATTAGATTTGTTATAGCCGAAACTGACCGAAAGCAACAAAATTGTCCAAAAAGTTATAAAAATAACTTTCAAAATCTTTAGAATATAAATAAATAAAAAATTTAGGAACAGTAATAAAATTTCTTATTATTTAGTTAAATTTGTTATAAACGAAACTGCGCGAAAATTTCAAAAGCCCGTGAAAACCCCCTAAAAGTTATATTAAAATATTAAGAGATACAAAAATCAATATATTGAATGCTATGCCAAGTTTTTACACCTCCTTTCTTTTAACAGAAACTGACCGAATTCTTTTTTTCGCTTAAAAAATTTGCGATTAAATCCAAAAATTTAAAAATTATTAACAATAGTTGCATAAATATCAAAATTAAACAAAACTTTAGAGAAATAATGAAATATTCTGTAACCGAAACTGACCGAAAAAATATAAAGTGCCGTTAAAGTCTTTAAAATTGAATTCTAAAATATACAAAATTTATGAAAATTCAAAATTAAATGAAACTTTCTAATAATTAATAATAATTTTTATAACCGAAACTGCGCGAAAATTAAAAAAAAAACTGTCTTAAATTCTATAAGATCATAGCAAAAAAATGTACAAAAACATAATATACTAAAAATTCAGCAGTTTTTTATACCATTTTTTATAACCGAAACTGACCGAATTTTTTTCCCTTAAAGAAATTTGCCATTAAAAGTCTTCAAATTGTTTAAATATTTTTCAATATTAACAAAAGTAGTAAAATAATGTAAAAATTTTAATAAATAATGGAGTCATTTATAATTGAAACTGACCGAAATCTTTGGAAAAATTTTAATAAGACTTAAAAATTATTTAAAAAAAAACTTTAAAAATTAAGAAAATATTCAGAAATAACGAAAACTTTTGAAATTTCTTTATAATTTATTTAATTTTTTATAACCGAAACTGGCCGAAAATTTTGAAAACTTAAAAAAAGTAGTAAAAATATTAATATTTAAAATTAAACGTAATAAAAAGAAGAAATATTTGAAAGTTTGATGTTTTAAATATAAATTTAAAGCCAAAATTTAATGCTGTATTTAGCATTATAACTTACCGAAACTGCGCGAATTTAAAGAAATGTTGAAAAATTAATTAAAAACAAGAGCGAATGTTATATTCGGCTCGACCGAAGCTATATACCTTCTATTAACTTTTTCTAATATTACGTTACATGGGAGGTGGTCGGTAAAGTTAGCGGACCACGCCCATTTTTTGTTCTCAATTTTATATCGACCATCAAACTATTTATATAAAATTTTGTTGTCGTACATGCATTTGTTTAAGAAAAGTATGAAACGGACACCCTGTGTTTCTAGTTTTTAGCCCATAACTTATTTGTTTATTAACCGATTTTTCTCATTTTCAATACCAAACAAACCTTATATAAGATAAATATTTCTGCCAAATTTCATCCCCCTACACTGACCCGCTCGACTCCTATCCTGATTTCAACAGACAGTTCGACTCAGAATCTAACCAGGACCCAGAAAATAAGTACTTTGTGGGGTTTTAAAATGATTCCTTCGACATGTTACACTTGGAATGATATAATGAATATACCACCCCCTTTATTTTTGTTGGAGGATATAATAATGAGAAAATATACAAAAAATATGTATTAAGAAATAATAATAAAGAAAATTTTGAAATTTATTACAATTTCATTAGATTTCATAAAACCAAAACTAATCGAAAATCTTTTTAAAATTAGAAAAAACAGAAAATATTATTGGAATTCTGAAAAAACATAAATATAAATCGTCTAAAAAAACGATCAAAAAGTTTTTTGGAGAAAAATAAAAACCATAAATTTTTTAAATGTTTATCAATATTTCAATTTATTATAAATTTATTTAAAATAAAAATTTATATAAAATTTAAATTGATTTAAAATTTATTACAAAATAATTATAACAACATTAAATTTTTTGTGCTAAAGTTTATTTCAAATGTCCTCTTGATGTCCATTCCTTAGCTCCTTGTTTACATATCTCCAGGATAACATTTAACAGCACTTGAATCCTGACATTCAGCATCATGAGCTAATTGGAATCCTTTTTGTAAAAGAAATAAAATTTTTAATTTAATAAAATTAAAATTTTAAAAATTTGTTCTGCCTCAACTTACTTTTTTGGGTATTCAAACAATTATAGGCACTCATTTCACATTGACTTTCAAATTCCTGATAACAACGTCCATTATAAGCACATACTGGCAAATCCGTGGGACTACAATCATAAGCACATTTACGGGGTTTTTCGATATTATTAACAGGATGTTGCCATGTTTGTCTGTTCATAAGAGAACGTACCATACGTTGTTTATTGTGCTGTTGATTGGCAACAACATGTTGCGAGACTACATTGGGTATATGTTGAGAAACATGAGTGATAACTTGTTGTACTTTAGGGGGAATTTGAACTGATACTTTGTTTGAGGTAGAAGTGAAATGAACAGAGGGTTTTTGGACTTCATTTGAATCATGATGGGCAACATTTTGAGCAATATGTTGGCCTACATGTTGAACATTATGTTGGGAAACATTTTGAACATTTTGATGGACAACATTTTGTACATTATGTTGACCAACATTTTGAACCACATTTTGAACCACATTTTGAGATACTTGAGAATTGTTTCCCTTATTATGAGTTTGAGGATTTGAAGTTGTCACTTCTACCTTATGATCGGAAATATTAATTTGAGTATGGACGCCTTGTTTGTTAACTTGAGTACCCTCATGTCCTTGACTAATATGATCTGGTTTATGATCATCTTTAATATGCTGGGCAGCAATATTTTGCATTAAAAACAAAATAGCTAAAAGATAAGAAATTATTTAAATAATAGTATGTATCCTGGAAGGAATTATTGGCAAATTATGAAAACTTACCAAAGACTACTAAAAATTTCATGTTGCTTAAGATTGGTTAGTTGAAATACTACTTGAGGTTTGTAAGTTATTATTGGTTTTTATACTTTTAAAGAATAAATATTTTAAATTTAATTTGTATTTCGTTCTTTTTTTTTTTTTGTCTGTTTAATGCATTTTATGTTTTTCTCCCAAAGCAACAGGTTTAAAATAATTTTATGCAAATTTGTTTTCTTCCTTTTTTGTTTGAGTTTGAGAATTTAAAAATAAATTAATAAAAAATATTTAAATAATGTAATTAATATATAATTAAAAAATCTGTGTTACAAAGTTATTGTAGCGAATGATTCTTATAAGAGGCTAAAAATAAAACCAGACTGAAATCTCTTTAAAGAAATTTTAACCTGACGTCATGTATTTAAGCTCATTTTTCCCTATTATAAAAGTAGTAAAAAGTATTTTAATTAAAAGTACTATTTTCTATCACAGCAATTTAAAATGTAATTATTTCTAACAACTGCGGGGATAAATTAGTCCTTTGTTTGGTACTTTTTGGTATTTTTACCAAAAATTAAACTGCAGAAAGGTATTGCAGTTTAAATTTGCCAGGTGGATTTCGCAGACTTTCAAGAGCGAAGTTACAGGGTTTCAAAGTAGAGAACCTCTGACATGAATTTATTTTATTCCTATCCAATTTAAAATATTTGTCTTTTTTTTTAAATCTCTAAATTCTAATCGGTTGATCCAAATTTTATAAATAGTAGACATAACCAAAACAGAGGAGTATTAGAGTTTTAATTTGGAATATGGATTCCCCTGACCTTTAAGGAACGAAGCTACAGGGTCTCAAAGTAGAGAACCTCTGACATGAATTTATTTTATTCCTATCCAATTTAAAATATTTGTCTTTTTTTTTAAATCTCTAAATTCTAATCGGTTGATCCAAATTTTATAAATAGTAGACATAACCAAAACAGAGGAGTATTAGAGTTTTAATTTGGAATATGGATTCCCCTGACCTTTCAGGAACGAAGCTACAGGGTCTCAAAGTACCTCTTTGAGACCCTGTCAAGAATTTATTTTATTCATATCCAATTTAATTTTTTATTTTTTATTTTTTTTTTTTTAATCTCTAAAATCTAATCGGTTGGTACAAATTTTATAAATAGTAGACATAACCAAAGCAGAGGAGTATTGGAATTTTAATTTGGAATATGGATTCTCCTGACCTTTCAGGAAAGAAGCTACAGGGTCTCAAAGTGGGTCACCTCTGAAATTTGTTTTCTTCTTTGTTTTCTCCCACGATTTCAAAAAAAAAAAAAAATTTTTTTTTTTCTTAAATTCTGTAGTTTTTAATCATTTAGAACGCTTTAGCTAAATCGTAAACATAATCGTAGCAGAGGAGTATTGGAGTTTGAGTTTAGAAGCCAAATCTCTCAGACCTCCCAGGAACGTAGGTATGGGATCTCAAAGTAGGGCTTCACTGACACTCCTACAATTTTAAATATTTTTATCAAAAAAATTTATAATTTCTAATTGGCTAATCGGATTAATCAAAATCCTACACTTAATTGTAACACAGTAGTATATGAAATTAAATTTGGAAGGTTATTCCCTCAAACATTTCAGGAGCGAAGCTAGGGGGTCTCAAAGTAGGTCAACATCTTACATGGAATTCTTTATTACTCCTTCGATTTCAATATTTTTTTGTATTGTTATAAAATCTGTAATTTCTAAAGCCTAATTAAAATTAAAATTTTCATAATTATAGCAAAGGAGAATGGAGTTAAAATTTCGAAAATTAATCCCTTTGCGTTCTTAGTAGCGAAGCTATGAGTCTTCAAAGTAGGGCACTTTCAATATGGATTTTTTTTTTTAAGATTTTTAAATTTTTCTTAAAATTGTTAATTTGTAATTCCCAATTTAAAATAAAATTTAAATAATTATAGTAGAGGGGTATGCGATATAAAATTTTTAAGATGAATTCCATCGCCGTCTAAGGAGCATAGTTATGAGGCTTCAAAGTAGGGCACTTCCGACAATATTTTTTTTTTTTTTTTTCAAAGATTTTTCTCTTTTTCTTAAAATCGTTAATTTGTAATTCTTAATTTAAAATAAGAATTTAATAATTATATATAGCACAGGGCAATGTGATATAAAATTTTGAAGATGAATCCCATCGTCCTCTCAGGAGCGGAGCTATGAGGCTTCAAAGTAGGGCACTTCCGACATGGAATATTTTTCTTTTTTTTCAAAGATTTTTCTCTTTTTCTCAAAATCTATGATTCTAATTGGCTGGCATGCTGACATAATTCTTGATTATATACTAAAAAAAATTAAAGCCAATACTTGTGCAGAACCAAAATTAAACTATAAAATTTTACAAAATTATTTAAATTTTGTCCTACTATGAAATACCTTTAATTGAATACAATTTAAATCTCTAAAAATACCTACAAATTAAGTTGATTTAAGCTTAAAGAAGAAAGCTTATATTGAAGTCTAAATAGTTGTCCTAATAACTACCAAAAATTAGCATAATATAACTTCAATTAGGACTCTAAAAATACCTACAGTTAAACTTAATTTAAGCCTTAAAAGAAACTTCCTATTGAAGCCTAAATTGAAACCCTAATAGGAGCATTAAATAAGTATAAAATTATTATTAATAAACTTTATTTTAAATCGCTTCTAAAATACCAAAAGTATTAAAAATCTCATGACAAAAAAAAAAAAAAAAATGTATTTTCCTTTAGAATACTTTTTTGTCTTTAAATTCTTTTAAGCTTTTTTTTTTTTTTTTGTTTTTTTTTTTTTGGTTACAAATCTGACGAAATGTTTTTAACGACATTAAAGTCTGGTTTTATATTTAGTCTCACATAAAATTCACACATTGCAGTCAAATTTGCTTTGTAACACAGATTTTTTTTAATTTGTATGTTAATTAAATTATTTAAATATTTGTATTATTTTATTTATAAACTTTAAACTCAAACAAAAAAGGAAGAAAACAAATTAACATAAAATTCTTTTAAACCTGTTGCTTGGGGCAGACATTTTTAAACATAAAATTAAATAATCCCGACTAATATGTTTTAAGTCACTTCTTTAATAAAAGTATAAAAACCTAAGAGGACTTACTAATCCCAAGTAGTGTTACAATTATCCAAACTTAAGCAACATGAAATTTTTAGTAGTTTTTGGTAAGTTTTCTTAGTTTGCTTTTAATTCTCAGGATAATATTTTAAAAATTTTCATTTTACAGCTGTTTTGTTTTTAATACAAACTATTACTGCCCAGCAAATTAAAGATGATCATAAACCAGATCATATTAGTCAAGGACATGAGGGTACTCAAGTTAACAAACAAGGCGTTCACAATCAAATTAATGTTTCGGGTCATAAGGTAGAAGTAACAACTTCAAATCCTCAAAATCATAATGTTGGACACAACTCTCAAGTATCTCATAATGTTGTACAAAATGTTGCTCAACATAATGTGCAAAATGTGGCCCAACATATTGTCCAAAATGTTCCCCAACTAACGTTCAAAGTATTGCCCAACATGTTTCAAATGTAGCTCAAAAATCCTCAGTTCATTCCACTTCTACCTCAAACAAAGTATCCGTTCAAATTCCCCCTAAAGTACAACAAGTTGTCACTCATGTTTCTCAACATTTACCCAATGTAGTCTCGCAACATGTTGTTGCCAACCAACAGCACAATAAACAACGTATAGTACGTTCTCTTATGAAAAGACAAACATGGCAACATCCTGTTAATAATATGGAAAAACCCCGTAAATGTGCTTATGATTGTAGTCCCACAGATTTACCTGTTTGTGCTTATAATGGACGTTGTTATCAGGAATTTGAAAGTCAATGTGAAATGAGTGTCTATAATTGTTTGAACACACAAAAAAGTAAGTTGAAAGCTGACAAATTTTTAAAATTAAAATTTCATTAAATGAAAAATTTATTTCTTTTACAAAAAGGATTCCAATTGGCCCATGATGCTGAATGTCAGGATACAAGTGTTAAATGTTATCCTGGAGATATGTAAACAAGCAGCTAAGGAAAGCAAATAATATGGGATTTTGTAAGAGCTGTTGGAGCAAGAAAATTAAAACTTTATAATAAATATGAAAACAGTATTTTAATATAATAAAAATGAAAAAATAAATAAATTTTAGATTCTTTTAAAATAATATTGATAAATTCATGACATATAATTTTAGTTTATTTAAAGAACAACTAGAGCAAACTGAAGACTTGGAAAATACCCTAAATTGAAGCTAATTTATAATCAAAAATATATTATATTAGATATTTTAAAAATAAATTCATTTAAAGTTAGTTTTAGACTTTAAATATACCTTCAACTGAAGCAAGTTTCAGTCTTCAAAATGACCTTGAATTGATGTCAATTGGAGCTAATTTCAATTTTTTTAAAAGACCTTCGATTAAAGTTATTTTGAGATTCTGAGAAGGCCCTTTAATGGAACTAATTTAAAGCTTTGAAAAGACCTTTGGTTGTAACTTATATTCGACTTCAAACAGATCTTCAATCTTCAATCAAACATAATGTTGAGCCTATAAAAAAACCTTCAATTGAAGCTAATTTCAAATCTAAAAAATCCTTCTGTCTAAGCTAAATTGAAGCTATAAAAATTCGTTCATTTAAAACTAATTAGTAAATTTATTATATGCATTCTGTAGGGTCTTAATAGAGGCTCTTAAAAGCCTTTAAATTGTAGCCTAAATTACTTTTTAAATATCTTTGAGAAAAGATTTTTTTAAAATCAAAAAACATCTTCCTTTGAAGGAATTTTGAGGCTTTAAAAAGACTTTCTATTCAAGATAATTTGAGGCTTAAAGAAGACCTACTAAGAAAGAAAATTTTAAACTTAAGAAAACCTTTTATTCTTATCTGAAATTCTAAAACCAACCATTTGTGACACTTTAAAAATAATTTAAATTGCTGTGAATTTGAGCTTGAATTAAAGTTAATTTGGGTCTTACAAATAACTTCGTTTAAAGCTAATTTCATATTCTATAGAATCTGTCTGAGAATAAAAATACTTTCGATTGAATTTAATTGCCTAAAACCACCTTCAAAATTAACTTTTTAGAGATTCTTAAAGATATTAAATTAAAGCTAGTTTTAGGCTTTAAGAAAAGCTTTGTGTGAGGGACAAAATAGACTTTCAATTATGAGTTGTTTGAGATAATTTGAGGCTTTAAGTAATAAGTTTAATAGAAGCTGATATGGGACTGTAAAAAGACCTTTGATTTTGGATTTTAAAAAGATAATCAATTGAATCTCAAACCAGCTCTAAAAACACCTTCTATTAAAGCTAATTTGATATTCTAAGGAGACCCTCGATTAAGGCTTATTGGAGACTCCAATAATATCTTTAATAGAAGCTTATTTTGATACTATAAAAAACTTGAGATTTAAACTAATATGAGACTTTTAAAAGATCATATACTTGACCTTGCTTCAAGCTCTAATTAAAGACAGTAAAGGTACCAAATTGATAGTAATTAGAGATTCTAAAAAGTCCTCCAATTAAAGTTGATTTAAAACTCTACAAACCCCTTCAATTGCAAATAATATGAGACTCTTAAGAAATTTTCGCTTTAACATAATTTGAGTCCTTTGGAGCAAATTTGGGTCTGTAAAAGTTCCTATGATTGAAGCAATTTTGAAACTTTTTCGGTTGGAGCTAATTTGATTGACTAAAAAGTCTTTCGATTGGAAATAATTTTAAGCTCAGAAAATACTTTGAATTGAAGTTAATTTGAAAAGTCCCTCAATTAAAGCTAATTGAAAACTCCTAAAATAGCTTTAATTAAAGCTAATTTTAGAACTCTAATACATTGTCGTTTGAAGCTAATAAAGAGACTCTAAAAAGACTATATAATGGACCTGGTTTGAAGCTCTAATTGAAGATAATTAAAACTCCCAAAGACTTTCAATTGAAGCAAATTTGAGACAGTAAAGTAACTTAACTGCTAGTAATATGAGATTCTAATTTGAAACTCTAATGAAAACTCTCAATTACAGCTAATTTGAGACTCTAAAGAAAATTTCGTTTGAAGCTAATTTTATACTTTTAAAAGACATTAGATTTAAGTTTATTTAGTTATATTTTGAAAATCCTTCCTTTGAAGTTAATTTAAAACTTAAGAAAAATCTTCAATTGAAGCTAATTTGAGAGTCTAAAAAGACTTTAAATTAAAGCTTAATGTAACTCCAAAAATAACTTCAATTGAATCAAATTTCAAACTGTAAAAATGCTTTTGATTGAAGCTTATTTGGGACTCCGAAAAGACCATCAATTGAATTTTGTTTATGATCTAATTGCAGCTAATTTGAGACTTTTAGCAGTACGTCGCTTGAAGCAAATTTTTGTCTCAAAAAGGCCTTAAATTGAAGATTATTTGAGACTCCTGATTTAGGATTATTTGCTACTCATAAATCCTCTTTTTGAACTGAATATTTGATCCTAAAAAGACTTTCATTTGAAGCTAGTTTGGGATTTTTATACAATTTCGATAAAAGTAAATTTGAAAACACTAAAAGGAACTTAAATGAAAGCTGATTTGAAACTTCTTAAAGGCCTTTAATTTAATACAATTTGAAACTCTAAAAATATGCAAAGTTTAAATTCTAATAACTTCTTCTGTTGGAGATAAATTTATACTTTAAAAAGTTATCCGAATGCAACTAATTTGAGACTATTAAAAGACCTTAAATTTACGTCTATTAGAGATTCCTAAAGCATCCTAAATTTAAGCTGATTTGTGAATCTCAAAGACATTAAAATGAAGTAAATTTGCAACGGTTGAAGAAAATAATTGATGGTTATTTGTTGTTATAAAAAGACCTTCTATTGGTGTTATTTTGATACCTTACAGAGACCTTTAATTTTAATTAATTTTACTCCAAATAAATCCTACGATTGAAGTTGATTAAAGGCCCTAAAAATAACCTCTTTGAGACTGTAACACGACCTTTAAATGAAGTCAATTTGAAACTTCAAAAACATATTTGAATAAAGCTCATTTGAAATTCTTTAAATAAATTCAAGTCAAGCTTATTTGCTTTCCTAAAAAGACTTTAAATTAAAACTTATTTGCGAGTTTTGTTTTAGGACAATTTTGCCCTAAAAAACTCTTTAATTGAAGCTAGTTTAGAACTTTGGAAAAACCTTTGATTGAATAACATATTAAACTCAAAAAAGAACTTCGTTTGAGACCAATTTTAAACTTGTAAATGAGTTTCAATTCAATCCAAGTTTAAACTCTAAAATAACCCTTAATTTAAGTATATTTTAAGCTCTAAAATGGTCTTTAATTAAAGTTAAATTGACACTTTCTTGAAGCCAATTTCAAACTATAAAAGACCTTTTATTGAAGCAAATTTTAAGCTGTAAAAGCACCTTTAATTAAAGTTAAATTGAGGCTCTATAAAGTCCTTTGATTGAAGCTAATTTTTGTTTAAATACAACCATCGATTAAGAATCTTAAAAATCCTTAAATTACGCCAAATTTTTGGATTTAAAAATACTTTTATTTAAGGCTAATTTAAGGCGTCAATAAAAGTTTTTATAATCAAGCTATTTGAGACTCTTAAATATTGTTCATATCAAACTATTTTAAGTTTAATATTCAAAATAAAAAATATTTTATTTTAGATTTTTATTTAAATTTTATTACAATTATTTTATGCTCCAGATCTTTAACAAAATCCTTTATTTCTTTTCCAGTTTTAACACGACTTTACATATCTCCCTGATAACATTTAACCGTGGTAGAGTCCATACAACTGATGTCATCCACAATATGGAAAACTATTAAAAAAAGAAATCAAATTTTTATTAATTAAATAAAGAAAATATAAAAATGTTTCCCTTCAAACTTACTTTTATGGGTATTTATACAATTATAAATATTCAATTCACATTGACTTTCAAATTCCCGATGACATTGTCCATTAAAGCCACATACAGTCAAATTAACTTGATCACAAATAAAATTACATTTACCGGGTATATCCTCAACTTTATAGGGTTGTTGACCAACTCTTCTGTTAACAAGAGAGCGCACCTTACGCTGTTTATTGTTCGAAGCAACATGTTGCATATTAACCACGGGTTTTTGTTGAGAAACTGGTGAGACAATTGGTTGTACTTGGGAGGGAGTTGGATTTGATATATGAGATGATTTAATGGGTTTTTGAAAAGAGTGTGGTTGATTGACGGTAGGTTTATGGTGTTCATTAGCAACATGTTGGACTACATGTTGAGGAACTTGAGTGTGTTGTACAACATTTTGTTCTTCATGATGTTGTACTTTATCAGTTTGAGCTACGGAACTTGTAACCTCTACCTTATGACCAGCAACATGAACTTTATTATGCACACCTTCTTTATTAACCTGTAGTCCTACATGTTCTTGATTATCATGATTTGGTTTATGGCCTTGTGGGATTTCCTGGGATCCAATTGTTTGTATTAGGAATAAAACAGCTTTAAAAAATTTTAGAAAATATTAAAGAAATTTTTATAATTTTTGTTTATTTAAAAAATCTTACCAAAAACTACTAAAAACTTCATATTGCTTAAGATTCTGTGGAGGGAATACTATATTTGATAACCAACATTCCCAGGTTTTTATACTGTTTTTTTAAAGAAAAATTTAGTTCATAATTCTGTTTCATTAAAAATGGAATTATGCAATTTTTGTTTAAAATTTCTTTAGCATTTTTTTTAAAGAGAATTTTATGCAAATCTTATGACTTTTGCTTGCATTTGGCTTAAAATTAAATTGATAAAAGAATATTTAATAAACTTATTAAAATAAAACTTAATTTTTATGTTATGGAACGAGTAGTTGCCAGAAAATGTGTGAAATTTTAATGTGAAGCTAAAATTAGAACCAGACTAAAAAAATCATTAAGCTGATATCAGCAAAAGGAATTTAAAGCAAACAAAAATAGGTTAAAACATTTTAAAAGAACTTGAAATTAAATAAAATTAGGCCTAAGTAAATTAATGTAAATTTGTTTAAGATATATTTGGTACAGTTTTGAGAGCTTTTGGGTAAAACAAATTACTTTTAGTTGAAAGTTTATTCAATGGTTTCCAAGAGTATTTTTAGAGCCTGAATTAAGTCTCATTAGAAATTATTATAAAGCCAAGAATTGTCCTTAAATGAAAAATTTATTGGAAGTTTAAGTTAGCAAAAAATGAAGTTCAAAATAAATGTCTTCAAAGGTCTGTAAAAGAGTTTCAAATTATCTTCTGGCAAGTTCTGACAAAGTGAATGTTTAGAGCATCAAATGAGTTTGGTAGGAACCTATTTCTAAGCCATAAATTAGCTTCAATTAAAGAACTTTTAAAGCCTCAAATTAGCTTCTTTATAGTAAAAAATTAGCATAATTTGAAGGAGTTTGAAGATTTTAAAATTATCCTCAATTGGAGGTCTTTTAAGACCATAACTTAGCTTCAGTTCAAAATCTTTTTAGGATAAAAAGTTAGCATCAATAGAAAGACATTTAGAGTGTTTTATTTCTTTCAATTAAAATACTTTTTAGACTTCAATTTATCTCCAATCGAAGATTTCTTATGATCTTAAGTTTGCTTCAATTGTTATTCTCAAATTAGCATTAATCCTAAGAAAAAAACTAACTAGAGTTGAACAGCTTTGGCTTAAATTAACATCAATTGTAAGCAAAATTAGTTTCTATGAAACGTCTTTTTATTGGCTCTAATTAAAATTATTTTTGAAGCTTTAAATTTACTTTTTTTAAATGACTTTTTAGATTATCAAATTAACTTCAAACTTGAGATTTAAAAGAATACCAAATTAGCTTAATTTGAAGACATTTTTATAGAATTAGAAGTAATTTTAGAGTCTTATATATGCTTCAATCAGAAGACAAATTAGCTTCAAATGAAAATCTTTTTGAATCTTCGAATAAACAAACCAAAGCACCTTAGAGTCTCACACTACCTTCAAATAAAGATCCCTTTTAGAATCTTTATTTATCAGCAATCAAAATTATTTTTATACCCACCATCAAAAAGATGGGGGGTATATTGATTTTGTCATTCCGTGTGTAACATGTCAAAGGAATCATTTAAGACCCCACAAAGTATATATTTTCTTGGTCCTGGTTAGATTCTGAGTCGATCTAGCTATGTCCGTCCGTCTGTCTGTCTGTTGAAAGCAGGATAGGGCTCGAACGGGTCAACGTAGAGGATGAAATATCTGCTGATATTTCTTCAACAAAAGCATGTACGACAACGAAATTTTGTATGTATAGTTCGGGGATCGATATAAACTCGGAAACCAAAAATGGGCGTGGTCCGCCCACTTTACCGACAACCTCCCATATAGGGTGAAAATCAACGAAATTGTGTTCAATTAGTTCAAGGACCAATGTAAACTCTGAAACAAAAAATGGGCGTGATCCGCCCACTTTACCACCCCCTCTCATATAACGTAAAATTTTAAAAAGTTGATGGTGGATATATAGATTCGGCCGGGCCGAATATAACATTTGCGCTTGTTTAAGTCTTAAATTATCTTCAATCGAAGGGCAAATTATCATCAAAGATCCTATAGCTCTTTTTAGTAAAGAAATCGAATGTGTTTCAGAGTTTCAAATTACCTTCAAATATAGGTCCATTTAGTATTTTATTAAGCTTTAATCTAAAGTTTTTTATGCTTCAATCGGTACTCCAATTATCATTTATAAAATATCTTACAGCTCCCTTTAATAAAGAAGTCAAAGACGTTTACATAGTCTCAAATTACCTTCTATTAGAGGTCCTATTAGGAATTTTATTTGGCCTCAATTTAAGTTATTTTTGCGGTAGAGTAAAAGTTGCAATTCAAACTAGCTTTTATTACAGATAATTTATGTTTTCAAATACTTAATTTTTAATTAATTATTCGCAAAAATCGTTTAAGACTTTCAAATTAGTTGGAATTGAATATTGAGTTTCAAATTCATTTTCATTGGATATCGTTTTTTATTCTTCAATTAAATTCAGTTTAGGATCTATATAGGGTATAGGATTAGCTTTAATCGAAGGTGAATTTGACTTTAATTGTAGGTGTATTTAGAATAAAAGATTGACTTCAATCGAACCTTTTTTAAGTCTTAAATTGGTTTCAATCGAAGCCAATTTAGAATTTTAAAAAAGTTATATTTTAAGGTATTTTTAGACTTCAAAATAAAGTCAAACCAGAGGCCGCTTTTTAGAGACTTAATGTAAAAGCAAATAGCCCAAAAATTATCTATATATAAAATTATTTGTGTAGCCTCAAATAAGCTTCAATAGAAGGTCGTTATAGGGGTTATATACTTTTATTGAAAGTGTATTTAAAAGTCTTAAATTAACTAAGTTGAAATTAGCTTTAATTAAAGGTCTTTGTAGTCCCTCAATTTAATTACAATCAAAGTTATTCTAAGAGGCTCAAATTTGCTTTAATCGAAATTCTTTTAGAATCTCTAAACAATTTTCTTTGAAAGTATTTATAGATTTTGAAATTAACTTCAATCAAATGTAATTTTTAGAGACGTAGATAGTTTCAATAGAAGATGAAATTAGCTTCAATTGAAGGTTAAATTAGTTTCAATTAAAATTCCTTTTTGGAGTCTCAAAATAGGCTTATAGAGTTTCAAATTAGTATCAATAAACATGTATTTGGAGCCTCAAATTAACTTCAATCCAAGGTCTTTTTGAAAACGAAAATGTTTTCTTAGTATCAAATTAGTTTTAATCTTCATGGAGTTTAATTGGGTTTAATTGAAGGAGTATTAAGTGAAATTTGTGAGTCCCAAAATATATTTAATTTAACAAATTAGCTCCAATTAATTCTTCTTCGTAGCCTCAAAATAGGCTTCAATATAAGGTCACTCTAGAGTCTCATAAAAAAATATGTGTTTAAAGTTTTATATTATCTTAAATCAAAGATCTTTTCAAAGTCTCAAATTAGCTTTAATCAAATAAATTTTTAAAGTTTAATTCGCTTTATTTAAAGGATTTTTAATAACCTCTATTAAGATTCTATTGAAAGTCTTTGCAAATTTCTTATTTAGCTTCATTTGAAGAACTTTTTAGAGTATCAAATTAGCTTCAACTGAAGATCTTTTTAGGGTCTCAAATAAGTTTCAGCAAGGTATTTTTTTTTAGAGACTTGAATTAGTTTTAAGCGAAGATCGTTTAAGGGTTCCAAAAATTTTAGTTGGATTTAAAAAATTTAGTTGGTTTTAATTCAATCATTCAAGAGTCTCAAATTAGTTTCAATTCAAAGCAATTTTGGAGTCTTAAATTATATTAAATCGAAGGTTTTTTTAGTCTCAAATTAGATTCAGTTAAAGTTCTTTTTTTGCCTCAAATTAGGTATATAAATGATCATTTTTACATACTTATATTTAATTTAATTATAGATTTTCTTAGTGCCTCAAACTGATTTCAATTTAAAGGTCTTTCAAGTGACTCAAATTATAATTTTAGAGCCTCAAACTAATAGCAATCGATGACATAATTTGTTTGAAATTAGTTTTATTTTAGAGACTTAAATTGGATTTAATTGGAGATCTTTTAAGAGCCTTAAATTAACTTTAAACGAAGCCCTTTTAAAAGACTTCCATTTGATTTAATTGAAGATCTTCTTAGACTCTCAAATTAGCTTAAATCGAATGCATTTTAAAAGCCAAAAAATAGCTTCTTTTGAAGTCTCAAAAAAGTATCAGGCTAAATTAGCTTTTACAGATTTTTTTGTTTAGTCTTAAATTAAAGACATTTAAACGTTTTTTTTTTTTTTTAAATCTAAAATCAGCTGCCATTAAAGGACTTTTTGCAGTCCTGCTTTAGCTTTGAACGAGAAGCCTTTTTAAGCCTTAAATTAGCTTGATACAGAAGTCTATTTATAGCTTTTAATTAGTATCATTCGGAATTCTTTTCAGAATTCATTTACTTCAAAAATTCCTTTAATATGTTAATAAAATCTTCTCATTCCCTTTTCTCTAACTCCATCTCATCAGCAGATAGAGGTAGAAAAACAATATGAATCTTAAAACTAACATGCTGTTGTCCATAATTATATGCCATAAAAGTTTATGACTTATGTGCTAAGGAATACAATAAACTGAAACCAGTATTAAATATTAAAGATGTGTTTTTTCCCCCAAAGAACTTAATATTAAACAAAAATAGAAGAAAAATGTATTAATGTTTAATAAAAGTGTTAAACTTAAGTTAAACATTGATTTTGTAATAGAGAACATAGACTTAAAGCATAACAAAAACCAACCAGGCAAGCGCAGCTGAATGATAAAATTAATTGAAAATTATACGGGAAAGATATTTAATTGAAAAGTAAGGAAAATAACAATGAATTTTAATTGAAATAGAACAATGTAAATTAATAAAAAATTTATAAAAAAAAAACTAAGTAACTATAGAAAAAATAATAAAGAATCTTAATAAAAATTAAAGAAAAATAATTTTAAGAATCCAAGGGAATTAATAAAAAATTTTGTAGTTTTTTTATTTATTTAATTAATCAATTAGTTTTAAAAATTAATAAAAGATAAATTTTATATTTCCTCATTTACATAATTCCCCCTTTATTATTCCCAACCAACCAAAAAAACACCTTACTGGCAACCCTTTTACATCTACTTAACACCCACTATTTTCTCCTACACTTTCTTTAGTTGCACGCGAAATTCCTTACGAACGCATTAACATAATTGTGTCTAATTAAATATTAATTTTTAATATATTTTAAAACGTTTAAGTTGCTTCAAGTGTCCCTAAAAATATCAATAAATATATAAATAATTATTTTATAATAAATTAATAACATAAATCTTAAAATTATTCTAATTTTAACAATTAAAGCATTAATATTCGTGTTTGTGTAACTGTGTGTAAAGTTTGTTTACGTTTTGTTTTTATTTTGTTATTGTGTGCTTGGTGTTTTTGCAAAAATAAAAACAAAGAAAAAATGCAACAAGCAAGTGCAAGTGTTTTTGTTTGTGATTTTGAGCAAAAGCAACAGAAGATGAGTGAAAAATAATGAGTGTAATTTTAGTTATGGAAATGAGAGAGAGTTGATTTGTTTATATAGGGAATTAATTACCATATTGTTAGAAAACAAATGGGAAAAATGCGTATAAATAAATGGCAACTTTATATTGATATAAAAGGTAAGTTATGAAGGAATTTTTTTGAAGTTAAAATTTAAATAAAATATAAAATAAATAGAATATAATTTAATAAATAATAGAAAAATATTAGAAAACCTTTTATTTAATAATAATGTATTTTTTTTATAAAAATGGGAAGTTATTTTTTCGGAGAAAACAACGCTGAGTCTATATTAGAGAAATTTGTATCAAGACAAACGTCAAATTTTTGTTTGATTTGCAGATAATTTTTTATCTCTGTCAATTATAGGAGAAAACGTATGTCATAATAAACCATGCAAAAAGTACCAACAACAATCAAGATGGCGTTTTTTACCAAGCATTATCAAGACAACGTTGTCAGAGCTCGAGCGCTGACAATTTTCTTTTAACGCTGCAATAATACTGACAAATTCAGTCTACATTAGACAAATCTTTATCTTGATAAAATTTTGACGTTTGTCTTAATAAAAATTTGTCTAATGTAGACTCAAAGTTATACAAATAAATTAAAAAAAAAAAGAAACGAATATATTTTTTTAATTTCTAAAATGAAATTATTCTTATTTTTTAGAATTATAAAATTAATAAATGTAAATAATAATAGATTTAATTTAAATAAAAATGAAAATATTAAAGAATTTAAATTTAAATTAGCAAAAACTAAATAAAAAATTTAATTCAGCTAGATGAATAAAAAATGTTTTATATTTTTTTTAAGAAATTTCAAGGAAAGGTGATAAAATATTTGAATTCAGCTAGCTGAATTAGTGAAATATTTTATTGGTAATAATTTTTTCATAATAAAATTTATAAAGTTCTAAATAATATAAAATTAACCAGCTGAATTGTACAATTTTTGAATTTTATAAATTTAATTTAAGAAAAATTAAAACTTGGATAAAAATGTTCGGATTTCGCTAGCTGAATTATTAAAATTCTTTGATTTTAAGTATTTCATGGCATGAAAAAGACAAATTAATAAAAAAAAAAAAAATATATATATATATATATATAAAAGGTGTTAATTCAGCTAGCTGAATTTTAAAAATTTCCTGATTTTATAATTTTTTATTTAGAAAAATTATAAAATGGGATTAAAATTTACAATTCAGCTAGCTGAATTACAAAAATTTTTTAATTATAAAAAGTTTTCTTACATAAAATTTAAAAATAATGCTATAGAAAAATGAAAAATATTAATTAAGCCAGCTGAATTATAAAAATTACTTGCTTTTAGAATTTTTTATTTAGGAATATTATAAAATGGGATAAAATTTTAAAATTCAGCTAGCTGAATTACAAAAATTCTTTAATTTTAAAAGTTTTTTTTTTTTGTTTAAAATTTAAAAATAATGCTACAGAAAAATTAAAAATATTAATTCAGCTAGCTGAATTAAAATTAAAAATCTAATTTAGAAATTTTATTTAAAAAAACTTAAAAGTTGGATAAAAATTTTCGGATTCTGTTAGCTGAATTATCAAAATTTCTTAATTTTGAGTATTTCAGGGGATGAAAAAGAAAAAAATACAATAAAATTAGTAAGAAGTGTTTATTCAGCTGGCTGAAACTTCTCGATTTTAGAATTTTTTATTTAGAAAAATTATGAAATGAGATAAAATTTTCGAATTCAGCAGGCTGAATTAAACAAATTATTTAATTTTAAAAATTTTCTTGCATAATATTTTTAATTTATACTATAGAAGAATAAAAAGTATTAATTAAGCCAGATGAATTATAAAAATTACTTGATTTAAGAATTTTTTATTTAGGAATATTATAAAATGGCATAAAATTTTAAAATTCAGCTTGCTGAATTACAAAAATTGTTTAATTTTAAAAGTTTTCTTGCATATAATTTAAAAATAATGCTATAGAAAATTGAAAAATATTAATTCAGCTAGCTGAATTATAATTAAAAATCGAATTTAGAAATTTTATTTAAGAATATAAAATAGTTGGCTAAACATTTTCGGATTCCTCTAGCTGAATTATCAAAACTCTTTGATTTTCAGCATTTTATGGCATGGAAAACAAAAATTCATAATAAAATTTTATAAAAAGTGTTAGTTCAGCTAGCTGAATTATAAAAATTTCCCGATTTTAGAATTTTTACTTAAGAAAATTATAAAATGGGATAAAATTTTCAAATTTAGCTGGCTGAATTACATATAAATTTAATAAAATTAAAAGTTTAAAAGTTTACTTGCATAAAATTTAAAAGCAAATCTCTAGAAGAATAAAATATATGAATTCAGCTAGCTGAATTATAATTATAAACTGAATTTACTAATTTTATTTAAGAGAATTCAAAAGTTGGATAAAATTTTTTGGAATCCGCTAGCTGAATTATAAAAATTCCTTATTTATAAAGATTTTATGGCTTGAAAAAGAAAAATTAATAATAAAATTTAGTAAAAAAAGTTATTTCAGCTAGCTGAATTATAAAACTTTAATGATTTTAGAATTTTTTATTTAGAAAAAATATAAAATGGGATAAAATTTTTAAATTCAGCTGACTGAATTATAAAAATTCTTAAATTTTAAAAAGATTTGTTACATATAATTGAAAAATAATACTGCAAATGTGTAAAAACCATAATTCAGCTAGCTGAATTAAGCAAATTCTTAGCTTTAAGTATATACCTTTAAGAAATTGCGTAAAAAACTAAAATTCAGCTAGCTGAATTACACAAATACATTGATTTTTAATTTTTTTTTTTTAAAGAAAATTTAAATAAATTATTGAATTTGAAGTTTTGAAGCTAGCTGAATGTCGAAATTTGGTCCAATTTTGCGTAAAAAATCTGCAAATGTTATTACTACTAATTTTCTTTTCCTTTTAATTTAAAGTGGAAAATTAAAATATGACTAAAATTATAAGAGAAAACTGATTAGATTTATTTACTTATTAAGAGCTTTATTTAAGAAACTATTTAAATTTTTTCTATAATTTAAGTGATAAATCTCATTTTGAGAAGAAATATAAAACTTTTGAAAATCTATTACTTAGATTCTAACATTTTTCTTCTTTACACATTTTGTGGTCAAACACAAATCATTCTCTCAATTGCCTTAGAATTAGCATATTTCTGTAATTAAAATAAATGTATTTTCAACATTAGAATTTGTCTTCTTTTCAGGTGTCTTGACAATTTATCAAATCATTGAAATAAAAATAGTGTTAATTACATTTCCGTTTAAGATTTCACAGTTCTCTTCTTTAGGCTTCTACTGTCTCTAATATTGATTGTATTGCTTGTATATGTATTTACGCCCCATTTCTAAAAAGGCTTGGCCACAAAAATAATCAAACATTTAAACATATTTTCTTTAAGAGCAAAACTAAAAAAGTGTAATTAATTATTTTTAATGTCTTCCTCCCATTTGGACAAACGTTAGCAACAGCTTTAGGTGAATGTAAGTAATTTTAAGGTCCAGATGATAATGGTGTGTTGTTTACTAAAGTATGAATATAAATTGTTGGTATGGGACAAGGAAGAATAAAAATTTGTCAAACGTTTAAAAGATTTGTTAATAGATATTATTTTTTTGGTGCGTGACTTAAAGGTGTTAGAAAAAGTCATAACAGGTTTTGGAAAAGATTTATTTTATGAAATATTTAAAACTTTAAAAGTCTTTTATATTTTTTTCTTTTTATAAGTATTTTTCTTTGTTTTAATTTCCTTTATTTCTCAAAGTTTTTGCAAAAGTCTTCCTTTGCAATTGTCATTTATTTTATTTAATATCTTTATTTCAATTCTATATTTTCCTCATTTTAATTTTAATCACCTTAACTGTTTTTTTACTTATTTTCCTTTTAAAGTTCTTTTTCCTTTTTTTCGCCTTCCTTGCTGGTATTTATCTGATTTAATTTTCTTTTCATTTCATGGTATTTTGTCATTCGTTTGACTTTTAATTAAAATATTTCTAATTTATCATGTCACTTTGAGTAGTTGTAGTAAAAGCATCACAGTGAGGCGGGTCAGGAAAAAATAAGATATAAATCTCATATTCTTAAACTGCTAATAGAATCAAATTGAAATGTATAGGAAAAATTAGAAAGAGGACTTGAGCTTCTAGAATATGAGATATTTGGTTTTAGGCCTCTATATTTTATTGGTAAAATATTGTATATGGAAATTATGTTTTTTTTTCTTGATTTACTACTGAATTAAATCAAATTGTATATAAAACAATTGTAGAAAGTTCAAAGTGAACATAGGGTATCGATAAGCTCTCTCCATCTAACTCTATCGTTGGTATATGTTTTAGTGTGATCCCAGGGTATTAGGGCTGATTCTAGTTCTCTTTTGCTATATCCTATACAGTTATTTCTTGGACGGCCTCTTTTACGCTGCCCTTGGGGGTTATAGACTAAGACTGCTTTAGCGATATCATTGTGTGGTCGGCGTTAGATGTGGCCTAACCAGGTCCATTTTCTTTTACGGATTTCTACTTCAATAGATCTAGTATTTGTTCGTAGCAGCAGTTCTTCATTTGAAATTCGGTTTGGTCAGAAAACAATGAAATAATATACCCCCCATCAAAAAGATGGGGGGTATATTGATTTTGTCATTCCGTGTGTAACATGTCGAAGGAATTATTTAAGACCCCATAAAGTATATATTTTCTGGGTCCTGGTTAGATTAGGATTCGATCTATCTATGTCTGTCCATCTGTATGTCTGTTGAAATCAGGATAGGGCTCGAACGGGTTAATGTAGGGAGACGAAATTTGGCTCAAATATTTTTCTTATAAAAGGTTTGTTTGGTATTGAAAATGATCAAAATCGGTTAATAAACAAAAAAGTTATGGGCAAAATACTGGAAACACAGGGTGTCCGTTGTAGCGTAATTTCATACTTTTCAAAAAAAGGGCGTGAACTGCCCACTTTACCGCCCCACTTCTCATATAACGTAAAATTTGAGAAATTTTATGGTGGGTATATAGATTCGTCCGGGCCGAATATAACATTCGCACTTGTTTTAATTTACTGATATGGTGACTGCAAGATAATTTTTCTAAAAGAACTTTTTTATATATTTTCATACGATCCAACCTGTAATTTAGGAAATAAATATTTATTAACAATTTGCCATTATTTGTAGAATGAACAAGCTTTCCTAAATTTTAAATGTTTGGGGTGTTATATTTTGACACCCTGTAGTTTACCGTATATCACAACAAGTGACTACAATATAATTTTTATGAAAGCTTAAGTCCTTTTCTATGACTTTTTTATACATTTCACATTGAATCAGTAGCTTAAATATTTTTTTTTTTTGCAAATTACGAGTTCTTTAAATTTATTTATGCTCAGGAAAGTGGATTATCACCCTGTTATTTACACCGTTTTAAAACAGGGTAACTTCAAAAATATTTTTTTGAGAGCTTAAGACTTTCTGTATAAATTTTCTATACTTTTAAATACAATCAGATATGAAGTTTAGTAAATAAAGGTTTATTTAAATAATCAGCCTATTTGTAGGATTTACGATATTTTTTAAATATTTTTCTCAAAGTGTTCATATTTGACACACTGTAACTCAAAGTGACTACAAGTGCCGTTTTCTAAAATCTTAGGTCTTCTTCTGTAAGTTTCTTATACATTTTAATTCGATCTGATGAGTAATTTAAGAAATGTAGATCTATTATCAAGAAATTTTTGATATATATAATTTATGAACTTTAAAAACCCTGTAGCTCATTCCGTGTAACAACAAGGTGATTACAAAAGCATTTTTCTGAAAGCTTAGCTGATCCTCATAAATTTTTTTTTTTTTTTTTTTGTATATTTCAAGGTGATTCGACCAGTAATTTAGGTGTCTCAGATTGATTAATTCCTATACTTTAGTTCAATCAAACCACTATTTTAGCAGACATTCATTTATTAATATTTTTTTTTTTTTTTCATTCCAACCCACTGTGCATTATTATCATCATTAAATGAAGAAATTTACTTTGAATGTTTCATCTAATTAGTAAAGAGATTCGTTTTGTCAATTTTGTTTGGTGTTTACAAAAATTTGTTTTCAATTAAAAATTTTGTTAAATAATGAAAATGTTGCCAATTAGCGTTATTGATGATAGTTTGGCAGGAGGTAAGTATGTCTTTTAGAGAGAAAAAGAGTTAAAACAATTTAGGTTAAAAAGTAATTAGACATACAGATGATGATGATTGATTAACGGTTTTAAAGTATGAGGAAATAAAAAGAATGAGATATTTTTAAGCCCATACTAGAAGGAAGAAAACAGAATTTATTCTAGGAAGAAGACTAAAGAATTTTTGTTATTTAAGCTGTTTTAGGAAAATTATAAGTTTTTGTAAAAAATATAAAATTGCTAATAATCACAAAATAATTTCTAATATGTTTAGCTAATGAATTTAAAATTTCATTATTTATTTTTTTAATAATTTTGTATTTATTTATTTATTTATTTATTTATTTATTTATTTATTTATTTATTTATTTATTTATTTATTTATTTATTTATTTATTTATTTATTTATTTATTTATTTATTTATTTATTTATTTATTTATTTATTTATTTATTTATTTATTTATTTATTTATTTATTTATTTATTTATTTATTTATTTATTTATTTATTTATTTATTTATTTATTTATTTATTTATTTATTTATTTATTTATTTATTTATTTATTTATTTATTTATTTATTTATTTATTTATTTATTTATTTATTTATTTATTTATTTATTTATTTATTTATTTATTTATTTATTTATTTATTTATTTATTTATTTATTTATTTATTTATTTATTTATTTATTTATTTATTTATTTATTTATTTATTTATTTATTTATTTATTTATTTATTTATTTATTTATTTATTTATTTATTTATTTATTTATTTATTTATTTATTTATTTATTTATTTATTTATTTATTTATTTATTTATTTATTTATTTATTTATTTATTTATTTATTTATTTATTTATTTATTTATTTATTTATTTATTTATTTATTTATTTATTTATTTATTTATTTATTTATTTATTTATTTATTTATTTATTTATTTATTTATTTATTTATTTATTTATTTATTTATTTATTTATTTATTTATTTATTTATTTATTTATTTATTTATTTATTTATTTATTTATTTATTTATTTATTTATTTATTTATTTATTTATTTATTTATTTATTTATTTATTTATTTATTTATTTATTTATTTATTTATTTATTTATTTATTTATTTATTTATTTATTTATTTATTTATTTATTTATTTATTTATTTATTTATTTATTTATTTATTTATTTCAAATCTAGTATTGCAAAAAGTATTAATAATAAATTTTTGAATTTTTGTTTCTTTTAGACAAACTTTTGCAATTTTGTAAGTAAGTGAAATATATTAACATAATACAAAAATATACCTATTTACCTATCCACTGATATATATAATGCCGAAATATATAAAACGTGTTATATATGACAAATTTTTAAAAAGTTAAGATTTATTATTTTTTATTTTTTTATTTTTTTAAATACAAAATTTCATCGATTTTATTTTTTAAAAAATGTCCTGTATTTTTTTTAGTAAATTTTCTTTATAAACATACATATTAAAATATAGCTATTGAGCTATCCATTGATATACATAATATCTATAATAATATCTTGTATCGCCAAGAAAATATAGTGACCTCGAACCAGACATCTCAGTTTTCTTGTTCAAATTTTTATGATTTTTTTCAAATTTTGATTTTTTAGTTACAATTCAAAAACAATTAAAAAACCTTCAATTATCATGTTTAATAAACTCATTTACTTTAAAATGTTCCAACATTAATATGAATTTTTTAACTTTAAGTATTTATTTGAAAATTAAAAGCAAAACAAGTCTGTCCTTCTGTCCGTCCATCTTAAAGCTAATAACACTTTTAACATGTTAATTAGCAGTTAGTGGTTCAGTCAAAAGATGCTGTTCCAATGGTAGGCAACAAAACACATGTATGAATTATATAATCAATGCCTGAACACAATAAACAGATAAAAGGATTCTTCCTCTCTTAACTAACATAACCAAACATGTCATCATTTAAATTAACTTGATTTAAATATGAAAAATAATTGTTTAATATTAAATACTAATAAATATTTTAAAAATTAACACTTAAGCCTATTTTGTCACATAAAAGTAACTTTTAGGAGAAGTAAAAAAGATACTATGGTTTTTCTAGTACTCAGTGTTTATTTGTTGCCTCATGTTGCTAGCTGTTGCTTATGATGTTAAAGCAACACACTCACATAGCCGTTGCAAACAAGCAATAACAAACACTTCCTTTTGTTAAACGCAGGTTTTAGTTAAACTTTCGTTTTAATTTAAATAAAAATACATATAAATCGTATACATAAGAAAAAGAAGGAACAACACATGAGAATTTGTTAAGAAAAAAAAGAATAATAAAATTATTCAAACTTTTTTCTTCTCCTCTTCAACGTCTTTAGCTTCCATAGAATGTAGCATCAGCCTTAGCTGAAAAGTCTGTTAGTGTAATTTAGCAGCAATTTCTCAAAGACCATAATTGCATAATTTTAAACTTGTTGGCAACTTAATTGCGTAAAATGTTGTTTTAAATGTAATCGGAGCTTTAACTGCCAATCAGTTGCAAGTACACCAAACAGCTACAGCCAAAGAAGATGGAGAAAAAGAAGTTTTAAAATTTTTTTTGTGGTCTTAGATTCTTGGGTAGAAGAAATGTTTAACAACGAAATTTACCTTCACAAGGTTTTTTATTTTATTTTTTGTTGTTGTTGTCTTTTGTCTCTGGTGATTGTTTTACGAAAACTGGTCTAATCTTTGAGAATGATTTTTAGTTGTTTAACGACACAAGTGTAGTCTTTTGTGATCTGACTGACTGTAAAAAAGCCCCCCACTGCATAAAGGTTGCAAAAAAGGCGTTGTCGTGCACAAATTGCTGCAAAAGAGTTAAAACAGAAAAAGGGAGAGGTTTCAAAGTAGAAGGTTAAGATAAACAGTTAAAAGCTCGATTATAAAAGTCGTAATAGAATAGAATATAATATAATAGAAATTCAATTCAGTTCAAAGTTCGATTTTTCGAAATTAAATAAAAACAACAAATGGAATTAATTTTGTTAAAATTATATTAAATGAATCTTAAAATATTAATATCGGTGTAAATTTTACAATTTCGAATTTTTGATTTAGTTTTTTAAGAAAAATTTCGAAAAATTTTCAATTTCGAACTTCGAAAACGCCATAAATTTAATGAAAACTGGCATATTATTATGTTTTTTCAATAAAAATGATTAGGAATAAAATTTTAAATTTCGAAATTATGTTCGAATTTTCGAAAATAAATTTGAATATTCGAAGTTAGCTGAAAACTACAAAATTTATTGATTTAACTGAAATTATAAGAGAAAAAATTAAATTTTTGAATTCTTAAGACAAATTTGGAGTTTCGAAGATTGAAAAATCTAAAAATTTTGAACTTCGAAATTCAAAAACTTAATAAATTTAATAAAAAATAAGCAAAATATAATATTTTTTTTAATAAAACTCTGTTGAAAGGTTTATTTATATACAATTTCTAATTTCAAAATTAAGTTCGAATTTTCGAAAATATATTCGAATTTTCGAAATTAGCTGAAAACTACAAAATTAATTAATTTAGCTAAAATTGTGAGAAGAAAGTTAAAATTTTGAATTTTTAATACGAATTTCAAATTTCGAACATTCAAAATTCGAAAAATGTTGAATTTCGAAATTTAAAAAATTAATAAATTTAATTAAAAATAAGCAAAATATGACACTTTTTTTAATAAAACTCTGTTAAAGGGTATATTTATATAAAATTTATAATTTCGAATTAAAGTTCGAATTTTCGAAAATAAATTTGAATATTCGAAGTTAGCTGAAAACTACAAAATTGATTGATTTGGTTGAAGTTATAAGGAAAAAAATTAAAATTTTGAATTTTTAAGACAATTTTGGATTTCGAACATTAAGAATCCAAAAAAATTTTGAATTTCGAAATTCGAAAACTCAATAAATTTAATGAAAACTGTATGAAATATGATGTTTTTGTAATAAAAATATGTTAAAAAGTATGTTGATACAAATTTTATAATTTCGAAATTAAGTTCGAATTTTCGAAAATAAAATCGAATATTCGAAATTAGCTGAAAACTACAAATTTGATTAATTTGGCTAAAATTGTAAAGAAAAAAACTTAAATTTAGAATTTTTAGAAGAAAATTTGGAATTTCGAATATTTAAAATTCGAAAAATGTTGAATTTCAAAATTCGAAAACTCATTAAATTTAATGAAAACTGGAAAAAATATAATGTTTTCGTATTGAAAATCTGTTAAAAAGTATAAAGATATAAATTTTGATAATTTCGAAATTAAGTTCGAATTTTCGAATATAACATCGAATATTGAAAATTATAAAAAAAATTTAATTATTTTGGCCAAATTTTAAGAGAAATTTATTAAAATTTTGAATTTTTAAGGCGTATTTGGAATTTCGAACATTTAAAGTTCGAAAAACTTTAAATTTCGAAATTAGAAAACTCCTTTCAATTAATGAAAACTGTGAACAATGTGATGTTTTGGTAATAAAAGTCTAATTAAAAATAATTTTTTGGCTTGGAAATTTTAAATACAAAATTAAGTTAAAATTTTCGAAATTAAATTCTAGTTTTGAAAATAAGCTAAAAATTAAAATTTTGTTAAATTTATTAAATTTAAGAAAAAAATTAATTAAATTAAAAATTTAAAATTTTTCTTTAAATTTCGAAAATTTTTTTTAAGCAATTTTTAAATTTCGAACTTTCAAAACTCGATAAATTGAAGTAAAAATTAAAGAAACATTATGTCATTCAACTCTTGGCCTCTTATATATGAATTTGGCATTAAAATTTTAATTTCGAAATTAAGTTCGAATTTTCGAAATTAATTTAGATCTTCTAAAAATTAGCTAAAATACAAATTTTATTGATTTCATTAAATTTTTAACGAAAATAAAAAATTTTTTAAAGCTTTTTCGTAAATTTTATTAAATTTAAAAAAATATTGAATTTCGAACTTTCAAAACTTGACATATTGTAAGAAAAATTAATGTATAATATTGTCAATTAAGTTTTAAGTTTCTAAATATGATTTTGGCATACAAATTAAGAATTCGAAATTAAGTTCGAATTTTCGAAATTATGTTCAAATATTCGAAATTAACTAAAAATCACAATTTTGTTTATTTAATATAATTTTTAGTAGAAATATATAAAATTAAAATTTTTTCTCGAAATATTTTTATGTTTTTGGAACAAATTTTGAATTTCGAAGTTCCAAAACTCATTTATTTTAAGGAAAAATTAAATAAAAATTATATTAATGAACCAATGACCACTCAAATATAGTTTACGCAGTACAATTTCAATTTCGAAATTAAGTTCGAATATTCGAAAATGTTTAAAAATAAAAATTTTATTCAATTTTTATCAAAAAATATTTAAAAATTTTCGTCAAAAATAATTTAAACACTTTTGTTAGTTTGTAACTATTTTACCACCATAGTTTAGCCTTTAACTGTGAAACTGTTACTTTTTAAACCCTGCTTTAAACCCTACTTGTGATTTGTTGTAAATAAAAACCTTTCTAAATGCTTGTCAAGTTTGCTACCATATATTTAAGTATTCTTAAGCTTTAAAGCGACTAAAGGCTACTTTTTTTTCCTTCAAATTGCAGTCCTACATCATCTACATCATTTTGACCACAATTCTGTTAAAGCCCATAAGATACGCTCTTCACATATTTTTTCTTTTGTCGTGTTTTGTTTGTTGTCCAGCCTTAAGTTTAACAGCATGTCTAACATATGTTATCTTTACATTGGCCACATCACACACATTTGTATCCAAAGGAGGATTTTAATTTTTGTTTCCTTTTTTTTTACTTTTGACTTCTGCCACTTTTTGTTTAAAACAGGAAAAAGAGCCAAAACTAAAAAAAAAAAAAAAACAACTACTTGTTTAGTTTGCTTGTAATAGACCCAATTGTGTGTTCTAGGCAAACAATTTAATATACACCTTTTGATTACTCAAGTACACTCAGTGGTTGGTTACAAGTATCATCATCTTTTAAATGCATTTTTTGTTTTTTGTTTTTATTCAGTTTTGAAACTTTTGTATTTAGTTTAGTTTTTATCATTGTCTTTTTTTTAGTTTCGTAAACAGCCTGGACAACTAAAATTGCTTTAATATTAAATTAAAGCTTGAGGCGAAATAATTTGTTTGTGTTGTTTTATAAAAAAGAACTACAAAAGCCATTAATAAAGATTTTTATTTTATTATTTCGGTTGCCATAAATTTTGTTAGAACTAAAAATTCTTTGTTTTTAAAAATCAACAGCTTTAGGTTAAAAACTATAACTTTATTATATTTGGCAGAAAAGAGAAATATATTATAGATAGAGGTGGCTTAAAATGTCCTAAACTATTTAAAACAATTTAATAGCATTGAAATATGGTCACCAAATTTGTATTAAGAATTTATTTTAATGCTGAAAAATTTACAAAATTCTTATTTAAAATCCTTACTATTAAAACAATTTTTCTTTAATTACTTTTAAATAAACTTCATTATAAAATTTTATAATCATTTGTATTTAAATTTCTATATAAATTAATTTAACTCCCATTTATTTTCATATTAAATTATGAACATTTCTTATATTTACTTCACTTTATTTACTTCCTTTCTTAATCTTTTAGTCATTATTTATATTTAAATTTCTATTTCCTTTACTTTTCATTTAAGTTAAAGTAGGTATTTAATATTTTATTTATAGAAATAAATCATATTTTTCTAACAAGTGTAATGTTTTATAATCACAGAATTTTCTTTAAATCTTTTCTGTATATATTGTGTCAATTATTGCATGCAACATGCCACATAAACTAAGCAATAATGTCATCATAATCAAAGAACATACATACAATTGTGAATACATAGCAAAACTGCAGAAATAATAAGAAATAAGTAGCAGCCATATGTTGCCTAATACAGTATTTGTATTAGAAATTAAGCTGCTAAAAGGAAAAAATAAAAGGCCTTACTAACTATAGTGCTAAATATAGTCAGGACTATAAGCAATAGTCAGGACTATAGACAATAGTCTAAACTAAAAACTGTAGTCAGGACTACAAACTTTAGTCAGGACTATAAACTTTAGTCTTGACTATTAAATATAGTCTGCACTATAAACTATAGTCTGGACTATAAACTATAGTCTGGACTATAAATTATTGTCTGGACTATAAACTATAGTCTGGACTATAAACTATAGTCTGGACTATAAACTATAGTCTGGACTAAAAACTATAGTCTGGACTAAAAACTATAGTCTGGACTCTAAACTACGTTCTGAACTATAAACTATAGTCGGAACTATAAACTATAGTCTGGACTATAAACTATAGTCTGGAATATAAACTTAAATCTGGACTATAAACTAAAGTCTGGACTAAAAACTATAGTCTGGACTCTAAACTAAAGTCTGGACTATAAACTTTAGTCTGGACTATAAACTATAGTCCTGACTATAAACTAGAGTCTGGACTATAAACTACAGTCAGGAATATAAACTATAGTCTGGACTATAAACTGTAGTCTGGACTGTAAACTATAGTTTGGACTGTAAACAATAGTCTGGACTATAAACTATAGTCTGGACTATAAATTATAGTCTGGACTATAAACTATAGTCTGGACTATGAACTATAGTCTGAACTATAAACTATAGTCTGGATTATAGACTATATTCTAGACTATAAGCAATAGTCTGGACCATAAACTATAGTCTTTACTATAAAATATAGCCTGGACTATAAACTATAGTCTGGATTATAAACTATAGTCTGGACTATAAACTATAGTCTGGACTAAAAACTGTAGTTTGAACTATAAACTATAGTCAGGACTATAAACAATAGTCTGGACTATAAACTATAGTCTGGACTATAAACTATAGTCTGAACTATAAACTATAGACTGGACTAAAAGCTATAGTCTGGAATATAAACTATAGTGTGGACTATAGACTATAGTCTGGAATATAAACTATAGATTGGACTGCTATTGTCTGGACTATAAACTATAGTCCTGACTATAAACTATAGTCTGGAGTATAAACTATAGTCTGGACTATAAACTATAGTCTGGACTATAAACTATAGCCTGGACTTTAAGCTATGGTGTGGACTATAAACTATAGCCTGGATTATAAACTATAGTCGGGTCTATAAAATATAGTCATGACTTTAAACTATGGTCTGGAATATGGACTATAGGTTGCAGTATAAATTATAGTACGAGCCATAAACTATAGCCTGGACCATTAACTATAGTCCAGACTTAAGTTTATAGTCCAGACTATAGACTATTCTTGCTTTAGCACTAAAAGGCCCTCTGATAAGCCTTTTCTTTTATTCACATTCTCTCTGACAATTCTACATAAGAAATGAATTCAAAATGTTTATTTATACTTAAATAAATTTACAATGAAAATACTTTCCACTGCTAGATTCCACATAGATGCATGTGCATCTCAAATACCATTGTTAGAGTACAACTATCCGTATATACATATGTACACATGTCTGTGCTCGTGCTCAATTCCTTGAAGTGCTATAAAATTGACGGCATATTAGATATTTATGCTTTTGACATGCAAAGTAAATTGATTTTAAATTGAAAAAAAGTTGAAAAACACCAACATACAAACTACCACAATATTTACGAGGAAGAATTGTATCCGGTTATTTTTATTTTTTCTTCTCTTATGCAGGATTTCAAACCCTCTATCTCTTTATCTATCTGTTTATTTATGTTTGTGTTGAAATATACAAAATACTGTTGTTATTTTTCCTCTTGAAATATGATGAAGTTGCTTGTGCTATAGTAGATGATGATCACATCATCTTCAATTGCTGGCATATAGGAAAATTGATGTTGAGGCGAAAAAAAAACAGTTGTGGTAGCTCACGTTCTTTTCTGCTCATATATTTTATATGGTGGATGACGATGACAATGCTAAACGTGTATGTTTAAAAACAAGTGTCATTTTTGATCAAAATCATTATGTTGCTTGGGGGCTATAAATGTTGCAAATATTGGAATTTATGTTGCAAGCAAGTGTAGCAGAAGGTACAAAGTTAAATACATAAAAAAAAAACTACAGGTTTTTATTATGGACTAGACTATAAACTAGCCCAGAATTTTAATTTGATTATAGTTTATACTATAGTCTATACTATTAAATAGACTATAGTCCATCATATAAACTATACTTAAGTCCAGGCTATAAATTAGTCCATAGTCTAGACTATATTTCAGACTATAGACAAAACTATAGTTCAGGATATAAACTAGTCTATATTTCCGATTACAGACTAGATTATACTTCAGTTTATAAACTAGACTACAGTCCAAATTATAAACTAGACTATAGACTAAAGTTTAGACTATAAACTATACTATAGTTCAGAATATAAACTAGACTATATTCTGAATAGTCTGTAGGTTAGAATATAGTTCAGTCTATAAACTAGACTATAGTTCATACTGTAGGCTAGACTACAGTCTAGACTTTAGACTAAAATCTGGCCCCTATTTCCCTTTTTATATGCTTTTCCTGCTAGAAAATGTGTGCACATTATATTTTAATGCTTATGTCATTCATTTAAATCAGCTCATTGTTGCTATATGATGAAAAAAGAGGATCTTATTCATTGAAATTGAAAGATTACTGAGTAATTGCTTATGAATATGAATTAGAAAAAAATCCTAAAGGAAACAAAATATAAATCATCAATAATAATGATATTCTAGAGATGTGGAGAAACAATAAAAAAAACAACAACAACAACAATTTTAATAAAGCAAAATGTCAATTAGTAATTTTAATAGCAAACATGATTGCAAATAAATTTAACATTTAAACAAGGAAAACAAATTAATGGGAACATTAAAAAAAATTATTAAAATAAAACAAAGTAAAAAAAAAAACATATTAAAAATGTAAAAAATAATTCTTAATCGTTTAGGAAAGGAATTAGAGCGAAAATTAAGAAAATCAATGATCATTCATAATTGTCTTCAAAAATTTTACTTTTGCTAAGAAAATCTTATAATTCTTTCTTTTTATTCCTCCATTTAATTTTGATAAATGTCTTTATATCCCATGTAGCCTTAAATAAAATGTTAATAATTTTTCCTTTCTTTATACTAGTAAGTCCATTTGTCATATATATATTTAATATAAACTAAGATTATATAGATACTAATAATGTATGTTCTGGTAATAATAACAAGAAAATGAAAAAAAAAAAAATAACTAACGAATAGACAACAATGCCTTTGAGGCATTATCTTGAATCAACAAGTACTGTTAGACAACGACAGAATACGACAACTACAATATGACTGATGAGCATTGAAAGCGAATTATTTTAGTAGCTTTCACACAGCAGCCAGTCAGCCAGCCAGACATTGAGGAGAAAACGTGTCAACTACACATGAGTGCTTACAATAGCACAAAAGGATAAAATTATGCTAAAGAAAAATATAATTAAAGCGATAAAACGGCAAAAGAAAAAACAAAAAAAAAAGAGTTATTCCCTACTTCAAAATTTCCATACTATAAATGATACTAGAGTCTAGACTAAAAACTAGACTATAGTCCATAATAAAAAGTAGACTATAGTAGAGAAAAAAAAAACTAGACTATAATCCAGGCCCTAAACTAGACTATAGTTCAGACTATAAACTGGACTATAGTTCAAACTTTAAAGTAGTCCAGACTAAAGCCTAGACTACAGTCCAGACTAAAGTACAGACTATAATTAGACTAAAGTCCATACTATGAACTAGACTATAGTCCAGACTATAAACTAGACTATAGTTCAGACTATGAACTATACTACAAACTATAGTCCAAACTACAAACATTAGTCCAGTCTAAAAACTATAGTCCAGACTATAAACTATACTCTAATCTTTAAAATATAGTCTAGATTATAGTCCAGACTACAAACTATAGTCCATTCTATAAAAAATAGTCCAGACTATAAACTAGACTATAGTCCAGACTGTAATCTAGACTATAGTCCAGACTATAAACTAGACTATAGTCCAGACTATAAACTAGACTATAGTCCAGACTGTAATCTAGACTATAGTCCAGACTATAAACTATAATCTAGACTATAAACTATAGTCCAGTCTATAAACTAGACTATAGTCCAGACTATAAACTATAGTCCAGACTATAAACTATAGTCCAGACTATAAACTATAGTCCAGACTATAAACTATAGTCCAGACTATAAACTATAGTCTAGACTATAAACTATAGTCTAGACTATAAACTATAGTCTAGACTTTAAACTATAGTCCAGACTATAAACTATAGTCTAGACTATAAACTATAGTCTAGACTATAAACTATAGTCCAGACTATAAACTATAGTCTAGACTATAAACAATAGTCTACATTATAAACTATAGTCCAGACTATAAACTATAGTCCAGACTATAAACTATAGTCCAGACTATAAACTATAGTCCAGACTATAAACTATAGTCCAGACTATAAACTATAGTCTAGACTATAAACTATAGTCTAGACTATAAACTATAGTCTAGACTATAAAGTATAGTCTAGACTATAAACTATAGTCCAGTCTATAAACTAGACTATAGTCCAGACTATAAACTATAGTCCAGACTATAAACTATAATCTAGACTATAAACTATAGTCCAGTCTATAAACTAGACTATAGTCCAGACTATAAACTACAGTCCAGACTATAAACTATAGTCTAGACTATAAAGTAAAGTCTAGACTATTAACTATAGTCCAGTCTATAAACTAGACTATAGTCCAGACTATAAACTATAGTCCAGACTATAAACTATAATCTAGACTACAAACTATAGTCCAGACTATAAACTAGACTATAGTCCAGACTATAAACTATAGTCTAGACTATAAACTATAGTCCAGACAATAAACTATAGTCCAGACTATAAACTATAGTCCAGTCTATAAACTAGACTATAGTCCAGACTATAAACTACAGTCCAGACTATAAACTATAGTCTAGACTATAAAGTAAAGTCTAGACTATTAACTATAGTCCAGTCTATAAACTAGACTATAGTCCAGACTGTAAACTATAGTCCAGACTATAAACTATAATCTAGACTACAAACTATAGTCCAGACTATAAACTGGACTATAGTCCAGACTATAAACTATAGTCTAGACTATAAACTATAGTCCAGACAATAAACTATAGTCCAGACTATAAACTATAGTCCAGACTATAAACTATAGTCCAGACTATAAACTAGAGTCCAGACTATAAACTATAGTCCAGACTATAAACTATAGTCTAGACTATAAACTATAGTCTAGACTATAAAGTATAGTCTAGACTATAAACTATAGTCCAGTCTATAAACTAGACTATAGTCCAGACTATAAACTATAGTCCAGACTATAAACTATAATCTAGACTATAAACTATAGTCCAGTCTATAAACTAGACTATAGTCCAGACTATAAACTACAGTCCAGACTATAAACTATAGTCTAGACTATAAAGTAAAGTCTAGACTATTAACTATAGTCCAGTCTATAAACTAGACTATAGTCCAGACTATAAACTATAGTCCAGACTATAAACTATAATCTAGACTACAAACTATAGTCCAGACTATAAACTAGACTATAGTCCAGACTATAAACTATAGTCTAGACTATAAACTATAGTCCAGACAATAAACTATAGTCCAGACTATAAACTATAGTCTAGACTATAAACTATAGTCTAGACTATAAACTATAATCTAGACTATAAACTATAGTCCAGAGTATAAACTAGACTATAGTCCAGACTATAAACTAGACTATAGTCCAGACTATAAACTGGACTATAGTTCAAACTTTAAAGTAGTCCAGACTAAAGTACAGACTATAATTAGACTAAAGTCCAGACTATGAACTAGACTATAGTCCAGACTATAAACTAGACTATAGTCCAGTCTAAAACTGGATTATAGTTTAGACTATAAAGTAGATTATAGTTCAGACTATAAGCTATAGTCCACACTATAAACTAGACCATAGTCCAAACTTTAAACTCGTCTATAGTCCAGACAGTAAATTAAACTATAATTCAGTCTATAAACTAGACTATAGTCCAAACTATAAACTAGACTATAGTCCATACTATAAAGTAGACTATAGTCCGAACTTTATACCAGGCCATTATATTTCGTTTTGTCGCCTTGTGGTTATTTGCTGTAGTTGTGTTTTCTCTTAAAGAATTTCCAAGTTAATTTATCATGTTCATTTCAAACCAGTAATACTTATCTGTGTTTTCTCTTACTCCTGTTATAATACGAATTATGCGTATGATTAAAACGTCACAGTAGCTTGTCACGTAGACAAACACCGCAAAAAAAACCAAGAAAAATAAAAGTAAAGAATATCAATCCTCTGTACTTTACCAGAGTTAAATAATGGTAGCTCTAACCAACAATCTAAAAACGTGAACACCTGACTTTACTTCATATGCACTACTACTTACTGGCTACTTGCAACCTTTTGCCATACCCCCATACCAAAGGATGTTGCTAAATATATGTTTAGTGGCAACTTTAAACAAATCTCTACGACTATGTATTGTACGTGTAATATCAAAGTCTAGCAATTAGTATGAAATTTATCAGCTTTTCATGGAAAATCTTATATTACTTTTGTTTTATTTTACTTTTTTTTAAGGAAGTTCTTCCCAGTCAACTCTATAAACAATGTTGCTAATGTCGTTAAAACGTTTATGTAATAAAAAATAATAAAACAACAAAAAAACAAAACAGATCTTATAAAAAGGCGCTGAAGTACATGTTGATGGTTTTTAATCAATTTACAATATAAAATTTTATTAAGACAAGTTTTTCTTTAGTTCAGTTTACGTGAAATGTAATTGATATTTAACATATTTTATGATCACATTTATATCAATTTTTATTCACCAACTAAACAGACGACTTAACAAGTCGTGTTCGAAAAGTAGTTGACTAAAAGTAGTAGCTCCTCTTAGGGGAGGAGTTTTATGTATTTAAAAACTGTTAAATTATTTGTAGAAAATGTTAAATGATGGGTTTTTCATTTAAAAATTTAAACAGTTATGAATTCGTTAAGAAGCTACTCTGGTGGTTATTTTACAATTGCGTTATATTGTTAATGAATATGTAAATGATATAGTCTAAAGAGAAGCTAAAAAAAAATACCTTGATGGCAACCAGCAACAAACAATGTTGCTGTAATGATTTGTGAGCACTTATGCTCTTCCTTGTTTAAAAACACAAATTAATTTTTGAGGGATTTTTAATCAAGTTTTGAATATTCCTTCACTTAATATAAAACATTAACTCCTAAGGTCTTTTCATAAATTTCTATCATAAAATTTCTCACTAAAACATTTCCCACAGCGCCAAAAATAAAAAAAAAGTTTATTAATTTTCCAAATTGCTGAAAATTTCTAGCCTCATTCTACTTCTAGCAAAAAAGCTACACAAATGAAATGTTTTATTGATTTTAATTTTGTTGAATGTTTATTTTTCTGTCTATCATTAACAGCCCAAACTACAGAACTCAGCAGGATTTCATTACTCGATTACAACTAACAATTTCTCAACCAAATTCTACTGGGGTGCAAAGAATTATTATGGTTGTGATCTTTAACATCCTTTTTTGATGGTGTGTTAAAATCATTAACAGCAAACCAAAGAACAAAAAAAGCTTAGAAGAATAAAAAAAAAAGAAGCAACTTGTTAACTTTGTACTCCAATGGTATTATTTTTCTTTTGTAGTAACAAATCTTCCGTATTGTATCTAATTATTACAACATAATTCATGAGTGAAAAAAGAAAGAAAAAAAAAAACATATGGATGGATATACAGAAACAAGGTTCTTTTTAATGTTAGATACTTCCTAGATGATGTTAAATTTAACTTGTAAAGACCAAATATGCAGGCATCTATAAAAAGAGAAATAACCCAGTGAAAGTTTTTTGAAAAAGAAAACTTACTTCACAAAGTCTCAACTGATATTCTTTTTTCCGCCAAGAAAAAAAAAGTCTCAATTGAGATCTTTTTTCTGTCTAGAAAAAAAAGTGTCTCAATTGAGACCTTTTTTCTGTCTAGAAAAAAAAGTGTCTCAATTGAGACCTTTTTTCTGTCTAGAAAAAAAAGTGTCTCAATTGAGACCTTTTTTCTGTCTAGAAAAAAAAGTGTCTCAATTGAGACCTTTTTTCTGTCAAGAAAAAAAAGTGTCTCAATTGAGACCTTTTTTCTGTCTAGAAAAAAAAGTGTCTCAATTGAGATCTTTTTTCTGTCTAGAAAAAAAAGTGTCTCAATTGAGACCTTTTTTCTGTCTAGAAAAAAAAGTGTCTCAATTGAGACCTTTTTTCTGTCTAGAAAAAAAAGTGTCTCAATTGAGACCTTTTTTCTGTCTAGAAAAAAAAGTGTCTCAATTGAGACCTTTTTTCTGTCTAGGAAAAAAAGTGTCTCAATTGAGACCTTTTTTCTGTCTAGGAAAAAAAGTGTCTCAATTGAGACCTTTTTTCTGTCTAGGAAAAAAAGTGTCTCAATTGAGACTTTTTTTCTGTCTAGGAAAAAAATTGTCTCAATTGAGATCTTTTTTCTGTCTAGGAAAAAAAGTGTCTCAATTGAGACCTTTTTTCTGTCTAGGAAAAAAAGTGTCTCAATTGAGACCTTTTTTCTGTCTAGGAAAAAAAGTGTCTCAATTGAGACCTTTTTTCTGTTTAGGAAAAAAAATGTCTCAATTGAGACCTTTTTTCTGTCTAGGAGAAAAAGTGTCTTGATTGAGACCTTTTTTCTGTCTAGGAAAAAAAGTTTCTCAATTGAGACCTTTTCTCTGTCTAGGAAAACAGGGTCTCAATTGAGACCTTTTTTCTGTCTAGAACAAAAGTGTCTCAATTGAGACCTTTTTTCTGTCTAGAACAAAAGTGTCTCAATTGAGACCTTTTTTCTGTCTAGAACAAAAGTGTCTCAATTGAGACCTTTTTTCTGTCTAGAACAAAAGTGTCTCAATTGAGACCTTTTTTCTGTCTAGAACAAAAGTGTCTCAATTGAGACCTTTTTTCTGTCTAGAAAAAACTGGGTCTCAATTGAAATCTTTTTTCTGTCTAGAAAAAACTGGGTCTCAATTGAAATCTTTTTTCTGTCTAGAAAAAAGTGTCTCAATTTACCACTTTTTTCTGTCTAGAAAAAAAGTTTCTCAATTGAGACCTTTTTTCTGTCTTGGAAAAAAAGTGTCTCAATTGAGACCTTTTTTCTGTTTAGGAAAAAAAATGTCTCAATTGAGACCTTTTTTCTGTCTAGGAAAAAAAGTGTCTTGATTGAGACCTTTTTTCTGTCTAGGAAAAAAAGTTTCTCAATTGAGACCTTTTCTCTGTCTAGGAAAACAGGGTCTCAATTGAGACCTTTTTTCTGTCTAGAACAAAAGTGTCTCAATTGAGACCTTTTTTCTGTCTAGAACAAAAGTGTCTCAATTGAGACCTTTTTTCTGTCTAGAACAAAAGTGTCTCAATTGAGACCTTTTTTCTGTCTAGAAAAAACTGGGTCTCAATTGAAATCTTTTTTCTGTCTAGAAAAAACTGGGTCTCAATTGAAATCTTTTTTCTGTCTAGAAAAAAGTGTCTCAATTTACCACTTTTTTCTGTCTAGAAAAAAAGTTTCTCAATTGAGACCTTTTTTCTGTCTTGGAAAAAAAGTGTCTCAATTGAGACCTTTTTTCTGTTTAGGAAAAAAAATGTCTCAATTGAGACCTTTTTTCTGTCTAGGAAAAAAAGTGTCTTGATTGAGACCTTTTTTCTGTCTAGGAAAAAAAGTTTCTCAATTGAGACCTTTTCTCTGTCTAGGAAAACAGGGTCTCAATTGAGACCTTTTTTCTGTCTAGAACAAAAGTGTCTCAATTGAGACCTTTTTTCTGTCTAGAACAAAAGTGTCTCAATTGAGACCTTTTTTCTGTCTAGAACAAAAGTGTCTCAATTGAGACCTTTTTTCTGTCTAGAAAAAACTGGGTCTCAATTGATACCTTTTTTCTGTCTAGGAAAAAAAGTGTCTCAATTGAAATCTTTTTTCTGTCTAGAAAAAAGTGTCTCAATTTACCACTTTTTTCTGTCTAGAAAAAAAGTTTCTCAATTGAGACCTTTTTTCTGTCTTGGAAAAAAAGTTTCTCAATTGAGACCTTTTTTCTGTCTAGAAAAAAAGTGTCTCAATTGAGACCTTTTTTCTGTCTAGAAAAAAAGTGTCTCAATTCAGACCTTTTTTCTGTCTAGAAAAAACAGGGTCTCAGTTGAGACCTTTTTTCTGTCTAGAAAAAACAGGGTCTCAATTGAGACCTTTTTTCTGTCTGGAAAAAAAAGTGTCTCAATTGAGACTATTTTTCCGTCTAGAAAAAAGTCTCAATTGAGACTATTTTTCCGTCTAGAAAAAAGTCTCAATTGAGACTATTTTTCCGTCTAGAAAAAAGTCTCAATTGAGACTATTTTTTCCGTCTAGAAAAAAGTTTCAATTGAGACTATTTTTTCCGTCTAGAAAAAAGTCTCAATTGAGACTATTTTTTCCGTCTAGAAAAAGGTCTCAATTGAGACTATTTTTCCCGTCTAGAAAAAGGTCTCAATTGAGACTATTTTTTTCGTAAAAAAAGTCTCATTTGAAACAGTTTTTTTCGTGTGAAAAAAAGTCACGTTTGAGACTGTTTTTTTCGTGTAGAAAAAAGTCTCATTTGAAACAGTTTTCTCCGTGTAAAAAAATATGTCTTTGTTGAGACTATTTTTCCGTCTAGAAAAAAGTCTTATTTGAGACTTTTTCGCCTAGAAAAAATATTATTTTAGATTTTTTTAAATATTTTTCTGTTTGCAAAAGAGTTTAATTTTTCACTGGGTTGTGTAAAATTTTCCTCCCATTTAGTCGAACTAAAATAACTAACATTTACTTGTACTCATATATAATATTAAAGTACATATACTGGTATTCATGTATTTAAATCTACATCCATGCACATTATTAGATTTTTAAAGGAAAATCTAAACAAGAAAAAAAAAAAGTAATACTCATGTATAAAATCACCACTTGGTTATGTCATGTACTGGACTTTAATGTCTCTATTAAGCAAAGAATGAGCAAAAACATGAAAATAAAAATAAAAACATTAGAAAACGATTCCAGCGCGCTTTTCTTTTTTCACAGCTATCCAGCAACAACAACAGAACCAGCCTTTAGAGCTTGACTCCCAGAGAAATAATTTCCAAACACTGTAATGGCCAGATACAAAATATCTTATATGAAGATAATAAAAAGAAAATAAAGAAAAAAAAAAAATGCCATTATAAATATTTTCTATTCATGCAATTGCAATGATTTAGGAATTAAATACTTTGCCACTTTAATAATAGTTTCCATACATTTAGAAACATGCTTTTCATCCCCTCCCATTTTTCCATTCCTTATGCTAAAGAGTCTCTTAGACTTTTTAATATGCGTAAGGTTTGTTGCTTGAAGTCATGGGGAGAACAAGATGAGCAGTGATTTGAAAAACGTTTTAAATGATGTTACATTTTAAGTTTTAGTTTGGTTTATTTGGTGTCTAACTTCTCTTTACTAATTGTTTAAGAATAAAAGACGGCTATTTAAATTAGTTTTAGTGGTTGTAGTTTGTTTTGTGATTTAAAGTTTGCTGCCTTTTTCTTTTCATTAAACTTGATTGGACTGGCCAAAATGTCAGGAATTCAAATGTGTTCTAATTAATGCATGTTATATATTTGTATGGTGGTCACATAAATTAACCATGTAGATGATAGATAGAGGAGACTTTGTCTACTTAAAATATGCTGTTCCTAAATTGTCGCAAATTTACAAGAAATGGGTTAAAGATCATTGAACTTTTAATGGATTTTAAATGGAAAATTCAAATTTAATTTAGCTTCAATTGAGACTTTTTTCTAGATGGAAAAAATAGTCTCAATTAAGACTTTTTTTGCTGGACGGAAAAAATTGTCTCAATTAAGACTTTTTTTGCTAGACGGAAAAAATAGTCTCAATTAAGACTTTTTTTGCTAGACGGAAAAAATTGTCTCAATTGAGACTTTTTTGCTAGACGGAAAAAATTGTCTCAATTGAGACTTTTTTTGCTAGACGGAAAAAATAGTCTCAATTGAGACTTTTGTTGCTAGATGGCAAAAATAGTCTCAATTGAGACTTTTTTTGCTAGACGGCAAAAATAATCTCAATTGAAACTTTTTTTCTAGACGGAAAAAATAGTCTCAATTGAGACTTTTTTTGTTAGACGGAAAAGTAGTCTCAATTGGGACTTTTTTTGCTAGACGGCAAAAATAGTCTCAATTGAGACTTTTTTTGCTAGACGGCAAAAATAATCTCAATTGAGACTTTTTTTCTAGACGGAAAAAATAATCTCAATTGAAACTTTTTTTCTAGACGGAAAAAATAGTCTTAATTGAGACTTTTTCTACACGGAAAAACAATCTCAATTGACACCTTTTTCCAGATGGAAAATAAGTCTCAATTAAGACTTTTTTTTAAAGAAAAAGTTTTTTCCGATTTTTTTTTTTTGGAATTTTAATGCTAGATTTTATTTAAAGATAATGTTATAAAACTTTCAAATTTATATAAATAATACAACAAATATCACACCCAACATCTTTATTTATACATTTTTATTTGTCTATACAACTCTTATGTCAAATTAATTTAATCCTGCCATTGAAGTCGCTGTAACCAATGACTTGTTTTTTCTTTAAATTATTCTCCTTATTTGTTCATAATTTAAATACATCACCAGCCACTTGTCACTGTCAGTTTTAACTAATTTCTACTATTTTATATAAAACTTACTGCACGCATTTTCAAAAAATATGCAGCCACCACCAAACAAACTAAAAGAACATTTAATGTCTGATAAGATTAAACACAAATCAAATTTTTAAAAATGCTAAAAAAATTGAAGAAATAAACTAAAAATAACAGCAAACTACCAGGGCTACTGCCAACTACCATTAATATGGTGTGAATAAGGAAAAAGATCTAAAGGAGCATTCGTTAGGCATTCTTAATAATTAAGTAATCTTGAAACGGTTTTCACCTCAAAAAAAAAAAAAAAAAGAAGGTTTAAAGAAAAAATTCAATGAAAGGCCTAAAATACTCTACTCCAATACATAAAGTACTTGCATTTAAAAAAAAATTAAAAACAGGTCTTGTTACTAGTAGTTTGGGCTATAAGTTTATTCCTACCCCTCAGCTTAATTCAATTTTGTGCATAGAAAAATTGTATATCTCTTTTGAATGTTGCATAAAATTCAAAACGCGCCAAATATCAGCAACATCGTAGTCGTCCTCCTCATAATCATCGTCTATACACATGAGGTAGATTTGAAATTGCTGATATTTTTTTTTTTTTTTTGCATTTGAGGTAAAAACTCAAATAGTCGTAGTATTATTCATGCAACAGGCTGTTTGACCACAAGAACTAGTCTCTATGCACATGTCAAGCACTCTTTGTCATCTCTAATACTAGAATTTTAGATTTTTTTTTTTTTATTTTTTAGTTGAACATTCAACTAAAATTATAAGAAACGTGTATCAAACAATTAGAGGAGAACTTAAAGAAACCAACTAAAAAAGAAAGAAAACACGAACAATTATAAAGTTTCCAGAGAAAAGTTATCGATCACTAAACTTTTCTATGGAAAAGTTATTGCTAACATGAATTTTCTTTAGAAAAGTTATAGATACTATGATTTTTCTATAGAATAGTTATCGATAACATGACTTTTTTATATAAAAGTTATCGGTAATATGACTTTTATAAAGAAAAGATGTCGACTTTTATAGAGAAAAGTTATCGATAACATGACTTTTCTATAGAAAAGTTATCGGTAATATTACTTTTCTATAAAAAAGTTATCGATATCGTGATTTTCCTATAGAAAAATTATCGAAATCATGACTTTTCTACAGCAATGTTGTCGATACCATGACTTTTCTATAGAAAAATTATCGATAACATGACTATTCTATAGAAAAGTTATCGATATCATGACTTTTCTAAAGAAAAGTTATCGATATCATGATTCTTCTATAGAAAAGTTATCAATATCATGACTTTTCCATAGAAAAGTTATCGATAACATGACTTTTCTAAAGAAAAGTTATCGATACCATGACTTTTCTATAGAAAAGTTTTTATAGAGAAAAGTTATCGATAACATGACTTTTATAGAGAAAAGTTATCGATACCATGACTTTTCTAAAGAAAAGTTATCCATATCATGACTTTTCTATAGAAAAGTTATCGATAGCTTGACTTTTATATAGAAAAGTTATCAATATCAAGACTTCTCTATAGAAAACTTATCGATATCAAGACTTTTCTATAGAAAACTTATTGATTACATTACTTCTATGGAAAACTTATCAAAATTTTAGTTGGTCCCCTTAAGTCTTTAACTCTTTCTGAAATCTAACGCCACTTTTGCGGTTTAGTCGCCTGCCATAAACATTAAATTTATGCATGTGTATTAGTTTTTGTTTTGTTCTTGTTGTTCCTGGGATTTGCATTTATACTCCTGGTGTTATTTGTTTATTAGTGCCCCTCTTTCTAACCTGCCCCTCTTGTCATAAAAGTTGTTTTTATGTGTGTTTCCTAATAAATAAAAACAGTTTTATTCATGAGTTTTATTTGCTGCTCTAGCGGGAGCACTTGTGTTAAGCGGTTCATTTGACATTGACATACGATGACGACAAGAAGAAGCGTATTGAGTACGAGTTTGTCGCTTTAATTCATTTAATAGGAGAAGGAGGGTTTGATGAAAAATAGCAACACCATGTTGTGTTCTAACAAAAATACTGGTGTTTATGTTAGTCAGGTTACCTGACTGACTAACTCTGCCTGGCTGGTTGCCTGCCGCCTGTTGTATGTGTTGTGTGATACGGAGCTGGCATAAGAAGTATCATGTGTGTTAATTTGTATAAATAAGGAAATACTTTAAACTTTTGACTTTTTTTTGGGGGAAAAAAGGCAATAAAGAAACGATGAAAACTAAAACGGAATTTTAATTAAATTGAAATTGTTTTGGTATTAAATTTTAATCGTAAACAATTTATTACTTAAATTCGAGGAAAGAGAACAATATTTATATTGGCAAGTAATTTGTCAAGAAAAATTGTATGAACTTGATGATGTAATAGTATAACATTAGTATATGGGAGACTAGAAAAAGCTGGGAAAGTTTTTAAATAAAAGAAGCATTAGATAAATGAGAAGATCTCAAGAGTGACAGGAAACAAACCAAAAATTTAAGAGAAAAAATTAGAAAATTTAATTTCTAAATAAACTTGAAATTATAGATAACTTTATCGATAACTTTTCTATAGAAAAGTCCTGATATGGATAACTTTTCTATGGAAAAGTCGTAATATCTATAGGAAAGCCCTTATATTGTGAACTTTTCTATAGGAAAGTCCTGATATCGATAACTTTTCTATAGAAAAGTCATGATATCGATAACTTTTCTATAGAAAAATCCTTATATGGATAACTTTTCTATAAAAAAGTCACGATATCGATAACTTTTCTATAGAAAAGTCCTGATATGGATAACTTTTCTATGGAAAAGTCGTTATATCTATAGGAAAGTCCTGATATCGATAACTTTTCTATAGGAAAGTCCTGATATCGATAACTTTTCTATATAGGAAAGTCCTGATATCGATAACTTTTCTATAGAAAAGTAATGATATCGATAACTTTTCTATAGAAAAGTCCTGATATGGATAACTTTTCTATAGCAAAGTCAAGGTATTGATAACTTGTGTATAAAAAAATCATGATATCGATAACTTTTCTATAAAAAAGTCATAAGTTCGATAACTTTTCTATAGAAAAGTTCTGATATGTATAACTTTTCTATGGAAAAGTTGTGATATCTATAGAAAAGTCCTGATATCGATAACTTTTCTATAGAAAAGTCATGATATCGATAACTTTTCTGTATAAAGCTCAAGTAGTCGATAACTTTTTTATAGAAAAATCATGATATCGATAGCTTTTCTATAGAAAAGTCATGATAACGATAACTTTCTATAGAAAAGTCATGATATCGATAACTTTTCTGAAGAAAAGTCATGATATCGATAACTTTTCTATAGAAAAGTCCTGATATGGATAACTTTTCTATAAAAAAGTCATGATATCGATAACTTTTCTATAGAAAGGTCATGATATTGATAACTTTTCTATAGAAAAGTCATGATATCGATAACTTTTCTATGGAAAAGTCGTGATATCTGTAGAAAAGTCATGATATAGATAACTTTTCTATAGAAAAGTCATGACATCGATAACTTTTCTATAGAAAAGTCATACTATCGATAACTATTCTATAGAAAAGTCATACTATCGATAACTTTTCTATAGAAAAGTCTAGATAGCGATAACTTTTCTATAGAAAAGTCGAGGTATTGATAACTTTTCTATAGAAAAATCCTGATAGAAAAGTCATGATATCGATAACTTTTCTATAAAAAAGTCATGATATCGATAACTTTTCTATAAAAAAGTCAAATTATCGTTAACTTTTCTATAGAAAAGTCCTAATATCGATAACTTTTCTTGTAAAATGTCATGGTGTTGTAAACTTTTCTATGGAAAAATCATGATATCGATAATTTTTCTTAAAAAAAAAAAATATTTTATCGATATTTTCCTTTGCGAAAATTAATTTTTTTGTTGATTTTTCCTTATAAAATTTAAGTTTTGAACAAATTTACTTTTATTTGTTTTATGTATTTTAATCATTGGATATTTTGTTTGCACATTTTTCTTTTGTTTTAAAATTAATTTTCTTTTGTTTTTAATTCCTTAACTATTGTTTAATATTTCAATTGAATTGTTTCTTTGTTTATTATAAAAATATTTCCCTTTCTTCCTGTTTTTATTCATTCTCCTCTACCTTGTTTTATAAATATTTCCTTTTAAAAATTGTTATATATTTTATTTTCATTAAATAAATCATTTGTTCAGATAACGTTCAGATACTTTTTTAAACAATTTAATAATTTATGATAATTTTTGTTCTCGTACACCTTTGCTGCTGCTGTTGTTATTTTTGCTGTGGCTGCTTTTTCATTTATTAAATGAAGAATATTTTATTATATTTAATTTCCCCCAAGATAAAAATGAAAAAAAAAAGAAAAATGTTTATAATTTATGCATTATTTACATACTGGCAATTAATTCTTTTTTGTTCTAATTTTTTTTTTTGCGATAAAATAAAATGCTTATATTTACATAGTTATAGACAATAGGAGTATAAAGGAATACACCTGTGTAATAGAATATAAGAGAGGAACAGAGAGAGTGAGAAGGAGGGTTTTATAGCTCATAATAAAATTATGTTTAAAATTCACTCTATCCAATAATTTAATTTAATTTCTTTTAAGGCAAAATTTTTAATATAAAATTCTGAATTATTTACAAGGCCATTGAGATTCCTACCTCTTTGCTTATTTGTTTCTCTTTCTCTTTGCGTCCATCAATCAATTTGTAACGAGTATTCAGATTGAACCAAAGATAGAACAAAAGAGGTGGGTATTTGAATGCAACCATAACAATTGCATTGCATGTGCATGTTGTCGGCAACAATAACAACAATTGCTGCATAAATATTTCACATTAGATTCCATTCAAATAACCAAAACGAATTCAACCCCAAAGCCAAATAAAGCAACTACAGGTGAAGAAGAATTGTTAGAATCTCATCTGTAAATAGAGGAAAATTCTAAAAACAACAAACACAAACCATGAAAGAAGAGTTTAACTATAATTTATGGTAAAATAACTCGCAATGAAGTTTTGTGCCAAACTCAGGAAATGGTGGTTTAATAATGAAACTCATATAAGCACGTGTAGTTACAATAAACATACAGCACATATGTATGTGTGTGTTAAAGTCCCATAAAGTCTGGTAACTCCATTTAGCAGGTGTTTGCTCTCTAAAGTGTAACCTCTTTACGTTGTTGCATTTTGCATGTTGCCCTCTGGCTTGCGGATATAAAATTGTAATTTTTGTGGATATTGGACAATTACAAATACACACACACATACATCGAGAAAAAAATAAAGTCCATTAAACCACCACAGTCAAATAGTCAAGTGTTTCTGTAGGTATGTGTATTGGAATTTTCACTATGTTTTCAAACAGGATGAGATGTTGGTCGTTGGTTAAATGTTAAATGAAAAAAATTGAACGTATGTTGGCCTCTATTCCCCAAAGACGCGTAAATTATGGTCACTATATCACACTCATTCAAAATACACAAACACTTACAGCCATAAAACACACGTGAAAATTAAAAAAAAAAAAAAACAAATATTGAGCCTGCTATATATAACTATCAAAATGTGTAAGGGGACATTGTTACAAAACAGAAAAAAATATAGTTTGGAATGTATAGATTTTCCTTGTCATTGAATTTAAGGCATGATTGAAAAAATGTTTTCGCATAAAAAATTAAAAAAAAAAAAAACTGAATTGTAAATAAACTGGGAAACAGTAAACTGGGAAAAAATCTACATAAAACATGTGTAACTAACAGCAGCAGGAGATGAAACAACCAAATAACATCATAAAATATGATCAAATATTGATTATATTGAACGATGTTTTTTTTTACATTTAAGCCCTAAAGGGGAAAAAGGAACTACAACAGGTCATACAAACATAAGAAATAAAATGAAGCACAATATGAATCATCAATAACATATCCAAATTTTAAAGAAAAGATATCCACAACTCGAATTTTATAAAGAAAAGTTTTCGATAACTTGAATTATCTTATCGATAACTTTACTCTTCTAAAGAAAATTAATTAAAGTTATCGATAACTTTACTCTTCTAAAGAAAATTAATTGAAAAACTGACTTTCTATAGACAAGTTATCAATATCTTGACTTTTATAAAGAAAAATTATCGATAACTTGACTTATCCTTCGAAAAGTTATCGATAAACTGATTTTTCTATAGAAAAGTTATCGATAACTTGACTTTTCTATAGAAGAGTTATCGATAACTTGACTTTTCTACAGAAAACTTGATTTTTCTACAGAAAAGTTATCGAAAACTTGACTTTTCTATAGAAAAGTTATCGATAACTTGACTTTTATATAGAAAAGTTATCGATAACTTGACTTTTCTATAGAAAAGTTATCTATAACTTGACTTTTCTATAAAAAAGTTATCGATAACTTGACTTTTCTATAGAAAAGTTATCGATATCATGACTTTTGTAAAGAAAAATTATTGATAACTTGACTTTTTTATAAAAAACTTACAGATAACTTGACTTTTCTATAGAAAAGTTATCGATAACTTGACTTTTGTAAAGAAAAGTTATCGATAACTTGATTTTTCTACAGAAAAGTTATCGATAACTTGATTTTTCTATAGAAAAGTTATCGATAACTTGACTTTTCTATAGAGAAGTTATCGATAACTTGATTTTTCTACATAAAAGCTATCGATAACTTGACTTTTCTATAGAAAAGTTATCGATAACTTGATTTTTCTATAGAAAAGTTATCGATAACTTGATTTTTCTATAGAAAATTTATCGATAACTTGACTTTTCTATAGAAAAATTATCGATAACTTGACTTTTTTTTAAAAAACTTACAGATAACTTGACTTTTCTATAGAAAAGTTATCGATAACTTGACTTTTGAAAAGAAAAGTTATCGATAACTTGATTTTTCTACAGAAAAGTCATCGATAGCTTGACTTTTCTATAGAAAAGTTATCGATAACTTGATTTTTCTATAGAAAAGTTATCGATAACTTGACTTTTCTATAGAAAAGTTATCGATAACTTGACTTTTGTAAAGAAAAGTCAACGATAACTTGATTTTTCTATAGAAAAGTTATCGATAACTTGATTTTTCTATAGAAAAGTTATCGATAACTTGATTTTTATATAGAAAAGTTATCGATAACCTGACTTTTGTAAAGAAAAGTTATCGATAACTTGACTTTTCTATAGGAAAGTTATCGATATCATGTCTTTTCCATAGACAAGTTATCGATATCATGACTTTTCTAAAGAAACGTTATCGATATGAATAACTTGACTTTTTTACAGACTATTCTATTCTATTCTGTTCTATTTAGTTTTATTTTTTATTTTTTGTTTAAAATAAAGTATTTCACTAGGTCGCTTTACACTTGTTTAATTTCCTTTTACATTTAATTGATTATTGTTTTGAAGTGGAATTTGTTTTATTTTTTTGCTCCAGAGTTTTGCAAAAATTACTCATGCGAATATTGTTTTTTTTTTTTGCCCCAGCCAACTCAAATAAATTAAATGACATCCTACTTCAAAGTTTGTTTGTGTGTGTAAAGCACCTACGAGCAAAACACACTTCCACCGCCTGGTCCTTCTTCCTCTTCTTTATGCAATAATAAAATATTTAACATACACCAGTAAACCATTGGAGACACACACAAACACCCACATGCATACATACATCATCAAAGCACCATGACACTAGAGTGATATTGTACTGATTTTTATTGTCATTTAAGGGATTCATTCTGCTTTTTTATTCAGTCTTCTTTTATTTTTACTCATGCTCATGCCAACCATATTCACAGGTTAAGCATGAAGCCAAACAATAAACCAACAGCAACAATAACAACAAAACTTTTAATCAAATGCGAAATATTTCATTTTAATGCTCGAGTGTCTTATGGATGGATACTTTCATTTTATTTTATTTCTTTTCTTCCTTGCAATTCTTTATCTTCTTCTTGTTTTTCTACCTTTATTTTTTGCCAGCATCATTATCTTTTCTTCATTTTTTTTATTGCCATAATGCCATCTAATCATCGCTTTAATCTTTATTAACTGACTGTAAGTAATAAAACGGAGTAAAGGAGTCTCTTTCAGTTTCAGTTTATTTCTGGTCCACATGTGAAGGAGAAAAAATATATAAATAAAAAGGAAAACAATCCCTAGTTCGAGTTGTGTTGGCGCTTTGTGGTGTCATTAAGTATGTGATCGTCGGACCATTAACTGTTTTTCTCTCCTTTCATTTTAATAATCTGTTTTTAGATGAAGCTGTTAAAAAATTACACCGATTATGGTTTCAATAAGGTTTGTTGGTTGGTGTGATTATTTAACATTGTTGTTGTTGTGTTCTTGCCACATATGTTTTGTGGCAGCTGTTGCTGCTGCGCTGCAACCTACTGCCATAAACTTTTATTAATGGGGACACTAAAATGTCATAAGAAAAAAAAAAAAATAAAAAATACATGAGCGGTTTTATTGAAATGGCAAGTGAAACATTGTTTAAAGGTTGATAGCAGTGGCGGCGATTCATTATTTTTTTTTTAGTTATTTGTTCGAGGTCTAAAGGAATTTGTATCAAAAAAAGTTATCGATAAAATAAAACAAATTAAAAAATGATACACATGAGTGAAAATGAGAGAAATAACAACAAAAATAAAAATATTTGAGGATAATATTTTACATAGAGAAATAAATATGTCGATAACCTTTCCATGGAATAAGAAACATATCGATAACTTTTATATAGAAGAGAATATATTTATTCTCTAAAAAAGTCAAGTTATCGATAACTTTTCTATAAAAAAGTCAATTTATCGAAATCTTTCCTAAAGAAGAGTCAAGCTATCGACAACTATTCTATAGAAAAGTCAAGCTATCGATAACTATTCTATAGAAAAGTAAAGTTATCGATATCTTTTCTATAGAGAAATAAAGTTAACGATAACTTTTTTACAGAAAAGTCTAGTTATCGACAACTTTTCTATTGAAGTCTAGTTATCGACAACTTTTCTATTGAAAAGTCAAGTTATCGATAACTTTTCTATTGAAAAGTCAAGTTATCGATAACTTTTCTATAGAAAAGTCAAGTTATCGATAACTTTTCTATAGAAAAGTCAAGTTATCGATAACTTTTCTATAGAAAAATCATTTAGTCTGTAACTTTTCTTTATAAAAGTTTAGCTATCGATAACTTTTTTATAGAAAAGTCAAGTTATCGATATCTTTCTATAGAGAAATTAAGTTATCGATAACTTTTCTATAGAGAAATAAAGTTATCGATCACTTTTCTATAGAAAAGTCAATTTTTGGATAATTTTGCTATAGAAAAGTCAAGTTATCGATAAAAAGGTCAATTTATCGAAATCTTTCCTAAAGAAGAGTCTAGCTATCGACAACTATTATATAGAAAAGTCAAGCTATCGATAACTATTTTATACAAAAGTCATGTTATCAATAACTTTTCTATAGAAAAGTCATGTTATCGATAACTTTTCTATAGAAAAGTCATTTTATCGATAACTTTTCTATAGAAAAGTCAAGTTATTGATATATTTTCTATAGAAAAGTCATTTTATCGATAACTTTTCAACAGAAAAGTCGTGTTATCGATAACTTTTTTATAGAAAAGTCATGTTATCGATATTTTTTCTATAGAAAAGTCGTGTTATCGATAACTTTTCTATAGAAAAGTCAAGTTATTGATATCTTTTCTATAAAGAAATAAAGTTACCGATAACTTTTATACAGAAAAGTCAAGTTATCGATAACTTTTCTATCGAAAAATCCTGATATCTATAACTTTTCTATGAAAATTTCCTGATATCGATGACTTTTCTATAGAAAAGTCCAATTCTCTACAACTTTTCTATAGAAAAGCCAAGTTATCGATAACTTTTTATTATAAAATTCAAGTTTTCGAAAAGTTTTCCTTGGAAGTTTTAAGTTATCGATATTTTTTCTTTAGAAAAGTTAAGTATTTTTCTATTTTGTTTTTTTAAATATAAAAGATTTGTGAAATTTATTTTATTTTCCTTTCCTAATTAATACCTTCAGCATTATTTGTTCCAAAATTGTATACTCAACTAATTGTTAATTATAATTCCATCTCTTGTGTTTGTGCTCCAATTATACAAAGTCCTGAGCAAATATTTCTTGCCAAAAATTCTTTAATATCAGCAATTTTTTCCTTCAGAATAAAAATGTTTACGCTTTTGTTTCGTACGTTTGTTTAAATAAACAATTTAGATATTTTCTTGTTATTTACCCTTTTCTTAGTCAAGCACATGATGATGACAAGACACAAAACAATAAAAGAAAAAATCACAGACTTTAGCCACTCAGTCACATGGACTCGCAGGCAGTCGTGTGTTAAAGAAATTGTTTGTTTGTGTAGAAATCGAAGAAACAATCAATTTAATTTGTAACACACGCCTTTTGTTAACAGCTTTTGGATAAAAGACTTTAAGTTGGTTAAACAATTTAAGAAATTTTCTCTATTTTATGAGATGACTTTCTTCTTTTTTAAAGGGATTCTTATCAAAGAGGTAAAAAGGAAGAAAATATAAATTACAAGGATTTAAAATCAAAATGCAAATCTTGGAAATAAAAGATATGAGAAGAGGGACACCTTATAAGCAAGTTGAAACAATACATTTTTATGGCTTTGACCTTTTTACATTTTTTTATTTTTATTCTAAAAAAAGGAAAATTTATTCCTTTTTTCCTTTTTGACTGCTTATTTAAGATTTTTTAAAGTGACAACTTAATTTTCTAATTTTATACATGAGTGATTTTTTTGAGCTCATTTTGCCTTTAAAAAAAGAAAATTTAATTTAATATTCAAAAACAAAAGTAAATCTTTTGTTTTAATAAATTTTATAATTCATGTTAAGGACTCAAACTAACTACACATAAACACACATGTCCATATTTTATTCTAACACCTTTTTTTTCTAACAAAATTTTTTACATAAAAAAGTTAAAGTTGTCACACAAAAAAATATTTATACACACATAACAACACGCACGTTCTAAAGTTTTTCATGTGTTAAATTTTATTTTTGAATTCTTTTTGTGTTCTCTTTCCCCCCAAAAAAGCTAAAAAGAGTAGGAAAAAAAGTCACAAAAAGTTAACAAAAACTTGTACCTAAAAATCATAAGGGAAACGTGTATAGACTGTGAACTTCTTCCTTCACCATCTACTTAGTTGGAATATAACTTCCCCCCTTCCCTTCACTAATTTTGTATTTTAACAACAAACACAAAAAAATATTACATATCAAGGGTGCTTCTCTAGAGTATTAATGGCAAAGATTTTTATTCTTTTGGATCAGAGTAACATTTTAAGCAACAATATGTGAGTACAAGGGGTTGTTTTTAATACAACAAACGCAGAAGAAAACAAAGTTGTAATAAAAATAAGAAAAATATATTTAATACCAAAAATAAGACTAACCATCCGTAATACCTTCACTATTGTAATGGATACCCCTACCACCAAACCCCACTCTGGAATACTAATACATTCCTCCAAAGATTCTTAATAATGTAAGAGTAGTACACCTTTTTTATAGACAATTTCCATTTGACTGTCAGCTACAGAAAAGTTATCGATAACTTTAATTTTCCATTCTATAGAAAAATTTCATGATAAATTTTGCAATAAAAAGATATCGATAACTTTAAATTTCTAAAAAAAGTTATCAATTAGTTGACTTTTCTATAGAAAAGTTATCGATAACTTGACTTTTCTATAGAAAAGTTATCGATAACTTAACTTTTCTATAGAAAAATTATCGATAACTTAACTTTTCTATAAAAAAATTATCGATACAATGACTTTTATATAGAAAAGTTATCAATAACTTGACTTTTCTATAGAAAAGTTATCGATAACTCAACTATTCTATAGAAAAGTTATCGATAACATGACTTTTCCATAGAAAAGTTATCGATAGCTTGATTTTTCTATAGAAAAGTTATCAATAACTTAACTTTTCTAAAGAAAAATTATCGATAACTTAACTTTTCTATAGAAAAATTATCGATAAAATGACTTTTATAAAGAAAAGTTATCGATAGCTTGACTTTTCTATAGAAAAGTTATCGATACCTTGACTTTTCTATAGAAAAGTTGTCGATAACTTGACCTTTCTAAAGAAAAATTATCGATAACTTGACTTTTCTATAGAAAAGTTATCGATAACTTGACCTTTCTAAAGAAAAATTATCGATAACTTGACTTTTCTATAAAAAAGTTATCGATGGCATGACTTCTATAGAAAAGTTATCTATAAAATGACTTATCTATAGGAAAGTTATCGATTACATGACTTTTCTATGGAAAAGTTATCGATTACATGATTTTTCTATAGAAATGTGATCGATTTCATGACTTTTCTATTTAGATGTTATCGATAACTTGACCTTTTTATAGAAAAGTTAAGTTATCGATAACTTTTATAGATTAGTTAAGTTATCGATAACTTCTCTGTAGAATAGTTGAGTTATCGATATCTTTTCTGTAAAATAGTTGAGTTATCGTTAACTTTTCTATAGAAGAGTTAAGTTATCGAAAACTTTTCTATAGAATAGTTGAGTTATCGATAACTTTTCTTTAGAACAGTTTAGTTATCGATAACTTTTCTTTATGATAGTTTAGTTATCGATAATTTTTTTTTAGAATAGTTAAGTTATCGATAACTTTTCTTTAGAATAGTTGAGTTATCGATGAATTTTCTGTAGAATAGTTGAGTTAGCGATAACTTCTGTAAATTATTTGAGTTATCGATAACTTTTTTAAATAGTTGAGATCGAAAAATTTTCTGTAGAATAGTTGAGTAATCGATAACTTTTCTCTAGAATGGTTGAGTTATCAATAACTTTTCTCTAGTATAATTGAGTTATCGATAACTTTTCTATAGAATAGTAAAGTTATCGATAAATTTTCTTTAGAATAGTTGATAACTTTTCTATAGAAAAATCAGGGTATCGATAACTTTATAAAACGGTTAAGATATCGTTAAATTTTCTATGGAAAAGTTGAGTTATCAATAATTTTTCTTTATAATAGTTAAGTTTTCGATAACTATTCTATAGAGAAATCAGGAAATCGATAACTTTTCTATAGAATAGTTAAGTTATCGATAACTTTTCCTTATAATAGTGAAGTATTCGATAGCTTTTTTTGTAATAGTTCAGTTATCGACAACTTTTCTTTAGAAAAGTTGATTTATCATTAGTTTTTCTTTAGAATAACTGATTTATCGATAACTTTTTTTAAAGTAATTGAGTTATCGATAACTTTTCTTTAGCTTTTTTGTGTTTTTCTATTTTGTGTAGCTTGTTTTTAAGTCATTTTAAATGTTTAATATTTTTATATATTTTTTTTTTATGGTAATGTTTGTGTTTGTATGTACTTATGTGTGTGTAGAAGTATGCGTTACATTTATTATAAATATATTTATATATTCCAAAATCCCCTTTATTAAAGATTTTCCCTTTTGTTGGCTTTTAGATTAAAGTCATTTTTAGCTGCTGCTATATTTCAAGGGGTTTTCATACATATATGTATATGTTAAGCTTTTTTATTATATGTGTGTGTAAGTTACAATGAAAAGGTGGATATATTTAATTTTTTTTTTTTTTTTCATTTAAAGTCCTTGTATGCATTTCCTGTTACACACCATTTTTATAGTCAACATTATTATTAAAATCATAATGATGTTAAAACGAATGCTTACTTAAAGGTTTTTGTTAAAGAGAGAAAAAAATATATTTACAAAAATAACTTTACACTCAAGCTTTTACAAGTGAAAGTATGCGAGTGTGTATAGATGATATGTATGTAGGTTTATAACGATAACTGTGAACAAGTATTTTAGTCCTTTTGAAAATTATGAATATCGATTTTTTTTTTTTTCTTTTTTTATGTTTTTTATTTTGTTATTTTAGAGAGTGTGAGGTTCTAAAGGATTTGTGTGCAGGTTATTTGGGTTTGTTGTCCTTTTTGTTGCATAAATATTTTTGTTATATTTTGTGTTATTTTTTTTTTCTTTTAATAATTCCTTGTTTAATTTTGACCTTTTTTTTTGTTGTTGTTTTTTAAGGCTAATGAAAATGTTTGTTTAGAGAAAAAACACGATTTGACCATTTTCATGTTGAGTGTTATTAAGTAGAGAAAAAAAAAGGATAATAAGGACATCATTTGTGTGTTAATTTTAGCATGTTTATCATTCATTTAGTTGTTTTTAGGGGAGTTTTGTAAATAAAATTAATACATAAACATGAATGGAAATTATTTTTAATAATTTCTTGTTCGTTTTTTTAATAATTTAATTTACATTTTAACACAACATTTGATAATAAAGCTCAAGGTTATTTGTTAAGGATTTAGGAAAATAAAATGAAAAGAATTTTAAGAGGATTTTAACAGCAGAAAATAAAATATATTTGATATTTTTGTAGGGAATTTTCCACTGGAAAAACTAATTTTCGTTTAAAATTAAAAAAAAAAAAAAAATAATTTTTAAATATTTTTTTTTTTTTTTTAATTTTGAAAATTTGAGTTTAAGTTATATTTTTATTTATAACTTTAATAATAATTCAAATATTGAGCTCATTTTTGCTGCAGATTTTACCAAGACTGCAATTTATATTTGTTATAAATTTCAGCTTTCTTCAGCTCTTGCTTTGCTTTTTATAAGCTTTTGAAAATTTGTGTAATTTTACACTTCATTTTGAGGTTAAGTTACATTTTTATTGATAACCTTAAAACTATTCCAAATAACTAGCTTATTTTTGGTATACTATATAGCAAGAATATAAATATTATTTCATCCAATTTTAAGCTCCCTAAAGTTTTTTGTTTAGGCTCTATAACGCCTTTAAAAATTGTGTAATTTTACATAAATTTTGAGTAATAATAGAACTTAATATGATATCATTATTTTTATAAAATTTCTAAAAATTATTAAAAATTCTTTAAAATAAAATACTTTTAAAGCTTTTTCTTTACTGCAAACAAAATTATTCAACGACTTCTCTTCCTTTCTTCGCCTTAAAACAAGAAATTTTTGTTATATTCATTTTTTTGCTTCAAACATTTCAAAATTAACTACAACAATAAAACAAAACGTGCAAATTGGCTGTTTATAACTCCCTAGAGAATTTTACCCCAAAAAATACACACAAAAGCACGTGTAGTCTGAAATATACCAAATAAAATTGATTAAATTTAACCTTTTTTTTTTTTTGTTCGCTTCTCCAAAAAAGAGGCTAAAAATAAATACCCTTCTATACTTTACACTTTATATTATAAATTACAAAATAAATTCCTACAAATTGTATTGATCTTTAAAAAGAAAATAAATTGGAAATTCATGTGTGAATTGTTTTTATTTTATTTGCAAAAGTTTCAGTAACAAATTGTAATTTAGTATTCATGTTATAATATTTGTTACCTTTTTTTTAGCTAAAGCTTATGAATAAAGATGGTTTAAATAAATGTTGTTGTATGTGTTGTTGTTGGAAATAAAAAGCTGTATTTTTTTGTGCGTGTTAATAGAGGTCATAAATCAGAATTAGCTACTAGTTTAGAAGAAGGAGAAAGAAGTAAGAAATAAAAGAAAAATAAAAAAAATTTATACGAAAAATATTTGCAGAGAAATACACTAAAAGATATTTTTAGTGAAAAATTAAATGATTACAGATTTAAGACCAGTTTCCCTTTAAAAAATTTTTTAGATTTTTTAATTTTTTCATACAAAATATAAATTTTTGATGGAAAATAAAAGTGATCACAGATTATCGTCCCTTTTCCTTTTAAAACGTTTTTAAAGGATCTACAGCCAATTTTAGATGTTTCATATAAAATATCGGTTTTTGATGAAAAACGAGAGTGATCACAGATTATGGTTCTTTTTCCATTTAAAGCGTTTTTTAAGGATCTACAGCTAATTTTAGATTTTTCATACAAAATATCGATTTTTGATGAAAAATAAAAGTGATCACAGATTATGGTCCTTTTTACATCTAAAGCGTTTTTAAAGGATCTACAGCCAATTTTAGATTTCTTTTGATTTTTTATATAAAATATCGATTTTTTATGAAAAATAAAAGTGATCACAGATTATGGTTCTTTTTCCATTTAAAGCGTTTTTAAGGGATCTACAGCCAATTTTATATATTTCATACAAAATATCGATTTTTGATGAAAAATAAAAGTGATCACAGATTATGGTCCTTTTTCCATTTAAAGCGTTTTTAAGGATCTACAGCCAATTTTATATCTCTTTTGATTTTCACACAAAATATCGATTTTTGATGAAAAATAAAAGTGATCACAGATTATGGTCCTTTTTCCATTCAAAGCGTTTTTAAAGGATCTACAGCCAATTTTGGATTTCTTTTGATTTTTCATACAAAATATCGATTTTTTTTGAAAAAATGAAAGTGATCACAGATTATGGTCCTTTTTCCATTTAAAGCATTTTTAAAGGATATACAGCTAATTTTAGATTTCTTTTGATTTTTCATACAAAATATCGATTTTTGATGAAAAATAAAACTGATCACAGATTATGGTCTTTTTTCCATTTAAAGCATTTTTAAAGGATCTACGGCCAATTTTCGATTTCTTCTGATTTTTCATACAAAATATCGATTTTTGATGAAAAATAAAAGTGATCACAGATTATGGTCCTACAGGATCTACAGCCAATTTTAGATTTCTTTTGATTTTTCATACAAAATATCGATTTTTGATGAAAAATAAAAGTGATCACAGATTATGGTCTTTTTTCCATTTAAAGCATTTTTAAAGGATATACAGCTAATTTTCGATTTCTTTTGATTTTTCATACAAAATATCGATTTTTGATGAAAAATAAAAGTGATCACAGATTATGGTCCTTCTTCCATTTAAAGCGTTTTTAAAGGATCTACAGCCAATTTTAGATTTCTTTTGATTTTTCATACAAAATATCGATTTTTTATGAAAAATAAAAGTGATCACAGATATACAAAATATAGATTTTTTATGAAAAATAAAAGTGATCACAGATTATGGTCTTTTTTCCATTTAAAGCATTTTTAAAGGATCTACAGCCAATTTTAGATTTCTTTTGATTTTTCATACAAAATATCGATTTTTGATGAAAAATAAAAGTGATCACAGATATACAAAATATCGATTTTTTATGAAAAATAAAAGTGATCACAGATTATGGTCTTTTTTCCATTTAAAGCGTTTTTAAAGGATCTACAGCCAATTTTCGATTTCTTTTGATTTTTCATACAAAATATCGATTTTTTATGAAAAATAAAAGTGATCACAGATATACAAAATATCGATTTTTTATGAAAAATAAAAGTGATCACAGATTATGGTCTTTTTTCCATTTAAAGCATTTTTAAAGGATCTACAGCCAATTTTATATCTCTTTTGATTTTCACACAAAATATCGATTTTTGATGAAAAATAAAAGTGATCACAGATTATGGTCCTTTTTTCATTTAAAGCGTTTTAAAGGATCTACAGCTAATTTTAGATTTTTTTAGATTTTTCATACAAAATATCGATTTTTGATGAAAAATAAAAGTGATCACAGATTATGGTCCTTTTTCCATTTAAAGCGTTTTTAAAGGATCTACAGCTAATTTTATATTTCTTTTGATTTTTCACACAAAATATCGATTTTTGATGAAAAATAAAAGTGATCACAGATTATGGTCTTTTTTCCATTTAAAGCATTTTTAAAGGATCTACAGCTAATTTTAGATTTTTTTAGATTTTTCATACAAAATATCGATTTTTGATGAAAAATAAAAGTGATCACAGATTATGGTCTTTTTTCCATTTAAAGCATTTTTAAAGGATCTACAGCTAATTTTAGATTTCTTTTGATTTTTCACACAAAATATCGATTTTTGATGAAAAATAAAAGTGATCACAGATTATGGTCTTTTTTCCATTTAAAGCATTTTTAAAGGATCTACAGCCAATTTTATATCTCTTTTGATTTTCACACAAAATATCGATTTTTGATGAAAAATAAAAGTGATCACAGATTATGGTCCTTTTTTCATTTAAAGCGTTTTAAAGGATCTACAGCTAATTTTAGATTTTTTTAGATTTTTCATACAAAATATCGATTTTTGATGAAAAATAAAAGTGATCACAGATTATGGTCCTTTTTCCATTTAAAGCGTTTTTAAAGGATCTACAGCTAATTTTATATTTCTTTTGATTTTTCACACAAAATATCGATTTTTGATGAAAAATAAAAGTGATCACGGATTATGGTCCTTTTTCCATTTAAAGCGTTTTTAAAGGATCTACAGCCAATTTTAGATTTCTTTTGATTTTTCATACAAAATATCGATTTTTGATGAAAAATAAAAGTGATCACGGATTATGGTCCTTTTTCCATTTAAAGCATTTTTAAAGGATCTACAGCCAATTTTAGATTTCTTTTGATTTTTCATACAAAATATCGATTTTTGATGAAAAATAAAAGTGATCACGGATTATGGTCCTTCTTCCATTTAAAGCGTTTTTAAAGGATCTACAGCTAATTTGAGATTTTTTTAGATTTTTCATACAAAATATCGATTTTTGATGAAAAATAAAAGTGATCACGGATTATGGTCCTTTTTCCATTTAAAGCGTTTTTAAAGGATCTACAGCTAATTTTAGATTTATTTTTATTTTTCACACAAAATATCGATTTTTGATGAAAAATAAAAGTGATCACAGATTATGGTCCTTTTTCCATTTAAAGCGTTTTTTAAGGATCTACAGCCAATTTTATATTTCTTTTGATTTTTCACACAAAATATCGATTTTTGATGAAAAATAAAAGTGATCACAGATTATGGTCCTTCTTCCATTTAAAGCGTTTTTAAAGGATCTACAGCTAATTTTAGATTTTTTTAGATTTTTCATACAAAATATCGATTTTTGATGAAAAATAAAAGTGATCACGGATTATGGTCCTTTTTCCATTTAAAGCGTTTTTAAAGGATCTACAGCCAATTTTATATTTCTTTTGATTTTTCACACAAAATATCGATTTTTGATGAAAAATAAAAGTGATCACAGATTATGGTCCTTCTTCCATTTAAAGCGTTTTTAAAGGATCTACAGCTAATTTGAGATTTTTTTAGATTTTTCATACAAAATATCGATTTTTGATGAAAAATAAAAGTGATCACGGATTATGGTCCTTTTTCCATTTAAAGCATTTTTAAAGGATCTACAGCCAATTTTAGATTTCTTTTGATTTTTCATACAAAATATCGATTTTTGATGAAAAATAAAAGTGATCACAGATTATGGTCCTTTTTCCATTTAAAGCGTTTTTAAAGGATCTACAGCTAATTTTAGATTCTTCATACAAAATATCGATTTTTGATGAAAAATAAAAGTGATCACGGATTATGGTCCTTTTTCCATTTAAAGCGTTTTTAAAGGATCTACAGCTAATTTTAGATTTTTTTAGATTTTTCATACAAAATATCGGTTTTTGATGAAAAACTAAAGTGATCACAGATTATGGTCCTTTTTCCATTTAAAGCGTTTTTAAAGGATCTACAGCCAATTTTAGATTTTTTTAGATTTTTCATACAAAATATCGGTTTTTGATGAAAAACTAAAGTGATCACACATTATGGTCCTTTTTCCATTTAAAGCGTTTTTAAAGGATCTACAGCCAATTTTAGATTTTTCATACAAAATATCGATTTTTGATGAAAAATAAAAGTGATCACAGATTATGGTCCTTTTTCCATTTAAAGAGTTTTTAAAGGATCTACAGCCAATTTTAGATTTTCTTGATAAAAATATCATATTTTGGGAAAAAAATAGAAGTGATTATATATTAATGTACTTTTTCTATTTAAAGACTTTTTAAAGGTTTTGAAGACAATTTTATTTATTTTTTTTAGGGAAAGTAGCAGTGATTTCTTTAAGTGTATCTCCTTTAGTTGGTTATTAACTTAACTAACTTTAAAGGTACTTTTTATTCATTTACTTTACTATCTTTTTTTCCTTGTTTTCTTCTTCTTTTCCTTTTTTTGCTGCCATAAAACTTTTAAGCTCTTTAATGTTTTTTAAGTCTATAACAAAAAAATTGTCATAAATTATGGTTTTACATTACAACTATGGGAAATTGTATAATACTTACATTAGCTAGACTAGTATCAATTTAACTAGATTTTAGTTTAAATGGATTTAAGTAAAAATTTTCTAAAAACTTTTCATTAGCATGATTTATTTAAAAATAAGGAAAAGAAATATTATTTTATAAGCTGCAGTAAATAATTTATAGAAAAAGATTTAAATCATTTTAGATAACTTTTGTGGGCATAAATAATTTTTAAGGAATTTGCATTTTGAATAGAAATAATATATAGGAAAGAGTAATAAATAAATCCTTATGAATCAATATCAAATGACATTAAATGTTAAACATTTATGTTTAGCTACATAAAGGATATGAATTATGGTCCAAATAAACTAAATATTTTTTTAAAGAATGTTAGATTCTTTTAAAGGGTTTGAGAAGATAATAGAGAGAAAATTAAAAATGTGGGGTACCAAATAAAAATAGACAAAATTATGTGTCCATATCAATTTAAATCATCTAGCTGATTTAAATTGTTTTCTTGTAAGAATCTGTCAAAGTTAAAAATTTTTTTCAATTTTGAATAAATAAGTAAAAAAATTTAATGTTCATCAACTTTCGTTTAATTTTTTTCAAATAGAAAGTCTTTTAAAGTAAAAATTTAAAATGAAACCATCAATTTCAGTTATTTAAGCAAACTTTTCTTCAATTATTTGTAAATTATAGTTTGTGTAAATATTTTTATTATTTTTTTGAAAATTATACTAAAACAAAAAACTCCAAATTTAAAATTTCATGGCATAAAACTTAAAATATTACAAGCTAATTGTTACGAAAATTTTCTGAAAAATACTGCATAATGTCTACTTTAATCTTAAAAAAAATCTTGCCTTTATATAGCTCGATTTGAAAAATTATTTTTTTTTCCAAAAAAAAATCCAGTAGCTCTCATCCTAAAAGAATTAAGATTTGAAGAAATTTTTTGAAAAATAATCTTTATATTTAAATAGACGTAAAATTTAAACGAACAAAGCTATTCTATTAAAACTTTGATATAATATAGATAGTTTTATCTTAAAATTAAATTATTAAAAAAAACTTCCACTTTTTTCTAACAAAATTACCAAAATCTCAATCCGGCAAACACATATTTAAAATACAGACTTTTTTCATTAAAATCGTCCCTCTGTCATTATAAGAGTTCTACAACAGAAAAAAGTTTATGGGTATTTACCTTACATATAAAGTTATTTAATTGAAATAAATTTATGTTGATCCCCATCATGCGATTTGAAAATTTAACAAACAAATTTAAAATTTTTTTTTAAAAATTGTTAAAGTTTGTATAGGACTGGAGGGGAGATCTTTGCCCCCAGCTACTTTGAATTTATTTTACATACATTTGCATTAAGATTTCTTTTGAAAACATTAAACAAATTATATAACCCAGAACAAAAATTTAATTTTATCAGTAAATAAGTGTTGCCATCTTTTTGGAAAAAATACAAGAATTAAGAATTTTTTTTTTTTTTTAAGTTCCAACTTCAGATTAATATAAGTTTTTACTGGATTAATATATTTAAATGATTCTTGCAGTGATATTATTTAGAATTTTGTAAGAAATGTGGTGAATATATAAAAAAGAAGCGTGAAAATTAAGTCCACCAAGTTGAAGAAACTAAAAAAAAAAACAAGCTAAAAAATTTGTGATAAAAGAAAAACATATTTCGACCTGAATAACTCTTAAATTAAAAGAGATAAACTACACATGTTAGCATATTTTGTAGAGATTTACATAGACTAGGTGAGGCTAGAAAAGAGTGGCATATTCACGCCTCCACCCAGAAAACAAACGGCCCATTATGATCCCTTTAAGAAAAAAAAAAAAAAGAAAGACAAAAGAGAATAGGAAGATAGAAAAGGAAGACAGAAAGTGAAATAAGTGAAACCTATACCCTATCAATTAGTTATGATCCTAAGCTATTTTATTCCCCTTACAAACCTTATGAGAGTAATAAGCCCTTAGCTTGTGACCTCATCTAGTTCATGTAGTGTTTGGCACGCAAATCACTTAAACCTTCCACGCTGAAACCCTAAACAATGACATAGCATCTAGCTTCTCTATACATCGTCCTACAAAAGTTTGACGTGCCAATGTCCCACTTACTCGTCATATTTCTTATTGAAAAACGACCAATTATCATGCATACTATGACTCTTAGACTGCTAGGACTCATACCCAGAAGGTATTTGGAGTCTGCCAGTCTAAGACTAGGCCATATCATTCTAAATACCCTGCAGTACCTTCTATCTCATGTAGTCCAGATTCCACTCTCTTATGGCCCTAAAGTATTAACTAATTTTAATCATAACAAATGTCTCCACAAAAGACTTATCTAGTTCCGAGCCATTGGCCATTTCATTGCCATGAATATCGCAGTGTCCAGGAACCCAACAAAGTCTTATCATGTAGACATTCATTAGTCTTTTCAATTCCATTTTGCAATCAAGTACCCATCTGAACCTAACATAGTGACCTGTCAGTATCAATAAAGCTTGCTGACTATCAACATATATAGTAATCTCAGAATTCCGTTCAACGTTTTCCTCTAGCAATCCCAAAGCTTTATAAATACCCAGGATTTCTGCCTAAAAAACTTTGCAACTGTCAGACAATTTATAGGATCATCTGATATTAGTTCTCATAAAGTAGACCCTTGCTTCTGTACCTAATCCAATCATCGAGCCGTCTGTAAAGACAGCACAAACTCCATGGAACTTTTCTGTTACAATCTGGAGGTCCTTGCTAGATATCACCAAAGCGGGAGTAGCCCCGAAGTCAATCGTAGTCCCAATATAATCTGCAGGATAGCGCAAAGATAGTGTCCGGCTGTTGAATTTGACGTCGTCAAGTATGCTATCGTGCCCCACCCTGAAGTTGCCTAATAATACTAATTCCTTCAAACTAAATAGGCCGACGACACGTATCTCCCTCACAAACTCCTCAATTGGAAGAAGGTGGATAATGATATCTAGTGCCGCTTCAGGTGTACTTATCTTGGCGCCTGAGATGCCAATTGAAGCACACCTCTGAACTGTAGAGAGAAGGTTTTTATAAGTTCCTTTAATTAATACCTTCCATCACAGTTAACAACCATAAGTAAGAATATTTCTTACAATCGATGTAAAGATCTAAAATACAACTAACGGTTTGAGACTGTAATTATTGACTATAGAGTTCCTGCAGGTGTAGTAGACATTAAGTCCCTTCCAGAACCTAACCTGAGTATTACTCCTACAAGACAGCTTTCTGTCCAAGTATACATCCAGGTACTTGATATTACTTGACAATACAAGCTCCATCCCATTCAATACCGATAAGCTAAAAGGCTCGTCCTTATACATAGACTATTTATACATAAAATTTCTTTTCTCTTATATTATAAATGAATTTTTGTTGGTTTTTAAAAAAATAAAGGTTATTGCCGAGTTAGCCAACTTTAGAAGGCCTCCCTCTACCCCCTGACGTGCTAGAAGTACCTTCTCCTACAAATCAACTCAGAAGCATCACATCTTGATTTATGTGAACTTTTATGGAGATATTTCCAAAGGTTCAAAAGTTACAAAATTATTTACAAAAAAAAAGTTTTGAAACGCTTTATTTTGTGCAATGTAAAGACAGACGGACGGACATTACAATTTAGCCAAAAATTATTTTAAAGTGTCAAAAATAAATATTTTTACTTACTAATAAAAAGAAACATAAAAAGTGATCATTAAAATATCAACTTTTCCTAATTTAAGCGCTATTTTCGATCCATTTAACCTCAATGTATAGACTGACGGACAGGCGGACAGACATTACCATTATGCCAAAAATAACTAAAAACTAAAACTCTAAAAATACTTGTTTTTGCTTACTTATAAATAGACAAATGAAATGAGATTATTAAAATACTGATACATATAAACTTTTCCTAAAGTATGAGAAATTTTCCACCCATTTAACTCCAATGTATAGGCTGACAGACGGGTGGACGGACATTACCATTCTATCAAAAAGAGATTTAAAAATCCCAAAAATATTTTTTTTACTTACTAATAAATATGGAAATAAAACGTGATCATTAAAATACAGATATCAACTTTTTCCTGAATTAAGCGCTATTTTCGATCCATTTAACTCCAATGTATAGACGGATAAACGGACAGACGGAAGGACGGACATTACCATTCTGCAAAAAATAATTGTTTAACCCTAAAAAAGAATGTTTTTACTTACTAATAAATAGACAAATTAAACGCTATGATTTAAATACTGATATCACCTTTTTCTAAATTAAGCGCAACCCATTTAACCCCAATGTATAGACGGATAGAAAGACATTACCATTCTGCAAAAAAAAAATATTATAATTCTTAAAATACATTTTTTTACTTAGTAATAAATAAAAAAACATAAAACGTGATCACTGAACTACTGAAATCACTTTTTCATAAATTAAGCGCTATTTTTGACCCATTTAAACCCAATGTATAGACGGACGGACAGATGGACGGACAAAACCTTTCTGGCAATAAAAATTCTTTAACCCTAAAAATTGATGTCTTTACTTAATAATAAACAGAAAAATAAAACGTGATAAAAAAATACAGACATCTTGTGTTATGTTATGATATCACCTTTTCCCGAGTTAAGACGCACGGACAGACGGACGGACATAACCATTATGCGTAAAGAAAACCTTATAAATTTAAAAAGGCTTTTTTTACTTAGTAATAAATTGACAAATTAAACGCAATCACATTTTCCTAAATTAAATGCCATTTTTGACCCCTTTTACCCCAATGTCTGATGGATAATTTCCAAAATTAAGTAAATTTAAAAATTTAATTAATTAAAAACTTAAAAAAAATATTTTATTTAATTCAAAATGTTATTTGTGTATTTTTTTTTTTTTGTATTAGAAATTTTGTCTAATTTTCGCCTCATTAATCTCCTTTATATAAAATTTCCATTAAATTCTCTTTAATCCTTAGCAGCCTTTTGACTTTTTTAAGTCAGTTTGTTTATAAAACGTTTAATTAAAAAAATTAAAAATTTAAAAAGTAACGGATGTTTGTTGTGTTATATTATGCCAACATGATACGCCAAACCTAACTACATTGACATATCCTTAAGCATATCCTGGCGATAATGTTTAGTAATTAACGCCCGATTACAAATGAATGAACACAAACACAACAGCAGCAGCAGCACAAACTTGTACAAACAAAATTCATACACACAAAAACAAAATAAAATATATTCCTTCAGCCTTCCCTCTATAGTAGTATACATCAATCCCTTTAAGCTTTAAAAGCCTTAACAAGCTTACAAGTTTCCAAAAAATAAAAGGAATACAAATGTGTCTAACACTTGACTAAAAATGTCTGTAAAATCAAATCATAATAATGATGATAAAGAAACATTTGTAAGAAGGAAAAAACGAAATATTTCAGCATGAATACTTAAACAGATTTTTTTTTTTAACTCCCTCTCTTTCTCTCATTTTCTATAACCGAAAAAAATAGCAACATACAGGATATAGGAAGTAGAGTATAAAAAATGGAAACGTTTTTTTTGTAGGCTCTTCTAATAACTGTTAACTAATGTTTTATTAGGGTATGTTTTAAATATGTATTTAGTCTATGTATGTATGTGTGTGTATTTTTGACTATGAATAGCCATGAATATAAATACGAAATTAATGCAGCAGAATAATTTAGTGTAAGCGTTTTCGGTTTGAAATACCAGAACAAAAAAAGGAACAACTGGCAAAGGATTTCAAATGGCTTGAAAATACACACAAACTGTTAAAGGAGTTCGTTAGGCGAAATTAACATAAAATATGTTAGAAATAAAACAAAAAAAGAAAACGTTAAGAATACTAAATAAATTTCATTTAATAGCACTCTAAGGAGAATTTTTGAATATGTACAAGGAAAAATAAATAATCAAATAAAATGGAAACTTTAAGAAATAAATAAAAAGAAAAAGATTAATTAAAGGTTTTTTTTAATACAAATTAAGCTTCAAATGAGTAGGAATTAAGGTCTTAACTAAACTTTAATTATAAATAGACAAATTTTAGAGACTATAATATACTTTAATTAAAGATTTTTTAAATCTTCAATTAGGCTACAATTTAAACTTACTTTAGAGTTTTTGGAAAGGTTTCCTTTAGGGCGATTTTTTCGGTTCAAAATTAGCTTTATATTAGTACGAATTAAAGTCTGAATTAAGCTTTAATTAAAGTTATTTTAAAGACTATATTAGACTTTAATTAAAAGTATTTTAAAAATAAACAAATGTAGGTTTGTTCAAACTCGATTTCATTCTCATATAATAATTAATGAAGGATATATTTTTTGAAAAAGTTTTATTCAGACACTAGCAAAATGTTAGGCTTCAATTTCAAATTGTTGCTTCAATCTCTTTTTTTTTTAAGTAAAATTTTGTCTTTAAAATTGACACTTTTTAATTTACAATTTTTATTTTGTTTCATAAAATTTTAGCAATTCATAATAAATTTTAATATTTTAATATTTTGTATATTCTTTTAACCAGAGTTTAAAAATTAGTAAATAGTTTTTTCTTTTCTACGACAGCCCATTTTGAAAAAATGTATAATTAACATTTTTTGATGTGAAACTTACTAAAAATATACCACAATCAACGAGCGCCATATATGTTTTCACTTGTACATTTACATATTTTTATTTTCAAAATATATGTTAAACAAAAATTATACAAAACAAAAAATATGCAACATGACCAGTACGAACTGCGTAAAATATTTCAGCTTGTGCATTTTTTACTGCGAAGTAAATGTGTACGAATAAACGAAGACTTGCGAAGCTGACAAGTTGAATATATGTGTACGAAATATGTGAAAAAATATGTTGAAAAAATATGCAAAAAAATATGTTGGAAAAATATTCTTGTGCGTGGACATCATTAGTAATGTATAAACAGAAATAAAATGAATTAGAATTTAAAACAGAAATAAACAAAAACAAAGATGTTTGTTTTTGGGTATTTCTGTATTGGGTATTATGACATAGAAATATAATAACGATGATTAAATAATCTTAAAAATTTAAATAGGAGCTCAATAAAGTGTTAAGTAAGAAAAAATTGTTTTATACAAATTAACTAATGTATTTTTGCATGTATTGTTTATGTTGAAAAGGATAACAACATACAATTAAAATCAAAGTGATCGATTTAAGGTTTATAACATGAGTGGAAAAAAATAAGGAAAAAGGAAAATTATAATGCAAACTTTGGGATGACAAATTTACCAACAACATCATGTGTATGTTAGTATGGAAAAGAAAGATGAAGCAAATAAATAACCACATTACAGTACGAATTGTGTTGAGAATAACAAAATGTTCAAAATAATTGTAGCATTACAAAATACTGCTGATTTTTTGTTGTTTCATATATCCTAGACTACGAATTTATAAATAATTTGTTTATATAAAAGTCGTAATTATAAATAGTTACTTATAACTTTTGTGAAGCCTTTTTGCTTTCTGGTCACCTGTAATTTAATAATAAAATTCTTTCAGATAATTATTTCATTATTAATTCTGCACAAAATCAGCCACATTTAGAATGAAAATATATATTTTTCTATATTATTCACGGTTTTGCTTTGGGTCATTTTTCGGAAGCCTCCGAAATTCTTAAAAAAATATTTATGTGAATAAATATTTTTATTTTTTTTTATTCTATTAGTAAACTTAAAAAAATATCTATTAGTTTTCTAGAATAATTTTCTTCGTTCTCTGGGAGATTCAAAATGCTCTGGAGATGGAAAAATGCTTCGAAAATGATACGATCCACTTATTTCCGCACCTTGTAAGCACTTTTAAAATTTGCTTTTGCCAGAATTTGAAGGACGAAGAGTTTTTAAGTAAGTATAATTATTAACAACGTATTTCCGCCCTCCGATACAAAATTAAAAACCCAGCTCCATTAGGATTAGGGTTACTAGATGGACTTAAATGAACTTGATTATCAAGATATTTGTAAACTTAACTTTTCAAGTTATAAGTTCAAATGAAATTTGTCAAGTTGAAAACAATTTATAGTTATGAAGATTTTTTATAGCGATAATTCCGAAGCATAAATATATGCTATATATTTTAGATAATATAATGCCATCTGATTTATTATACCCTGAAAGTTAAATGTGCACAGAATTACACTGCATAATGGTTGAATTTTAAACAATCTTGAAATCATATCTATATGGAATATACGAATTATTTTAATTTTAAAAAATATACAGAATAAACTGAATACTATATGTTATACATCGATCACGGGTTCCTCTAGGCTTGTTTAGAAACTTCTAAAACACATTCGCTTACAGCATTTGTTTAATGTTGTGAATAAATGTTCAAGAGCAATCGTAGAATTCATATATAAAGTAAAATATTATTGGCTAATTTCGATCGTCAAGTTTTTGTTTTATAAATCAAGTTTATTTTTCTAGAATGTAAAGTTAGATCACAATTCGAATCTGGCAACCGTAGCTAGGATTTGAAGTAGGCATAGCTTAATAAGAAGAGAGCTTAATTTTAATTTTCCACCAAGTCTAGAAGCTTCACAAATCTCTGGATAGATTAAACAAATTTTTGAAAATGACGCATAAATACGCTTATCTCCGATCACTGCCAAAAATTTTCAAATATAGCTCCGTAAGCAAACCAAATTAAAATTTTCTATGTCGCCTAAGATAGAGTTGCTACGGAAATTATACTTATGTAGAAGATATAGATTGAAATTAAAATAAAATCAAACAATTTAAGTAAGATCTTTTTAAAATAAAATTTTTAATTCATTCAATCATCTTGACTTGATTTAATGATTTATTTATTTATTTTTTTTTTTTGAAAACATAGTATTTCTGTTTTTAATTTTTTAATAACATAGAGTTGAAAATTAAAAGAAAAAATTATTGAATTAATTATTTACTAATATAGTGGCTTTTTTCTGTGAACAAAATTAATTTCTCGCAAAAACAAATTTCACAATATAGTAATTGATTTATTTTAACTAATAACTCCGACTTAAATTATAATATATACATATGTACTTACATACATATGTAACTAAATTATGTTTTTATTATTTTAATTATTTACTCTAATTCCATGTATAAACCAGCGAGCAAGCGGTTTAAGTTAAATAGCGATAATTTTTGAAGATGTGTAGGAAAGAACAAACATATTATTTCATAATTATTGTTCATATTTATTTAGTTATTCTATTTCAATGTCACAATACCCAATACAGAAATACCCAAAAACAAACATCTTTGTTTTTTGTTTATTTCTGTTTTAAATTCTAATTCATTTTATTTCTGTTTATACATTACTAATGATGTCCACGCACAAGAATATTTTTCCAACATATTTTTTTGCATATTTTTTCAACATATTTTTTCACATATTTCGTACACATATATTCAACTTGTCAGCTTCGCAAGTCTTCGTTTATTCGTACACATTTACTTCGCAGTAAAAAATGCACAAGCTGAAATATTTTACGCAGTTCGTACTGGTCATGTTGCATATTTTTTGTTTTGTATAATTTTTGTTTAACATATATTTTGAAAATAAAAATATGTAAATGTACAAGTGAAAACATATATGGCGCTCGTTGATTGTGGTATATTTTTAGTATTTTTATAATAAAAATTTTTGTTGATGAAATATTTTTTTGATTTGCTTTCAAGTAATATGAAAAATGATGCAATTTTTTGAATATTTTAGTAGTAGTTTTAAACTCTGCTTTTAACATTAAATTCTGTTAAATAATGATGTATATAATACAGCCCTGTTACTTGTTTATAACATTTGTTTCTTAAGTTAGTTAACAGAGCTGTTAACAGTTTAAAGGAAAAACTGTTAACTAAATTGACCTTGGTTGCAAACTTTTATTGTTTTTGAGTTTAATTTTCAAAATAAAAATTGTTTTTTATTTAAAAAAAAAAATAATAATAAATTTTTAAAAAGAAATGATTAAATAATTTTAAAAATTTAGTTTTTTTTCTTAATTTTTTATAATAAATTTTGTTTATATCTTTTATTAAAAAATATATCAATAACTTGACAAATCTTTAGTTTGTTTAGCCACATCTTTTGTTTACAAAATCTAACAAAAACTAAAGTTAAACAAAAAAGTTCGTTAACTTTTAATCCCCCCACAATAACAGACAAAACAACTTTTTCTGAAAAAATACAAAATAAAAACAACAAAATACACCAACAACCTCTAAAGATTTTTATATGCTTTTGTTTTTAGTTTAAAAAACAAAGTGTATGTTGGTCTGTATAAGAACCAAAGAATAGTAATCAAATCTACTATGAATAATAATATTGTTTACTTTTCATTATTTTCTTTTACTTCTATTTCTATTAATTCTCTATTTTGTTTTCTTTTTTTTTTCAAAAAAACATCATTATTTTATTATAACTAACATTATTATGTTCAGCATCATTATGGTCAATTGTTAGGCCTTCATTGTAAAAATAAATGTGCAAAAAAACTCTTAGTAAATAAGAGAAGTTTAAGTAAAAAAGAAATGAAAACAAAAACAATACTTATTCTAGCATAAACAACACCACCAACATATGTTGTTGTATTGGTGTTGTTTTTTTGCGACAATGAAATTGAAAAATTAAATAAAAAAGCAGCAGCATTGTTTTTTCTTCGTTTAATTCGTGTTTGTCTTTGCAGAAAAAGTAATCAGAAAGAAAAAAAAAAAAACAAAAAAAGCCGGCAAAACAAGTTGAAAAACAACTTGTTTTTGTTTTTCTCTGTCTCTTTTTGTTTTTCTCTATACAATAACAGCTGAATATGTTTTAGTAACTCTCTAATAATAGAGAGTAAATAAGTGATAATCATAACATCATGGTATTTATACACTTGTTACATGACGATGTAGGAGTAATAGAATGTTAAGTGGTATTTAATAACAGTAAACATTGCTATTTTAGTTAACATAACAGTTGTTATGCATATTTATCACTGTTATGTTAGTTAAAAGCGGGAATGTTATGTTAAAATAGGTTTTAAAGGAAATTCAAAGATTATTTGAAAGAAACTATTGTAATTTCCATAATTTTTAAGCGATTTCAATGAAATAAAGTTTGTTGTAAAGCTAAGAAATAAAGGCATTTTTCTAATTATAATATGGTAATATAAATATTAAAAGTAATACAAAAATTGTACAGGAAAAATAAAAAAGGATATTTTGTAATATTTTAAAAATTTATTTTTATCTAAAAATAATAATAATTCTTATATAATTTTTTCTCTAAAAATCGTTTTTAATAAGTATTATTAGTAATTTTTTATTTATCTTTTTGTTTTAATTTTCCTAAATATCTGAACATTTAATTATTTGTACTGGAATATTTTTGAAATTTATTATTATTATTTTTTTTAATGTTAAAGGAATTAAACATTTGTGACGAATATTAATTAATTAGTAAAATTTACCATTATATTTTGTTAAATAACAAATTTTCCTCAAAGGAACATTTTTTTTTTTTTCTTATAGGAAAATTTGAAAAGCATCGCAAAATTTTAAAATTGGCTGTCAATACAATATAAAGCAATAAAAACTAATTGTTATTTTAGAAAAAAATAAAATTTCCCTTAAAGTACAATTTTTTCTTTTGCAAAAGTGTTAGTAAACCTAGCAATTTTTTTTTTTTAAGGAAATTTTCCAAAATGTTTATAGAATAAAAAATTTTGTAATGAATACCATATAAAGCAATAAATGGTATAGTTTAATTTGGTAAAAGAAAAATTTCCTTTAAATGGAAATTTATTACTTAAACTAAATTTTCATAAACGTTAAGGAAATTTGAAATCTGTGGACAATTTAATAAAAGACATTAAAATTAAACATTCTATTTTGTAAAATAAAAATTTTAAATTTTTTTATTTGTAGGAAATCTTTTATTTTAGGAAAATTTTAAAATTCGTTTAAGGAAATTTAAAACTTTTGAGAAATTTAATAAAAAATTAAAATTTAAAGTTCTTTCCTGTAAAATTTAAGTTTCTTTTAAAGGAATATTTTTTTATTTGTAGGAAATTTTGTAAAATTTTCTAAAAATTTAAAAGCCTACTACAAAATTATTAAAATAAGAACACTTATTGTTATATCTTCAAAATAAAAAATTTCCCTTAAAAGAAATTTTTTCGTGAAAGGAAATTTTAAAAGTTGTTTAAATATTTCAAATATTTAATAAGTATAATATAAAAAGCTAAAATTTAAAGTTATGTCTTTTAAGATACAAATTTTCCTTAAAGGGAAATTTTTTCTACAGAACTTTTTATATCAAAATAAAACTAGCAATGAATTTAATATAATACCATAAAAGTTATAATTATATCTCTTTAAGAAATAAAAAGGGAAATTTAAAAAAAAAATGTTGGTAAAAGTTTTAAACATGTAATAATTATATTATAATAAGCTAAAACTTATAGTTGTAACTCATAAAATACAAATTTCCCTTAAAGGGAATTTTTTTCTACACGGGAAATTTATAAAAATTATATAAAGATTTAAATTTAGCAATAAATATAATATAAGGCAATAAATTTTCCAATTATATTTTGACAAATAACAAATTTCCCAAAATGAAAAATTTTTTCCTTAAGGGAAATTTCCAAAAATATTCCAATAATTTCAAATATGTAATAAATATATTATAATAAGCTAAAACTTATAAGTTACAACTTATAAAAAACAAATTTCCCTTAGAGGTATTTTTTTTTTTTTTTTTTTTTTTTTTACATGGGATATTTAAGAAATTTGTATAAAAACTTAAATACAGCAATGAATATAATATAAAGCAATAAAAATTATAATTATATCTTGTCAAAATCAAATTTCCCTTAATGTAAAATTTTTTCCTTAAGGGAAATTTTAAAAAATTGCATTAAAAATTCAAATATATAATAAATGTATTATAATAAGCTAAAATTTATAGTTATGTCTCTTAGAATAAAAATGTCCTTTAAAGGGAATTTTTTTTTATTTAAGAAAATTTTTCAAAAATGTTATGACATTTAAAAATGTTTCAATTATTTAATATAATGTTAACAAAATTTTCAATTATTTTTTGTTAAATAACAAATTTCCCCTAATGGGAATAATTTTCCCTTATGAGTAATTTGAAAAAACTATTAAAATTTAAAATATGTAAAAAATAGTAAGTTTTTTTTTATTAAAAATATATAAAAAGTATTAAAATTTGTTAAATTCTTTAAAAAGTTTCTTTTATTACTCCAAAAAACCATTAAAATCTGTTAAATAACCTTCAAAAAGTTTAATTTCCTTTAAATCTCTGCTAAATATCAAACATATCCTCTGTTATCTTTTAATAACATTAAACATTTCCTGTTATTATCTTAATAACATCAATAAACACTGTTAACTCTTCACTAACATTCAATTTGCTCTGTTATTTAATAAATAACATTACAAATACCTCTGTTAACTTTATATTAACCACTCATTAAGTAATGCTCTCTCTCTCTTCCTTTTAACTACTCTTTAGCTCTTTATTCAGCCATCTCCTATAATTTTAGTAAACAATCGAACACATTCAAACAAACATAAACAAATAAGACATGCTGGTTTTTAATTTTCTGTGTATTTTTTGTTGTTTTTTCCTTTATTTAGGAGAGGTTGTTGTTATTGTATTATTTAGTTTGAAGTGAGAGTGTGTAAGTGTGTATTTGAAACTTGTTTTGTTGTTGATTATATTTCAACGCTGTGTTTTTAGTTTGTCAGCGGTTTTCAATGCGTTTGGTTGCTTAATTTGAAGTAAAACGGTTGAAGTTTATTTGAATTTTTAAAAAGAAATAAACGAATTTTTTTGTTCATCTTACGGTCGTTCTTATTACACTCTCTGCTTAATGGATTACGGTGCTTTTTTGTAATAAAATAAAGTGAAGCATACAAAGAAAACAACAACATAAAGAAAGAAATGTAAGAAAAAATATGCCGTCGGTATGAAATAGAGTGGGAAAAAAATAAAAATTAAAGAAATTTAATAGAAGAAAATTGGAAAAAAAGGTGAAGAAAGAAAAAATCAAGTGAAAGAATTAAACAAAATTAAAGGAAATTTTAATAACAAGTGAAAATTTAATAGAAAAATAATAAAAGAAATTAAAAAAAAGTTAAAAGGAAATTAAAAAGAAAATAAAAGCAAAAGCAAGAAAATAAAGTAAAATCAAAGTAAATTAAAAAGCAAAAGCAGAAGCAAAGAAATTTGTTTTAAAATTAAAGCAAAATGAAGCCTGAGGATTAAATTTAAATACAAAAATCCTAAAATTTTTATTAAAATTAAATATAAAAAAGTTCTATAAATAAAAGTTATAAAAAAATAATAAAATCTAGTGAAATTTAAAGTAAATTTAAAAAAATTCTAAAAGAAAATGTCTTCTTTAATAAAAATAATCACCAGCCTAATACTTTATCTTCACTTATCTTCCGCTGTTCATCGTTATGATCAATCAGAATCGGGTAATCCTTATTATCGTACCTCTAGTTCGGGTGAGGTATTCGGTTCCTCTTCATCACTCTCCAGTGATGCCTTCCCTCATCATAATCGCTGTGAAGCCATAACCATTTCAATATGTAAAAATATACCCTATAACATGACCATTATGCCCAATTTAATAGGTCATACTAAACAAGAAGAGGCCGGTTTAGAGGTACATCAATTTGCCCCCCTCGTCAAAATAGGTTGTTCACCTGATTTACAGCTATTTTTATGCTCTTTATATGTTCCCGTGTGTACTATATTAGAACAACCTATTCCTCCTTGTCGTTCTCTATGTGAATCGGCTCGTGTTTGTGAAACTTTAATGAAAACTTATAATTTTAATTGGCCCGAAAATTTAGAATGTTCTAAATTTCCTGTTCATGGTGGAGAAGCTCTCTGTGTGGCAGAGAATACTACTTCTTCGACTCCATCACCAACACGTGTTGTTCCTAAGGTTACTACACGTAAAAATTATGCTGGTCTAGATAGTCCTCATCGTGATATTGGATTTGTATGTCCGGTTCAATTGAAAACCCCACAGGGTATGGGTTATGAATTGAAAGTAGGAGGAAAGGTAAGTTGAATTAAGGAAAAGGTTTAAGAAAAAAACCTAATAAAAAAAGATTTTTAAATTAAAACTGAAATTTTAAATTCTTAATAAATTATCGAGGGATTTTAACAAGTTTTGGACCATAAAGTAGAGATTTTGGAATAGAATATAACTTATTTTAAAAGAAACTGTTTTAAAAATGTTCGAAAAATTATTTTTTATATTTTTAAACATTTTTTCAAGTTTGAGAATTTTTCTTTAAACGAAACAGGGAAGTTTTTTTAAAATTCTTAGAAAAATAAAATTGTTTTTCGAATGAAAGTTATCTTATTTTAAAGAAAACTGTTTTATTATTTAAAATATGTTTAAAAATTTTTGGAAAAATCTTTTTTTATATTTTAAAATATTTTTTACCACGGATTCTTGGAGTTTTTTTTTCTAATTCTGTTAAAAATAAAATTGTTTTAGGACTAGAAGTCATCTTATTTTAAAGTTAATAGTTTCAGAATTTATAAATTCTTTCAATATTTTTGGAAAAATTATTTGGTTTATTTTTTAATATTTTTTGAAATTTGGTTATTTTCTTCAAACTTTTCAGGGAAAATACTTTAAAATTCTGCTAAAAATATAATCTCTAGAATTTATTATCTGTTTAAATATTTTTCAAAAAATCATTCTTTATTTTTTAAAATATTTTTTGAAATTTCAATATAATTTTCAACCTATTTTTGGAGGGATTCTTTATATTTTTAATTATGTGGGTTTTAATTTTCATTTCGAATTGGAACTCACTTTATTTTAAAGAAAATTTCATTAAAATTTATAAACTATTTCAATGTTTTTATAAAAATTATTCTTAATATTTTTAAATATTTATGGAAATTTGAATATTTATTTTTTTTTAATGATTCTCGTGGGGTTTCTTTTTATTTTAATATGTGTGGAAAATAAATTTGATTTCGAAATGGAAGCCCTTATTTTAAGGAAAATTTCTCTGTAATTTATTATCGGTTTGAAATTTTTTCCAAAAATCATTTTTAATATTTTTAAATATATTTATTTAGAAAGTTTGATATTTTCTTCAACCTATTTTTAGAGGGACTAATTTTTATGCTTTTAATAAATTTGATTTTGAAATAAAGTGGATGGATGGATTTTCAAACATTTTCGAAAATCCATTCGATATATTTTTAAAAATCTTGGGACATTTAGATATTTTCTTCAAACGATTTTGGAATGTTTTTTATATGCCCAACAAAAAATGATCCTGGGCATTAATTCCCCTAAAAGTATTCAATATTTGATAAACATTAGGCTGTTCATAGCAGTAACCCCCATATAAGTTAACAATAGTTTAAAAAAGATGAGCGTCGATTTTAGCAGAAAAATAGAAATAAAGAATTCGATCTATGTCCCTGAAGTCTTGCTTATGTGAGATTATTACAGACAACAAAAAAAAAAAAAAATTATATACTTGCGTAAGATTCCTAAACAAATTATAAGTCTACAGTATTACTCCTTTAAAGTTTGCTCTACCCTTTAAACGGTCATTTATTTTTTGAAAACTTAGGACACTTTGATAGTGTACGTTTTGATTATAAAAGTACTATTAGTTGTGAAAAATATGCAATCATTTGCTTGCCAAAATTCTTCCAAGAAGTAAGGAAAATTATCTACCAAACCCGGATCATTTTCCACTACGATAATACTGGCTGTTACACAGTGTTTAAAAAACCTCCAATATTATCATTGTTGTAAGATTTTCCGCCACGAAACTTTAGTCTATTATCGGTTATTGTAATAAAAATTTCATGTTTATCAGATGGTTCAATCAAGGCGGAAAAAACTATCTGAAGACTTGGTTCAAACGTTTCACAAAAAGTATTGACTGTCATGATACTACTCTAGAAAAAATAACGTTAATTTCAAAAGGATTTATTATAGAGGGATAACTATATTTTATATTACATTTTAAAGGGTATTTATCAGACCTTTTTTTATATATCTTGATTTTCTGGAACTATTTTTAAATTGTATAATGAACCATCTGCATAACAATGTGATAATACAGCTCTTATGCCATTTTTGGAAGCATCAGTTGTTAAAATTATTGGTAATTTTTCATCATAATGTGACAAATTTGCAACTTTAATAAGATCTTGTTCGAATGTTTGAAAAGCTTTCTCTTCTTCTGGCGTTATTCCTTCTTAACTCATTTAAGGGGCCAGCTTTTATTGAGAATTTTTTTAAGCAATATTTTTCTCCATGTTTAGCCGTCGGTGTGTTGAAATCAATTTTGACAAGTCCACAAACAATTTAAATTATTTTTGCTTCTACTTATATTTTCCTTATAGTGTCGACAGTCTTGAGTTTAAAATTCAGCAAAGTTGGTTTAAAAATGATGGAGCTCTAAGGGATGTCTACTTATTTAAATTAAAATACTTTTTAAATATTGGATTTTCAATTGGAAATTTTATGAGTTACACAAAAATGCTTTTATATGTTGAAAAAATTTATTTTAAGTAATGCTTATTTCCATGTCTAGCCGTCGGTGTATTGAAATCTATTTTGTCATACCCACAATCAATTTAAATTACACTGGTCGGCAAAAAAAATACACCACCATAGACAAATAGTTGGACTTGATGTATTTTGATGTGCTAAATACGAATTTGCTTTCAGTTTTTTTTCCATCAGGTCTAATATTTTGCCCATAGTAAGGCCATTACTCTAGTATATTTTCTTATAACTCAAGAACGGTGTGTGCGATTGTCATAAATGAAATAAGTGTCCAAAAAATTTTACTAAAATTTTTTTTAATAAATGAAAACATAAAATTTTCATTTATTTTTATTTAAAGGGAATTTTTTTTTACAAAAAAAATTGTTTATTTGTTTTGAAAAATGATGTTTAAAAAATTACTTTAAGTAATGATTATTTTCATGTCTGTTGAAATTTATTTCGTTAAGCTCACAAACAATTTAAATTGTTTTTATTTCAAATTATACTTTCCTTATAGTCTCGAGAATATTGAGTTTAAAATTCAACAAAATTGGTTTAAAAATTATAAAGTTACGTGGAATTTTATATTTAAATTAAAATATTTTTATTATTATTTTATTTTTTTTTTAGAATTTAATTAAACCAATTTTCTAAAATTATTGCTTAAGCCTTTATAGAGAAGACATCAGACCCTAAAATACAAAGAAAATTAAATCAATATCTCTTATAAATTAGCAAAACCATTTAATTAAATTTTTAGAATTTCGAGAATATTTTTTTTTCTCAAATTTTGGGTGAATAAATTATATTTTATTTTATTTTTATTTTTTTTTTTTTTATAAGAAAAAAACTTATTATTTAATAAATTAGTTTTGGGTAAATAAATTCTGAAAGTTTTATTATATTCAAATAGCTTTTACTTTTTAAAAATTAGGGTCAAAGTTCATCATTTATTATTAAGAGTTTATTATATTTTTATATTTTATTTTTGTATTCTTATGAAAGTTTTAGAAAAAAATATCCAAAAAATTTAAATGAAAAATATTTACTGTTTTATAACGAGGGTCAAATGTAATTTTTTTTTATCATTAAATATTTTGATTTAGATCTTAATAGATTTTACTAAAGAAAATATTTAAAAGTTTCAACTTCAGATTAATATAACTTTTTATCGGATAAATATATTTATATAATTCTTGCAGTAATATTATTTAGAATTTTGTAAACAATTTAGTGAGTATTTTCAAAAAAATGTAGGCTCCAAATTAAGACCCTTAAGTTTAAGAAAAAACGAAACCAAAAATGTTTTTAAAATTAGTTTTGACTCAAATATTTATTAAACTAAAAGATATAACTTACTCAAGTAAGCATGTTTTTTGGTAGAAATTTATAAGGACTACTTATATATAAATTTCTTTTTACATTCAAATTATAAATAAATTTTTGCGAATTTAAACAAAAAAAAAAAAAAAAAACTTAATCGAGGTAATCTACTTTGGAGGTTTACCTACTGCTCCTGAGACCCGCTAGGGGCCTGTACTCCTGCAAACTAACTCGAAGACATCTCAGCTGTGAACATGTGAAATTTTGTTTAGATATTTCCAAAGGTTCACAAGTTACAGAATTATTTCGAAAATATAATCGATTTAGGACCACTGTGCGCCATTATTTAAATTATTTAAAGCGAACTTTGAACTTTATGATTTAGTTACTTGATTTATCATAACCAATAGGTCTTTATGATTAATTAATTTTAAAATTTTTGGTAGCTGAGTATTAAGGATATTTTATATCCTTTTTAAAAGAAGAATTTATAAAATTATTTTTAATTTCTAAAAGTTGTTTTATTAATATTTTTCTGTGGAAAAAACCCTGATTTTCCATTAGAATTTTTAATGAATGATTTATGTTACTTTAGCATTCATTTATACCTGCTTCTTAAAAAATTGTGCAATATTTACCTAAACCTGCCATAATACTCTAACAAAGAGAAAAATCTTTCTTTTTAAATCTACACTTTTACAAACAAAAATATTTGCCTTTTAAATTCACAACCGTATGTACACTCAGAATTTTAATGTTGCCAAGATTTCAAGGATAATATTTAAAGTCCTTTCCACTCATCTACATAATACATAGTTGTGTATTATACATAAATCCAAAACAATAGATTAACAAAGACTTATACAAATTGTGTGTTTCAATAATTTTCTAAAGATTACAAATAAATCTTTAGAAAAAAATGTTTACACTTTTATACCTGTTGATAATTATATATTATAAAAATAATTACAAATATAAGACAAAAGAATTGTTCTGTTATAAGACGAAAATATTGAAAAAATATTGATTTGGGGAAAGATAAGAAAGTCTGTAAAGAAATAAAGAAAATGATTGAGAAAATTAATCAAAACCAAATAAATTTTCTTAGCACCTTTTTACATTTCTTTTACAAAAGCTTTAGATATTTTTTTCTCAAATTCCTTGATATATTAACACCATCAATAACCAAATATTTATTTAGTCTGCAATTAAAAATAAATATTTTAAAATGATTTTCGAAATCAAACTCAAATGAAATTTATTATAACAATTGTAATTTTCCACCCTTAAAAAAAAAGATCAATTACACAAAAATAAACACTCAGAAAGACAGACGGACGGATGGTTGGATAGACAGTTATCCACAATACAATAGGGTCTTTTTTGTTTATAACAAACACATAGAAAAATATTTATTCAAGGATTTATATGTCTCGCCTAAAAATGAAGGGAAGAAATACATTTTAGGGTTACAAATGCCATAAAGGTTGAAAATAGAAACAAATAAAAGCAAAAATTTATTTACATATAAATGCAACATGTTGTTGCCATTAAAATTAACAAAAAAAAAAATATATAAGATTTAAAATGATTTTCATAGCAGTGCAGCTGTTGTCAGGTTTAATATAAAACACCCTCTAAATGTCTATGCACCCATCGGTCTGTCTGTCCAACTGTCCGTCCTTCTGTCTGTCTGTTTGTCTTTAATGTGTTATAATTCTTAATTAATTCCTATTCATAATTTCTTGCTATTTATTTTAATATTTCTTTTATAACAAAATAATTTTCTAACTATTTTTTTCTTTCAAAAAAAAAAAAAAAAAAAACAAAAAAACCTTTTAAAAGCCTAACAAATCCTTTTATGCTCAATATCTTTTTTCATCATTCTTCTTAAGCCTCTATGTGAACTTACCACATGAAACCATCATTTGAACCTCATCAGCATCATATCATAATCATTGTCACTAACATTATGATGATGATTATAAATCCACCTCATAATCTGTTAATGGTTCGAAGATTACAAAATTTTGTTTGTTTCTCTTCAATGTTTTTTTTTTCTTTCTACTCGTCTGTACATAATCAATTAAAATTTTTGTTTGGATTGTGGCCAGCACACACAAAAAGAAACACTTGATAGGATAAAAGGACAGACAGATGGACAGACATAATGTTTTACAGCAAAATTTGTTATTGACTCTGGCTAAGTGCAGGGATTATGTTTATTGGTAACAAAAAAATTTGTTGATTGATAAAATATTTATAACATAAAGAGAGATAAATAAAAAAAAAAACATTTGTTTAAATGATAAATGGAATAAATTTATTTCTTTCGGGTATTTAAATGTAATTAAGAAAAATTAATTCAAGAGCAGGAATTGTTTAAAAAAAAAAGGAAAAATGGAAAATGATTGAAAAAATAAAATAAAAAAGAAATCATTAGAACAAAAAAATCATAATTTTTTGCCTCAAAGATACTCAACTATAGTATCATAAAGATACTTTTGTATCTAAAATATAGTTTAGCACTTTCTACATACTGTAGTATCTTATAGGTTCCTCGTTACCTCCTAATTACTTTATTATCACTTAAATACTTTAGTATACCATAGATACTATAGTATCTTGTAGATACTGCAGTATCTCCCAGTTACTATAGTATCTTCAAAATACTATATAGTGTCTCCACAATACTTATTTTTATCGCTACTCAAGTATCTAAAAGATACTTTAGTATCTTTTAGATACTTGAGTGTCTTTTAGATAATTTAGTATCTTTTAGTTACTTCAGTTACTTTTAGATACTTAGTATCTTCAGATACTTTAGTATCTTTTAGATATTTTAGTATTTTTTGATACTTTAGTATTTCTTAGATATGTTAGTATCTTTTAGATACTTTTGTGTATCCTAGATATTTTGGTGTAATTTAGATACTTCAGTATCTATTAAATACTTCAGTGTTTCTTAGATACTTTTGTATTTTTTAGATACTTTAGTACGCTATAGATACTTTAGTATCTTTTAGATACTTTAGTATCTTTTAGATACTAAGTATCTTTTATATACATACTTTAGTATTTTTTACATACTTTAATATCTTTTAGATACTTTAGTATCTTTTATATGCTGTAGTAGATATTTAGTATCTTTTGGATACTTTAGCATTTTTAAGATACTTTAGTATCTTTTAGATACTTTAATATTATTTAGATATTTTAGTATCTTTCAGATACTTTAGTATCTTTTGGACATATTAGCTTTTTTTAGACTTTAGGATCTTTAAAATACTTTAGGATCTTTAAGATACTTTAGTATCTTTAAGATACTTTAGTATCTTTTAGATACTTTAGTATTTTTCAGATACTTTAGTATCTTCTAGACAAATTATCTTTTAGGCATATTAGTTTTTTTAGACTCTAGTACCTTTTAGATACTTCAGTATCTTTTAGATACTTTAGTATCTTTTAGATACTTTAGTATCTTTTAGATACTTTAGTGTCTTTTAGATACTTTAGTATCTTTTAGATACTTTATTATATTTTAGATACTTTCGAATCTTTTAGATACTTCAGTATCTTTCAGATAGTTCAGTGTCTTTTAGATACTTTAGTATCTTTCAGATATTTTATAATCTTTTAGATATTTTTGTATCTATTGTATCTATACTTTATTTAATATTGTAAATCGTTTCTTATCTTTTTTTTTTTCCTATTTTTCCTTTTTCCTCCATTAAAACTCTTTTTCTAATTGACTTCTCTCTCTTTCTGGTGTCCTTGACATAAATATCATATTTTATTTTCAATTTAATTTTTCCTCCTTACCTTTGTGCCAAGACTGAATAACAATTTTCATTTCTTAATGTTGTTGAACATTTTTTTAATCGTTTTAAAGTATTTGTTTTTGTTGTTGTTATTTAAGCTTGTTTTCATTGAGCTTTCATTGAATTGCCATACATACATACGTAAGTATTTAATTCCTCTCAATTTAATTTATTTAATTGGTAATACAATCCTTTTTGGTTTTGTATAAATCCCCTCCTTTATTTTGTTGGCAAGTAGACATTTTATAAATATTATATTGTGACAACTTTATTACGAAACATTAGCTTTTTTTGTTTTTGTTGCTTTTTAGTTATAAAGAAGTTTATAAAACAATCATGTTTTTAATGTTTTAAGTAGCTTGTTGATAAATGTCTACAAGTTTGTTATTTTAAATATCGATATGTCTTGTTTATTTGTTTAAACATTTATTTATTTTTTTTTTTGTAGCATTCAGGAGTATTTAAGTAAAATTGTATACCCCATTGACTTAAATTGAATGGGGACAATAAATACAAATGAAACTAAATAAATTGAAATAAAATGTATACCCACTATGGTTTTGTATGGCAATTTGCAACACCTTAAGTTTTTTTTTTTTTTAAGCTAAAATTTCATATGAGCTTTAGTTTGGAAATTAGGGTGCAGTTTTGATTTTTTTAATTTAATTTTTTTTGCACATGGATATAAAAAAAATTATATGTTTTTATAATTTAAATGACATTAAATAGTGGATAATTAAATATTATTTATTTTAATGAAATGTCAATGTTTTTTAGCTACCGTTTTGTTTCTTATTATTTTTTTCTTTGGCTGCCTTTCAACAAAATTTATTTAAGTTTTACTTTTAATAGATAAAAAACCTACGCTGGCTGAAAAAAAAACTTTATATTAAAATTATAGATAAAAATTATAAAAATCAACTTCTGGTTTCTTGGAATTAAAGATAAATAAAATTAAGAAATATTATAACTAAAATAACTTGTCAGTTTTTAAAAATGACAGGGAGGTTTTGAAAAAAAAAATTATAAGACTCAAATTGTAATTAAAGTGTGTAAAATATTTGCAAGTTTATTTAGCAGAAAATATGTAGGAAATATAATTTTAAACTTGCCAGCCGCCATCTTGTTATTTTTGACACTTGACACCTTGTTTAACAGTTTCAGTTGTTTGTTGTTTTTTTTTTCTCTCTACATTTAAAAATGCATATAAAATTTCTTAAACAGCTCATAAATTTTCTTTTAAAAGTCTGCAACATTATTAATTAAAATAAAAATTTTTCTTAACATAAAACAAGCTTAAAAGTCTTGTTAAACCCTTTTTTATAAAAAACAGGAAAACATGTTGTAAAACAGCACACACAGACATTTTTAAAGAGAAAAAGATACCAAAAAAGAGAGAGAAAAAATTTCAAACATTAAGGGCGCATGCGTGGCCACCAGTTTACAAGTTCTTGTACAATGTTTTATAGAAATTTACTACAAAGCTTCTTGGTTAGGAACCTAATGTTGCTGTTGTTTATTTAAAATTCCTTTTAAAAATTGTATTTATAATCTTACTCCATAATGAAACAAGTTCTTTTATTTGTTAGTTGTTTTTCTCTAAAGATTCATATCTTTTAAGCTTCTAAAGATCGTTTTCTCTTTTTTTGGATTTTATTACAAAAATAAATTTTACTCTCATAATTCTTTAATGCTCTTTAGCAACAGTAATAATATAAAACAGAAGTCATAAATTATTCTTAGTCATGTTTTGTTACTTTGAAGCTATAACAGATCCTTTATATTGTACTCTCTTTATCTCAACAGCTCTTTCTTAAAAAAACTTTAATTCTAGTGGGTTTTTATGACATTTTCTTAATGTTTGTTTTTAATTAAGAAACGTGTTAAAAACTCATAATTGTACATGAATTTGCAAGAAATTAAAAAAAGAAATTTATACTGAGCATCGTAAAAATAATCATAATTGTGAAAGTAAATTGATGAAATATGGTTTTTAATGTTTTTGTTCTAATTACAGGTTATGGGGTATTAAAAAATATTTTATATAGTTTTTTATAGATATAAAAAGTTTTAGAAATCAATAAAAAGATAGATTTGTAGTCAAAGATACAATGTAAAAAAAAAACAAGAGAAGAACTATGGTCGGTTAAGACCGATCATACGATACCCTATACCATGTTGTACTTTGTTCACAAGGTATACATGGACAGACAGCAAGACGGACGGACGGACATCGTTAAATCGACTCAGCACAAACGCATAATGCCCCAACCACCTATAGTGGTGTAGGGAATAATGTAAAATGTAATTTTAGTGTAAAATGTAATTTTAGTGTAAAAGTAATTTTAGTGTAAAATGTAATTTAAGAGTAAAATATAATTCTAGTGCAAGATGTTATTTGAGTGAAAATATAATTTTAGTGTAAAATTTAATTTTAGTGTAAAATGATATTTTAGTGTAAAATGATATTTTAGTGTAAAAGTAATTTTAGTGTAAAATGTAATTTTAGTGTAAAAGTAATTTTAATGTAAAATGCAATTTTAATGTAAAATGTAATTTTGATGTATGTAATTTTAGTGTGAAATTGTAATTTTAGTGTAAAGTGTAATTTTAATGTAAAATGTAATTTTAGTGTAGAGTGTAATTTTAATGTAAAATATAATTTCAGTGTGAAATTGTAAAATTGAAATTAAGTATAAAATGTAATTTTAGTGTAAAATGTAATTTTAGTGTAAAATGTAATTTTAGTTAAAATGTAATTTTAGTGTAAAAGAAATTTTAGTGTAATATGTAGTTTTAGTGTAAAGTGTAATTTTAATGTAAAATGTAATTTTAATGTATGTAATTTTAGTATGAAATTGTAATTTTAGTGTAAAGTGTAATTTTAATGTAAAATTAAATTTTAGTGTAAAATGAAATTTTAGTGTAAAATGAAATTTTAGTGTAAAATGAAATTTTAGTGTAAAATGAAATTTTAGTGTAAAATGAAATTTTAGTGTAAAATGAAATTTTAGTGTAAAATGTAATTTTAGTGTAAAATGTAATTTTAGTGTAAAATGTAATTTTAGTGTAAAATGAAATTTTAGTGTAAAATGAAATTTTAGTGTAAAATGTAATTTTAAATGTAATTTTAGTGTAAAATGTAATTTTAGTGTAAAAGTAATTTTAGTGTAAAATGCAATTTTAGTGTAAAATCTAATTTTAGTGTAAAATCTAATTTTAGTGTAAAATGTAATTTTAGTGTAAAAGTAATTTTAGTGTAAAATGCAATTTTAGTGTAAAATGCAATTTTTGTGTAAAATGCAATTTTAGTGTAAAATGTAATTTTAGTGTAAAATGTAATTTTAGTGTAAAATGTAATTTTAGTGTAAAATGTAATTTTAGTGTAAAATGTAATTTTAGTGTAAAATGTAATTTTAGTGTAAAATGTAATTTTAGTGTAAAATTGTAATTTTAGTGTAAAATCGTAATTTTAGTGTAAAATTTTAATTTTTGTGTAAAAATGTAATTTTAGTGTCAAATTATTGTAATATAATGTTAGTGTAATGTATTTTAGGAGTAAAATTATATTTTTAGTAAATTTTAGTACATTGTTCAAAATTTAGCAGCAGCTCTAAGGGGAACTAATATTTTAGTTGTTATTGTTGTTATTTTTTCGTAACATTTATAATCCTTTCGATTTTTTTTTTTGTAATTCTAACTTTGCTTTATATTAAAGTGTTTAATTTTCTTCTTACGGGATTAAGTTAACAAAAAAAATCAGTAGAATGGCTATATTCATTCAATTTCCTTAATTAGTTTGTTTAGCTCCTCTCTTCAACACATAAACACCCCAGTCATAGCCAGTCAAAAAAGCCAACATAAACACCAGTAGCTGTTATAGATGATGTTAAGATATTTTAATTTTTTATTAAAAACTCATAAAAAAACTAACAACAACAATAACAAAATAGGTAACAAATATCTAATGAAAAATACACAAAAAAAACTTTACATATTGTTAAGTCATTCTCTGTAATACTTACTCCGAGAGACTAGTATCACAACACAACGGCGTTATTTACTGGGCGAAGACTAGAAGAAATCATATCTTTCATCGTCATTGTTCATTATCGGGTTGTAAAAAAGATTTGAAAGTATTTTTTATTTTTATTTTCTACTAACGAACAGTTAGTTACACAGTTTGTAAGAATGACTTTCATTATTTACATGTTGCAACTTCAACAGTTATGTTATGAGACTCCACTAGGTCACATTTTATATAAAAATAACATTTATTTCCTACTACTTTAAGCCAGAGACTCTTGAACAAGTATTTTTATATAGATACAAGTATTTTGATAATGAGCCCATGAATGAATAAATGTGAATAAAAGTTTGAAGATGAGTTTAACAGCTTGATACTTGTAGTCTCTTTTTATTTGAATTTATTTTATTTATTAATAAAAAATAGTCTTCCTGTAGAATTTCAACAGGAAATTTCTTATAAGAAAGACAAATATTTTTTAAACACAAGAGATTAAAATGGATTAGAAATGTTTTGATTGAAAAGGAAATATAATTATTTTAATTTCCTCCTTTATATATTTAATATTTAATCTTAATGTAAATTTACACTCTTTAGCCAAAATCGTAGTTTAGTACCAAACTTTACATTGGTAGCAAAATGAAATTTTTGTATAAAAATTAGGATTTTAAACATAAATGACAATTTTACATTAAAGTTACAAATTTACTCTTAAACTAAAATTTTACACTAAGATTGCATTTTACACTAAAATTACAATTTTACACTAAAATTACAATTTTACACTAAAATAACAATTTTACACCAAAATTACAATTTTACACTAAAATTACATTTTACACTAAAATTACATTTTACACTAAAATTACAATTTTACACTAAAATTACAATTTTACAATAAAATTACATTTTACACTAAAATTACATTTTACACTAAAATTACATTTTACACAATAATTACAATTTTACACTAAACTTACAATTTTACAATAAAATTACATTTTACACTATAATTACAATTTTACACTAAAATTACAATTTTACGCTAGAATTACATTTTACACTAAAATTTTAATTTTACATTAAAATTACAATTTTACACTAAAATTACAATTTTACACTAAAATTACAATTTTACACTAAAATTACAATTTTACACTAAAATAACAATTTTACACCAAAATTACAATTTTACACTAAAATTACATTTTACACTAAAATTACATTTTACACTAAAATTACATTTTACACTAAAATTACAATTTTTCACTAAAATTACAATTTTACAATAAAATTACATTTTACACTAAAATTTTAATTTTTCACTAAAATTACAATTTTACACAAAAATTGTAATTTTACATTAAAATTACAATTTTACACTAAAATTACAATTTTACACTAAAATTACAATTTTACACTAAAATTACAATTTTACGCTAGAATTACATTTTACACTAAAATTTTAATTTTACATTAAAATTACAATTTTACACTAAAATTACAATTTTACACTAAAATTACAATTTTACACTAAAATTAAAATTTTACACTAAAATTACAATTTTACACTAAAATTACAATTTTACATTAAAATTACAATTTTACGCTAAAATTAAAATTTTACACTAAAATTAAAATTTTACACTAAAATTAAAATTTTACACTAAAATTACAATTTTACACTAAAATAACAATTTTACACCAAAATTACAATTTTACACTAAAATTACATTTTACACTAAAATTACATTTTACACTAAAATTACATTTTACACTAAAATTACATTTTACACTAAAATTACAATTTTTCACTAAAATTACAATTTTACAATAAAATTACATTTTACACTAAAATTTTAATTTTACACTAAAATTTTAATTTTTCACTAAAATTACAATTTTACACAAAAATTGTAATTTTACATTAAAATTACAATTTTACACTAAAATTACAATTTTACACTAAAATTACAATTTTACACTAAAATTACAATTTTACGCTAGAATTACATTTTACACTAAAATTTTAATTTTACATTAAAATTACAATTTTACACTAAAATTACAATTTTACACTAAAATTACAATTTTACACTAAAATTACAATTTTACACTAAGATTAAAATTTTACACTAAAATTACAATTTTACACTAAAATTACAATTTTACATTAAAATTACAATTTTACGCTAAAATTAAAATTTTACACTAAAATTAAAATTTTACACTAAAATTAAAATTTTACACTAAAATTAAAATTTTACACTAAAATTAAAATTTTACACTAAAATTAAAATTTTACACTAAAATTAAAATTTTACACTAAAATTACAATTTTACACTAAAATTACAATTTTACACTAAAATTAAAATTAATTTAATATTAACATTACTTTTTTCCTATTTCATTATTTTAGTCCAATATTTTTAGTTTCTTTACAGTTTTCTATCTTCTACATGTTTATGTTTTAACATCATTAACATTTAAAACTAAGTTTGTTTTTTACTACAGGCAAAAAAGCCCCATAAATGTCAGCCTAAAATTCATTCTATAGATCTCAAAATATTGTGGCTTAAAGTTCCTACGTTTTGCAGTTTATTTGTATAAAATTTTCATGCTGCTTTGAGAAAAGACAAAAAGCCACAAAACAAAAGTCTAATACAACAATGAGGTTGAACATTTTATTGTATTGAAAGTTGAGCTAAAATGAACTGAGTTGTGGTGGCGGTTGGGATATTGAGGCTGAAAAAAACAAGCTGATATTTATTATGTCTCATAAACTATGCAATTTTATGGCAGAAGGAAAAAAAACCACAAAGAAATGCTTTAAATGTCAGTTGGAAGAGATACATACATCAGTTAGAAAAGGTTTTTAGTTTAATTTACAGATTTAGCTATAGCTTAGAGCATCATTTGCTCTTCTAGCTTTTAATTTAAACATGTCAATTTAGGTTTTTGCTTAACATAAGTATAAAACTCTATTAAAGTCTTAAATTTATTTATTTTTTCATTTTTTGTGTTATTAATAGTAAATAGGCCACCATGTTGTTGCTCTGGCAATAGGACTTTATTTGGAAAGTTTCGTTAGACTTTCTACTTAATATTTTGTCTTCATCATCATCATCATTTATAACCTAAATAGTCATAATTCTTAATATTAAAATTTGATTGCATGACGTTTTTTTCTCCTTCTTTCTCCACTTCGTTTTCCTTGTTAATAATTCTTGTGTTTTATGATTTTACATAAAATGATTTATTGAAGTTCTAAACAGGTAACTTACATACACAAGAAAGAAGTTTATGGGAAAGAGGCATTCAGGAATGAAAGTCTTATGTTTGGTCTATAATTTTCTAAGACAATTTAAAAGTTTGAAAAAGAGACATGCGTACATCTAAATACATTTTTTATGTTTTGAAAACATTTTAAATAAATTTCATTATGGCGTGTAGTTATGTTGGTGCTTGGCCTCAAACAGAGTCCCACTTTTCGCACGCATTTAATTTTCTGGTGTGATTACAAGGGGAAGGAAGCCTAAGGAACAAGAATTTAATTTTACACTAAAATAACAAATTTATACCAAATTACAGTTTAATACAAAAATTTTAATTTTACGCTAAATTATGTTTTACACTAAAATTACATTTTTCACTAAAGAACATTTTGCACTAAAATTACATACTACACCATAATTACATTTTACTATAAAATTACATTTTACTATAAAATTACATTTTACTATAAAATTACATTTTACACTAAAATTAAATTTTACACAAAATTTACATTTTATACTAAAATTAAATATTACACTAAAGTTACATTCAACACTAAAATTATATTTTACACTAAAATTACATTTTACTCTAAAATTACCTTTTATACAAAAATTACATTCGACAATAAAATTAAATTTTGCACTAAAATTACATTTTACACTAAAATTACTTTTTACACTAAAATCGCATTTTGCACTTAAATTACATTCTACACAAAAATTACATTTTAAACTAAAATTAAATATTACACTAAAGTTACATTCAACACTAAAATTACATTTTAAACTAAAATTACAATTTCAACTAAAATTACATTTTACACTAAAATTGCATTTTACACTAAAATTATATTTGACACTAAAATTACATTTTACACTAAAATTACATTTTACACTAAAATTACATTTTAGACTAACATTACATTTTACACTAAAATTACATTTAGCACTAAAATTACATTTTACACTAAAATTACAATGTTACACTAAAATAAAAATTTTACGCTAAAATTGCATTTTACACTAAACTTAAAATTTTACACTAAAATTACATTTTACACTAAAATTACAATTTTAAACTAAAATTATAATTTAACACTAAAATTACATTTTAAACTAAAATGTACACTTAAAATTACATTTTTACACTAAAAGTACAATTAGCACTAAAATTATATTTTACACTAAAATTACAATGTTACACTAAAATAAAAATTTTACGCTAAAATTGCATTTTACACTAAACTTAAAATTTTACACTAAAATTACATTTTACACTAAAATTACATTTTACACAAAAATTACATTTAGCACTAAAATTACATTTTACACTAAAATAAAAATTTTACGCTAAAATTACATTTTACACTAAAATAAAAATTTTACGCTAAAATTGCATTTTACACTAAAATTAAATTTTTACACTAAAATTAAAATTTTACACTAAATTTACATTTTACACAAAAATTACATTTTACACTAAATTTACATTTTACACTAACATTACATTTTACACTAAAATTACATTTAGCACTAAAATTACATTTTACACTAACATTACATTTTACACTAAAATTACATTTAGCACTAAAATTACATTTTACACTAAAATTACAATGTTACACTAAAATAAGAATTTTACGCTAAAATTGCGTTTTACACTAAACTTAAAATTTTACACTAAAATTACATTTTACACTAAAATTACAACTTTAAACTAAAATTATAATTTTACACTAAAATTACATTTTAAACTAAAATGTACACTTAAAATTACATTTTTACACTAAAAGTACAATTTTACTTTAAATTTACATTTTACACTAAAATTACATTTTACAATAAAATTACATTTTTACACTAAAATTAAAATTTTACACTAAATTTACATTTTACACAAAAATTACATTTTACACTAAATTTATATTTTAACACTAAAATTACATTTTAACACTAAAATTACATTTTAACACTAAAATTACATTTTGCACTTAAATTACATTTACACTAAAATTACATTTTACTCTAAACTTACAATTTTACACTTAAAATATAATTTTACTTTAAAATGCAGTAACAACAAAACTAGTTTCTACTGATACTGAGTTTTAAAGATTTTCTTTGATTTCTTTAGCTTTCCTTCCCTTTGTTTCCATTGGATTATTATCTCCCATCTAACAGGACTAAATATTATTATGGAGGCTGTCGTTTAGTTTTTTCATCTTCTGTTTATTTTCTTCCCATTATTTGATTAATTTCACAATTTAGTTTTCATCTTAAAGTCGGCTAATGGCTTTTATTACTACGTATGTACTTCATATACATTCTGGCTTTGACTTAAAAGATGCTGCTAGCGGCTATAATGTAGGCTGTCTGTCTGTCCATCTAGCTGTTGTGTCCATTGGTAGTGATGTTATGCCACTAATGTTATTTACAGTTTATGATAATCTAATTTAAATTGTTATTAATCTTTTTTAAAGTTATTTTTCTATTCCATAGTTCTAATCTAATGACCGTTTGTTTTCGTTCTTGTTTAATTACTAGCAGAACCATTGAAAATGGGCTTTAGCGAAAAAACTGGTTGGGAATCTTTTCAGAATAATAGGAAAAAAAAAAAAACGTAAACGTCATTTATATGCCAAAGTGTTTAAAATTATAAACTGATGTTTTGTAAGAAAAGCGGTTTTTATTTCTAAAGACTAAATATGAGAAATTAGATACTTTGATAAATGTTCTGTTTGGTTGGCGTAGAAATTATGTATTTTTTTTTCTTTTAGCAAAACTATGAGTATTACAATGTTTTTCTTACGTTTGTAAGTGTCAATTAAGAGAAAGTCTAATACAAAGTAAAACATGTAATTTTTTTTATAGATGTCAGTGTATTTTTTTCTTTTTTTTTAATAAAAACAACAAGTTTTTCTTGGTTTTTTTAAACTATATTTGAACTAATTTAAAACAACAATGTAGTAATAAAAAAAAATATATTTTTTTTTAGATCTAAAGATACTTGAAACCATAGCAGCCCACAATGACACCTCTACTTGCTGCATAGAGGCAAAAAAAACTTCAAACAGTTAAAAGAAAATAAAACCATTAAGCCATAAAGTCAAGTGTTATTAACACCTCTAATATTTCAAAGCAAAAAATAAAATAAGGCTAAAAAAGCAGTTACAATCATCAGCTCTTTTTTTTGTCATAATTACAAACAACTTGTTTGTCTTTTTTTATAATTTATATTTTCTTTATTTATTTATTTTTTCTTAAATCAACAAAATTTATAATATTTTCTCATATTCAATACACGTAGACATTTTGAAATTTTCTAATGACATTTAAACGTTGTCATCTGGCATCTATTTATTTTATTTGTAACAAAAAAAGTACAAAATAAAGCCGAAAACAAGGTGTGAAAAACTATTTAGTAACAAAATTAAATGCGTTTATGGTTGTGACTCTAATAATTTGACATGATGAAAAACCGTTTTTTATATGAAAGGAATGTGTTATGGTGAAGATTTTTTTAACAGACATGAAACAATGTGTTAATTATTAAGAAAAATGATTAATACTTTTGTTGGAGTTAATTAGTTGAGAAAACATTGTATTACAAATAATTTAAAATTAAAAGATTTTAAGAGTAAAATATATAAGTATCTTTAAGATACTTCAAGATCTTAAATAATATATATTAGATACATAGATATAGATCATTTAAATACTTTATTATCCTTTAGATACTTTAATATCTTTTAAATAATTTAGTATTTTTGAGATACTCCTTTATATATAAATTAAGTATATTTCTTTTTTCTTTGCCATCTTTTAGATACTTTAGTATTATTTAGATCATTTAGTATTTTTAGATACTTTAATGGGCTTTAAATAATTTGGTATTTTTGAGATAATTTAGTATCTTTTAAAAACTTCTATATCTTTTAATTACTTTGGTAACATTAATATAATTCATTATTTTTCATAAATAATTTTAGTGTAAAATTGTAATTATAGTGTAAAATCTTAGTTTTAGTATAAGTTGTAATTTTAGTGCAAAATTACAATTTTACACTAAAATAAAATTTTACACTAAAATTACATTTTACACTAAAATAACATTATACACTAAAATTACATTTTACACTAAAATAAAATTTTACACTAAAATTACATTTTAAACTAAAATTACATTTTATACTAAAATTACATTTTATACTAAAATTACATTTTATACTAAAATTACATTTTATACTAAAATTACATTTTATACTAAAATTACATTTTATACTAAAATTACATTTTATACTAAAATTACATTTTACATTAAAATTACATTTTACACTAAAATTACATTTTACACTACAATAACATTGTACACTAAAATTACATTTTACACTAAAATTACATTTTACACTTAAATTACATTTTACACTAAAATTACATTTTACACTAAAATTACATTTTACACTTAAATAACATTTGATACTAAAATTACATTTTATACTAAAATTGTATTTTACACTAATATTACATTTTACACTAAAATTACATTTTATACTAAAATTACATTTTATACAAAAATTACATTTTACACTAAAATAACATTTTACACTAAAATTGTATTTTACACTAATATTACATTTTACACTAAAATTAAATTTTACACTAAAATTACATTTTACACTAAAATTACATTTTACACTAAAATTACATTTTACACTAAAATTACATTTTACACTAAAATTAAATTTTACACTAAAATTACATTTTACACTAAAATTACAATTTTGCGCTAATAAAATTTTACACTAAAATTATAATTTACACTGAAATTTTAATTTTAAACTAAAATTACATTTTATACTAAAATTACATTTTACACTAAAATTACATTTTACACTAAAATTACATTTTACACCAAAATTACATTTTACACTAAAATTACTTTTTGCACTAAAATTACATTTTACACTAAAGTTACAATTTTGCGCTAAATAATAAAATTTTACACTAAAATTATAATTGTACACTGAAAATTTTAATTTTACACTAATATTACATTTTACACTAAAATTAAATTTTACACTAAAATTACATTTTACACTAAAATTACATTTTACTCTAAAATTACAATTTTGTCTCTATAATTTAACTTAATTTTACGCAAAAGATATAATTTTACAACAAAAATTATAACTTTACACTAAGAATTAAAATTTTACACTAAAATAACAACTTTACACTAAAACTACAATTTTACATTTAAATTATAATTTAACACTGAAATTTTAATTTTACTCTAGAATTACAATTTAAATTTTACATTAATATTTCATTTTACACAAAAATTACATTTTACACAAAAATTACATTTTACACAAAAATTACATTTTACACAAAAATTACATTTTAGACAAAAATTACATTTTACATAAAAATTAAATTTTACACTAAAATTACATTTCACAATTATTAAAATTACATTTTACACTAATATTACATTCTACACTAAAATTACATTTTACACTAAAATTACATTTTACACTAAAATTACATTTTATACAAAATTATATTTTACATTAAAATTACATTTTACGCTAAAATTAATTTGTTTACTAAAATTACATTTTACACTAAAATTAATTTTTTTTATTTAAATTAAAATTTTACCCCAAAATTAAAATATTTCACTAAAAATAAGATCTTTTGTATAAATAAGATTTTTAACTTAAATTACGCTTTTAGATGAAAATTATTTTAATTTTATTACTTTTGCTTTTGTTCTCCCCTTTTACAATTGTAAAATATCATTTCTTTGTTTAGCCATATTAAATATTATTTACTTCATTATTAAACATGATTGGCAACAATCAGTTTTTCTTTATTTTTTTACATTGTCCAGCCAATCTTATATTGTAACCTTTCATTATCTTTTGTTTGAATTTTTTTCTATAAAATTGTGTGAAATTGCATGAATGAAAACAAAACAGCACAATTATTTCTTAAAAAAAAAAAAAAAAAAAAAAACAATCAAGATTGTAAAAAAATACACGAACAGTAAAAAAAAATCTTTAATTTAATTAAAATTTCTACAATTGTAAATGATAAAATCGAAGATGGCACATGCACACAAAACAACAACAAATTACTTTAAAGGAATAAAAAATAAAACAGAAACTTGTATTTATAAACAGCAGCATCATCAAAGCCAGACAGACAGACAGAAAAATAAATACAGACATAGAGCCACTATAATAATAATTACTTTGGCAACACGTACACGCATATTTGAACCAGCAGTATAATGATAAAATTCTTCTCTCTAAACTCTTGTCTCTTTTACATGTTAACTCATCTTATTGTTTTTGTTTTTTTTTTTTTTTTTAATGTTTGCATTTACTTTGTTGTTGTTTTTGGCTAAAACAGCAGCCATCTTTAAGCCTATTTTATTATGTCCAGCCATTTAACAAAGAATTGTTTTTGTAAGAGAGAAATAAAAAAGATACGAAATGAAATATAAATAAAAAAAGAAAAGAAGTTAAGTCAAGGGACTTGTTTTAAGGGACAACTTTAGTAATAAACCAGCATTCGTTTATAACAACAAAGAGAAAAAAAATTAAATGTGAGTAAAATAACACACAAACATGTCCACAATAAAGATTGAGTATGAGGGAATTGTTTTGATTGCCAGCTTTACACACACTTTAACTTAAGTAAAATGATTTTATTTTAAAACTCCAAAGCTACACAAGACAACATACATTACACACATTTACAACAACAGGGTCCAAGAAATCGTTCAAACGTATGAAAATAATAAAAAAAGAAGACTTAACAGAGAACAGGAAGGAGCAATTTAAAAAAGAAGGAAAATGCAAAAAAAACAAAATCATTCAATCGTTTTAATGCTAAAGTTGGCGATTTTAAACACTCAACATGAAAATATTTATACTTAGCAAAAATAATAAGAGAAAAAGAAGAAGAATAACTACAACGACAACAATGTAAAGATAACAACAGCAACAACATATTTGGCAAATCAAACAACAAGATAGATAGCAAATTTGGCAACACTAATTGGATGATGGAGCTACACTTTCATGTGTAAAAAATGTCGGCAAAAATAGATCATAAAAAAATAAAAATTAAATTAAGAAAATAGTAATAAAAAAAATACAATTTTAACCAACAAATACCAATATTAATCAGACAACCTAAGGAAAACCCCATAACAAATAATTTCATTAAAACCGTAAAAAATTTTCAAACCAAATTAAAATATTGAAAAAACTCTATTTAATATTTTTATAAAATATCTTAACACCTTTGAAGTTTTAGCATAACAAACATTAAACCACATATTTGACTCTTAATACCCCAATATACCAAAACACTTCCTTTTAAACCGCCTGTAGGGATCTCTTCAAATTACTAACACTTATAATAAAATATCATACCATTGTTAGCAACTTTATATATTAACGACAGCTTAAAACTGGTCTAAAAAAAGGGCTTCTTTACAAAAAACTGCATCCAGCTAAGAAAGAAAAAATATTTTCTGCAGCGCTAAAATAAACCAGACCTCAAGCTGTGAGCTCAAACATCAAGTTTCTTTTTTTTTATTCTTTACTTTGCTCTTTTAACTAAAAAAATGACCACATTTTCAGACACATTGCTAAAGTTTATTTTTAGTTTTTTTTTTCTTCTTTTTTCAACCTCCAATGACACAAAAAATAATTATTTTTTTTTTTTTTACTTTCATTCAGTGTTTTAGTCTCCCGTGTAGAAGAAATGTTTCCTTTACTTATAATGTGGAGTATTGGTAACGCCTTATTTGTAATTGATATCGGGTTTGGTTTTGTTTCTTTTTATTTATTTGTATATATTAAACATATGTAATATGAATTAAATAAGAGAAGCAAAAATAACCCAGTGAAAGATTTAAAAAGGAACAATAAAAAAATTACAAAAAGGAAAGAAAGTGATATTTTAGTAAATAATATAATAAAATTTAATTTTTGAGTAAAATTATTGTAAATTTAGGGAAATTTTAGTGTAAAATTTTATTTTTGGGGTAAAATTGTAATTTTAGAGTAAAATTGTTATTTTAGTGTAAAACTTTAATTTTAGTGTAAAATTGTAATTTTAGTGTAAAACTTTAATTTTAGTGTAAAATTGTAATTTTAGTGTAAAATCGTGATTTTAGTGTAAAATTGTAACTCTAGTGTAAAAATGTAATTTTAGTGTAAAAATGTAATTTTAGTGTAAAATTGTAATTTTAGTGTAAAACTTTAATTTTAGTGTAAAATTGTAATTTTAGTGTAAAACTTTAATTTTAGTGTATAATTGTAATTTTAATGTAAAATTGTAATTTAAGTGTAAAATTTTAATTTTAGTGTAAAACTTTAATTTAAGTGTAAAATTGTAATTTTTGTGTAAAATTGTAATTTTAATGTAAAATTGTAATTTTAGTGTAAAATTTTAATTTTAGTGTAAAATTGTAATTTTAGTGTAAAATCGTGATTTTAGTGTAAAATTGTAACTCTAGTGTAAAAATGTAATTTTAGTGTAAAACTTTAATTTTAGTGTAAAATTGTAATTTTAGTGTAAAACTTTAATTTTAGTGTAAAATTGTAATTTTAGTGTAAAACTTTAATTTTAGTGTATAATTGTAATTTTAATGTAAAATTGTAATTTAAGTGTAAAATTTTAATTTTAGTGTAAAACTTTAATTTAAGTGTAAAATTGTAATTTTTGTGTAAAATTGTAATTTTAATGTAAAATTGTAATTTTAGTGTAAAACTGTAATTTTAATTTTAGTGTAAAATTGTAATTTTAATGTAAAATTGTAATTTAAGTGTAAAATTTTAATTTTAATGTAAAATTGTAATTTAAGTGTAAAATTTTAATTTTAGTGTAAAATTGTAATTTTCGTGTAAAACTTTAATTTTAGTGTAAAATTGTAATTTTAGTGTAAAACTTTAATTTTAGTGTATAATTGTAATTTTAATGTAAAATTGTAATTTAAGTGTAAAATTTTAATTTTAGTGTAAAACTTTAATTTAAGTGTAAAATTGTAATTTTTGTGTAAAATTGTAATTTTAATGTAAAATTGTAATTTTAGTGTAAAATTGTAATTTTTGTGTAAAATTGTAATTTTAATGTAAAATTGTAATTTTAGTGTAAAATTGTAATTTATGTGTAAAATTTTAATTTTAGTGTAAAATTGTAATTTTAGTGTAAAATTGTAATTTTAATGTAAAATTGTAATTTAAGTGTAAAATTTTATTTTTAGTGTAAAATTGTAATTTTAGTGTAAAATTTTTATTTAAGTGTAAAATTGTTATTTTAGTGTTAAATTGTAATTCTAGTGTGAAATTGTAATTCTAGTGTAAAAATGTAATTTTATTGTAAAATATAGTCCAGACCATAGACTATTTTATAGTCTAGACTACAGACTATAAAATAGTCTAGACTATGGACTATAAAATAGTCTAGACTATTAACTATTTTGTAGTATGGACTATAGACTATTTTATAGTCTAGACAGTATAGACTATTTTATAGTCTAGACTATAGACTATTTTATAGTCTAGGCTGTATAGACTATTCTGTAGTCTAGACTATAGACTATTTTAAAGCCTATACTATAGACTATTTTTTAGCCTAGACTATAGAATATTTTAAAGTCTAGACTGTAGACTATTTTAAAGTCTAGACTCTAGACTATTTTATAGTCTAAACTATAGCCTTTTTTATAGTCTAGACTATAGACTATTTTATAGTCTAAACTATAGACTCTTTTATAGTCTAGACTGTAGACTGTTTTATAGTCTATACTATAGACCATTTTATAGTATTGACTATAGATTTTTATAATAGTCTTGACTATAGACTATTTTATAGTCTAGACTTTAGTCTATTTTATAGTCTAGACTTCAGACTATTTTATAGTCTGGACTGTAGATTACTTTATAGTCTAGAGTATAGACTATTTTATAGTCTTGACTATAGACTATTTTATAGTCTAGACTTTAAACTACTTTATAGTCTAGACTGTAAACTATAAAATAGTCTGGACTATAGAGTATTTTATAGTCTAGACTTTAGACTATTTTATAGTCTAGGCTTTGGACTATTTTATAGTCATGACTATAGACTATTTTATAGTCTAGACTTCAGACTATTTTATAGTCTAGACTTTGGACTATTTTATAGTCTGGACTACAGACTATTTTATAGTCTAGAATAAACTATTTTATAGTCTAGATTATAGACTATTTTATAGTCTAGACTATAGACTATAAAATAGTCTAGATTATAGACTATTTTATAGTCTAGACTATAGACTATAAAATAGTCTAGATTATAGACTATTTTATAGTCTAGACTATAGGCTATTTTATAGCCTAGACTATAGACTATTTTATAGTCTGGGCTATATATTATTGATTATTTTATAATCTAGACTGTAGACTATCTTATAGTCTAGGCTATAGACTATTTTATAGTCTAGACCTTAGACTATTTCATAGTCTAGATTATAGACTATTTTATAGCATAGACTATAGACTATTTTATAGTCTAGTCTATAGCCTATTTTATAGTCTAGTCTATAGCCTATTTTATAGTATATTTTATAGTCTATAGACTATTTTATAGTCTAAACTATAGACTATTTTATATGAAATTTCAATTATTTGTTGGGTTATCCTTAACCCATCATAAAATGCTTCTCCTTTACTTATGACTAAAGTCAATATTGTCAGTATTTTCAAACCAAATGTATGTATCTACAAGATGTTTTTTTGTCTTCGATTACATGTGTAACACAATAAACTGAAAACTTATGATGCCACATCGACATATGTATCAATGCTAGTTGTATGCGAAAGTTAATATGTTTGCTGTAACATTAAGAAGAAACATAACTTAGAAACCAAAAGAGATCTTTGTTTTCTATAGAAATCACTATGAATGTGATCCAAGTAATGCAGCTTATTGCAACGAGTCTTAAAATGTGGTTGTTTTGTTGTCTAGATTGTGGCATTAAGAAGGTTTTTCTTTGAATATTGTTAAAACATTGTATTGTTGTTAGCTGTTGCTAGAAATAGTCTTGGTTTCTACTGTTGTTGTTGTTGCTGTTATTAGTTGTGTGTTGTTGCATACATACAAAGCAAGATTATAGATATTTTCCTCGAAACATGATGTTTTAATTAATTTCATTTACTCTTGGTATTTATGTGAAAATCAATTTAATATTCGTGAAAATTAACTTTGTGGACTAATAAAGACACCATACAACTACAACAGGCAGATATATACATTTTAGAGGTAAATAATATGTTAAATATTATCGGCTAGAGAAATCGTAATTTTTCTTAAGAAATTTAAGGAAAGAAAATTTGAAAGCTAATGCTGCAATAAATACTAATTGAGATTAAATAGTGAGGAAATTGGAAAACAAATTTTGATTAATTTAAAATTCTTTTAAAGTTTATAGGAACTGAAAAAATGTGAAAGGAAATCATTCTTAAATTTTCAATTTCTAGTTAATAATAAAACTCTATCTTTTTCGTTTTAGTTACGTACCTATAACTACAATTAATTTGAGTTATTCAAATGCAGTTGCAATTTTTTATTTCTGTTTGATTTTTTCTTACCAATTTCCACATCGATGCTCTTTTTGTTGTCCACATCATGGCATACAACTCATGGACCACATCATGCAGCTAAACAAATATTGAAGAAAAAAAGAAATATTCCTAACTAAAAAACAAAACAGTCACTAAACAAAAAATATTGCTTTGAATTTTTTTTTTTTTTTTTTTAGATTTCCCCAAAAATTTCTCACTTTTTTATTTTGCAATATTTTTTTGTTCGAAAATAACAGGCAACAGCAGCCATTTGTGGGTCTACGTGTTTGAATAGCTGATGCCTTAATTTGTATTTTTCCTAGTCAATTTTTTCGTAGTTTTAGTTTTTTTTTTCTAATTTTTTTGGTAAATATTTAGTTAAAGGCATGTGTTTGTGTGCAAGTTTTGAATTTTTTGTCTATGAAAAAAATTGTTTCCATCCGTTGATATCAGAATATAAAATCTAATGGTTTAGTTTGTCGTCTAAGCTGAATTTTCAAACGATTGAACTGAGAAATTTTTTTGTTTTCCGTTTTTGGAGAAGAGAGATAAAATTTTAACAAAAAGCTAAAATGAATTTTTTGGAACAAAAAAATGAACATTTAATAGAATTTTTAAGGCAAAAAGGAGAGAATTTAAGTGGAAATTTAAAACTCCACACATAAAAAGGGACATCAGGCTATAGTCCAGACTATAGATTATAGTTAAACTAAACTATAGACTAGACTACACTATAGACTATACTATAGACTGGACTATAGACTAGGCTATAGACTAGACTATAGACTAGACTGTAGACAAGACTATAAACAAAACAGTCGACACTACTATATGACAGACAATCACTACTATATAACAGAATATAGTCGAGCCTATATAATAGACTACAGTCGAGACAACACATTAGACTGTAGTCAAGTCTATAGACAACACTTTAACCTAGAATAATGTCGAGACTATAGAACTAACCATAGTCGAGACTAAAAAGCAGACAATATTTAGGCTAGCGAACAAACTATAGTCGAGATTATAGAATGAACTATAGTAGAGACTATGGAATAAACTATAATCGAGACTATAAAATAAACTATAGTCGAAACTATAGATTCAACAATAGTCGAGACTATAAAATAAACTGTAGTCGATACTATAGAATAAACAGTAGTCGAGACTACAGAATAAACTATAGTCAAGACTATCGAATAAACAATAGTCGCGACTATAGAATAAACTCTAGTCGAAACTATAGAATAAACTGTAGTCGATACTATAGAATAAACAATATTTGAGACTATAGAATAAAGTAAAGTCGACACTATGGAATAAACTATAGGCGGGACTATGGAACAAACTATAGAATAAACTATAGTCGAGACTATAGAATAAACTATAGTCGAGACTATAGAATAAACTATAGTCGAGACTGTATAATAAACTATAATCGAGACTATAAAATAAACTATAGTCGAAACTATAGAATAAACTATACTCGAGACTACAGAATAAAGAATAGTCGAGACTATAGAATAAAGTAAAGTCGAGACTATGGAATAAACTATAGTCAGGACTATGGAACAAACCATAGTTGAGACTATAGAATTAACTGTAGTCTAGACTATAAAATAAACTACAGTCGAGGCTACAGAATAAACTATAGTCAATACCGTATAATAAACTATAATCGAGACTATAAAATAAACTATAGTCGAAACAATAGAATAAACTATAGTCGAGGCTATAGAGAAAACTATAGTCAAGACTATTTAATAAACTATAATCGAGACTATAAAATAAACTATAGTCGAGACTATAGAATAAACAATAGTCGAGACTACAGAATAAACTATAGTCAAGACCATCGAATAAACAATAGTCGAGACTATAGAATAAACTCTAGTCGAGACTATAGAATAAACAATAGTCGAGACTATAGAATAAAGTAAAGTCCAAACTATGGAATAAACTATAGTCGGGACTATGGAACAAACTATAGTTGAGACTATAGAATAAACTATAGTCAAGACTGTATAATAAACTATAATCGAGACTATAAAATAAGCTATAGTCGAAACTATTGAATAAACTATAGTCGAAACTATAGAACAAACAATAGTCAAGACTATAGAATATACTATAGTTGAGACTATAGAATAAACTATAGTCTAGACTATAAAATAAACTAGAGTCGAGGCTATAGAATAAACTATAGTCAATACTGTATAATAAACTATAATCGAGACTATAAAATAAACTATAGTCGAAACTATAGAATAAACTATAGTCGAGGCTATAGAGTAAACTATAGTCAAGACTGTATAATAAACTATAATCGAGACTATAAAATAAACTATAGTCGAAACTATAGAATAAACTATAGTCGAGACTATAGAATAAGCAATAGCCGAGACTACAGAATAAACTATATTCAAGAGTATCGAATAAACAATAGTCGAGACTATAGAATAAACTCTAGTCGAAACTATAGAATAAACTCTAGTCGAGACTATAGAATAAACAATAGAATAAAGTAAAGTCGAGGCTATGGAATAAACTATAGTCGGGACTATAGAATAAAGTCGAGACTATGGAATAAACTATAGTCGGGACTATGGAACAAACTATAGTTGAGACTATAGAATAAACTATAGTCATGACTGTATAGTAAACTATAATCGAGACTATAAAATAAACTATAGTCGAAATTATAGAACAAACAATAGCCGTGACTATAGAATAAACTATAGTCAAGACTATAAAATAAACTATAGTCGAGACTGTATAATAAACTATAATCGAGACTATAAAATAAACTATAGTCGATACTATAGAATAAACTATAGTCAAGACTATAAAATAAACAATAATCTATACTATAGAATAAACTGTAGTCCAGACTATAGAATAAACTATAGTCGGGACTATGGAATAAACTATAGTCGGGACTATGGAATAAACTATAGTTGAGACTATAGAGTAAACTTTAGGCGAGACTGTAGAATAAATTATAGTCGACACTATAATCTCTATCTCTACAATAAATAATTATCTTTCTTATTCCTTCTTAGTTTTAAAATTCTCTATAATTCTTCTTTCAAAACTCTTGACATTTCGTGTAAATTCCTGCTCATTAACGGTGTTAACAGATTTAACATTTTAGCAAATTTCATCTTCTGCACATTTAAACAAACACCATTACCATGTGTATACATTTAACCAAAACTTACATAATGTGCTTCTTAACTCTTTTCAACCGAGATGTTGAATGAAAAAAAAAAAACTCAGATCCTTCATCCTCTACGTTTTTTTTTTTTTTTTTTTGTTAAAAAAAAATTGCCACATATTTATCTTCTTCTATAATATGGTTTGCTGTTGAAAAGTATGCGTGTGTGTATGTATGTGGAAAAGTGCAGCACATTTTTTTGGTTTCGAAAAAAATAAAAATAAAAAAAAAAAACATTCCAATACTGAGTGAATGTTAGTAGTAAAAGAATACAGCAGGCTAGCGAACAAAAACCAGTGCTGATAATGTAACACTTTTGGCACTAAAAAGCACTTAATTTTTTTTAGCTGCTTTTTTTTTTATTTAATTTTTTTTGAAGTAGTAAAGATAATTAAAACTAGCCATATCAATGTTTTAGTTTGTTTTTAAAATATCATTTAAAATGTTCTCTTATTTTGGTTTAATACAATGTAAAAAGTTTTTAATTAAGGACTTTTAGACAAAAAAAAAGCAGCCACTTTAGCTTATACTAGTGATTATTTGAAGTGTCATTTTTAAGTTGCTATAAAAGGTATTAATTTATGAGTTTATAAGATGAAGAGTTTAAGATCCTTTGAATCTTAAAATTTGACTTTTGGACAAATTGGTTCCATGATTTTAGTTTTAAATAATTATTTTAACAATTTTGTAGTAATAATGATTTTCTTTTTTTTTATCTTTCCAGGTATGTTTTGTCTACTAACTATTTTAGTTTTAAAGCAATAAATATTAGAAGTTGGGTAAGTTTTTAAAATAATGGAATATCTGCAATCTGGACTATAGCCTAGTCTATAATCTGAGCTACAGTCTATAGCCTTGACTATAGTCCTGTCTATAGTCTGGACTATATTATAGTCTTATCTATAGTCTGGACTATAGTCTAGTCTATAGTCTATAATCTAGTCTATAGTCTGAACAATAATCCTAGCCCTACGATTTATAATTTCCTTCTCTTGAAGCTTTTTTCTTTCCCAGAAAAACCCAAATCTTTCTTTCAATGAAATATCTTTTATATTATAGCTGCTGATATTATTGTTGCAAATACCACATACAAGTTAAATACAGCCATAAATGTTGCATTTGTACTCATCGCTATAAAAAAAGAAGAAGAATAAATAAAAAACACAAGCCGGAAAACGAAACCTAAAGCATGGATGCATTCAACCATATTTAGCTGCAGTAACAATAAAAAAAATACACAAAAAGCTTTTGCTATGAAATTTACAAATGATTTTGCATTTATTATAGCGAAAAGCAAAACCAACAACAACACAAATGTTATAATATAAATAAATAAAAATAAATTGTGGGGCACACACAAGGGTTTTGCTTTTAGTCAAACAACTGATAATTGTTGCAAATAAAAGCATAGTACCAGGGACAGTATTTAGTTTTTATTGTAATTTTTCTAAGAGATAAGCTTTCTAGTCATTTTCGAAAAGAACTAAATAAATAAGGTCATTATTTAAAGTTCTTGGGTTTTTTTTTATAACAAATTACAAATATGTTGTTTTAAGTTTCCCAACGACTATGAAAAATTTTATGGTGTTTTTGATAAATGATTTTTATTTTTTTAGTTGGTGGAATTTTTTTTTTTAGCCTGAAATGTTTTAAAATTTAATGATGATTTTTTGTTGAAAAATAAAAAAAATTCTAAGCTTAATTTTTGTTTTAAGTTTAAGAATTACTATTATTTCTAGCAATTTGTCATTGCGACCTTTTTGTTTGCTTCATGTGGCGGTTTTTTTAAATTTTTTTTTTTTTTTTTTTTTTTAACTAAAGAAAAAGTTCATAAAATGTTCATTAACCTTTTGGTATTAGAGGAAACTATAGAAACTGCTGGTATTTATTTTTAGCTAGATTATTGAGGTTTAATTTTTTTCTGCTATTTAACAATTGCCGGTTATTAATTATTTAAAAAACAATCATTAATATTGATTTTAAATGAAAGGAAATTAAGGTTAAAAAATGTTAAGCATTTAAAATACTTATGTATTTAGTTTAAAAACAAAATCATAGACTACATATTATAATAAAGACGAGGCTATAAACTAAACTATAATTGAGAAACTATATTCCGGACTATCGAAAAAAAAGTATTGACTAGACCGTAGTCCCGGCAATATACTAAACTATAGACGAAATTATAAACTAAACTATAGTCCAGACGATAGACTAAACTATAGTCCAGACTATTGACTAAACTGTAGTCGAGACCATTGACTAAACTATAGTCGAGTCTTTTGACTAAACTATAGTCGAGAATTTCGACTAAACTATAGTTCAGACTATTGACTTAACGGTTGTCCAGACGATAGACTAAACTATAGCCGAGATTATTGACTAAACTATAGTCGAGACTATTGACTAAACTATAGTCGAGACTATTGACTAAACTATAGTCGAGACTATTGACTAAACTACAGTCGAAACTATTGACTAAATTATATTCGAGACCATTGACTAAACTATAGTCGAAACTATAGTCGAGACTGAAGACTAAACTACAGCAGAGACTATTGACTAAAATACAGTCGAGACTATTGACTAAAATACAGTCGAGACTATTGACTAAACTACAGTTGAGACTATAGACTAAACTATAGTAGAGACTATTGACTAAACTATAGTTGAAACTATTGACTAAACTATAGTCGAGACTATTGACTAATCTATAGTCGAAACTATTGACTAAACTATAGTCGAGACTATTGACTAAACTATAGTAGAGACTATTGACTAAACTGTAGTGGAGACTATTGACTAAACTATTGTCGAGACTATAAGCTAAACTAAAGACGATACTACAGACTAAACTATAATGGAGACTATTGAATAAACTATTGTCGAGGCTATTGACTAAATTATAATCGAGACTATTGACTAAAGTATACTCAGTACTATTGCCTAAAGTATAGTCGGGACTATAGTCGAGACTATTGACTAAACTGTAGTCGATACTATTAACTAAACTATTGTCGAGACTATAAACTAAACTATAGTCGATACTAAAGACTAAACTATAGTCGAGACTATTGAATAAACTATTGTCAAGGCTATTGACTAAATTATAATCGAGACTATTGACTAATAGTGCTGAGTAACTATTGCCTAAAGTATAGTCGGGATTATATTCGAGACTGTTGACTAAACTGTAGTCGATACTATTAACTAAACTATTGTAGAGACTATTGACTAAACTATTGTCGAGACTATAAACTAAACTATAGTCTATACTACAGACTAAACTATAGTCGAGACTATTGAATAAACTATTGTCGAGGCTATTGACTAAATTATAATCGAGACTATTGACTAAAGTATATTCAGCACTATTGCCTAAAGTATAGTCGGGACTAAAGTCGAGACTATTGACTAAACTGTAGTCGATACTATTAACTAAACTATTGTCGAGACTATTGACTAAAGTATAGTCAATACTATTGATGAAACTACAGTCGAGACTATTGACTAAACTGTAATTGATACTATTGACTAAAATATAGTCTAAACTATAGGCAATTGACTAATCTATAGCCGATACTATTGAGTAAACTATAGTCGAGACTATTGTCTAAACTATAGTCGAGACTAATGACTAAACTGTAGTCGAGACTATTGACTAAACTGTAGTCGAGACTATTTTATAAACTATGGTCGAATTTACAAAATGAGAATATTTTCTTTGTTACTTAAATTGCGATAAATTAATATTTTATTTTTATTTCTAGTAGCAAAATCATATACGAAAGAAGTCTTACAATAGTGTGAAATTGAATATTGAAGTCTTTGAAACTTATACCTTTTTTTGTGGCTTTAGCTACTAGACAATATCAGCCCACATAAATGCAATAATTTGTTGTATTTATATTTAAATAATGCTTTCAAAAGTCTTTAAAAGTTTCCATAATTTTTTGAGGTTAAAGAAATATTATATTCATTGGTATTTAAAAAAAGGTGCAAAGGTGTAGTCTGTTATAAGTATAGGAAATGGGAAAAGAAAACCTCAAAGAATAGTAATGTATTAGGAAACAATAAATGGTGTCATTTAGCAGTTATTGTCACTAATTTAATGCTGCTAAATAATAAAAGTGATTCGAATTATAATTTTCCCATAAAGCTTTAGATTTTCATAAAATTGATTAAATGGTTGCTATTTTTAAGATCCTTTAAAATATTTAATGGAGAATCTGTTATAAATTTTCTTGTTTTATTAGACATAAAGAAGCTTCGAAGAATTAATTAAATTTATATGTCTTCAATTTAAATGACATAACTAGCAGTAATTTCTAAGTTTTTAGTATTAGTTCCGGTTCGTAGGACCAAATTTTATTAATTTAAAGAGAGAATACAAAATATTTTTTTACTATGATCTAAATTTTTTATTTAATTAATAAAAAAAAATACAAACCATTTTTTTTTTTTTTTGTTTTTTCAAACCCCCTTTTTTTAATTTATAGATCTCTTAAACAAACGCCTACTTTTTCCCGCTAATTCCTAGCAGTCCGACTAAACTGTCAACACTTTATAAATGTTTTTAAGCTCCAGTTTTGTTAGCAAACGTGTATTTTATGTGATAAAACGCATAAAATTGCTGTAAAAGCAGAAAATCTGCCGAAGACAAAATTAAAAAAAAAAAAAAAAATAAAGAAATTATAGAGCTGCCATTAAGTGAACAATTTTAATGCCACAATATTTAACAATAAAATTGTAGTGCAAGACAGTAAATAACATAGATATTTTGCAAGCAGCTAAGAAATATAGAGGAGTTTGTTGTAAAGAAAAATTCTGGAAGAAAAAAACTTTGGCTACAGGAAGTTTAATAGAAAATTAAAAGTAACAGAAAATAAATTAAATATAGTTCAGACTATTGACTAAACTATAGTCGAGACTATTGACTAAACTATAGTCCAGACTATAGTCTACACTTTTGACTAAATTATACTAGAGACTATTGACCAAACTATAGTTCAGACTATTGACTAAACAATAGTTCAGACTATTGACTAAACTATAGTCCAGACTATTGACTAAACTGTAGTCCAGACTATTGACTAAACTATAGTCGAGACTTTTGACTAAACTACAGTCCATACTATTGACTAAACTATAGTCGAGACTATTGACTAAACTATAGTCGAGTCTATTGACTAAACTATAGTCGAGACTATTGACTAAACTATAGTTCAGACAATAGACAAAACTATTGTCGAGCCTACTGACTAAACTATAGTTCAGACTATTGACTAAACTTTAGTCGAGACTATTGTCTAAACTATAGTCCAGACTGTTGACTAAACTATAGTCCAGACTTTTGAGTAAACTATGGTCCACACTATTGACTAAATTATACTAGAGACTATTGACTAAACTATAGTCGAGACTATTGACTGAACTATAGTCGAGTCTATTGACTAAACTATAGTCGAGACTATTGACTAAACTATAGTCCAGACAATAGACAAAACTATTGTCGAGCCTATTGACTAAACTATAGTTCAGACTATTGACTAAACTTTAGTCGAGACTATTGTCTAAACTATAGTCCAGACTGTTGACTAAACTATAGTCCAGACTTTTGAGTAAACTATGGTCCACACTATTGACTAAATTATACTAGAGACTATTGACTAAACTATAGTCGAGACTATTGACTAAACTATAGTCGAGTCTATTGACTAAACTATAGTCGAGACTATTGACTAAACTATAGTCCAGACAATAGACAAAACTATTGTCGAGCCTATTGACTAAACTATAGTTCAGACTATTGACTAAACTTTAGTCGAGACTATTGTCTAAACTATAGTCCAGACTGTTGACTAAACTATAGTCCAGACTTTTGAGTAAACTATGGTCCACACTATTGACTAAATTATACTAGAGACTATTGACTAAACTATAGTCGAGACTATTGACTAAACTATTGACTAGACTATAGCCGAGACTGTAGACTAGACTAGACTAGACTAGACTATAGTAGACGCTATAGACTACTCTATAGTCAACGCTATAGACTATACTAATGTTTTTTTTTTTATTTTTATTTTCTTCTGCTCATATGACTAGTTTTCTAACACTCTTTGGACATTCTGTACTTGTAATTCTTAAATAATAATTGTATTCATGTTGGTCTGTCAGAAATTGTTTTTGTTACATATCATCTATGACATTCAAAAATGTTTTTTTCTATACTTCTCTAAACACACACACAAACTGGTCTAAACTATAAATAAAATAAATAAAAAAAGAGACCTCATGCTGTGCAAATAAAAACATGAGTTAGAAAAGCCAAACGACAAATCTTTTAAAGATATTTAGAGATACAACAGATTACAACTAAAGACTGGCGCACACACACACGCTAAGAACTCACAAAGATTGTTAGAAAATTTGTTGTTATTTCTTTCCTTTATAAAAACTAGTTTTTGAATGGATGAATCTTCTAAAGCAGGTTAGTTTGGTCAATATGCAGCAGTATTTTTTTTTTTTTTTTTTGAGGAAATAAAATTTTGAATTTTTCTTTTCAATAAACTTTATTTGTGTTAAACTATTGTCCATGACAATGTAAATTGACAATAAATATAAATTTTGGTATAACAACAGAAGAAAAATAAATAATAATAAGAATTTTTATAAATGGAGCATAAGCCATTTCCTTAATGATAATTGTTGTTGGTCTTTTGTTAAAAATCTATCAAAATTTTAAATGACAGAGACCACCAATAAAGAGTTGGATATGGTTACAAATAAATAAATTATAGTTTTAGTTTGTTTATTACCTTAATCCCTGGAAATTTCAATTTATAATTTGAATATAATTTAGAATTTCCGGAGTTTAATTAGAAAGATGTTAAATATTGTTAATTTTGTTCTGTTTAAAATCATTTTAAGCTGCTGTTATTGCAAAATTTTAATAAATCTTAATTTTTTCTATTAATTAAGCAATTTTTTTAAGTTCGAAAATTCGAAAATAATTTCGAAATGTAATTTTTTGCTTTAAAAATATTTTGAGTTAAAAAGCTACTTTAAATTTTAAAATTTGAAGTTAATTTAACGAGTTTTTGAAGTTCGAAATTAAATTCGAAACTTCGAAGTTGGTTTTGAGTTGCAAATTTTTGTTTAAATATGTATTTGATTGGTTATTTGTTACAAATTTGTCAATATAACTTTTAATTTAAGGAATTTTTAAGTTTAAATTTTAATTTCGAAAATTCGAAGATAATTTCGAAATTCAATATTTGTCTTAAACATTAATTTTATTGGCTATTTGTTACAAATTAGTTATAATTTTGGATTTGTCTTGTAATTTAACGAGTTTTGTGACAAAAAAAATTAATTTCGAAAATTCGAAAATAATTTCGAAAATCCAATTTTTGTTTAAAAATTATTTCAAACAGTAGTTTAAAAGTAATAATAAAAAAATTACTTATAATTTGGAAATTATACTTCAAATTAAGAATTTTTTAAGTTCGAACTTAATTTCGAAAATTTAAATTTTATTTCGAAATTCAACTTTTTTGCAAAAATTATTTTAAATTTTATATTTTTTTTTTTTTTATAAATTGAAGAATTTTTAAATTTTTGCTGTAATTTCCTAAGATTATTATGTTCGAAAATTCGAAATTAATTTCGAATTTTAATTTTTTCGTCTTAAAATTGTTTTAAAGTTGTAGTTTTTTAAAGCAATATTTATAAATTTGAATTTTTTATGTTAAAATTTCAATTTCGAAAATTTGAAATTAATTTTAATTTAGTAAAAAAAAACAATTTTACCTTTTGTTTTTTACAAAATTATTCCAAATTATTGTTCATTAATTCAAAATTTTTTGATTTTTGTGCATTTTAACGAAATTTTTAACTTCGAATTTAATTTCGAAAATTCGAAATTAGCTAAATTTTTGCTTAAATGTTATTTTTAGCTGCTATTTTATATAAAACTGATAATTTAAATTTTTTACATTAATTTAGTGAATTTTTAATGTTCAAACTTTAATTTCGAAAATTCGAAATTTTATTTCGAATTTAATATTTTTACTTCAAAATCAGTTTTAAATGAAATTTATTATAAAACTATTCTAAATTATGTAATTTTTGTGTATTTAAGAGAGTTTTTCCAAGTTCGAGTTTAATTTCGAAAATTCGAAATTATTAAAATTATTACATAAATTTTCGAAAATTCGAAATTAATTTAGATTTTTTTATTTTTTGCTTTAATATTATTTTTAGCTGCTTTATTTGATAAAACTTATCATAATTTAATTTTTTTTACATTAATTTAGTGAATTTTCGAAGTTTGAATATAATTTCAAACATTCGAATTTAACTTCGAAATTAAAATTTTTATTTTAAAATTATTTTCAGCTACTGTTTAATGAAAGTTTATGATCTGTCCTTTAATTTAGTGATTTTTTGTTGTTCTAACTTAATTTCGAAAATTCGAAGTTAATTTCGAATTTAAAATTTTTGCTTAAAAATCGGATTTAGCTAATGTTTATTACAATATTATTAACATTTTTGCAATTTTTGTGTATTTTGTCGAGTTTTGGAAGTTCGAATTTAATTTCGAAAATTCGAAGTTAATTTCCAATTTAAAATTTTAGTTTAAAAATCATCTTTAGCTGTTGTTGTCGATAAAATTAATTAAAATTAATTTTTTTTTACACTAATTTAGTAAATTTTGGATATTCGAAAGTAATTTGGAAAATTCGATTAAAATTTCGAAAATAAAATTTTTACTTAAAAATTATTTTTAGCTGATTTTTACTATATACTTAATCAAAATTCATGGTTTTGCCTTTAATTTAGTGAGTTTTCGAAGTTCAAATTCAATTTCGAAAATTCGAATTTAATTTCAAATTTAATATTTTAGCTTAAAAATCAGTTTTCGCTGTTGTTTTTTACAAAATTATACACAATTTTTTAATTTCTGTGTATTTTAACGAATTTTTGAAGTTAGAATTCAATTTCGAAAATTCAAAATTAATTTCGAATTTTCAAAATTTTTACTAAATTAATTTCTGAGAGTTGCTTATAATGAAAACAGTAAAATCTGTTAAAATTTCTTTTAATTTTTTATAATTTTTGCTAAATTTAAGTTAAATTTTAATTTCGAAAAATTTGTTTAAGGATTTAGACAAATTTAAAGTTTCGTTTTCAAATCCTTGTAGGTTTGGGGTTATTGTCTGGAATTTTTATTTATTTAATCTTTTTTTTTTTAACAAATTTCTTGCATATTTTATCTTGTGGCTTGGGTTTGAAGAGCTCAATATCATTTGTTTGAAATCTGCGGGTATCTCTTTTTGATTTAAAAAGATTTTTTTTGGTTTCAGTTTCTGTTGGCAGAATAAACAATAGATTTTTTATATATTTTTTTCCTTATAACAAAACTAAAACCAAACAGCAGACCATTTTTAACCACATCAAAATGTTGGTAAAGATTAAAAAAAAAAAAAAAAAGAATCCATTGTTTCTTTCTTTTGTAGCTTCAATATGAAAAAAAGTATAAAAAACGAAGTAATAAAATTTAAACCAAACGTTAAATAATTGTGCCCAAAGGCCGCTAACATAAAAAATGTATAAATGTTGTGCTACAAAATGTTAAAATGAAAGAAGATTTATGCCAGAGAGAGGAGGTAAAGAGATGAACTTTTAAACGGACAACACTTAAACGTCAAAAGCTTTAAAATTAAAGTTTGACATCAAACTAATGAAAAGTAGTATACAGTACGTTAATGTAGGAGGGTCTGATATTATTAAATAGCTTTTTGGTTTCGTTGAGGTCTTCAAGTAAAATGAAGAGACCACTTTACTATCTCGAGGTAATATAAAATGTAGACAGTTTACAAAATGTTCAAGTTAATTTATGTTGATTTTTACTATAGAAAGGGATAATAATTTGTATTTTTAAAAAAAGTTTTTATTACCAAAATAGTGGGAAATAAATGTGGTTTACCTAAGTGACCCTTAGTGGCCACAAATATCGCTAGTTCAGGAAATTTTGTTATAAAAAACTTCAGGGTTTTTTTCATTGTTTTTTTATTCCTTTTTTCCAAATTATTTCGTCAGTTACACCTTTTTTGAGGCTGCTCTTAAGAATTATTTTATGTTTTCTAAACTGATTTAATTTATTAAAGATAAATTCTCTGCCTTCTTTTTCATCTTCGCCAGCCATCTTATGAGGCATTTCAACCATAATAGCCCTTGTGGCAAGCAGTAAACTATACAATCGTAAACATAAAACTTTAGTTTTGTAAATGACTTTTGATTTGTTTTAAGGCAGCTATGTTTTTTTTTTTTATATTTTGTTAAAATTCTCTTGGGGGAGTCGCTCGTAAAAATACAACATTATCATCATCATCATGAAACGTTGCAACGAACAGCAGTATAATCATCATCGTCATCATTTCCTAGATGTTGCCAAGAGATAATAAAAAAAATATTACCTTCAAAAACTTCAAAACTTAAAGCCAGACTAAAGCGAAAGTAAAAAAAATATATTTAAACATCAAGTTTAATGCATCTTCTTTTCACAGGGGTAGAAGATTTAGTTTTAACCATGAAATTATGTGTTTGTTTGATGGTCAGCCTTAAGGGGATGATGCAAAGGCGCCCAGAAGTTCGGGAGAATATTAAGCAACTAGATACCTTCTAATTCACAAATTTTCCTAAATGATTCACCTTAAAAAGGAATTCATTTATTCTTCCATAGATTTTGTATTATTCCAGCTATATTATTTTGAATAAACTACTTTTTAGATTTCTTGGAGCCAATAAAAAAGCCAATTGTCTTAATCTGTCATTACAAGACAATTGAGTGTATTTTTATTTTAACAGAGCTGGTCTTAAAAGAAAATTATTTGCCCCTTATTATAGATTACAACACGAACTTCTAAAGACAGATTGAAAAACTGAAACTGACTACCTAATAGATTACTAAAAGACAGTAAAAAAGACAATTGATTTCTTCTGGATTTCAAAGATCTTGTGATAAAAGTAAAATAGTTGCTTTCTAATAAAAATTACAAGACATTTATCTAGAAGCCTCTTTGAATCTTTAAACTATACACACTCTAGATTACCTAGAGACATTTAAAAAGTCATTTAGCTACCTTTTGTCTTACAAAGTTCCTATAATATAAAAGCAAAAAGTAACAAAATATGAACCAATAAAGTCTCTAAAAACTAAATATCAATAAAAAAACAGTACCTAACAAGTTCCTCTCTAGTTGGATAGTAATTTGTCTTAATATATTAACAGAACTGCAGGTTTTTTTCAGCAAAAAAACATATTAAGTTCCTTTTTTTAATTCTCTACTTATTACCATCTACTATTTTTAAATAACCTGACTATCTGTTCTTATTTTTTTTCTTTAACTTATTTTCATGTTCTCTTTTCGACAAATGATGATGACTGGAGGTTGGACATTACATAGCCTGCCTCCAAAAACAGTCCTACACACATACAGACAAAAATTAATGGTTGTACTTAAATTATGAAATGATTAAATAATGAAGAAGGTTTTTAAAGGTCTTCTTTTCGAAAAAAGGCAAACCAAAGAGAAGCCATAAATTATTACAGCAAAAATAACTAAAAAAAGGAAGCTTAAACAGGCTTAAAAGCCAAACTACCAACAGAAAAAAAGAGATAAATTAACTAAAATTATAAAGAAATTTTTATGGTTAAATAATAAAAATTAAATATAAATTAATAAAGAAAATTAAAAAAAAAACTTAATTAAAGTTAAAAATTTTTTAAGCTAAATTAATTTTAGCAAATTCTCTTTATAGTTAAAGCAAAAATTATAGAATTTTTTAATTCACTGTTGGAAATTAAAGTTTGAAATTAAAAATTTTTAAGAAAAACTTAAAATTTTTATATTATTTTAACATATTTTTAAAGCAGTATGCTAAAATTAAAATTTTCAGCAATTTTCGAAAATTCGAAATTAATTTCGAAAATTCGAACTTAAATTCGAAACTCAAATATTGTCCCCAAAATATATACTAACAATATTTTATTAAAATTTTGAATTAGTTATTAGAATTTTCTTTAATTTTTTAGAGTTTTAGGATTTCGAAATTCCAAATTTTGGAGAAAAATTAGTTTTGTATGTTCGAATTTGAAAATTTTTTAGGAATAAATAATTTTTTTAGTATAATTTAAAAGTAATATGCAAAAATTAAATTTTTCTGCAATTTTCGAAAATTCGAAATTAATTTCGAAAATTCGAACATAAGTTCGAAAGCCAAAAATGTCCACCAAAATAAACTCTAACTCGTCTTAATTCAATTTTTAAAGTTTTTATTATATTTTTCCAACATTTAACAGAGTTAAAGAATTTCGAAATTAATTTTCGAAGTTCGAAATTGAAAATTTTGAGACAAAACACTAAATTTGAATTTTTATTATTATGATTTCATGCAATAAACAATTTGTGCATCTTTTAGAAATTTTTGAGAATACGACATAAATTTCGAAAATTCGAACTTAAGTTCGAAAATTAAAAATCTTCAACAAAATAAGTTCTAACAAGTCTTAATGCAATATTTAAAGTTTATATTGATTTTTTCTTCTATTAAAAGAGTTAAGGAATTTCGAATTTAAAAATTTGTAGCAAAAATTTTAAAATTTTAATTTTTATTATTATAATTTTATAGCAGTAAATGATTTACAATTTTTTAACGCATTTTCGAAAATTATAAATTATTTTCGAAATTCGATTTTAAGTTCGAAGGTCATATATAATCAAAAAAAAATCAATTCTAGCAAGTTTATAAGAAATATATTTTTCAGTTTATATTGATTTTTTTCTTTAATTTAAAGATTTGAGGAATTTCGAAATTCAAAATTTTGAAAAAAATTAATTTTAAAAGTTCGAAATTAAAAATTTTGCTGGAAAAACTTTTAAATTTGTTGTTTGTTGTTTACTTTCAATCTAATATTAGAAATTTGCATTTTTTAATCATTTTCGAAAATTCGAACTTAATTTCGAATTAAAAATTTCGTTATTTTTAAGTTCAAAATTAAAAATTTTTATAGAAAAATTTATATTTTACATCTTAATTTTAGTCTAATATGAGAAATTTGCATTTTTAGGCATTTTCGAAAATTCGAACTTAATTTCGAAATTCCAAATTTTGTAGAAAAATTATTTTTAAGAGAATTTTAATACATAACAATCGTTAATTATTGATTAATACTTAAATTTCTTCAGTTTTGGAAGTTCGAAATTAATAATTTAGAGGTTTTGAAAATTCGAAATTTTAAAATTTTGATAGAAAAAATTCTAAATTTATATTTTTGGATCATAATTTAAATGTAATATGAGAAATTTGTATTTTTAGCCATTTTCGAAAATTCGAACTTAATTTCGAAATATTTTTAAGAGATTTTTAATGCATTACGATAAAAAATTCATAGGTAGTACTTAAATTTCTTTCATTATGGAAGTTAAAAATTAAAAATTTTGATATTTCGAAATTTAAAGTTTCGAGGTTTCAAAAGCTCTAAATTTAAAATTTTGACAGAACAAATTTAATTTTTTTATTTTTGTATCATAATTTTATTCTTGTATGAAAAATTTGTATTTTTAGCCATTTTCGAAAATTCGAACTTAATTTCGAAATTTCAAATTTAGTTGGAAATTTATTTTTAAGATGTTTTTAGATCATAATTAATTTCGAAATTCCAAATTTTGTAGTAAAATTATTTTTAAGAGGTTTTTAATGCATTACAATAAAAAATTCATGGTTAGTACTTAAATTTCTTTCATTTTGGAAGTTAGAAATGAAAAGTTTTGATATTTCGAAAATTCGAAATTTAAAGTTTTAAGGTTTCAATAGCTCAAAATTTCAAATTTGTATCATAATTTTATTCTTGTATGAAAAATTTGTATTTTTAGCCATTTTCGAAAATTCGAACTTAATTTCGAAATTCCAAATTTAGTTGGAAATTTATTTTTAAGATGTTTTTAGATCATAATATAAATCTTATATGAGAAATTTTTATTTTTAGACATTTTCGAAAATTCGAACTTAATTTCGAAATTCCAAATTTTGTAGTAAAATTATTTTTAAGAGGTTTTTAATGCATTACGATAAAATATTCTGGTTTAGTACTTAAATTTCCTTCGTTTTGAAAGTTCGAAATTGAAAATTTCAATGTTTTTAGTCTCAAAATTAAAAATGTTAATAAAAAATTTTTTTTTTAAATTTCGAAATTAAAAATTAGTTTCAAAAATTCGACATTGGTTTCGAAATTCTAAATATTACTGTAATTTGTTTTTATATATATTTTTAATATATGTACATTTATTTTGTTTTTAATTTTTCTCATTTAATATAAAAATTTCACTTCCTTTTACCACAATTCCATTGACCTAAATATCAATATGCCCCCAAAGTGTTCTGTCATTACGGATTTTAACACATCATTTGCAAAAAGCAAAAAATAGCCTTAAAAAACGGGAAAAATTAAAAAAGAAAGCAGTAAAAAAAAATCCACAAAAAACAAAATCCTTATTAAAATAAAAGGAAATAAATGGTGATAAAGAGGGAAAAAAGCTAAAAGAGAACAAAATTAATTTATAAATACTTAACACCAGCCAGAGAAAAGTCATTAAATTAAAAAAAGGCTTAAAGATTTTTCAGTAAATTAAATTTAATGTAAGAAAAAAAAACTGACGAGATTTAAATTGTTAAGAAAAAATTTCAGCTAAATTTTTTCCTCATCTCTTGTTGATGCTTTTTGATTAAATAACAGGAGATTTTTTTTTTTTTCTTAATAAAATTAAATATATGTGTGTCTAGTGATAGGATTTTTCTTATGCCTCGCCTGTCCATTTGAGTAACGTTTACAACATTTTAATTTAACAAAAATTTAAGAAATAAATTGTCTAAACAAAAAATCACTGTCTACCAAATTTAGCATTTTTTCTTTCTTAATGCTGCTGTTTGCTATTTTGACTGTTAAGACAGTAGAAGGAAAAATTGTTTTGTATGTTAAGCAGGCAACTAGTTTTAACGGTTTTTTGTAGAAAAAAAATGTTCTTAGAAGAAAATATTTTACATTGTTGCCCCACAGTGCTGGGGATATGATTATAAACTAGAGATTTTAAAACTCATATTAAAACACCTTATTCTCTATGTTCATAGTAGCAAGTTTTGAGGTATTTATAACAAGAGATCTTCTTACAGATTACCAAGAGACAGACTAGTAGTTAGTTCGAACATAAATAATATTCAAACTACTGAGGAATATTAAAAAAGCCTAAGGATTTTTTATTTATTATTCTATAAACAAAAATTAAACAATTGTATTTCCTATAGATTACCAAGAGACAGTCAAGTACCTACTTAAAAATTTGAAACTAACAATTTTGTAGATTACAGAGTGACTAATAAAAAGCCAATTAATTCTCCATAACTAATCCTATACGGAGATCATCGAAATTTAATTAAAAAGAGAATTTTAAAAAAATCATTAAACTTATTACCTTCCAGATTACTTAGAGACAGTAAAATACCCTTTCAAACTTTTTTGGCTTTAAAAACAATACAAATCTTATCAAATTTACATAACCTTTAAAACTGTTGGGTTCATCTATAAACCTGGACACCATATTAAACACATTTTTGGGGTGTATTCATATGTAAAAATCATGCGGATCTGTCTTTTCTTTTATGTCTGTATGTGCGAGTTGAAAATTAAATTAGATAATGTTTAGAAACATAAAAAAAGGAAGACGATGATGATGATGATTGTAATGTTGCGAAACATGATTACATGTATATTTATGTATGCGGAAAAGTTTGCGTGTCTTGAAATTAAACAATTTATCATTTGTTAAATCCGAAAACAATTTGACATAATAATTTTTTGTATAAATTATTTTCTCTCTACTTTTATTTCTTAGAAGTTGGTTGTAATGTTGGAACTAGTAAAATCTAAACAAATCATAATTTAAATGATTTATAAGTAAAACTATTTTGTATAATTTTTTCTCTATTTATTTAAAAAATTAAAGCCTGAGAAAAATTTTTCTTTCCAAATAAAATTGTAATAAATTAAAAGAAAAAAGAAAATGAAAAACTCTTGTTAAACATAAATTATGGAGTGAAAAGAAAAAGAGGCCGACTGACAAACAGTGTTGCAACAAACAAATAATTAGAAACTTTTATAATTAATTTCGAAAATTCAAATTAAAAAAAAAAGCTAAAAATTACCATTTGAATGATGAAAGAAAAAAAATTTTTAATTTAGAACTTCGAAAACTTAAAAAATGTATGCATTAACCAAGACGTTTTCATCGTTATGTATTAAAAATATGCTAAAAATAATTTTTCCACAAAATTTGGAATTTCGAAATTAAGTTCGAATTTTCGAAAATGGCTGAAAATGTAAATTTTTTATACAAGATTAAAAATGTGATAAAAAAAATGCAAATTAAAATTTTTTTCCCTCAAAATTTTCAATTTCGAATTTCAAAATCTCGAAATTTTTAATTTCGAAATTCGAAAGCCGAAGAAATATAAGTACTAACCAAGAATTTTTCATCGTTATGTACTAAAAACTTTTTTAAAATAATTTTCCTACAAAATTTGAAATTTCGAAATTAAGTTCGAATTTTCGAAAATGGCTAAAAACAAAAATTTCTCATGCAATATAAAAATTATGATATAAAAATAAAAAAATTTCAGTTTTTTTTATCAAAATTTTGAATTTTGAATTTAAAAATCTTGAAATTTTTTATTTCGAACTTCGAGAACAGCAAAAATATAAGTACTAACCAAGAATTTTTCATCGTTATGTATTAAAAACCTTTTAAAAATTATTTTAATATAAATTTTGGAATTTCGAAATTAAGTTCGAATTTTCGAAAACTTAAAAACTTAAAATTTCCAGTTTCGAACTTCGAAAACTAGAAAAATTTATGCACTAACCAAAAATATTTCATCGTATTTTATTAAAAAACTTAAAAATAATTTTCCTATACATTTTGGAATTTCGAAATTAAGTTAGAATTTTCGAAAATGGCTAAAAATACAAATTTTTCATACAAGTTTGAAATAATGATACAAAAATAAAAAATTAAACGTTTTTACCAACAAAATTTTTAATTTCGAAATTAAAAATCTTGAAACTCTTAATTTCGAACTTCGAAAACTGAAAAAATTTAAGCTTAACCAAACAAATTTTCTTTATATTCTGTTAAAAATCTTTTAAAAATTTATTTCTAGAAGTTTTGGAAATTTCGAAAATAAGTTCTAATTTTCGAAAATTATTAAAACTGCAATTTTCTCACTTTAAACTAAAATTATAATACAAAAATAAAAAAATTTCAAAGTTTTTCATCAAAATTTTTGAATTTCGAATTTTTAAAACCTTGAAAATTTTAATTTCGAACTTCAAAAACTGAAAAAATATAGGTACTAAACAATAATTTTTCATCGTTATGTATTAAAAACCTTCTAAAAATGATTTTCACACAAAATTAAAAATTTCGAAATTAAGTTCGAATTTTCGAAAATGGCTAAAACTACAAATTTTGTCATATTAAACTAAAATTATGATCCTAAATATACAAATTAAACGTTTTATTCCTTATAGTTTATAATATCGAATTTAAAAATCTTGAAGTTTAAAGTTTTTCCCTCAAAAATTTTGAATTTCGAATTTAAAAATCTCAAAATTTTAATTACTAATTTCGAAAACTGAAAAACTTTATGCATTAACTAAAATTTTTTCATCGTATTCTATTAAAAAACTTTTAAAAGTGAATTTGCTACAAAATTTGCAATTTCGAAATTAAGTTCGAATTTTCGAAAATGTCTAAAAATAAAAATTTCTCACAATAAATTAAAAATTATTACCCAAAAATTAAAATTTTAAAGTTTTTCCATTAAAATTATGAATTTCGAACTTAGAAATCTCGAAATTTATAATTTCGAACTTTCAAAACTCATAAAATTATAGGAATTTTTCAGAATTTTTTAGTTAAAGTCATTAAATAGTTCTCAAATATTGTTTTGGTGTAAAAATCTTAATTTCGAATTTAAGTTCGAATTTTCGAAAATGGCTAAAAATATAAATTTCTCATATAGAATTGAAACTAATACCCAAAAATTAAAATTTTAAAGTTTTTTCCTTGAAAATTTTGAATTTCGAACTTTAAAATCTAGTTATTTATAATTTCGAACTTTCAAAATTTATAAAATTAAAGAAATTTTCAGACTTTTTTAGTTAAAATTAAAAAGTAGCTCTCAAAATTGATTTTGGTGCAAAAATTGGTATTTCGAAATTAAGTTCGAATTTTCGAAAATGGCTAAAAATATAAATTTCTCATATAGGATTAAAACTAATACCCAAAAATTAAAATTTTAAAGTTTTTCCATAAAAATTTTGAATTTTAGTGAAAAATTAGGAATTCCGAATTTTCGAAACTAAATTCACTTTAAAATTTGGCTGAAAAATTAAAAGTTATCATTTTGCTATAAAATTACATTAAAAAAAATAATTTTCTAACAAAATTTCGATTTTCGAAAATTCAAAATTTTAAATTTGAGGAAAAAAACTAAGAATTTTTGCTCGAAATGTAATGAAAACTAAATTAAAATAAATTTGGTAGCAAATTTAATGTTAAGAAATAAATTTCAAATTTTCAAAATTAAGTTCGAATTTTCGATTTTGGTTAAAATAATGTTAATGTTTTATTTTGCAATAAAATTACGTTAAAAAACAATATTTGTTAACTTTTTTTAATAAAATTTTGAATTTCGAAATTCGAAAACTTTGGAAATCTTACGCAAAAACCAAGAATTTTTGTTCGTAATGAAAAGAAAACTTGGTTAAGTTGATTTTAGTGCCAAATTTAATGTTTCGAAAATATGTTAGAATTTTCGAACTTCGCTTAAATTAAATTTGCTATAAATTTACATAAAATATTAATTTTTAATGTTGACAATGATTTAAATAATTAATGTTGTCTGTAATTCAGCTTTTAATCTATACTCTACTTTATAGTGAAGTATATTTTCTTGTCTTTTGTCTGGTCTATATCCTGTAAGGCGTTAAAGTTTCGTCTTAACCTAATATCTCTTGATTTTTTCATTTATTTTCGCTTCCATTACTTTTTCACTTTCTTTTCGTCAAGAGTGCATAATGACCCTAAAAGTGCCATGAATGCATTTAAGCGTGTTCTTCTCTTGTCATTCATTCTACCAACATATCATCCAACAAAAGACAACACAACAAACACTCAAATAAACATCAACAAGAAACAACAAAAAAAAAAGTATTCTAGAGCATAAATAAATAAAAGATAACACTCTCTCATACATAACAAATCCTTTTAGAATATGTTTGTTCATGTGTAGGTTGCAAAACTTAAATGTTTTTTGTTTATAATTTTTTGTTGTTGTTAGTTTTGCACTAGAAAACAATAATTTTACATCAGGGTCTCAGTTTTGGTCAAACCAACGATGTTGCTGTCCTCTTCTTCGTATTATTTTGCTATGTTACTCTGAGCAAATTCGTATGAATTCGTTTATTACTGTAGAAGGTTAATAGTAATGGTTGATGTGTTTGTTGTGCTAAAATACGAGTGACTACAAGTGAGTGAATTTTCAGTCGTTTTAACAAGTTGTTTTTTTAGTGTTTTTTTGCTCCTTGTTTTTATTTTTTCTTCTTCATAGTAGTTGTTGTTTTTATTGTTTGTGTGAGCATGAAAAAACACTCTACTTCTATACACTCTTTACTTTAGAAGAGGAATTTAAGTCCCCAAAGGGAATTTAGACATTTGCTGTTATTATTGTTGTTATTGTTTTTATTTGTCGATTGTAATGTGTAGAATGTTAAACGTGCGTGCTGGCTACATAACAACAACTAACATTTTTCTTTTGTTGGCTGCCACAAAATGTGCCTTAAAGCAGGGTTGATTTTTGTTGTGCCTTCTTGAGGCTCAAACACATACACTCACACAACACAGAGTCATTTTATTTATATGGCCAGTCAATGAATATTATTCCCCTGCTTTTAACAAAACGGCCTTGTTGCCAAATTTCATTGTTTCTTTTTTTATTCTTTTTGCTGTTTTATAAAGCAGTAAGAAACAGATTTGGTGACGAAAAGGAAATTGCTGGCAAATTTGTAACAAAACACCACGTTTTTTGTTATTTTTTGGCTTAAAAGTGTGTGTATGAAAGTGTTTAAGGTTTGAGTATTTGAACGCGGAACTTTTGGCGCAATTTGAAAAGCAAGTGTAAATAAAGTTGATAAAATAAATTAAATGGTTGGTCATAGCGATACAGGATAGTCAAGACAGGCAGGTTTAAGGGCATGAAAAAGGATATAAAAATAAATTAAAAGAGAAAAATAAACAAAACTAAAGGAAAAATCAGCTGTTGTTTATTACAGAAGTTAACTGCAGGTCGCAGACGTAAACACACAAAAAATTTACATAAATTAAATTAAGCTGGAATTTTGTAGCTTTCATTCAATTTCATTTAAACATTTTGGAAAGCAAAATAGTTTGGCAATTTCTATTATAAAAAATTGTTTAAGAAAAAAAAATCGTTAAAAAAAAAATCAGCTGAAATTTTTGAAGTCTGTAGCAAAGACTATAGAGTAAACTAAAGTCAGGACTATAAACTAGACCACACTCACGTCTATAGAATAGACTATATTTACGACTGTAGGTTAGACTATCTATCGACGTGACAATAGTCTAGTCTTGACTATAGTACTTCCTATAGTTTTGTCTATAGTCGTGACTATAATATAATCGTGACAATAGTCTAGTCTTGACTATAGTACTTCCTATAGTTTTGTCTATAGTCGTGACTATAGTCTAGTCAATAGTCCTGATTATAGTCTAGTCAATAGTGGTGACTATTGTCTATAGTCGTGACTATCGTGTGACTATAGGTGTGACTATAGTCTTGTCTATATTCGTGACTAAAGTCTTGTCTATAGTCGTGACTATAGTCTTGTCTATAGCCTTGTCTATAGTCTTGTCTATAGTCGTGACTATAGTCTTGTCTATACCTATAGTCTAGTCTATAGGTATGACTATAGTCTTATGTATAATCGTGACTATAGTGTAGTCTATAGTATTTTCTATAGTTGTGACTATAGTCTAGTCGTGACTATAGTCTTGTCTATATTCGTGACTATAGTCTTTCCTATAGTCGTTACCGTAGTCATGTCGTGACTATAGTCTTGTTTATATGTGTGACTATTGTCTTGTCTGTAGTCGTGACTACAGTCGTGACTATAGTCTAATCTATAGACGTGACTATAGTCTTGCCTATAGACGTGACTATAGTCTTGTCTATAGTCGGAGCTAAAGTCTTGTCTATAGTCGTGACTATAGTCTTGTCTATATTCGTGACTATAGTCTTTTCTATAGTCGTAACTATAGTCTTGTCTATAGTCTTGCCTATATTCGTGATTATAGTCTTGTCTATAGTCGTGACTATAGTCTTGTCTATAGTCGTGACTACAGTCTTGTCTATATTCGTGACTATAGTCTTGTCTATAGTCGTGACTATAGTCTTGTCTATAGTCTTGCCTATATTCGTGACTATAGTCTTGTCTATAGTCGTGACTATAGTCTTGTCTATAGTCGAGACTATAGTCTTGTCTATATTCGTGACTATAGTCTTGTCTATAGTCGTGACTATAATCTTGTCTATATTCGTGACTATAGTCTTGTCTATAATCGTGACTGTAGTCTAGTCTATAGGTATGACTATAGTCTTATGCATAATCGTGAGTATAGTTTAGTCTATAGGTATGACTAAAGTGTAGTCTATAGTCTTTTCTATAGTTGTGACTATAGTCTAGTCCTGACTATAGTCTTGTCTATATTCGTGACTATAGTTTTGTCTATAGTTGTGACTATAATCTAGTCGTGACTATATATAGCTTTTCCTATAGTCTTTACCGTAGTCATGTCATGACTATATTCTTGTCTATAGTCGTGGCTATAGTCTAGTTTATAATGTCGAATGTAGTCTAGTTCATAGTCTTCACTATTGTCTAGTCGTTATTCTTGACTATAATCTATATTTTAGTCTATAGTCGTTACTATGGTCTAGTCTAAAGTCTTGACTAACTATAGTCTTGACTGTCGTTCTTTTTCCCCTATTAATTTATAATTTTCTTTTGTTGCTGCTTTAATTCTTCAAATAATCTCCTACCAAAAATCTATATTTCAAATTGCTTTTATTTTTCAACTTCTAACATTTTACAGATAATTTACGCACCAAATTTTTACTCTTAAAAATTGTAAAACCCTCTGGCAGTCATTTTGAAGTTGAAGGGGAAGAAACAAAGATATTTTAAAGATGCTGGCAACAGCATCATTCTTCAGAGGGTGTTTAAATTATATACGTAATTTTAAGAAAATAATATTATTTTTTATAGACTCATACTTTTTCTCTTTGAAATGTAATAATACTTTGCCTTTATTTCTTTCATATCTTTTGCTGAAATATATTTGTTTGTTGTTGTTAACGAAAACATCTTCTTTTACGCTTTTTTTTGTTGATTTGAAAATGAACAAGAAAATTTAAAATTTTAATGAGCTCTTTTGCTTTCCTAACAAATACCTACAAAGTACTATACTCTTACTCTTGATTTTAAAATTCATACTTAAGCAAAAATACTTACTTGGTTGGGGTATTTATTTCATTTGTTTCTGGCAAATGTCGATGCTGGTAAGAGATATGGGTAATATGTTAATAGTGAAAGGGAGTGTTAGGGGAGGGGGGAGCATAAAGTACTTTCTATTTCACTTTATTTACTTTACCTTATAAGTATACAAACACATGTAAATATTTAAAAGAATCATCAAACAATTGTAGCATACATTAAGGCATATGTACTGAATTCCTAAACAGGATGTGACTTTTGGTTTATTTTTATTTTTTCTATATAAAAATATAGAAAAGTATGAGTGTGTTTTAACTAGAGTATATATGTGTATTGTTTTCATACCTGTATGAATGTTTTAGGGGGGGGGGGGGGGGGGGGTGGATTTTATATTTATGTGTATTGTGCTTTGTTTTGTAAACAAGAAAGAAAAAGCAATAAAAAATTTAGATTTTTTTCCTTTTAGTAAGTAAAATATTATTTTTTCCCTGAAACTTCCTTTATTATGTTGTTTTGCCAACAATATTAGCTGAGGAATTTTGTTCGTTATTGTTCTGTGCGTTTGTCAATTATTTGTTTGTGGGTATGAATATACGTTGAAATGGTTTATTAATCATTTGAGACTTTTAAGAGAAAAATATATATTTTTTAATGATTCTTGAAAAACAAATCTTATTAAATTTTATTTTTATATTTATTTAAAATATTTTATTTTTATTATCTTTTCTAGGATAAACGAGATTGTGGTGCTCCCTGTCATGCCATGTTTTTCCCTGAAAAAGAACGTACTGTTCTAAGGTATTGGGTGGGCTCTTGGGCAGCAGTTTGTGTGGCCAGTTGTTTGTTTACGGTAAGTTTTTATATATAAAAAATAAAATAAATAAAATTATTTAAAATTTAATAAAAATTTAAAAAAAATCAACTATTTTGTTAATAAAATAATTAGTCAACAAAAAGCTTTTCTAAACAGCTTTTGCTAATGAAAGTCATTATTAGAATTTTATATTAAAAATTAAAATGTACTTTTTAATTAAAAAATGTAAAAAAATAGTAAAAGGAAAAATTTCACAAATTTTTTATCCAAAAAAATATTAAAAGCTTTCCAAAAGCTTCTTGAAATATTTTGAATTTCATTAAAATTTAAATTTTGAAACCTATATTGTACGCTAAACTGGTTTTATATCTTCCTTTGCCGAAAATTAAGAAAATTTGAACAAAAGCTTTCAACAGCTTTTTCCAATTAAAATCAGTATTAGAATTTTACATTAAAAATTTTGCATTTTTAAATGTAATTTTGACTAAAAAAAAGCTTTTAAGGCAATTTCTTATTTTTTTCTTCAGAAAACATAAAAAGCTTTCAAAAAGTTTCTTCAAGTAACTTGAAAATTGCTAAAATTGAACTTTTTAAACCCATATTGAACGCCAAACTGGTTTTAGTTCTTCATGTGCCGAAAATCAAGAAAAATTTAACAAAAGCTTTCAACAGTTTTTTACAAAAAAAATAATTTTTATAATGTCACAATCGAAATATCGCATTTTAAAATGAAATAGGTATCTTAAATAAATTTTTAATGTAAAATTTTTAATTTTTACTTCAAAAGCTTATTCATATTTATTGAAGTTTGAAAAAAATTTAAAATTTTATAACTTATATTTCACTAAAAATACATTTAGTTTTTCATTAGTGGAAAATAAGCGTAAATTAAAGAAAAGCTTTTAAGAGCTTTTTTCAAAATTTACTATTTTCCAATTTCTTAAGTCCTAAAAAGATTTTCAACCTAAAATTTTAAAATTTTATTTAAAAAAATATTAAAAGCTTCACAAAAGCTTCTTAAAATATATTTATAATTTATTTCAATTTTGAAAATTTTTAATTTTATAAGTTATATTTCTCTCAAAACTGCATTTAGTTCTTCATTTGTGGAAAATTAGCGAATATTTTAGAAAAGCTTTTCAAGAGCTTTTTTCATAAATTTACTATTTTCTAATTTCTTAAAAAAGCTTTTCAAGAGCTTTTCCATAAATTTACTATTTTCTAATTTCTTAAGTCCTAAAAATATTTTCAACCTAAAATTTTAAATTTTTACTTTAAAAATATTAAAAGCTTCTCAAAAGCTTCTTCAAATGTATCGAAATTTTAAAAATGTTGAATATTTTAGGTAATATTTCACTCAAAACTACATCTATTTCATGATTTGCGGAAAATAGAGGAACATTTGAGAAAAGTTTTTAAAGAGCTTTTTTTATAAATTTACTATTTTCTAAATTCTTATGTCTGAAATACATTTTTAACTTAATTTTTGCTTTAAGAATATTAAAAGCATTACTTTAGCTTATACTGAAAGCTAAACTGTTAATACTTCATAAACTGCGAGATATAAAAGAATATGTGGGAAAAGCTTTTTAAGAGCTTTCTCAGAAATTAGCTATTTTCAATTTCTCATTTTGAGTTTTCTAAATTCTAAAAAGTTTTTGAAGGATTTGTAAGTTTTTTCTTGATTTTTTTTTTTTTTTTTTATGACCAAAAAAGCTTTTCAAGAACTTTCAAGAAATATATTAAATTTATTCATTTTAAATTTCTTATGATAAAAATTATGTAGTTTTTTTATTTTCTACTAAAAGTTTACAAAAATATTTTTAAAAGCTTTTTTCAAAAAAGAAAACTTTCAAAAATAATTTTAAATTCTATTACTTCTAAATTTTTTATATCGAAAATTATGCTTTTATTTTTATCATTTGCTAAAAATTTGCAAAAATTAAAAAAATGAACTTTTACAAAAAAAGAAAGCTTTCAAAAAATTTATTAAATTTTGTTAATTTTTATTCTATGTTAAAAATTATCTACTACTTTATCTTTTACTAAAAATTTTTTAAAAATATAAAGAAATATTTTAAAAGCTTTCAACAATTTTTCAAGAGCTTTTACAAAAAATCTTGGAATTTAGTAAATTTTAAATGTTAACTATTTTTAAATTAAAATTTAGTTTTATTGTTTATCTTTCTTCAAAATTTTTTAAAAAAGCTTTATAAGCTATTAGAAAAAAAAAGAATTTCCTTATAATTTTTTACCTATTTACATAAAAAAATAATACTAATATTTATTATTAGCACTAAAATCTTAAGAAAGCTTTCTTAATAAGCTTTCTTGTAATAATAGAAATTTTAAAAAAGTAAAAATTTATATAGAGATTTTTAAAGGCTTTGAAAAAGCTTTTTTTAATTTATTAAAATATGAAGTTATTTTGCAAATTTCTTAAGAAACTTGAAAAATTATATACCAAATTCGTTGCTTTATTTTTTTTTTTCTAATAATTCTATAGAAAGCTTTTTTACAATTAAGATAAATTATTATTATTTTTTATCCAAAAACACTTCTTACTTAAGAATATGTAAAATACTTAAATTATTTTTTTTTTATTATTATAAATTTTAAGCTTTCACATATGTCAACATATTTTTTTAGTTTATGTAAAACATTTCAATTTTGTTGGCACTTTTTTTTGGTAACAAAATATTTAGTTTCTAAATATTTTGTTTTATATTCATATCTCTAAGCAAATACTTACTTACTTTAATCATAAATTTATCATGATTTTCTAAAAGCTCTTGTACATGACAAGTAAACCACTTTGAATAGAAAATATTTTTTTTTTTTTTTTGAGAAAAACTACAAATTTTTGATAAAACTGTGACATAAACATGTTGCTGGCTGCATAAGAAAAAATTTTGATATTTTAATATATAAATATCAAAAATGCAAATGTTTTAGTCTAATACAAATGACAGACAGACGGATGGACAGACAAAAAAACACACACAACTAATAATGAAGAAAATCTTTAAAATGAAAATGAAAATCATGTCATAGACATGGTGGTATACAAGTATTATGGCTACTTAAAGAACCATTTACGGGAGGTGGCCTTTAAAAGCTTTTACATTGAAAGGGCAAAACAAAAAGAAAAAAGTACAAATTACTTACTTCTATGTTATAGTCATAGACATTATTATCATTATCGTCATGAATATGATGATTAATGTAACTAAAAGAAAACGTGATATGAATTTCTTTTTTTTAGAATCATGTTAGTTTTTTATGCCTAGAAAATTTATGATAAATTACAATTTCTTTATTATTTCACGCTTTTTTTCCATTATTAAGAAAAATTATTTTTTTATTTCATTATAACATCATTTATTTGTTATTAAATATGAATTTTAATATTTCATAAATATTAATGATATCAAAAGTATAAGCAAAAATCTGAACTTTTCTCATTTCATAAGTTTTTGTTGCAAAATTTTATATTTATTTTCGGGTAAATAAATATTTGTTTCAAAAATTTGAAATTTTATCGTTTAACACCAGCTGAAACCACAGAATATCATTAAAACTTCATTTGTCGACAAACTGAAGCATCAATTGTTCTATCACACCAAAAAGTCAAATAACAAATTTTCATGACATAAGAAAAGTTATATGAATTCAGATGTGAACTTTACAATACACTTAAGGGAAAAGAGAAAAAATCCCAGCAAAAAAAACTATGAAATAAAATTTTTTTTTATAAAAAAAAAATTTAATTTTTTTGTTAAAACTAATTAAGAGCTTTAAAGATTTTATCTTCAATAAAAGCTTTTGTAAGAAATTGTATAAATTGTCTTGCTTAATAGGTTATTGTCTGAATTTGCATTGTTATATATTATTTTAAAAGCTGTTAAAACTTTAAAATATTTTTAAGCTTTTTTCAATAAAAGCTTTGAGGAAAAAAACATTATAAACTGTTAATTTTGATAAAATTTCACTATAAATTGTAAAATATCTATATAAAATTTATTTACAGTAAAATATAACAAAAGCTTTATGAAAGTTTTTACTTAAAGTTAAAATTTTAACAGTTCAATATTATGTTTTCCTAAATTAAGACTTTAATAACTTTTAATTTTGAATTTTATGTTTAAAAATGGCCAATGCTTTTAAAGATAAAAAAAGCTGTTTGAAAATTTTTACTCAACATAAAATTTATAAGCCTCTTTTGTTATATTTAATAAATTATTTGAACTTCCTAACTTTAACGGTAAAATATAACAAAAGCTTTATGAAAGCTTTTATTTAAATTTAAATTTTTAACAGTTTTTTGTTATATTTTCTTAAACAAAGATATTAACAACTTCAATTAATCTTCAATTTTATGATTAAAAATTACGAAAACTTTTAAATATAAAAAAGCTTTTTGAAAATTTTTACTCTGTATAAAATGTACAAACCTGTGCATAAACATTTTTTTCTATATTTTATATATACTTGTAATTCCTACTTTTTACAGTAAAATATAACAAAAGCTTTATGAAAGCTTTTACATAAAGTTACAGTTTTAGAAATTTTATATTTTAATTTGTTAAATTTAGACATTAACAACTTTTTATTTTTAATTTTATGTTAAAAAATTACAAAAGCTTTTAAAGAGTTTTTAGAAAATTCATTTGTTTTTAATATTTTTAAATTGTGGTAACAAGAATAAATGAAATTTAAAATTTTCTTACCTTTTTAAACATAAATACAAAAAAGCTTTTTGAAAGCTTTTATAAAAATTTCCTTCAGTTTTTTGTTAAATTAAGCCATATGCATTCCTTTATCTTGATTCTTAGCTAAAATAGTTACTAAGACTTTTAAAGAGCTTTTAAAATTTATATATATATTTTTTTCGAAATATTTTGCACAAAGCAAAACTTTTTACTTCTGCAAATATTTTGTGTTATATTTAGACATTTACATTCACTTATCTGGAATTTTTCGCTTTAAAACTTGCTAAAGCTTTCAAAGAGCTTTTGGAAATAATGTGTTTTTTAAATTTTAAATTAATATTAACAACAATTAATTATCTATGTACATTTATTTCTTTCTTAAAGCAAAATACAAAGAAAGCTTTTCGAAAGCTTTTACCTAAAATTAAATTTCAAGAGTTTTAATCATCTGTTATATTAAATGCTGAGGTCTGGCATTCGCTTAAGATATTTTTATGTTCCAAAATGCTTAAAGCTTTAAAAAAGCTTTTAAAAATTATGAGATTTCTAATACTTACAAAATAAAAAAAAAAACATTTTGTGTTTTTCATGCAGTTTTAATTCAAGATATAGAAAGGCATTTTGAAAAACATAATTTTGAGCTTTAAAAATTATTAAAATATATATAAAATATATAAAAGCTTCAAGAAATTTCATAATTATTAATATTTTAAACATATATTGACAAAAATATTAAAGCTTTGTGTTTACTTGGTATTTTCAAAACTTAAACAAAAAAAAAAAAAAAAAAAAAAGCTTTTGTAAAGCTTTTACTTAAAATTAAATTTTTAAGTTTTTAATTATGTTTTATATTAAATGCTGCTGTTTATTTAAATATCATTTAGTAGATTTTTGTAATGAGGATGGTTAAAGCTTTTAAAGAGCTTTTGGAAAATGTGTACTTTTTTAATATTTTGAATCTTCTACAAACAGAAATTATTAATTTCTGGCATTTTTTAAAGTTTTTCTTACATTTTCTGAGCAAAATACCAAAAATTTTTAGAAAGCTTTTACATAAAGTTGCAAATTTACGATTTTTAATAATAGTTTATATTAAATTCGTATATTTAACATACAATTATGATAACTATACTTTCAGAAATTACTAAAGCGTTTTTAAAACTTCTTAAAATTGTTTTTTTATTTTTTTTTTATTTTTAACTTATACCATCAAAAATTTTAAAAATAAATGAGCTTTTATGTTTTTTTGAAGCAAAAAACCTAAAAGCTTTTTCAAACTTTTACACAAAATTAATTTAATTCTCTTTTAATGGTGATTTTTTATTAAGCGTTAATGTTGGCATTATTTAGAAGCTTTTTTAATTTTAAAAATTATTAAAGCTTTTAAAAAGCTTTTACACTATATGCCACTTTTTAAAAAATTCAGGGTAGAATATTAAAATTCCAGGGTTTAAAAATTATTAAAGCTTTGAAAAAGCTTTTACACTATATGCCACTTTTTAAAAAATTCAAGGTAGAATATTAAAATTCCAGGGTTTGTTGGTTTATATTGGCTTTTACGGCAACACACATAAACAGCTTTTAAAAAATTGTTAATATAAGGTGTTCATAGGCTTACTCACACTTAAATATTAATCATTTATGAGTTAAAATTTTATAAATTAAATTAAAAAAAGTGATTTTGATAAAAAAACTTTTTAAATATTTTTGCTGGGTTATTATATCATATTGTTGGAAACATGATGAAACTCTAATGATGACATTTGTGATTATAATGAAGATGCAAATGTCTAAAATTTTTCATTTTCATTTGCATGAGCATGTTGTCTAAACATTAAGGAACTGTCTAAAAACATAGGAAAATAAAGCGACATTTGCAAATGTTAACATTTTTGTGAACAATTAGATTTTGGTAAGAAAAAAGAGAAATCTGAATGAAGAAAAAAGGATGTTATTTGGATTAAAAAGGAACAAAAAAATAGTAATTTCTACTTCAGTAAAACAAAGGAAAAATTTCAAAATAGAAAGCTAATTTAAAAAAAAAATAAATAAATAAATTTAACTTCAAGAAAAGCTTTAAAATTTAACTGGTTTTATTTACTTTGGTGTCAATTACTTTCAGTAAAGCTGTTGGACATTTTCAAGCATTTTTTCTTATTGTCTTTAGCTTGTCACTGCGTAGGTGTTTCCTTGTTAATTTATGGTCAAATGATAATTAAATCTCAAACTGTGACAGCTGTCATAACATCTCTTGAAAGCTCATTTATTTCTAGTTAAAAGTTTTTTATTTTTTTTTTGGTGCCAGGAGTAGGGAGGGTTTTATATTTTTTTATTTTAGTTTATATTTTGCGTTCTGCATAATTTATTTAAACTACGCATTTATGCAAATTATTATAAAAAAAAAAAAAAATACTAAAAGTACTTCAACAGAAAACTACACCCACTTCGGAAAGCAAAAAAAAAAAAAAAAATCCAACAAAAATACTTGAGAAAATAAAATTTACATAAATAAAATATTTATAAAAACCACTACAAGAATTGTGATTAAAAAAAAGAGTTATTAAGAAATTTTTGTCTTTTTTTCATATAAATTAAAAAAAAAATATAATTTATTAAGCGTTAAAGTTATGAGCAAAATGGGTGAGCTTTTAAAATTGCTTTTTAAAATGTTCAATTATAACAAAAAAAAAAAAAAAACAAAAATAATAAAAAGCAATAGACCAGAAAAAAAATATTTTAACATTAAATGTTTAATATTTTGTTGTAAACGCATAAGAAAATTTTAGACATTTGAAGAATTGGAAAAATAGAAATTAACCCTAAAAAGGCTCTAACTGAAATGAATTTAAACACTGGAATATAGTCTAAACACTAGACTATAGAAAAGACTATTCTCTAGTTTTGGTTATATACAACACTATAGTCAACACTGTAGTTAAAACTATAGTCAAGACTATAGTCGAAACTATAGTGAAGACTATAGTCGACACTATAGTCAAGACTATAGTCGACACTATAGTCAAGACTATAGTCGACACTATAGTCAAGACTATAGTCGAAACTATAGTCAACACTATAGTCGACACTATAGTCAAGACTATAGTCGACACTATAGTCAAGACTATAGTCGAAACTAAAGTCAAGACTATAATCGAAACTATAGTGAAGATCATAGTCGACACTATAGTCGAGGCTATAGTCGATACTATAGTCAAGACTATAGTCGAAACTATAGTCGAAACTAAAGTCAAGACTATAGTCGAAGCTATAGTGAACTATAGTCGAAACTATAGTCAACACTATAGTCGACACTATAGTCAAGACTATAGTCGAAACTTAAGTCAAGACTATAATCGAAACTATAGTCAAGAGTATAGTCGACACTATAGTCAAGACTATAGTCGAGACTAAAGTCAAGACTATAGTCGAAACTATAGTGAAGACTATAGTCGACACTATAGCTAAGACTATAGTCGACACTATAGTCGAAACTAAAGTCAAGACTATAGTCGAAACTATAGTGAACTATAGTCGAAAGTATAGTCCACACTATAGTCTTGACTATAGTCGATGCTATAGTCAAGACTATAGTCGAAACTATAGTCAAGACTATAGTCAAAACTATAGTCAACACTATAGTCGACGCTATAGCCAACACTATAGTCGCCACTATAGTCGACACTATAGTCAAGACTATAGCCAAAAGTATTATTCAAATAATAGACTACACCGTAGTCGAAACTATAGTCGAAACTAAAGTCAAGTCGCCACTATAGTCATGACTATAGTCGACACTATAGTCAAGACTACAGCCAAAAGTATTATTGAAATAATAGACTAGACCGTAGTCGAAACTATAGTCGAAACTAAAGTCAAGACTATAGTCGAAACTATAATCAAGACTATAGTCGACTATACGAAACTCAAGTCAAGACTATAATCGAATAGTCCCCCAAAAGCTCTTTTAAAACTCCCCCTGATCTTCTTAGGGTTAAAAAAATCCCTCCTCTAATCATTTGTATACAAAACTGTTTATTTGCATAAATTTATTTTTCAAAAAAACACATATTTTTATTCAACAGTTTGTTTATATTTATTTTAAATTTATTGTATTGTTTATTTATTGTTATTTTAGCGCGCGTGTATTTGTGTGTCTTTGTATTTAATCTTTTTTTCTAACAAATTCATTTTAAATTTACTTTTGACCACCTCTTTTTAACGTTTTTGTTTCATACCAAAAAAAAACACGCCTTAAACAAAATTTACACTCATTATAGCAGTCAGTCAGTCCGTCCGTCTGACTGTCTGTCCCTCCTCTGGTTTGAGAGTTTCAAAAAAAATCATTTTCATATTGTTTATTGGTGGGAGTTTTTCCTCAAAAACATTTTATTGTTTAAACAAATTTGTTTTGTGTTTCATTGGTTTTTTTCACGAGTTTCTTTTAAGAAAAATATTTAACAATTTGTCAAAATTAATGTTAATGTTTTTTTTTTTTTATTTGTATGCTGCCATGAAAAATAGAAAAACTAGAAATAAAAGTACTTTAATATTGTTCCCATACAATAGAAAACAACATCATCATTTGTCAATGTAAAAAGATTAATGGGAAATCATTTGAAAATGTTAGATAGAGAAAAACTAGCAAAAGAGAAAAAAAAGAAACTTTAGAAAAAATTCGCCTGAGGGAGAGGCAAAAATTTGTTCAAAGATAATGATTTTTTAAAGTGGTTTGTTTGAAGTAAAATAGTATTAAGAAATAATTGCTTAATGGACATATACTATAGATTATGCTGGAATCCAGATTATAGTCTACGCTAGAGTCCAGACTATAGACTATGCTATAGTCCAGACTATATAGACTATGTTATAGTCCAGACTACAGACTATTTTATAGTCCAGACTATGCTATAGTCCAGACTATTCTATATACTATAGGCTATTCTATAGTCCAGACTATAGGCTATGCTATAGTCCAGACTACAGTCTATACTATAGTCCAAACTATAGACTATTCTATAGTCCAGACTATAGACTATGCTATAGTCCAGACTATAGACTATGCTATAGTTCAGACTATAGACTACGTTATAGTCCAGATTATATTCTATTCCGTAGTCCAGACTATAGATTATTCTATAGTCCAGACTATAGATTATTCTATAGTCTAACTATAGACTACGTTATAGTCCAGACTATAGACTACGTTATAGTCCAGATTATATTCTATTCTATAGTCCAGACTATAGATTATTCTATAGTCCAGACTATAGATTATTCTATAGTCCAACTATAGACTACGTTATAGTCCAGACTATATACTACGTTATAGCCCAGACTATTGACTATTCTATAGTCCAGACTATAGACTATGCTATAGACCATACTATAGACTATGCTATAGTCCACACTATAGACTATGCTACTGTCCACACTATAGACTATGCTATAGTCCACGCTATAGACTATGCTACAGTTCAGACTATAGACTGTTCTATAGTCCAGACAATAGACTATTCTATAGTCCAGTTTATAGACTATTCTATAGTCCAGACTATATACTATTATATAGTTCAGTTAATAGACTATTCCGTAGTCCAGAATATAGACTAATATACGCTATTCTATAGTCCAGACTATAGACTATTCTATAGTCCAGACTATAGACTATTCTATAGTCCAGACTATAGAATATTCTATAGTCCTGACTATAAACTATTCTATAGTCCAGAATATAGACTACTATAGACTATTCTATAGCCCAAACTATAGACTATTCTATATTCCAGACCATAGGCTATTCTATAGTCCAGGCTATAGACTATTATATAGTCCATATTATAGGTTATTTTATAGTCCAGACTATAGACTATTCTGTAGTCCAGATTATAGACTATTCTATAGCCCAATTATAGACTATGCTATAGTTCAGACTATAGACTATGCTATAGTCCAAACTATACACTATTTTATAGTCCAGACTATAGTCCAACTATGGACTACGTTATAGTCCAGACTATAGACTATGCTATAGTCCAGACTATAGACTATGCTATAGTCCAGACTATAGACTATGCTATAGTCCAGACTATAGACTATGCTATAGTCCAGACTATAGACTATGCTATAGTCCAGACTGTAGACTATGCTATAGTCAAGACTATAGACTATGCTTAAGTACTGACTATAGACTATGCTATAGTACTGACTATAAACTATGCTATAGTCAAGACTATAGACTACTCTGTCATCCGGACTATTACCTTATCTATCTATAAACTAGACTACAGTCAAGATTATAATCTAGACTATAGTCAAGACTATAAACTAGACTATAGTAAAGACTATAAACTAGTTAAGACTACAAACTAGACTTTAAACTAGACTACAGTTAAGTCTATTTATTAGATGATAGTCAAGACTCTAAACTAAACTATAGTCAAGACTATGAACTAGACTATAGACAAGGCTATATACTAGACTACAGTCAGCACAAACTAGACTAATTAAGATTATAAACTAGACCATAGTCAACACTACTGTAGGCTACAGTCTTGTCTAAAACCTATATTCAAGAGCATAAAGTATTGCTGTTGAAATTTATATTTATTTATGAATAAATTATGACTATAATTTTCTTTCTTTCCAGGTTCTTACTTTTCTCATTGATTCCTCACGTTTTCGTTATCCCGAAAGAGCCATTGTATTTTTGGCTGTTTGCTATTTGGTGGTGGGCTGTGCTTATGTAGCTGGTTTAGGAGCTGGTGATTCAGTATCCTGTCGTGAACCTTTTCCCCCACCAGTTAGACTAGGCAGATTACAAATGATGTCCACCATAACACAGGTATGAATGGCAAACTTTAAACTATAATTCATTTTAAATTTGTTTTTTTTTATTTTGTTAAAAAATTATATTCTATATTATTTTTGTTTTTTATTATTTTAGGGTCATCGTCAGTCAACAGCTTGTACAGTGCTTTTCATGGCTTTATATTTTTGTTGTATGGCTGCATTTGCCTGGTGGTCATGTTTGGCATTTGCTTGGTTTTTGGCTGCTGGTCTAAAATGGGGTCATGAAGCCATTGAAAATAAATCACATCTATTTCATCTGGTGGCTTGGGCCATACCAGCATTACAAACTATTTCGGTGCTGGCATTAGCTAAAGTTGAAGGTAAGTTTTTTTTTAAAGTTAATTAATTAAAAAATATAAATTTTTTGCGAAAATTGGAAAAATAGTAAATAAATTTTAATTTGTCAGTTAAGCCACACATATTCTTAATGTTTTAAATAGAGGAAGCACAAGGAGAAAGAAATATTTAACACTTTGTATAAACAACGTAGTTGTTTAAGAGCCTTAGTGAGTTCTTTGTACTTTAACTTTACGGCTAAACTACAAAAAAGTAAAAATGTAAAGAAAACGTGACCAGAATTTTTAAAATTCTCACGTTATTTTGTTTATTTAGTTTTTTACTTTTTAAGTTTTTTCTTTCAAAACCTAACAGACCATATTTTTTAGTTAATGAATAGAGGAAATTAGAGGGAAGTAGGGAGTTTATTACTTTTTAACAAATAAATAAATGACTAATATTTTAAATATTTTTTTTTTTAATTTTGTTTACAAAATATTATTAACAATTTTTTTATTTGTTTGATTTTATTTCTAAATCAAACACTCATTAAAAATTCTTCATATTACGCCTTTAAAAGCGTGACGAATTTTTAATTTTTTCTTACTTTTTTTAAACATATTTTTTTCAGTATTTTCTTTGCCAAATACATTTATTTTTTTTATAACAAAGCCTTTTCGATTTTGTAAAATTTTTGCATATTTTATATTTTCGTGAAAAAAAGTTTTGTCTATCCCCCCTTTAAACTCCTCTTAAAAAAAGTGGGTGTTTAATATACTTTTTTTCTAAAAGCTCTTCCCATCAGTTACTTCATGTGGGTGTTTAAAGTACTTTATTTTAGTTTTTTTCTTATTTTGCTACGTTTTTTTAGTATCTTTACTTTGGCCATAATATGTCTTTCTTTATTACATTATTTACTTTATTAACGTGGCTGTTTGTTTGTTTCTGCTGCTATTTTTTTTTAGCAAGAATTTTGACGTTGTCAGAAAATGTGTTTTGAATAAAATATTAATAAAATGAAGACTTTAACTAGAAAACAGTATTTATTAAGAGATAGAGTTCATTATTTATGCATAATTTTATTATATTTAGTTAGATTAAGGAATCAGTTTTTGCAGACATATTTTTAGGAAAAAATTTAATGAAAAACAAAAAAAATAAAAAATCCCATAAAAAACTCAATAAACACAAAGTGAAAATTGAAAATGTATTAGGACTTTAATAAAGACTTTTACAAAAATTTTATTAAGGCTTTAAAAATAAAATTAATTAAAGCTTTATTAAGTACTTTAAAATAGCTTTAATAAAAGCTAAAATTTACTTAATAAATTCCTGAATTAAAACGAAAATTAGGGCTTTAAAAAACAGCTTTTTATGTTTTCCAGATAACTCAGCAAAAAGCTCTTTATAACAACTTATAATGAAAGAAAAAAAAAAAAAAAAAACACCATAATTTTATCTTTAATTAAATCAAGGATTAAGAGAAGCTTTAATTTAGACTTTAATAAAAGTTAAATTGGGAGTATAAAAAGACTTTAACAAGCTCTGAAAAAAATATCAAGAATTAAAACTTGGAAAACAGCTTTCAATATTGGTCAAATAAGACTCCAAAAAAAGACCACAAATTAAAGATAAACTAAAACCTCAAAAAAAGCTCGGATTAGGATTAGGAAACCTTTAACAAACTTTTAAGTTAATGCAAGAATAAGGCTTCTAAAAAACATTAATTAAAAATAAAATAAAACATATTAAATTAGTGAAGCTTTAATGAAAGCTTAATTGGCTTAATAAAAACGTTAACAAGTTGATGAATTAAAACTAGCATTAAAGCTTTAAATGCAGCTTTCAAATCGAACCAGAAAAGTTTCCAAAAAGATCTCTAATTAAAAATTAAATAAATATCTAGAAAGATCTAGAACTAAAGCTTTAATAAAAAAGGACTCTAAAATAATTTTAATTTTAACTTGAAAATGCTTTTTACTCCGGTTAGATACGTGCTCATAAAGACATTTAATTTTAATATTAAATTAATCTTACAATAGAGGTATAAATAAAGCTTTAGTAGGAGCATAAGTAAGATTATAAAAAAAACTTTCAAAGCTTTATAAATAAGGCAAGTATTTGCACTTCATTAAAAGCTATTGATATTGATCAAATAAGACTTTTATATAAGCTTTAGTTAAAGATATTAAGTCTTTAAAAATAACTTTTAATATTGGTCTTATAAATTTTTAATTAAACATTGAATAAAACATTAAATAAAACATTGAAACAAATCTTCAATTCAAGCTTTAATAAAAGCTTAATTAGAAGCCTAAAAAATACTTTTAAAGCTTGGCAGATAAAGCAACAATAAAGACTTAAAAAATTAATTTTCTAGGACTTTTAATTCAGAATATAAAGACTTAAAAAAATAATAAATATTGCTCAGTTAAGACAAGATTTTTATTATCTTTTCGGTTACTCTGAAATTAGCTCAATTTAAAAATAGTTTGATAATTTTATTTAAAAGCTTTTTCTTGTGTTAATAAAGCTTAAATGTTATATTTGTTAGTAGACATTTAGCTTATTAGCTTAAGCTAAGAGTGAAGATATTAAATTTCTAATTTGTCTTTCTAATCGTACTTATATCAGCTTTATTTAAAGTTATATTAAATATTTCATTTAAAAGTTTCTTGAAGACTTTATTTCTAGAGATTTATAAAATATGAAATCAGCTCTTTATCTTTATAATTTTATTCAGTTTAAATTATAGTTTTTTTGGAGCCCATATTGAACTTAAAATGTTGATGTTTTTAAGTTAAAAATTGAATTAATTTTTCACTTTAATTCAGAGATTTAAGGTATTTTTTAGACTTATAATTTTGTTTATTGTAAAAGACTTTGTAAAGATATTTAATCAGTTTTCCAAAAACTTTCCTTAGCTTAACTTTGCTATATTTGTAGCTATTTGAAGACATTTATTTTATCCTTAACGTACTGCCTTCTACAAACCTTTATTAAGCTTTAATTAAAGGTCTGCTTTAAAGCTTAGTCTTAGTTCCAGTTTAAATGTTTGCAAAGAGTTTTATTTTGCTCCTAATTCTGATCTGATTCTTCTATAGGTCTTTATGTAGATTTAATGGACTGATACTGAGTCTTTATTTAGCTTTTGTTAAGATTATTTTTAAAACGTAATTTTTAAAACGTTAATTTTGCTTTTCAATTTAGTCTCTTTTTGAATCTCTTCTTTTAAAAACTTAATATCTTTTAATTTATTTTAAAGACATTTTAATTTAGTTTTATTTCTTTTTCTAATAACTATAGGGGTTCAAAATATTATTATTATCATTTTTCCCCCTTTTACAAAAATCTTCAAATAACTTATCTCAAATTTCAATTTATTACAAACCAATACAATTTTTAGTTTATTAAATAAAAGAAAAATATTTAAAGCAAATTTTTAGCCACCACCATTAGTATCAGAGACAATTGAATCCCCCCGCTAGCAAGACAATAATACATCAAACACCCCTAATATTTTTTGCTTAAGATGTTTTAAACAGATAATGGAAAACACAATTTTTTCTGATAAATAAATTTATGAATTTAGTTTTAGAAAAATGCTTTGAAAAAAGGGTGTCTTAGTTAAAGATTTTTTTCTTCTACCGGAAACTAAGGCCTTTATACTTAAATATACAATTGACTTTTAGTCTAAGATTATAAGAGAAAAATTTGTTAGTTTGAGTTATTGTATTTGAAAGGAAGTGTTTTAAGGAGAAGGGGCAGGGGAGATGAAAATAATAATAAAGACATCTTGGTAAATAATAAAGTTTAGTTTAAGTAAAAATTTTCCTTTAAATATTACAGGGGGAGAGAGCAAGAAAATCAATTGTTTAGAATTAAGCAAATTATGGCATTTAATTTTTCAAAAGGAAATGAGGTTTTAGTTTTATATTTTTAAAAGAAAAAAGAGGGGAAAGTTGATTTTGTATATGAAATTAAAAGCTTAAAGTTTAATATACTAAATTATCTATTAGTTTACTTCCTTGGTTATAAATTTTAGTTAACAAATAGGGGTTTAAAAATTATTTTTGCAGAGATTTAGTTTTAAAAGCTTGTGAAACTTTAAATGACTTTTTTTCTTAAGTTCAAATTTGTTATTTACTAATTTAGCCTGAGATTGAAATTTCAAAATTAAATGCTATTTTTCTTTTAACAAAAAAAATTAGCTACATTTGTGTTTAAATGTGCGTAAAGTTATTAAACTGTCAGGAAATATTTGTTATTAGTTTTTCTTTAATAGGTTTTTCTTTTTTAAATTGCCTCAAACATGTTATAGACATTTTAGCAAAATTTTTATGAAATATTTTTTTTAAACTCATTTGCATAAAGTAAACAGAAAACAGTGTTAAACAAAAGTTAAGGGACACTTAAGAAAATAAGAATAATATAATAAAAATGTTATTAATTACTTGAAAAAGGAACTTCTATAGTCTCTACTATAGACAATTTTATAGTCCACAGTAAAGAATCTAAACTATAAAATATTCTATAGTCTAGACTATAGACTGTTTTATAGTCTAGGCTATGGACTATTTTTTAGTCCAGACTACGGACTTTTTTTAGTCTACACTATAGACTATTTTATAGTCTAGACTATAGAGTATTTTATAGTATAGACTATAGCTTAGACTACGGACAATTTTATAGTTTAAAATATAGACTATTTTATAGTCCACAGTAAAGACTATTTTATAGTCTAGTCAGTAGACTATTTTATAATCTAGACTATAAACTATTTATAGCCCAGACTATAGACTATTTTATAGTCTAAACTATGGAATATTTTAAAGTCTAAACTATAGACTATTTTATAGTCTAAACTATAGACTATTTTATAGTCTAAACTATAGACTATTTTATAGTCTAAACTATAGACTATTTTATAGTCTAAACTATAGACTATTTTATAGTCTAAACTATAGACTATTTTATAGTGTAGACAATAGACTATTTTATAGTCTAGACTATAGACTTTTTTCGTAGTCTAGACTATAGACTATTCTATAGTCTAGACTATAGACTATTTTATGTTTAAACAGTAGACTATTTTATAGTCTATACTATGGACTATTTTATAGTCTACAATATAGACTATTTTATAGTCTAGACTAAAAACTATTTTATAGTCTAAACTAAGGACTATTTTATAGTCTAAACTAAGGACTATTTTAAAGTCTAAACTATAGACTATTTTAAAGTGTAGACAATAGACTATTTTACAGTCTATACTATAGACTATTTTATAGTCTAGACCATAGACTATTTTATGGTCTAGACTATAGACTATTTTATGTTTTAAACTGTAGACAATTTTATAGTCTAGGCTATAGACTATTTTATAGTCTAGACTATAGACTATTTTGTAGTCTAGTCTATTTTGTAGTCTAGACTATTTTATAATCTAGACTGTAGTTTTTTTTGGTCTAGACTATAGACTATTTTTTAGTAAAGATTATAGACTATTTTTGAGTCTAGACTATAAAGTATTTTTTATAGTATAGACTACAGACTATTTTATAGTCTAGTCTATAGGCTATTTTATAGTCTATAGACTATTTTATAGTCTATAGACTATTTTATAGTCTTGACTATAGATTATTTTATAGTCTTGACTATAGACTGTTTTATAGTCTAGACTATAGATTATTTTATAGTATAGACTATAAACTATTTTATAGCCTAGAATATAGACCACTTTATAGTCTTGATTATAGGCTATTTTATAGTATAGACTATAGACTATTTTATAGCCTAGACTATAGACTATTTTTTAGTCTTAACTATAGGCTATTTTATAGTCAAGACTATAGACTATTTTATAGTCCAGACTATAGACCATTTTATAGCCCAGACCACAGACTATTTTATTAAACTATAGATTGTTTTATAGTCTAGACTATGGACTATTTTATAGTCTAGACTGTAGACTATTTTACAGTCTTGATTATAGACTATTTTATAGTCTAGACTATAGATTATTTTATAGTATAGACTATAAACTTTTTTATAGCCTAGAATATAGACCACTTTATAGTCTTGATTATAGGCTATTTTATAGTATAGACTATAGACTATTTTATAGCCTAGACTATAGACTATTTTTTAGTCTTAACTATAGGCTATTTTATAGTCAATACTATAGACTATTTTATGGTCCAGACTATAGACCATTTTATAGCCCAGACCACAGACTATTTTATTGTCTATACTATAGACTATCTTATAGTCTAGACTATAGACTATTTTATAGTCTCAACTATAGACTCTTTTGTAGCCTCCACTATAGACTATTTTATAGTCTTGATTATAGATTATTTTATAGTAAAGACTATAGACTATTTTATAGCCTAGACTATAGACTATTACATAGTCTACACTATAGACTATTTTATAGTCTTATTTATAGACTATTTTATAGTCTAGACTATAGATTATTTTATAGTCTTGACTATAGACTATTTTATAGTCTAGACTATAGACTTTATTATAGTCTATACTAAATTTAAGCTATTTGCCAAATAGATTTTAAGGCTACTATTTTAGTTTGAATTTGAGAGCTTATTTAGCTACTTTTTTTACCCACTATTTATCCTCTTAACTTCTTTCTTGCATGTATGTTTTTCCTTCTTCCTTTAGCGCTTACTTTTTAACTTTTTTTTTTTTTTTTCTTACTTGTGTTTTTTCTTATCCCGTGTAGGCGTTTTACCTAAAAATATAAAACCTCATAAATATTACTTTTTCAAAAGCTGTTTTCTCTCTACACACAATTCAGGCTAAAGTAAATAAAATAAAAATATTTTTTTCTTTTCTCCCAAAATAAACATAAAATAAAATGTTACGAAAAAAATATAATAATTTTCCTCCCAAAGCTAATCCATCAACATATGTGTGAAGAGTAGGATGTTTAAATAATTCCTTTGAATATATTTTTGGAGAAAAAAAGATTAGATTTTAAGGTAATATTTTGGTAGGCAGCTTAAAGGAAATATTTTTGCAACATGTGTTTGTTTAATATTTTATTTGCCAACCTCTTAAGTTGAAGAAAAACCTTTTAAAGGAAGTTAATTTAATAAACACAACACACAACAACAATAATCATAATACAAAAAAAAAATGAATGAAGAAAATTAAAAGTAAATAGAAAATGAAGATAAAAGGGAAATAAATGTAAAAAGGAAATACAAATGTAAAAGATTTTATGATTAAAACAGGAAAGAGAAGGTTAGATGAATTAAGATTAATAACTTTGAGTAAAATTTAAAGCCTTTTTTTAAGGAGATTTGAATATTTCTTAGCAATTTTAAATTGTTTACTTTAAGTTACTTTAAGGTAAATAATGTAAAGAATTAAATCGGAAGTTTTAATCAAATTTTATATTATTTGCCTGATGTAAAGTAATGAAATTCTACTAATTTGATTTATTTTTAAGTATATTTTGTTTTAAAATAATGTTTTACATTTTTTTACCAATTGTTGACACCATGTAAATAAGGTAAAAAATTGTAGTTAAGAATTTTTTAAATATTCCAAATGAATTTTTAGAATTTTAACGTAGTTTTACTCAATTTTTATATTGTTTACATGATGTAAAGAATTGAAATTTTACTATTTTCATTTATTTTTTAGTATATTTTGTTGTTAGAAATAAAATTTGACATAATTTACCTATTGTTGACATGAGGTAAAAAATGTTAACAATTCAAATTATCCACTTTTTGTATATTTTACATAATTTTTTAAAAATAAAACAGAGTTTATACACATATTATATAATTAACATGATGTAAAAAATGTAAAGAATTTAATTTCTATGATTTTTAGTAAATTTTTATGATATTTTCTTGTTTAAAATAAAATTATGTATAATTTACCTATTGCTGACATGAGGTAAAAAATGTAAATAATTGAATTTAACATGATTTTACATGTTTTTAAGTAAACAAACTGTTTTACCGAAATGACGTAAACAATGTAAATATTTAATATTTTTCCATATTTAAGTAATTTTCATATTTTTTAGCTGTTGGAATTTAAATTTTACATTATTTACTTATTTTTGACATGATGTTAATAATGTAAAAAATTAAATTATGACTATGTAAAACATTCTAAATAATTTAAAGATACATAAAAAAAAGATTAATTAAAATTTTATATTATTTACATGATGTAAATAATGTAAAGAATCGAAATTCTACTATTTTAATTTTTTTAAGTATATTTTAAACACTTTTTAAGTATTCTACATGATTTTTGTGAAATCAAACGGAGTTCTATACACATTGCGTATTATTTACATGATGTAAACAAGGTAAATATTTCAATTTTTTTCATTATTTTTATTAAATAAAAAAGTTTTTCATGAATTTTATATTTTTACATTAGGTAAAATATGTAAACAATTAAACTTTTTTGTTTTAAGTAATTTTTGTAATTTTCAGATATTGGGTAAAAAATTTTAAATTTTTTACCAATTGCTGACATGATGTAAAATATGTAAACAATTGAAATCGTTAACATTAAACATTTTACATGATTTTTAGCTAATGAAGGAAGTTTTACATACTTTTTTAATTTTTTACATCAGGTAAAATATGTAAACAATTAAAATTGTCTAATATATGAGCTATTTTCATGATTATTTATTATAATCGTTAAGGTTCATTATTTTCCTATTGTTGACATGAGGTAATTAATGTAAGAAATTATAATTATTAGCATTTTGATTATTTTTTATGATTTTTGGAATAAAATGGAGTTTTATATTTAATTTTTTTTATTTTTTACATGACGTAAAATACGTAAACAATTGAAATTATATACTTTATAGGTATTTCTTAAGATATTTGAGTCTTTGGAAACAAATTTTACATTATTTACCTATTGTCGACTTGATGTAAATAATGTAAACAATTGAAATAAATATTATCTTAGTAATTTTACTTGATTTTTATGTAATAAAAATAAGTTTTACTGAAATTTTTATTTTCTACATAAGGTAAATAATGTAAATAATAGAAATTTCGTTACTTTAGAATATATTTTTATAAGTTTAAAGTTTTTAAAGCAATTTTTCACTTATTTACCCATTTTTTACAGCATGTAAATGATGTAAAGAGTTTAAATTATAAAAATTTTAAGCATTTTATGGCATTTTTAATAAATTAAAAATATTTTACACAAATTTTGTTTCTTTTTTATAATGTAAAAAAATGAAATTCTATTCATTTAAAAAATTTTCATTATATTTTATTGTTTGAAATAAAATTTGTTATTATTAGAATTATAGTTTTGGTTCTCCTACAATTGACGCGAAATTAATAAGACCAAATAGGAGAATTGAAATTTTTTATAGATTTTAATACAATACATTAAATAAAATATTTTATATCTAAACAAAATTTTGCCTTAAGATCTATTTAAATCATTTAAAAAGTTAATGACTTCTAATTACCTTATAGAGTATTAAAACCCACATTATTATTTTTTTCTTTTTCTAATATGTTACCAAAAATTTGCCAAAAATGATCAAACGCCAATTAATAAATTTTTATGTCTAGAGTTTTTTTTACATATTTTTTTGTTGTTATTTAATTACCAACCAGTTTTAATAAATTTTTAAATACTTCTGGTATTATTAAGTTCATAAATAATATTTAACATTAATAGTTTCAAAACATTTTAAATTAACTATTATTTTTGTGTGTAAAGCGGACACTTATTAAATGTAGTTTTTTATTAAAACATTTTTTTTTAAGTCTGTCTAATATAAACAAAAACATTTTATTGCCTTTGAAAGAGAAAAAAAAATAGACAATTAATGTCTTAATAAAAGTCTTTATATGGGTGTTGATTTAATGTTGTTAAGAGTTGGGTTTAGCTCAAATGTTATTTTTTCAGTTCTTTAAACAACACTTTGTGTTATTTTTTCTTTTTTAGTTTTCAGTTAAATGTTAGTATTTTAAAACATTTTATGACTTCAAGTCATAATTTTGTCACAATGTTGTTATTTGTTGTCATTATTTTATTTTTTTCTATTTCTTTTACAAATTTACAAGAAAAAAATATTTAGTATCTTTCGTTAAACATTTAATTGAGCATGAAAATAACCACAATGTTAAAGTATTTAAATAGAAAAAGAAAACTTAATTATAGTCTGTTTAATTTTAAAGAAAAATATTTAACGTTTTGCTTGAAAGCTTTTGTATTTATTATATATTTCTTTTTTTAAATCTTGTTTTCTTAGTTTAATCTGAAAAAACGTTAACAATTTATTTTTTTAATTACTTGAAAAAACAACAAAATAGATAAAAATCAGTTGAGTTATAGAAAAAAAGGCAGCTAAAAAATCAATTATTAAAAAAAAGAGTGAGAAAAAAAATATTAATTAATTTATTAATTAAAAAAAAAACGTTTTAAAAAGTGTTAGGATAAAAAATCAATTGTTTACATTGTTGATGTCAAGATTACAACAAGAAAATAATTGAAATATAATAAGAAGTTTATTTTAGAATATTAAAATTTTAGAGAATTTATAAAAATGCCTTCAAATCAATTCTTTACATTATTTACATGATGTCAACAATAGGTAAACAATATAAAATTTTGTTTCCAATAACAAAATATTAATAAAAATTATTAAAAATCTTTGAATTTCAATTGTTTACATTTTTTACATAATGTAAAAAATATAAAATTTTCCAAAAAATTATGTTTGTTTTTCAAAAACAATTTAATATGTTTAAAATGTTAATAATTTGAGGTTCTTGCATTGTTTACATCATTTCAACAATAGGTAAATAGTGTAAAATTAAATTTTCAACAATTAATGACTATGGAAATTTTTTAAATATCAGAAAACTTTAACTATTTTTTTTTTTTTTACCTTGTAAATAATAGAAAAAATCTTGTAAAACTTCTTCTGATTGGATAAAAATGGTATAAAATGTCTAAAATAAGGCTTAATTCAATTGTTTACATTATTTACATGATGTCAAAAATAGTTAAATAATGTAAAATTTCATAGCAAGGCTGAAAAAACACAAAAATATTACTAAAATAACTAAATTTTAATTGTTTACATTTATGATTTTAAATGTACATCATGTAAATAATAGGAATAAGTTAAGAGTTTTTGTTTTACATCTTCCAAAAACTCATTTCAGTTTGTTAATTATGAGAAAAAATAATTCTTTACATTATTTACACCATTTAAATTACAGGAAAAGAATAAGAAATGTCACTAGAAAACTAAAAATTATGGCAAATTTTATTGTTTGTGTATACATGTCAATAATATAATTATTTTACATCATGTCGATAATAGATAAATAATAAAAAATCTCCATAAAATACCTAAAATATATACACTGTATTGTTTACTCTTTAGCAAAAAGTTGACATCATGTAAAAATTGCAAAAAAGTATTTTCTGCCTCATTAAAGCTATCACTTTTTATATAATGTCAACAATAGGTAAATAATTTCATAATAATGTATATTTTTTACATCATGTAAACATAGGTTTGAAAATCAATTGTTTATATTTCATTCAATTCTATACGAAATTTAAAAATGGCTAACATTGCTTTTTCTGCTTTAGAATCGTGTAAAATTATATATTTTGCATTCTTTACATAATGTCAACTATTCAAAAATAATGTAAAAATAAAGCTTAATACGAATTTGTATTCTTGTCATTATTTAAATGATGTCAAGAATAATGTAAACAATCGCTTAAACACTAAAACAACATAAAAATATCAAAAATTTATTAAAAATAAATTGTTTACATCATGTCAACTATAGGTAAATTATGTAAAAAATTTACATAAACGCCTTAATATTAAATATATAATTAATTATATAATTAATTTTTTAAAATATTCAATTTTTTACTTTATTTACATCTTATCAACAATACATAAGTAATGTAAAAAATTGATTTTTGTTTGACTTTATTAAAAAATTATTTTAAATACCGAATAATAGAAATTTTTTAATTATCTACATCGTGTCAGCAATAGGTAAATAATGTAAAAAATTAATTTAAGTGTCTTAATATTATTGGAAATAATTAATTTAATAAAATTTTTAATTTTTTACATTATTTACATGATGTCAACAATAGGTAAATAATGTAAAAAATTAATTTAAATGTCTTAATATTATTGGAAATAATTAATGAAATTTCTAACTTTTTACATTATTTACATGATGTTAACAATAGGTAAATAATGTAAAAAATTAATTTAAGTGTCTTAATATTATTGGAAATAATTAATTTAATAAAATTTTTAATTTTTTACATTATTTACATGATGTCAACAATAGGTAAATAATGTAAAAAATTAATTTAAATGTCTTAACATTATTGGAAATAGTTTCATAAAATATTTAATTTTTACATTATTTACATCATGTCAACAATAGGTAAATAATGTAAAAAATTAATTCAAATGTCTTAATATTATTGAAAATAATTAATTTAATGAAATTTTTAATTTTTTACATTATTTACATCATGTCAATAATAGGTAAATAATGTCAATTTAATGAAAATTTTAATTTTTTACATTATTTACATCATGTCAATAATAGGTAAATAATGTAAAAAATTAATTTAAATGTCTTGATATTATTGAAAATAATTTAATGAAATTTTTAATTTTTTACATTATTTACATCATGTCAATAATAGGTAAATAATGTAAAAAAATTATTTAAATGTCTTAATATTATTGGAAATAATTAATTTAATAAAATTTTTAATTTTTTACATTATTTACATCATTTCAACAAAAGGTAAATAATGTAAAAAATTAATTTAAATGTCTTAATAGTATTGGAAATAATTAATTTAAGGAAATTTTTAATTTTTTACATGATGTCAACAATAGGTAAATAATGTAAAAATTTATTTTGATTAATTTTATTGTTAAATTCATATGATATATTTTTAAAACTTTATATTTTGAATTCTTTACATAATGTCAACAATAGGTAAATAATATAAAAAATCAGTTTAAACACCTTAAAATCATAAAAAATAATTAAATAAATAAAAAAATATTTTTTTTATATTATTTACATAATGTCAACAATAGGTAAATAATGTAAAAATTTCCTAAAACTCCTAAATATCATTAAAATATTAGAAATTATTAAAAAAACAGTTATTTACATCATGTTAGCATTAGGTAAATAATGCAAAAACTTTTTTAATCACTATAAAATCGTGGAAAATAATTATTTAAATAAAATTTAACATTTTGTACATTATTTATATTATGTCAACATTAGGTAAATAATGTAAAAATTACTTAAAATACCTAAATATCATAAAAAATAATAAAAATATTGAATATTAATTGTTTAAATTGTAATTTGGAGCTTTTTACATTATTTACATCATGTCAGCAATAGGTAAATAATGTAAATAATGTATAAAATTGTTAAAAATTGAAATTTAATTAACTTTTAATAATTATTTTTTATTTTAAGAAAATTTCAAAAATAAATTTATTAAAATGTTTGCATATTTTTTACAATTTTGTTAGTAGTTTTTGCTGTTATAAAACTTTTTATATAAAAACTTTGTAAGTTTCATAAAATATTTTATTCCCTATTTTATTTTTAACAAATTTGTTTTTATTGATTTAAATAAATTATTTAAAACCCTCTCTCAAAGTTCACTTATTTACATGATATTTTATTTGTTATTTTAAGTCTTTTTTCTATTTCTTGGAATTACTTTTATATAAAGACAACTAAAACTATTGTCATCAATTTATTGTTATTTATACTCAGTTTTAGCTTTAGAGCAAGAAATCAAAGACACGTTTTCTCTAACATATGAGTTCTTAAGTACTTGAGCAACAAATAAAAATTTATCTTTTCCTGTTTTTCATCATTGTTTGAGTAAAAAAATTTTTTTTTTTTTTTTTTTTGTTCTTCTTAGTTTCTTCAGCAAGTGAATCATGACAACAAAACAACATCCTTTTTTTCCTACTTCTTACATACAATTCTTATATGAAGATGTGGTCTGTTAAATTTTATGTCTGGCAGACGTCTGACGCCAAAAAATTTTATTTTCTCAAAAAAAGGGATATTTTTACGATTTTATTTTAAACTTATTAGGAAAAATCCTTTTAGCTTAAAAATGCATTTTAAGACAACATTATGCTTAAGGCATAACTTATCGTATAAACAGAAAATAGCATTTCAAATTATGTTTATATTTGCTTAAAATTATGCTACTATGGGGAATAATAATAAAAGTATAAAATTTTTCCAGAAACTAATAAGGAAAATTTTACTGTGACATTAAAAACATTTTAAAAGCCAGAGGGTGTCTTTTTTTCACCCACCCTTAAGCCAATTATTGACAAAAAAATCTTGACTTTCTTTTAAATAAATTTTGTCGAGTTTAAATTGTTATTTGAAAAATCAACCCTATAATTTTTTTTATTACTCTTGAAATATTTTTCAAGTATAATTTGCAAAAATATTTTGATTTCTTTTTCCCAAAACAATATTTGTAACTAATTTTATTCATATCACATGTTCTGTTATGCTTTAATACTATAATTATGTTTGACATTTTTTTGCTTACTTTAAGGGAGGATTTTTGTTACTTTTATTTAACACAATCATCATTAACAAGTATTGATTTCATATAAAGTAAATAATCTATAATTATAGTTAATTTACCACCCATTGTGCAATCAAAATAAAGCAAATATAAATAATAAATGATTTACGTTATGGTTTAGCATAAATAAGATAAACTCTATTCCCGATTATTTTTCAGGGTTTGAAATAGTATTTTTACCAATTAATGACGTAATGTAAATAATGTAAAGAAATTAATTTAAAGCTAATCAAAAATTTAATATGATTTTAGGCTAAAGAATAAAAGTTCTGTTACTACAAAAATATAAACCATTACATTTTTAAAATAAAAAAACTTTAAAAATATTACTTGTTTTAACTATAATTAAAATTTTTTTTTTACATGGCAAATTCCCAAAATTATTTCCTAACATTTTTGTCAACAAAAATCTCTACCATAAAATATCTAAAACAATGTTCTTTTAAGTTTTTTTGAGACTCTATTAAGATAAAAATTAAAATCTATTTTTTATTAACCACAAACTACAACAAGTGTCTTTCAATTAACATTTCTACTCTAAAACAAAAAAAAAATAAAAAAAAACTTCTAATAATACTTACACCCAACTATCAAACTCATTATTATGAAACTGATACTTACTAAGAGGTTATAAAGGTGTTAGAGTTACTATGATGCTTAAGGGGGGAAAAGATATTTAAACAATTTAAAGTTTTTGTTTTTCAAAAAGAACATTTAATGATCTTAATAAAAATTAGCTGTAAAAAAGAAACATTTTGTAAATAAAACTTAAAAGTAAGAACAACGTATAACACTTTATAACTGGAAAATAAAAAGAAAAATAACAAAAAAAAAAAATGAAGATAAGAAAATCTAAAAAGAAGGAATGTAAACTTAAATAGAATCAGGTAGAGTTAATAAACAAATATTTTTGGGAAAATAAAAAGAAAGGCTAAATACTAAATTAGTTTACACTAAAGTGTAAAAAAAAAACAAATTAAAGTGTAAACTGTAGTCCAGAATAAAGTGTAAACTATTGTCCAGACTATAGTATAAACTATTGTCCAGACTATAGTGTAAATTGTAGTCCAGACTATAGTGTAAACTATAGTCCAAAATATAGTGTAAACTATAGTCCAGACTATAGTGTAAGCTATAGTCCAGAATATAGGGTAAACTATAGTCCAGACTATAGTGTAAGCTATAGTCCTAAATATAGTGTAAACTATAGTCCAAACTATAGTGAAAACTATAGTCCAGACTATAGTGTAAACTACAGCCCAGACTATAGCGTAAACCATAGTCCAGGTTAAAGTGTAAACTATAGTCCGGACTATAGTCCAGATTATAGTGTAAACTATAGTGTAGACTATAGTCCAGACTATAGTGTAAACTATAGTGTAGACTATAGTCCAGACTATAGTGTAGACTATAGTGTAGACTATAGTCCAGACTATAGTGTAAACTATAGTCCAGACTATAGTGTAAACTATAGTCCAGACTATAATGTAAACTATAGTCCAGACTATAGTGTAAACTATAGTCCAGACTATAGTGTAAACTATAGTCCAGACTATAGTGTAAACTATAGTCCAGACTATCGTGTAAACTATAGTCCAGACTATAGTGTAAACTATAGTCCAGACTATAGTGTAAGTTATAGTCCAAAATATAGTGTAAACTATAGTCCAGAATATAGTGTAAACTATAGTCCAGAGTAAAGTGTAAACTATAGTCCAGAGTAAAGTGTAAACTATAGTCCAGACTATAGTGTAAACTATTGTATAGACTATAGTGTAAGCTATAGTCCAGACTATAGTGTAAACCATAGTCCAGAGTAAAGTGTAAACTACAGTCCAGACTATAGTGTAAACTATAGTCCAGACTATAGTGTAAACCATAGTCCAGGTTAAAGTGTAAACTATAGTCCGGACTATAGTCCAGATTATAGTGTAAACTATAGTCCAGACTATAGTGTAAACTATAGTGTAGACTATAGTGTAAACTATAGTGTAGACTATAGTGTAAACTATAGTCCAGACTATAGTGTAAACTATATCATAAACTATAGTCCAGAATATAGTGTAAACTATAGTCCAGACTATAGTGTAAACTATAGTGTAGACTATAGTCCAGACTATATCATAAACTATAGTCCAGACTATAGTGTAAACTATAGTCCAGACTATAGTGTAAACCATAGTCCAGGTTAAAGTGTAAACTATAGTCCGGACTATAGTCTAGATTATAGTGTAAACTATAGTCCAAACTATAGTGAAAACTATAGTCCAGACTATAGTGTAAACTACAGCCCAGACTATAGCGTAAACTATAATCCAGACTAAAGTGTAAAATATAGTCCAGACTGCAGCGTAACCTATAGTTCAGACTATAGTGTAAACTATAGCCCAGACTATACTTAAAACTATAGTCCAGACTAAAGGTTAAGTTATAAACCAGACGATAGTCCAGACTATAGTATAAACTATAGTGTAAACTATAGTCCAGACTTTAGTCCAAATTACAGTGTGATTTTTAGTTTACTCTACAGTCTGGAATTATAATTTGTTTTAACAACCTGTTTCCCAAATTTTTCGAAAGTATTTTCTTAACGCCATTCACTTGTTAAATTTGCCTGCTGTCATTTGTCAAAAAACATTTTTGATTTAATTTGCAACAAAATAATTAATGATTTATAGCCACCACATATCAGCAATTCCTTTAATATTTTGTCTGGTTTTTTTCTACATTTAAGAAAAGTAGTTTGATAAGGTGTCACTTAATTATGTTGTTTAACATGAGTTGTTTTGCTTTTACAAACCCTCCCTAGTCCATATGTTAGCTAAGGTAGACTAATTAAAAAATATTAAGCTAGAAAAACAGGCATTAAAATAAAAAAAGAAACTAATTTGAATTTTTTATTGAAAAAAAACTTACTTATTTGTTAAAGAAATATTAATATATTTAAGGCGTTTTATATATGAAAAAAAAAAAAATATATTAATAAAGCTTTGCTATAAATATTTATTTAAAAATTTTTAATAATTAAAATGTAAATCAGTTTATTTATTTCTTCTAGAGACTATAAATATTTTAATTAATTACAACTTTTGCCCCCAATAGTTAGCTATAAGCTGCTGATATTTCTTATCTTTTTCTATCAGAATTTTAATCAATAAAAATAATTTTCAACCATTAAGTTTATATTGATAATGAGTTGAAAATATCTTATAGTTTTTTTCCATTTGCTACTGCAAATTAGAAAATGTCTTTTTTTATGGCATTCGCAACTTAATGACCTTCTAATATTGTGTATGAAATTTAAAACTTATGTCATTTTGTTGCATGTTACGAGAGTACTTACAACTAGTGGCATACAAAAAGTATAAAGTTGCCTAATTAACTATGTTTAAAATAACTTTTGGCTGGCAAAATGCACTCAAAATAATATATGAGCTTAAGAGGTTTTTATTTACTTTAAGAGACAGTTAAAAGCAGCTAAAAGAGACTTGACAGAAAAATGAAATTAAAATTATTATTAGGAATAAAATATTTTGAAGTGGCTTTAAAATTCTTAATTTTCTAGAATTTTATTGGAGAAAAAAATTCTTTTTTGGTTGAAGGTTTTGTATGAACTTTATAAGGATAGAATTGGAGGCTATACTGTAGGGTGTTTTAAAGTCTGTTTTGTAAGACTTTATTTTTATTACTTTTTAATAAGGCTTCTTGGATTTTTTTTGTTAATTGTTTGAACATTATTGTTTCCATTTCTTTTATTTTGAAGTAAATTTTTACATTAGAAACCACTCAAGCAAAAATTTTCTTTTTAGTGTTTTGCTAAAAGCCTAAACTTTTATTTTACTAGACTTTTTGGCTGTAAAAGCTATAATTGTGTTCTTAAAGTCCAACAAAATATTTTATGATTTAAGCCAAACATTAGTCAACAAAACTTCCTTATTGTCGTGGGTAAAAGTGAACATAGAATTTGTTTTATAGAAAAAATTCATAGAAAATCTTTTATAGAAAAAAAATTTCATAGAAAATTTTCAATAGAAAATAATTCATAGAAAATTTTCTATAGAAATAAAATTTATAGAAAAAATTTCATAGAAAATTTTATATAGAGAAAATTTAATAGAAAATTTTCTATAGAAAAGATTGCATAGAAAATTTTCTATAGAGAAAAATTCATAGAAAATTTTTATAGAAGAAATTTCATAGAAAGTTGTCTATAAATGAAATTTCATAAAATTTTTTATAAAAAATTTCATAGAAAATTTTCTTTCTATATTTTTCTATAGAAAAATATAAAAATTCATAGAAAATTTTTTATAGAGAAAAATTATAGAAAATTTTCTATAGAAAAAAATATTTCATTGAAAATTTTTTTTCTGAATATTTTTATTTCATTCTTAAAATTAATTAAGAAATTGTCTATATATTATTTCTATGTTTTTATCTTGTTCTTAACAACATTTATTTTGCAAATTTATCTCATTATCAAACCAGTTTTTTTACCTTCACACTTATTAACAACAATCAATTCCTAATAAAGTTCTTTTAAAACTTTATATTTCAAAAATCATTAGCCAAACATTTAAAGTGTCATTTTTATGAGCTTTTCATAATATTTTACACATTTTTAATAGACTTAATTAACAAATACTATTTCATGGCAGCCATTTTTTGCTCAAAAACAACTTTAGCCCCTAGTCATTAACCTCTAAGAAACAGGAAATTGCTCAAACACAAGACAAAATTAGAGATTTTAATGATACAAAAAAAGAAAGAGTATTAAAAAAAAAGAGATCAATTTTTAATTAAGTAATTAAAATTACACCCGCATGATTTTTTCAAAGCAACTCAAAAACAACAAAAATAGAACAATCATAACAACAGTAAACAACTCGTGGATTAATCAAGAGTAAAGAGCAAGAGTAATTAAAAAACCTGTTTAGACAAGAATTATTAAGAGAGATATATTAAAGGGAATAAAAGATATATTTAAAGAAAATGTTTAAATAACTCGAAAACTATTGAAGGAATAAGAAAAATATATAGGAGGAAATTATAGCGCAAGATGTAAGCTGTAAGGTTTTATTAATTGTAAAAATCTAAATTGTGCCCTTAAAGAGTTATAAAGTATTAAATAAAACCTTTTAATATAAAGATAATAAATTAAAAAAATATATAATAAATCCAAAGTTTGCTTTATTCTTAAACAAACTTTCCTTAACTAATTCAATAAATTAAATTCTAACCGCCCTCTTTGGAACTTTATTTTTTGCCTAATTTCAAATTTCAATATAAAATTTATGATGACAGCTTTTTGTTTTGTTCGTTAAGTCTTATTGTTTAACTAAAGAAATAAATATTTTTTTATAGCTTTTATATTTATTTTTATTATTATTGTTGTTTTTATTTTGAATTTGTTTAGTTTTATATTGATTAAAAGTTTTGCTAAACTATTTAGCATAACAGCAACAACATAAAAATAAATAAAAAACAATAAAAACATTTGATTCTAAAAACAATAAATAAATAGTTTTATGGTTCTTTTTCTCCAACACTAAAAATTATATTAAAAAACATTTATTTGTAAAAAAAAAAAAAAATAAAACTAAAGCAATAAATATAAAGTAAAGAAAAATAAATTTGCATAGAAATCTTTCAAAATAACTACAACAATAAAATTGTTATGAATTATTTAAAATTATTTAGATAAAAAAAATTGTAGAGAAAAATTGTTGTTATTTCAAAGAGTTCAGTTTGAGGAAATAAAATTTCGAATATTTTAAAGTTTGTGAGAATTTATTATACTTCATCTTTAAAAGCGTGTTTTTTATAAACCCAGCAAACATAAGGCTTGAATTAAGTTTTGAGAGTGATTTAAAATCAAATGTAAACGTTTGAAAATGATTTGATATTGAAAAATTTCTATAGAGAAAAACAAATTTTCTATAGAAAAAACTATTCAATTATTATGAATTTGTATATTTAGATTTGAATTTTTCGTAAAAAACATAGTTTGTTTGGTTTCATACTTTAATATAAAATTAAATATTTGTCACTCTCAGAAAAGTATTCGTATAATAAAAAACACATTATTTGTATAAAATTTAGAAAATAAATTGTGTGTTAATATTTGGCTATATAAAGGACAAATCTACAACAAAAACTTCTAAGAAAATTTTCTATAGAGAAAAAATTTCATAGAAAATGTTTCTATAGGGAAAAACTTTCATAGAAAATTTTCTATAGAGAAAATATTTATTGGGAATTTTCTATAGAAATAATATTCATAGAAAATTTTCATAGCAAATTTTGGATAGAAAACAAAATTTCATAGAAAATTTTCTATAGAAAAAATTTTAATAGAAAATTTTCTAAACAAAAAATGTCCTAGCGAATTTTTTATAGAAAAAATATTATAAACAAAATTTCAGAAAAAATATTCATCAAAACTTTTTTATAGAAAAAATTTCATCGAAAATATTTTATAGAAAATATTGTTTTCTCTTTATAAAAAAAAAATCGAAAAAAGTTTAATAAAACAATTTTTATAGCAAACTTTTTATGGACAAATTTCACAGAAAATATTTTGTAGCAAATTTTATATGGCAATTTTTTTATAGCAAATGGTTTATAGACAAATTTTTGTAGCAATTATTTTATAGCAATTTTTTATATTTTTGGTAGCAAAATTTTTATAAAAAATTATTTATAGAAAATGTTTTACACCATTTTGTTATAGCAATTTTTTATAGCAAAAATTTTATAGCAAACATTTTATAGAAAATTTTTCAATAAAAAAACTTTATAGACAATTTTTTATAGCAAATATTTAATAGAAAAATATTTATAGTAAATTTCTTATAGCAAATTTTTTATAGCAATTTTTCTTTTTAAAGAAACTTATAGAAAAATTTCTTAGAAAATTTTATAGAAATATTTTATATGAAATTTTTTTACAGACAATATATATATACATTTTTTTTTTTTTTTATAAAAAATGTTTATTTTCATACAACATTTTTTATAGCAATTTATTTATATACAATTTTTTATAGCAAATTTTTTAAAGAAAAATTTATTTTAGAAAATGTTTATAGCAAATTTTTTATAGAAAATTTTTTATAGCAAAAATGTTACTAAAAATTTTTTATTACAATTTTTTATAGAAAATCTTTTATAGAAAATCTTTTATAGAAAAATTTATTGTAGCACATGTTTTATAGCAAGTTTTTTTATAGAAAATTTTCTTTAGAAAAAAATTCTCTGAAAATTTTCAATAGAAAAAACTTTCATAGAAAATTTTCTAAAGAAAAAATGTCCTACCAAATTTTCTATAGAAAAAATTTTACCAAAAATTTGTTGTTAAAAAAATTTTCATCAAAACTTTTTTATAGAAAAAATTTCATCGAAAATATTGTGTTCTCTTTATAAAATAATCGTAAAAAATTTAATAAAACAATTTTTATAGCAAACTTTTTATGGAAAAATTTCACAGAAAATATTTTATAGCTCATATTTTATAGCAAAATTTATATGGCAATTTTTTATAGCAAATGGTTTATAGACAAATTTTTGTAGCAATTATTTTATAGCAATTTTTTATAGCTTTGGTAGCAAAATTTTTTATAAAAAATTATTTATAGACAATGTTTTATAGCATTTTGTTATAGCAATTTTTTTATAGCATTAATTTTATAGAAAAATTTTTAAAGCTAAATTTTTAAAGCAAATTTCTTATTGCAATTTTTTTATGGCAATTTTTGTTTTTAAAAAAACTTATAGAAAAATTTCTTAGAAAATTTTTTATAGCGAAAATTTTATAGAAAATATTTTATAGGAAATTTTTTTTTATAGCAAATATTTTATAGAAAAAATGTTATATAAAAATTTTTATAGCAAATGTTTAATAGAAAAATATTTATAGTAAATTTCTTATAGCTAATTTTTTATAGCAATTTTTGTTTTTAAAGAAACTTATAGAAAAATTTCTCAGAAAATTTTTTATAGCGAAAATTTTATAGGAAATTTTTTTATAGACAATATTTTATATCTAATTTTTGTATAAAAAATGTTAATTTTCATACAAAATTTTTTAGAGCAATTTTTTATATATAATTATTTATAGCAAATTTTTTAAAGAAAAATTTCTTGTAGAAAATGTTTGTAGCAAATTTTTTATAGAAAAATTTTTATAGCAAAAATTTTACTAAACATTTTTTATTGCAAGTTTTATAGAAATTTTTTTTTTTTAGAAAATCTTTTATAGAAAAATTTTTTGTAGCAAATGTTTTATAGCAAACTTTTTTATTAAAAATTGTTTATAGCAAAAATTTTATAGAATCCGAGTTTACATTGGTCCTTGAACTATTTGAACACAATTTCGTTGATATTCACCTTATATGGGAGATGGGCGGTAAAAGAGGGCGGACCACGCCCATTTTTGGTTTCCGAGTTTATATCGATTCCCAAACTATACGTACAAAATTTCGTTATCGTACATGCTTTTGTTGAAGAAATATTAGCAGAAAAGTATAAAACGGACACCCTGTATTTTTAGCCCATAACTTTGTTTATTAACCGATTTTGCCCATTTTCAATCCCAAACAAACCTTATACAAGACAAATATTTGTGCCAAATTTCGTCTCCCTACGTTGTCCCGTTCGAGCCCTATCCTGTTTTCAACAGACGGACAGACGGGTGGACATAGCTAGATCGACTCAGAATCTAACCAGGACCCAGAAAATATATACGTTGTGGGGTCTTACATGATTCCTTCGACATGTTATACACCGAATGACAAAATCAATATACCCCCCATCTTTTTGATGGTGGGTATAAAAATTTTTAGAAACATTTTTAAAGCTAAAATTTTATATAAAAAATTTTTAAAGCAAAAATGTTAGACAGTTGCCAAAATTTTATTTTATAGCAAATTTTGTAGAATATTTTCTATTTTCAAAGCAAATACTTTATAGAAAAATTTATTGTAACAAATTTTTATAGCAAATTTGTTTATGGACAATATTTTATAGCAGAAATTTTACTGAAAAATGATTTGTAGTAAAAATTTTATAGAAAATTTGTTTATAAAAAAAAATTTATAGAAAATGTTTTTATAGCAAAAATGTTAGACAATTGTTTAAAGCAAATATTTTATAGCATCATAGAAATTTTTTATATATATAGTTTTATAGTTATAGTTTTTTTAGCTAAAATTTTACTGAGAATTTTTTTAGCAAGTTTTTTAGAAAATGTTTATACCAAAAGTTTTATAGAATATTTTTTATAAAAACCGATCATCACAATATTTTGACACAATGTCGTTGTGTCAAAATTATTATTTGTGCCACTTTGTACTTTGTTCACAATGTTTACATGGACAGACAGCCAGCCAGACGGACGGACATCGTTAAATTGACTCAGAAAGTATTTCTAGAGTCGAAAGGTATACTTTAAGGTGGGGGTCCGATACAAATACAAATTTATAGCAAAAATTCTATAGAAAAATTTGTATAGCAAAAATTTTATCGAAAATTTTTTTTACAAAAATTTTTTAGAAAATTTTTTGTAACAAAAATTTTATAGAATTTTTTTATAGCAAATATTTTATAACAAAAATTTTATAGAACATTTTTTTTAGAGCAAAAATGTTATAAACAAATGTTTATAGAAAATATTTTATAGAAAAATATTTATAGCAAAAATTTTATAGATAATTTTTTATACAAAAATGTTTTATAGCAAACATTTTATAGCAAAGTTTTTATAGTAATAGTTCAGTATAAATTTTTTTACTTTTTTTTTTTAAAAAAATTTATTTTGAATCGTTTTCTTTTTTTTTTTTTTTCTATTTGTAAAATTTTTTTTTCTAAGCAAAAAAAAAAAAAAACTTCAAAGTCCCGCCTTTGTTTAAGTTATTTTGTGTGTGTATGCGAGTGTATTATTGGCCTCAAAGTAATTATTCAGAATTTTTTTTTTCTGTTTTTAAATTACATAAATTCTCTAGTTGCTGTTATTTGTTTGTGTTTCTTTTATTGATTGGCTATTTCTTAAAATTTTTGTTCATGATCTTGTTTGATCTTTTTATTTCTTTTTTTGTTTTATCACTTGTGCTCTGTTTTTCTCTTTGTTTAGTTTATTAAATGTTTTGTTATGTTGCGTGTTGGGGGAATATATAGCTTTTTGGTGGCGCACATTACCGTTTGTTTTTTTTTTTTTTTTTTGGTTTTTTGTAAAGAAAATTTATGGCTTTAAAAGTCTGTGTTATTGGGGTTATATGTTTACAAGATCAAATGAGTTTAAAAAAACGACTTCTAGTCTTTAGTTTTATGGATTTTTTTTTTTTTTTTCTTTGATTAAAAACTCATAAATTTTCTTGGGATTAATAGGGTTTTTTGTGGTTAAATAATTATTTGTTGGTTTTAAATTTTTTAAAACAAATCTTCTTTGTTAAAAAAACAAATGTTAATATTTAATGTTTTACATATGTTTGTGTTATAAGATTTTCATTTTAGTCTAATTAAGATTTATTTGAATTTAATTATATTTTTATTTTCTTTGTTCTCTTTTCTTCAAAATGATTTAATTTTATTTAATTTCTTTTTAATTACAGGTATGTACACATTAACCTTAATCTTGTTAAGATAAGAAAATAAAATCATTAGTAAGGGGTGAGTAGGAAATCCACAAAAAGGTAATTTAAAATTTCCTTCAAAATTAAAAATAAATTTTTCTTGTAAAATTAAAGAAAAAAAATCTTGGAAATTTTTACAATTTTTTTCTGAAAAATTTCAAATAAAAAGTTTCCTCTAAAATTTTAATTTCTTTTTAAAAAAACTTGTTATAATTTTTGCTTTAAATTTATAGGCTTATAATTCTTTCAACACTTGGATTTTTTATTTTAAATATTTAACTCAAAAAAGACTGTATTTTTTTTTTTGCTGCTAATGATGTCCATATTGTTTATAAAAACAATAAAGTCATAAATCTTTTTTCGTATTTTTTTTCATCTCTACACTTTACCGCTCCATAACACGGCTTTTAAACACTTAAATATTTTAGCAAAAAAAAAAAAATACCCGCAGAAAAAAAAACCAATTTAAATCCCCAAAAAGTTAAAACAAAAAAATAAACACTTTTTTTTAATATTTAAAGTTTTTAACTAAGCATTTTCTCTACAATTTTTTATTTTACTTATTTTTTTCTTTAAAACGAATACAATGCTTTTATTTCACTAACATCGTTAAAATTCCTGGGCCTGTTTTCTATAAAAGCAAAAGAACAATGCCATTATTTTTCAGTTCTTTTGTCTTTTTTTTTTTTTGAAAACTCATCCTGAGTTTTCATACTGGCTTCTTTCTGTTAGAGTCTTTAAAAATTACTGAGGTTTTTAGAAACAAAAGCCACATAACTATAGAGAAAACATTATGAAAATATGCAAAATTCTTGTTAACAAATAAAAAAGATTTTTTTAGTTGTTCTTATAAAAAAAAAAAAGCAAAAAAAAAAAAAAAAAAACATATTTGCTTTTGCCTTATAAAGAGGGTTTAATGTACGATTTATTTCAGGCTTTATAAAAAGGATTTATAGAAAAATTTCAAGTATTGTTGAAACAGCAGACAAAAGGCAACATATATTACAAATTTTAGAAGCTTATTTTAAAGAAATTCTATCAAAATAAATCCTATAAATTAAGTTTAATTTTTTAATAAAAATATAAAAAAAGTGGTAGTCTTTGAAACCCTCTGAGGATCTTTAAAACTCTAGTAATTGTCATAAAATTTTGACACAATATTTAGTATCAAAAATAGTTTCCAAATAGTTTAAATTTAATAAAAGTTTTCTTAGAAAATTTTTCAGAATTTCAAAAATTTTGTAAAAAAATAATAATATTTTTTTTTTCTTCCATGACCTTTGACCTAATAATAATTTAAAGCTATCTAAAGCAGAAATATGTCTCAAAAATTTAAAAATATTATAGCAGACCATCTATGCCATCGAAAAACGTAAAACTTTCTGTTAATACATTCAGAAATAAATTCAGAAATCGTCTTGAAAGGAAAAAAAAAATAATTAAAAAAAAATTCCTTAAATTATTTTGAAAGAAATATTAAAAGCAGAAGAAAAATAGTATAATTTTAACAGAAGTCTTCGAAAAAATAGTTTTCATAATTAATTTATTCAATTTTTATTATAATTAATAAAAGTTGTTGCCTTTAAACCCCCTTTAGGGACCTTTGTACTCCAGCAATTGTTATAAAATTTTTACACAATATTTAGTATCAAAAATAGTTCCCAAATAGTTTAAATTTAATAAAAGCTTCTTAGAAAATTTTTCAGAATTTCAAAAATTTTGTAAAAAGTAATAATATTTTTTTTTTCTTCCATGACCTTTGACCTAATAATAATTTAAGGCTCTCTAAAGCAGAAAAATGTCTCAAAAATTTTGAAATATTATAGCAGACCATCTATGCCATCGAAAAATATAAAAATTTCCTTTAATACATTCAGAAATAAATTCAGAAATCGTCTTGAAAGAAAAAAAAAAAAATAATTAAAAATAATAATTATAAAAAAATTTTTCCTTAAATTATTTTAAAAGCAGAAGTATAATTTTAACAGAAGTCTTCGAAATAATTGTTTTCAAAATTAATTTGTTAAATTTTGTATTATAATTAATAAAAGTTGTTGCCTTTAAACACCCTTTAGGGACCTTTGTACTCCAGCAATTGTTATACAATTTTCAGACAGTGTTTAATATTAAAAATAGTTGCCAAGTAATTTAAATTTGTTCAAAGTTTTCTTAGAAAATTTTTCATAATTTAAGATTTTGTGTAAAAAAATTAAAATTTTCTTTTTTCTTTTATGACCTTTGACCTAATGTTAATTTAAAGCTCCCTAAAGCCGAAAAAATACTCAAAATGTTAAAAATATTATAATGAGTAGTCTATATCATTGAAAAGTATAAAATTTTATTTTAAAATATTCAGAAATATATTCAGAAATCGTCTTAAAATAAAAAAATTAAAAAATATAAAAAACAATTTCTTAAATTATTTTGAAAGAAATATTAAAAGCAGAAGAAAAATTGTATAAATTTTTAACAGAAGTCTTCGAAATAATTGTTTTTAAAATTAATTTGTTAAATTTTTTAATAGAATTTAAAAACGTTTATCTTTAAACCCACTCTAGGGACCTTTATACTCTAGGTTAGGTTAGGTTAAGTGGGCAGCTGTAACTATTGGATATGAAACAGCTCACTTGGGTCCTATTGGTCCAGTTGTGTACAAAGGATCTGATCTGTCTGATGTCAATTACAGACAGATCAGATAATGCTTGCTTCCAAAACGGACTACCAAGTTTCGTAGCCCTAATACCTGCAAGAGCAGGACAGTGACATAGAAGATGTTCCACTGTCTCTTCCTCATCTAAGCAACTTCTACAAAAGTCATTGTAAGGGAGGCCTAATCTCCTAGCGGTGAGTCCTAATCACTGGCTATCCAGTACCCCGTGACAATTGCTATGAGTATCCGTAGCTGACGCCTAGGAAATCCCAGAATATAGTTCGATCGCAAGTGATCATACTGGGGCAATATACTTCTGGAGGTACAGCATGTACACTCATTTGTCCATCTTTAATGAGCTATCCTCGATAAATATTGTAGTATCATAGATCTGCAAGATGAGAGCGGCACACCTACCAGTTGGTCAATTTCCCCATTACGAAGGTGGTAACCAGTTCTGGCTAGTTCATCCGCAACAATGTTTCCCGGGGTGTTTGAGTGATCCCTTACCCAGATCAGCTCTAGATTTGAATGTCTCGCCATCTAATTTAGAGATGTCCAGCATTCATTTACCAGCCTGGATGTCGAAAGGACACATAAAGAGATTTAATCGCCGACTGACTATCGGTACAGATTTGAATATTCACTCCGAATATCCTATAGTTCATCAACCAGTTTACCGCTCTTTTTATGGCAAAGATCTCTGCTTGAAGAATGCTGCAGTGATCCGGCAATTTAAAGGAAATATACTTTCCATATACAGGAATGTAAAACCAACCACTCCCCCCCCCCAACCCCCTCAGCAGATTTGGATCCATCAGTGTAAACTTCAATCGATTCATCTCTTATGGTAGGATCAGCTAAAGTTGACACTGAGAAGCCTCTGTACAGAAACCGATCAGAAGTTACAGATTTATTTCCAAAAAATTTCGATTCTGCCCCACTGTGTAATATAGAAAGAAGAAGGGTATTTCAAATTCGTTTTCTGTGATAACATTTTTAATCATTACAATATTTCCTTTGTCTTGAGGTCATTATTATTTACATTTTTTCTTTATTTACTTATAAGTAAAAAAGAGACCCTGTTATTTGGAAAAAAATCCTAAAACTTAAAAAATATTATGTTAAACAATAAAATTGTTTTTTACTTAAAGTGTAAACGATTTCTTCCTTCTTTTAATTTTCTCGAGTTTCAAGTGCAAGTAGTTGCATAAAGCAAATAAAATTGCAGTTAAGACCTCATGCAAATTTTTAAGAATTTTTTTCTTATTACTTTTTGGCTTTAAAAAGGGAATGAACTGAAGTAGTTTTTTTTTATTTTCTTCATTGTTCTTACTGGGACTTAACAACGCAATGCGACATTATTTGCTAAAAAAAAAAAAAAGACAAAAAAAAGAAAGCAAAGAAAAAAATTTAGTTTTGAAATGTAAATGTTGCAGGAGGATTTGTAAGTAAATGCAGAATAATAAGTCGGTTTGGCTGGCTACCGGATTCCAGCAAATATTTAAAAAATAATTAGGGAAAGTGTTGAAAGAAAAAACAGAGATTAAATTGAGGGGATTAAGGGGAAGGCATTAAAATTAAATTAAATATTTTAATAGTTCTCAAAGCATATTAAATTATAAAAAGTAAGTGATACCCATTGCTAAGAATTGGTAGAGGTAATGTTAGTAGTAATATAGTTTGCTTACTGGGTAATATATAAAGTAATGAGTTTTTTTTTTAATTTTTATTTTATTAAATTAAAGTTCATTTAACTTGTTTTTGGATGACAATTTAACCTTTATAATTTTATTTTAAAAATTTTCATTATTTGTTTGATTTTTTTTTTCTCATAATTTCATTTCTTTTAATGTTTTTTCTATAAATTTCCTTTATAATTTATTTTTATTATTTCCCGTTTATTTTCTCAATTTTCTTTAGCTACAATTTCCATTTCATTAAGTGGTTTTCTTTGTTTAAAAAGAAAATAAATATTGCAATATTAATTTCTTCTTTTGCTGTCATTATATTTATGTATATTTGTTTAAATAATATTTTTTCTTTCTTGGAAATACTTATTTTAACGTATTGAAACCATATTTGCAAACTCTTTGATTTTTTATATTGCAGCCATCAATTATGCACATAAATACAAAATAAATAAAAAAAATATATAATATTTTTTTATAATTATTATTACAATTTCATATGAATGAATTGAAGGCAGTTAGTTGGAAATGGAAATTGTAAATGAAACTGAACTGCATATCATATTTACATTTACATTTTCACATTAATTATAATAATTTGTTGATATAAAAAAAAAGAGTTCAATAGTTTAAGTGTGAACAAAAATTTAAAAGAAATCACAGGTTAAATTATAACGCAATTTCTATTGGCTTAAAATAAATTGTTTAAATTTCTTTATTTAAAAATTTCTTTTCTTTTTTCAAATTTCTTGTTTTAACATTTCAGACGGCAATAATCTAATCACAAAGATCAAAGCATATTTCTGTTTTTATGAATCATTAAAAAAAATCTTAAAAATTTACTTACTACATATTCTCAAAGAAATTTTAATTTTATAGGGTGAAGAAAACAATTTGTTATTGTAAAATCTCTTAAACGAAACATCTCGTACTCAAGCACAATTAAAATCTGTTTAAAATTTAATTTTAAACAGACAAAGAAAGATTCATAGATAGATAGACAGACGGAAGGACAGACACCCAGGCAGACGGTAAGACAGCCATTGATACAAAGAGTAAAACGCATAAATGTGCTAGTTAAATTTAATTAGTATTTAAATTATAATTATAGTTTTGCTTTCCTTTAGAAGTTTTCATTTTTACAAAACAAAACTAAATAGTTCTTGTTAATAATGTAAAATGTAATATTTTTTATTTTTGAAAAAAAAAAAATATCTTTGAAATTGTTTTGAAACCAAAGCAAATTTTATTATTTTAATGTTCTTAAGAAACCAGAAGATTTCACTTCAAAGAAATTTGGGGGAAAATAGAAATGAGTTTAAAAACTCTTTAAGGGATTTTTATATTTTAATGAAAAGAAGGATATCAAGAAAATTAGATAAAAACTAAAAATAAAGGCATTTAGCTCTAATTTAAGAAAAATTACAAAATTATGAGAATTTTTATTTTTAAATAAATAAGAAGGAAGAAAAAATGGTTAAAAATTTATTTTCGAAAAAATTTTATTCGATTAATCGATTATTTGGTTAATCGATTATTCGATTAATCGAAAATTGATTATGATAATCTTTATAATAAACTTAAAAATAAATAAAATTTCAATAAAAGAAAAATTTAAGAAAATTTTATGCGGTTATCGATTAATCGGAAACCGGTTACTGAAATTATAAGAATCTTTATTTAAAAAAAATGGTTAAAAATAATTTTTGAAAAAAAATATTGAAAGTAAGAAAAATGGTTAAAAATATATTTTTTTTTTTAATTTATTCGATTAACCGGTTAATCGATTAATCGAAAATTGATTATGATAAACCTTATAATAAACTTAAAAATAAATAAAATTTTAATAAAAGAAAAAACATTTAAGAAAATTTTATTGGGTTAATCGATTAATCGTAAACCGGTTACTGAAATTACAAGAATTTTTACTAAAAAAAAAAAAAATGGTTAAAAATATTTTTTGAAAAAAAAATATTGAAAGTAAGAAAAATGGTTAAAAATATTTTTTTTTTTTTTAATTTATTCGATTAACCGGTTAATCGATTATTCGATTAATCGAAAATTTATTATGATAAACCTTATTATAAACTTAAAAATAAATAAAATTTCACTAAAAGCAAAAAATTTTAAGAAAATTTTTATCGGTTAATCGATTAATCGGAAACAAGTTACTGAAATTATAAAAAAAAATATTTTTAAATAAATATTGAAGGCAAGAAAATGGTAATTTTTTTTTAATGTATTCGATTAACTGATTATTCGATTAATCGAAAAATTATTATGATAAACCTTATAATAAACTTAAAAATAAATAAAATTTCAATAAAAGAAAAAAAATTTAAGAAAATTTTATTCGGTTAATCGATTAATCGGAAACCGGTTACTGAAATTATAAGAATCTTTATTTAAAAAAAATGGTTAAAAATAATTTTTGAAAAAAAATATTGAAAGTAAGAAAAATGTTTAAAAATATATATTTTTTTAATTTATTCGATTAACCGGTTAATCGAAAATTGATTATGATAAACGTTATAATAAATATAAAAATAAATAAGATTTCAATAAAAGAAAAAAAAATTTAAGAACATTTTTTTTTCGGTTAATCGATTAATCGGAAACCGGTTACTGAAATTATAAGAATTTTTATTTAAAAAGAAATGTTGAAAAATAATTTTTGAAAAAAAAAAAAAAATATTGAAAGTAAGAAAAATGGTTAAAAATATTTTTTTTTTAAATTTATTCGATTAACCGGTTAATCGACTATTCGATTAATCGAAAATTTATTATGATAAACCTTATAATAACTTAAAAATAAATAAAATTTCAATAAAAGAAAAAAATTTAAAAAAATTTTATTCGGTTAATCGGAAACCGGTTACTGAAATTATAAGAATTTTTAAATAAATATTGAAGGCAAGAAAAATGGTTAAAAATATTTTTTGGAAAAAAATTATTCGATTAATCGATTATTCGGTTAACCGATTATTCGCTTTAAGGATGTTTTTGACCATAATGCAAACTCTGGTCATATAAAATGCAATAGCCGTCTTTATGTAATCCGCAAACCCGGTCTTTATACAACCATGGTTCTTGGATGAAAATGAGTTCTTCCGTGCCTAAAGCTAAGCGGAGGAGGAGGGCAGCTGACGCCGCTTTAGAGCGATGAAGGTTGATTTGGATTGCCTTCATCGCTATGGACGACAGTGACGTTGGCGTCCGATTCCAGAAGGACGTCCTCATCATCTGCTACATCCATCTTACCAAAGAAGTCGCCCACATATCCAGTGACAGATTGGGCATCTTCGTTAGCAGATGACTCGTCCAAGCTCATCTGATACACGTCTTCATATTTGGGCGGTGGTCCAGGGTGTTCGCGGACAAATTTTAAGAACGCCCCACTAAGAGCCATGACGACCAACTTCCAGTTATCTGATGAGATGGTGCCATCGCTTGAGTTGCGGTCTTTGATCGTCCATATGAGGTGGTCTTTAGCCACTTATTTGTACGACCTAGTTTGTGGCCGTGCAGGCATGTTTTTGGAACGTTTGGTTCCTGGAAGTGTGTCTTCCTCGGACCGCTGCCGTTTAGGTGCTGCTTTTGATGGTAGCCGTTTAGGTTTGCCATCTTCCGTAGTAGGAGAGACCCGTTGTAAACCCTCGAGGTGGGTTCTGGCTCATTGGAGAGAACTTTGCTCCTGCTCCGTGAGCTCATCGACCGGCTTTGCATCAAGTCGATTTACGATTTTATAGGCGGAACGCCTAGTGGTGAAGGCCCGTTTGGAGGCCGAGGAAGTGCTACAGTGAACATCGGATCGTTCTTCGCCTGTCCATCGCTTACAATTTTTGACACTGAGGTTATTCCTTAATAAAGGCAAAAATTTTATTTAAAAACAAATAAATTTTTGAAAAAATTGTTTTCGGTTAACCGATTATTCGATTTATATCGATTATAACAAAAAATAAATGAAATTTGATTCATAAAAAAATTAAGAAGTTTTTATTCGATTAATAATCGAAAACCGGTTACTTGCTACTTACTAATAAATAACTTATTAGTGGTTTTTTATTCCTAAAAATGGTAAAATTTTAAATGTGTTGAAGAACAAAAAAAAAAAAATGGTTATAAATAATTTTTTCCAAAAATTTTATTCGGTTAATCGATTAATCGGAAACCGATTAATTGCTAATTATTAAGGGACAACCGTTTAGTGGTTTATTATTCCTTTATATGGGTAAAATTTGAAATATATTGAAGAATATAAAATAGTTATAAGAAATGTTTGAAAAAATTTTATTCGATTAACCGATTATTCGATAAAATCTATTATAATAAAATTTATTAAACCTTAAAATTGAATAATTATATCGTTACATTATTTTTAATAATGTATCGAGTAACCGCTTATTAAATCAATTGAATAATCGGGTAACCGAATAAATTTTTTATTTTATTATTTTTTGCGTTTTTTTTATTTTTTAATGTTTTTCTTTTTTCATATTTTGTAGACAAGTAAACGTTTCCAAAACAGTTTTAGGTTTAATTCTCTATTGTATTTAAAATTCTCATCATATCGTAATCATTCATAGATGTTTTTGCCATAAATAATTCTCGATACTCAATATGTGCATGAAAATGAAAAACCAGATCTTATACTCTAGCATGAGTGTCTGTATCTGTACGAATGGAAGTTTTTCTAAATTGCGAAATAAATAAAAAACTTAAAATAAAAAAAAAAAAAAAATTAAAAACAATCTGAACTAAATGAATGAAATACAATACAAATAACTAAAATATAGTTGAATCCAGAATACCATACTAAATAATAAAAAAGTTTTTTTTTTCTGAATAACAACTGCCATTCACACATAAAAATTTATGATGATGATTTATTATTTAATAGTTTGAAGGAAAAATAGAAAAAAAAAATCCAAATAAATATAACGAAAATCTGCCATCCAATGAAAACACATACATAAACATTCTCACTCTTTAAAATAAAAAATATATTTACAAAACAATTGTTATTCGTATAATAATAAAATGGTAGTGAAGAAGTAAAAATAATAAAAACAAAAATTATATTGATATTTATGCATGAATACAATTGGAAAACATGCTGGGTTGCATATCCAAAAATAAAAACAAAAAATGTGGCAATAAGAGGAGAATATAACTAACTGCAACGAAATACAATCTTGCAATTAATATATTGAAAGCGAATTTGTGTTTTATTTTTTTCATCTTTTCTGTTGTTTTTCCTGATGAATTGCAGATTGTTTTGCAAAAATTGTAATTCGTAAAAACTGCTGCAATTTACAATTGCAAATCATCATCATCAGCATTCGAATTTTTTTTGTATAAGAGTATTGTCATTATTTATAGGTTTTTATTAGTTTTTGTTTGTTATTGTTATAGTAAAGTGAAAACCATAAATTTTATAAACAATGTATGATTGAGTGTTGGGGAATAAAAAAAAAACATATAGAAATAAAACTATCGAAGCTAATTGGCGTGAAAAAATTCTTAAAAATGGAATAAAACATAAATATATACTTTAATAAATGACACTTCCTCTTCAGACAGTTCTTTAAGAAACAATTTTTAAATTAATTTATTAAATTTAATTAATCGAATAAACGATTCATTGAATTTTCTTAATAAACGAATAAAAAAAAACTTAAAATAAAAAAAAAAAAATTTTATCCGTATAAATAAAATTTGTCATTCGAAAATTTATTCGAATAATTTTATTCGATTAATTTTATTCGAATAATTATTCGGTTAACCAAATAAATAACCGGTTGCATTTTTTCGTTAAATAGTTTGTTTTACATTTTTAAATATTTGATTAAACTAGACGGTTATTCGCATAATTATTCGTTTAACCAAATAAAAAACCGGTTAAAATTTTTAAACTGTGTTTATTTAATTTGTTTAAAAAATTAAATTGTATTTAATTTGTTTAAAAAATTTAATTTTATTTATTTTGTTTAAAAAATTAAAAAAAAAACGTAAGATTGTAAACCCGGTTTTTTATTCGGTTAACCGAATAATTATTAGAATTAAAAATGTTTACGTTTAAAATTTTATTTTATATAAACCCAGGTGGCATTTTATGTTTCGTTAAACATTTTGCTTTATTTTTTTTTTATTCGAATAATTATTCGGTTAATCGAATAAAAACGGTTTAAAACATTTTTCAGAAAACAATTATTATTAAATTTTTTTTTTAATTTTTAAAATGACCGTAAAATTATAGAACCGGTTTTTTATTCGCTTAACCGTATAATTATTCGAATAAAAAAATTTACGTCTTAAATTTGGTTTTATATTTTATTTTTCCATATATAAAATATTTTTTCCCAATTAAACAATTAGTCGAATAACCGAATAAAAAACCGGTTACTCAGTTAAACGATTACTTATACGAATAACAAATTTTCAAGATTAAAATTTGGTTTTATATATAATTTTTCGTATTCCAAATATTTTTTTCGATTATTAGACAATAACCGTATAAAAAAACAAATAATTATTCGAAAAAAAAAATTGTTAATCTTCAAAATTTGGTTTTATATTTCATTTTTCGTACGATTACTGGAATAAATAACGATTACTGAAATAGAAACCGATTATTCGGTTAAACGAATAACTATACGAATAACAAATTTTTTAAGTTTAAAATTTGGTTTTATATATAATTTTTCGTATATAAAATATTTTTTCCTATTAGGCGATTACTGGATTAACCGAATGAAAAACCGATTATTCGGTTATACGAATCACTATACGAATAAACAATTTTTTAAGTTTGAAATTTGGTTTTATATTTAATTTTTCGTATTTCAAATATTTTTTTCCGATTAATCGATTATTCGGATAATCGAATAGAGAATCGGTGATGACTTTTTTTAGCTAACAATATTAATTTACAAAATTTTTCCAATAACCGGAAAATGGTAGAAGAGAATTTTTGTTTATTATTCATTTGTTCTTATAGTCGAAAAATCGTGCTTGATCGAATTAACCGAATAAAAACCCGGTTTCTCCAAAAAATTTGTTGGTAAAATTTTTATTTTAAATGAAATTAAATTTTTTATTCTTTAAATTCTTTTTTGTTATCTTCCCTAAAAATGTAATTTTTCCTACTTAATTTCGTTTATTCGCTTAAAGAATTCTTGATTTAAAAAATTATTCGAATATTTATTTGGTTAAAAAATTCGATTACCCGAACCAAAAACAGGTTACAAAAATTTAACTTACAAATTTTGTTTTACGTTAATTTTTCGATCTTCGTATATTTTATTCGAATAATTGGATAACTGAATAAAAACTGGTTACAATTTTGTTGACATAAACATTTTATTTTGTAATTTATTTTTACATCAATTAATTTTTATTCAACTCAAAAAACGGTTACTAATTTTTTTAAGTTCAAAAAATATCTACTAGTAAACCGGTTATTTTATTGAAAAAAATCTGCCTTTATTTTTCTTACAAATAAATTTTTAGCTAAAATTTTACATCATAAAATGTTTGAGACTTAAATTTCATTCGTTTTAAATATTTATTCGGTTAACCGGATCATTTTTTTATTCGATTAAACAACTAAAAACAAATTCTTTTTTTTTTTAAGAAAGATTTTAGTTTTAATTTTACTTTTATAAAATTCGTTTAAACAATTATTCGAATATTTATTCGGTTAATCGTATATTCAGCGAAACGGTTTTTTTAACCGAATTAAAACGTTTTTCCTTCTTTAGTTTTGCCTAAATTTGCTTTATTTTAAATGTCTATTCGGTTAACTGGATAATTTATTCGATTAAAAAATTTAAACCGGTTACCATTTTTTTTTAAATAAAAATTACATTGAAATATTCGATTTACTTTTATATATATTTTTTTAATGTTAATTCGTTTGGACAATTATTCGAATATTTATTGGGTTAATCGAATTAATTAATTTTAATTGCAATTTTCTTAATCATTCTTCGAATATAACTTATTATAATTATTATTCGAATTTTTACTCGATTGTTCGAATAATTGGAGAACCGGTTTTTTAATTTTACTAAAAAATAGTTTCATTATTTGAAAATTTTTTTTTCTACTAATGTTTTTTTAACGATTATTTTTTTATATTATTCGTTTAAACAATTATTCGATTATTTATTCGTTTAATCGAATAATCGGTGAACCAGTTTTTTTAATTTTACCTTAAAAATTAATTTATAATGAATTATTATAATAATTTATTAAAATTATTATTCGAATATTTATTCGGTTATTCGTCTAATCGGGAAACCGGTTTTTTCTAAATATTTTTTTTATTTTAATTTGTTTTCTTTTAATGATTTAATTGAATATTTTTAACGATTATTTAAAATTAAAGTTATTGTGTAGACAATTACAATATTTTTTGTAATTATTATTCGAATTGTTATTCGGTTACTCTAATTTTTATTCGGTTATTTGAATAATTTGAAAACCGAGTTTTTTAATTCCACTTAAAAAGTATTTTATAATGAATCATTATAACTATTATAAATTATTCGAATATTTATTAGGTTATTCGATTAATCGGCGAACCGGTTTTTAAACTTTTCCAAAAAATGTTTTCATTGCCATTTGTTTTTTTTTTTATGATTTATTAAAGTTTTTAACGATTATTTAAAATTAAAGTTATTATGTAGACAATTAATTTTTTATAATTATTATTCGAATTTGTATTCGGTTATTAGAATAATCTGAGAATCGTTTTAGTTTTTTTAGTTTTACTCAAAAATTATTTGATAATGAATTATTATAACTATTATAATTATTCGAATATTTATTCGGTTATTCGATTAATCGGCAAACCGGTTTTTTAAATTTTCTTAAGAATTTTTTTTTTTATTAAATTTTTTTCTTTGTTAATGATTTAATAGTATTTTTTTTTATGATTATTCATTTAAAATTGTTGTGTTGATTATTGAGTTTTAATTCTCTTTTTTCGTTCTCTTTCTCTTTAGTGGGTTAATTTTGTGTGTGTGTGTGTGTTTTTGTTACGCTTTTGTATTATACCGAAGGCGGTACTTTTTATTTAATCTTTTCATTTTGTATTCTTTACAGATCTCATTATTGTATTTGTTGTTGTTATTGTTTGCTTGCTGTGTTTGCGAAAAGTTCAAATTTGTTTTTTTTTTTTTATTTTTTAAACAGAAAATTCATTGATAATAAAGTGAAGGATGGATGTTTGAATGATGGTGATTTACGATTGTCATGCAATATAAACATTATAAATAAAAATTTGAAATTAAGCTTTTTGTGTTAATTTTAAAAAAGGGGTTTGGAAATTAAGCTTGAAGTTTTAAAAAAGATTTTTTGATGGATTTAAAAAAAATCTTTATTAGTTTTTTTAATAATTCTTAATTCGTTTTTTTTTTATAATACTTGTTATTTAAAGAAATATTTATTTGATTTTGAACAATTCTTAATTTTTTTCTTTATATTATGTTTTATTTAATTTGATTGCTTTCCGTTCGAAATTTTTTTTATAGAAAACTATTTTTTTTTTTAATTTAATTTTCTTAATATTCCAAGAAGGAAAGAAATCTTATAAAAATCAATGTAAAGCCATAAATAATATATTCTTTTTCGCTTTTCAATATTAAAAACTTTGCGAAAAGAAAAAAATCTTCTTACAATGACCCAAACTGTAAGAAACTTGTTGGCAAAAGTTATGAGTGAAAAAAAATATTAAAAACATTTACCATTTAAAATCAGCAATAAGGCAGACGTACTGACATACGTCCCTGCTTGGTTTATGCCAATAAACCATAAAATATTATATGCAATTTTTCTTTTCCTTTTTTGGATTTTTTTTTTTTTTTTGTGCCATATACTCCGTCATTTAGTCATTCAAACAGTTTTTCCCATTTGTAGCCTTAATTCACAAAAAAAGTGAATAAAATGGAGAAAAAAATACTGAATTAAACTCCAGCCAGCATAAAGATTATATCTGGCCATGAGTTATGAAAGAAATCCTACAAAATATTGAACAAAAAAACAGCAAAAAAAAAATATAATAAAACAGAAAAATAATAAAAATCCATAACATCTGCAATAAAATCATAAATCTGTAAGAAAATATTAAACAAAAACAACTACAACTACAAAATGAAATAAAATAAAAGTGAAGACATAACCATACATCATTATTTTATGAGAGATACAATATCAATGAACAACAAATTGTTAACGAAGAAAAATGAAATTGAGAAAAACCCAACAAACATTTTTTAAAAAAGCAATAAAAAATCTTTTTATTAAAAACCAATTTTAAAAGCAAATTATTTATTTAAAGAAGCATAATTTCTTAAAAATAATTTTTATTTAAAATTATTTAAAGTTCATATGTTCTCTGGGTTATATTAAAGATAAAGTTAACCTGCAAAATTTTCCAATCATATTTTCTCAAGATTTTATTTTATTTTAACAAGCCATTCAGTTTCTTATTATATTTTTTTCCTTTCGTTTGTATGCAAATCCATGCAAAAGAAAGATTTCAAATTAAGACAAAAATCTTAACCACACTAGAAATAAATATAACACCTGATAGATATTCCAGTGAAACAAAAGGGAATTCTTTAACCATGAAAAATTGATTTAAGAAAACAACTGATAAATTGCTAAATTACAAAAAAAAAATAAAAAATATTTAAAGGCTAAATAAAGTTCAAATATTATATTAAATAAAAAAAAAATCATGAAAAGTAATTGAAAAAAATTAAAAAAAAAAAAAAAAAATCCAGATAAAGAATTTTAAAATTTAAAGTTTTGTAATAAAGTTGGATACCAAATAAAAATAGACAAAATTCTATAACAATATCAATTAAAATCTTTAAGCTAATTTGTGTTGTTTTCTTATAAGGAGCTGTCAAAGTTCAAAATATTTTTACATTTTTGAAAAATAGTAAAAAATTCAATTTTCATCAGATTTCAGTGTATTTATTTTAAACAAAAAGTAATTTAAGGTAAAAATTTCAAATGAAACCATCAACTTCAGATGTTTAAGTGTACTTTTCTTCAAGTATTTGTAGATTATATTTTGTCCTAATATTTTTGTTATTTTTTTGAAAATTATCCTAAAATACACAAATTTTTAACTTTCATGGAATGCAACTTAAAATATTACAGTATGTTTGTTCTGAAAAATTTCTGAAAAATAGTACATATTGTCCACTTTAATATTATGAAAAAAATCGTGCGCATATATAGCCCGATTTGAGAAAATAAATTTTTTTCAAAAAAACTCCTATAGATTTCATAAAAAAAACAGCTTAAGTGCCAGACATTTTCTTTGCTTTATAAACAGTGGGAAAGAATCGAAATAAATCTGTAACTTTTAATCGACTGATTTGCATGAAATTTAACATAGCTTTAGCAGAGGTGAGTAGCATTTTAAGTTAAGAAGCGGTATCCAATATTCGAATCAGAAGCGGAACTCAAAAAATCTCAATTTCACAAGATCTTGGTTAAGATTTTTTCATATATAACCAAATATATTTAACTGATTTTATTATATTTTATATATTTGATAAAAAAAAAAAAAGCAAAATTATCTATCGAACAAAGAAAACTTTTAGTCATTAGCTTTATTGAGTCAAAAGTTAAACGATTTTGAATTGGAAAGTTTGCAAATATTAACAAACAGAAGGACAGATGGACGGACATTAGAATTCTTTCAAAGAAATCTAAAAATTAAAAAAATGTTTTTTTTTCCACTTCTTGATTAATATGAAAACCAAATGAGGGTATTAAAATTTTTATATCAGCTTTCCCTGAATTAAGTGGAATTTTCGACACATTTAACCCAAATGTATAGACAGACGGACGGACATTGCCATGCTGCCAAAAAAATATTTTATAATTCTAAAAATGTATTTGTTTACTAACTAATAAATAGAAAAAATAAAAAGTGATCATCAAAATTTGGATATTAGCTTTTCTTGAATTAAGCGTCATATTTGTCCCATTTAACCCAAATGTTTAGACGGAAGGACGGACATAACCATTCAGCCAAAAAAACATCTTATAATTCCAAAAATAATTTGTTTTACTTACTAATAAATAGAAAAACTAAATGTGATCATTAAAGTGTTGATACCACTCTCCTTTAAATAATGTATAATTTTCGACCCATTTAACTCTAATGTATAGACGGACGGACAGACATTAACGTTCTGCTAAAAAAAAATCTTAAAATTCTAAAACTGTATTTTGTTTAACTAATAATCAATAAAAAAAAATAAAACGTGATCATTAAAATATTGTTATCTTCTTTCCCTGAATTAAGCATCATTTTCGACCCTTTTTACACCAATATACAAAGGGAAAAAATCCTTAAAGGAAATAAACAAGAATAAATTAATTTTAACTTAAATATTTATTTCAATACTTTATTCACCTTTAAAAATCATTAATAGCCGTTTTTTGTTAATAAATTATTTGTTTTAAAGATTTGGAAGTTTGGGGGATTTTTAATTTTTAAATGGGAATTTAACAAAAAAATTGTTTTTAGTTTTTACAAATTATATTTATATTAAATTAACCTTAAAAGTTCTTTAAAATATAATATTTGGTAGTTTAGGTTGCGTGAGCAACTCGCCAAAAATAAACGAGATCACTAGGAGGCTCAATGTGGCCCATTGTTCCAAATATAATTAAGCTGCGATAAACAAAATATTAATAATTTTAATATTGTGCTAATAGTCGCGATCGTTACTTTGAATAAATTCATAATTTATTTGTTGGGGGGAAGCTAGTTGCTATGCTCATTTCGCCGGTTGCTTAAGCCAGCTTATCAGGAAACCTTTCCCAACTTCTTTAGAAAAACTAAAGATATATTAGAGTGTAAACTTTATAAACTCAATAAGAATTAAAAGTTCGACACTAAAAAATATCAAAGCTTAAACAAAGCCCAACAAATTGTGTTTCTTAAGAAAGAGGAAGAAAGAAGAAAAAACCCACCATTACTGATTTTCTCGATTTCATTACTGGTGCTTCGAGGTGTACATCTACCAGATCGTCAAAATTCTGAAAGAAGCGTTCGCCCAGATAATTGAGTCTGCGTTTTTGTAGTGCCGGACAATCTCCTCTACATCTAAACAAATTCTACAGAAATCAGTTCGGGAAAAACCTATGTATTCTGATCTGCGTCCTATTATACAGTGTCTCGTGATGATACCTGTTAGAAATGAGATCATACTTCTAATAAGAGCCAGAAGGGTCCTAATACTCTATCTATCAATTGTGAGGGCCAAAGGATTTTAGATATTCTGCAAGTGGTTATAGTGGACCACCTACGGGACATTTCCTTAAGCGCCTAGTCTTCTATCAAATTTGACAGTTCAACAAGAGGAATATCGACTTCCGTCCGAGTCTCTTTTGCGTCCATCGACGAACCGACTCTTGCGCACTTATCCGCCTTTTCGTTGCCAAGAATTCCCTTCCCTGCACATTCTCTGAACAAATGCGGTCTAAGTATTTCTTTTTGGTGCATATGGGACGAATGGGACAAGAATATATGTGACGGAACCAATTAAGAAATATTATGACCCAAAATTTTTTCAAGTCCGACAAAAAACACTATGGTGGGAAAATCAACATTTGGAGAAGTTTTTCATATCATGGACAATAAGAAGTAACATGGATGACCCAATATATGTGGTAAAAACAGTCACTTTGCCTTATTCAAAGAAGAATATGCCACTCAAATGGCTGTTTTAGCAGGAAAACTTTCCTAAGAAACGAGTGATTAGGAAAGTTTTCCTGCAAAGTGACTGTTCTTACCACATATATTGGGTCATCCATTAAAAAAAAAAAAAATGGTTTACCGAAAATAAAAGTGATGTTTTGGAGTGACCAACTTAATCACCATATCTGATCTACATTGAAAATCTTTGGGGAGAGCCAAGGATGCACTTTGTAAAAAGAAACCAAGAAATTTGCACGAATTATGGACACCAGTGCAGTCAGTTTGGAAAAATATTGTCATCGAAAGGACCAGTGGTTATTAGTGGACTCAGTGGCCGCCGCTGCGCCGCTCAAAGGACCAATAAGGGCTATTCCTCAAAATATTAACGGGTATAAACAAAATATGCCAAAAAAAAGAAAAACTTTATCACGTAGTTTTGTCTGCACAGATGCTTTTTTCGATGCTACTATTATTTTGCACAGCTAATTTCTTGGGTATTCAATCTCTTTAAGTATTTTATCTGAATTACGATATTTAATTTTACGATTTACTTATTATACCCTTCACCACAGGTGTAAAGGGTATATATAAAATTGTTATTCCGTTTTTAATTCCCACAATTTTCATCGGAGAGGAAAAAAGTGGACATTTGATGACGATAGGACCATGTCCGTCCGTCCTTGTGTCGGTTGAAATGGCGTTTATGAAGCTCACCGATAACTGGCATATATAATATATATATCAAACGATAGGAAATCCTTTCGAGAATTTTTCTTTTGAAATTCAGCAAGATCGATTCATATATTGCGGAGATATGCTTAAAAAACCGAGTTTTAGAACCGGTTTTCCAGTTTCTGAAGCCTCTGTATATACTAGGAACTTCGTTTTTGCAAAGAAGGTTCGTACATTTTTTTCTGAATTTTTTTTTTCTGAAAAAATGAAATAAATCGGTTCGATATTAACTGAGATATCGGGCAAAACGCATTTTTTATTATTTGAAGACCTTGTTAAAGCTACAGATTTTTGTTTTTATAAAGATTGGTCATACATATTTTTATAAAATTTCGGTTTTTTGAATCAGCAAGATCGGTTTATAAATGGCGGAGATATGCTTTAAAAACCGGTTTTTAGAACCGGTTTTCCAGTTTCTGAAGCCTCTGCATATACCAGGGACTTCGTTTTTTTTTTTTTAAAGAGAGCTCGGAATTTTTTTTCTGATTTTTATTTATTGTTTTTTTATTTTATTTTTGTTTTTTTTTTTTTTTTTTTTTGCTACAAAAAAATGAAATAAATCGGTTCAGTAATAACTGAGATATCGGGCAAAACGCATTTTTTATTTTTTAAGCCCTCGTTCAAGCTACAGAATTTTATATGAATTTATGCGCTTTACGGTGATTCCCAAAAGTTGGTTTATATGGGAGCCTATAGTCAATTATGGACCGATCTTGATGAAATTTGGCACAAAGATAGAAATTTATACAAAACTTTTTTGGACTTATGATCGTTAAACCCCTATTCCGGGAGGACATTTGTATGGGGGCTAAGTGAAATAATGGGCCGATCATAACCAATTTCAAAGGGCTTCATCATTGTGCCAAAAAGAAAAAAAAATTATTCGTGCCAAATTTCATCAAGATATCTTTAAAATTGCGACCTGTACTTTGTTCACAAGGTTTACATGGACAGACAGACAGCCAGCCAGGCGGAAAGACGTACATCGTACACTTAAAGGTTGAGGTCCGATAATTTTTTCTGTGCGTTACAAACATCTGCACAAACGCATACCAGCTACGGTGGTGTAGGGTGTAATTAATGTTTAACCTTTAAAATGTTGTACGTTGAAGTTATTTAAACATTTAATTAAAAACATGTTTAAAATCTATTTTTAAAAGCTGAGAAATTTTAGCGATTTTTGAGAATTTCGCTTTTTTTTCACAGAAAATTATTTTTTAATCTTCGAAATGTTCTTTGATAGAAAACTTGTGAAATTTTATCAAAAATTTATACAAATTAATTTTGTTTTTATTAATCAAAAAAAAAAATTAATGTTTATGGGGAAAAATGTTTTTTTTTAAGATTTTGGACTCAAATTTGTTATAATTTACATAAATTTTATTTAAAAATATTTTAAAAAATCGGGAACATTTTTGGGATTTTCCGAAAATTTTTGGGAATTTAGTTTTTTTTTACATAAAAAAATTATCTCAAATGAGTTTTTACTTAAATCTTTTATAATTTGCGTAAAATTTTCATAAAAATGTATTTGGAAACATTTTTGGGAATTTGGGGAAATTTTGGGGATTTTCTAAAATATATGAGAATTCAATTCTTTTACAGAAAAAAATTATATTAATAGAATTTTTATAATTTTTTTTTTTTAATGTGCGTTAAATTTTCATTACAATGTATTTTAAAAATTCGGGGAAATTTTGGGGATTTTCCAAAAAATTTTGGGAATTAATTTTTTTTCACAGAAATTTAAAATTTAACTTCTAAAATTATATTTTTCAAAATTATTTCACAAATTCGGGTAAAAAATATATGAAAATTTGGGTAATTTTTTAAATTAATCAAAAAATGTATTAAAAATTATAAAAATTTGGAAAAATTACAAAAATATTTGTCATTTCTATAAACATTATTATTTAACAAATTTTTTAATGTCACATTTTGCATCTATATTTAAAATAATAGCCATGATGTATATAATGATTTCCATGTTAAAAAAAAGATTAACCATTCCTGACTATGTTTGGTTAAAGATGATGATGATAGTCTTAGAAATATTGTGTTGTTTAAATTGTTTAAAATGCTTAAAGTGTGCTAAAGAAGTTGTAGTAGTTATTGTTAGATGTAGCATCATAATATTGTTACTGATGATGATGATGATGCAACAACATCTCTCCTTGTTTTGCGATATAACCTGGAGTCTTAGATACACAAGAAACAATTGAACCTGAAAAACTTGTTTAAAGTTGATGGTTTTTCAAGTTGGTTTGGAATACTTAATTTTCTTTATTTTGGTTTATTTGTTAAGATGTTAGTAGTTGTTGTTGCAACTACAATATAATGCTGATGTATTGTAGTTTTGTTGATTTTCAACACAATCTAATAAATACCGGTATTTGATGGGATTATGGCTGAGAAAGGATGGTTACTAAAGGGGAGTTTTAAAAACAGGGATATTTTAAGTACTTTTACAAAATCTAAGAAATTTTAAGATTACAAGAGCGTTGGTTAATAAAAACAAATTTAAAATTAAAAAAAAACCTTTTTAAAAAAATATAATTTTGTCTCCTTTTGTCCCTTAAATAGTACTTTTTCTTAAAAAACCTTTAAACTTAAAAATGGGGGAAAATTTATTTGCTTTAGCATTTTACTTATATTTTTTTTTTCTCCCATCAAATTTCTTCTTATTTACTTAAGTTTCCAAAGATGCTGCTTTTTTACTTTTTTTTTTCTTTGTTATTTTTATACTCTTTGTTGTAATGTTGTTGTTGTTGTTCATGATTTTTAATTAAAAATGATTGATTGTCAATTGATTAAAAAACTTCATCAATATATAATGATTAATTTTTAATTAAAACTGAAATCAAATACACAAAACACACATACACTCACACACTCAAAAAGAGTAAAATTGCAACTTCCCTGATTATAAAATAAAATTTCCATATTAATTTTTTTATTTCTTAAGTCATTGTTGCCATTTCTCTTGGTCAGACTTTGTTGTTAATTTGTTATTTGTATGGGCGTTTTCTAGGCATTTATTAAAGCAATTACCGGTAATTTATTGACATGCATACTCACATTTTTATAAACATACATACTTAATAAATATATATTCTCTATATAAATGTTTGCCTAGCAAAATTTTCATTTAACTGTTAAATTAATGTCAATGGTCAAGAAATGAGGTCAATTAAAACATTAAAATTAATAAATTTAAAATGTTTAAATAAGCAAATATATGAAGAAGGTATTCAGGCTTAAAGCTTAGGGGAAATTTAAGAAGAAAACTATTTGGATAATTTATAAAGCAAAAGGGTAGAAGAAACTTAAAAAGGCTTAAGGACTTTAAATTTAAATTTGAATTTAAGTTGAATAAATATCTAAACAAAAATTACTAAGAAATTTCCAAAAAAATTTTAAAAATTATTTGGCGATTTTAAAATAAAGAAAATCCCAGCAATTCAAACAAAATAATTATTATTATTATTTTTTTTTTTTAATTTTTCTTGGAATAAATATGTAATTAATATTTCTTTTAAATATTTTTTTAAAGTTTAAGGAAGATTTTTAAACTGCTATGATTTTCTGAAAAACCCACCTCCCTTCCCCCTAAATAAATTTATTTTATTTTTAAATTCCTAAATTGTTAAAATTTCCCAAAAATGTTTATAAAAAATTTAGTTCATTTTGAAAATTTATTAGGAATTTCAAAAAGAATATACATTTTTTAGGCTTTTAAATCATAATTGCAATAAATTTTTTTAAAATTTAAAAATTTAGCTTAAAAAATTTCTTTGGAAATTTTGGGGATTTTTAAATTTTTGCTAGGAATTATAAAAAAAATGTAATTTAAAGCTTTAAGAATCTCCAAAACTTTATAAAAACACAAAAATTTTTAAATTTCCCTTGAAAAATTTAGTAGAAATTTTGGAAATTCTTCCAATTTTTGGGAATTTTAGAAATTTTTTATCTTTTACTAGGAAATTAAAAAAAAATAATTTAAGCTCTCAAAATCTCTAAAACTAACTAAAAATCAAAAATTTTTAAAATTTCCCTCGAAAAATTTAGAAAAAATTTTGGGATTTTTTTGTTGAAATTTTGGGAATTTTTGAACTTTTACTAGAATTAAAAAAAAATGTAATTTAAAGCTTTGAAAATCTTTAAAACTAACTAAAAACACAAAAGTTTTTAAAATTTCCCTCGAAAAATTTATTAAAAATTTAGGGATTTTTTTTTATTTTTGGGGATTTTTGAACTTTTACTAGGAATTAAAAAAAATGTAATTTAAAGCTTTAAAAATCTTTAAAACTAACTAGAAACACAAAAGCTTTTAAAATTTCCCTCGAAAAATTTAGTAAAAATTTTGGGATTTTTTTTTTAATTTTGGGGATTTTTAAACTTTTACTAGAAATTAAAAAAAAAAAAAAATGTTTAAATTACATTTTTTTTTAAATCTCTAAAACTAACTAAAAACCCAAAAATTTAAAAATTTCCCTCCAAAAATTTAGTAGAAAGTTTGGTAATTTTTGAACTTTTACTAGAAATTTAAAAAAACTCAAAAATTTCTAAATTTCCCTTGAAAGATTTTGGGGAAATTTTGGAGATTTTTTATTTTTACTAGGAATTAAAAAAATTAATTTTTATACTAAAAAAATTATCAGCAGTTTAAAAATATCTTTGAAAAAAGTCTCATTTGGAATTTTGGCGATTTTTGAAATTTAACTGGGAATTCAAATCAAATAGATTTAAATGCTTTTAGGTTCACCAAAAAAAACTAAACATTCTTAGAAAATAAGAAAATTTGTAAAAAATTAAAACTATTTATAACAAATTTTAAATTTTCCCTTAAAAAATTATGTAGAATTTTTGGGGATTTTTTAATTTTTTTCTGGGAATTTCCAAAAAAATTTATTTTAATACTAAAAAATTATCAGCAGTTCCAAAACATTCTCAGAATTAAAAAATTTTAGAAAAAAATCGGAGGGAATCTTGGCGATTTTTAAAATTTAACTAGGAATTAAAATCAAATAGATTTAAATGATTTTAGGTTCACCAAAAAAACTAATCACTCTTAGAATATAAGAAAATTTGTAAAGAACTAAAAATATTTATAACAAATTTTAAAATTTCCCTTAAAAAATTATGTGGAATTTTTGGGGTTTTTTAAATTTTTTTCTGGGAATTTCAAAAAAATTAATTTTATTACTAAAAAATCATCAGCAGTTCCAAAACATCCTCAAAATTAAAAAAATTTTAGAAAAAAATCGGATTGGGAATTTTGGCGATTTTTGAAATTTAATTGGGAATTCAAATCAAATAGATTTAAACGTTTTTAGGATCACCAAAAAAACTAAACATTCGTAGAATATAAGAAAATTTGTAAAGAACTAAATATATTTATAACAAATTTTAAAATTTCCCTTAAAAAATTATATGGGAAATTTTGGGTATTGTTTTTTTTTTTTTTTTTTTTTGGGAATTTCCAAAAATATTAATTTTAATACTAAAAAGTCTTGAAAAGTTCTAAAATTTCCTTAAAATTGAAAAATTTTAGAAAAAATCTTATTTGGAATTTTTGGATATTTTTTAAAATTTACTGGGAATTATAAACGAAATAGTTTCAAATGTTTTTAGGATCACTAAAATACTAAAAATTCGTAGAATATTAAAAAAATGTTTAAGGAAATAAAAATATTAATAACAAATTTTAAAATTTCCCTTAAAAAAATTAAATAGGAAATTTTGGGAATTTTAAAAATTTTGTTAGGAATTTAAAAAAATTATAGTAATTTGTATTTTTTTTTTTTATAGCCATTACATGTTTTAAATTATTCAAATTTTTAAATTTCTGTAAAAATTATGATTTGAGATTTTGGGTATTTTAGAAATTTTTTTTGGGTAATTTAAAAAAATACATTTAAAGGATTTTTTTTTTTTTTTCATTAAAGTATATACAAATTTCGAAAAATCTTTTAATTTTCTTTAAGAGTTTCAAAAACCTTTTAAATATTCCCCAAAAAATTAAAAGGAAATTTTGGGGATTTTAAAAATTTTGTTAGGAATTTAAAAAAATAATAATTTTTAGTTGTTTTAAGGTCATTTTAAACTCAAAATAATTCAAATTTTAAAATTTCTTTAAAAATTCTAATATGGAATTTTGGGGATTTTTAAAATTTTTTTAGGAATTCAATAAAATGAATGAATAAATGAATTTTAGATCACTAAAATCTTAAATAATAATTTTTAAAAAAATCTTATATTTTTTTTTTTTTTTTTTTTAATTTCCTTCTTTTTAAGGTTCCCTTCCTTTAAATCCCTGTTTTCCACCTAATTTCTTAATATTTTCCTTATGGCTAAATATTCTTCAGGTTTAAATTCTTCAAATACATTTTCTGTAGAAAGCACATTTACTTGTACTTCATCATTAACACGAACATCATCATTGTAATCACTATTACTAATACTTTTGCTCTAAAAGACTTTAAATATTTCTTACCGGTTTTTATTCCACTATCTTACTTCTTTTAGTCTTATGCTATGCTATCGTACGTGAAAAACGAAATGAACCCCAACTTGAACTAATTTATTTCAATCATGTGAAAAATCGCAAAAAAATAAAAACCCGCAACACGCGTCACTTGGTGTTATCCCGCTTTTTGCATAAAACTGTGGAAACTGAAGCAGATAAATTGAGCATTAGATGAGCTTAAATGCCAAAGAGATAAGAAACAAAAGAATCATCATCATCATCAGCACCATGATACACTTTGGTTTTTTTCTTCTTCTTCTTCTATTATTTTCAGCTGTTGGGGTGTTTTACATTTATGTTCGTGGTTTTGTTAAAACAAATGTTTTCCAATGAAGCAACACTAATGAAAGTTGGCGTGCGAAAATGAATTTTAAAAAATGAAGCAGAAAAACCCCAAGAAACGCGTTCAATTTTTCTTTTTCTATTTTTTTCTTTTTAGTGTGTTTAAACATGATTTTTCATAATAAAATGATTAATAATTAAATGTTCAAATAACATGCGGATCATCCATATACAACACAACAACTTACTAACCAAACTACTGGGGATAAATAAGAATAGTATGTCAGGTTGTCTGTTTTATTTTAGAAAATTTATTGTTTCAGTTTTCCTCTGGTTAAATATGAAAAATGATTTTAAGTTATCTGATTTTGTTTACTAACTGTCTTATAATGTTTTTACACAAATAAGTCTTAGAAAAGCTTTTAAAAAATTTCAGGGAAACTGGCGGGGAATGTAAATATTTACTAAATGAATTTATAATTAATAAAAAAATCTGCTATAACTGTTTTTATATTTCATAAATTTATATTATTAAGTAAAATTTTATTTTTGGGGCCAAAAATTTAAATTCCCATTTTGTTATTAAAAATCCCAGAAAATTTTTTTAAATTAATATCCAGGATTTTGTATCATTTTTTAACTCTAAAGATAAAAATAAGCCTCTATTAGTTATTAAAACTTCAAAATTTTTTTATTTTTTTGATTCCCAAAAATTTTTTAAAAATTCCCAAAATACCCATTTTAACATTTCTTAAAAATTGTATGATTTTTTTTTATGATTTTATGTAAAAAAATATTAATCTTTATCATATAAAAGCTATTTTTAAGAAAAAAAAGTGAATACCCATTTTAAAACTAAAAATCCCAGAAAAATTTCTTTAAGAAAATTGCATATTTTAAGTCAATTTTATTAGAAAATTGATTATTATGCATAAAAATAACTGACTTACTTAAAAAACTAAATAATTCTCAATTAAAATAAATAAAATCCCAAACAAATTATATTTTATTTTTTATCAATAAATATTTTTATTATGACTTTTAATTAATCAAAAATTTTTATTATTCTCTTTACAGGTATGTCACTTTGATTTAAACAATAGTTTAGTGAAGAAATGTAAGTTTAAAAGAACTTTTTTAAAATAATAAATTTCCAATAAATAAGTTTTTAGTGCAAGAAAATTTTTTCGGATTAACTTTCATTGAGAACAAATTTAAATTTAGACTTAATTCTATAGTCTAGTGTATATAGTCTAGTGTATAGTCTAGTGTATAGTCTAGTGTATAGTCTAGTGTATAGTCTAGTGTATAGTCTAGTGTATAGTCTAGTGTATAGTCTAGTGTATAGTCTAGTCTATAGTCTAGTCTATAGTCTAGTCTATAGTCTAGTCTATAGTCTAGTCTATAGTCTAGTCTATAGTCTAGTCTATAGTCTAGTCTATAGTCTAGTCTATAGTCTAGTCTATAGTCTAGTCTATAGTCTAGTCTATAGTCTAGTCTATAGTCTAGTCTATAGTCTAGTCTATAGTCTAGTCTATAGTCTAGTCTATAGTCTAGTCTATAGTCTAGTCTATAGTCTAGTCTATAGTCTAGTCTATAGTCTAGTCTATAGTCTAGTCTATAGTCTAGTCTATAGTCTAGTCTATAGTCTAGTCTATAGTCTAGTCTATAGTCTAGTCTATAGTCTAGTCTATAGTCTAGTCTATAGTCTAGTCTATAGTCTAATCTATAGTCTAGTCTATAGTCTAGTCAATAATATATTTTATAATATAGTTTATAGTCTACCCTACAGTACAGTTCATAGTCTAGATTATAGTTCAGTTTATAGTCCAATCCGCAATCTAGTCTATAGCCCAGTCAATAGTCTAAACTATAGTCTAGTCTATGGTATAAACTATACTCTAGTCAAAAGTATAATCTATAGTCTAAACTATAGTCTAGTCTATAGTCTAGTCTATAGTCTAGTCTATAGTCTAGTCTATAGTCTAGTATATAGTCTAGTCTATAGTCTAGTCTATAGTCTAGTCTATAGTCTAGTCTATAGTCTAGTCTATAGTCTAGTCTATAATCTAGTCTATAGTCTAGTCTATAGTCTAGTCTATAGTCTAGTCTATAGTCTAGTCTATAGTCTAGTCTATAGTCTAGTCTATAGTCTAGTCTATAGTCTAGTCTATAGTCTAGTCTATAGTCTAGTCTATAGTCTAGTCTATAGTCTAGTCTATAGTCTAGTCTATAGTCTAGTCTAGTCTAAACTATAGTCTAATCTATAGTATGAACTATACTCTAGACAATAGTATAATCTATAGTCTAAACTATAGTCTAGTCTATAGTCTTGTCTATAGTCTAGTCTATAGTCCAACTATATTTTGGTTTATAGTCTAGTCTATAATATAGTCTTTAGTCTAGTCTATAATTCTATATACAACATATTTTTTATTGAAAATGATTAGTTGTCTTTTTTTAATTTCTTCAAGATTTTCTATCTTTCCACCTCTGCCCCACACTTCCTTCCCTTAAAACATATGTACCTCTAACTAGATCTTATAACCCAACATTTTCCAAAGCCATACTCAGGAAGGAGAATGAAAACCCACATGTTACATGTCTGTCTTAACAACGAATGCATCCAAAAAATACTCTTGTATTCCATAACTAGTAATATGTAGTCAAAGACAGGCGGTGAGGACAGACATTACGACAGACTAACATCTTTAACATGAACATATTAATTATACCAAGAATCTAATGAAAAGAAACCTCATACAAGGCAACAAATAGTGGCAAGTAAAAACCAAGAGAGGGAAGGAGGAAAAAAAAAAGAAAAACAAAGACAAAATATTCCGTTACCTGTAGAAACATTAAAATATTCAATGTAACTCATACATCATCATTTACACCAGCTATATTAGCAGTAAGAACATTTGAAGTTTGAATATATGTCTAGTAAAATAAAAGAACATGGAATAATTAGTGTTTGAATATGTTATGTTCAAAATGCAAGTGTTGGTAGGTTTGTCAGAAAAGAAATCAAGACAAATTATCAAATGTTAAATGTAATAACATGAGGACAGCTAAACAATTTCTATATTGATCATTCATTTTTAGTAAATGAGGAAATATTTCCATAAAATAGAATTTTTCCTATGAAATTATTACATTTCATATTTGTTTTTGTCTTAAAGTTGTCACCTTGTTAGATAGTTTTTTCCGCTCTAAGACTTATTTATGATTCAATCATTTATTATTATATTTTAAAATAAAGTAACATATATTTGTCTGTCCTTATGTCCGTCTGTAGCTCTATTCAACTATGCATGAATCGTTGTTGTCGTATGTCTCCATTTGTCTAACACTCTGTCACTTTTATAAGCTTCTTAACCAATTTAAGTCAAATGTGACCTGATTTTATGGCTGTAAAAAAATGACTAAGTAACTAACTGACTGTGAATTGGCTTGCCCAACTGGTTGCCTGCCTGCTGCCTTTTAGCTTTTGTCAACACTAAAATTTAATTAAAAAATCCTAAAAGTAACTCAAGCCAACAATATCTTTACAAACATACAAAAAGCATTAGATTTGATGATTTTTTTCGTCTGTTTTATAGTTTTTGGGGTGTGTGTTAGTTTTTTTGTTGTTATTGTGTAGTAATGTGTGCCTAAGACAGCATAAAATGTATGTTAAATCATAAATATTGAGTTTCTTATAAGCTGATTATTGGCCAAAGAGAACTTTTAACAATTTCCTATTAAAAAAAGAAAATTAAAAATGAACAATATGCAAGTTAAGTTAAATCATTTTTTTTTTAATTAAAAATTTAATTAAAATTGACAAAAAATAACATAACATTAAAGTAAAATTTATAAGTTAACAAAATAGATAGTTTGGACTATAGACTGGACTATATTTTAGACTATAGACAAGACTATAGTTTGCACTATAGACTAGACTAAAGACAAAACTATAGATTTTACTGTAGTTTAGATTATAGATTGTAGTCTAGAATATAAACTAGACTATAAACTAGACTATAATCTGGACTATAAACTAGACTATATTCTGGACTATAAACTAGACTGTAGTCTAGAATATAAACTAGGCCATAGTCTAGACTATACACTTGTCTGTAGTCTGGAATATAAACAAGGCTATAATTTAGACTATTAACTAGACTATAGTCTAGCCTATAAACTAGACTATAAAATAGACTTTAGTTTAGACTATAGACTTGACTATAAACTAGGCCATAGTCTAGACTATAGTCAATACTATAAACTGGACTATAGTCTACAATATAAACTAGACTATAGTCCAAACTATAAACTACATTATAGTCTGGACTATCAACTATAGTCTAGCCTTTAAACTAGACTATAAACTAGACTATAGTTTAGACTATAAACTGGACTATAAACTAGACTATAGTCTGGACTATAAACTAGGCCATAGTCTAGACTATACACTTGTCTGTAGTCTGGAATATAAACAAGGCTATAATTTAGACTATTAACTAGACTATAGTCTAGCCTATAAACTAGACTATAAAATAGACTTTAGTTTAGACTATAGACTGGACTATAAACTAGGCCATAGTCTAGACTTTAAACTTGTCTGTAGTCTGGAATATAAGCAAGGCTATAATTTAGACTATTAACTAGACTATAGTCTGGACTATCAACTAGACTATAGTCTAGCCTTTAAAATAGACTATAGTTAAGACTATAGTCTGGACTATAAATTAAGCCATAGTCTAGACTATAAACTTGTCTGTAGTCTGGAATACAAACAAGGCTATAATTTAGACTATTAACTAGACTACAGTCTGGACTATCAACTTGACTATAGTCTAGCCTTTAAACTAGACTATAAACTAGACTATAGTTTAGACTATAAACTTGACTATAAACTAGACTATAGTCTGGGCTATAAACTAGGCCATAGGCTAGACTATAAACTACACTGTAGTATAAACTATAAACTAGACAGATTATAATATAGACTATAAACTAGACTACAGCTTAGGCTATAAAGTAAACTATAGTCCGGACTATAAATTAGACTATAGATTACAGTATAGACTGAAACTAGACTATAGTCTATACTATAAATTAGACTATATTCTAGACTATAATCCAGGCTATAGTCTAGACTATAAACTAGACCATAGTTTAGACTATAAACTAGTCTGGAATATAAACCAGGCTATAATTTAGACTATTAACTAGACTATACTCTAGCCTATAAACTAGACTATAGTCTAGAATATAAACTGGACTATAGTCTGAACTATAAACTAGACCATAGTCTAGACTATAAACTAGACTATGAACTAGACTATAGTCTAGACTATAAACTAGACTGTAGTATAAACTATAAACTAGACAGATTATAGTATAGACTATAAACTAGACTACAGCTTAGGCTATAAAGTAAATTATAGTCCGGACTATAAACTAGAATAGATTCGACTATAAACTAGACTACAGTATAGACTGAAAGTAGACTATAGTCTAGACTATAAATTAGACTATAGTCTAGACTATAAACCAGGTTATAGTCTAGACTATAAACTAAATTTAAGACTATTAACTAGAGTATAAACTAGTTAATAGTTTAGACTATAAACTGGACCATAGTTTAGACTATAGACTAGACTACAGATTTGTCTATAAACTAGACTATAGAGGAGACTATAAACTAGACTTAATTATAGACTTTGAACAACTGCCTTAAGAACAGCAAAAACATTATTTTACTAATTTCTTTTCATATCATACCAAGAAAAATTTTTGTTCAAATTATTAACAAAATATGTTGTATCTGAAACGGAAGTCTCAAAAAGATAAATCTAGTTCAAATACAAATAAACTAATAATTCTAATAAATAAACTAATAATTCTTATAAACGAATATGATTTATTATATTTTAAACGTACAATATATAGTTTATTGCAATTAAACTAAGTGTAAATTATTTAGGTGATGATAGCTATCTTTAACAAATATTAAAAGAAGACCAGTTTTTATGATTTTTAGCCGCACGAAAACTAATTTTAAATTTTTCTTCTAGCTTTCTCCAAAAAGACAAAAATAATGACACAGTTTTTATTAAATGTTTAATAAATATTTCCTTGAAATGTATTTTGATTTTAACCGGAGTTTAAATTCCCCTTTTCTGTAGCAAACATAAATTTAAGCAAAAGGCAAACTATTAAAAATATGCCAAAAATTATCTATATTTTAGCCATTTAAAAAAATCTTAAGGCTTACAAGCATATTTAACGGTTTTTGTAAATTGTTGCCAATAGAAAAAAAAAGAAATAAATAAAGTCTTGTAAGGAAAAGAAACACTACACGTTTCTATGTTTTTTTTTTTTTAGTTGCTAAACATTTCCACCTCTTAATAACATGGACACGCACTCACGCATGTGTTGTTTGTTATTTGAAGATAGAAATCTTTAGTGTTTTTCTATTTGCTATTTGGAGGAGATGCAAATTATGCGAAAACTACCAAAAGGATGAAAACATTTATGTAGGAATGTATAGTACTATTGGTTCATATATGTTTAAGTCTGTTCATATGTATTTTTTTTTTGCTAGTCAGGCCATGATTTGGCATGAAAATATATTTTAAAAGACCGTAATCAAACGCAGAAAAATAAATAACTAAAAATAATGTCTAACGCCAAGGAAAAAATAAATAACTATTTGATTAAGAGACAGTCAGTGGACTTTATTTCTTTATAAAGTAATTAAAAAAAAAAAAAAAAATCCTACAAAAAAAATAATTTCTTTGAAAAGGTATATTTTTGAAAAATTCTTAAAAATCCAAATTTTTTTAAAAAATTAAAAATATTTTTTTTAATGTCCCTATACTTTTGTTATTAACTGTTTTCATTTATAGTTTTGGATTTTATTTATTTGTTTGCATTTGTTTTTTTTGTCTGTCCTTCTGTCTATCTAATTCTTAAGATATATGTTTTACTTATAAATATTTTTTATATTTTTTATTCTATCAAACATTTGGTACAAGTTTATTTAAGTTTTATTAGATATAGTTGTTTTTGTTATTTTTTATATCAAATAAAGCTTAATTTTAAACATTAAAAAAACTGTCTGTCTTCTTATATTTTTTTTTTTTTTTTTTTCTTAAGATTTGTGTGTAATAGTTTTAGTTACAAATCAAATGACAGCAATAATTTAAAAGTTTAAGACCCCGGGAAAACTAAATAAATAAACATTAAATACTGATTTATAAGCTGCAAATAAAAGTAGTTTTAACAATTACAAATTTATTTTCTAAAAAATATTTATTTTTATCGTTATAATTTATTTAATATTTTATTTTCTAGCTTTAATTGAAGTCGTTTCGGTTTATATATTATTTTTTTCCTAAGATTTGTAAATTTTTTTTTTTTTTATATAAATCATTAAAAATGATTTATTATAAAAATATCATGTTTTGTGTTTATAAATTGAGACGAAATCTTGTTAGAAAATTTACATAATACAATATTGCTTATGTATACAATATGTTGTTAGTGATTTTTTTCTAATGATAATTTTATTTTTGAAAATGTGCAGCTTGAAAAAAAAATCTAGAAAAATCTGTGCCACTGTTTTGTGGTAGTAATTGAAAACCTTAACTGAAGGTGGGTCTATAGGTAATTAGTTGATTTATTAAAAATATAAAAAAAATACATTCGAATTTAGCCAAGACATGATATTAAGAAATATATGCCATAACTCAAATTACTTCAGCCAGTCATGCGTGAGAAATAGAATTTTGAAAGTTTTATTAAACCTACTCAATTTCAATACGAAGAAATACATTAAATTATTAGAGCCGAAATACTTGCAGTTTTTTGTTAATTTAAATTTTTATATTTCATAATTTTACAACTTTATAATTTTGGAATTTTATAACTTTAAAATTTTAAAATATTATAATATTATAACTTTATAATTTTAGAATTTTATTATCTTAGAATTTTAGAATTTTATAATTTTATAATTTAATAATTTTATAATTTTATAATTTTGTAATTTTATAATTTTACAATTTTATAATATTGTATTTTTATAATTTTATTATTTTATTATTTTATTATTTTATAATTTTGTAATTTTATAATTTTATTATTTTATAATTTTGTAATTTTATGATTTTATAATTTTGTAATTTTATAATTTTATAACTTTATAATTTTAGCATTTTAGAATTTTATTATCTTAGAATTTTATAATATTATAATTTTATAATTCTAGAATTTTATAATTTTACAATTTTATAAATTTATAATTTATAATTTATAATTTATAATTTATAATTTATAATTTATAATTTATAATTTATAATTTATAATTTATAATTTATAATTTATAATTTATAATTTATAATTTATAATTTATAATTTATAATTTATAATTTATAATTTATAATTTATAATTTATAATTTATAATTTATAATTTATAATTTATAATTTATAATTTATAATTTATAATTTATAATTTATAATTTATAATTTATAATTTATAATTTATAATTTATAATTTATAATTTATAATTTATAATTTATAATTTATAATTTATAATTTATAATTTATAATTTATAATTCATAATTTATAATTTATAATTTATAATTTATAATTTATAATTTATAATTTATAATTTATAATTTATAATTTATAATTTATAATTTATAATTTATAATTTATAATTTATAATTTATAATTTATAATTTATAATTTATAATTTATAATTTATAATTTATAATTTATAATTTATAATTTATAATTTATAATTTATAATTTATAATTTATAATTTATAATTTATAATTTATAATTTATAATTTATAATTTATAATTTATAATTTATAATTTATAATTTATAATTTATAATTTATAATTTATAATTTATAATTTATAATTTATAATTCATAATTTATAATTTATAATTTATAATTTATAATTTATAATTTATAATTTATAATTTATAATTTATAATTTATAATTTATAATTTATAATTTATAATTTATAATTTATAATTTATAATTTATAATTTATAATTTATAATTTATAATTTATAATTTATAATTTATAATTTATAATTTATAATTTATAATTCATAATTTATAATTTATAATTTATAATTTATAATTTATAATTTATAATTTATAATTTATAATTTATAATTTATAATTTATAATTTATAATTTATAATTTATAATTTATAATTTATAATTTATAATTTATAATTTATAATTTATAATTTATAATTTATAATTTATAATTTATAATTTATAATTTATAATTTATAATTTATAATTTATAATTTATAATTTATAATTTATAATTTATAATTTATAATTTATAATTTATAATTTATAATTTATAATTTATAATTTATAATTTATAATTTATAATTTATAATTTATAATTTATAATTTATAATTTATAATTTATAATTTATAATTTATAATTTATAATTTATAATTTATAATTTATAATTTATAATTTATAATTTATAATTTATAATTTATAATTTATAATTTATAATTTATAATTTATAATTTATAATTTATAATTTATAATTTATAATTTATAATTTATAATTTATAATTTATAATTTATAATTCATAATTTATAATTTATAATTTATAATTTATAATTTATAATTTATAATTTATAATTTATAATTTATAATTTATAATTTATAATTTATAATTTATAATTTATAATTTATAATTTATAATTTATAATTTATAATTCATAATTTATAATTTATAATTTATAATTTATAATTTATAATTTATAATTTATAATTTATAATTCATAATTTATAATTTATAATTTATAATTTATAATTTATAATTTATAATTTATAATTTATAATTTATAATTTATAATTTATAATTTATAATTTATAATTTATAATTTATAATTTATAATTTATAATTTATAATTTATAATTTATAATTTATAATTTATAATTTATAATTTATAATTTATAATTTATAATTTATAATTTATAATTTATAATTTATAATTTATAATTTATAATTTATAATTTATAATTTATAATTTATAATTTATAATTTATAATTTATAATTTATAATTTATAATTTATAATTTATAATTTATAATTTATAATTTATAATTTATAATTTATAATTTATAATTTATAATTTATAATTTATAATTTATAATTTATAATTTATAATTTATAATTTATAATTTATAATTTATAATTTATAATTTATAATTTATAATTTATAATTTATAATTTATAATTTATAATTTATAATTTATAATTTATAATTTATAATTTATAATTTATAATTTATAATTTATAATTTATAATTTATAATTTATAATTTATAATTTATAATTTATAATTTATAATTTATAATTTATAATTTATAATTTATAATTTATAATTTATAATTTATAATTTATAATTTATAATTTATAATTTATAATTTATAATTTATAATTTATAATTTATAATTTATAATTTATAATTTATAATTTATAATTTATAATTTATAATTTATAATTTATAATTTATAACTTATAATTTATAATTTATAATTTATAATTTATAATTTATAATTTATAATTTATAATTTATAATTTATAATTTATAATTTATAATTTATAATTTATAATTTATAATTTATAATTTATAATTTATAATTTATAATTTATAATTTATAATTTATAATTTATAATTTATAACTTATAATTTTTTATAATTTTTTATAATTTATAATTTATAATTTATAATTTATAATTTATAATTTATAATTTATAATTTATAATTTATAATTTATAATTTATAATTTATAATTTATAATTTATAATTTATAATTTATAATTTATAATTTATAATTTATAATTTATAATTTATAATTTATAATTTATAATTTATAATTTATAATTTATAATTTATAATTTATAATTTATAATTTATAATTTATAATTTATAATTTATAATTTATAATTTATAATTTATAATTTATAATTTATAATTTATAATTTATAATTTATAATTTATAATTTATAATTTATAATTTATAATTTATAATTTATAATTTATAATTTATAATTTATAATTTATAATTTATAATTTATAATTTATAATTTATAATTTATAATTTATAATTTATAATTTATAATTTATAATTTATAATTTATAATTTATAATTTATAATTTATAATTTATAATTTATAATTTATAATTTATAATTTATAATTTATAATTTATAATTTATAATTTATAATTTATAATTTATAATTTATAATTTATAATTTATAATTTATAATTTATAATTTATAATTTATAATTTATAATTTATAATTTATAATTTATAATTTATAATTTATAATTTATAATTTATAATTTATAATTTATAATTTATAATTTATAATTTATAATTTATAATTTATAATTTATAATTTATAATTTATAATTTATAATTTATAATTTATAATTTATAATTTATAATTTATAATTTATAATTTATAATTTATAATTTATAATTTATAATTTATAATTTATAATTTATAATTTATAATTTATAATTTATAATTTATAATTTATAATTTATAATTTATAATTTATAATTTATAATTTATAATTTATAATTTATAATTTATAATTTATAATTTATAATTTATAATTTATAATTTATAATTTATAATTTATAATTTATAATTTATAATTTATAATTTATAATTTATAATTTATAATTTATAATTTATAATTTATAATTTATAATTTATAATTTATAATTTATAATTTATAATTTATAATTTATAATTTATAATTTATAATTTATAATTTATAATTTATAATTTATAATTTATAATTTATAATTTATAATTTATAATTTATAATTTATAATTTATAATTTATAATTTATAATTTATAATTTATAATTTATAATTTATAATTTATAATTTATAATTTATAATTTATAATTTATAATTTATAATTTATAATTTATAATTTATAATTTATAATTTATAATTTATAATTTATAATTTATAATTTATAATTTATAATTTATAATTTATAATTTATAATTTATAATTTATAATTTATAATTTATAATTTATAATTTATAATTTATAATTTATAATTTATAATTTATAATTTATAATTTATAATTTATAATTTATAATTTATAATTTATAATTTATAATTTATAATTTATAATTTATAATTTATAATTTATAGTTTATAATTTATAATTTATTAAATATAAATTCCTCAATAGGATAAGAACTAATTTGAACGAGCTGAAGCTTATCTTAGCTGAAATGCTCTCATTGCCCCCTGAGATCTATGACATAAGTGACAAAGACAAGAATATTAGGACAGCCACTGCTCTATCGTGCAAACCCTCTAGATTCAAAGGGAAGACTAGGCCCCGTGGTGGTCTCAGATTATAGATGAGTCTCGTAAGAGATCTCGAAAACTTTTCAACAATGCTAAGAGAACTGGAGACTGGAGACTGGACACTCTATAAGGCATCTGTGAATTCTTTTAAAAGTCTGGTTAGGAACGCTAAACGCAAATCATGGAGGGACGTCTGCAGCAATTCCACATTTTAAACCCTCCAGACTGAAAGGGACGAAAGGGGATGAACCTCCAAAGTTGCCCATCTCGAATATATCATTTTGTAAAAAAAATTGCAAAAAATTCATTTATGATATGATAGAAAAGCAATTTAATGGTAACTATGTAGTTTATCATTTTTAGCCTCGCCTTTTTTTAGTTTTTTAAACTTGGCGGGCTTAATTTTGACCCTAGAATTTTTCTATAAAATATGCCAGATTCCCTACAAAATTTTAAATAATATTGCTGTAAGAGTCATATAATTATATGAATCCGTTAAAAAGTTATATTAACCTAAAGTTGGAACTTTAGAAAAAATTTAAATTTTTTGGTTTCTTTTCCAAAAGGTGGCAATGTTTATTCAGTTATAAAATTAGTTTTTTGTTCTGAGCTTTATAATTTTTTTAATGGTTTCAAAAAAAATCTTAATGTACATGCGTGTAAAGTAAAACCGGAGGAGTTTGGTACAAAGGTCTGCCCACGAGCCCTATCCAAATTTTGTAAATTTTGGAAAGTTTTTTTTTTTTTTTTTGTTATGTTCTCAAATCGCAAAGCTGGAATTGAGTTAAAATTATTTAAATTTTTTAGCCCTATATGTAAGCTATACACCCAAAAAATATTTTCTGACGGAGGCTCCTTATAATGACAGGGTGACCATTTCAATGCAAAACGACAATTTTTGTAGGAAGCTTTCCCCGAACTGGTATTTTGGGTATTTAGGAATAAGAAAATGGGAATCTATTTATTTGTATCTATTTAAGAACAAAATGTTTTATATTGTGCTTAAATTTCACAATAGTAGCTTAATTAATGTAGATTTTATTTAAGTATTATAATTTTTTTGAAATATAACACTAAATACAAAAATTTTTCGTTTTTTGATAAATTTAATAAAAAAAATTTAGTTTGAATACTTTTTTATTTATATATTATTATTTTTCAAGTAATAAGCTTTCCAATGATACCAAACACTTACATAAATTTGTTTATACAATCGTTTAAATACTAACTGAAATTTGATCATCCTTCAGCGAAATGTGCACAATTTCCTTAATTTCCATAGTAAATATGTGCTGCAGCATTCTATATACATAAGTGGACATAGCAGTTTCAACGTGCTTCTTTTAAATAATTTTGTAAGATCTGTAACGATTCTTTAGTAACAAAATTATTAAAAAAAAAAGCGTTTTGAAACCACTGTGGACTGTAGCAAATATTACCTATGAATTTTAGTTACTTCTGTTTTATAGTTTAGCTTTGAAAGTATTTCCTACAGACTATAGAATATTAAAATTTAAATAAATCCCTAAAAACCATTTTAAAAACATTTTATATTATATTTAAATTTTAAAACATACAAATTAAAATAATAATAAAAAAGGTACTTTAAACCTTTATTTAATTTGACTTTATTGAGCTAAAAGTCATAATATAATCTAGATTTTCTATAAAATTTAAAAGTTTTAGATTTTTATCTGTTTTCAGTTTACATAATTCTAAACTCATAGTTATTGATTTTTATCCATAAAACTTTATTGGCTCTTAAAATCCAGCTAAAAATAAAATTGGATTTTTATGTTCGAAACTTTTTTTTTTTTTTTGTAATTAAAAAAGTATTAAATTACACTATTCAGCGTGCTCTAAAAAAGGGGAGTTAAATAATTACTTTAAAACTTTTAAAACAAAAGGAAATTAAAGCTTTTTGTTCTAAAACAAAAAATAAAGAATCTAGTATTTAATTAACTCCTTAGAACATTAACCTGCTTACAACAACAAAAACCTAAAGGGCTTGAAAACATCTAAACTCTATAACAAATAATACAAATACAAAAAAATTCCTCTCCAAGTGGAAATTATTTCAAAGACTTGACAATTGTTTAATCTAAACCTTTAAAAAAAAAAACCAGAACATCTAGTTTTTGCTTTTAAAATAAATTGAAACAATTCCTCTATAAGCAGCCTCAAAAGGACGTTTCTTTCTTTTCTTCTTGACGGCTGTCTCCTTCTGTCTATTTTTATAGCTACTTATTGGCATTGCCATCCCAGACTCTTGTTGTGCCATTCCTACTAGTCAATTGTTGATATAAATCTTTAAAAACATGATAAAATTTATTTTTACTACAAATACCAGCAGGAAAAAAAAAAAAGAATCATCAAGCTTCTGTTACCTCTAAACAAAAGTAGCTGGGATGCATCATTTTATCTTCTTTTTATAATATTTGTTTTTCTTCTTCATTTACGGAAGAAATAAGAAAAAAACTCAAATTTATTTATTTCTTTTCAAAAAGATAAAAATCTTTAAGGGAGCATATTTTGTTGCTACCATTAATAAATTTTCATTAAAATGGTAATAAATTATGGATATTTTTTGATAAACATAAATTTTGTTTTTGTGTTATTTTAAAGAGAATAAATCTTGAATTGTAAATTTGTTTAAAATTTAACAAATTTTTAATGATTTAAATTTATTTTTAAATCTTTATTTTTTTCTTAAAAAAAAAAAAAAAAAAAAAAAAAAAAACATTTTACCACAAAACCCACACATATAACAAAATTAACCCTTTAAGAACCTTTAAAAATTCAACATTTAATTAATTTAAAAGTAATGAAAATAGTAAAAAAAGACTTCTATTTATACCAAAAAAATCCTTTTTACTTAAGTACTTATTGGAAAAAGTACCAATATAGACTAACAGAGAAAAAGTAATTAAAAAGATATAAAAATTATTAGTATTTTCAAATAGTGGATTAAAGGTAAACAAATAATAGAAAATAGTTTTTCATAAAAAGTACCAAAAGTACTTACAAAAAGTATCTCAAAATTGTACTTTTTGTAAATATAGACACAAATATGTTCTTAAGTTCTTAATTTTTTCTTTTTTTAATCCATCGAAAAAAAATATATAAAGAAGTTCTCAAAGAGATAATATTTTGATAGAATAGTACCAAAGTGCCAAAAAGAATATTTTGGACAAATATATATACTTATGTACTTTTTTGGCAAAAATATCTTTGAAAAAAAAAATAATAAAAAATACTTTAAAAAATTGCTAAAAGTTTTTATATGTTTGTTTCAAAATAATTATTTTTGTGAAAAGTACCAAAAGTACTTTTTATAAAAATGTGCCAAAATTAAATTTTGTTTAAAGTACAATAAATATAATTTGTAGAATTGCACTAAAAGTACTTTTTATGAAAAAATGTCTAAAGGTTTTTTCTTTTATGAAAAGCAATAAAAATACTATTTGTAAAAAAAAAGCGCTAAAAGTACTTTTGGAAAAAAAGTAGTTTTTGTGAAAAATCTGCAAAAGTACTTTCTGTAAAAATTTACCAAAATTATTTTTTTATACATTTTTTAAAAAAGTAACACAAATATTTATTGTAAAAATTGGACAATAGTACTTTTTGAAAAAAAGTACTAAAAGTAGTTTTTGTAAAAAAAGTACCAAAAGTTTGCAAAAAATGCCAAAACTTATAAAAAATACAACAAGCGTATTCGGTACAATTGCAATAAAAGTACTTTAGGTATTTTTTGGAAAAAAGTACCAAAAGTATTTTTTTGTAGTAGAAAGTACCAAAAGTATTTTTTATAAAAAAGTATCAAAAGTTTGCAAAAAGTGTCAAAAAAATACAACAAGTGTATTTTGTAGAATTACAATATAAGTACTTTTAGTGAAAGTGTTCAAGGTAGGTTTTTTTTTTTTTGTGAAAAGCAGCAAAAATAATAAAAAAAAAAAAAAAAAAACGTTAAAAGTACATTTCCAAAATAGTACTTTGTAATAATTATATGATAAAAAAGTATTTTTTTAAATAAGTACCAAAAGTATTTTTTATACTTTTTGTAAAAAATTAGCAAAATATCAAAAGTACTTTTAGTAAAAAAGTACCAAAAGTATTTTTGTAAAGAAGTACCAAAAGTAAATACCAATACCAAAAGTAAGTTTTAGAAAAAAAGTACCCAGGATACTTTTTTGTTAAAAATACCGAAAGTACTTTTTATAACAATGTACCAAAAGTTCTTTTTGTAAAAACGTACCAAAAGTATTTCTTTTATAAAAATAAAACACCATAATTACTATTGAAAAAAGTGTCAAAAAGTACTTTTGTAGAAAATTTCCAAAAATTACTTTGAAAAAATAGTACCAAAAACTATTCTTTGAATAGTACCATAAGTGCTCTTTGAAAAGCAATGCATCAAAAGTAATTTGAAAAGAAATTATTACAAATTTTTGAAAAAATACCAAAAACTACTTTTTTGGAGAAAAGTACAAAAAGTAGTTTTTCTAAAAAAGTAACTAAATTACATTTTGTAAAAAATTTACCAAAAGTGATTTTTGCAAAGTTAATTTTAAAAACAAGTATCAATAATGTTTTTGTAAAAAAAGTACCAAAAGTAGTTTTTGCAAAAATTATCAAAAATTACCTCTTAAAAAAGTACATTTGAAAGAAGCATCAAAAGTACTTTGGAAAAAAGTACGCTAAACTAATTTTAGAAAAAAAAAAAACTATTTTTTGTGAAATGGCAAAAAAAAGTACATTTTGTAATAAAGTATCAATTGTACAAAGTATCAAAAATTACCTTTTAAAAAAGCTAACATGAATTTGGAAAAAACTACCTGTGAAAAAAGCACCAAATTTGGAAAATAGAGCCTCTGAAAAAAGTATCTTGGAAAAAAGTACGGTAAATAAATTTTTGGAAAAAAGAATACTGTAATGTTCTGGTAGAAATAAGTGCCAAAAAATAAATTTTGAAAAAGTACCTTTTAAAAAAATATTCCTGACACTAAAAACAAAAAGGTACTTTCTGTAAAAATTATGAATAAAGAGTATTTTGGATCAAAAAATACTAAGAAGTACTCTTAGAAAAAAGTACATTTTGGAAAAAGGTACCAATATGCAATTTAAAAAAAAGTACAGAACGTTTGAAAACTATTCCTAAAACTAAAAACAAAACGGTACTTTCTGTAAAAAAAAAGCTGAATAAAGTGTTCTGTTGGAAAAAGGTACTAATAGGAGTTTTTTGAGAAAAAGTGTTATTGACAAAAAGGTACTGAAAAGTACTGAAGTTTTAGCATAAAAATGGCCAACATGAATCTTTAAAAAATGTACCAAGCGTACTAGTACAACTTTTTACTAAAAGTAATACTTTTTACCAAAAATACTACTTTTTACTAAAAATACTACTTTTGACTAAAAATACTACTTTTTACCAAAAATAGTACTTTTTACTAAAAATACTACTTTTAAAATAAATACTAGTTTTTACTAAAAATTCTACTTTTTACCAAAAATTCTACTTTTTACCAAAAATACTACTTTTTACTAAAAGTACTATTTTTTGCCAAAAGTACTACTTTTTACCAAAAAATACTTCCTTTTACTAAAAATACTACTTTTTACCAAAATACTATTTGTTGCCAAAAAAAATACTACTTTTTTCAAAAAAAAGTACTTTTTCAAAAAAATACGATTTTTTTCAAAAAATACTACTTTTTTACCAAAAATACTACTTTTTTCCAAAACTACTATTTTTACCAAAAATACTACTTTTTTTCCAAAAATACTACTTTTTACCAAAAATACTACTTTTTTCCAAAAATACTACTTTTTTTACAAAAATACAATTTTTTCCAAAAAACCAGCCAAAATTAAAATTTTTCCCAAAATTATATTCTTAACCAAAATACAACTTTTTTCCATAAATAATTATTTACCTACTACTCCAATAAGCAGTCTCTTATTATCACAATTAACGTCTCCTAATGGTTTAATTTCTATATCATACACAAAACAACAACACATTTTATTACTTAAGGCGACAATTCATGATTATAATGAAACCAGTCTACAATATAGCCTTCATTTCTATAATAACATTTAAGAAAACGAAAAGAAAAAAAAGTATTTTTTTAACAAAAACAAAATTTCCTCTTTATAAGTGTAAATATATGACGACTTGGTTGGCTGGCTGAATGACTAACTTAACTTTTAACTATTTTGCTCCTCTAAAGTTTAATAAACATAATACTGGAGTAAAAATATTCATACTTTAGTTTTTTTGCTCTAAATATAAATGACGTTTCTTAGTTTATTCTTTCTTAGTTATACAACCACAATTGGTTTTTTAAACTTTACAATTTTTTTTTTTTTTTTTAAACCTTGAAGTTTTAGTTCTTTTTTTCCATGTTGCACATAGAAAACTGCAAATTCATGGTTTTATTTACTACATATTGTGTGTGGATTCTTTTTTCTTGATCTGTATTTATACTGGTTTCTTTGGATATTTTTGGTGGAGATGCTTGTCTTGTGGTTTCTTCTCTATGACTTGAGAGTTTATTGTTGTTGGTTGGTTAGTTGGTGGGTTCACCAACTTGAAAAAATATAGTCAAGCAAACAAACAAACACTTGAGACTGGTTTTTTTTTTTTTTCTATTATTCAATATGTTAGAGGTATTATAGCTCATAGTAAGTCGTCGTAAGTGCTAGAGATGGAGACAATAAAAGTCCCCCCAGAATTTCAAGTGTTTAACTATGACACTGTCAATAACTTAATTTTTTTTCCTTTTACTTCTTTTTTTGGTTTTTCTACGCTATTATTTAAGTTAACATTACAAAGCAAATTAAAGCAAAAAATAACAAACAATTTTTGAATTATTTTTATATAAAAACGTCATGATTAGGCAACATTACTTTGGGGTAAACACAATGAATTATTGATAATAATATCATAATGAAGATGATGATGAAAAGTAGCTGAAATATTTTTGAAAAAACTTTTAATGAAAGATATATGATTTTTAATTTTGTTTTTATTAAAGTCAAGCGCTAAAGAAAGTAAAGAAAATAAAAGAAAAAAAAATTAAAGAATTTAAAAAAAAATGTTCTTGATTTAAAAGCTCTTGAAAAAAGTTATGCCTCCAAACTTTAAATATCTTATTAATTTTTTTGTTAAATTCTAAAACTTTTTCATTTATTTTTTTCCCCTTTTTAACCTTTCTTAACTTCTCGTTTACCTTTTTTAAATTATCTAATTTTTACTTTATAATTATGTTCTAATTTTTCTTTAATCTCCTCTTCTTGAACTAAATAAGTAATTTCTTTTAATAATTTCATTATGTCTATTTATTACATAGTTTTAATTACAATTAATTTATCTTACTTTTCTTACTTATTATCTCTTATACTCCTTTAAATTGTGGTTTTAATATTATTATTTTATTTTGCTTTTTTTATGCACTTCTTAGCCATTTAAATAATAAGAGAAATAAACTACATTTTTATGATTTTTTTCTTGTTAACTGGAGGTTAAACCAAAGCCACAAATTCTTAAAAGAAATTCCAGATAAAAAGTATAAGAAAAGAAAAAGATCTGAGCTATAATAAACGTGACAGTTTAAACAATTAATTTAAATATTAACATAAAATTAAAAGCCGCAGAAAAAGAAGCAGGAGTTAGTATATTAAAAGTATTTTCTATATAAAAAATATAAAAATGGGTTAATATTTAATTGAATATTAAAAATATATAATATTCGAAGATTTTTTAATTGAATTTGCCAATAACTCGGTTGTTTATGGACCGATTTCTTCGATTCAAAAAACCAAAATTTTAGAAAAATATTAATGTAAAAGAATATTGTAACTATAATAACTTTGAAGTTACGTATTCTAATTCTGAAAACTTGTAAGTTAAAAAGATGATATTTACAATGGACATTAAAAGGCACGAGGAATGCTGAAGACGGTCGTAGCGGGCCAGAAAAAGCATTACATTCTGCTAGTGTCTGAAAAACTTTTTCAAAAATTATATTCTTCAATAATTATTTCATTAGAATGAATTCGAGTCTGAATAAAATTGAATTTGATTTATGTAAAATTATATCTGTTCAAGAACGCCACCAGTAGCTTATATAGGAGCTTCGAAAAGTCTAAAAACGGCTCGGATACTAATGGACCGATTTTTTTCATTTATTCATCAAAAAATTATTGTGAATTTTTTGTGCAAAAGCGAAGATGCTAGCTTGTATAGGAGCTTGGAAAAACCGTCAACAAAAACCATTTATAAAGGTATCATCGGTTTTTATGGCTATGACCGATTTTTCTCATTTTTATTAGAGTTCTTCTGATGAATATTCCCTACATTCTATCTATCTATCTATCTATCTATCTATCTATCTATCTATCTATCTATCTATCTATCTATCTATCTATCTATCTATCTATCTATCTATCCATATATCTATCTATTTATTTATTTATTTATTTATTTATTTATTTATTTATTTATTTATTTATTTATTTATTTATTTATTTATTTATTTATTTATTTATTTATTTATTTATCTATCTATCTATCTATCTATCTATCTATCTATCTATCTATCTATCTATCTATCTATCTATCTATCTATCTATCTATCTATCTATTTATCTATCTATCTATCTATCTATCTATCTATCTATCTATCTATCTATCTATCTATCTATCTATCTATCTATCTATCTATCTATCTATCTATCTATCTATCTATCTATCTATCTATCTATCTATCTATCTATCTATCTATCTATCTATCTATCTATCTATCTATCTATCTATTTATTTATTTATTTATTTATTTATTTATTTATTTATTTATTTATCTATCTATCTATATATCTAAGGGGTAAAAAAGGGTAAAATCGGTAACCTTATATCTCCTAAATTAATAGAGATACAAACAAATTTGAGCAGATATCGTTATTTATTTAAAAAATAATCGGATAGATGTCTGGTACTTTTTTGAAATTCGACTCTTTTTGGAAGAAAATGGGTAAAAACTTTAATTTGGTACTTTTTTGGAAGCCTATCTATCTTCTAATCCAGTAAATATAGAAATAAAATATGCATCAAATTAGTACCTTATAGAAAATTGACGAATAAAAGTTTTGTACTTTTGGGAAGTTCGAACGTTTAAGGGGTAAAAATCGTATCTGATTTTGGTACTTTTTTCACAAAATATTTTTTTGTTTCTTTTTACTGACACATACATATGAATATTTAAACATTAGATCCCAAAACAGTTTACAAGTTCATTGAAATACAATCTTTGTTACATTCAGGAGGAATAAAAAGTACCAAAAAGGGGATAAAATCGGGAAATTAAATTTTGCTGAAATTAATGCATTTTTTACTATATTAAATGCATTTTTTTTTATTTTTTATTATATTAAATCTAGAGACATGTTGTCCTAAGTGAGTGAGAATTCATAAGAGGGGAATTTGTGGTACTTTTTTAATCTTCTAATGGTACTTTTTGAATTTTCTATAATAATGAACTTAGAAACATAAAATTAAAGACATATGGTCCCAAGTGAATGAGAATCCATAACAGAGGACTTTGTGGTACTCTTTCATTCCTCTAATGGTACTTTTGGAATTTTCTATTGGGTTTAAATGCTATCTAAATAAAAGTGAATCAGTGTTTGTTAGTCTGTCTGTTTAGAATTTTGTTTCGATGCTTTTATTTTAAAATATTTATAGTTTAAAATAAGTAAATCATTTTTTTTTAATAATTATGGTCATTAAAAAATTTCGAAGCTAATTTTTTTTTAGATTTTTTTTTAGTTTAATATTTTTATTTATTTATTTTTTTTTTGCTTTTTATCTTTATGTCAAAATTCCTAGAATTAGTTTTATTTTATTTTTTTGTTTTTAAAATTATGGTCTTATCTTTTGTTTGGTTTTGTAAGCTATTTTTGGTTATAGTTTTTTTATTTATTATTATTTCTTTGATTTTTTTTTTTTTTTTTTTTTTTGCTTTTTCAAAGCTTTAAAATGTTCCATATACGTTTTTTTGCTGCTATTTTTCTAACTTATAAAACCCAAAACAGCTTAAATAAAATCATTTTTTTCTTGTTTAGTTTTATATTTTTTCGTGTAACGCCAATTTGTTGTTGGCCTTTTATGGTCTTAAGGCATCATTAACCACGACAAAAAGAGTTTTGTTTTTTGTAGAGAAAAAAAAATAAAATAGAACATAATACCAGAATAAAAAAAGATTTTAAGGAAGTCAACATTATTGTGTTAAAGGTTTCGTTATGTTTCTAAGAATCCACAAGATACAAAAAATAAAAATAAACAAACTAAAACAAATTTAGCTTTATGTAGATGATGTGAAATAGAGTTTTAGAGCAGCAAAACTAATAAAGTTTAAAAAAGATTTTGTTTTAGTTTAAAACATTTTTAAAAGACCCTACTTACAAAAAAAAAAAATAAATAAAAAATTTTGAATTTTTTTTTAAGTTTCTTGTTTCCTTTCTCAGGATTTTGTTTATTTTAATAAAATTAATTTAAGATTTTATAATTCCCCAAGGTCTTGGGTTTTTTAAAAACAAATTTTATTAAAATCCTTTTAAAAATAATAAAATTATGACCAAACATCTAAAAGTGTTTTTCTTAGTAAAAATTCTCAAAATTGTCTAAAATATATGATATTTAAGCTTCTCTATTTCAGTCAATTTAAAAGCTTTTTAGTTCAAATTTTATATAATAAAAAATTAACTATTCTGCTTATGGTATAATAAAAATGAGTAAAATCGCTTGATATATACTAAAGTTATTAAGAAAAATATGTCAAAACTTTTAAAAAATGTTTGGAAAATCTTTTATTTATTTTGCCTACTATAGGGTCTGACTTATTATAAATTCAGCTATTCTTTTTTTCTTTATTCGCACTTAAAACCTACCCACTTCTCCTAAAAACTTCCATTACTTAAATGCATTTAGATTTTACTACTTTTTTTTTATTTTTTGTGAACCATTTCCCTTTAGAACACGTAATATTTACACACGTTTTAAGTTTTTTTTTTAGCTTTTCCCCACTTTTACTCTAGTTCATTTTAGGTTTATAATTGTAAATGGTTTTGTAGTTGGGTTTAATAGCCACAAAAATATTGTTGTTGTTGTAAGTACTAGTTCCACCAACTATTAGTGGCAAAACTGCAGCATAATAACATTGGAGATTTTCTGTACTTAACTTTGGGAAATAAACTTTTTTTGGGAGGGAAGAAATGGTTTCTTTTCTCTTGTATTAGTGGGATTTAATGCTGCTTTATGTTTTTTGCTACAAAACAAAAGAAAATAAAGCTTATTGTTGAAAATCATTAAAGTGGTAGCAAAAGTACAAGAAACATTATTATATTAAACAAAAGAACAAAAAAAAAAGTTTGAAGGTAATTTGTTGTTGAGTTGAGTTGAGTTTAGTTTTTTTTTTTTTTTTTTTTTTTTTTTTGGAAGAAAAACTTCTAAATTGTTTAAGTTTAAAATTAGGTTTTGATTTTTTGGCTTTACAGCAGATATAAATGAGGTAAATTAAGTTGGAAAACCCGAAAAAACAAATAGAGAAGTAAGCGAAAAGTTTATTATGAAAATTAAGAGAAAAAACTAAATTTCTAAGTTAACAAATTGTAAAATAAAATATATTTTTGTTTTTAAACATAAAATTTTTTATTATAATTAAAAAGCTTATACTATAAGCTTTTATATGCTAAAAATTTATTAAATATGTGTTATAAATAATTTTTAATATTCCCCTAAACTTTAAAAAATTTAAGACAAATTAGGAAAAAAAATCATGAAATAAAAAAATTCTTAAAAAATATTGTTTTATAAAAAAGCTTAAATTTTGTTTATTTTCTAAAAGCTCATTATATAAGCTTACAAATTCTTAAAAATTATTTAAACCGGGTAATATTTATTTTTTTAATATGCCAAAAAGTTTTAAAAATTTACAAAAAAATATATAAAAAAAATTCTTAAAAATTAAATTTTGTATAAAAGTATACAACTTTTTTTATATTTTCTGAAAGCTCTTATTATAAGCTTTCTAAATCTAAAAAATCGTAAAATTCGGTTGATATATATTGTTTTAATTTTATGATAAACTTTTTGTTTTAATTCAAAAAAAAAATTAACAAAATATTTTCAAATAAAAAATCTTAAAAAATCTAATTTTACTAAAAGTGCATAATTTTTTTACACATTCTCTAAGCTCATAATATAGGCTTTATATTCCTAGAAAATCATTTAATTTGGTTAATATATATTTTATTAATATTCAAACAAACTTCAACTAAAATTTTATAAAATTAATGAAAAGTTTTAAAATTAAAAAACAAAAATTAAAATATATTTTAAATAAAAGTTTATAATTTGTGAATATTTTCCAAAAGCTCATAAAATAAGCCTTCATATCCTATAAAAATCATTTAATTTAATTAATATATAATTTCTTAATTTTCCAATAAACTTCGGTCAAAATTTAAAAAAAAAAATTAAAAAAATTCAAAGTTTATAATTTTTTTATATTTCCTAAAAGCTCATAATATAAGCTTTTAAATTCTAAAAATATTTAAAATTCGATTAATATAAATTTTTAAAATTTTTAGATGAACTTTTAACTTCAATTTGAAAAAAAAATAATAATAATTTTAAATAAAAAATCTTAAAAAATAAAATTTTACTAAAAGTGCCCAATTTTTTTATATTTTCCCAAAGCTCATAATATAAGCTTCATATTCCTAGAAAATCATTTAATTTGGTTAATATATATTTGTGGAATATTCAGTCAAACTTGAGCTATTTTTTTTTTTTTTTTTAATTAATGAAAAGTTTTAAAATAAAAAAAAAAAATTCTTTAAAAATATATTTTGAATAAAAATTCCTAATTTTGGTATATTTTTTAAAAGCTCATGTTATAAGTTTTCATATTCAAAAAAATCATTTAATTTGATTAATATATATTTCTTTAATTTTCAAACTTTGGTGAAAATTTAAAAAGAAACAAAAAAAACTTCAAAATAAAAAATTCGTAAAAAATTAAATTTTATCAAAAGTTTATAATTTATATAAAATTTATAAGCTTTTAAATACTAAAAAATTGTAATATTCAGTTAATATATATTTTTTAAATTTTATAATAAACATAAGTTCAATTTGAAAAAATTAAGGAACAATATTTTGAAATAAAAAATTAAGTTTTACTAAAAGTGCACAGTTTTTTTTTATATTTTTTCAAAGCTCTTAAAATAAGCTTTATATTCCTAAAAAAATCATTCAAGTTAACTAATAAATATGTTTTTTTTAATTTTCAAACAAAAATCTGATAAATTTCTAAGAAATAGATAAAAAAGTCTTAAAAAACTCTTCAAAAATATATTTTAAACAAAAGTTCATAATTTGTGTATATTTTTTAAATCCTCATAATAAAAGCTTTCATATGCCAAAAAATAATATAATTCGATTAATATATATTTTTATAATTTTCCAACAAATTTTGGTTAAAATTTAAAAAGAAATAAAAACAAATTCTTAAAAAATTAAATTTTGCTAAAAGTTTATAATTTTTGTGTATTTTTTAAAAGCTCTTAATATAAGCTTTCAAATTCCAAATAATTTAAAAATTCTGTTAATATATATTTTTTAAATTTTATAATAAACTTAAGATTCAAATTGAAAAAATTAAGAAAAATATATTTTAAAATAAAAAATCGTAAAAAATCAAATTTTACTAAAAGTGTTTAATTTTTTTACATATGCTCAAAGCCCATAATATAAGCTTTCATATTCTGAAAAATCATTTAAATCGATAAATATATATTTCTTTAATATTCAAGCAAACTTCAGCTAAAATTTTATAAAACTGAAAAATATATTTTAAAATAAAAAAATTCTTAAAAAATATATTTTAAATAAAAAAGCAGAATTTTTATTTATTTTCTAAAAGCTCATGTTATAAGTTTTCATATTCCAAAAAATCATTTAATTTGATCAATATATATTTTTTAAATTTTCAAACAAACTTTGGTAAAAAATTTAGAAAGAAATAAAAAAACTCAAAACAAAAAATTATTAAAAAATAGTTTATAACTTTTGTGTATTTTCCAAAAGCACTTAAGGTTAGGTTAGATTCCTTGGACACTGACTTTCCGAGACATCTCACGTGGGTCCACCATAGTCTGGTCTCGTTAAGTTACCCCATCACAGTAATTCATTGTTCATTCAATTCACATCCAGGAAGGAGTATAGTGACCTAGGATCAAAAGCTAATAAGTTACCTAAGTTTAGGGCAATAAAGCCCAGCAGGTTGGATCAAAGCTCCGACAAGGCAGGACAGTCGTAGAGGAGGTGAAATACCCTTTCCTGTTCTGTCTCATCATTACAACTCCTACAACAGTCGTTGAAGGGAAGACCCAATCTCCTGGCATTAGTATCCAATTTACAGTGTCCCGTAACAATATAAATAACAAGTCTCATTTGAGACCGAGATGGCGCAAATAAAGAATTTGTTCTAAAATTAATCATACTTGGGCCATAAAGTTCTAGCTGTACGACACATGGATTCTCGCTCCCACATGCGCTGTGCAATACCAAAAATCTTCTGCCGTTATAGCAGTTTACACTGAGTCAAAGGAATACCTATCTCGCTATCTCGTTAATAGACACACAAAGTTAACCTTAATGTCGTATAGACACCTGCTAAATATCCAAGCTAGCAGCTCGTTTAATAGCAGAGATCTCCGCCTTAATGATACTGTACCCGTTCGCCAGTCTGAAAAGTACCTTAATACTCTTAATAATCTTCTTGGAATACAATCTTTGTTACATTCAGGGGGAATAAAAAGTACCAATATCGGGATAAAATTGGGATATTAAATTTTATTCAAATTAAATGTTGCATTTTTTATTATATTAAATCTAGAAACATGAACTTAATTACATGTAGTCCTAAGTGAGTGAGAATTTATAAGATTGAATTTTTCCTCTGAGAATCCAGAAAAGATAATTTGTGGTACTTTTTCGTTATTCGAATGGTGCTTTTTGAATTTTCTAAAATATTTTTATAATATTTAAACCAACTTGTTTGGAATAAGTAATTTTATCGCAAAGTATAGAAAGATTTTCTTTTATTTTAATTCATTTTTTTATATATATTTGTTTTTTCTATACTCCAGAGATTATTTACTTGGGAAAAGCTAAAAAAAGAAATCTATAAAATTGCATGATTTAATGTTGATTTAAAAAAAGAAAAAAAAAAAATATTTTGGTTTTTCAAAGCCTTATACAGCAATAGCGAAACAAATAGTTTTCAAATGGTTCCCAAGGGACAATTTTTAATTTAGTAGTTGCTACTGCTAAAGTTGTTATTGGTATGTAAGATTACTTTACTTTAAGATTAACATTAACTGATTTCTATTTTTTTATATTTACTACTAAAAATAAATAGTTAAGTGTTCATAAGCTATTCTGCCACTGCTGTTTTAAAGTTGTGTCAACATAACTTCCCAGAGTAATAGAAATATGTTTATTTTTTTCACTACTGTCTCTTTTGATTGCCCAAAAATAGTAAAACAGGAAATTTAAGTTTTTTTTTCTAAAACTCTAATGGTGGGCCTTACAACAAAAAACCTAAACAAACATTGTAGCATTCACAACACACAAAAAGGAATGGGAAATAAATAAAACAACAATATTCATATTTTTCATTTTTGTCTTTTTTTAAGTCATTTCCATATTCTGTTTTTAGTCATTGTCTAAATTCAACCATATTTCTCAAAAACAACAACAGTTGTTCCCTAGAAAAAGATACAAAATTGCAAAAACGTTTAAAAACACAATGTTGTTTGTTGTCATTGTCGTAAAAAAAAGTTACCAACATTTTCTGTTTTAGCATTTGGTAACATACGCACTATTAACTTTAACATAAGACAAAAAAAAAAAAAACTTCTAAAACAGCAACAACAACAACAACATTAAAACATTTACGAATGTCTACAACATTTAAGTATTTTGACAACTACAAGGAAAAATGTCAACAACATTAAATTGTGAAAAAAATATTTATTTTTCCAAAGAAAAAACGTTACCAAAAACGAAAAAAAAAACAACAAAAATATTTACAAATCTTTAGGATTGCACAACAACAACTAGTTAGTAACAGATGACGACTAAAACAACAACAACTATGGCTAAGCAAAATTTGTTTAAGAAAAAAATTTTATATTTCTGTTTGAAAATTTTCGTAGGAGTCAAAAAGGTTAAATGTATTAAACAGTGGGCTAAAAGTTAAAAAAATATTAAAAAATCTTATAGTATGAAATACAGCCTATAGTTTCGACTATAGCATAATCTATAAAATGGACAAAATTCTAGTCTATAAACTAGACTATAGTCATGACTATAAACTAGAGTAAAGTCTAGAGTATAAACTGGACTATAAACTATAAAACACTATAAACTTTAGTCCAGACTATAAAATGTAGTCCAGACTTTAAACTATAGTCCAGACTATAAACTATAGTCCAGACTATAAACTATAGTCCAGACTATAAACTATAGTCCAGACTATAAACTGTAGTCCTGACTATAAACTAAAGTCCAGTCTATAAACTATAGCCGAGATTACAAATTATAGTCCAGACTATAAACTATAGTCCAGATTATAAACTATAGTCCAGACTACAAATTATAGTCCAGACTATAAACTATAGTCCAGACTATAAACTATAGCCGAGACTATAAACTATAGCCGACTCTATAAACTATAGTCCAGACTATAAACTATAGTCCAGACTATAAATTAAAGTCCAGACTATGAACTATAGCCGAGACTATAAACTATAGTTCAGACTATAAACTATAGCCGAGACTATAAACTATAGTCCAGACTATAAACTTTAGCCGATACTATAAACTATAGTCCAGTCTATAAACTATAGCCGAGACAATAAACTATAGTCCAGACTATATACTATAGTACAGACTATAAACTATAGCAGAGACTATCGGGACTATAGTCAAGTTTATAGACTGGACTACAGTTTATAGTCTGGACTATAGTTCATATTCTGGTCCATAGATTGTCTAGACTACAGTTTATAGTCTGGACTATAGTTTATAGCTTGGACTATAGTTTATAGTCTCGGCTCTAGTTTCTAGTCTGGACTATAGTTTATAGTCTGGAATATAGTTTATAGTCTGGACTACAGTTTATAGTATGAACTATAGTTTATAGTCTGTACTATAGTTTATAGTCTGTACTATAGTTTATAGTCTGGACTATAGTTTATATTCTGTACTATAGTTTATAGTCTGTACTTTAGTTTATAGTCTGTACTATAGTTTATAGCCTGGATTATAGTTTATACTCTGGATTATAGTTTATAGTCTGGACTATAGTTTATATTCTGGACTATAGTTTATAGTCTGGACTATAGTTTATAGTCTGGACTATAGTTTATAGTCTGGATTATAGTTTATAGTCTGGACTATAGTTTATAGTCTGGACTATAGTTTATAGTTTGTACTATAGTTTATAGTCTGGACTATAGTTTATAGTCTGTACTTTAGTTTATAGTCTGTACTATAGTTTATAGCCTGGATTATAGTTTGTACTCTGGATTATAGTTTATAGTTTATATTCTGGTCTATAGTTTATAGTCTGGAATATAGTTTATAGTTTAGACTATAGTTTATAGTCTGGACTATAGTTTATAGTGTGTACTATAGTTTATAGTCTAGGCTACAGTCTGGACTTTATTTTATAGTCTGGACTATTGTTTTTAGTCTGAACTATGGAATATAGCGGAATATAGCCTAGTCTACAGTCTAGACTATATAATTTATAGTCTGGACTCTACTTTATAGTCTGGACTATAGTTTATAGTCTGGGCTATAGTTTATAGTCTGGACTATAGTTTATAGTATGGACTATAGTTTATAGTCTGCACTATAGTTTATAGTCTGGACTAGAGTTTATAGTCTGGACTATAGTTTATAGTCTGTGCTTTAGTTTATAGTCTGTACTATAGTTTATAGTTTGTACTATAGTTTATAGTTGGGACTATAGTTTATAGTCTGGGCTACAGTCTGGACTGTATTTAATAGTCTGGACTATTGTTTTTAGTCTGAACTAGGGAATATAGCGGAATATAGCCTAGTTTACAGTCTAGACTATATAATTTATAGTCTGGACTGTAGTTTATAATCTGGGCTATAGTTTATGGTCTGGTATATAGATTATAGTTTAGACTATAGTTTATAGTCTTGGCTATAGCCTGAACTATGGAATATAGCCTAGTTTACAATCTAGGCTATAGTATATTCTATATTCTAGTATATATTCTGGATTAAAGTCTAATTTATAGTGTTAACTCTGTAGACTATAGTATGGTCTTTAATCTAGTTAGTGACGATAAATTTAAAAATATTTTTTTATCTCATGTTTTTATACCTAAAAAACGTAAAATAATCATATTCATATGCAAAATATGCTTAAAATAGCAATAAACAAAAATACTATTTAAAACGAAAAAAAAAAAAAAAGAAACTGCCTTAAACGACCATAAAAAAGAATGTAAACTGTCTTTGACTTGTTTATTTGATAAATACAAATGTTAAACAAAACTACAACAACATGAAGTACAAAAAAAAAAAAACTAACAACAACGTAAACTCTAGCAAGTAATTGTCAACACAAAATGTTCTTCATCGACAACAGCGTTGTTGGTCTTGCCAACAAACTATAAAAAAAATTGATGGTTTGATAAACCAACAACAACGATGAGTAAAAAAAAGATGTTAAAGGAAAAATATTGTCAATATTTGGGGGAAGAGCAAAAGTTATAAGGAAGCAGGAATAAAAAAACAAACATTTGTAAATGTTTATTATGGAGAGAAAATAAGAAAACAGTTACTAAAATAATATCCGGTTTGTTAACAAATAAGCAAACAGAAGATTTTAAACATGAGTTAAAAAGAATTTTTAAAATGAACAGAAAGATATTTACAAAAGAAATTGCAATATGAAAAAAATAATTTTCTGGGAAATAATTTCATATTTTAGCTAACTTTCTTAATAGATTATTTTTATGGTGCGTATTTATTTATTTATTTATTTATTTTTTTTTTTTTTAAGTTTCCTTTACTTTGTTTTTAATTCCTCTTAAATACAATTTATTTCTTTTAAGTTTTAAAAACCGCGTTTCTCAAAACCGAAGTTATTATTTTAAATTTAAACATAATTATGACACTAATTATGCTCTTAAGTTGTAACTAACATTAATTTCTACCTAGAAAAATAAATTTTTCATAATTCTTTTGAAAAAGTAGAAAAAAGCGACCAAACAAATTTACACAAAAAAATCATTCAGCTTCTGTGTAGTGTTAAGTTTTTAGGTTAAATCTAAAAAAAAATCATGTTTTTTATATTTAATGTTTTGGTTTTTAAGAAAAAAGATTAAAATCTTTAAAAATTATATTTTTGTTTATTTCCAAATTATAAACAAATTTTAGTGTTAAACATAGACAAAGAAAAGTATAAATTGTAATTAATATTAATGATTTATTTTAAATTTTTAGTTAAAGAAACTAAAATGGGAAAAAAATAATTTAATTATATATGGTTTAAAACAATTTAGGTGGAACTTTTAAATTAAAGGTTAAAAACTAAGAAGATTTCTAGAAGAAAAAAAAAAATCAAAGTAAAAGAAATATTGATTTTTGTTAACAAAAAAAAATTTTTTGTTTTTCATGCTATTTTTGTGTAGAACCATTTCAAAATGCTAAAACTCACCTTTTTGAAAAAAGTAGTTTTTTGGTACTTGGTAAATTGGATTAAATTTTAGTACTTAAAAAAAAAAATATTTTTTTGTTATTTTTTGACTATTTTTATAAAAAAGGCTTTAAAACTATAAAAAGAAAACCTTTTGAACCAATTAGTATTTTTGGTACTTTTTAAAAAAGGTAGTATTTAGTGAAACTTTAATTGAAAATGCCACAAATATATTTATTTTCGTAAAATTTTTCTTATAAAAGCTTTAGAATGAAAAAAAATTTTTTTGAAAAAAAAAACATATTTGGATCCCTTTTTTGAAAAGTAGTATTTTTGGTAATTTTTTTAAAAAAAGGAGTAACATTATTTTCTTGAAATTTTGCTTACAAATAGTTTCAAATTGTTAAAAGAAACATTTTAAAGAAAAATATTTTGTGGTACTTTTTAAAAAATGTACTATTTTTTGGTACCTTTTTTTATGTAAAAAATTGTTTGATTATTTTTTTTTTTTTTTAATTTCCTTAAACGAAAAGGCATTAAACTGATAAAAGATTTTTTTTACTCAATAAGTACTATTGCTACCTTTTAGAAAAGGTAGTATTTTGTCAGTTTTTTTATATTATTGTTTTTTTTAAATAGTAAAAAATAGTTATTTTTGCTAGAAAAAAATTATAATATTTAAGGTGTTAAGTATTTTTATTTTTAAAATATTATTTTCTGAAAATTTTCTTGGAAAAGGCTTTAACTGCTAAAAGAAAACATTTTTGAAACAATTAGTGTTTTTGGTACTTTTTAAAAAAGGTAGTATTTATTGGTATTTTTTTTTTTTTTGGAAATGGAAAAAAATTTATTATAAAAAAAAAAACATATTTGGATCCCTTTTTTGAAAAAGTAGTATTTTTGGTACTTTTTTTAAAAAAAGGAGTAACATTTTTTTCTTGAAATTTTGCTTAGAAATAGTTTCAAATTGTTAAAAGAAACATTTTAAAGAAAAATATTTTGTGGTACCTTCTTAAAAAAGTACTATTTTTTGGTACCTTTTTTTATGTAAAATTTATTTTTTTTATTTTTTTTAAATTTCGTTAAACGAAAAGGCATTAAACTGATACAATATTTTTTTAATCAAATAGTACTTTTGGTCCTTTTTAGAAAAAGTAGTATTTTGTCAGTTTTTTTTAATTATGTTTTTGGAAATTTATTTGTTTTCGAGTAATTTTCCTTGTAAATGTCTTCAAAGCGCTAAAAAAAACTTCTTTGAAAAAAATTTTTATATTTGGTACTTTTAGTAAAAAGTTGTATTTTTGGTACTTTTTAAAAAAGTAGTATTTTTTGATACTTTAACGAAAATTACATAAGATTCATATTTTTATAGTTTTTATTAAGAATAACAAAAAATATTACCTTTTTAAATTTAAAAAAAAAAAAAAAAATTACAAAAAATTCGATTTTTAAAAAATTTTCTATAAATGAATTTTTTTCAAAATTTTCTATAAATGAATTTTTTCAACATTTTCTATAATTTTTCTTTTTTTTAAATTTTTAGCAATTTCCTATAAAACGATTTCTTTTTTTTTTTTAACTATATAAAAGGACATTTTTTAAAAAAATTCCTTCAAAACGATTTTTTAAACTTCCTATAAAGAAAATTTTTTAAAAAAATTAAATTTTTTAAAGGAAAATTTTTAAAAAATTTCCTATAAAAAAGAAATTTTTAAAAATGTTCCTATAAAAGACAAATTTTTGAAAAATTTCCTATAAAAAGAAATTTTTTTTTTAAATTTCCTATAATAGAAAATTTAAAAACAAATGTTTTAAACATTTTCTATAAAAAAAATTATGGAAAAATTGTCTATAAAAAACAAATTTAAACAATTTGCTATAAAATAAATTTTTAAAAAATTTCCTATAAAAAATTTCCTTTGAAAAATTTTTAAAAACTAAAAAGAAATTTAAAAAAAAAATCAATTTTTAAAAAAATTTTCTATAAATGAATTTTATTTAATTTTTCTATAATTTTTTTTTTTTTCAAATTTTTAGCAATTTCCTATAAAACGATTTTTTTTTTTTAAATTTTTAAAAAATTTCCTTTAAAAAGATTTTTTATAATATCATATAAAAAGAAAATTTTTGAAAAAATAAAATTTTTTAAAAGAAAATTTTTAAAAAATTTCCTATAAAAAATAAATTTTTAAAAATGTTCATATAAAAGAAAAATTTTGGAAAAATTTACTATAAAACTAAAATTTTTTTAAAATTTCCTATAATAGAAAATTTAAAAAAAAATGTTTTAAACATTTTCTATAAAAGAAATTATGGAAAAATTGTCTATAAAAAACAAATATAAACAATTTGATATAAAATAATTTTTTTAAAAAATTCCTTTGAAAAATTTTTAAAAACTCCTAAAAAGAAATTAAAAAAAAAAGATCACAAAAAATTCGATTTTTAAAAAATTTTCTATAAATGAATTTTTTTCAAAATTTTCTATAAATGAATTTTTAAAAAATTTTTCTATAATTTTATTTTTTTTATTTTTAGCAATTTCCTATAAAACGATTTTTTTTAAACTATATAAAAGAAAATTTTTTAAAATATTTTCTTTAACACGATTTTTTATAATATCCTATAAAAAAGAAATTTTTGAAAAAATTAAAAAGAAAATTTTTTAAAAATTTCCTATAATAGAAAATTAAAAAAAAAATGTTTTAAACATTTTCTATAAAAGAAATTATGGAAAAATTGTCTATAAAAATCAAATTTAAACAATTTGCTATAAAATAAATTTTTTAAAAATTTCCCATAAAAAATTTCCTTTGAAAAATTTTTAAAAAATTTCCTTTGAAAAATTTTTAAAAACTCCTAAAAAGAAATTAAAAAAAAAAAATCACAAAAAATCGATTTTTTAAAAATTTTCTATAAATTAATTTTTTTCAAAATTTTCTAAAAATTAATTTGTTTCAAAATTTTCTCTAAATTTTTTTAAAAATTTTTAAATTTTTAGGAGTTTCCTATAAAACGATTTTTTTTTTTTTAACTATATGAAAGGAAATTTTTTAAAAACTTTCCTTTAAAACGATATTTTATAATTTCCTACGAAAAGAACATTTTTAATAAAATTAAATCTTTTAAAAGAAAATTTTTCAAAAATTTCCTATGAAAAGAAAATTTTCTTATAAAAAATAAATTTTTTTGAAAATTTTCTTGTAAAAGAGAAACTTTTAAATATTTTCCTATAAAAAAACAAATTTTAGAAAAATTTTCTATAAAAAGAAAATTTTTTAAAATTTTTCTATAAAGAAATTTTTGAAAAATTTCCTATAAAAAAAATTAAAAATTTTCTATAAAAAATTATTTGAACAATTTGCTATAAAAAATTTCCTATAAAAATTAAAATTTTTAAAAAATTTCCAATAAAAAAATTTTGAAAAATTTACTATAAAAACTAAATTCTAAGAAATTTTCTCTTAAATATCATCTTTCCATTAATTAGGTTATAAATTTTAATAAAATATTTTCTTTTATCTAAATTATTATGAAAGATCTTTATAATTTTAATGTCTTCTAAATTTTAAAAATGTTTATGACTGTTTTTGGCTCACGCTTTTTACGATTATCTTAGCACCTTGTTTTTATTATTTTTATTGCTTTCTAAAAATACCATTTTCCCCATTAAAAAAAAAAAAAAAAAAAAAAAAAAAAACATACCAACCCCTTCCTTTTAACGAAAAAATACAAACTCTAAAAATATTCTTTTTAATCTTCTTTTAAAAAAATAAAATAAAAATTGTTTATAAAACAAATTTTCAACCATAAAATGTAAACATTAAAATATAAATAAAACCTTTAGTATTTTAATATTTAGTCTATGATCAATATTTGTTTTAAATTTACACCATAAAACACACACGTTCAGTTTACAACACCCATACACACATACAAAGACAATAAGCCACACAGAAACTCATAAAAGTGGCAGTAAAAGTGCCACATCAAAGTCGGTTTTTTTTTCATATAACCAAATACACATTATCACTTTTCACTCTTTTTTTTTTTTTTTTTTTTTCTCCCTCCAGTTTTTATTTATTTTATTGATAAGTTGTCTGTTTAGCAGGGAACCGTATTGGAGGTTCCAATGACAGCTAACCATAAACATGAACAAAAAAAAAAAAAAAAATATGATAAAAATGATAAAAATCATCTGGAAAATAAAATAGAAAAAAAATTATAAAACGATTATAAACGTCTGTGAGTCATAAATTACTGAGGAGGAAAAACAAAATAAACAGAAATATGAATAATCATAAAAATATCGACAAATACTCATAAATGCAGCAAATTAAGGGCATAAATGGAAATAATATTTATAGAAAATGGTCAATAGGAAATATGACTTATTCCACGAATATAGTTACCAAAAAAATATGGAAAAAATTTTAGTGAAATAATTTAATATTAAATAAAATTTTCAAATTTAATATTTCGACATCGAAGGTGGGGGATTTGTTTTGTAACATAAAATTAAAATCTAAGATTTATTTATAAATTCGTCAAATGGAGTTACAAAATTTCCTACTGGGTTTTAAACACTCTTTTAGTGAATTTAGTTGCAGTAAAATGAACTGGAAATATATTTTTTTTTTTTTTTTTTTTTTATTTCTTTTTGATAATTGATAATATCAACAACAAATAAATTATTTATATTTGAACAATATAAATATAAATAAAATTTGAGTGCAAACAATTTCTATAAAAGAAGAGTTAATCAACAAATTGAAAAAAGAACAAATTTTTTATCAAATAAAAATGAAAAAAAAGCCTAAAATTCAAAAGGTGTTAAAAAAATGAGAAAATAATTTTTAAATTTGTTCTCTTCTTAAAAATAGATAAAATTTTTCTATAAAATTTTATTAAATTTTAAAAAAATTCGTATAAAAAACTATTTATTTCAAAATTTTCGTTTAAAAAGAAAATTTTTGGAAAAATAAAAGAATACTACTTTTCTTTTAAAAGTAATTTTCAGCATTCGCATAAGGTTTTCTTCAATATTATTCTTTATTATTACAAAAAATCAGCATTTATATATATTTGCAAAATAGTAGTAAAAATACTACTTTTTTCAAAAAGTTGTTTTGGAATATTGTTATCATTTTTTAAACAAATTTTTTTCAAAATATATATTTTGTTATTAGTTTTTAAGAAAATAATTAAAAGTAGTACTTTTTATAAGAAATTTTAAAATTTTTTTAAAAGGTAATAAAAATACTACTTTTTTTTAAAAAAGTAATTTTCCATTCTCATTAAATTTTCTACCATATCATTCATTATTATTACAAAAAACTATAATATTTTATCTATTTGCAAAAAAGTAGTAAAAATACTACCTTATTAAAAAAAAAAATTGCTTAGAATTTTGTTATCATTTCTTATTCACTACCTTTTTATAAAAAATTTTAAAATCTTTTAAAAAGTACTTAAAATACTACTTTTTAAAAAAAGGAATTTTCAGTATTCTCATAAAATTTTCTTCCATATCATTCATTATTATTACAAAAAATTATAATCTTTTATCTATTTGCAAAAAAGTAGTAAAAATACTACCTTTTTAAAAAAGCTGTTTTGGAATTTTGTTATAATCCTAATATATATTATAAAAATGAGGTGTAAGTTTGTTTGTTTGTTTGTTTGTTTGTGCGTCAATCACGTCTAAACGACTGAACCGATTTTCACGAAATTTGACACACAGATAATACCAGTGCCAGAGGTGGTTATAGGCTATATAAGATTTCGATTGGATGCCACGCCCACATTTTACGCCCACTTTTTATAACTTCCAAACGGTTGGACCGATTTTCACGAAATTTGACACACAGATAGTATCAGGGCCACTGATCATTATAGGCTATGTATGAACTGTGTTGGATGTCACGCCCACAGTTTACGCCCACTTTTTATAACTCTTAAATGGTTGTACCGATTTTCACGAAATTTGACACACAGATAGTATCATTTCCGGTGGTCATTATAGGCTATATATAAACTTGGTTGGATGCCACGCCCACATTTTACGCCCACTTTTTAAAACTCTTAAAATGTTGCACCTATGTTCACCAAATTTGACACACAGATAGTACCATTACCGCTGGACATTATAGGCTATGTATGAACTGGGTTGTATGCCACGCCCACTTTTTATAACTCTCAAACGCCTGTACCGATTTTTAAGAAATTTAACACACAGATAGCACCAGTAACGGTGGTCGTTTAAGGCTATGTAAGAACTGGGTTCACGCCCATATTTTACGCCCACTTTTTAAAACCCCTAAACAGTAGCAATTGTTTTATATTCCCTATTAGGGGGTAGCGAAGCGCACCGGGTTACGCTCGTTTCTTATAAGAAATTGATAAAAAATATGTATTTTTAATAGTTTTAAGAATAATTATTCAAAATACTACCTTTTTATAGAAAATTTTAAGATTTTTTAAAAAGTACTAAAAATACTACTTTTTAAAGAAAGGAATTTTCTGCTTTCTCATAAAATTGTCTTCCATATCATTCAATATTACTAAAAAAAATTAACATTTTTATCTATTACAAAAAAGTAGTAAAACTACTACTTTTTTCAAAAAGTTGGTTTGGAATTTTGCTATATTGTCTAGTAAAAATTTCATTAAAAAAATATTTTTTTTTTTATTTTTAAGAAGTTATTTAAAATACTACTTTTTTTATTAGAAATTTTAAGATTTTTTTAAAAAGTACTTAAAATACTACTTTTCTTCTAAAAGTGATCTATACCATTCTCACAATATTTTCCTCGTTACATTTCACCAATTGACAAAAAATCTACGTTTTATTTATTTTCAAAAAAAGTAGTAAAAATACTACTTTTTTCGAAAAATCATTTTGGAATTTTAATAACATTTCTTAACAAAATTTATTCAAAATATACATATTTTTATTCGGTTTAAGAAAAATTATTGAAAGAACTACTTTTTTTATGAAATTAAAAATTTTTTAAAAAGTACTAAAAATACTACTTTTTAAAAAAAAAATATTTTCTGCAATCTCATAAGATTTTCTTTAACATCTTTCATTATTACCATAATAAATCAGCATTTTTTATTATTAATACATTTTCATAGATATTGTTCATGGTTTTTACTTAAAACCAACATTTTATTAATTTAAAAAAAAGTACTAAAAATACTACTTTTTCCAATTCTCCTTTTTTAATTTTTTTTATAAATTCTATTCACCTTTTTATAAAATTCTTAAAAAAAAAAAAACTAAATTTTTTACAAAATTTTAAAATAGTACTAAAAATACTACCTTTAAAAAAAAAAGCAAATTATAAGTTTTAGCTTTTTGTGGTATTATCTAACAAGGTTACATAAAAAAAAATATTTTTTTCCTTGTTTTATAGAAAAAGTAGCACTTTTTGTAATTTTTTAAAAAGGTACTAAATATACTACCTTTTTCTTAAATTGACTTTTAGCATTTTTACATCATTTTCATAGATGTTTTTCATAGTTTTTATTAAAAAATTAAGCATTTTCTAAATTTTTAAAATAGTACTAAAAATACTACATTTTCTAAAATTTATATTTTTTATTTTTTTTTAATTTTTACATAATGTTATTGACTTTTTTTATGAAATTCTTTAATAAAATCAATTTTTGAGCGAGTTTCAAAAAAGTACCAAAAATACTACTTATTTTTCAAAAAGTACCAAAATGTAAATTTTATAACATTGTTTTTATTCTAAACAAAAAAATTTTCAAAAAAAAGTACTAAATTTTATTAATTTTCAGAGAAGTACTAAAAATACTACTTTTTTCAAAACTTTATTTTTACTGGTCTTATATAATTTTCATAAAAATTTTTCAAAGAAAAATCATTCATTCATTTTCCAAAAAATAAAAAATAATGTATTAAAATGACTACTATTTTCTAAAATTGATTTTTTCAGCTTTTGCATACTTTTCTCAAAAAATTTTTTTTTAATAAAATAAAAAAGTTTTAAAAATACTACTTTTTTCTAAATTTGATTTTAATGTATTCATATGATTTTTGAAATTTTTTGACGTATTTTATAACAAGAATCTGTATTTTATTAATTTTCGAAATAGTACTAAAAATACTACTATTTTCTAAATATGATTTTCTTATCTTTTATATCATTTTGTTCGATATTTTATATTGCTTTTACCAAAAAAAAAAAAAAGTATTTTATAAATTTTTAAAAAAGTACTAAAAATACACTTTTTTTAAGCATAATTTTTGTGTCATTTTATTAAATTTTTTACATTGCTATTAGAAATAAAGACAATTTTATTAATTTTTAAAAATCTACTTAAAATACTACATCAAAAAAAAGAGTATTAAAAATACTACTTTTTTCCAAACATGACTTTTCTATCATTTTTTTCAACATTTTATTTTGTTATTAGCAAAAAATTGAATATTTTTCATTTTCAAAAAGGTACTTAAAATACTACTTTTTTTTTAAAGTACTAAAAATACTACTTTTTTTAAGCATAATTTTTGTGTCATTTTATTAATTTTTTTACATTGCTTTTAGAAATAAAGACAATTTTATTAACTTTTAAAAATCTACATCAAATCTACACAAAACTTTTAAAATACTACATCAAAAAAAAGAGCATTAAAAATACTACTTTTTTCTAAACATGACTTTTCTATCATTTTTTTCAACATTTTATTTTGTTATTAGCAAAAAATGAAATTTTTTTCATTTTCAAAAAGGTACTTTAAATACTACTTTTTTAAAAAAAAAGTACTAAAAATACTACTTTTTTCTAAAAATTATTTTAAGCCATTTTTCATAATTTTCTTCTATTTTTTACAGAATTTCTTTAAAAAATTTTAATTTTTTGTTATTTTTCAAAAATAACCAAAATTACTAAATTTGTTTCTATCTGCCGTTGTTTTTGGCAGTTTAAAGTGAATGTTAAAGTTTTATTTAAACTTCCAAAAGTTGTTTTATTTTGCTATATTTTTTATCTTATATTAGCTATCTTTAAAATTTATTTTTACATAACAATTGAAGAGGAAAACTACAAAAGATTGCACCTGCTTTTTTTCATATTGCAATATCTCCAGCAAGAATATTACAAAATGCAAAAATCGCTGAAAAAAAATAAATACTTTTTTTTAAATAAAAAACAATATATATACATATTTTTATACGTTTTGATAAAATTCAAAGAAACTATAAATTCAAAACTAAAAAGCGTGCATGAAACAGAAAAAAAGAAAGACAATCATTTCCAGCTTTAAATTGAAAGAAAACAGCATTTCAGAAAAAAATAAAAAATAACTTTTAAATGCAAAAAATCTTTACAGATAAAAAAAATCTTGAGAAATGAAATAAAAGAAAACAAAAAAAAAAAAAAAAAACTAGTTTACAATTTCGTGGCCAATTTTGTGACAACTAACTACCACCACTGGCCAAGACACTGACTGAATGGCAAAAGCAAAAAAAAAAATAATAAAAAAAAACTGTAGAAAGAAGAGAAAAATAAAAATTGTTGAATGCAACAGTTTTAAGTTTTCTGGTTCTTCGAGACAGTAACCAACCAACCAGCCAACAATACACGATGAATGTCAATTGTTTACAATAACTGCTGCTGCTGCTGTTTCTGTTGCAATTTTGTGTCTTTGCTGGTTGCATTCATTCTTGAGCCAACTAACTATAAGGAGGATTTATCTGCTTGTTGGCCAAGTTTTAAGTTTACTACAACAATAATAATGACAATAAATGGTATGTTGCATATGCGTGCTGCAATGCTGTTTTTCTGTTTTCTGAACGTTAAAAGAAAACTATTTTTTCTGGATTCTTTTTTTTTTCTCATATTTAATAGCCCGGCATTCGTTGCAGATCTTTTTTTTTTTTTTTTTAAGTTGAGGCATGATGTATTATGTGATGTGTTGCATATGATGATAATAATACTGAAGATGATGAATTTGTTTTGCCTTGATGAAGTGCAGACAGCAGCCCTACTAAAAAATGCCTTTTTAAAGGTTTGAAAAAAATAAATGAATGAGTTTTTTCTGTTTCGCTTAATTTTATTTTCATTTAAACACTTAATGAGTTTAAGGCAGAACAAAAAATTAAGTTCTTACAAAAAAGTAGCTGGAAAAAAATTTTAATAAAAAATGTAAAAAAAAAGGAAATTGTAGTGCTAAAGGAAAAAAATGCGATAAGAGGATTTTCAATGGATTGAAAGTGTTAAATTGAATAACTTTAAATCAGTTTAGAGTTTTTTTAAAAACAAACAATTCAATTAATTTTATTATAAGGAAAATAAAGATAAATTTTGTGTTATAAATAAACATAAAATAGATTTGGTTTCTAAACATAATCTGGACTATAGTTTATAGTCCGGACTATATTCGACATATAGTCTGGATTATAGTCTATAGTCCGGACTATAGTCGAAAATCTTGATTACAGTTTATAGTCTAGACTATAGTCTATAGTGTGGACTTTAGTCTGTAGTCTGGACTATAGTTTATAGTCTGGATTATAGTCTATAGTCTCGACTATAGCCTATAGTCTGGACTATAGTCTGTAGTCTGGACTAAAACCTATAGTCTGGACTATAGACTATAGTCTGGACCATAGGCTATAGTCTGGACTATAGTCTGGTCTATAGATTATAGTTTGGATTATAGTCTATAGGCTGGACTATAGTCTATAGACTGGACTATAGTATACAGTCTGGACTATAGTATACAGTCTGAACTATAGACTACAGTCTGGACTATAGTCTGTAGTCTGGACTATAGTTTATAGTCTGGACTATAGTTTATAGTCTGGACTATAGTTTATAGTCTGGACTATAGTTAATAGTCTGGACTATAGTCTGTAGTCTGGACTGAAACCTATAGTCTGGACTATAGACTATAGTCTGGACCATAGGCTATAGTCTGGACTATAGTCTGGTCTATAGATTATAGTTTGGATTATAGTCTATAGGCTGGACTATAGTCTATAGACTGGACTATAGTATACAGTCTGGACTATAGTATACAGTCTGGACTATAGACTACAGTCTGGACTATAGTCTGTAGTCTGGACTATAGTTTATAGTCTGGACTATAGTTTATAGTCTGGACTATAGTCGATAGTCTGAACTGTAGTTTATAGTCTGGACTATAGTCGATAGTCTGGACTATGGTTTATAGTCTGGACTATAGTCGATAGTCTGGATTATAGTTTATAGTTTGGACTATAGTCGGTAGTCTGTACTATAGTCCATAGTCTGGATTATAGTATATAGTCTGGACTTTAGTGTATATAGTTCATAGTCTGGACTTTAGTCTATATAGTTCATAGTCTGGACTATAGTTTATAGTCTGGACTATAGTCTATAGTCTGAACTATAGTCGATATTATGGAAGTCGATAGTTTGGACTATAGTTTATAGTCTGTACTATAGTCTATATTCTGGGCTATATAGTATATAGTCTAGTCTCTAGTCTCGACTATAGTCCAATCTATAGTCTGGATTATAGTGTAGTCTATAGTCTGGACTATAGTCTAGTCTTTAGTCTGGACTATAGTTTAGTATATAGTCTGGACCATAAGTACTGCTCAATTGTAAAGTCCTAAACTTAAGGCCTTTAAAATCCTTAAGTTTAGGACTTTAAAAAAATAATAACAATTTTAAGCAAAACTGTGCGCGAGTAAAGGATCTTAAAATCCTCAAAGATAGTGCAAATTTAGTCCTTAAATACTTCTCAATTTAAGATTAAAAAGACTCAGAATAAATCGTAATCAAAACTTCAAAAACTCCTTCAATTAAATTTAAAATTAAATTTTTTTAAAAGCTGTTTTAAATTATAATTTGGAAAATTTTAAGATTCTAGATTCTCCTCAATAAAAAAGCATAATATTTGAAGAAAAATTAATTACTAAAAATACCTTTAATGAAGGATATATTTGGACCATAAGTACCGTTCAATTCAAGCTATAATAAGGCCTTTAAAATCCTTAAGTTTAGGACTCAAAAAAATAACTATAATTTTAAGCAAAACAGTGCTCTGCAAAAGGATCTTATAATCTTCAACGATAAGACTTTTAAAAACTATACAAATTGAGCAAAAATTTAGGTCTTAAATACTCCTCAATTGAAGCTGAAATGAGACTTCAGAAGCCCCCAAATAAATCGTAATCAGTACCTCAAAAATTCCTTCAATAAAATTCAAAACTAAGTTTTTTTTTAAACGTTTTTTAAATCATAAAATGAAAATATTTGAGGCTAAAGTTTTTAATTCAAAACAAAAGCCTACAAAATTTACTCCTTAAAACACCTTTAGTTGAAGCTAAATTTGTACCACAAAATACTGCCCAATTCAAACTAAAATGGCGCTCTGAAACTCCTTAAAATAAAGGCTTTAAAGAGACCTACAATTTGAAGCTAAACTACACCTCAGTTAATGCTGAACTAAAACTTTTAAACCTCTAAAAAAGGGGTTTTAAAATACCTTCAACTTAAGTTAAATTTAAGTCTCCCAAATACTGCTCAATTGAAGCTAAAATAAAGCTTGAATAGGTCTCATTTAAAACGAAATTAAGACCTCAAAAATATCTTCAATAAAATTCAAAATATTGAAAAAAATTGTAATTTTTATTATTTTTGTCTCTCTTTAAATTCAATATTTCAAGTTTAATTTACTTATCATGAAATTTTGCTGTCTCATCTTTTCTTTTTTAATTTATAGTCTTTTAATTATTTCTAATTTATTTCTAACAAACGCCTGCCCATCAATATTATTTATGTACTCTCATATTCTATAAGCAATGACAGTTTTATAATTTAAACAGAAATTCTTACGCTCATTAAGATAAAAAATAATTATACCTATAATAAAAATAACATTTTTTTATATATCAAGTAAAAAACTCAAAACATATGTACGTACCAAAAATCCCCCCTTCTTATTTAAACCAGTCCCTCTAAATGTCTAAAAAAAATATATATATTAAAATGATCATCATTATGATCATTTTCCAAGATGTCTCTTTCTTTCATACTGCCATTACCTCTCTAATCAGCGGTATGTTGTTGGCTTTTATTACCTTTAAAAATTCTAACTTTCGTAATATTTCTTTTTTACTTTTTCTAACTATTTTTTTATTACATTTAAGAGTAAATTAAGCCATTATTTAAGTATAAATTTTGTTTGTCTTTAGCTTTAACTCGTGTTACAATTGTAATTTTTATTTTTTCTTTAAAAAATTATTTTTATCTTTAAACTGGTTTTCATGTTGAGGGTAATAAACATATTTTTTTTTTTTTTTTTGCTGCTGCTAACAATTGTCATGGTTAATGAAGAGTTTAAAACAAAAATTGTTAGATAAAAGATCTTAAAAATTTGATAATGGCCGCAAAAGCAAAAAATAAATACAAAAAAAAAATATGTTAAAAATTAAAACCCATATAAAAATAGAGACAAATGTTAATAGTTTTCTTGGAATTTTACTAAAAAGAATTTTTTAGAAATTAAAAAAAAAAAAATTTAATTATGCTACTGGTTTAGAACTTACAATATACTAAACTATAGACTGGAGTAAGCCCTAGACCATAGACTCGAATTAAGATTAGACTATAGTCCATACTATAGCTTTAATAAAAGGTGTATTTAGTAACCAATTTCTGCCCTAAATCAACGCTTTTTATTGATGAAAATCTAAAGCTTTAAAATTGTTCAAATTATGATTTAAAAATTTATAAAAAAAAAAAAAATATTTCGAATTTTTATGAAGTATTTTTTTTATCTTAAATTTGATTAAATTGAGGTCTTTTTAAGCCCCATTTAAGCTTCAATTGGGAAGTATTTAAGACTAAATTTACATTTAATTCTAATTCAGAAATATTTGACTTTAAATTCTAATCCTTAGCTTAAGGTTTTTGAGAGTCTTATTTCAGTTTTAGTTAAGCTGTATTTAACACTAAAATTAAGCTTCAACTAAAAGAGTTTTAAGTAAACAATTTTCGTAATAATTTTAAAATTTCTTTAAATTATATATAAATTATCATATTGTTTCCTAAAAATATTTAAATAATTTCTTTTTATTATTATTAAAAAACTTTTATTTTCAATTTTATTTTTACTTGCCAAAAAACTTTTCAATTAAAATTATTTTTATTTAAAATTAGAAACCAAAAATTTAGTTTAAAATTTATTTTTTGACATTTTGTTATCATCATACAAATTTCTAATAAAAATTTTAAATTAAACAACTTTTTAAATTCAATTTCATATAAAAAAGAAAAAAAAAAGAGGTCGTAAAAATCTTATCCTTTTTTATCTTTTTTTATGTTTTAAGCAGCAAAAACAAAAGACTTAGTTAGTTACAGTAACTCTTTTTTAACAACTCTATAGAAGTAGAAAATAAAATTTTTTTTTTTTTTTGTTTTATATTAAGGCTCCCACTAAAAACTAACCATCAACTTTTGTTGACAAACCCTTCAGGCCAACACATACAAAACACAAAGAACATACAAACAAAACAAACAAACAAATACTAACAAATACTCACACACACATACATACCAACACTTGCAAATAAATCTTTATGTTAAGAGTAACAACTACAGCAATAATAACACCAACAACAAGAAATTTACCAACACATACATTGTAAGGAATATTTTACATTACATACAGCGAGACAGACGGACGGACGGACAGGCCTCCAAGGAATGTTGTAAACTACCTTAACAAATGTCAACAGCATTAATTATTATGTAGGAATATGTGTGTGTGTGTCTGTGTGTGTGTGTAAGAGGGGAGTAGAGAGTTTATATAGAAAAGAGAGTGTTTATGTAAAACACATGAATAAAAGGATCAAGCAGTTAGTAACTACGAGTAAGTAAGTTAAATGTATGTGTTTTTACACACACATACACAACCCTAACATTATTAGTAAAGTGTCCTCTATAAAATAAAGCATGGAAAAAAATATATTTAAACACACACTATAAATTCATCTTGTATAAAGAACACCAACAACAAAAAAAAAAACTTTACAACAAAATGAAAATGTTATAGAGTGTGATTTTTTTTTTTTTCTAACTTAGACAACCTCTTTGCAACACCCTCTTTTGAAAAGTAAAAAAAAATACAGTGAATTTCGAAATAACTAAGACTTAAGAACAATTTTTATTTTTCTTAAAATTTTGCAAAATTTTCCTCTTGTACTTTTGTTTTTCACTGTTCAAATAAATGATTTCCTATTCATATGCAGGCGTATAAGTGTGTGCAAAGTACTTATGTTAGTATTTGTCTCATGAATTCTAAAGTATTTTTCTATACTTAACAAAGTGATATGTATAGGAGTTTAGTTACTCTAAAGGTCTTTCTACATTTTACCTTGTAAGTATGTTATATCTAGGACTCAATTCAGTTGAGTTACTTAAAACAAATATTAGGAAAAAAAAAACTTCCTTTTCATAGAGTTCATTTTGTGAATACACCAAGATGGACGGACGGACGGATGTACTAGACAGACAGAAAGACAACCAGTTACATTAAAAGATATTTATGTAAAACATATAAATTACAGAGAAAATAACTAGCATCTATACACATATATGCAATTATAGGATATTTTTTGATAAAAAGCAACACAAATCTAAAGTAAAAAAACAGGGTTAAAGAGAAAAACTAAGACACAGGAAAAATAATTAAGAAACACATTAACAGAATACTAAGTTGATACTTTAAAAAATAGTTAAGATTAAAGTTAAATAGAAAGTTTTAAAGAAGCCCAAAAATATCTTTTAATTAAACACTGATTTGGACTCCAAAAGGACCTTTCTTTAAATCTTCCTAATTTCGTTACCAAGATCACTAATTGTGGATTCATAAATCTTACATCGTTCTAATTTTGTAATTAATAAATTTAATATTTTCTTCCCCTAATTTATTTCATCTGAATTATACTTTATCACCCTGCTCTATTTTTATAAACCTAAAACTATAATTACACTTTTAATATAAAGACGCACCAGCATACTAAAATAAACCTAAACACAGACAGATGGACAGACATTCCTACAGCCTTTCAAACTCTAAGAAATGTAAGAAAAACATCTCATAATAGAAATATTCTTACAAATACTACAACCAAAAATATTTATCTCTTGAAAATTAAATAGAAATAGCAAAATATTTATAAAACTAAATAGAACAAGAAATTATAAAAAAAACAGACAGTTAAATTTTCAAGCTACAAATAAAAATATAATAATTTAAATTTTCTTTAATAAAACAGAGTTTTTGTTTTAACACAATTTTTATTTAAGTAACTCTCCATTAAGGGAGTTCTCAAAATGTAGCATGACATAATTTCTTTTCTAAAAAAAAAAAAAAAAAAAATACGTTTTTCCAGCTAAAGCAGTGAACATTTACTAGGGAATTGATAAAAACATTATACAAGAGTTATAAAAAGGATATTTTATAGCCAGGACATGTTTTGTTTTTTTCTTCTCATATCATGATGTCAAGTGTTTGTTGCATGAACTTGTTGTCACTAAATTTTTTTTTTTTTGAGGATTTTTTGTTGGAATCTTGTTGTTTAGCTGTTGCTTTTCTCTCATAAATATTTCATGAATGTAAATGTATGTGAGAATGATAACTGGTGTCACATGTTGTTGAACTCTTGTTCTTAGTTTTTTTTTTTTGGTAATAAATTAAAATTATAATAAAAATTTAACAAGATTTACTTGTAATAATAAAGCATCATAGAAAATATTAATAATATAAAAGTATAAAATAATAAAATTTGAAAATAATTATAAAATTAAATATTTAAATTATAAAGATATAAAATTATAAAATGATAAAATTATAAAATTATAAAATTGTAAAATAATAAAATTATAAAATAATAAAATTATAAAGTTATAAAGTTATAAGATTATACAATTATAAAATTATAAAATTGTAAAATAATAAAATTATAAAACAATAAAATTATAAAGTTATAAAGTTATAAGATTATAAAATTATAAAATTATAAAGGTATAAAATTATAAAATTATGAAATTATAAAATTATAAAGTTATAAAATTATAAAATTATAAAGTTATAAAATTATAAAATTATAAAGTTATAAAATTATAAAATTATAAAGTTATAAAATTATAAAATTATAAAGTTATAAAATTATAAAATTATAGAATTATAAAATTATGAAATTATAAAATTATAAAACTATAAAGGTATAAATAAAATTATGAAATTATGAAATTATAAAATTATAAAATTATAAAATTATAAAATTATAAAATTATAAAATTATAAAATTATAAAATTATAAAATTATAAAATCATAAAATTATAAAGTTATAAAATTATAAAATTATAAATTAATAAAGCTATAAAATTATAAAGTTATAAAATTATAAAATTATAAAATTATAAAATTATAAAATTATAAAATTATAAAATTATAAAATTATAAAATTATAAAATTATAAAATTATAAAATTATAAAATTATAAAATTATAAAATTATAAAATTATAAAATTATAAAATTATAAAATTATAAAATTATAAAATTATAAAATTATAAAATTATAAAATTATAAAATTATAAAATTATAAAGTTATAAAGTTATAAATTTATAAAATTATAACATTATAAAATTATAAAATTATAAAATTATAAAATTATAAAATTATAAAATTATAAAGTTATAAAGTTATAAAATTATAACATTATAAAATTATAAAATTATAAAATTATAAAGTTATAAATTTATAAAATTATAAAATTATAACATTATAAAAATTATAAAATTTTAATATCATAAAGTTATAAATTTATAAAACTATAAAATTATTAAATTGTAAAGTTATAAAGTTTTAAAATTATAAAATTATAAAGTTATAAAATTATAAATTAATAAAGCTATAAAGTTATAAATTTATAAAATTATAACATTATAAAATTATAAAATCTTAAAAATTATAAAATTTTAAAATTATAAAGTTATAAATTTATAAAACTATAACATTATAAAATTATAAAAGTATAAAATTTTAAAGTTATAAAGTTATAAAATTATAAAATTATAAAATTGTAAAATTATTAAGTTATAAATTTATAAAGTTATAAAATTATAAAGTTATAAATTTATAAAGTTATTAAATTATAAAATTATTAAATTATTAAGTTATAAAATTAAAGATTAAGAAAATTATAAATCGATATTTTAATTAAAGATTTTCTCTAGAATTCACATTGGGGTGAAGGGGTCGAAAATAGGGCTTAATTCAGGGAAAGGTGATATTAATATTTTAATGACCATTTTTAAATTTTAGGATTTTTTGGCAGAACGGTAATGTCTGTCCGTCTGTCTATACATTGGGTCGATAATGATGCATAATTCCGTGATAAATGATATCAACATTTTAATGAACACATTTTATTTTTCTGCTTATTAGTAGGTAAAAAAAATGTATTTTTGAAATTATGATTCTTTTTTGGCAAAATGGTAATGTCTGTCCGTCCGTCTTTACATTAGGATTAAATGGGTAAAAAAAAAACGTTTAATTCAGGAAAACATTATATTTTTATTTGAGTAACCACGATTTATTTGTCTCTTCTTTAGTAAATAAAAACATGAATTTTTTGAGTTAGAAAGTAATTTTTGGCAGAATGGCAATGTCTGTCCGTCTGCCTATACATTTGTGTTGAATGAGTCGATAATAGGGTGATCAATTATTCGACTTTTTTGAGAAACCGGTTTTCGAATAGTTCGAATAGTTGGTATTTTAAAAAAACCGGTTGCACTTTTTTCAGAAGTTAATATTTATATCAAAAGACTACATTTCTTTAAAAAAATCAATAATTCTTATAATCAAGTTAAAATTTATTAAATACAAGCGTAAAATCCTGACAATGTCAGGAAAAATAATATAATAATGGAAATATGCATAAACAAATCCGAAAATTAAAAGAAAAAAATATGAACAACATTTAGACACCTTCCTCTCCCTAATCGAAGTCAATTATTTGAAGCCGTTAGAATTTATTGGGATAATATTGATTAAAGTTTTAAATTCGTAAACCTTTCAAAATAAAAAAAATCGTCGCAAATGCGCTCCCTGACCGAAATACAGAATCAGTTTTTGATAGGATTTGGAGAGCAAACAATAAGTATAGCAACTCAAAAGTTCTTAATACCAAAACAGACTTTTCGGTCCCTGATAGAAACATCTGGCTCTGTTAGAATTTGTAGAACGAATAATTTTATAAGTAAGTCGATTTTTAGTTTCTTACGTCGTCTGGGAGCTTCAGAAAGCTCTGGAGAGGAAACAATGCTTAGGAAAGATATATATAAATCCATATATATAGATCCACGTATTTTCGCTCCCTGATAGAGATTCCAAAATCTGGCTCCGTTAAGTTAAGATTTGTAGGACGAATAGGGTTATAAGTAAGCCGAATTATATCTGCCACTTATATCTGCTCCCTGATAAAAATTTCAAAATATGGCTCCATTAGGATTTGTTGGACGAAAATTTTTATAATTAAGCCAAATTTTAATTTTCTACGTCGTTTGGGAGCTTCAGAAAGCTCTGGAAAAAAAATGCTAAGCAAATTATATATCTAGATGACTAGAAGATAATTATGTTTCAAAATTGTTGAAAAAAATCATCTAAATTTTAGTTAGCATAAACAGAATCCATGGCTTAATATGGAAGCCTGTCTCAATTGAAACGATTCTGCAGGTGAAACTTTTTTAACACAACACCTTTAAAAAATGAAGGAAATATTGGATAAAAAAAATTAAATTGGGTGCAAAATTATTAAAATAGATTAAAAAATTCAGACAGGATAATTATTAATTATTTATTTGTTTAATATTACAGAATAAATTCCAATTTAGACTTAAACTATATTTTTAAAACATAAGAAATCAGTCCTTATTAATATTTAAAAAATTATTCCTAAATTTCGACTCAAATATCACTATTTAGTACATGTTTTCTGAAATAAAATGCTATTTTTAAAACCGGTTTTTTGTGTTTAAAAAAACCGGTCTATTCGACATTCGAAAAATGAACATTTTGAAAAAACCGACAGCACATTGACTGAAAAAACCGGTTGGAAAACCGCGTCGATCACCCTAGTCGATAATGATGCATAATTCAGGGAAGGTTAATATCAATATTTAATTTAGGAAAATGTTATATTTCAATTTTAATGACCACGATTACATTGTCTATTTATTAGTGAACATGAAATACGTTTTTAGCTTTAAAAAGTCATTTTTGGCAGAATGGTAATGTCCGTCCGTCTGTCCGCCCATCCATACATTAGCGTTTAATTTATGAAAAAGTAAAAAAAATATTTGTGGAATTTTAAAAATATTTCTTGAAAGAATTTTGTTGTCCGTTCTTCCGTCCATCTGTTTGTTAATTTTTGCAAATTTTTTAATTCAAAATCGTTTATTTTTGATATTGACTTCAAATTTCCATTATTTAATAGACAAAAAAAATTCTAATTTTTTCCTTATTTTTTATTTCTTTCCAGGTGACATTCTCTCCGGTGTTTGCTTTGTTGGCCAACTAGACACCCATTCCCTGGGTGTCTTTCTCATCATACCCCTCTGCATTTATCTCTCTATTGGAGCTCTCTTCCTCTTAGCCGGCTTTGTGTCCCTCTTCCGCATACGCACTGTCATGAAAACCGATGGCAAACGTACCGATAAATTAGAACGTCTTATGATGCGTATTGGATTCTTCTCAGGCCTATTTATATTACCCGCTCTTGGCTATTTAGGCTGCCTCTTTTACGAATATTATAACTTTGATGAATGGATGATACAATGGCATCGTGATATATGCAAACCTTTCTCTATACCTTGTCCTCTGCCGCGAGCAGATGGTTCTGAGTCAAGACCTATATTTCAAATTTATATGGTCAAATATTTGTGTTCAATGTTGGTGGGTGTAACATCAAGTGTGTGGCTGTATTCGAGTAAGACCGTGGTGAGTTGGCGTAATTTTGTAGAAAGGCTGCAGGGTAAAGAGACCAGAACAAGAGGGCAGGCGTATGTGTAAAGTACTTTTAGTTTTAAGTGAGAAAGAAAATAATTAAAGAGGGTAAGAACTATGAAGAGAAATAAACTATTAAAATAAGATTTTTTTGGTCGATAATGAAAAATAAAGTGATGTTTATAAATATTTAATTGTATAAAAAATATAATAATAATATGATGATAATAATCATATTTAATGTCAAAATGACCACAAAGCAATTGAGTGCTCAAATAAAATTTTTTTGTTTGTTATAGAAATTAAAAAAAAAAAATAGATGCAAAGAAAATTAATATTTATGGAGAAAAAAACTTTAGAACACTCTCTAAAGCTTTCATGAGACGTTTATAAAGCAAACCAAAATTTAGAGTAGAAAGAGGGGAAAAAAAGATTTGTAGGAAGAAGAAAATTTATTAAAAATTTTAGAAAATTTTGAAATAAATTTTTAAATTTTAGATTTAATTTTAAATATATTTTCTTCTTTTTTTAAATCTTCTTTTTCGCCTTTTAATCACTTTTTTTAAAAATCTTAATTTATGTATAATTTTTAAGTGCTTGTATGTAGAAATTTTTAAAAATCAAACAAAATCTTAACGAATGAGTGATAAATGTATAATTTTGAGTTTGAGTGCAAAATGTTTATAGTTTTAATAATTTTAATTATAAATTAAATATCCTCAATGACTTTTTCCTACTAAAAACATAAAAAATATTAAATAATACCCCAGAGGTTATATAGGCCAAATCAATTCGTATATGGAATAAATCATTTCTATAAAATTCTACTGTAATGTAATTTCATTTCCAATTTTTTAAAAGGACCAGGGGTATTGATTTGTACTTTTTGATACCCCAGGGGGTTTAAAGCCTTTGTTGACTATCAAAGAAAATTTAGTAAAAATAATCACTTTAAAACACCAAAATTGTTCTAACCCAGTGGAAAAGTGAATTTAATTATTTAAAAATAATTTTTGAATTGATCTATCTGGAGTTATTAGAAAATGTCATATGAGGATTTTAATGTTTATATATTTTTCATTTTAAATTAAATTTAATTTCATAAGTAAAAAAGCTTTACATGTGCCCTAAATTTTAAGTTAATTACAAATAGTTTTTAAACAAATAGTAACTAAAACCTAATAACAATTAAAAGCAAATTCAAAATTAGGGGAAAAATAAAAAGCAGAAAATAGTTTAAAACTTTTAAAAGCAAACTTTTACTTAAAAAAATTTCGAACTAAATTGCTTTCCCTTTAAAGTTGTATTTACTTTTATTGATTTGAACATTTATTTTATTATTTTTATATTTAATTTCTGGATTTAATTTAAAGTCACTAATAATACGTCCCTCCTCCATGTGCTAAAAATCATTAACGAAAATTTGTTAAAAAATTTTATTTCAAATTATGTTTAAATAGTTTTAATAAAACAACAAAACAAAAAAAAATCAAATCAATTATAATTTGTTAAGCTTTAGTTTTAAGAAAATTGTTAAGTAACAAATAAAATATGTAAAAATAATTTTGTTTAAACTATAATTAATATGAAAAGGGAAAGAAAGTCAAAAAGAAGGGAAATGAAAAAAAATAAAAATTTATTTTTCTTTTAATTTTTGTTTTATAAATTTCTAATTATATAAGTCTATAACTTTATAATTTTATAACTTTATAATTTTATAATACTATAATTTTAAAATTTGATAATTTTATAGTTCTATAATTTTATAGTTTTATAATCTTATAATTCTACGATTTTATAATTTTATAACTTTATAATTTATAATTTTATAACTTTATAACTTTATAATTTTATAATTTTATAATTTTATAATTTTATAATTTTATAATTTAATAATTTTATAATTTTATAATTTTATAATTTTATAATTTTATAATTTTATAACTTTATAACTTTATAATTTTATAACTTTATAATTTTATAACTTCATAAATTTATAATTTTATAATTTTATAACTTTATAACTTTATAACTTTATAATTTTATAAATTTATAATTTTATAACTTTATAATTTTATAACTTTATAAATTTGTAATTTTATAACTTTATGACTTTATAATTTTATAATTTTATAATTTTATAACTTTATAACTTTATAACTTTATAACTTTATAACTTTATAACTTTATAACTTTATAACTTTATAACTTTATAACTTTATAATTTTATAATTTTATAACTTTATAATTTTAAAATTTTATTATTTTATAATTTTATAACTTTATAACTTTATAATTTTATAAATTTATAATTTTATAACTTTATAACTTTATAATTTTATAACTTTATAAATTTATAATCTTATAAATTTATAACTTTATGACTTTATAATTTTATAATTTTATAACTTTATAATTTTATGACTATAATTATATAATTTTTATAACTTTATAATTTTATAATTTTATTATTTTATATTTTTATAATTTTATAACTTTATAACTTTATAATTTTATAACTTTATAACTTTATAATTTTATAAATTTATAATTTTATAACTTTATAATTTTATAACTTTATAAATTTGTAATTTTATAACTTTATGACTTTATAATTTTATAATTTTATAACTTTATAACTTTATAACTTTATAATTTTATAATTTTATAACTTTATAATTTTATAATTTTATAACTTTATAATTTTATAACTTTATAAATTTATAATCTTATAAATTTATAACTTTATGACTTTATAATTTTATAACTTTATAATTTTATGACTATATTTATATAATTTTATAACTTTATAACTTTATAATTTTATTATTTTATATTTTTATAATTTTATAATTTTATAAATTTATAATTTTATAACTTTAAAATTTTAAAATTTTATTATTTTATAATTTTATAGTTTTATAATTTTATAACTTTATAACTTTATGATTTTTTAAATTTATAATTTTATAACTTTATAACTTTATAATTTTATAACTTTATAAATTTGTAATTTTATAACTTTATGACTTTATAATTTTATAACTTTATAATTTTATAATTTTATAACTTTATAATTTTATAACTTTATAATTATATAACTTTATAACTTTATAATTTTATAATTTTTTAACTTTATAGTTTTAATATTTTATAATTTTATAACTTTATAACTATTAATTTATTACTTTATAACTTTATAATTTTATAACTTTATAACTTCATAATTTTATAACTTTATAATTTTATAACTTTATAATTTTATAACTTTATGAATTTATAACTTTATAACTTTATTACTTTATAACTTTATAATTTATAATTCATAATTTATTATTTATAATTTGTATTTTAAAATAAAGATGTCGATATAAAGATGTCTGTCTGTCCAGCTGTCCGTCTGTCTGTTGAAATCAGTTTTTAGAAAGCCCCAGTTATCGGATATATATGTTTTATACATCAATTATAGGGAATATTCTTTACAAAATCGCTAATAAAAATGAGTAAAATCGGTTGATAAATAACTGAGATATCGGCAAAAAACAGAAGGTACTTCCAACAAATCGTATTTGTTGTGGACTTTTCTAGGCTCCTATATAAGCTTCTTCTTTTTTGCACAAAAAATTCAAAATCTTTCTTCAAGTTTTTTCGTGAAAAAAATCGGTCCATTATATATATCGGCCAAAACACATTTTTAGACTTTTTGAAGTTCCTATATAAGTTTCGTTATTGAACAGGTTGTTTATAAATATTTTTATAAAATTTCGGTTTTTTAAATCAACCAAATTCGTTTATAAACAGTCGAGTTATGGGCCAAAAACTAAAAAAAAAAATTGTTAATAATATAAATACACAGAAAAATATTTATATTAAGCATTGTTGTTGTTTTTTGTATGGGCAAGTAGTTTAGTTAGTAACAGCAGTAATATAATGATTAACATTGTTGTTCTTGTTGTTGTTTGTATATGCAGTCAGTTTGTATATGTGTACATACATACATACAAAAATATATAAATATTCAATTGTTGTTGTTTATTTTTTTTTTTTAAGCAAAGCTTGCTATGACTTTTTTTCTCGTATTCAAATGTTCGTTGTTTGGAAAAAAAAATTTAGATTTTAAATGTGAAAATGTGAAAGCATACGTTAAGGCGAAAATATTATCATTTGTCGATAAGATGGTGAAGGGTATCAAAGATTCGGCACAGCCGAATGTTTTTTTAATTTCATTTTATTTTCATTTCCTTTCTTTTGCCTTTTCTTATCCCTTTTTTTAAACAAATTAATTGATTTCATGACGTTATAGTCATTTTATTATATATAATTTTTTTATATAAGTCTATTTACATAAGTTTCTAATATTAACAAAATATAATTATAAATAATAATTATGTAAATTTAACTATTAAAAAAAAAAAAACTATTTTATATTAAGCTAAAAAACATTAACAAAGAAAAACAAAATTATTTTTTATTATTTAACTTTAAAACTAAAAAAAAAAAACAAACAAAAAACTCTAACAATAAATTGTTTAAAAAAATTTATAAAAGAAAAATACTGCCATTTAAAACAAAACAAAAAATATGTATTTAATTTCATTTAGTAATGAAAAAAAAAAAAATTATTATAAAAAAAAAAACAAAAATTATTGTAAATTAAAACAAAATATAAGAAAAAACTCTTTAACATTTAAGGCATGTTTCATTGGAAAAAAACCAAAACAATACAAAATATTTAAAACGTAAATAAAGAAAAAAATTAAATAATAAAATAAAAAACCTTTATTGTTAAAGACTGAAAAAAATTAACAAAAAAAAAGCGGCTTGAGTATTATTTTTCAAAGAGAAAATAGGAACAAAAAACAAAAGAGGTAAGAAAAACACATACAAAATTAAATTATTTAAAGCTCATATTTCCTGTGTAATTAAACTGCTGTGAATAGATAAATTGCAGTAGCAAGCACTATAAGTTAAGCTGCCAAACAAAATAGAGAATAATGAAAAAAATGGTGCAAAAAAAAACTAAATATGTTTTTAAAATATTTACAAATTGTTTAACAAATTTGTTTAACATTTAATACCCGCTTTATTGTTACAAAAACATTAAATGAAAATTGTTGAAAAAAAGTTTTAGAGGAAAAAAATACTACCATAGTCAGCTGGATTAATATGAGGCAGCTATAGTTTTTAGGGAGTTAAATGTATAAAAATAAAAAGCAGTTTAAAATTGTGTAAAGTTTTTTGTGGGATTTAAAATAAAATTTGATATATTAAGAGTTTTAAAACTCTAAATAAAAGAGGATTTTGTTATAAAATTATATTAAAAACAAGATTTATTTATTAATGTTATTAAGCTAATTTTAAGCTTAAAATAAACCTTAAAATTGCTAGATTAAATTAGAATTAAATTAGAACCAAATTAAAAAATTTAGGAACACAAATAAGCCCAATATTTACAAGCTATTTACAAGCTCTAAATATAGAATCAATTTAATTACAAAAATTAGCCTTCTGGTAGTCCTATTTTTATTTTAAATTATAGGTTTTATTTAAGCCAAATTTGGACTTAAAAATATATAAAAAAATAACCTCAAATCTAACTCGTAATAAATTATCAATTTAGCTTTAAATGTTCTCATCTTATAGCCTAAAATCTTCATTAGTTACGGCTCTTAACGAATCCGTAATTTAGCTTTAATCATAGCTTCTTTACCGCTTCAAATTTTAAATCCTCTTAAAGTTATTTTAGATTTGTAATTCTGTCTTTAATGCCAGTTCATTTTAAGGCTCCTATTTAGTTTCAAATAGATTTCATCAAAAGCCTCAAATTAAATTTAAATCATCATAGTCATAAATTTTCATTAATTAGAAGTCTTTAGGAATTCTAAAATTAGCTTTAATTATAGCTTCCTTAAAGTTCCAAATACTTTGTTCAATTTGGGTTCCCTTAAAGTTAAAGTTTTGGATTTAGTTCAAATAATATTAATGTTAAAAATTTATCTTTAAATATTCATAATTAAAAGCCTAAAATTTAGCTAGAAATAGCTTTAGTTTAGAGCACCAAAGAAAGACTAGATTGAAGATTTTTTAGAGCAAAAATTAAGCTTCATTTTTGGTTCATACAAAGGCTTTGATTCCACTTCTCTTTAAGTTCATTTAAGATTAAATAATTAAGCTTCAATTTAATTTTCTTTAGAGTTCCAAATTTTACTTCAATTATTGTCTTTATTTGGTACTTATAACTCCCTTAAAGCTAAACATTTTGAGTTGTGTTAGGGTCCTCTTAGAGCTGCAGTTTAAATAAAATTAGAATTACATATTTAGCTCAAATTAGTCATAATTAAAAGTCTCAAATTTAACTAAAAATAGCTTTAATTAAGAGCCCTAAATATAGACTAGTTTGACGATCTTTTAGCGACAAAAAATAAACTTCAAAGCTTTGATTCCACTTCTCTTTTATTTAAGGTTATTATTTTCATTCAAAGTTACAAAATTAAGCTTCAATTTAAGTTATTTTAGAGTCACCAAATTTACCTCAATTATGCCATTCCAAATTAACAAATTTGTCTTATTTTTGGTATTCTTAGCTCCCTTATAGCTAGAATTTTTGAGTCTAGTAAGGGTCCTCTTAAAGCTGCAGTTTTTGGCTTCAGTTCCAGTAAAATTAGAATTACAAACTCAGCTACAATCTATTATAATTAAAGCTTCATATTTAACTGCAATCAATCATAATTAATAGCTTCAAATTAAGCTGAAAATAGTTTTAATTTATAGTCTCAAATTAGGGCTGAATCAAAGATCCTTTAGTCCCAAAATGTAACTCAATTGTTGTCATTTTTAATTCAAAAAAAAATTCTATTAAAGCTAGATATTTTAGTCCATTTGAGGTCCCCTTAAAACTGCAGCTTATGGCTTTAATTCAAGTAAAATTATAATTATAAATGTCACCACTCTTTAAGTTAATTTAAGGTCATTAACTTTGTTTTATTTAGTAAAAATTTAGTTTAAATAAAAGTTTCCATAATTCCCAAAATTGTATTGTTTTAGACTTCTACGTCAAACTTAAATTTATTCTCTTAAATTGTAGCTTAAATTTAGCTTCAAACTTGGAATTATTCTAGAGCTGCAGCATTGGCTTTAATTCTAGTTTATTTAGACCAAATATAGCCTCAAATTATCTTTAATCAGAGCCTCTAATTTATCTTTAATTAGGCTTTTTTTAGAGCCGCCAATTAAGTTTAAATTGAAAGTCCTTTAGAGCTTCTCATTTTGCTTCAAATTTGGTTTAAACATGATATCATGAGCTGTAGGTAGATGTAATTCCATTGCAATTGAATCAAATTTAACTTCAATTAAAACTTAAGACCTTCAAATTTATTTATTATTAGGCCTATTTTAGAGCCACAAATTAAGATTAAATTAAAACTCGTTTAGTGCATCAAATTAAGCTTCAAACTTGTTTTATAAAAAGGTCATGATTTTAGCACTATTTTAGTTTATTTAGAACACTCCACTAATCATCATTTTCTTTTAAAGTTACAAATTTTATTTAGCCTCAATTAAAAGTCTTTAAACTCTTTTAGAGTTTTAAATTAGCTCAAACTTAGATTCAAACATGAAATTTTGAGATGAAATTTTGGAATTAATTCTAATTTATTCAGATTAAATTAATTTTCAATTAAACTTAAACCAGAACTTCAAATTTATCTTTAATTAGTCCTATATTATAGCCGCAAATAAAGTTAAAATTAAAAATCTTTTAAAGCTTCAAATTAAGCTTCAAACTTGGTTTATAAAAAGGCCACGATTTCAGCTCTATTTTAGTTTATTTAAAGTTCTTTTAAGGTTACAAACTTTATTTGAATTAGAAATTATTTAACGCCCTAAACTTGACATTATTTATAGTTTCTATTATAAGGACAATTAGTGTTTTCAAACCTTTAAATTAAGCTTAAATTGTATGTTATTTAGAATCCTAAATTTGGCTTCATTTAAAGTTTTTTAAAAGTCATTAATTTAGTCCCAATTAAAAGTCTTCAAACTCCTCTAATTAGCTGCAATAATATATATATTTTTTTAATTCTCCATTTAGTCCTCATTTTATGGGTTTCATAGCTTCGAATTAAGCTTCATTTTATTAACAATTATTATATTAAGCTTGTTTTTAACTGATCTGTATTATAAGGGTTTTCAAACGCTGAAATTTCACTTCAATTAAACACCTTTAAAAATTTCAAATTCAATTTATTTGATGGTTCTCTTAAAACTCCCAATAAAGACTCAATCGTGTTAATAAAGTTCTTTAAAAATCCAAAATACAACCAGTTAAAAGACCCAAATTATTTTCCATTATTAGATTATCTAGATTCTAAAAATTAAGCTCCAATTCTTTTATTAATTTTTTGCCACATCCCCTTTTTTTCTTCCATAATAAAACCCTTACTTACTTTTATTATTTTTAAGAAACGAACTACAAAATATTATAAAATAAATTATATATCAAAGAAAAGCTAATTTTCTTTCAAATACTAAGCAGAACAAATTTTGCAATTATCTCTACAAATAAAAAAGTTATGTTAAAAAACAAATAATTACAAATAAAACAATTTTCCTCTTAGTTATTTTTTTACCAATGAAACTTGGTCCATTTATTAACTATAAAAAGTACTTTTTAATTTTTTTTTAAATAAATTTTCTAAAATTTATAGTTTTGTTTCTACAAGCGTTTTAATTATTTAACCTTTAATTTTTAAAACAAGGCGTGGCAGTGGGCGTTAAAATTTATAACCATGAAAAAGCTCATTTCTTCTTCTTGCTATAGCAAAAGAAATTTTTTAAATATCTCTTTAAATAATTAAGTTATAAGCATAAATCTAAAAACTATATTAAAAAAAATTACTTGCTACTAGATGCTGTTCGCCTGGTGTTATGCTAAATTTTTGGGAAAATAATTTTAGGCAATTTGGGGGGAACTGTGAGGACAAAGTTTGGAAGCTTATATTTCAGGCATTTTAGAAGTTATTAAAATAAAATTTGGCAAAAAGACTTGTAGGAAATAGGACTTTCTATTAAAAAAATATTTTTTGAGGAAGACATATTTTTCTCTGCTTTATGAAGATTTTTATTAAGTGGTGTTTTTATTAAAGAGGGCGTATCAGGGGACATAAAATTTACTTAATATGAACAATTTAAGTTGTGGGCTTTCCAAAGCAAAAGAAATCATGTTAATAGCTGTTAAACCAAAGAAGTTATAGCTTAAGTAATTTGGCTGTTAGTTGCCCAATATATTTCCTTAAAATAGTGCTACTACAAAACAATAGAGGGCGCTGTTGGAAGTGAAAAAATACGTTTCTTTCTGAAAAAGGAAATTTATAATTTGGTTTTAATTTAGCAAGTAATGGAGCAATTTTATTGATATGGGTATCATTTTAAAGGGGGGAATTAGGGCTTTAAGAGGGTATTAGAAATAAATACAAGTTAGGTAAAATTTTGACTTTAAAATTGGACACAACTAAAGCTAAATGGAAGAAACTGAGTAAGCTCAAATTTTAACTCTAAAACGAATTATACGGATATTTACTTAAAGCGGTTAAATAAGTCTTAAAAGGAGGATTTAAAAGTATAAACAATTGAGGTCAAAAACAGGCATAATTGAAGCTAAATGGGGAAAACAAAGTGAGCTAAAATTTGATCTTAATAGAGATTGATGTAGGTATCTTTTAAAAGAGATGAAAGGTATGAGTTATAATTTTAGCTTTTCCTTTAATTTGAACTTTTTATAGTGTCTTTCCTCGAGCCTAATTGAAATACAAAGTTTCAATTTAATTTGTTTTAATTAAAAAAATCTTAAATTGAACTTGATTTTAGCTTTGTTTTAGAGTTTTAAATTTAGCTTCATTTGTAGTAATTTTACCGTCCAAATTTTGTTAATTTTTAATGGTTTTCAAATGCTTAAATATCACTTTAATCGAACATATTATAGATTGTAACATGAGCTTAAATTATAATTCGATTTAAGTCACAAATTTATCATCAATTGGAATACTTTAAGGGTCTAAATAACTTTTTTATTTTTAGTGATTTTAAAGTTTGGAATTAAGATTTAATTTTTTGTTTTTTAGAATTATAACTTTAGCTTCAATTATAGTTATTTTAACATTTAAATATATTTTATTCTGTTTCTGTTTCAAGATTCGAATTTCAACTTAATTGTTCTGCTTCAAGATTCTCTATCGAACTTCACTGTATATAATTATTTTAAGTAGCAAATGCAGTATGAATTAGTGTTTCAAAAATAGCTACTAAAGTAGTTCTTTAAGAGTTCGAAATTTTTTTTATTATAAGCTTTTCATTAATTCATCATTAAATGTGACTTTTTTTAGAGTCTTAAATTAACTTTATTTATTATTTAAGTTCTTTTTGAGTTACAAGCATAAGTCTCAAATTTTTTTGTCTAATTAGAGTTTTAGGTCTCCAAGTTTTAGTCGCAAATTTTACTTCAGTTACCGTTTTTTAGAGTTTGAAAATTAGCTTAAAAATAGTTCTTTTTAGTTCTTTAGCTTAAAAATAGTTCCTTTATAGTTTGAACCTAAAATTAAACTTCAATTATTGATCTTCTTTTAGAGACCAATATTTACCTTTAATATATATATATATTTTTTTTTTTTTTTATAACAAAATTTAGCTAATTAGTTTAAATTTTACTCTTTGATTGTCCTAAATTTGGCTTCTTTTAGAATCATGAATTTATTTTATTCTCAGTATTTTTAGTTCTTTTAGAGTTGCAAATGTAAGTCACAAGTTTAGATTTAATTGCATTTTCAAAATTAGCAAAATAAAATAGTTCTTTTAGTGTTTGAAATTTCGCTAATTATAAGCCTTTTTAGTATTTTAAATTTTATTTATAATACACTTCTTTCTGAATCCCAAATTTTGCTTCCAAATTTAGTTTAAATTTTACTCGTTTATTATTCTAAATTTGGCTTCCTTTAGAGTCTTAAATTTAGTTTATTTTAAGAGTTTTTAAGTTTTTTAGAGTTTCAAATTTAAGTCTCAAATTTATCGTCTTAGATTTCACCATAGTTATACTTCTTTTAGAGTCTTAAATTTGGTTTAAATTGAAGTTCTTCTACGTACCCATATTTAAGTTAAATTTTACATTTTTAGGATCCTAAATTTGGTTTCTTTTATAATAAATTTGCTTTATTTTGAGCTTTTTCAAGTTCTTTAAAGTGCCAAATTTATTATAGTTCATTTAGGTGTTAAACTTTAGATTCAATTTTACTTCTTTCAATTTCCTAAATTTGACGTCTTTTATAGCAGAAAAACTTCCTTTATTGTGAGTGTTTTTAAAACCTTTTAACTTTTAAAATTATTGTAGCTTAATTTTAAAAGTTAAAAGCTTTTTTAGAGATTCTAATTAGATTTAATACATGCTTTTATATAGAGTATTTAATATCGCTGCTAGTTCAAATTAAACTTTAATTTTAATCGTTGTTATATCCGCTAATTAATCTTTAATCGTAGTTCTTCTGAAACTCGATGTTAATCTAAACTGTCGTATTTAGAAGTAAGAAATTCTACTTTATTCAATGACTCAAATTAAACTTTAGTATTAGAATCTTCATTTAGCTTTAATTGTACTTAGTTTTATTACCTAATTAAGCTTAAAATCTACTGTCGTAGTTATATATTAAGGTCTCAGGTTTATCTGAACTACCATCTTTTTTTTTGAACTTTAATTTTAGCTCCAGTTTAGCTTCAATTGTGCCTGTTTTAAAGCCTCTATTTCACCTTAATTGTTTTTAGTTTTAAACCCTCCTATTAAAGCCTTATTTCACTAATTGAAAAAGATATCCTTGGCTTTCCTTATAGAGTTCAAATTTTAACTCATTCAGTTTTCCCAATTTAGCTTTAGTTTTGCCTCCTTCAAAAGCATCAATTATAAATCATTTATTTTTATTTTTTAAGCCCTGATTCTCCCCTTTAAAATAATACCCATATCATTAAAATCGCTCCATTACTTGCTAAATTAAAAGCAAAATAAAAATTCACTTTTTCAAAAACGAAACTTATTTTTACGCAAAATTTAACGCAATATTTTGGGTAACTGCTAGTCAACTTCTTCAAGCTATAACTTCTTTAGTTTAAAAGCTTTTGCCATAATTCTTTTTGCTTTAGAAAGAACACAACTTTAGTTTTTCATATTAAATAAATTTTACGCCCCCTGACACGCCCTCTTTGTTAAAAACAACACTTTATAAAAAGCTTAATAACGCAGATCAAAATATGTTTTTCTTGAAAATTATTTTTTTATCCAAAAGTCCTATTTCCTACAAGTCTTCATGCCAAATTTCATCCCCATAACTTTTAAGATATGTGAAATATAAGCTTCCAAACTTTGGTGATCACAATTTCCCAAATTTGCTTAAATTATTTTTTCAAAAATTTAGCATAACACCAGGCGCGCAGTATCGAGTAGCAAGTAATTTTTTAAATATTGTTTTTAGATTTTTGCTTATAACTTTGTTATTTATAAAGATATTAACAAGATTTCTTTTGCTTTCGATAGAAGAAGAAATGGGCTTTTTTAAGGTTACAAATTTTAACGCCCACTAACACGCCCATTTTTAGAAATTAAAGGTTAAATAATTAAAACTCATGTGAAAACAAAACTAGAAGTGTTAGAAAATTTATTTTTGAAACAATAAAAAGTCCTTTTTATGCTTATTAAATGGACCATTTAATTTATTTATAAGCTATTTATTTTAAGGAAGTTATGAGTAATTGAAGTTTAGGGCTAAAAATAGCTCAAAAGAAAAGTTTGTCTTATTTCTATTAGGACTTATTTTAACATAACTACTTTATTTCTAAAGATAATAAAACGATTTTTTGTGCTTAGTATTCGTTAGGAAATCAGCTTTTCTCTGGTGTGTAATATATTTTATAAGATTTCGTAGTTTCTTCTCCAAATAATGATTTAAGTGACAGCTTTAATTTCAAAGCTGAATTTAATTTCCTGAAACTCTTGATATTTAAGCTTAATTTAGTTTATTCCTTGGGAATATTTATATTCTCTAGATAAATATTTTGTATTTATTTTTTATTTATCCATTATGCTTCCTTCTTTAGTGTCATTTTACTTAAATTAATCATCATATTTTATATCACTTTTTTTCCAGTTTTTTCTGCTCTTATTTTTCTCTTTTTATTTTATTTATTTTCATAAAATTTTATTACACATTTTTAATTGAAACTGCAGATGATACCACCTGCAGTATTGCAGTTTAAATTTTTTATTATTTATATATTCTGTAACATTTTGTTCACTTTTTTTTTTGCTATAATCTCTATAAAAACACAATTTTTGTCTGGTGGATTTTTATGTTCTTCTAGAGATTAAAAAAAACTGAGAAAAAATTATACAAAAAAACCAAATAAAATATTAAACTTTAAATCCTTATTATGAATGGCCTGGAAGTTGTAACATAAATCGATGTGTGGTTATATCAAGGATACTGTGAGTGGTAATATTTAAGCTCTTTTAAAATTCCACAATGCTCGGGGGCTTATATACACATGTACAACATAGCATTGCATACAAACAGTAACTAAATGACACAAGTGTGTTCTAGCCTGCTGTAATCTTAAACAGAACACGCAAACTATTAAATAAAAGTTTTTTGCAGCAAAATTTTATCTTCTTTTTTCATAGAAATTTAAAGCCAAAGCATGTGTAAATGTTATAAATTATAAGCTAAATATTTAATTTAGGTGCCAGGGAGGTAAGAGGTTTTCGTAGCTCCCTTTTTTGTAAAAGGCATTGATGGCCTGTAGTTTTACATACGGAAGCCTTAAATAAAGTCTTTAATTAAAAGGATTTATAGCTCATCTGGTGGTCCTTGAACAAATAAAATAGTTTAAGCTGTAATTAAAGAAATAAAAATTATAAATCAAACTTACAATTAATAAACTATAAATAATAACATAAATTTTTTCTAAAATAAATCATAAAAAAAACCTTCTCCTTTTTTCTTAATTAAACACCAAAACCCATGTTTTTTACCAAAAAAAAAATAACATAAACAATTACCATTATTTTAATAATTTAGCCTTAACTAAAATCAACAAGTGTTTTTTTTTCTTTATCCTCTGCACTAAAGTGCAAAATTAAAACCATATTTGTTTAAACCCAGCAGGAGTTCCATTATATCCATGCGATACCAACCATCAACTACCAACAGCAATTACTCTTACATATTTATTTTATTACTCTCTATGTTTGGTTGTTGTCGTTGTTTTTTTTTTTTCTGTTTTTTTATTACAACTTTACTACTTGTATTGTATTTATTTTATTTCAGTTGCTATAATTTTAATAATAGTAGTTCATAAAAAATAAAAACAAACAACTCATAATAATTTTAACGTTGTGTAATGAAAATTATTTTATCCTTTTTTCTCCTGGCAGCTTACTGAGTAAGTAAAAAGGAGGTTGGTTAAATTTATATTTTTTTTTATATAAAATTTATATGGTTTGATATGGTTTATTTTAATTGTTTATAATTTGCATAGTAAAGGGTTTTGTATATTAAGGGTATTCACAGGTTGCAACAAAAAAAAAATATATATATATACTATAAAATTAACTGAAATAGACTATTACCAGACTAAAGACTAGACTATAGACTAGACCATACACTAGACTATACACAACACTATAGACTAGACAATAGACTAGACTATAGACTAGACCATACACTAGACTATACACAACACTATAGACTAGGCAATAGACTAGACTATAGACTAGACTATAGACTAGACTATAGACTAGACTATAGACTAGACTACAGACTATACTATAGATTAGACTATAGACAAGACTATAGAATAGACTATACACTAGACTATAGACTAAACTATAAAATAGACCATAGTCTACACTATAGACTAGACTATAGACAAGACTATAGACTAGACTATAGACTATACAATAGACTAGACTATAGACAAGACCATACACTAAACAATAGACTAGACTATAGACTAGACTATACACTAGACAATAGACTAGGCTAGACTGTAGACTAGACTATAGACTTTACTATAGACTAGACTATAGACTTGACTAAAGACTAGACTATAGACTAGACTAGACTGTAGACTAGACTATAGACTAGACTATAGACTAGACTATAAAAAAGACTAAAGACTAGACTATAGACTAGACTAGACTGTAGACTAGACTATAGACTTGACTATAGACTAGACTATAGACTTGACTAAAGACTAGACTATAGACTAGACTGTAGACTAGACTATAGACTAGACTATAGACTAGACTATAGACTAGACTATAGCCTAGACTATAGACTAGACTATAGGCTACACTATATTTCAAAAAATATTTATCAATAACTGCCAGTAATCGAAAATTTTCTAGAGAAATTTATCGATAACTGTCAGTTATCGCAAATTTTCTAAAGAAACTTATCAACAGCTAAAAGTTATTGAAAATTTCTTTATAAAATTTATCCATAAATATCGATTTTTAAAGAAATGTATCGATAACTATAAGTTATCGAAAATTTTCTGAAGAAAATAATCGATAACTGTCGGTTATCAAAAAAAAAATCGATAACTATGAGCTATCGAAAATTTTCTACAGAAAGTAATCGATAACTCTGAGTTATCGAAAATTTTCTAAAGAAAATAATCGATAACTGTTAGTTATCGTAAATTTTCGAAAGAAAATAAACGATAACTGTTAGTTTTTTATAGAAATTTATCAATAATTGAGAGTTGTCGAAAAAAATATCTAAAGAAATCTATCGATAACTGTCAGTAATCGAAAATTTTTTAAAGAAATTTATCGATAACTCTTAGTTATATAAAATTTTCTATCGAAATATAAAGATAACCGTTAGTTATCGAATATTTTTTTTAAGAAATTTATCGATAACTATTAGTTATCGAAAATTTTCCAAAGAAATTTATCGATAACTGTCAGTTATCAAAAATTTTCTAAAAAAAATTATCGATAACTGTCAGTTGTCGAAAACTTTATAAAAGAAATGATCGATAACTGTCAGTTATCGAAAATTTTCTAAAGAAATTTATCGATAACTGTCAGTTATCGAAAATTTTCTAAAGAAATTTATCGATAACTGTCAGTTATCGAAAATTTTCTAAAGAAATTTATCGATAACTGTCAGTTATCGAAAATTTTCTTAAGAAATTTATCGATAACTGTCAGTTATCGAAAATTTTCTAAAGACATTTATCGACAACTGTCAGTTATCGAAAATTTTCTAAAGAAATTTATCGATAGCTGTCAGTTATCGAAAATTTTCTAAAGAAATTTATTGATTACTGTCAGTTATCGAAAATTTTCTAAAGAAATTTATTGATTACTGTCAGTTATCGAAAATTTTCTAAAGAAATTTATAGATAGCTCCGAGTTATCGAAAATTTTCTAGAGAAGTTTATCGATTACTGTCAGTTATCGAAAATTTTTAAAAGAAATTTATCAATAACTGTCAGTTATCAGAAATTTTCTAAAGAAATTTATCGATAACTTACTGTTATCGTACATTTTCTAAGGTAGTCTATCGATAGCTGTCTGTTATCGAAATTTTTCTAGAGAAATTTATCGATAACTGTCAGCTAATGAAAAATTTCTTAAGAAATTTATCGATAACTAAAACTTTATTCAAGTTTTATTTGATATTAACTCAGTGCTTGCTTCAAGCTTTAATGAAAGCTTGGAAATTCTTAACTGTGACTATACTTTATTATTTTACAAAATTTGCTACAGTTAATTCTTTTTCTTAAAAAATTAATTATTTTTCCTACATCTTCCAGCAACAACATCTCCATCAACAACAACTACAAGAACAACAAAAAAAGCAATTATATATTTTATGTTCAAAAGGCGTGTTAAAAACTTATTAAAATACTTTTTCCTTAACAGAAATAAATAGCAGCAAAAAATAAAATAAAATAAAAAACTAAAAAACAACTTGAAACTAATTTCAACAAGCAAACAAAAGCTCTCCTCTACTATTTACAGTCTATTACCCTTAAACTAGGAATAATAATAAATTCTTGTGCGTAAATTAAAACGAACGAATGTTCGGACTCCCATGTATTTTAAGTTATAGTATTTGCATAAATTTTATTTAAAACTTTTATTTTTTAAGGAATTAACTAAAGATGAGCGAGCGCCATTTAGTATTCCAGCAGCTGTAGAACAACAACATATAGCATGTTTGGAGGTCAGTAATTTATTTAAGAAAAAAAGCAATTTTTATTATGCTAAATTTAGTAGAAAACTTGTAAATTTTTGTTAAAAGCTTAAAGACTGCAAAGAGAAATGAAAATGTTTACATGCAGCTAACAAATAATTTATAAAACTAAATACTTATTGTAAAGCATTCTAAAGAAGGGTAATTAAACTGAAAACAAATAGAAAATATTTCCAATTAAATCTGAAGAACTATACAATAACATAAACTCATTAAGTTTATGGACTTTTATGTAAAACAAAATAAATTAAAGACCATTTAACTGCAATAAACTATAAAAAAAATTAAAGCAAAATAGATAAAGAAACTCATTCCTGCTGGCCATAGAGCTGTCAACTACTAAATAACCCCAGATTTCATGGTTAAAAGAAACAAGCCAAATCATTTACAAAATTAATTTCAAATAGTTGTCTCTTTGCTGTCATCAAAGTTAATTAGAAAAAAGGCCTCTGAACTACAAATAAGAAAAAATATTCACACACTCTCCCTCATCAAACAACAATACACATCTGTCACTTTGATTGTTTCAATCCAAAACTCCCTCCCAACACCCCCTTGTTACTATTAAAACATCAACTAAGCAAAACAACTATATCCTCACCCACCACCTCCTACAATAGTTTCCATCACAAAACAAATTTTTTGATGAATATTTGACTTCGCTAAAATGACCATTATAGATTTTTGTACCAACAAACACTTCATCGACGTCAATTGATATTGACAATCATGATGACTCATCATCAGTTATACGAAAACATCCCTCTAACCACTACCACAATAGAGATGAGCCCCTTTAAAAGCAATAACTGAAATCCTCATAGATTAAAAGGGAAATTGACGGAAAACTGTCATTAATTTTGAAACATAAAATGAGACAAATGTTCAAGGAATTTCAAATGAAACTATTTTCTGTTATCTCAATATAGAAAAAATTAACAACAACAAAATAAATAAATGATTGACATTTGGATATAAATTGTGTGGAAAATAAAAGGGGAATAAAATATTGGGGTCAAAGGGAGAACTAAAACCACAAAAAATTGGTTATCGATAATTTTATTTTTTAGCATTTCTGGAGAATTTTCTTCAAAATTTATTAAAATTTTTATAGAAATTAATCGATAAATGTAAGATATCGAAAATTTTCTATAGGAATTTATCGATAACTGACACCGATAACTAACAATTATCGACAAATTTCTTTAGAAAATTTTCAATAACTAACAGTGATCGATAAATTTCTTTAAAAAATGTTCGATAACCAACAGTTATCGATAAATTTCTATAGAAAAAAGTTCTACTACCAACAGTTATCGATAAATTTCATTAGAAAATTTACAATAACTGACAGTTATCGATAAATGTCTATCAAAAATTGTATACTACTGCAAGTAATCGATAAATTTCCATAGAAAATTTTCAATAACTGACAGTTATCGATAATTTTTTTTAATAATTTTCGATAACTGACAGTTATCGATAAATTTCTTTAGAAAATTTCGATAACTCACAGTTTTTTCTGCATTTCCCTTTTAGCTTGTACAAGACCTTATATCTTTGTATTTGTGCTCAGTTCTAGTTGAGTTCTAGGTCAGTTCTGGCTCAGTTCTATTTCAGTTCTAGTTCAGTTCTAGCTCAGTTCTAGTTCAGTTCTATTTCAGTTCTAGTTCAGTTCTAGTTCAGTTCTAGTTCAGTTCTAGTTCAGTTCTAGTTCAGTTCTAGTTCAGTTCTAGTTCAGTTCTAGTTCAGTTCTAGTTCAGTTCTAGTTCAGTTCTAGTTCAGTTCTAGTTCAGTTCTAGTTCAGTTCTAGTTCAGTTCTAGTTCAGTTCTAGTTCAGTTCTAGTTCAGTTCTAGTTCAGTTCTAGTTCAGTTCTAGTTCAGTTCTAGTTCAGTTCTAGTTCAGTTCTAGTTCAGTTCTAGTTCAGTTCTAGTTCAGTTCTAGTTCAGTTCTAGTTCAGTTCTAGTTCAGTTCTAGTTCAGTTCTAGTTCAGTTCTAGTTCAGTTCTAGTTCAGTTCTAGTTCTAGTTCAGTTCTAGTTCAGTTCTAGTTCAGTTCTAGTTCAGTTCTAGTTCAGTTCTAGTTCAGTTCTAGTTCAGTTCTAGTTCAGTTCTAGTTCAGTTCTAGTTCAGTTCTAGTTCAGTTCTATTTCAGTTCTAGTTCAGTTCTAGTTCAGTTCTAGTTCAGTTCTAGTTCAGTTCTAGTTCAGTTCTAGTTCAGTTCTAGTTCAGTTCTAGTTCAGTTCGAGTTCAGTTCTAGTTTAGTTCTAGTTTAGTTCTAGTTCAGTTCTAGTTCAGTTCGAGTTCAGTTCTAGTTTAGTTCTAGTTTAGTTCTAGTTCAGTTCTAGTTCAGTTCGAGTTCAGTTCTAGTTTAGTTCTAGTTTAGTTCTAGTTCAGTTCTAGTTCAGTTCTAGTTCAGTTCTAGTTCAGTTCTAGTTCAGTTCTATTTCAGTTCTATTTCAGTTCTAGTTCAGTTCTAGTTCAGTTCTAGTTCAGTTCTAGTTCAGTTCTAGTTCAGTTCTAGTTCAGTTCTAGTTCAGTTCGAGTTCAGTTCTAGTTTAGTTCTAGTTCAGTTCTAGTTCAGTTCTAGTTCAGTTCTAGTTCAGTTCTAGTTCAGTTCTAGTTCAGTTCTAGTTCAGTTCTAGTTCAGTTCGAGTTCAGTTCTAGTTTAGTTCTAGTTCAGTTCTAGTTTAGTTCTAGTTCAGTTCTAGTTCAGTTCTAGTTCAGTTCTAGTTAAGTTCTATTTCAGTTCTATTTCAGTTCTAGTTCAGTTCTAGTTCAGTTCTAGTTCAGTTCTAGTTCAGTTCTAGTTCAGTTCTAGTTCAGTTCTAGTTCAGTTCTAGTTCAGTTCTAGTTCAGTTCTAGTTCAGTTCTAGTTCAGTTCGAGTTCAGTTCTAGTTTAGTTCTAGTTTAGTTCTAGTTCAGTTCTAGTTCAGTTCGAGTTCAGTTCTAGTTTAGTTCTAGTTTAGTTCTAGTTCAGTTCTAGTTCAGTTCGAGTTCAGTTCTAGTTTAGTTCTAGTTCAGTTCTAGTTCAGTTCTAGTTCAGTTCTAGTTCAGTTCTAGTTCAGTTCTAGTTCAGTTCTAGCTCAGTTCTATTTCAGTTCTATTTCAGTTCTAGTTCAGTTCTAGTTCAGTTCTAGTTCAGTTCTAGTTCAGTTCTAGTTCAGTTCTAGTTCAGTTCTAGTTCAGTTCTAGTTCAGTTCTAGTTCAGTTCTAGTTCAGTTCTAGTTCAGTTCTAGTTCAGTTCTAGTTCAGTTCTAGTTCAGTTCTAGTTCAGTTCTAGTTCAGTTCTAGTTCAGTTCTAGTTCAGTTCGAGTTCAGTTCTAGTTTAGTTCTAGTTCAGTTCTAGTTCAGTTCTAGTTCAGTTCTAGTTCAGTTCTAGTTCAGTTCTAGTTCAGTTCTAGTTCAGTTCTATTTCAGTTCTATTTCAGTTCTAGTTCAGTTCTAGTTCAGTTCTAGTTCAGTTCTAGTTCAGTTCTAGTTCAGTTCTAGTTCAGTTCTAGTTCAGTTCTAGTTCAGTTCTAGTTCAGTTCTAGTTCAGTTCTAGTTCAGTTCTAGTTCAGTTCGAGTTCAGTTCTAGTTTAGTTCTAGTTCAGTTCTAGTTCAGTTTTAGTTCAGTTCTAGTTCAGTTCTAGCTCTAGTTCAGTTCTAGTTCAGTTCTAGTTCTAGTTCAGTTCTAGTTCTAGTTCTAGTTCAGTTCTAGCTCAGTTCTAATTTAGTTCAGTTCTAGTTCAGTTCTAGTTCAGTTCCAGTTCAGTTCTAGTTCAGTTCTAGTTCAGTTCTAGTTAAGTTCTAACTTTCAGTTATCGATAAATTGTTAATAATTGTCTGTTTCGATAAATTTCTCTAACTGAAAGTTATTGAAAAAAGTCTTTAGATAATGTCAGATATTGATAAATTATTTTTATATTCTTCATATACTGTCAGTTATCGATAAGTTTATTCAGAAAGTTTTCGATGAGTGACAATTTTCGAAGAATGTTCTTTAAGTTTTAACTCTTGAATATTTTTAAGCTGAGTTTATCACTTTTAGTCTTTTTGATATTTTGAAATAAATTTTGATGATATTTATTTTTGGAAATTAGCTGCAGTTCCCTTTTGGTTTGTAAAAGAACTTATGTCTTTGTATTTGTGTGAAGTTAACTGTGTGTTAGTTTATTTGTAATGTAACGATCTTCTGGGCACGATTTAAATGTTTTTTAAAAAATGTTTTGTATGAACGAATGTTTTTATTTGTTCTATTGCCACTTGGCAGACAAACAATGTTTTCTTTTCTTCTTCGTTTTTTTTTTTTTTTTTTTCTCGCTTTTATTTTTAATGCCAACCATAATGTCAGGGAGTGCTTAAGAAAAAAAAAAACCTCATGTTCTATACTGGCTTCCAGGCTTTCTACACAGTTAACCAAGAGTTTTCTTGGGAGATACTTCTTATGTGTTTAATGTTTGCAACATTTTATATTCTTTTGCTTTATTTTTTGTTTTGAAACAAGCAGCAACAGTAATAATAAAAAAAAACAGATTTCTTTTCTAAAAACCCCTTAAGGAGAATTTTCTTTCATGGAACCTAAATTCAATGACTTCCCTTTTTCTGCTCTCAAACGAAACAAAGAAATCAACCACATGGAAAGAATAAAAACGTACAAGATGATAGAAAGAATGAAGCCAGAAGAATAAAAAACATTAAGAATTACAAGCTTACTTTTCACATTTACATATTTTAAGCGAAAACCTAAAGGCCAAAAATGGAAATTACATAAAACAGAAGACAAAATAAACAAAAAGAAATAAACTACATTCGCGTGGTACCAGGAAAAAAATAACAAACTCAAAGGCTTAAAGCAAAAATATAAAATAAAAACGCTGAGGAATAGAAGAGACATGATGCATTTTCATTCAATTGCACAATGAACAATTTAGCCAACGGAATCCGACCAAGACCATGAGAAGATGCCAAAGACAAACTATACAGGAGACCATTATTATTATTAAGAGTTAGAAACTGAATGAAAATGATGACGATGATGCAGGCAACAAAAATCCAAAGTTAATAGATGGAAATCAGTGTACATGTTTGCGCACGTTGTTACAACAGCCACACTTGGTAACATATTGTGGAAATAAAAAAAAGAAAATAAAAAAATATTCCAGTTGCCAACACAAAAATAAATCACTGCATAAAATTTTCTAAGGAACAAAAAAATTGGACACGTTTTTAGTTAAGTAAAAAATATATATTCAAAATCACTCAAAAATATAGTAAAATAAATAAATAAATATAATATCGATAAACTTTGGCAGATAATGTCACAAATTAAAAAAAGAATAAATTATCGAAAACTGACAGTTATCGAAAATTTTCTAAGCAGATTTAAAGATAACTAACAGCTATCCAAAATTTTCTAAAGAAATTTATCGATAACTAACAGTTATCGAACATTTTCTTAAGAAATTTATCGTTAGTTATGGGAAATTTTCTAAAGAAATTTATCGATAACTGCCAGTTATCGAAAATTTTCTAAATAAATCTATCGACAACTAATAGTTATCGAACATTTTCTAAAGAAATTTATCGATAACTGCAAGTTATGGAAAGTTTTCTAAAGAAATTTATCAATAACTGCCAGTTATCGAAAATTTTCTAAAGAAATTTATCAATAACAATAGTTATCGAAAATGTTGTAAAGAAATATATCGATTACTGTCAGTTATCGAAAATTTTCTAAAAAAAAATTATCTATAACTGCTGATTATCGAAAAATTAAGATAATTATCGATGAATTTTTCAAAGACATTTTCGATAACTGTCAGTAAGCGAAATGAACTAGAACTGAACTAGAACTAAACTAGAACTGAAATAGAACTAAACTAGAACTGAACTAGAACTGAAATAGAACTGCACTAGAACTAAACTAGAACTGAACTAGAACTGAACTAGAACTGAACTAGAACTGAACTAGAACTGAACTAGAACTGAACTAGAACTGAACTAGAACTGAACTAGAACTGAACTAGAACTAAACTAGAACTAAACTAGAACTGAACTAGAACTGAACTAGAACTGAACTAGAACTGAACTAGAACTGAACTAGAACTGAACTAGAACTGAACTAGAACTGAACTAGAACTGAACTAGAACTGAACTAGAACTGAACTAGAACTGAACAAGAACTGAACTAGAACTGAACTAGAACTGAACTAGAACTGAACTAGAACTGAACTAGAACTGAACTAGAACTGAACTAGAACTGAACTAGAACTGAACTAGAACTGAACTAGAACTAAACTAGAACTAAACTAGAACTGAACTAGAACTGAACTAGAACTGAAATAGAACTGAACTATAACTGACATAGAATTGAACTAGAACTGAACACGAACTGAGCTAAAACTGTTTTCCAACTGATGTAGAACTGAATCAGTCTCAACTAAAGATCTCTTAAAGCTTTTATTGATGTTGAATTGTAGTCTTTTTGTGTTTGTTGTTTCTATATTAAACGATAACTTTTATTTTAATTAATAAAATTTTTTTTACAAGTGACCTTTTGAAAACATTTCCTTTTTATTTTAAAATTCTTACTCCTTTCGTTAAATGAAAAGGGTTCACTAAACATTATTCATTTAACTTTCCTTATGTCAGTCCTAAAGTGAACCTTAAATAGAAACCGCAACAAAATTAAATTCTCACGTTTCGCTATCTTTTTTTATTTTAATACATTTTAGTTATTTATTTTTTTTTTTTTTTAGAATAGAACAACAAACTCTACAAAAAGAGTCTTTAAATTTTAAACATTTATTTTGTTTGTATAGAAAATAAATTAAGGTTCTTTAGTTTTCAAGGAGTTTGAGTTATTTTTTTTTAGTTTTGCATTATTGACCTTTGGCGCGACTTAAAACGGTTCACATCATGCCTTAAAGATCTTTTTTAATGTTATTTTTTGTTCAGCTTTGGATTTCTTTTCAAAAAGGTGAAAACCAAAGTAAAATAAAGGAGATCGTTGTGTTGTGTTTCTTAATTTATTTTTATTAGAAAATAGACAACAGCAACAACTACATACAATAACAATAATAACAAAGAGCGATTTTGTTCAGCAGGAAAAAAAAAATAGAAAAAACAATAAATTACTGAAAGCTACACTACTTCAACTAAATGGTACTTGAGGAGTTAGACTAAAGGTGTTCACACTAGTAGCAAATAAATTGCTACTTAAGCGAAAGAGGACTAAATAAATAAATCTGATTTATGCCTTAAATTGGAACTGTGCAAAGAACCTTCAATTAATAACATTTATTCTTAACTTTTAATCCCTAATTTCTGCTCTAGTGTGTCCCGCTTGCTACTTTAAAAACGTTATAAGTTTCTATACATTGTTTTTTGCAATTTCTTCTCCACAAAGATTTACTTAGTCCACCTTTTTTTGTGATTATTTTATTTTGTTCGTTCATCTCCTTTGGAAATCTTTTAAGTGTCTATAAGTTTTCTTTTTTTATTTTTCGTTGATTTTGGAAATGTTTGTATTTAGTTTTCGGTTTTGAAGTTCTTTAGTTAAAAGAAACGTGCATTATGTCTCTTTATCACCCTCACAATATCTTTCGCCAAACATTTCTTTGTAATACAATCCCCTTTCCCTCCCTGTATCAATCGCTTACATTTTGGTTGAAATTTAAGTTAAACCACCAAGTTACTTGTAGTTTTGGTGGGTTTGGTTGGATTTAAAGTTGGTTACTTTTTTGGAAGAAACAATGACAGACAATTTAAGGAAGATTTTTTTCTTGTGTGGTGGGAGTGAGTGTAGTATTGAAGGGAACAAATACACGGAAAGAAAGTTATGTAATCTAAAACAAAAAGAACTGAACTAGAACTGAATTAGAACTAAACCAAAACTAAATTAGTAATAAAACAAGAACTGACTAAAAACTGAAATAGAACTTATTTTGAAATGATTAAGCAGAGACTTTATAATGAACTAAAGTTTTCTGTTAGATATTTTTTTAAATATTTTGTATATGTTTTAAATTTTTCTTCCAGTGCAATTTCTTTTCATCCATTGATTGTATTGATAGCCTCCATTCTAACCTTTTCTGCCTATTAACTCTTATATATTTCTTGAGTTGTTTGTTTGATGATTTTTATTTCTTTCACAATTCATTTAGTTTTCTTTCTTTCATTTAAACCCTAAAATTTACTCGTCCTACATTTTTTTTTATCTTTTTTGTATTTGAAATCAGCAAAACAAAAGCTAAAATTTTAACAATCAACCCAAGTATAAAAAAATAAGAAAATAAACTTAGCTTTGAATTGTTACCAAACCATCTTGAGGTTCTTTTGAAATTGTTAGTTTTCAATTCTACTTAAAGCAGCCACCTTTAAAAATAAACCCAGCCACCTTTAAAAATAAACCAAAAAAAAAAAATTATAAGAATTCTAATGCCAGCCATCATATTCCAAGACTCCTCTAATAATTCTTTTTTCAAGATAATCAATTGTTGTTATATTCTTTATTTGCAACAGCCCACTCGCTCTTGCTCTCTCTCACTCTTAAGCTCTAAAAGATAATTTATATTCTATGGCCAGTTTTCTATTGTTTGTCTTCCTGCCATCAGACAATGGCCAACAATTATGTTTTCTTCGCTTTTGGTGGCTGGTGTTGGCCAACTAAGTATTTAAAGCCATGTTATAACTTTAAAAACTTTGTAGCATTTTTTTTTCTATGGTTTTATGTAAATACGTAAAAGTCATACAATTGGCTGAAGAAAAAAATATCTGTACGAATATTAATAATTTTGTTGCCATTTTTCTAGGAAGTTTAAGGCTAAAGATACATTTTATTGGAAATTTAGAAAAGATAGAAGGCGTACATTTGTTTGTTTTCTGTTGGTTATTTACAACTCACAAGTTAAAACCACCAAAAGATGATATTTTTCTAAAGAAAAAAAGAAATAGTTTTTAGCTTTTATATTTGCTTATCATATTAAGAGATAGAGAGGGAGTCATATTTTTGTGATGTGAAATATGACCGATATATGAGAGAGATAATGACAGAATAGAATTAACACCAACAGAGGAAATTTTTAGATATCTGATAGAATGTTCAAAATCCAAATCCATTTCAAATTCCGAATTCAATTTAAGACCAGTGCAAGTTCAGTTCTAGTTCATTTCTAGTTCAGTTCTAGTTCAGTTCTAGATCAGTTCTAGTTCATTCTAGTTCAGTTCAAGTACAGTCCTAGTTCAGTTCTAGTTCAGTTCTAGTTCAGTTCTAGTTCAGTTCTAGTTCAGTTCTAGTTCAGTTCTAGTTCAGTTCTAGTTCAGTTCTAGTTCAGTTCTAGTTCAGTTCTAGTTCAGTTCTAGTTCAGTTCTAGTTCAGTTCTAGTTCAGTTCTAGTTCAGTTCAAGTTCAGTTCTAGTTCAGTTCTAGTTCAGTTCTAGTTCAGTTCTAGTTCAGTTCTAGTTCAGTTCTAGTTCAGTTCTAGTTCAGTTCTAGTTCAGTTCTAGTTCAGTTCTAGTTCAGTTCTAGTTCAGTTCTAGTTCAGTTCTAGTTCAGTTCTAGTTCAGTTCTAGTTCAGTTCTAGTTCAGTTCTAGTTCAGTTCTAGTTCAGTTCTAGTTCAGTTCTAGTTCAGTTCTAGTTCAGTTCTAGTTCAGTTCTAGTTCAGTTCTAGTTCAGTTCTAGTTCAGTTCTAGTTCAGTTCTAGTTCAGTTCTAGTTCAGTTCTAGTTCAGTTCTAGTTCAGTTCTAGTTCAGTTCTAGTTCAGTTCTAGTTCAGTTCTCGATAAATAACTGTTAGTTGTCGATAAATTTCTTTAGAAAATTTTCGATAACTGTTAGTTATCTATAAATTAAAGAAAAGAAAAAAAGTTAAAGAAAATTTTCGATATCTATTAGTTGTCGATAAATATCTTTAGAAAATTTTCGATATCTATTAGTTATCGATAAGTATCTGTAGAAAATTTTCGATAACTATTAGTTATCGTAAAATTTCTTTAAAAATTTTTCGATAACTCTTAGTTATCGATAAATCTCTTTAGAAAATTTTCGATAACTGTAGGTATCGATACATTTTTTTAGAAAATTTTCGATAACTGTTAGTTATCGATTAATTTCTTTAGAAAATTTTCGATAACTGTTAGTTATCGATAAATTTCTTTAAAAAATTTTCGATTACTGTCAATTATCGATAAATATCTTTAGAAAATTGTCGTTTACCGTCAGATATCGATAAATTTCTTAAGGAAATTTTCGATAACTGTTAGTTATCGATAAATTTCTTTAGAAAATTTTCGATTACTCTTAGTTATCAATTCTTTTTTTAGTCAATTGAAATTATTTTCAAAAGTATTTTCTAAAGAATTTTTTTTTCCACATTTCTTTTCATAATATTTGTTTAGACTTAAATTTTTCAAAAATATTTTTTTTATTCTTTTTATTTTTTACCATTGTTAGCAATAAATATTTATAGCCAAAAAATGCCAATGGCAATTTATAAAATCTTTTGCTTGAATACGTCGACAAACATATTAAATAGTGGTTAAAATGCCAAGACTAAAAAGTAACATTTTAGCCAAATGTTTCTAACAAACAAAAACAAAATTAACAAGAAAAATTTAAAAACCAAAACTAGAGTCTTGTAGATCATGTTGTACATTGTTAAGCAGTTGTTAAAGTCTAACGATTTTTTTCTTTTAAGATTTTTAGACATTTTCTGCTGCCTTAACTTGCCATTGAGTTGAATGTTTAGTTACTTGATGTGTTTCAGGCATTTTTAGTGGGTTGCACTGGTTGCCGTAATAAAATTACAATTTAACATGTCTTTCAATTAACTAAAGAGCTAAAACGTTGGACCAACGAAAATTTAATTTAGCAAAACAAAAAAATATAAAAAATGTAGCACATTTTGTTTGTCAGTTGTTTAAAAAATAGCATAAATTAGACTTACAATTAACCTTCAATGGCAGAAATAAATTTTTCTCTTTTTTTTTTCGCTAAATGCCGCTTATTTGATACATGTGTGGAACTTGTGTTTTTGGTTCTTTTTTTAAATAAGTTATAAAAATCTTTGTGGTCATCAATTTAAAGATTATTTATAAGATTAATAAAACCTTAAATGGTAGTAAGATTTAACATTTATTTAAAAACGAAATATCAGTTATTTAATTTGTAGGAATTTTAATTTATGGAAAATTAAATTTTTATTTCAGTTTTAAATTTAAATTAAATGTTTTTTATCTTTAGGAAATTTTTAGATAATTTGTTTCTAAACAAAATCCTAGAAATTTTTGAATTTTTTTTTTTTAAATTTATTACTTTAATTTTAACATTTTAAGTTAAATTGCTTTAAATTTTTAATTTTAGGCATTTTTAGTATATTTTATAACCAAAAATGCTTTTTTTAAATTTTAGTCATTTTCAGTTTAGGACAATTATTTTTGGAGTTATGGCAATTTTTGCATTTTTTGCAAAAACATTGCTGTTAACCATAAAACTGTATATTTCTTTTTATTTTCTTAAAATTTTCTTTTAAATTTATTGCTTTTATTTAAATATTTTAAGTTAAATTGCTGCAAAAACATAATTTTAAGCATTTTTAGTTTATTTTATAACTGAAAACAACTTTTTTAAATTTTAGTCATTTTCAGTTTAAGGCAACTATTTTGGGAGTTATTGTCATTTTTGGCTTTTTTAAAGAAAACAGGAGTATATACCATAAAAAATTATAAATCCTTTTATTTTCTTAAAAATTTCCATTTTTCTCCTAAAATTCTGCTCTAACAATTTTCCTTTCCTATCTCCTGAATATTTTTTCTTAATAAAACAGTTTCAAAAGTAACTGACTTTAATATAAAATATCTACAACAACAAAAAAAACGCGTTACTTGTCACTTAATCATTTAATATTAAAAAAGCTGTGACATTATTACAAAAAACGTAAAAACACCTTTTTTATTCACTCTAAGTCTTTAAACAAGTGTTTGAAAAACACTTTTGCTGCAAAAAAAAAATTGCTTTTCTTTAACTCCCCTTTTTACAGCTGTTTTTGGGTAGAATGTTTTTTTCTTTCTCATCTCATTTGTGCCATGTTTGTTTGTGTTAGGTGTTCATTACATCATTAATGTCAAATTCAATTACACGAAATGACATTCACAAAAGAATTCTAACAATAAATGACAGACAGTTATTTAGTTTCAAGTTTTCAGTTTTTTTAAAGCTAATAGAATAGTATTTTATAGATATATTTTGCTCTTTATTTTGTATTGTACTTGACAATGAAAAGAAATTGAAAAAATATTTGTCTCTATGTTTGGTTTTTAGGAGAGTTTCTATGGAACTACTTTTTCTATTTAATTTGTATGGACAATTTAGTAGCTCTTTAGTGGAAAATAGGGAATAAAAAGCGAAATTTTTACTCAATGAAAAGCCATGTAATTTGTTAAGAAACTTGAATGGCTAATGACAGTGATTAAAAGCTTTTTTTTTTTTTTTTTTTTTTGTTAAGAAGCTTAGTCTGTTATAATTTTTCTTTAGAAAACTGTAAAAATAAAGATTTGGAGGTTAAGGTCATTTAAAGAAAAGAAGCTTAAAAAATACTTCAAATTAGAATCAATTAAAGGCTCTGATAACCAATTACCAATTGCAGTTAAAATATTATATATAAAAAAAATAATAAATTTTATTCGATTATTTGAATATATTATTCACATTTTATTTGAATATTTTTTATAAAGTAAATAAATTCGAATCAAATTTGTTCAAACATTTTATTTTTAGAAGTCTTATTGATTTATCCGAATAAATTATTCGGATTTTTATTCGTATAATTTTTTATTTAAGAAATGTTTTTATTAAAAATTAAATTATTACAAAAAATTTACTCGAAAATTTTTTCCACGAAGAAATTTATTCGATTATTCGGATAATTTATTCGGTTTTTATTCAAATATTTTTTTTAAATAAATTAATTCAAATTAAGAATAAAACCTAATAAAAAAATTTCGGTTTATTATTCGGATATGTTTTATAAAAAATATCGGTTTATATACGAATTATTCGGATTTTTATTCGTGCATTTTTTTATTAAAAAAAATATATATATATATATTAAAAATTAAATTATTTCAAAGTGTACTCGATTATTTTTTGCTTAAAAAATGTTTTTGTTAAAAAAATTTTATTCGATTATTCGAATAATTTATTCGGTTTTTATTCGAATATTTTTTATAAAAAATAAATTAATTCAAATAAAGAATAAAATCTAGTAAAAAATTTCATTATTCGGTTTATTATTCGGATATGTTTTATAAAAAATATCGGTTTATATACGAATTATTCGGATTTTTATTCGTGTATTTTTTTATTAAAAAAAAAAAAAAATTATATTAAAAATTAAATTATTTCAGTGTACTCGGTTATTTTTTGCATAAAAAAATTTTTTGTTTAAAATTTTTATTCGATTATTCGAATAATTTATTCGGTTTTTATTCGAATATTTTTTATAAAAAATAAATTAATTCAAATAAAGAATAAAATCGAATAAACAAATTTCTTTATTCGGTTTATTATTCGGATATGTTTTATAAAAATATAGGTTTATATACGAATTATTCGGATTTTTATTCGTGTATTTTTTTATTTAAAAAAAAATATATATATATATTAAAAATTAAATTATTTCAAAGTGTACTCGGTTAGTTTTTGCATAAAAAAATTTTTTGTTAAAAAATTTTATTCGATTATTCGAATGATTTATTCGGTTTTTATTCGAATATTTTTTATAAAAAATAAATTAATTCAAATAAAGAATAAAATCTAATAAAAAAAAAATTTCATTATTCGGTTTATTATTCGGATATGTTTTATAAAAAATATCGATTTATATACGAATTATTCGGATTTTTATTCGTGTATTTTTTATTAAAAAAAAATATATATATATTAAAAATTAATTTATTTCAAAGTGTACTCGATTATTTTTTGCTTAAAAAATGTTCTTGTTAAAAAATTTTATTCGATTATTCGAATAATTTATTCAGTTTTTATTCGAATATTTTTTATAAAAAATAAATTAATTCAAATAAAGAATAAAATCTACTAAAAAGTTCCATTCGATCAAAGCAATAAATTAATCGGTTTATTATTCGGATATGTTTTGTAAAAAAAATCGATTTTTATTCGAATTATTCGGAATATATTCTGATAGTTTCTTATTAAAAAAATGTTTATATTAAAAACTAAGTTATTTCAAAAAAAGTACTCTAATATTTTTTTATAAAAAAAAATATTCGATTAATTATTCGGTTTTTATTCGAATATTTTTATAAAAAAATAAATGAATTCAATCAAAGGTATAAATTATTCGTATTATTATTGAAATACGTTTTATAAAAAAATATCGGTTTTTACTCAAATTATTCGGATATTTATTCGGATATTTTTATATTTAAACAAATTTATATTAAAAATTAAATTATTTCAAAAAATTTTCTCAAAAATTTTTACCGTAAAAAAATTTTAAATTAAAAATGTTTATTCGGATATGTTTTCAGTTTTTATTCGAGTATTTTGTATAAAAAAAAAATTAATTCTAATAAAGAATAATGTTACTAAAAAGATGTATTCGATGAAACGAATAAATCATTCGGTTTATTATTCGGTTATGTTGTATAAAAAATATAGGTTTTACAAATAATTTATTCGGTTTTTTTATTCGAATAATTTATTTTTGTCTGAATTATCACATTTAAACAAAAATTTAATATATAAATTTTATTCGAATAATTTATTCGGTTTTTATTCGAATCATTTATTCGATTCTTTAATCGATTTATTTATTTATTCGGTTTTTTTAATCGATTTTTATTTTGTTTTTAAACAAATATTTAATACATACATTTTATTCGAATAATTTATTCGGTGTTTTATTCGAATAAATTATTAAGTTTTTTATTCGATAAATTTATTTTTGTGAAAATTATCACATTTAAATAAAAATTTAATATTTAATTTTATTCGAATAATTTATTCGGTTTTGTATTAGAATAATTTATTCGGTTTTTGTTTGATTAATTTATTTTTGTCTGAATTCTCACATATAAACAAAAGTTTACTATTTAAATTTTATTTAAATAATTTATTCGGTTTTTAATTTGAATAATTTATTCGGTTTTTTATTTGAATAATTTATTCGGTTTTTTATTCGAATAATTTGTTTGATTTATTTATTCGGTTTTTTTATTAGATTAATTTATTTTGGCTTAAGTTAACACATTTAAAAAAACATTTAATATTTTAATGTTATTCGGATCATTTATTCGTGTTTTTTTCGAATAATGAATTCGGTTTTTTATTCGATTAATTATTTTTTGTTTAAATATCACATTTAAACAGAAATAAAAAATTTAAATTTTATTCGAATAATTTTTTCGGTTTTTTATTTGAATAAGTTATTTATTTCCTTATTCGATTACTTTATTCGGCTTTTTATTCGAATAATTTATTCAATATTTTCATTCGATTAATTAATTTTTGTCTAAATTATCAAATATTAATAAAAATTTAATATTTAAATTTTATTCGAATAATTTATTCGGTTTTTATTCGAATAATTTATTCGGTTTTTTATTCGAATAAATTATTAGGTTTTTTATTCGATAAATTTATTTTTGTGAAAATTATCACATTTAAATAAATATTTAATTTTATTCGAATAATTTATTCGGTTTTGTATTAGAATAATTTATTCGGTTTTTGTTTGATTAATTTATTGTTGTCTGAATTCTCACATATAAACAAAAGTTTAATATTTAAATTTTATTTAAATAATTTATTCGGATTTTAATTTGAATAATTTATTCGGTTTTTTATTTGAATAATTTATTCGGTTTTTTATTCGAATAATTTGTTTGATTTATTTATTCGTTTTTTTTTTTATTAGATTAATTTCTTTTGGCTTAAGTTAACACATTTAAAAAACATTTAATATTTTAATGTTATTCGAATAATTTATTCGTTTTTTTTTCGAATAATGTATTCGGTTTTTTATTCGATTAATTATTTTTTGTTTAAATATCACATTTAAACAGAAATAAAAAATTTAAATTTTATTCGAATAATTTTTTCGGTTTTTTATTTGAATAAGTTATTTATTTCCTTATTCGATTACTTTATTCGGCTTTTTATTCGAATAATTTATTCAATATTTTCATTCGATTAATTAATTTTTGTCTAAATTATCAAATATTAATAAAAATTTAATATTTAAATTTTATTCGAATAATTTATTCGGCTTTTTATTAGAGTCATTTATTCGTTTTTATACGATTTATTTATTTTTGTTTGTTATCGCATTTAAAAAAATTAATATTTAAATTTTATTCGAATAATTTATTCGGTTTTTATTCGAATAATTTATTCGGTTTTTTATTCGAATAAATTATTAGGTTTTTTATTCGATAAATTTATTTTTGTGAAAATTATCACATTTAAATAAATATTTAATTTTATTCGAATAATTTATTCGGTTTTGTATTAGAATAATTTATTCGGTTTTTGTTTGATTAATTTATTGTTGTCTGAATTCTCACATATAAACAAAAGTTTAATATTTAAATTTTATTTAAATAATTTATTCGGATTTTAATTTGAATTATTTAGTTTCAAGTTTTCAGTTTTTTTAAAGCTAATAGAATAGTATTTTATAGATATATTTTGCTCTTTATTTTGTATTGTACTTGACAATGAAAAGAAATTGAAAAAATATTTGTCTCTATGTTTGGTTTTTAGGAGAGTTTCTATGGAACTACTTTTTCTATTTAATTTGTATGGACAATTTAGTAGCTCTTTAGTGGAAAATAGGGAATAAAAAGCGAAATTTTTACTCAATGAAAAGCCATGTAATTTGTTAAGAAACTTGAATGGCTAATGACAGTGATTAAAAGCTTTTTTTTTTTTTTTTTTTTTTTTGTTAAGAAGCTTAGTCTGTTATAATTTTTCTTTAGAAAACTGTAAAAATAAAGATTTGGAGGTTAAGGTCATTTAAAGAAAAGAAGCTTAAAAAATACTTCAAATTAGAATCAATTAAAGGCTCTGATAACCAATTACCAATTGCAGTTAAAATATTATATATAAAAAAAATAATAAATTTTATTCGATTATTTGAATATATTATTCACATTTTATTTGAATATTTTTTATAAAGTAAATAAATTCGAATCAAATTTGTTCAAACATTTTATTTTTAGAAGTCTTATTGATTTATCCGAATAAATTATTCGGATTTTTATTCGTATAATTTTTTATTTAAGAAATGTTTTTATTAAAAATTAAATTATTACAAAAAATTTACTCGAAAATTTTTTCCACGAAGAAATTTATTCGATTATTCGGATAATTTATTCGGTTTTTATTCAAATATTTTTTTTAAATAAATTAATTCAAATTAAGAATAAAACCTAATAAAAAAATTTCGGTTTATTATTCGGATATGTTTTATAAAAAATATCGGTTTATATACGAATTATTCGGATTTTTATTCGTGCATTTTTTTATTAAAAAAAAATATATATATATATATTAAAAATTAAATTATTTCAAAGTGTACTCGATTATTTTTTGCTTAAAAAATGTTTTTGTTAAAAAAATTTTATTCGATTATTCGAATAATTTGTTCGGTTTTTATTCGAATATTTTTTATAAAAAATAAATTAATTCAAATAAAGAATAAAATCTAGTAAAAAATTTCATTATTCGGTTTATTATTCGGATATGTTTTATAAAAAATATCGGTTTATATACGAATTATTCGGATTTTTATTCGTGTATTTTTTTATTAAAAAAAAAAAAAAATTATATTAAAAATTAAATTATTTCAGTGTACTCGGTTATTTTTTGCATAAAAAAATTTTTTGTTTAAAATTTTTATTCGATTATTCGAATAATTTATTCGGTTTTTATTCGAATATTTTTTATAAAAAATAAATTAATTCAAATAAAGAATAAAATCGAATAAACAAATTTCTTTATTCGGTTTATTATTCGGATATGTTTTATAAAAATATAGGTTTATATACGAATTATTCGGATTTTTATTCGTGTATTTTTTTATTTAAAAAAAAATATATATATATATTAAAAATTAAATTATTTCAAAGTGTACTCGGTTAGTTTTTGCATAAAAAAATTTTTTGTTAAAAAATTTTATTCGATTATTCGAATGATTTATTCGGTTTTTATTCGAATATTTTTTATAAAAAATAAATTAATTCAAATAAAGAATAAAATCTAATAAAAAAAAAATTTCATTATTCGGTTTATTATTCGGATATGTTTTATAAAAAATATCGATTTATATACGAATTATTCGGATTTTTATTCGTGTATTTTTTATTAAAAAAAAATATATATATATTAAAAATTAATTTATTTCAAAGTGTACTCGATTATTTTTTACTTAAAAAATGTTCTTGTTAAAAAATTTTATTCGATTATTCGAATAATTTATTCAGTTTTTATTCGAATATTTTTTATAAAAAATAAATTAATTCAAATAAAGAATAAAATCTACTAAAAAGTTCCATTCGATCAAAGCAATAAATTAATCGGTTTATTATTCGGATATGTTTTGTAAAAAAAATCGATTTTTATTCGAATTATTCGGAATATATTCTGATAGTTTCTTATTAAAAAAATGTTTATATTAAAAACTAAGTTATTTCAAAAAAAGTACTCTAATATTTTTTTATAAAAAAAAATATTCGATTAATTATTCGGTTTTTATTCGAATATTTTTATAAAAAAATAAATGAATTCAATCAAAGGTATAAATTATTCGTATTATTATTGAAATACGTTTTATAAAAAAATATCGGTTTTTACTCAAATTATTCGGATATTTATTCGGATATTTTTATATTTAAACAAATTTATATTAAAAATTAAATTATTTCAAAAAATTTTCTCAAAAATTTTTACCGTAAAAAAATTTTAAATTAAAAATGTTTATTCGGATATGTTTTCAGTTTTTATTCGAGTATTTTGTATAAAAAAAAATTAATTCTAATAAAGAATAATGTTACTAAAAAGATGTATTCGATGAAACGAATAAATCATTCGGTTTATTATTCGGTTATGTTGTATAAAAAATATAGGTTTTACAAATAATTTATTCGGTTTTTTTATTCGAATAATTTATTTTTGTCTGAATTATCACATTTAAACAAAAATTTAATATATAAATTTTATTCGAATAATTTATTCGGTTTTTATTCGAATCATTTATTCGATTCTTTAATCGATTTATTTATTTATTCGGTTTTTTTAATCGATTTTTATTTTGTTTTTAAACAAATATTTAATACATACATTTTATTCGAATAATTTATTCGGTGTTTTATTCGAATAAATTATTAAGTTTTTTATTCGATAAATTTATTTTTGTGAAAATTATCACATTTAAATAAAAATTTAATATTTAATTTTATTCGAATAATTTATTCGGTTTTGTATTAGAATAATTTATTCGGTTTTTGTTTGATTAATTTATTTTTGTCTGAATTCTCACATATAAACAAAAGTTTACTATTTAAATTTTATTTAAATAATTTATTCGGTTTTTAATTTGAATAATTTATTCGGTTTTTTATTTGAATAATTTATTCGGTTTTTTATTCGAATAATTTGTTTGATTTATTTATTCGGTTTTTTTATTAGATTAATTTATTTTGGCTTAAGTTAACACATTTAAAAAAACATTTAATATTTTAATGTTATTCGGATCATTTATTCGTGTTTTTTTCGAATAATGAATTCGGTTTTTTATTCGATTAATTATTTTTTGTTTAAATATCACATTTAAACAGAAATAAAAAATTTAAATTTTATTCGAATAATTTTTTCGGTTTTTTATTTGAATAAGTTATTTATTTCCTTATTCGATTACTTTATTCGGCTTTTTATTCGAATAATTTATTCAATATTTTCATTCGATTAATTAATTTTTGTCTAAATTATCAAATATTAATAAAAATTTAATATTTAAATTTTATTCGAATAATTTATTCGGTTTTTATTCGAATAATTTATTCGGTTTTTTATTCGAATAAATTATTAGGTTTTTTATTCGATAAATTTATTTTTGTGAAAATTATCACATTTAAATAAATATTTAATTTTATTCGAATAATTTATTCGGTTTTGTATTAGAATAATTTATTCGGTTTTTGTTTGATTAATTTATTGTTGTCTGAATTCTCACATATAAACAAAAGTTTAATATTTAAATTTTATTTAAATAATTTATTCGGATTTTAATTTGAATAATTTATTCGGTTTTTTATTTGAATAATTTATTCGGTTTTTTATTCGAATAATTTGTTTGATTTATTTATTCGTTTTTTTTTTTATTAGATTAATTTCTTTTGGCTTAAGTTAACACATTTAAAAAACATTTAATATTTTAATGTTATTCGAATAATTTATTCGTTTTTTTTTCGAATAATGTATTCGGTTTTTTATTCGATTAATTATTTTTTGTTTAAATATCACATTTAAACAGAAATAAAAAATTTAAATTTTATTCGAATAATTTTTTCGGTTTTTTATTTGAATAAGTTATTTATTTCCTTATTCGATTACTTTATTCGGCTTTTTATTCGAATAATTTATTCAATATTTTCATTCGATTAATTAATTTTTGTCTAAATTATCAAATATTAATAAAAATTTAATATTTAAATTTTATTCGAATAATTTATTCGGCTTTTTATTAGAGTCATTTATTCGTTTTTATACGATTTATTTATTTTTGTTTGTTATCGCATTTAAAAAAATTAATATTTAAATTTTATTCGAATAATTTATTCGGTTTTTATTCGAATAATTTATTCGGTTTTTTATTCGAATAAATTATTAGGTTTTTTATTCGATAAATTTATTTTTGTGAAAATTATCACATTTAAATAAATATTTAATTTTATTCGAATAATTTATTCGGTTTTGTATTAGAATAATTTATTCGGTTTTTGTTTGATTAATTTATTGTTGTCTGAATTCTCACATATAAACAAAAGTTTAATATTTAAATTTTATTTAAATAATTTATTCGGATTTTAATTTGAATAATTTATTCGGTTTTTTATTTGAATAATTTATTCGGTTTTTTATTCGAATAATTTGTTTGATTTATTTATTCGTTTTTTTTTTTATTAGATTAATTTCTTTTGGCTTAAGTTAACACATTTAAAAAACATTTAATATTTTAATGTTATTCGAATAATTTATTCGTTTTTTTTTTCGAATAATGTATTCGGTTTTTTATTCGATTAATTATTTTTTGTTTAAATATCACATTTAATTAGAAATAAAATATTTAAATTTTATTCGAATAATTTTTTCGGTTTTTTATTTGAATAAGTTATTTATTTCCTTATTCGATACTTTATTCGGCTTTTTATTCGAATAATTTATTCAATATTTTCATTCGATTAATTAATTTTTGTCTAAATTATCACATTTTAATAAAAATTTAATATTTAAATTTTATTCGAATAATTTATTCAGTTTTATATTCGAGTAATTTATTCGTTTTTTATACGCTTAATTTATTTTTGTTTGTTATCGCATTTAAACAAAAATTTAATATTTAAATTTTATCCGAATAATATATTCGGTTTTTATTCGAATAATTTATTCGGTTTTTTATTCAATTCTTTTTTTTTTTTTTTAATAAAACAGAATACTTAAAATACAATTATTAATATTTAGCACAAAAAATATAAAATTTTCTGAATTTTTAAAATAGAAGCATTTAATGGAATTTCCTTTTATTTAAATTCTTTCTCTTTTTCCTCCTTACATTGTTTCTTCCTTTTTTTTATAACCCTTAAACTATACAAATAAATATTTTATTTACTTTTTCTTCGATTTCTTCAACAGCAACAATTTCCATTTCCATAATTTCGAAATGTCAGCAACTAATGTTTACAAAGTATTTTAAGTATTTGCATGTCTCTCATACAATGTTGACATTTTTTGTTTGTATTTAAATCGCTTCGAAGAAAACTTTCAATATGAGAAACAAAACGAAAAGAATAATAAAAAAAAACAGAAGACCTAAATAGTCATGTACAGCTGTGGCTGGCACACGTAACTTTAACGATTGTGGTTTTATGTTTTATAAACGTGTCTCTTTTTCTTTTACAAGATTTAAAAAATCTGTATCACAGAATAACAGCAGAAGATGAAAAGAAAACTATTTATTGCAAATTGTTACAAAAAAAGAAGTAAGATGCATAAAAAAAAATCGCAAGGATAAAAGGACAATCAAGCTTTGTTGCAAAATTTAAGAGGAGATTTGAAAGAGGATTTGAAATTGAAACTATAATTTGAAATGCAAAACCAAATGAAAAAAAAAAAAACTATGTAGTCAAATTAAATGATGTATAAAAAACAATTATTCGAATAAAAGGATTTTAAAGGAATTAAATTAAAAAAATAAATTTATTTTAAATTGTTTTTTGCTTTTTTATTTTTCATTAAATTTTATAACTTTTATTCGACAAATATGTATTTATGTTATGAGTAACAATTCCCTTTACACCTAATTAGCTTTTGCATAAAATTTCTAACTTTAAGCCAAAAATATATAACAAAACTTCACTTAATTGCTATGAAACAAAACAAAATTTTTTATTTATTTGCTATTATTTGCACCGATAAATCTACTACAACATTTTTGTAAAGTCATGGCAACTATTTAACATTAACACACTCTCTCATTCAGTCAGGTGTGTGTATTCAACCATATGAGTGAGTTAGTTTGGTTATACGACAAATATATTCCTGTTTACCTACTAACACTAATACAAATAATGTTGATTTCACACTAATTTATACTTAAAAACAAAAATAACAATTTCCAGCAATAATAAGGTAAGTATAGAGAAATGCATTTTAAATACACTCAGAGAAAAATATAATAATACTCTTTTTCAAAAAATTAAATAATAAAGAGTAAGAAAATATAAGTTATTTCATAAACACTCTTTACAAAAATATAAATAAATTTGGTAAAGAGTATGAAATTCAGTGTTTTTATTTACCTTTTTTTCTCTAAGTGTATTTCGTATTAGTATGTGTTTATATGTATTTTTTATTTGTTTATGTAGATCATAAACAAATTGCTCTGTCATTTTCACAATATATGTTTGAAATGACATCCGCTTGTTGGTGTGTGTTTAAGATGAGTATGTGTTTGTGTGTTGTTTGTGCGGTTTTAAAATTTGTCAAAAATTTTTGTGTTGCAACAACAATAATAACACAATTTGACTGTATAATAAATAAATACCACAACATACATTTCAATTAATTTACATATGTACTGTTAGGAACAAGTAGACAAACATATACAATTTAGTAGCAAAAAAAATATTTATAAACAGTAGAGGACAAAAATAATTATGACAAAAAAATTTATCAAATAAATTAAAAAATTATATAAAAATCGATTCTCATAAGAAAATAAAAGTGATCACAGATTATTGTCCTTTTTCCGTTTAAAGCCTTTTTAAAGGATTTAGAGCTGATTTTAGATTTTTTTGATTTTTCATAAAAATTTCGATTTTTAGCTCAAAATAAAAGTGATCACAGATTATTGTCCTTTTTCCGTTCAAAGCGCTTTTAACGGATTTAGAGCTGATTTTAGATTTTTTTGATTTTTCATAAAAATTTCGATTTTTAGCTCAAAATAAAAGTGATCACAGGTTATTGTCCTTTTTCCGTTTAAAGCGCTTTTAACGGATTTAGAGCTGATTTAAGATTTTTTTGATTTTTAATAAAAATTTCGATTTTTAGCTTAAAATAAAAGTGATCACAGATTATTGTCCTTTTTCCGTTTAAAGCGCTTTTAACGGATTTAGAGCTGATTTTAGATTTTTTTGATTTTTCATAAAAATTTCGATTTTTAGCTCAAAATAAAAGTGATCACAGATTATTGTCCTTTTTCCGTTTAAAGCGCTTTTAACGGATTTAGAGCTGATTTTAGATTTTTTTGATTTTTCATAAAAATTTCGATTTTTAGCTCAAAATAAAAGTGATCACAGATTATTGTCCTTTTTCCGTTTAAAGCGCTTTTAACGGATTTAGAGCTGATTTTAGATTTTTTTTGATTTTTCATAAAAATTTCGATTTTTAGCTCAAAATAAAAGTGATCACAGGTTATTGTCCTTTTTCCGTTTAAAGCGCTTTTAACGGATTTAGAGCTGATTTAAGATTTTTTTGATTTTTAATAAAAATTTCGATTTTTAGCTTAAAATAAAAGTGATCACAGATTATTGTCCTTTTTCCGTTTAAAGCGCTTTTAACGGATTTAGAGCTGATTTTAGATTTTTTTGATTTTTCATAAAAATTTCGATTTTTAGCTCAAAATAAAAGTGATCACAGGTTATTGTCCTTTTTCCGTTTAAAGCGTTTTTAAAGGATTTAGAGCTGATTTTAGATTTTTTTGATTTTTCATAAAAATTTCGATTTTTAGCTCAAAATAAAAGTGATCACAGATTATTGTCCTTTTTCCATTTAAAGCGTTTTTGAAGGATTTAGAGCTGATTTTACATTTTCTTGATTTTTTCATAAAAAATTTCGATTTTTAGCTCAAAATAAAAGTGATCACAGGTTATTGTCCTTTTTCCATTTAAAGCGTTTTTAAAGGAACTACAAATGATTTTAAATTTTTTTGATTTTTCATACAAAATATCGATTTTTAGCTCAAAATAAAAGTGATCACAGATTATTGTCCTTTTTCCATTTAAAGAGTTTTTGAAGGATTTAGAGCTGATTTTAGATTTTCTTGATTTTTTCATACAAAATATCGATTTTTAGCTCAAAATAAAAGTGATCACAGATTATTGTACTTTTTCCATTTAAAGCGTTTTTAAAGGAACTACAAATGATTTAAGATTTTTTTAATTTTTAATACAAAATATCAATTTTTAACTCAAAATAAAAGTGATCACAGATTTTTGTCCTTTTTTCATTTAAAGCGTTTTCAAAGGAACTACAAATGATTTAAGTTTTTTTTTTTTTTTTTTTGATTTTTAATACAAAATATCAATTTTTAACTCAAAATAAAAGTGATCACAGATTATTATCCTTTTTTCATTTAGAGCATTTTTAAAGGATTTAGAGCTGATTTGTAGTAATTTTTTCCAAATATATTAACTCCAGTTTGCTTTTTAGTTTTTTCTTTTAATGAATTTTAAAAAATTTGTTCTCAATTTAATACTTTAAAATGTTTTCGAATTTCGGTTTTCGTTATAATTTTTGTTGTGTTATTATTTATAATTTTTATTAATTTTTTAAAAATTCAACTTTGAATTAATATTAATCATACGTCTGTGTGGCTAATAAAAGAAAATCTTTTATAATTCCTAAACTATTCAAGCGTTTTAAATGAAATTTGACATATTTATAGAAGACACCAAGAGCTATAAATGAGTTGAGAAAAAGGCTTTAAATTTGTAAAACGACCCTCTTAATTAACACTATTTTATATTAAATCAAAAGTTTCAGCTAAAAAATTTACAAAATTTTTTAACATTTTTAGAGACAAAATTAGATTAAGCTTTGGAAAATATTTGTTATTCGGTTTGAAAAAAATTATTCGAATATTTTATTCGAATAAATTGAATTAAAATAAAATTAAATTTTTAATAATTTTATTTGACACTTTTTTATGCTTTTATTTTATTCCTCACTGTTTATTAATTTATGCATTTTAATATTTTAATTTTTCCCTGAAGTATTTCTACTCCCAACCAAATAATTGTTACACAAATTTTTAACATAATTTTTTGAGGTGAAATAATTGAAAGTCAGTTATTTGTATATTGCAAATAATTAAAACCATATAGAAAAATTATTAGGAAATATTATCTGGCAACAGTTAAAGTAAATTAAAAACCCCTTAAAATATACCACTAAAAACCAAACCAAAATTATGAAATATCAACCACAAAATTCTGGCAGGAAGGAAACCTGTGCAAAGGAAATCAACGATAGTAGATTATAATAAAAACACACAAAATATTATTTATTATTATTTAAAGTTAATAAAAGTTAAACATAAACAAATACACTCGCATGAGTGAATGAAAATTTTGTTTATAAATCATTACAATAAATAATAAAATTTTAATGAATTTCAAATGAATGCATTAAATTTCACAAAACTTTGTTTAAAGTTTTGATATAAATTTTCCTGTGTGTTATATAAAATTTAAACATTACCATCATAAACTTTTCAATTTTATTGTTTTAACATTTCAACTTTTACTTCCTTATTGTATGCGAGGAAAACAAAAAAAGGATGAAAATTCTTTTCTTTTCTCTTCTTTGCATTAAGAAAACAATAAAAAATGGAAAATAGTAGAAAAACAAAAACTTGTAGTATATAAAGTTTGTTCTTAAGCATGTGTTATAAAATGCAGTTTACTAGCAAACACTAACACCTACCCCTCCCTACCACTTCTCCTACTCCTAACACCCACTTAACAATTCCTTTTCTAGATCAACACTTTCTAAAGAATTTTTCTTGTTTGCTGTTTTTTATTTGTGACTTTAAAGAAGGCAAAAGTCTGTTTAACAAAACAAAAAATTCTCATACATTTATAAAATTGCATATATGTATATTATTTGTAGAACTGCAACAATTTTCCACTTAAACATGTCAGTATTTTATTTGCTACAAAGAGAGAGAGTTCAACAGTTTCACTATTTTTTCCGCATAAACAAAAAAAAAACAAGAATTCTTTAAATATTTAGCACTATAATAAAGAAGTTTGTTGCACAGAAAAAAATGTTATTATCTGTATGAGAGAAAAAAATGCATAACAATTTTAATACATGACATACTTGTTTGTTCACAAAAAAATATAAAAAGAAATGAGAAATAATCATACGTAATGTAGTACAAGGAAGTATATAAATAAAAAATTATCATATATAAGCCTTGATGTCTTAACACAAAGATAGCAAAAGAAATAAACATATGAAAGGAAGATTAAAATAGTCAAAGAAACGAAAAATTAAATTAAATATTTATTTAGTAACTTGTTATTTAAATTAAATTTTTTTAAAGTTTCTTTTAAAATTTCATGTAGCTGAAATATATTTTCTAATTTCATTTTCAAAATGTTTTCTAATTTCGGTTTTTATTTTAATTCAGAAAAATGTATCTAAAATATTTTTAATAAATTTTAAAAAATTATACTCTGAATTAATATTAATCATACGTCCAGGCGGTTCTTAAAGGAAAATCTTTTATAGCTCTAAAACTAATCAAGGATTTAAATTGAAATTTCTTTATTTAATTTCTAACATTAAAGGCTCTAATTAGATACTAAAACAAAACTAAATATTTATTTAACATTTTGTAATTTAACTTTTTTTTTTTAAGTTCATATATGCGAAGTATTTTTTTTTTTAATTTCATATATTCGAAAATTATTTTAGGATACTGAAAGTGTTCTCTAATTTCGAATATTATTAAAATTCAAAAAAATTTATCCAAAACATTTTAAAAAAATTTTTTTAAAATTATACTCTGAATTAATATTACTCATACGATTACGATTACGGTTATTGAAAGAAAATTGTTTATAACTCCAAAAATATTTTACGATTTAAATCAAATTTAATTTCTAGTATTAAAGACTTTATTTAAATACTAAAAGAAAAATTAAATATTTATTTAAGATACTTAAATTTAAATTGTTTAATTCTGTTTTAAAATTTCATCTAGTTGAATAATATTTTTAAGAGTATCAAAATGTTGCCTAATTTCGAATTTTATTTTATTTCAGATAAATTTATCTTTTGCATTTAATTTCTAGTATTAAAGACTTTATTTAGATACCAAAACAAAAATTAAATATTTATTTAAGATACTTACATTTAAATTGTTTTTCTCTTTTAAAACTTCATGTAGCTGATATGTATATATTTTTAAGAGGATCAAAGTTTTTTCTAATTTCGGATTTTAATACATTTCAGAAAAATTTATCTAAATATTTTTAATAAATTTAAAAAAAAAAATATATATATATATATACTCTGAATTAATATTACTCATACACCAAAGTGGTTATTAAAAGAAAATCGTCTATAACACCAAAACTGCTCAAGGATTTTAACTGAAATTTCCTTATTTAATTTCTAACATTAAAGGCTTTAATTAGATATTAAATTAGAAATTAAATATTTATTTAACATTCTTTTATTTAAATTTTAAAAGTTATAAGATTCTTTTAAAATTCCTGAAAATTATTTTTAATTTGATTTAAGTGTTCTCTAATTTCGAATTTTATTACAATTTAGAAAAATTTTTCTGAAATATTTTTAATAAATTTTTAAAAAATTATACTCTGAATTAATATTACTCATACGCCAAAGTGGTTATTAAATGAAAATCGTTTATAACTCCAAAACTATTTAAGGATTTAATTCAAAATTTTTTCATTTAATTTCCAACATTAAAGGCTTTAATTAGATACCAAAACAAAAATTTAATATTTATTTAAGATACTTAAATTTAAATTGTTTAATTCTCTTTTAAAATTTCATCTAGTTGAATAACATTTTTAAGAATATCAAAATGTTCTCTAATTTCGAATTTTATTACAATTTAGAAAAATTTATCTAAAATATTTTTAATAAATTTTTAAAAAATTATACTCTGAATTAATGTACGAGTAATAACAAGTAGTTATTAAAAGAAAATCGTTTATATCTTCAAAACTGCTCAAAGATTTAAACCGAAATTTTTTTTCATTTAATTTCTAGTATAAAAGACTTTATTTAGATACCAAAACCCAAATTAAATATTTATTTAAGATATTAAAATTTAAATTGTTTAGATTTCTTTTAAAATTTCATGTAGCTGATATATATTTGTAAGGGAATCAAGTGTTTTCTAATTTCGAATTTTATTACATTTTAGAAAAATGTATCTAAAATATTTTTAATAAATTTTTAATAATTAAAACTTTCAATTAATATTTATCATACGCCAAAGTGTTTATAAAGGAAAATCATTTATAGTTTCAAAACTATTGAAGGATTTGAACTGAAATTTGTTCATTCAATTCCTGGTATTAAAGGCTATAATTAGATATCAATACAAAATTAAATATTTATTTAAAATTTGGTTATTTAAATTATTTTTTGTTTAAGTTCATATAAATTTTTTAAATAAATCAGCCATTAATATTTAAATAATTTTCAAAAAATCATGTTATCAATTTCTTTATTTTACCTTATAATGTTATCTAATTTCGATTTTTATTATATTTTAAAAACATTGCTGCTTACTATTTCTAATTTATTTTTCAAAATCTTAACTCCCAATTAATATCAATCATACGTCTAGTGAAACAAAATTCAAAAATCTTTAATATTCTCAAAACTTGTATTTCAAATCCTTTTAAACTATTCGCTAATACTTTAAACTATATTTAACATACTTTTTCTTATCAATTTAGCTTTAAATTATTTAAGTTTACAATCCTTTTTACTAAGTGCTTTTCATTTATCTATGTCTTTTTGTATAGCTACTTTATGCAATAAATGAATGATTATTTCCGTTTCCTGTTTGCAACATTAACAATTGTTTTCCTATAAAAAAAAAAATATTGTGGTTGTTGTTGTTGCTACTGCCTCCATTGCCATTGTCTTGTTAAGCATCCTGTACAGGATCCTTATTGACTGACTGTAATAAAACCATTTTCCACTTTTATTGTTTAATGCCAAAGAGTGGAGTGTATACTTGATAATAATGCAGAGAAAAAAAAAACAGAAAAACGCTGGAAATTTCATTTGCAAACCAACAACTGAAATAAAAAAAATAATAAAATGAACATTCCCTAGCAATAGCAACAACAACTACACATACAGATACATAAAATGAACATTAAATTGCAATTTGCTATCAGTTGAAATGCAAACAACTTAAATGAAGTGGAAAATAGTATTTCTCTTACGTTTTATTTTTATCATAAGCATGAAAAAATTACAGAAAAAAATTACTAAAGTGGTTAAAAATCAATTTTTCACAAGAAAAGATTTTTTTTCATTGATTAACTATTAAAAGGGCTTTGTAGTGATAATTATGCAATAAGGATTTAATTAAAAATAAAAAAAAAATATTTAAAATCTTTAACAAAAATGCTGGGATTTTATTTAACGTTATTTTAATTGAATTTTAATTACAGATATTTATCCAGATTATCAGTAGTAAATAGTTTAAGGAATTGTTTAATTTCGGTTTATATTGGATTTTTAAAATATTTAAAATAAATATTTTTTATGAATTTCTTAACAAATTAATTTGTAATTAATAATGCTCATACGTCTAGTTGTAAAAATTTTAATAACTCATTAACTACAAAAGATTTTTAAAAGCAAATAGCGATGAATTATTGAATGTTAGAATACAACAAATAAATTATAGAAAAAAAAACAAAATAATAGATAAAATTATCCTATTTTTTTTAATAAATCACACTTTATTTAATTTTATTTTTAATTTGTTTTTTTATGTTTTTTTATGTCGTCTGAAGTATTGAGTAATTTCGATTTTAATTAGATTTGCCTCAAAGTGTCTTTAAATATTTAAAAAATATATTTGTATTCGAATTTTCATGAATAAAATATAAAGCCATATTTTTTTAATATTTATTTTTAAACTACCAGCCTCGTAGGAACACCCTATAATTTTCGAGGGTATATGCTAATTTCGGTTTTTATTTAATTTTTAATATTTTAATTCTTAATATTTTTAATTAATTTTTTTATAAAATAACCCAGAATTAATATCAATCATACGCCTATTGGTCTCTTAATTAGAAACTTAATTATTTCTGAAATTAAAAAAGCTCTTTAAATAAAATTAGAGGGAGAGAAAAGAAATATTATAAAAAAATTCTGAGCAAAATTATAATACGTAGATATCAAAAACAACCCTCGTACTTTAAATTATTAAAACCATAAACTGAGCCTTAAATTTAAATTTCAATTTTTCCTAAATTTATTAAAATTATAAAATAAAACTTGAAAGAATGTGATAAAAATATTGCTAAGAATTATTGAAAGAAAAAATCTCATAAAAACTTACAAAACCAGCCTCGTATTTTGTTTCCGTATTTATATTAAAAGACATTTTAATTATTATTTTAATAAATTCATACAACAGAGAAACTGATTCAACCAAAAAGAAAAATTGATCTTTTCAAACACTACTTTTGCTAAAAACGACCCTCGTTTATAAATTTTCTAGGATAATAATAGGAAATTTAGATAAGAAAATCAGCAAAAAATAATTTAATAAAATCTCTTTATTAAAAAAAAATGTATTGACTTAAAAAAATTTTAACTGCCAGCCCTCGTAAAAAATTTTATATTTTGAAAACAAAATAGAGTTATTTAATTTCGGTTTTTGTTTAATCTTTAATATAACAACAAGTAATATTTTAAATTTATTTTTTAGAGAATTTTCAAAGAAAATTAATATTTTAATTATAAAAAATGTTTTTTAATTTTTCTTTTATTAAATATTAAACAATCTCTCGTTTTTTGTATAAAGTAAAATATTGTTTAATTTCGGTTTTATTTTATTTTTTAATAGAAATTCATCAAATATTTTAATAAATTTCTTAAGAAAATGTATTAAAATTATTTTTAATAAATTCCTTTTAATAAAGAAAATTTTATTTTATTATTGATTTAAAGAATTTTCAGCTGGCAGCCCTCGTAAAAACTGTATGTATTTTGAAAATTGCATAGAATTTTTTAATTCTGGTTTTTGTTTAATTTTAAATATAGCAGCAAAGAATATTTTTAATTTATTTGTTTTAGAAAATTTTCAAAGAAAATTAATATTATTAATTTTAACAAAATTTATTTGAAATTTTCTTTTACTAAAAATTAAACAATCTCTCGTTTTTTTTAAATGTTTAATTTCGGTTTTATTTTTTATTATTACTTCATAAAATATTTTTAAATAAATTCTTAAGAAAATTATTGAAAATTATTTTTACTTATAAATTTTTTTTTTTTTATTTTCCCTTTTCTCAAAGAAATTTTCTTAAAAATAAAGTATTCCGTAGGTAGTCAAAAGAGATGTTTAATTTCGGTTTTTGTTTAATTTTTAAAAAAGTTAAAAATAATAATTTTAATTTATTTTTTTTTAATAATATTCCATAATTAATAATAATCATACGCCAGCGTGAGTTTTAAAAGAAAATAGTAATTTCTCCTAAATCAACAAATACTGTTAAAGGAAATTAAAGTAATAAAAATATATAATAAAATATATATTAAAGTATGATATTAACTAACCGTTAAATATTTTAATATAATTTTTTGGAAACTTTTTATTAATCATATTATTTTTTTAAATATTTCTTTAATAATTTTTATACTTTTACTATAGTTTTATATTGGCATAAAGTGTGATTTAATTTTGGTTTTTGTTTAATTTTAAAAAATTGTTTAAATAATATTTTTCAATAATTTTTCAAAAAAAAAAAATAATAATAATAATAAATAAATGGTAATTATTATTAATCATACGTCCTAAATTGTCTTAAATCTCCATAAATCTTTAAAAGAAACTAAACTCACTAATAAATTACAACTTATAGAATTATATAACATAAAAAAAATTGTTAAACATTTTTAAATAATTTATAAATGAAGTTTTTGTAAAAATATATTTACTCATTTTAAATTTATATTTAGTAAACAGTTTAAATAATTTTTAAATAATTTATAGCGTGATTTAATTTCGTATTTTGTTTGATTTTCAAGAAAATTTAAAATAATAATTTTAATTAATTTTTAAAAATAATATTTCATAATAATTGTTCATAATTAATATTAATCATACGTCACTGTAAACTTTAAAAGATAATTGTAATTTCTAACAAAAATTAATTATACACTTATAAATGAAATTAAAGCCAGTAATATAATATTTATTAAAGTATAATTTTAACCAAACGAGAAATATTTTAGTAACATTTTTTTTGCAATATTATTTTTAATCATATAAAACTTTTAATATTTTTTTAATACTATTTTATACCTTTAATATATTTATAATATAATTTTTCAGAAGGTAAAAGTGTGATTAAATTTCGGTTTTTGTTTAATTTTCAAAAAGACTAAAAATAATATTTTTTATAATTTTTCTAAAAATATAGTCGTAATACTATTTTATACCTTTAATATTATTATTAATCATACGCCAGAGTGATTTTTAAATAAAATTGGAAAATTTCGATAAATTATTAAACATTTTTAAATTAAATTTATTAATAAACAAGACAAAGCATTAAATAATATTAAAAAATAAACAATTTGAAATTAATTTGAAAGGAAATTTTTTGAAAATTATTTGTACTAATAACACATTTAGTTTTAATAGAAATATTAAATAATTTTTAAGCGACTTAACGTGTGATTTAATTTCGGTTTTTGTTTTATTTTTAAACCAATATTTTTAATTAATTGTTCAAAATAATATTTCATATTAATCATACGCTGACTATATTTAAAAGCAAAAATAAAAATTACAATTTTATTGAAACCATTAGATAGTTTTAAAGGAAACGAGTGAAATTCATAAAACACAAATAAATTTATTAATAATTAATGGCAATTAATGACTGATATAAACTATAATGAATATTTTTCAAAATTTGGTAAAATATATTTTTTTTTAAATAAAAAATTTTTATGTATTTCTAATTTTCAATTAAATTCTTTTTAAGCTTAAAGTAACTAAAAGTGTAAACTAATTTCGGTTTTTGTTTAATTTTCATAAAAAATTTGCAAATTATTTTTAATTAATTTTTCAAACAAATTAGTCATAATTATTATTAATCATACGCCCGAGTGAACTATAAAAGAAATTTTTAAATTTCTACCAAACCATAAGGAATTTTTCAATGAAATTTAATATAAAGATAAAATACAATGTAAACTAATTTCTGTTATATTTAAAAGAACATAAAACTTCAAAAAGAAATTTTATATTACCTTATAAATTGTATGTTCTCAGTTTTCACCTAACCAATAATTATTTCCTGTGTTATAATGTATTTTCACTATTTCATTTTTAATTAATATTTTAAAATAACAAAATATTTTTTTCATGAAAAAAAACCGAAATTCTTTTCAAAATTCTGTTAAACAACTTTCAGTTTTCCATTTTATTTTTCTAAACTTTATTTCAACCTTCTTTTGTCATCCTTCCCTCTTTCTCTCAATCCAAAAGACCAAAAAAAACTTTGCTTCACATATAGAAAAAGTTTTCTTGTCAGAAAATTTTCTGTTAATGTTTTCTGAGTACGAGAGTATTGTAAGGGCATGTTCGAATCATGTTCATTTATGTTTAAGTAGTTGACTAAAGCATATATACAGACAAAATGAAAAGAAACTTTCACTTTTTTTGTGCAGGGGGAGGAAGTTTTTGCCGTAGCAAAATGCCCTTATGTATAGTTTTTTTTCTGTTTTGTTTTGTAACTTTTTGTTGAAAAACTTTTAATGAAATTTATTATAGAAATTTGCAATATTTTGTTTTCTATTTAGTTTTGTTAAAGGCGCGCTTGTATTGAAAAATGTTTTTGTAAATGAAATAATCAAACTATAAATAGATTTTTTTGTTTCTCTTTTTTGGAAAAGGAAGTAAGAAAGAAGTAAAATTAAAGGAATTTTAAATGAAAAATAATATATTAGAAAGATAAACAAAAACTTAAATTGGGATAGTGGAAAAAAAAATAAAATATAAAATGAGATTGAGGATTTAAAGAGTAAGATTAATATAAATTGCATTATAAGAGAAAGTATGATTAATATTAATTAAATTATGAGGAACATATGATTAATTATTATATAAATTGCATTATAAGGGAGCATATTATTAAAATTAATTAAATTATGCGGGTCATATGATTAATATTAATAAAAATAATTGGAAACGTATGATTAATATTAATTAAATTATGGGCAACATATGATTAATCAAATATTTTTTAAAGATTTTCTATTAAAGATACTTTAATTAATTAAATATTAATACATTTTCAATTAATTTTGATATATTTTTAACAGAATTTTTAATGAATTAGTATAACAAAAAATTATTTTAAAAGAAAAAATATATTAAAGTAAAAATAGCTTAGGAGAAATGTGTATACTAATTTCAGTTTTTCTAAAAACTTATATTACTGCCTCCAATAATTTTTTTTTTTTTTTAATATTCACCAGAAAGTTCTATACTTTTTTATTTTTTGCAATATAATATTTAGGTATTAAAAAAATATTGCGACAAAGCTTTTCTAAAAAAAATTTACTATGAAAATGTCTCTGTTAATTTCGGTTTTCATCAGAATTTTCCTAAACTGTAGCAATAATTTTTAAATAGTTTTGGAAATACTTAAAATTACTTTTTCATTTTATTTTTTAAATTTAAGAACAAAAAAAAAACTCGCTAGAAATTACAGAATAATTTTTTATATTAGCTAAATATCTTAACTAATTACGGTTTTTATTAAAATTCTGTTTAGTTTAACCAGAGATTTTTAACAATTTTTTGAAATATTTAACCCATAATTAATATCAATCATACGTCATGAAGAAAATCTTTTATTTTGATTTAAAAATCACAAAAATAAATTAAAAAAAAAAATAATAATAATTAAAAATAAACATGATTTATCACTATTTAATTAAATTTATTTTAAATTAAAATTTTTATAATTTATTTTCTGATCCAAAATAATTCCCTTAAAGTATTAAAAAATTGACATACTGTTTTTTTTAGTGAAATTCTTAATTGAAAAATTTTAATTTTAATTACGGTTTTTGTTCAAATTCTATTTGTTCTTAACAGAGATTTTTAAACATTTTTTAAATTATTAAAAAAAATATTTTAATTTTAATTTTTTATAATTAAATAAATTTTAAAACTAAAAGTACTATATGTCATAATTACGGTTTTTGTTCAAATTCTATTTGTTCTTAACAGAGATTTTTAAACATTTTTTGAAATATTAAAAAAATATTTTAATTTTAATTTTTTATAATTAAATAAATTTTAAAACTAAAAATACTATATGTCATATGATAGCAAAATGCTTTCTCCAATTTCGGTTTTTATTAGAAATTTGCTTAGTTCAACCAGGGATCTATAATAATTTTTTTAAGTCATAAACCCTTAATTAATATTAATCATACGACTTGAGAAACATTTTTAAATATTAATTTAAAAGGGAAAAAAATAATAATTTTAAATATAAAAAAACAAAGTTTATCGATTATTAATTATTATTATTAAATTATTATTAATTAAATTATTAATTATTTTAAAATTTTCAATTAATTATTTAACATTTTTATTTGCTTATCTGATTTTTTTTTTTTAATTCCATTAAAGTGTTAAAAAATTTACAAAAAAAATTTAGTGAAATCCTTTATAAGAACAATGTATATTTTAATTCTGTTTTTGTTAAAATTTTATTTATTCTTAACAGTGATTTTTAAATATTTTTAGAATAATTAAAAAATATATATATATTTTAATTTTTTAAGTTTTTTATAAATTTTAAAAATAAAGTATTATCTCGAGACACTCTGTAATAATGTCAAATTTTACCTAAAAATCTTCTTTAATTTCGGTTTTTATTAATATTCTGCTTAGTTCAACCAAAGATTTTTAATAATTTTTTGAAACATTTAACTTCTAATTAATATCAATCATACTTCATGTATAACATTTTTTAATATTCTTTAAAATGTCTAAAAAATAAATTTTAAGCATATAAACAAGAACATATAAACATAATTCATCACTTATTAATTATTTAAAAAATTTATTTTAAAAATTTCAATTAATTATTTAACATTTTTATTTGCTTATCTGATCTTTTTTTTAATTCCATTAAGGTGTTAAAAAAATTAAATTTTGTGAGATCTTTTATAAGAAAAATGTATAATTTAATTTCGGTTTTTGTTAAAATTTAATTTATTCTTAACAGTAATTTTTGAATATTTTTAGAATAATTAAAAAATATATATTTTAATTTTTTAAGGTTTATATAAATTTTAAAAATAAAGTATTATCTCGAGACACTCTAATTAATATCAATCATACCTCATGTATAACATTTTTTAATATTCTTTAAAATGTCTAAAAAATAAATTTTAAGCATATAAACAAGAACATATAAACATAATTCATCACTTGTTAATTATTTAAAAAATGTATATTATTTATTTAATATGTTTATTTACTTATCTACCCAATTATATAAAATTTCATAATATTAAAAAAAAAAAAAAAAAAAAAAAACATTACACAAAACTTTTTTTAAGTGAAATCTCTTATTAGAAAACATCTATTATAATTACGAATTTTGTTACTTTTTTGTTTTACTTTTAAATTTGATTTTAAATTATTTTAAAAATATTAAAAAATATATCCTGATTTTTTAGGTTTACATACATTTTTAAACTAAAAGTACTGAGAACAGAGGTTTTATAATAATGTGAGATTATAATTTAATATCTTAACTAATTTCGGTTTTTGTTAGAACTCTTCTTAGTTTAACCAGAGATTTTTAATAATTTTTATAAACTTTATCTTCTAATTAATATCAATCATACGTCATGTATAACATTTTATAATATTCTTTAAAAAGTCTTTAAAATAAGTTTTAAATATAAAAATTTATACAAATAAACATAATTTATCACTTTTTAAATATTTTTTAAATATTTATAATTTATTTAACATTTTTAATTAAGCTTATCTACTAAATTTCCATTTTTCACTTAATTTATTTTCCCAAAAAATTTTTCTAATTGTTTAAAGTTTAAATATATAGACACACATATGCCTAGTAATTAAATATTTAATATAAATCTATCAGCATATTTAAATAATAACCATAATTTATTATATTTCCTATAACCATCAAAACTCCCTCACTCGAATGCATATATAAAAACAATTAACATTTTTTTGCTACTTGTTATGCTTAAATATTGAATAGGATGCGATAAATAAAACGGAAACATTTAACACTATGCTGATTACGTTAGTATTTGTGGAAAAAAATATAACACACAATAACAACTGTAAAAATAACACAGCTACAACAAAAACAGACAAAAAATATAAATTAATTGCTTTCAGTTTTAAGGTGACCATTTAAAATGAATAAATTTGGCAAACATTTTAAGGGATTTATTTTGTAGTTCCTTTTTTAGTTATAAGGCCACCCTTATTTTTATTTTTGTTTGACCCAAGATTCTATAATTAATGTGCTTTTTACTAAAGAGAAAATAATAATGAACAAATAACAATAAAAACAACCAGAATAAATAACACATTATAATGTAACAATAACAATTACAAAAATAACAACAATAGCAAAACAAATAACTGAAACAAAAGAATACAAATATTAAATAGAAGAACAAAAACCAATACACTTATAGAACAATAAACATACATATGTATTTATGTATATATAAATCATTATACAAGAAAAACCACAAAAACATACAAGAAAAATAAGCAAAAAAACAGAAGGTAGCAATAAACGAGAGTAGTAAGAGAAATTTAAAAGAAAATAGAAATCTAAAGATACAAAGAAATTTAATAAAAACTATAGTAAACTTTTAGGCAAATTAATAAATTTTAAGTTCAAATTTGAGAGCAAATAGAAAGTAATGTAATTAAAAAATTTCTTTAAATTTTATTAGAAAGCTTAAGCTTAATAAGTTAGTTAACATATACTAAAACATTTAAATACTATTTGCAAATAGAAATAATTTTAAAATTTTTTTTTAAATTTGTACTAATTTTATTTTTTAATTATATGTATATTTTTTCTGTTAAAAATATGTTTTAAAGAACTAAATTAATTAATTATTTAGTTTTATTTAAAGCAGTTTATAATAGTACCTATGAAATACTAAACAAAAATGTTTTAATATTTAAAAAAAATAAAAATAAAATAACGTATGATTAATATTAATTATTTCAATATTATTTTTTTAAAATATATATAAAATCACTGATTTATTTTATTGGATTTCTAAGAAAAACCGAAATTAATTAACAATCGATATTAGATAATAAAGTTATAGTTACAACAATTGACGTCTAAAAGTTATACAATTTTTTTATAGTAAATATTGTTTCTATAAGTGACACTCAAAATTTATAAAAAATTTATTAAAAAAATGTTTATTATTTTATTATTATTATTTATTTTTTTTTTTTTATTATTTAAAAAATATTGACTAAAGAAAAAATTTAAATCTTTTTTATTATTTTAAAGAATTAAAACAATTAGCTCTGATATACCAAAAAAAAAAAAAACGTTTTTCTATAAATTAAAAAAAAAAATACGTATGAGTAATATTAATTATTAGGATATTATATTTAAAAAATCCTAAAAAATTATAGATTTGTTTTATTGAAAATCTAAAGAAAACCGAAATAAAATAGCTAACTCAACTAAAATATGGTATTAAAACAGTTTCCAAAATTAACACCAAAAAATTACAAAAATTTTACAATGAAATACTGAAAAAATATTTTGAGTTTTATCACAAATTTAATACAAGGCATCCGAGCGTATGAGTAATATTAATTATATGGAAATTCTTTAAAAAACAATTTAAAAATTCACTGAATTAATTTATTGAAAATCGACTAAAAACCGAAATTAAATCACAATCTAAACTAGCCAAAATTATTACAAAAGTTTCCAAAACTTACACCTAAAATTTATAAAAATTTAATTAAAAATCTTTAAAGAAAATTATCTTTTTAACATATTTATTAAAGAATTTAATACTTTTAAAGAGTTAATACTAATAGCTATGAAAAAACCGAATATATCACAATAAAAACTGGCCAATAATGTTATAAACTAACATTAAACACTTTAAAATTATACAAATTTAATAAAGAAAATCTTGGTTTTGAATCTTTTACAATTTTTGGAAATTTTAAAAATATTTATTAAAGAAATTTTTCATAATTTTAATGAAATGAAATTATAGCTAAGAAACACTGACTAAAATATTTTCAATTTTTTTATTAATTTAAAAAAATTATCTAAGCGTATGAGTAATATTAATTATTCAAACATCCCTTCTAAAAATCCTACAAATTCACAGATTTAAGTAAATAAATTTCTAAGAAAACCCAAAATTAAATTGCAGTCCACACTAGCCAATAGGGTTACAAGATTTTCCAAATTATATACCTAATTATATACCTAAAAAATTATAAAAATTTAATAAAGAAAATCTTGCTTTTGATTCCATTTTTAATTTTCGGAAATTTTAAAAATTTTTATTAAAGAATTTTAATATTTTCGAATGATTTTAAAAGTTAATATTAAAAGCTATGAAATATGGAAAGAAATATGTTGATTTTTCTAACAAATTAAAAATATATACCTCAGCGAATGAGTAATATTAATTCCTAAGACATTTATTTTAAAATTCCTAGAAATTCACAGATAACATTAATAATTGAAAATCCAAAAAAAACCGAAATTAAATAACAATTGAAACTAAATAACTGCATTAAATTAATTTCCAAAATTAATACTTAAACATTATAAAAAAAACTCTGAAAAATTTAAAAGGATTTTATTAATTTTTGGCAATTTGAAAACTATGTATAGAAGAATTTATTAAATTTTATATTTTATTTTAAGGAATTAATGCTAATAATTATGAAATACACTATAAAAGATCTTAAGACTTGCATTAAAATTTTAAAAATTGACCCAAGCGTATGAGTAATATTAATTTTTTATTATTATTATTTTTTTTTTTAATTCTTTAAAAGTTCTACAGATTTGATTAATTGTATTAAAAAAAAACGAAATTAAATAATGATTCAAACTAAACTATAGTATAAAACTTACACCAAAAAAAAAAAAAATAATAAAAATTATAAAAAAAAAATCTTTAAAGAAAATCTAACAAAAATTATTAATACAATTTTTTTTTTTATTCCTTAATTTTTCTTTTTAACTTTTATTAAAATATCCCAGGAAAATGCTAAAACTTCTCTTTCCATCCCTTTATTTTAAATAGCACAAAAAAAACACCTTATTGAAAACCCATTAATATTTGTAAAGCTATTGTGTGCATTGATTTCTACCTACTACTATAAAAGTAAATGCTACCATAAATTCTTTTGTACCAAATATATTTGTTATTGAGCTAAATGTTTTCTTTTGATATTTAATTTGCACTTAAATAAAGAAACCAAATGGTTTTGGCATCATCTAAAAAAAAATAAACTTAAATGGAAAACAAATTACTTAACTAAAACTGAATTTAAAAAAAAAAAAAAAAAAAAAAAACATAAATTTAGAAAAAAAATAGAAACAAATTTTCTATAAAGCAAACTAAATATAATAGCTTAAAGAAACTGGCAAAAGAAATGGTAATTGAATGAAAAAAAATATATTATTTTAATAAAATAAATTGAAATAACTTTTCAAATGCTTTAAGAAACTATAAAAAAAAATACCTTAAATTTTGTGAGGCTTCCAAAATTAAGTGAATTTTTATAGAAATAGATTAAAAAAAATTAATTAAAATTAGTTAGAAAATAACAAAGAATAATATAGTTTTAAATTTTGGATCATTATAATGTATGAGTAATATTAAATGTAATATTAGAACATCATGATGTATGATTAATATTAATTGTTAAACAAATTACTTAAAAAATTAATAAATATTCAGGCAAATTTTATACAAAAAGTCTAACAAAAACCAAAATTAATTTAGACATGAGGCAATCAAATATCAATGATAAATAATAACAAAACACATTACCAAAATTTTTAAATAATTTTTTAAAAAAGTATTTTTTTTTTTCTTAGGTATGATTAAAATCGAGGTAAAGAAATTAAAAAATTAATTAAAATTAACAGATATTAGATATACAAATTCTAATTAAAACCGAAAATATACTAAATACTGACCTCTCTGATAATTCCATAAAATAAACATAAATTCTTTAAAAAAATATTTTAAAATTTTTTTTAAAAAATTTATTTTTATTTTTTTTTTTTAATAAATTTTAAAAAATCTCTAGAAACTAAAAGAAATTTAATACAAAAATTCTAACATAAACCGAATTTTAAATATGCTGTAAAATATCAAAAAACAATCTAAAACTAATTAAAAATTTTCCAGAATTTTAAAATTTAAACCATTAGGACGTATGATTAATATTAAATTTTAACACAAATTTTAAAAAAATTCTAGAAATTCATGGCAACTTGATACAATAATTCCAATAAAAACCGACATTCAATGGACAATATAATATCAGAAATTAATGTTAACTAAATCTTAAAGTAGACAGAAATATTTTTAAAAAATAAATGAAAAAGGTATATATTTTTACTTAAATATTAAATCGAACATTATTTTTAAAAATGTTCAAAATTCATACAAATTTCATACAAAAATTTTAACAAAAACTGAAATTCAAACTAGCGCCAAAATATATAAAATATATAAAAACACTATTTGAAATAAAATAAATGCAACCAAAAATATTTTAAAAAAATTTATGAAAAAAAAGAAAAGAAAAAATAAAAATCTACAATTTTCTAAGGGAATTAAAAGATCTAGAACAAAATCCTTTTTTTTTTTTTTTTAGAAAAAGTCAAAACCTATAAAATATATTAACAATATTAAAATTAAAACACTTTGACGTATGATTAATATTAATTATTGAAAAATTTTTTAAAAATTTATAGAAATTCACTGTGTTTAGTTACAGCAATATTAAGAAAAAACAAATTTAAACTAGTATTTTCTACTTTAAAACCCATTAAAATAATGAAAAATATTTTAAAAAATTAAAATAAAAATATATATTTTACAAATTAAAAAACTTTTTAAATAAAAAATATATAAAATATTAACAAAAAATTATAAAATAAATCTAACAGAAATCGAAATTAGAACTACTAGTAAGTTTTCTAAATAGATAAACATTATTTTTAAAGGTATTGCAAAATTAATTGAAAAATTTTATAAACATTTGGTTTAATAATTTAAAGAAATTCGAGCGAATTAATTATTTGATGCCGGAAGATTAAATTTCATTTTATTATCAGCTTTTTACCCACCCGATATATAAAATATTATTAAGAAATAGCTTAAATTAACAGAGATTTAATTAATTTAAATATATGAAACACTTAAGCGTATGAGTAATATTAATTCAAAATAAAAGTTTAGAAAATTTTTAAAAATTAAAGCATTATTGAAAACTAAAATTTAACAAAAACCAAAATTAACCCTAATATTAAACTATAAGAATATAAAACAAAGTATTCCTTTGAGTACTATAATATCATATAAAATTTTTTTATTCAAAAACAATAATAAAATATAGTAAATCATCTAACTTAAATTAAATTACCTGTTCAATATTATTGAATAAATTCCATAATAAGCTAAAATAAGTTAAACTTTATAGTTTTAAACGAACTTTATATTGCTATTAGTATTTTATATTTATTTCATTTGTTTATAGTAAAGGAAAGTAGTGGAAATAAGTATTGCGAGTCTGGTTTAAATAAAATGAACATTTGTGTAATCAATTGGAAAAAATAATAGCTTGTTAACACAGCAGGCTTTTTCCAAACATATTAAATGTTACTATGTACCTGGGTACTAGAAAGTTACTTTGGATTTTGAAATCATATTTTTTTTTCTCTCTCTCGCAAACAGACTTACTATTAGAGGGCTTTTTGAGTTCAAAAAGAGTTTTAAACACACATATGCGTTTGTAGATATATAATAGGGTGTTCGTGAAGGATTTATTATAGATTTAAAAAATCTTTTGTAAAGGTTTTTAAAGGAATTCTATATTTTTCTTATAAATATTTTTAAAGAAAATATTGATTTTCGAAAAACTTAATTGATTACAGATTTTTATTTTTTATTTTTGTTCTAATCACTTTTGTTAAGGATTTAATTTTTTATAAAAAATAATGATTTTTGTCTAAAAGAATATTATACAATTTTCGTTGTTAATAACTTTTTTATTATAGTTTTTTTAATTATTATTTTTAATAATATTTTTAACTTGTTTTGTTTTTCAAATTTATTATTTTTAATTTTTTTTTTTTTTTAATTTTATTTTTTAAATTTCACCTTTGTACAATTTTATTATTAAACTTTCAAATATTTTATGCTTTACATTTTTACTGGTTTTAATGATAATAAATAATATTTTTTAAACTAATTTTTTTATTATTTAATTTAAAAAATTTATTTTGAATAATTCTTTTTAATAATTTTTTATTACTTTTATTTTATTTCTATTTTTTCTTTTTATTTAAGTTTTTTTTTTTTTTATTTAAAAAATTTTTTTTTAATTATTTTTTTAATAAAATTTTTTATTATTATTTTTATTAATTTTTATTTTTATTATTTTTTTTTTTTTTTTTTGTTATTTAATATTTTTTTTTTTTTTTTTTTCCTTAGGGAAAACCTTTTTTATCTGCTCATACTACGTTTATATTTGCCTTTACATATGTTTGTATCTATTTGGTGTTAAATCTAGTAACATTTTAAAATGTTACAGACAATCATAAGTTCTATGCCCCTATTCTAGTGCTCTTCTAAAGTTTGTAACTTTGTTATTAAGTAACATGAATATTTGCTCTTTTTGTCTGCATTTCTCTAATAAACTCATAAACACACTTACACACGTTTATTGAAACACACATATGTTATTAAACAAAAAAAAAAAACACACACACACAAGCTGCTATACACGTGCTTTTATTCTATCTCCCTTTTACATACTTTCTCCATGAAATACTCTCTCTTTAAAAATATTGAGTTTTAGTAAATATGGCTGACCATGAGTTTGTGTGTATGTTGAGTAATGCAGTGGTTTGTTTATTTTGTTTTGCTAAGAGAAATACTACAAGTGAGAATGTTTATAAAGTGTTTAGGTTAAAACAAGCAAGAGTGACAAGGAGAAAAACGGAAATGTTAGTTAAACACAAAATAGTGTAGCATAGTTATAGGCTGATGAAAAAAAACAGTGTAGAAGAAAATTAAATACAAAAAGAAATTAAATAAATTTGTAGCAAAAATTATTAAAATTTTAAAAAAATTCAAAATTTTAGAAAAATTAAAAAAATTTTTTAAACTAAAATTAAAAATTATAAAATATATTTTATAATATTAATGATTTAAAAATAGTTATAAAATTCTTTAAAAATATCTAAAAATTTTTTTTCCTCACTGTTTTAAATCATACCAAATTGCATTTGTATTTCTCAATTTTTTTTTCCTGTACTCCTTCTTTGCTTATAAAATTGTTAATTGAATGCAATCGTTAGGTACTAAAAACCATTACAAAATAGAAACGGAACCAGTACACCGACAGATAGTTCTAGATATTTTTGTTGCTTTAAATACTTATTTATATGTTAAACTATTAAAGTTTAAGCAGTGTAAATGTAGTAGTAGATAGTTACCTTAATTATTTAGTTCATTTTAAATGTATTTAAGTTTATTACAACCTAGTTTTTCTTTCTTTTTTCATTTTTGTTGGAACATTTTCTATTAAAAGTTTCTATTAGAAACCAAGTTAAATGACTTTGTAACATGGCTATGGTTTTTACAATATTTGTAAGTTTTCTAAAAGCATATTAATGAATGTTTTAAGGGGCCAGAGAATTGTTTAGAAAATGTTATAAATTTTCTAAAACATAAATTTCTATTTTGTAATAAAAGTGTTTAAAAATTCTAAATGATGTTAATATTAAGACAAAGGAAATTGGATAAAAAAAGATAAATTTCGAAGAGTTTGTAAAGTATAAAATTTATGATAATAGAGGAAAAATTAAGAAATATTAAAAATATTTTGAAATATAATAAATTAAAAAAAATATAAATACAATACAATGCACTGAAACGAATATTTTGTTTTAATTTTTGTTAGGAAAAATTAAGAAATATTAAAAATATTTTGAAATATAATAAATTAAAAAAAAAATAAATACAATACAATGCACTGAAACGAATATTTTGTTTTAAATAAAAAATATAAATACAATACAATGCACTGAAACGAATATTTTGTTTTAATTTTTGTTAGATCAATATTTGGCTCAATTTCGGTTTTTATTAAATTTTAATTATTATATATACTTTTAATTTTTTGCAATTTTTAAATTTTTTTTATGAATTAATATTAATTATACGCCCGAATGTTTGATATTATTTAAGCTATTAAATCTTTGTTACATTAAGCTATTTCTTAATAAAATTTTATACATTGAAAGGACATACATCATAGAATAAATTACATTCAAGTGTAATAAGAAAATAATAGATTAATTAATTTAGTTTGAATTTCTTCTCAAAACATTTATTATAATTTTTATAAAATTTTTAAATAATTTTTTAAACTATGAGATGTAAATAGTTTTGTGTTATTAATGAATAAATTTTATAAATTAAAATGGAAATTTATTTTGAGATATTTGTTAGTTTTTTTTTTTAATAAAATTTTTAAAATTATATTTAAACACTGAAATGAAATATTATTAAATATTATGAGATGTAAATTGTTTTGTCTTATTAATTTAGTTAATTTTAAGTGTAAATTTCATAAATTAAAATTGAAATTTATTTTGAGATATTTGTTAGTTTTTTAATAAAATTTTAAAAATTATATTTCAGTTTTGAAATGAATATTTTGTTTTAATTTTTATTACAACAATATTTGACTTAATTTCGGTTTTTGTTAAATTTTAATTGTTATGTACTCTTTTAATTTTTGGCAATTTTTAAAAATTTGTTTATGAATTAATATTAATCATACGCCTAAATGTTACATATTATTTAAGTAATTAAATTATTACTAATTTAAGCTATTTCTCAATAAAAATTTTATACATCGAAAGGGCATAATTCATAGAATAATTTAAAATTTAAATGCAATAAGAAAATAATAGATTAAATTTATTAATTTTGTTTGAATTTCTTCTCAAAATATTTATTATAATTTTTATAAAATTTTTAATCTATGAAATGTAACTTGTTTTGTGTTATTAATGAAAAAAATTTATAAATTAAAATGGAAATTTATTTTGACAAATTTGTTAGTTTTTTAATAAAATTTTTAAAATTATATTTCAGCTTTGAAACGAATATATTGTTTTAATTTTTATTAGACCAATATTTAAATTAATTTCGGTTTTTATTAAATTTAAATTATTATGTTTACTTTTAATTTTTTGCAATTTTTAAAAATTTTTTGTTGAATTAATATTAATCATACGCTCGAATGTTTCACATTATTTAAGTAATTAAATTATTATTAATTTAAGCTATTTCTTAATAAAATTTTATACATCGTAAGGGCATACATCATAGAATAATTTAAAATTTAAGTGCATTAAGAAAATAAAAGATTAATAAATTTATTTATTTCTTTTTTTTTAAATTTCTTCTCAAAATTTTTATTATAATTTTTATAAAATTTTTAAATAATTTTGCTATATCTTTAGGGATAATATTTAATAGTTTTCTAATAGCATATTAGAAGTTCTAATTTTTGTTTTTGTTATATTTATTTTAGACTTGTTTGTTGGTATTTTATAATTTTTTCTATTTAAATTTTTAATTTTCTAAAAAAAAATAGATTTTTAAATAAATTAAGGAAAAATATTTCAAAATTTGTTTTAATATATTTTCCAATGTTTTATATAGTAAAATATATTGCATTAATTTTGTTTTTTCTTAGAATTGTTATAACCTAAAACAGTAAACTTCAGTAAATTTTTAAAAATTACTTTAATAATTAATATTAATCATACGTCAAAGTATTTAAAATATAAGAATGTTTAATATGTTTTAACATTTTTGTAAATGAATCTTAAGAAATTCTATAAGTTTGCTGTTTAAAATACATAAAACAAAATGAAATTCAATTATTACTTAATTCTAATTTTTTCAATAAAATGATGTTAAATAGTTTCTTTAAAAAAAGTCTTAAATAATATGTTCTAACAATTTTTAATTATTCTGAAACAAATACCCTCAGATATTTAATTTTCTGACCTAATATTGGTTTTAAATTAAAAATTTTTGGAATTTTTATTTTATTATTTATTTACTAATAAAATAAAAATACGACATTTTTTTTTTAATTTGTAAAAATATAGTTTATCACTTTTTACATTTAATTTATAATTTATAATTTATAATTTATAATTTATAATTTATAATTTATAATTTATAATTTATAATTTATAATTTATAATTTATAATTTATAATTTATAATTTATAATTTATAATTTATAATTTATAATTTATAATTTATAATTTATAATTTATAATTTATAATTTATAATTTATAATTTATAATTTATAATTTATAATTTATAATTTATAATTTATAATTTATAATTTATAATTTATAATTTATAATTTATAATTTATAATTTATAATTTATAATTTATAATTTATAATTTATAATTTATAATTTATAATTTATAATTTATAATTTATAATTTATAATTTATAATTTATAATTTATAATTTATAATTTATAATTTATAATTTATAATTTATAATTTATAATTTATAATTTATAATTTATAATTTATAATTTATAATTTATAATTTATAATTTATAATTTATAATTTATAATTTATAATTTATAATTTATAATTTATAATTTATAATTTATAATTTATAATTTATAATTTATAATTTATAATTTATAATTTATAATTTATAATTTATAATGTTGGTTTGAATTCATTTATTAGACTCATTTAGTTCTTACATTCTAAGTCGTTATTTTAAATATAAAGCAGAGTTGCATCTTAAGGTATAAAATGTACATAAGAAATTAACTATGTAAAGTGCAGGAAAAATATGGTTAACTACTAAAATTTTCATTCGTTCTCAACACTCTCCCTGAATGACATATTTCCAAAATCAAAAATTTTTCATGCACTCATTACAATAAAAAAATTATAGATCAAAAAAACGTAAACATATAAATTCAAAAATTAATTTAACTTATAATAACAATGGTGTTAGTAAAGACCTAATTTATTTCTGAGGTATTCCAGTTTGTGAGGAGTTACAGCTTTCGTGAATACATCCGCTACCATTTCATTTGTAGATATGTATTCCAATACGACTTCCTTCATATCGATTTTCTGGCGGATAAATTTGGCTTTTATATCCACATGTTTAGTTCGGGGAGAATAGTTATTATTGAGAGCAACTTGCAAAGCACCCTTGTTGTCACAATATAATATCATACTTTTGCTGCTTGCAGGATCGAGTTCAGCTTCTAAACGTTTCAACCAAACTAACTCTTGTATGGCAGCAGTTAAAGACATAAACTCGGCTTCTGTCGAAGATAACGCAACAGTCTTTTGTTTTCTTGTTGACCAAGAGATAGCGCCGGATTGGTAAATAAAAACATAACCAGTTGTAGATATGCGGTCGTCTACGTCTCCGGCCCAGTCAGCATCGCAATAACCATTCATATCGTTTTCCGTTTCCTTCCTATAAATTATGCTTTTGTTTACCGTACCTTTCAAGTACCTCATTATACGTTTAACAGCCTCCCAGTGGGGTTTACCAGGATTAGTTGCAAAACGGCTAAGCAAATTAACAGCGTAGCAAATATCTGGTCGGCTTACCTGTGCAGCGAACAACAGGCACCCTATCGCTTGCATATATGGAATTCTTGCCATTTGTTGCTTACCTTCATCGTCTTGAGGACTATACTAGCACCCAATTTTTGATTGTAATCAATTGGAGTTGATGTTGGGTTACAATCTCCCATCCCAAAACGTACCAAGACATCTTCTATATAACTTGATTGGTCTATTTTGATGAAGTCCTTACCTCTGGTAATTTTTGTACCAAGCACCGATGATGCCTCTCCCATATCTTTCATTCTGAATTTGCTAGCTAGCTTGGTTTTCAACGATTCAATAGTCTTCAAATTATTTGAGAAAATTAAAATGTCGTCGACGTAGATAGCAACGTATAACATTTCACTGTCACTTATGCTGTGGTAAACACACTGGTCAACCTCGCCTCTTATGAGACCCATTTTGAGCAATTCATTGTCTATAGTCTCGTTCCAAACACGACCCGACTGCTTAAGACCATAAATGGATTTCAGTAGCTTGCAAACCTTTTTGGAACCATCATCGAACATTTCTGGTTGTTGCATATATACCGTCTCTTTCAACACACCATTTAAATATGCACTAACTGCGTCCATCTGGTGAATGTACATATTATATTTTACTGCCAATGCCAATAAATATCGAATTGAATCGTATCTGACAACTGGGGCGAAAGTTTCATTGAAATCGATACCTTCGCGTTGAGAAAACCCCTTGCAAACTAGTCTCGCTTTCCACCGCACAGTATTACCTTGTTCATTTTTCTTGGTCTTGAACACCCACTTGGACTGTATTGCTTTTTCTCCTTGCGGTAAATCTGTCAGTACCCACGTTTCATTTTCCTTCAATGAATCGATTTCTTCTTTCATTGCAGTTTTCCACTCGGCTGAATGGTTTGACGACATGGCTTCCCTCACACAGCTTGGATCATTAGAAACAAATTGTATTGCACAAAAATTATGCGACTGTTGATTCCTATTTGCAATGCGATCGGAACGTCTAATGTTTGCGTTGATAGGTATATTTTGTGCCTCGTATGTATTTGGGGACCATTCACCATCATCAATTTCAACAGGCGATGGTAATGGTGACGACCATTCTTGCGAATCATCATAGTCGCTTTCACTCGATTCGGCCTCTGTTCCTTCATTACACTCATTCGATGAAGTTTCATGCGTTAATTCAATATTACTACCACTCCCCCCTGAATTAACATTATCGTTACCTTGTAACAATTCGGGATAATAAAAATCGCTCTCGGTATTAAGATTGACTTTGCTGCCTTCTAAAAAAATGACATCACGACTGATAATTACGCTGTTGATCATGATGCACTCAATAGATTTCTCATCCAGTTTGCGGCGTTTTTCTTTGGGAACGTGAACTAGTGCCGGACATCCAAAAACTCTTAAAAATTTTAAATCCGGACGGCGACCAGACCATATTTCCTCTGGAGATTTGTCTTCACTACGACAAGGAACTCGATTAATTATGTAACTGGCCGTGTTAGCAGCTTCAGCCCAAAAACGATGATCTAAACCACTATCAATGAGCATACACCTAACTCGTTCTATCAGAGTTCGATTTATTCGTTCGGCTGTACCATTTTGTTCCGGAGAATATGGACATGTCTTTTGGTGTATGATACCGCTATTCTTCAAAAAACATTCAAAATTTTTATTTATGTACTCACATCCATTATCTGTTCTTAGAATTTTAATTTTCGTTGTACACTGGTTCTCAGCCATTTTCTTAAACTCAACGAACTTTTCAAAAACTTCGGATTTTCTTTTAAGCGGATACACGAACAATTTTCTGGAGAAATCGTCCACAAATGTTACTAAAAAACGAGCACCGGAAAATGAATTGACGCTAATCGGCCCAACAACGTCGGAATGTACCAGTTCCAATAATTTTGTGGCTCTTGTACCGTCTTCTCTTATGGGTTGTCTGGTCTGCTTTCCCTTTATGCACACTACACAAGGTTCTTTCCTTTCATTCTTAAAGTCAATGCCAAAGGAAGATTTCTTCACCTCAGATAAATTTTTATCGCAAATGTGACCCATCCTTCGATGCCATAAGCCAACTTCCTTCTTTGCAACGAAAACTTTATTACTTTTTACTTGTACTACACTTTCTATACGATACAAGTCATTATGAAGTTTAGCAGATGTAACAAGTGCATTGTGCTCATCGTATATACGGCAGGTTTCTCCTTCAAAAATCACTTTCTTGCCGTCTTTAGTCATCTGCCTTACAGAAAGCAAATTCGCGCACAAATTTGGTACATACTCAACATTTTTTACCGTTACTTCTTTTTTTTCTCCACTCAAAATATTTAAGTCGACGTCGCCTGCGCATTCGACGCACAATTCATTTCTGTTAGCAACAATTACCGTTTTATTTTCTATGTTGTGTACATTATACATATGACTGCTGTTATTCATCATATGGTTGCTAGCACCGCTGTCAACATACCAATACAAATAATTTTCGTTGTTGTTGTAACGTTCATTTGAGTCCGCAGTTACGTTCAAGCCCATGCTTGTTACAATAAGTGTTGATGAAACATTCTTTTCGGTTTTTCTATTTTGTTTATTGTTGTTGCTGTTCTTATTTTGGCAATTTCTAGATATATGCCCAAATTCCTTACAGTTGTAACATTGAACTGCTTTTTTCTTCTTCTCCTTGAGATTTTTAGTGTAAAGCACGGCTTCCTTCTCCGGTGTTTGGGAATCGAATTTGGCATCTTGTAGAAGGAGATTTTTCACCATATCGACAGTTAGTTTCTCCTTAGAATTTTCAACTGCCATTACTAATGGTTTAAATTCGTCCGGCAATCCGGCTAACATTAATGATGCTGTAAGTTCGTCATCAATATTTAGACCAGTATTCTTTACTTTCAAAGCAGTTATCACTAATTCGTTCACATACTCCTGGATTGAACCATAATTTTTTAGCTTCATGTTCACCAACTGCTTGAGTAGTTCAACTTTTCGTGTGAGACCGGTGTCCTCATAAGCGTACATCAATGCGTCCCATGCCTCTTTTGCAGTTGTAGCGACAGCAATATGTCCATAGTTACATGGATCTACCATTAATGTAATTTCCGCCAAAGCACGTTCGTTCAAGGGAGCATCAGCGTCATTAACTACGCCAGTTTCCACAACCTTCCAGCAACCCTTAATAATGAGACACGACTTGGCTTGCCTCTTCCACACATCGAAATTCTCGCGTCCTCTTAAACGCTCCAACGAAAATCCTACTGGAAGATTAGCCATCTTCTTGCTTCGCGAAAAAAAAATTGCTTAAAAAAAAACTTTCCGAAAAAAAAAACTCGTCTAATACACGCGCGACATGCGGCCCATAACCTGTTGGTTTGAATTCATTTATTAGACTCATTTAGTTCTTACATTCTAAGTCGTTATTTTAAATATAAAGCAGAGTTGCATCTTAAGGTATAAAATGTACATAAGAAATTAACTATGTAAAGTGCAGGAAAAATATGGTTAACTACTAAAATTTTCATTCGTTCTCAACATATAATTTATAATTTATAATTTATAATTTATAATTTATAATTTATAATTTATAATTTATAATTTATAATTTATAATTTATAATTTATAATTTATAATTTATAATTTATATTTAATAAGATTCTTTTAACAATTTTGTCATTTAATTTTGTTATTTATTTCATTTTATTTATTTATTTTTTCAGATTCGTTTTTCCCTTTTTTAGTTTTTTATTAAAAAAAACTTTTCTTTCTGCTCTAATAACTAATCGATACTTTAGTAATCTGACAAAACTAAATGAGCTAAAAATAAGTTTTAGTTTAGTTTTCTTTTACCAAAACTTTCTTCAAATCCTTTGCCCCCTATTCTTTGGCCAACAGCAGCTAAAATATTTTTAATTTTAATCTCTCCAAGTAAAAGTTTCATTTACAATCAGCAGTTTTATTAATAAAACAATTATTGTAAAAAAACTTTAGCAGTTCTACTTATTTTTCAATTTTTCTGCAATTGTTTTTAAGCTGTGCCAAACAAAATTTTGTTTGAAATTTATGACACTTGTATTTTTTATTGACCATAACAGATTTCCAAATAAATAACACCCTCTAGTTTATATCCTAGAAAGGAGCAGAAAAAAAACATTTAATAAAAGTTTTTCTCTTACAAAAAGGGAGAGAATTTCTTAGGGAAAAACAGCAACATTAAGTTTTACTTTTTATTTTGTTCTACTTTTAAATTAATATTGTTCAATGTTTTAAGTTAAAATCGGATAAGACCATGAAATATTATAGCATTCAATAGCATAAATATATGACTGTCATTCTGTCTGTCCCTGCTGCTAGTAAAATGCTGAGCTCCCTGTATTTATTTTGTTGAGAGATAAACATCTTTGTTTTTCTTAAATGACCGTCATAAATTTTATGAGTTTTTTTGCAGTTTTCTTAAATGGAACTTTTAATACAAATAACTGCAATAACAACAAACAACACCGAAAACGTATTTAAACTAAAAAAAACGTTTTTGAGAAAAAAACAGAAAAAAAACTCCATTACAGATCTTGTATTTTTAATCTTAAAGCTTCCAAAAGAACATGGAGACAAAAACGTTTTAAAGCTTCTTGTCTTTAACCTTGGTTGCAATAACAACTACTTGTACTATACTTATAACTAACCGACACAAAATGTTGCAACATGATAAACATACCAACATACATACGTACATTTGTAGAAACATTCATATGCAACAATACAATTTGCTGTATATGTTGTGTATTTAAAAAATAAAATTAGTTGATTGTAAGCACACGCTACTAAATACTTAAATTTTAATGCTGGTTTGTTATATTAACCACAAACACAGACACACACAAACATATAAAATATTTAACACCAACTCAGAGAAACTCTTACAAGCAAAATTAAGTTCTCACGTACAACAGAATAAGAGAGCAAGAGATTAAACTTCAAAGAGCACAGTAGGATTAAAAGAAATAAATAAGGACTATTAAATTGACAATAACTTAAAAACTAAACAATCAAATAAAACCAAATTGGACAAATTTAAAGAAAAATTACAAAACTTTACAAAAATTTTAAAAACAAATGGGAAAATCAAATACAAAAGGAGTTACAGTTAATATTAACAGTTAACTACAATTAAAAGGCATATAATTTCATAACTTAACTAAACTACAGCGATTACAGCTAAATTAGTAGTCCGATGAAAACAAAATTTGGAGTTTAAATAGTAAACAAGTTCAGCTATTTAAATACGGTAACCAAAAAAGATTGACTACAAATTTAAGGGAACCACATAAGCCTAAACATGAGATCTGCAGTAAGAAACATATTTTCTGTGACCAAACTTACATACCTCTGGTTTAAACCCAGATTATGTTTGAAAACCTAGAATATAATATAAAAAAAGCATAACACCTTCTTTATTATTTCACAAAAATTTAAAGCAATTAAGTAAATAATTTAGAATTTATAGCAAATTTGTTTAATTTTTTTAATAAACACATTCAACTAAAGTACCCAATTTTAAACAACAATAACCCTCTGTAGTTTACAATTTTTTAACTTTTTTTAAATAATATTATAAAAACTCAACTCCTTTTTTAAAGCCATGGCTAACTTAATAAAAATCTGCTTATTATTTAAAAAGTTCTATTAATTTAAACGAAAAAAATTCTAAAAGATTTTTATTTTATTTTTTTTTTTTTTTTGGAAAAATTATTTTTTTACTAATTTTTATATTTTCATCCGCAGACCCCACTGTAATACTCTTTAAAAGAATTTATTTCTTCAACATAAATTTCTATACTTAGCTGGTTATGTTGCTGTAGACATGAAGGTTTAGCGTAGCAAATATTTACAACCCACGCTTTGACTTTAACTAGATGTTTTTGCTGTTGTTTAATGTTGCTGCGGCTGTAAATGTTAAAAGAGCAGCAAATAAGCAGCAACATCAGCAGGCAACACTAAACAATTGAAAAAAAAAAAACAAAAAAACACAACAATGGCAAATAACATTTTTGCTACAACAACTTAAAATGAGGTTTATTTAATAGAGAAAAAAAGAGGGAAGGTTAAGCAATAACTACAAACTAGAATAGAGATTAGAATATAAATTAAGCTATAGACAAAACTATAGACTAGACTATATATTAGACATAGAGTAGACTATAGACTAGACTATAGACCAGACTATAGAGTAGACTATAAACTAGAACAGAGACTATAGACTATACTACAGATGACTCTATTTACTATTGACTCGACTATAGGTAAGACTATTGACTGGACTATAGACGAAACAATTGATTAGACTGTAGTTGAGACTATAGAATTAACTACCGAGTCATTTATAGTCATGACTACAGCAAAGATTATAGTCGAGAATAAAGACTACACTATAGTCGATAATATTTACTATTGAATCGAATATAGCTGAGAATATTCACTAAACTATAGTCAACACAATAAACTAGACTATTGACTAGGCTATAGTCAAAACTATAGACTATACTACAGTCAAGACTATAGACTAGACTATTGTCGAGACTATTGACTAGATTATTTTCGAGACTACTAGATAGACTATAGTTGATACTACTGGCTTGACTATAGTCGAGACTATAAACTAGACTATAGTCAAAACTATAAAGTATAGTCAATACTAGACTACAGTAAAGACTGTAAAATATACTATATCCAAGACCATATATATTCAAGAATATCGACTAAACAATAGTCCAGCCTAAAGAGTAGACTATAGTTAAAACTATAGATTAGACTATAGTCACGAATATAAACTAGACCATAGGCAAGACTATAAACTAGACTATAGACTATACTATATTCAAGACTACAGACTAGATTATAGACTATAGCCGAGAATATAGACTAGACAATAGACTAGACTATAGTCAGGACCACAGACTAGACTACAGTCTATGCTATTGACTAGACTATAGTCAAACTATAGTCAAGACCATAAACTATACTACGGTCAAAACTATAGACTAGACTATAGTCACGAATATAAACTATAAACTAGACTATAATATATTCAAGACTATAGACTAGACTATAATCAAGACCATAGTCAAGAGTATAGTCAGGACTATAGACTAGATTATAGTCAGGACTATAGTCGGGAATATATACTAGATTATAGTCAGGACTACAGACTAGACTATAAACTAGATCATAGTCAAGACTATAAACTAGACTATAGACTATAATATTTTCAAAATTACAGACTAGATAATAGTCAAGACTAGACAATTGTCAAGAATATAGACTAGACTAAAGTCAAGACTATAAGGTAGACTACAGTCAAGACTATAGACTAGACTACAGATTAGACTATAGTCAAAACTATAGAACTAAAAGTGAACTGAACTAGAACTGAACTAGAACTGAACTAGAACTGAACTAGAACTGAACTAGAACTGAACTAGAACTGAACTAGAACTGAACTAGAACTGAACTAGAACTGAACTAGAACTGAACTAGAACTGAACTAGAACTGAACTAGAACTGAACTAGAACTGAACCAGAACTGAACTAGAACTGAACTAGAACTGAACTAGAACTGAACTAGAACTGAACTAGAACTGAACTAGAACTGAACTAGAACTGAACTAGAACTGAACTAGAACTGAACTAGAACTGAACTAGAACTGAACTAGAACTGAACTAGAACTGAACTAGAACTGAACTAGAACTGAACTAGAACTGAACTAGAACTGAACTAGAACTGAACTAGAACTGAACTAGAACTGAACTAGAACTGAACTAGAACTGAACTAGAACTGAACTAGAACTGAACTAGAACTGAACTAGAACTGAACTAGAACTGAACTAGAACTGAACTAGAACTGAACCAGAACTGAACTAGAACTGAACTAGAACTGAACTAGAACTGAACTAGAACTGAACTAGAACTGAACTAGAACTGAACTAGAACTGAACTAGAACTGAACTAGAACTGAACTAGAACTGAACTAGAACTGAACTAGAACTGAACTAGAACTGAACTAGAACTGAACTAGAACTGAACTAGAACTGAACTAGAACTGAACTAGAACTGAACTAGAACTGAACTAGAACTGAACTAGAACTGAACTAGTACTGAACTAGAACTGAACTAGAACTGAACTAGAACTGAACTAGAACTGAACTAGAACTGAACTAGAACTGAACTAGAACTGAACTAGAACTGAACTAGAACTGAACTAGAACTGAACTAGAACTGAACTAGAACTGAAATAGAATTGAACTAGAATTGAAATAGAACTGAACTAGAACTGAATTAGAACTGAACTAGAACTGAACTAGAACTGAACTAGAACTGAACTAGAACTGAACTAGAACTGAACTAGAACTGAACTCGAACTGAACTAGAACTGAACTAGAACTGAACTAGAACTGAACTAGAACTGAACTAGAACTGAACTAGAACTGAACTAGAACGGAACTAGAACTGAACTAGAACTGAACTAGAACTGAACTAGAACTGAACTAGAACTGAACTGGAACTGAACTGGAACTGAACTCGAACTAAACTTGAACTGAACTAGAACTGAACTAGAACTGAACTAGAACTGAACTACAACTGAACTACAACTGAACTAGAACTGAACTCGAACTAAACTTGAACTGAACTAGAACTGAATTAGAAATGAACTGGAACTGAACTAGAAATGAACTGGAACTGAGCTAGAATTGATTTAGAACTGAACTAGAACTGAACTGGAACTGAACTAGAACTGAACTAGAACCAAACTAGAACTGAACTAGAACTAAACTAGAACTGAACTAGAACTGATTTAGGACTGAACCAGAACTGAACTTGAACTAAACTAGACCAAACTAGAACTGAACTGGAACTGAACTAAAACTAAACTAGAACTGAACTAGAACTAAACTAGAATTGATGTAGAACTGAAGTAGAATTGATTTAGAACTGAACTAAATCTAAATAAAAACTAAACGAGAACTGATCGAGAAGTGAAGTAAAACTGAACTAGAACTAGTGAATTTCTAAACTAGTAATTGCCTCCTTTTGGCTTCCCTTCCCCCCATTAGTTTTATTGTTATTTATTTTTATTATTTTGTTTTATTTTTTAGGTTATGTTTAACATGATTCCATTCGTGGTTACACATTAGTTTAGTTTGTTTTCTATTTTTTTTTTTTTTTTTTTTCAACTTTTTACTTAATTTTTTTTTTTTTTTTGTAGAAGTGGAGGTGAAGTATCTGAGATTTAGCCACTTCCTATGATTTCTATTCAAACTCTAACAAAGTAAATGCGTTGGAGTTTTTCAGTTTATTTTTATTTTTTTATAATAGAAGTAATAGAAACCTCGTCAATAAATTGCCATGATTTTAAGCTAATGAAGTATTTAATAGAAACAAACAAACAAAACGCCCATATTAAGTTTAAATGGAATTAAGACAAAAAAACTTTACAATTTAAGACAAATACTTTAAAGGAATTTTTGTTAGGAGACAAAAAAAAAATGAAGAAAAAAAAAATAAATAAGAAAAAAATTAAAAACAAATATAGAAACTAAAAGAAACTAAATTTGAAATAAAACTAAAGGAAAATATAGAAACAAAGTCAAGAAAAAAATTTAGATTTAACACCGTTAACGGAAGTGAAAGCTAGTTTTATTGTATGAATTTAAAAGCAATCTATTTAAGGATTTAAAATTAAATAAAATATTCCTTTTAAAAACTAAGAGACTACTTTAAGCTTTTATTCCACTAATAATTAAATTAATCTAAGTCCTTAATAAAAATTTATAAAACTAAAACTTTAGCCATTTCATTTACATTTTGAAATACATATATGTATAAACCTAACCTCAATTTTTGTTTAAATATTCAATTACATGAAATCATTTCATTGTTATAATAACACGAATTGACACACAATAAAACTTTTAGCTTTTTATTCTTTGCCATTTAAAATTCTATTATTTTATTATATCTTTAGTAGTTTTATTCATTATTAAGTAAAAAAGGAAATGTATGAATACTTAGTAGTAAATCTAAATCCGCCAACATTTCAAAGTTTATAATAAAGATAAACCATGTTCTTCATTAGACTTGAAATACATTTCTATAACATTTGTAATTTTTATTGTAAAGCACTCAAATATTTCTTTATATACCAACAGTTCTGCTAGAGGTTTACACAAATTAGTTATTTTATTACAAAATTTAGGTCGCTATAGATTAGAGAGCATTAAAATAAAATAATGCAACTAAAAGCTCTATCACTATTTTCTAAAAATTACTAAGATTTAACCAAAAATTATTAAAGTTATATCTTTGAGAGGAGCAGAACTACTGGTTTTTGTTTGCTGGCAATTTAAGTTAACGTATGTTCTAGTAAAAATTTATGTTTTCTGGGCGTTTTGTTGAAGGCGTTTTATGTGCTCACTTGTACATCAGCAAATATAATCATCTTATAATGTATATGACTTAATAGAATAAAAATGAATAATTCGTTAATAAAATTACTATTTCTGGCTTAATGGTTTTGTTAAGAGCATTAGAATTATTTGAGAAAAAAGGAAACAATATGGAAGATTTTTTATTAGATTAAATAAAAATTTGATTTAAATTTCATGGTGAATTATTAAATTAAAATATAATAGATAAAAACTTAATATAGTAAAAAATAATAATAATATTATAAACTAAACAATAGCTTAGTCAATAACCTAAACTATAATCCCGACTATAGTCGAGCCTCGACAATAGTCGAGTTAACAGTCAATTACCTCTGCTATAGTCTAGTCTGTACTCTTGATAATAGTTTCGAGTATAATCTACTCAGTAATCTCGACTAAAGTGTAGTCAATAGTCTCGACTTTAATCTAGTCAATAGTCTCGACTATAGTCTAGTCAAAAGTCTCGACTATAGACCACCTAATAGCCAACAATCTAGTAAATCGACTGGACTGTACTCTAGCAAAATAGTCTCAACTATAGTGCAGTCAATAGTCTCAACTATAGTCTAGTCAATAGTCTCGACTATAGTCTACTCAATAGTCTGAACTATAGTCTAGTCAATAGGCTGAACTATAGTCTACTCAATAGTCAATATTCTAGTAAATAGTTTCAACTATAAAGTCTTGACAATAGTATAGTCAATAGTAAACTAGTCTTGACAATAGTCTCGTCTATAGTCTAGTCAATAGCCTTGACCATAGTCCAGTCAATAGTCTCGACTATAGTCTAGTCAATAGTCTGAACTATAGTCTAGTCAATATTCTAGTTAATAGTCTCGACTATAGTCTAGTCAATAGTCTGAACTATAGTCTAGTCAATATTCTAGTAAATAGTCTCAACTATAGTCTAGTCAATAGTCTTGATAATAGTCTAGTCAATAGTCTCGACTATAGTCCAGTCAATAGTCTCGACTATAATCCAGTCAATAGTCTCAACTATAGTCTAGTCAATAGACTATAGTCTAGTCAATAGTCTCGACTATAGTCTAGTCAATAGTCTCGACTATAGTCTAGTCAATAGTCTCGACTATAGTCTAGCCAATAGTCTCGACCATAGCCTAGTTAATAGTCTCGACTATATTCTACGCAATAGTCTAGAAAATAGTCTCGACTATAGCATAGTCAATAGTCTCGACTATAGTCTAGCCAATAGTCTCGACTATAGCCTAGTCAATAGTCTCAACTATATTCTACGCAATAGTCTAGAAAATAGTCTCGACTATAATCAAGTCAATAGTCTCGACTCTAGCATAGTCAATAGTCTCGACTATAGCCTAGTCAATAGTCTCAACTATATTCTACGCAATAGTCTAGAAAATAGTCTCGACTATAATCAAGTCAATAGTCTCGACTATAGCATAGTCAATAGTCTCGACTATAGTCTAGTCAATAGTCTCGACCATAGCCTAGTTAACAGTCTCGACTATAGTGTAGTCAATATCCTCGACTATAATTTAGTCAATAGTCTCGACCATAGCCTAGTTAACAGTCTCGACTATAGTGTAGTCAATATCCTCGACTATAATTTAGTCAATAGTCGTAACTATAGTCCAGTCAATAGTCTCGACTACACTCCAGTCAAAAGTCTCAACTAGTCAATAGTATCGACTACACTCTACTCAATAGTCTGAACTATAAGCTAGTCAATAGGCTGAACTATAGTCTACTCAGTAGTCAATATTCCAGTAAATAGTCTGAACTATAGTCTAGTCAATAGTCTCGACTATAGTCTAGTCAATAGTCTCGACTATAGTCTAGTTAACAGTCTCGACTATAGTGTAGTCAATATCCTCGACTATAATTTAGTCAATAGTCTCAACTATAGTCTAGTCGATAGTCTCGACTATAGTCCAGTCAATAGTCTCGACTATAGTGTAGTCAATATCCTCGACTATAATTTAGTCAATAGTCTCGACCATAGCCTAGTTAACAGTCTCGACTATAGTGTAGTCAATATCCTCGACTATAATTTAGTCAATAGTCTCAACTATAGTCCAGTCAATAGTCTCGACTACACTCCAGTCAATAGTCTCAACTAGTCAATAGTCTTGACTATAGTCTAGTCAATAGTCTCGACTCTATTCTAGTCAACAGTCTCGACTATAGTCAACTCAGTAGCCAACAATCTAGTTAATAAACTCGAATATAGTCAATAGTCTCAACTACGTTCTACGCAATAGTCTAGAAGTTTATAGTCCCGTCTATAGTATAATCTATATACAATTTTATAATCTAGTCTATAGTTAGTCCATATTCCAATCTATAGTTTAGTGTACAGTCTAGCTTAAGTTCTTTGGAAATACATTATATTTTTTTTTTTAACCTTTGCTACCTTTTATAACTCTCCTCTTACCTTCATTAATTTTAAATTAAAATATATTTAATATTAACATTTAATAACATATTAATATTATTATTGCAAATTAATTATGCTTCAAATAAAAAATATACAAATCTGCAAACATTAATTTACTAAAAAAAATAAATAAAATAAAAGTAATAAAAAAATCGTGTTTTCTGATTATCTTAGCAAAATGTCAAATGGTGTGTTAAAAAGGAGTGTTGTTAAACTCACTCTCTCACATACACTCACATAAACCTACTTACTCGACAATGACAAGCCTGGCAGGTCGTTTAAATATGAATGCAACATCAACAGCGCAACAGATTTAAAAATTTTACGATAAAAAAAAACAACAAAAACGAATTATACACAAAATGCAATTAAAAAATCAAGCTTTTTTTTATAAAATATTTTGTATACGTTAATGCTGCATTTAAAGCTTAAGCATTGAGCATATTAAATGCCACATAATGTTTGAATTAAATACACACTTAGTTACCTACATTAATTTACCATTAAGAAAAAAAAAATTAATAATAATTTTTTCATAAACAATTGCGTGTCTGACATTTAAAGCAAATAAATATTTGATTGTCAATATTTTTATGTTGAGGTTTTAAAGAGGCTCTTGTTTTTTTTTTTAGTTTAGAGGGGAGTAGTAGTAAAGTGAACAATAAACTGAGGCATCTTTATGTGTTGGTGAGGTTTTAAATGTTCAAATGCTGGAGGGAAATTAGAGGAGTAAAAAGTAGGAATAATAGTTTTTAATAGGAGTCTCACGTTTTGAAATATTGTTAAGTATTCAGTATTAAAATGGAAAGACTGTAGAATAGACTATCGAATGGATTATTAACTAGTCGAGATTAAAGACTATATTATAAACAAGACTACAAACTATATTATAATCGAGACTATTGACTATTGAGTCGACTATAGTCGAGACTTTTGACTACATTAGTCGAAACTACTGACTATTAAGTCGACTATAATCGATACTATTGACTAAAGTCGAGACTATTAATTAGACTATAATCGAGACTACTGATTAGTAAGTCGACAGTAGTTAATACTATCGATTAGACTATAGTCGAAACTTTTGACTAGGTTGTAGTCGAAACTATTGACTAGATAACTGATTCGACTATATTATTCGAGATTATAGACTATATTATTATCGAGACTATTGACTATTGAGTCGCCTAAAAACAAGACTGTTTACTCGACTATAATCGATAGTATTTACTAAATTATAGTGGAGACTATTTAATAAACTATAGTCGAGACTAAAGTGACAAATGACTAGATTATAGACGAGACTAGTGACTGTTAAGCCGAATATAATCGATACTATTAACTATTAAGTCGACTATAGTCGATACTATTTACTAGACTATTGACTATTGCATAGGCTATGTCGAGTCTATTGACTAGACTATAGTCGGGACTATTGACTAGACTATAGTCGAGACTATTGACTAAACTATAGTCGAGACTATTGACTAGACTATCGCCGAGTATATTGACTAGACTATATATACATACTGTACCATTGCAGATTCTATTGACTATTGGCCCGACTATAGATGAGACTATTGATTATAGTGGAGACTATTGACTAGACTTTACACTGTACTAGAGCATAGACTGAACTATAGACTAGATAATAGAATGCAGAACTGAACTAGAACTGAACTAGAACTGAACTACAACTGAACTTGAACTGAAATAGAACTGAACTAGAACTATTAGAACTGAACTAGAACTGAACTAGAACTGAACTAGAACTGAACTAGAACTGAACTAGAACTGAACTAAAACTGAACTGGAACTAGAAATGAACTCGAACTGAACTAGAACTGAACTAGAACTGAACTAGAACTAAACAAGAACTGAACTAGAACTGAACTAGAACTGAACTAGAACTGAACTAGAACTGAACTAGAACTGAACTAGAACTGAAATAGAACTGAACTAGAACTGAACTAAAACTGAACTAGAACTGAACTAGAACTGAACTAGAACTGAACTAGAACTGAACTAGAACTGAACTAGAACTGAACTAGAACTGAATTAGAACTGAACTAGAACTGAACTAGAACTGAACTAGAACTGAACTAGAACTGAACTAGAACTGAACTAGAACTGAACTAGAACTGAACTAGAACTGAACTAGAACTGAACTAGAACTGAACTAGAACTGAACTAGAACTGAACTAGAACTGAATTAGAACTGAACTAGAACTGAACTAGAACTGAACTAGAACTGAACTAGAACTGAACTAGAACTAGAACTGAACTAGAACTAGAACTAGAACTGAACTAGTACTGAACTAGAACTGAACTAGAACTAGAACTAGAACTGAACTAGAACTGAACTAGAACTGAACTAGAACTGAACTAGAACTGAACTAGAACTGAACTAGAACTGAACTAGAACTGAACTAGAACTGAACTAGAACTGAACTAGAACTGAACTAGAACTGAACTAGAACTAGAACTAGAACTTAACTAGAACTGAACTAGAACTGAACTAGAACTGAACTAAAACTGAACTAGAACTGAACTAATCCTGGACAAGAACTAATTTAAAACGGAACTAAAATTTTTTTTTTTTTTTTATTTTTTTTTTATTAAGAAATTTTTATTAACAAATTTTAAATTCACAGCAGGCACACTTATTACTAAATAATTTGGAGCTGAATTATTAAAATTTAATTATTATTATTTCATTTATTTATTATTTATTTATTTATTTTTTGCGTCTCCATTTCTTCATTTTTTTGCCATTTATCTATGCGTACTCCCAAAAATCTATAAGAGGAACATAATTTTATAAATATCTTCTTCATTTTATGGTGGCTGTTTTAACAACATGTTGGCAAAGCACGCCAACTGTATTAACAACAAATAACACATTTTAAGCAGCTGCAATAAAGTTTCAAAAAGCCACAAAATAATGATGATTTGTACACATTTTTTGCAATTTTTTATTTCTTTTAATTTTCTGTTGGTTGTGTAACACTTTTTTTTATTATTGTTTATGGTTTAGTGTTGTTAGTATTTTAGATAGTAGAGGATTATAACACGATTTTTAAAGCAAAGTTTAGTTTATTTTTTTTTTAAGTCTGAAGAGGAGATTAGTGGCTTTAAAGCTATAGCATTTAAACAATCAAATTTTTTGTTGCGAGGTACTAAAACCACATTGAACTATCATTTCCATTTATTTAGCAAATTTTAATAATAACTATCATCAGTTGCAAAAAAAAATGCCTTAAGCTTTTTAAAGCTCATTTAGGTCATAGTAAATTATTTAAAACTATTTAATTTTTTTTAACGAAAGAAGTAGAAAAATGACATCTTTATATTTTAAGATAAAAATAAAAATTTGAACTTTAATTTCAATTTTTTTCCATTCCCACGAAAAAGGAAAATCTTCTTCAAACGTGTGGCAATTATTTTTAAAGAAAAAATTCAACTCTTTAATGGGGATGTGATCAAAATGAACTTTAAACTTTGTAAACTTAAAAGGAAAAATAATAAAAGGCAACAAAAAAACAGTGGGAGGAACGAAATATAAAAAAGAAAATAAAAATTTTAAATATTTTTTTATATAAAAAATATGTAATTTAAAATTGTTTTTTATTAAAAAAATAATAAATAATTTTAGAAATTTATTTAAAATGTTTAAATTTTTTGTCAAAGTTCTAGACTTTAAGACCCACTGTTTAAAATATTTATCATTTGGTCTGTCAAAATAGAATAACAATAATACTACATTGTTGTTTATATGGCAACCTTTAACGGTTAATTTACATTTATTTACTATTGTTGTTGCTGTTATTTTTGTCTATAAAATATAAAACGTGACTAAATATAATAACCACCATTAAGGAACAAAAATAGTAATAAAATAAATCACATAAAAAAAAGAAATTTTAATTAACTAAATAAAAAAATCTCAGCAATTTTTATTTATTTTTATTTCAATTTTTTTTTTTTTTTTTCGCTAGAAAAACAAACTTAAAAGTATTTTTTTCTTTACCTTATTTTTCATAAACCAATTTACCATAAATTTATAAGAAACATTTTAATTGCCTTAAATAAAAATAAATGCATATTGTCTGCATAAATAAATAAATTGGTTACAAGTGTCAAAACATGTTATTCAAAATGGCAATCTTGTTTTTATAACCATAATAGCTATAAATTGATTCGATACAATTTTTAAATAAATCAATTTGCCAAAATTTTTAAATACGTGTTACCTTAAATGGTAAGATGTTTAACGTTTCAATTAAAGTTGTAAAAAATAAAAATATAAATTAAAAACAACACACAATATTGTTTTAATTCAAAAGAAACAAACATTAAAATTAATTGTTTGAACTTGGTAGCACTTTTAAAGGGAGTAAATTAGATTAGAAAATTAAGTTACCTACCTGCGTATTAATTAAAAAACAAATAGTAAATATAAACACACACACCTAATCATAAATAAAAAAAGTCCCTAAACAAGACCATAAGCTAGAGAGAGAGATATTAACAAGAAATTAATTCTATTAAAATGTAAACAAATAAGAAGTGAAGTTAACACACCCCCATAGTTCCATAGGAAACAAAAAAAAATAAGAAAGAATTTATGATAATTATACTGTAATTTCTTATCGTCTGATCCAATTTGTATAAAAGTTCACATAATCATAGCAGAGGACTATGCCAGTTTGTCAGATAGTTTCCATAGACCCTTCAGTACAAAAGATAAAACGTCTCAAAGTAGGCTAATCTGTGTCAATAATATAATTTAAATATTTGATAATTGTTTTTGTTTCTCATCCGATTTTAGAATTTTTATTTCTAAAGCGTGAGTTGGTTGTTTATGTTACGTTTTCTTCTTCTTCAAAATTGTCATTTATACTGATTGATAAAGGGTTGCCAAATAATAATAAAAAAACACCGTGAACGCGAATCTATTTATGTGGTCTTTGGTTTAATTATAGAAAGGATGTTTTAAGGCTCCATTACTCTACCGTAAATGTAAATGTAAAAACGTAAATGTAAAAGGAAACGTAAGTGGATGATTACTCTAAAAACGTAAATGTAGCCAATACTTTGTTGTTGTTTTTTACACATGAACATCGGTGATGCCAATTACACATATTTCCAGTGGATCAAATTCAAATTGAAAATCGCTAAATTTATTGGTTTGTATTTCAGCGATTTGTATACAAAACGAAATTTGTGCTTTTATGACAAAAATTTTGAACTTTAAAGTAAATATACGATTCTACGTCTTATTTAAATTATTTAAACAATTTTTTAGTGAAGAAAACAGCAAAACTAATTGTCCAATTGATAAACCTTTTACAGCGATTTTTTACGTAGATTCAGTATATTGAAATAAAAAGCTGACAACACTGTTGTTACAGCTGTCACGTAAAAACGTAGAGCGACCTAATTTGATTAGGTTCCTACGTAACATTTACGTTTTTTAGTACACATACACACATAACTCCCATAAGCAAAACCAAATGCTAAATATTATTCAATTTAATCTCTGAAATAACATTAAAGTAAAATTTAACATTTTTTCTTAGTACATTTAAATTATAGAATTTCACATAAATTTCAAAATTTTCCATCAACAAATTTCATACAAAAAAATTCATAAAAAAATTTTAAATTTTCAAATTTAATATGTTTCAAGAAACTCTTATTCAGAAACTTTTTTTAATTAAATCCAATAAAAATCAGTGAATTTTTCTTATTTATAAAACTCCTACAAAATCGTATTATATATTTTGTTTATTATAAGGCAACATTGAAAAAGCAGTGCTACCAACAGTGTTTTAAAAATTAAAATTATATAACCTTGTCTTTAGCGAACACTTAAAAAAAATATATGGCATCCTCTTCAGAATAGAGTTACCATCAGTGTGATCAGCTAAATCGTATTTAAAAAAAAAAAGATATAAAATAAAATTTTTATTTAAAATGCAAAAAATATTGCTAAATTTATTTCAGTAGTATATTTTTATTTTATTTTTATCATCATGTAGTAAAAACAGAATAGCTTGTCTATACAGCAGAAATAATATAATAATTATAATATGGCAAAGGCTAAATGAAAACTTTGCGGTTAAAGCGAAAAAATATGCTAAAATGGTCGCACTGGTTACCATATAGGTGTCCCACCTTTTTAACAAAAAAAAAATCCTCTAAAAAATACAAAAATTAATCTTAAGACATTTTTTTGTACCAAAAATCTAAAGAATTATTTATTTATATGGCATCATTAAAAAAACAGTGATGCCAACTGAACTAAAATTATTTTAGTTTTTAATTTTAATTAATAGTTTTAGGCCCGTTATTATAACTTTCCAATAACTAAAGTTAGGATGTTATCGTTCACTTTAACTGTTTTTGGTTGTTATAAGTTAAGCCAAAAGTGACCAATAAGCTAAAGGTAAGAACATCTGACCATTAACTTTTATCGGAAGGTTTATGTATTCAGAGCTGCCATATTTTCTGCTTTATAAAAGAAATAAATAAAACCATATTTATTCCGCTGTAGTTTTTAGTAATTTGTCTGTCTATATTTGTATTTGCTCTGGCGTTGTCTTTTAGTTAGTTTAAACTCATTTATTTTAAAAATTTCTTTGTTCTTTAATTGTTTATATTTCCGTTAGTGGCAGTTACGTTCAAATAGTACATGTTGTCACTACGTTAAATGGCCAAAAGTAATCGGTTTTTGCTTTGATATTGCCTTATTATCAAAATTATAAAATTTACCTTAAAACCAAGTTGTAATAACCAAAAGTAGATAAAGCTCACTTTATCGTTCACTTTAGTTTATCTTACCTTTAACTATCTGATACCTTATAGGTAAGTTATAATAACGGCCCTTAATTTTTTTAATATTGAGGTTATCTCGTCATTGTAAAATAATGCTGCCAAAAATCTTTTAAAAATATACAACCCTGGTTATTACTAACAATGATATAAAATGTGTCAGCCTTTAAAGAACAAAGTTGCCATATAAAAATATATGACACCTATCTGAACAAGGCTGCCGTATAAAACAATTTTCCGTAAATAACGAACAAAAAATGTTGCCACACTAAATTCAAAAAAATATGTAATAAATCGGTTTTTAAAAAATGTAGTTTTCTTTATTATTATTTTTTTTTTAATTTAATTCTTTTCTTTAAAATAAAGCAAGTACAATTTTGCGTAATTAAAAAAAAATAATAATTAAAAATTAAAAGATTTCTTTTTAATACGAAATACATATTTAACACATTTTAAAAATATTAAGATTTACCAACATCTTAAAAACATTATTTCCAAAAATCAGATAGAAAATATACAACTCTGAGAAAGAGAAGAAAATATGGCAGCCTCTAATGTTGCCATACAGAAAAATATGGCACCTATTTAAACGAAGTTGCCATACAAATAACAAAAAAATATTACCACAAGTAACAAAAACAATATTGCCACTATATATAGCAACCTAAACAAGGTTACCATAACTGCAAAAAAACAATATGTCACAACCTTAAAGAATATCTTAAAAAAATCAAATTTTATATTTAAAAGAGAAGAAAATATTCAAGCAGAAAAACATTCCCCAAAGAGCATCCATGGTAGCATGAATAAAAAAACACACATACACAAATAATAAAGTAAACAAACCAAATATAAAAATTTCACACACACACAACCACCAAGAGATAACTAATCTCTTTCAAACAAAACAATGCACGACGGTTAAATCGAAACAAACTCGAAAAGATATGTGAAATAATAACATTTAACCATTAATTCCCCCTAATTTAAAACAAATCCATAAAAAGCTGGCAATCCTATTCCACATGCTTGTTCTTCTTTTTGTGCATTAGATCAAATAAACTTCCCATATGGCAGCTCTTTTTTTAGAAAAAAATTTATAACATTCATTGGGCAACACTTTGAAATCTGTCATTTGTGTAAAAATTGGAGAAAAAGTTGTGTCGTTGTTTATTTCACGGTGTTTTAACATTTCTAAAAAATAATTCTTTAACCAAGCCCCTATAAAAAAGAATTCATAAAACCGCTTTCCTTTCAAGTGTGTGTTAAAAACATAAACAATAGAATAGTAAACAAAAACCCAACAAGAAAATAAGTGAAAATATAATATGAGCGATTTTGATCCAAAGCGTTTATATGATTTTAGTGTTAAATTGTGTGCTGCTGTAAAAAAACATAAATGTCTTTATGATCGAATTTCTTTGCATAAAAATTCTCCGCCTGAATGTCAAATTGCTTGGCAAAATGTTGCCAAAGAATGTGAAGAAACGAGTAAGTTATTTGTTGAATTTTAAACCAAACATTTATAAATAAAAGAGAAATTGTTAAAAGACTTTACTTACCCCTAAAACACTAGTTGTTGATATTTGTTTTCTTTTCCAACTTGTGCTGTTGTTGTTGCCCTAGTTTTAGTAAGAAATGTTTTTTAAAGTGTGTTTTGTTGTTGTTTTCATCTTTAATACCGACTACCTGCTTGTTCTTGCCGTTTTAATTCATCTGGTTTAGTTTGTATAGTTTTGAAAGAATTGCTTCATACACACAGCTGTTAGAGTGATTTTCAAACTGTTAGTATAAATAAACATACAGAGTTGTTTTTTAAGGGCAACAACTGACAGTTACAATGGGAAATGTTTACAGAGTTGTATTTTAAGAAGATTATTGAAATTTGTTAAAGAAATGGAATACTTATTTGTACTAAAAGGAATTAAATAAAAATATTAATTAAATTAATATAATAATATTACCAAGGACCAATAAATTAAAAATATTTTTTTAAAAACAATTTTTATTTTATATAAATCAAAATTGTAATAAAAGACAATCAGCCGTATTCAAAAAAATTAATGTAGGTTTGATAAAGAGTTACTAACTTTTTCTTATGGAAATTTACATACAAAAAGTTAGTAACTCGTTATCAAGCATACATTATTTTTTTGTGAATACGGCTGAATGGGTTTTGGTTTAAATATAAAAATTTGTCAAATATAGACTCGACGTTACATAGTGTATATTTAAGAAAAACTTTATCAGAAAATCAGCGGAATATTATTGTCGGCAATTACATGTGTCAAACAAAACCAATAATAAATTCGCCTTATTTTGGTGCAAATTTTACCACCTTCAATAAATTCAAGTTAATTTTAATGTTTACCATGCTAAACATTTTTCTAATATAGACGCAATGTAATATTGGATTTACACCTGAATTTTTTCTATCATAATATGTAACAGAGAGTGTCAAATTTGCTCCCAGAAGAGAGTAAATATTTTGTTTATATTATATTATTATGTTATATTATGTTATACAGTTATCGATAAATTACAAACGAAATATCGTTTACAAATTTTATTTTTTTTTTTAATAAAAAGAAAAAAGTCTAAATAAAATTAAGTTTTTAAAATACAAAAAAAGCTTGACAGGAAAAATCGCTTAATTAAAAAAATAAAGTAAAAAAATGTTAATTGCTGTTTTTAAACGATGAATTATAAAAAAATATGTAAAATAATTTGTTTCGCTGTTTTCTTCACTAAACAAATTGTTCAAATTATTGTTATAAAAGCACAACTTTTGTTTTGTATACAAATCGTTAAAACAAAAACTAATAAAACTAGCGATTTTCAAGCTGCAAGAGCTTTACTGGAAATATGTGTAATTGACAACACTAATGTTGATGTTTAAAGGCTCCATTACTCTACCGTAAATGTAAATGTATCGAATCAGCTGACACGTTTTGCTTATGAGAGTTATGTGTGTATGTGTACTAAAAAACGTAAATGTTACGTAGCAACCTAATTAAATTAGGTCGCTCTACGCTTTTACGTGACAGCTGTAACAACAGTGTTGACAGCTTTTTATTTCATTATACTAAATCTGCGTAAAAAATCGCTGTAAAAGGTTTATCAATTGGACAATTAGTTTTGCTGTTTTCTTCACTAAAAAAATTGTTGAAATAATTTAAATAATACGTAGAATCGAATATTTAATTTAAAGTTCAAAATTTTTGTCATAAAAGCACAAATTTCGTTTTGTATACAAATCGCTGAAATACAAACCAATAAATTTAGCGATTTTCAATTTGAATTTGATCCACTGAAAATATGTGTAATTGACATCACCGATGTTCATGTGTACAAAACAACAACAAAGTACTAGCTACATTTACGTTTTTAGAGTAATCATCCACTTACGTTTCCCTTTACATTTACGTTTTTACATTTACGGTAGAGTAATGGAGCTTTACACCATAGAAAACAACTAGAACTCCAACTTGCTCACAAAAAACCTAACTCACTTGTCAAAAAAACCTAACTCTTTGTATGTGTTAGTAAAATTTTCTACAGAACAAATTTATACGTGTGAAGAGAGTAATTTTTTGTTTCTGAGCGAATGAAAAGAGTTGGACTTCTAGTTGTTTTCTATGGTTTACACAACCACAACAAAGTACTTAATACATTTACGTTTTTTGAGTAACCATAAACTTACGTTCAGCTTACATTGTTACATTTACGGTAAAATAGTGAAGCCTTTAGTCGAGACTATATTAAATAACTTTTTATATCAAAATAAACGTCAATTTTTTTTTTTTTTTTTTTTTTTTGTCTGAATTGCTGATAATTTTTTCTGCCTATACATTTTCCCCTATGAACCATATAAAAAGTACCAACAGAATTAAGATGGCGTCTTTTACCAAGCAACGTCATGACAAAGTTGTCAGAGCTCGAGCGCTGACAATTTTCTTTTAACGCTTAAATAACACAGACAAATTTGACGTTTGTCTTAATAAAAATTTGTCTAATGTAGACTCGACGTTAAGCTCAAATTACATTTAAACGTAAGCAACAATAATTTATAACCACCATCTTCCTTTATTCTACTCGTGTAATTGAGCCAGAAAAACATGCCGGCGGAGCAGCTATTTTAAATCTTTTGAAATAGAAGTGAGAATTTTATCATTTATTAATTGTTAATTCACTTTTATACGTTCTATTATCCCTTATTCTAATAAATTTATCATATTTTTTATCATTTCATTCAATTCTTCCTATAAGATAAAATAAAAATAAGTTTCTGGTTGAATTTAATAAAAATTTCGACGGTTGATTTTAGCCGTTGAAGACGACATCGGCGCATGAAATAGAAAAATCCCCGGCGGCGTCGCAAAGTCGATTTGGGTTCGATCGGCTTGTATCTCTGATTTTAATGTCCCATTTCATTGCTCACTCTCTTTGTCTCGTTCTCAATCTGAATGCAGCTCAGTAAATATAGAAATAGGGAAAAATAAAACAGCACTGCAAACTGCTGCTAATCAAACCAATCAACAAACAGTGCATTCTAAATTACCAGCTGTTGAAAACAGCAAACACTGCTGCCGACTATACCTTAATGTAATTTGTGCTTTAGTTATTCTACTATGTAATATAAATATAAAAAAATCTACAGTCGTATACAAAATAAACGTTAAATTCAAATCAGATCAGTTAAGTTTAAAATATGTACATGGTTGCATTAAAATGTAGTAAGACAAAGATACAAATGGTAGAGTTGTATTTAAAAGAATCGTTAAATTCAAATTTTGTCATCTAAGTTTAAAATAGATTCGGCGCAGTCGAAATTAATTTGTAATTAATTATAATAAATTAAAAAAATAATAATAATTTAAAACTAAATAAATTTAAAACTAAATAAATTTTTTATATTTTATTACCATGGTAAGTGAATTTTCAAATATTTTATGTTCTAAAATTTAAGATAGAGTAGTCTGTTAAATATGTAGTTGTCTATTAAATATGTGGGTATAAATGTTCAAACATTTAAGCTAAAATTACAAAATTGATTCGATTGATGATAAGCTTAAACTATAAAGATGTCTACAATTAGTTTAGACCTTAAAAAGTCCTACAATTGAAGCTGAAGCTAGATATTAAAACGGCTAACAATTAAAAATATGACCTGAGTATATTTACAAAAAAATTAATTTAAGGTACCTTAAAAAATTGTGGTTTGCAGCTAGTCCTGAGATTCTAATTAATGTATACTCATAATAGTTAAAGGATTTGCTATTTAAGCTAATTTAGGACCATAAATAGATAAACGAATCTGACCTAAAGTTATTTATACTTGAAGCTAAATTGAAGCATTACAAAGACCTGCTATTAAAAATAAATTATGACCTTCAATTGAGATCTTTTAAAAATTTAAGAGATCTTAGAATTCAGATGAATTAAGACTTTGAAAAGTAAAACAAATTTAGACTTTAAAAAGTAATATGAAACTTAATTTGAGATCTTAAAAGTCCTGAAATTAAAACCAAATCGACATAAAAATTAAAGCTACAACTAACCTTAAAGAGTTCAAGAATTGTAGATAAATTGAGTCTTAAGAAATTTCCGTATAAAATTAAATTTAAAACTTAAATAGATCCGCAGTTAATAATCAATTGTGACTCTATGTTTTTAAGAATGGCAAGTTTACTAAATGTGTGTATAAAAATCCATCATTGAACCTCAATTGAGACATAAGCAGCTAAACTTAAACCCTAGGAAGACCTACAATTGAAGCTTAGGTTGAATATTTAAAAGTTTAACATTCAAGCTAAATTTATACTTAATTAACCCACATTTTAAGCTAAATTGAGGCCTAAGGAACATCCTTAATTAATGATAAATTGTGACTCTTTTAAAGACTTATAATTGAAGTTTAATTAAGCTAAATTGAGGCCTGAGGAACATCCTTAATTAATGGTAAATTGTGACTCTTTTAAATACTTATAACTGAAGTTAAATTAATATCTTAATAGGAACCTAAAGAAGAGCAACGTTTGAGGCCAACAAATAATTCAAATTTTTACATAAATTATACTTAAAATTTTCCTCTAAGGAAATACAACTCTATAAACATTCCTAGCTGGGAATAGAAAAACTTTTTATAAATATCTTTGCTAAAAAAATAACACCAGCTCTCTTGGCCCTTACTCTTATTTTATTTTTTTTTTTTTATTATATAAATTATTCTTCCCCTCACCCTTTAGTTGACGCCTGCAAAAATCGTTGGAAGGGTTTATTGAAATCATTCTTTCAAGGTCTTAAACGTAGAGGAGCACGTTATTATCTACACGAACACATGGAATTTCTCATTGAAGGGAAAACCAAAGGCAAAGGAAAACGTAAAACACAATCTACTTCTTCTTTGTCCATAAATGATGATACCAATTCGGTGAATAGTTTACAACCAAGTCTTGACGAAGACCTTAGTCAACAGGAAAGTTTAATGGATACTATTAATTTAGAAGATGACGAAGAAGAGTCTGCTGCTGCAGGTGGTGATGCTAATGCTACTGCTGATGATAGTGATAGTCATACCACAAGTGCAGATGAATCTAATGAATTGAATAATAGTAGGGAACATATAACAGTAGGAGGAGTGGAAGGTGTAGGAGGTTTTATAATTGATGAAATTGGAGAAGAGGCAGATGAGGATAGAAAGCGTTTAAGTTATAAAAGAGCCTGTAAACGAGGTTTAGATCCGGAAATAATTAACGATTTAGAAGAGGAAGAACCAGGAGAGAAACGAACACGTAGATCTGTTACTGAAACACGTAAAAGTTTGCCTCAAGAGTTGGAGGATAAAACAAATAGTTTGAGTAATAAAAAATTGCAAGTTAGAGTGGATAAAATTAAATTAAATAAACCGGGTATAGTAGGATCATCGAATAATGATAATAAAACGCAGGAAAAAGGAAATAATCAAACCGAGGCAAAAGTAGATGATAATAAAATGGCGCCTAAACCATTAAATGAGGAGGTAAATAGAAAAAAATATTTTCCTTTCCAAACCAAAGACTCTTCAACCCAATATGATATGGCGGCCACAAATTTTGATGATATTTTCTTGGATTCGATTAAAACTCAACTCCAACAAATGAATCCTAGACAAAAAATGAATTTTAAACGTAAAATATATGAATCACTATTAGAAGTATTCGATGATAATACTGATTTCCCTAGTGCTAATGATGTTTTAAAAGTGCCACCCAAAACAAATCCTAAATTGCTTAACACCACAGTGGGAGAATTACGTTTGATGCGGGAACTGGTATCTTTAGTACAAGCAGCCAAAAATACTCCCGAGATAATAAATAACAAGGAAAAGGTAAAGATTTCTAATGCTTTAAGTCCCAGCAAACCTACTACTTCTACTGCGCCTGCACCAACTCCTGCAACAGCTCCTGCTGCAAATGCAAAACCCAACATAACAGACAATCGTTCTAAGACCTCAATAACTTCACCACTCTCTTTAAGTCCTTCCTTGGATGATGATGATGATTTACAATTTTCTTTGGATAATATAGACGATGATGATGACCTAATTTTACCTAAATCTTGGGATGAAATTAAATTAAAACCTACTAATGATAGCAATAGCAGCAATAACAAAAGCAAACCCCAAATAACGGAAGATAATGTTATGGGTTTGCCAAAACGTGTTCTACAAAAAGTTGTTAGAGTAGCGGGAACTAGTGGCAGCACTATTGTGGCTAGAGATGGTGATAAGAAACGTATCTATCGTATTTATCCCAAAACCTCTAATGGTATGGCAACCACTGCTGCTAATGGTAAAAGTGGCAATAATGTAGGTACCTTTTTTGTGGGCAACCCTAAGACTGGTTCCGATTCTAATAAGTCACAAACTAGTCTACCAAGTAATTTTACCATAAGAACTTTACAAAATAAATCTGCCAACAATTCTGCAGAAACTATAATTTCCTCCAACAATAATACACCACAAACTTCTACTACAATGAGTTCAGGCAATAAAACAGCCAACACAAATCATACTGTTTTTAAAAATGTACATCCAGCAAATCGTATTTTAAGTTCCTCTACAGGACATTTTAAAATGGTTCCCTATAGCAAGACCCCAACAACCTCTAGCAGTAGTAAAATTACTACCACTTCATCTCCATCAACAGCTGCTAACACTAATATCAATAGCACTACAATTACTAGAGTTACAGCCTCCAAAAGTCCCATGATGCCTCCAAATTTACCCATCAGCAAACGTACGGTACAAATACGTACTCATGTTAATACACCCCAATTAATGCAAAGACGTTATTCTATTTGTGGTCCTTTGCCCTCGGAAAAATCTCCTGCTGCTTCACCAAAAGCTTTCATAATTAATAAGCCCACAGAAAAATCCTCTACATCACAAATACAAATTTCACAACCCGTAAGTCTTAATACCAAAGCTTACAATAATCCTCCAACAACCACTAGCACCAACACCTCCACCACCAGCAAACAAAATAATTTTTCTTCTCCTAAAATACCCACAAACCCAGCTACTAATACCTCTACACCAACAGCACCTGAACCACTACCAGCCCCAATTGTAGATTTGGTAGATGTTAAACCCATAAAATCTTTGGAAATACCCTTAGAATCTCCTAATTCTATACAGCCCTTAACTACATCAATACAAGCTACAGAAGTTAATCCTACCGAAGAAATACCCATATTAGAGACCGCTGGTACCATAGGAGCCGATAATTTGGATCCTTTGTTTGTTAAACCTCCCCAAATTAAAGATGAACCTTTAGAGGATTAAATTTAGTTTTAAGTTTGTTTTTCTCTCTCTCTCTCTCTTTTTTAATGTTTCCTATCCTTTATATGTAATTTATATAAAAAATTGATTTATATAAAATCAATTTAATATATTTCTTGAAATAAAAATAAGGACCCTTTGTTATTAAAAAAGAAAATGAGTGAATTATTTATTTAAATTAGCAAATATTTTAATAGAAAGGGAATTTTGTCTCAATAAATTAAGAGACAAAATCGATTTTAACTAAACTCTTTATAAGGAATTTTTGCTAATTTAAATGAATATTTTTAAGGGTTTTATTTTGAATAAGGACTCCCAAAAATTTATTCCAGTTAAAGACAAATTGAGACTCTAAAAAGACCTATGATTCAAGCTAAATTAGGATTCTAAAAATAACTACGATTCAATCTAAATTGGAGTTTTAAAAAGACCTATGATTCAAGGTAAATTGGGAAAATATCTACGATTCTAGGTAAATTGCTACTGTTAATATACCTATGATTCAAGCTAAATTTATGACATCTTAAAGATCTAAAGATAGAACTAAATTTACGACTTACAAAGATTTCCGTTATATGCAAAAGTAGGATCTTAAAAAAGTATGAACTATAGCTAAATAGAAAATATAGGACTCTAAGAAGAAGCTTCCATTGAAACCAATTAGGAAGCTTAAAAATACCTATGATTACAGTTAAATTGAATATTAAATCCGACCTAAGATTGGCTTTAATTAGGGAGCTTTCAAAGACCTACCATTGAAGATAAATTGGGATCTTAAAAAGACTCTCTAAAATTAAAAATAAATCAAGATAGAGTTAAAAAATACCAGCAATTAAAGGCAATTAAGGAACCTTAGATAACATAAAATAAATGCTGAAGTAATACTTTTAAAATACCTATGATTGGCTTCAGTCACTAATCATTGAAATACCTACGATTGAAAATGACTTTGGTTGGTCAAAATACCTATGCTTACAGTTAACTAGGGAGCTTTGTAAGATCTACAATTGAAGATACATTAGTACCTTAAAAATCTCAATTTTCAAAATACCTAGAATTAAAGGTAATTAGGAAGACTTCATAAAGGCCTACGATTGGTGTTAATTAGGAAGCTTTGGAAAACCTTTTATAAATGCTAAATCGAGGTCTTAAAAACATCTACGTTTGAGGATAAATAAAGACTTTGAACAGATGCACGATCCAAAATAAATATAACCAACAATTGAAGTTAAATAGAGACCTTAAAACGCTCCTGGTTTGAGGAAAAAACTAAGATAATAAAATGACGAATCAAGCTTATTAAAGACCTAAAAAAGAGACTAATGTTTGAAGTTAAAGTAGGACCTTAAAATGACCCACAATGAAAGCTTAACTAAGACTTTAAAATCCCCAAATTGAGAACTCAAAAATGCCAGAGATTGGTTTTAATAAGAGAGTTTTAAATTATCTACAGTTGATGCAAATTAAAGACCTGCGATAAAAATTAATTAGAAACCTTAAAACAACCTACAATAAAAGTTAAATTTAGACTTTAAATAAACTAAATTGAGACCTCAAAAATTCCTACAATTTCTGTTATTTAGAGAGCTTTGAAAGACCTTCGATAGAAACTAAGTTTTAATCTCTAAAAAGCCCAAATTGAGGCCTCGAAAAGACCTATTATTTGTTTTAATTATTGACATACAATTAAATTAAATTGAAGACCTGCGATAAAAGGTAATTATAAACCTTAAAACAACCTACAATAAAAATTGAATTGAGACTTTGAATAGTATAAATTTGGACCTCAAAAATACTTAAAATTTCTTTTATTTAGAGAGCTTTGAAAGACCTACGATAGAAACTAAATTTGAGTCTTAAAAATACTTAAGATTAAAGTAAATTAAGGAGCCTTAAACTAAATTAGGACCTCAAAACTTTACAATCAAAAATAAATTAAGACTTTGAATAGACGTAAGATTAAAGATAATTTGGCTTTGAAATTACCTACAGTTGAAACTAAATTGAGAGCTTTAAAACCTCTAAGATTGAGGAAAAACTACGAACACAAAATGAAGAATCAAGCATCTATTATTAACCTTAAAAATATCTACTGTACAAACTAAATTAAAACTTTGAACAGCATAAATTGACTCTTTAAAAATGGCGATTATTGTTAATTAAGAAGCTTTGAAAGACATACAATTTAAACATATTTTGGATACTAAATATACCTTTAATTATTATTAATTAGAAAGCTTTCAAAGATCTTCAACTAAAGTTAAATTAGGACCTTAAAAACATTTACAATTGGAAATAAATTAACTTTGAATATGCGTCAACTTATTATCGATTAGGTAAGAATGCAATTGGACTTAAATGGGAACTTAAAAAGAAATATGATTTGAAATAAATTAAGACCATAAACGCCCTAAATTGATCTCAAAAATGCCAATGATTGCTGTTATTTAAGGAGGTTTAAAAGGCATATAACCTTAAACTGACAATTTGGATGCCAATTGAGGATGATTTGAAAATTAGGAAATACCAACGATTAGCCCTAATAAGGGAGTTTGAAAAAAAAAAACATATGTCTGAAAACATACGGGATCTTTAAAAACCCCTACGATTGATGACAAATCGGTATCAATTTACCTAAAATTTTAGCATAAAAACATCTACAATTGTAGTAAGAGAGAACTTCAAATGCTGCTATCAGTGACACTAAGTGGTACCTTAAAAAGACTCACCATAAAACATACAAAATAAGTCATTGAAAAGACTTGTAGTGTAATATAAATACGAGTCATAAAATGGCTTATTTTTGAAACTAAATTAAGATCATGAAAAAATATAATGATTAAAAGATATCCCATGATGGAAACTTAGTTTGGAATATAAAAAAAAAAAAAAATAAAACTGAACGATTGGATCTTCTTTGAGACCTTAAAATACTTGCAATTCAAAGTCAAAACAAAATTGGAAATTTTAAAAGAACTGACATTATTGATAATCAAGGAATTAAAGAAAATTGCAGCCAAATCATTAAAAAATCTATTAAATGCTGAAAATCTGGAAAAACAAAATAATTTAAAGGTAAGTATTTTATGAATATTAATTTAATTTATTAATACTTGAGTTTAAATTAATTAGGAAACACATTTATTCAAATTTTTATATATAAAAAGTTAGATGGTTATTTAGTGCAAATTCTATTTTTTTTTCAGCAAATTAACCCAAAACTCATTATTTTTTTATTTTTTAGATTTTTATTTTATTTGAATTTTTTAGTGAACTAAAGATTATTGCTGAAATAATATTTCTTTTAATGTATTCTAATTCTATACTACTAAAGGCGAGTTTTAAAGCTAAGAAAGTACTAAATTTATGTATGTATGTATTTGTATTTAAGTATTTCTGTATGTTTTTTCTATTTTTTTATGTATGTTTAATTTTTACAACATCTTAACATTATAATCTTTTTTATTTTTTTACTCTTACTTAAAGAAATAACTCCTTTTAATTGCTAAACAACTTTACATTACTTTATAAGACTGTCACATTCAATGCTTTTTAAACTATTACATACAGAACATAAACATAACACACAACTCTACTTGTAACGGTTTTAATTTGAATTTTGAATTGATAAAAAGAAACCGTTGTTCAACAAATAAAAACTCAGAATTTGTTTGCAAAAAAATTATAAACTCAAAGAGCATAATGAAATAAGGCAGAGAGAGAGATAGTTAGAGAAAAAAGAATAACAACGTGAGCAAACAACAGAGTGCCAGACTTTAGGAAAAAATAAAAAACGCTAAATTAAAAACACAATTAAAACTTTATGGAAATTTTTTTCATTAAAGAAAATTTATTGAATTTTTTTCATTAAAGAAAATTTATTGAAAAAATTTTATCAAAACAAAATTTATCAAATATTTTCTATAAAAATCAAATTGATCAAAAATTTTATTTGTCAAAAATTTTCTTTAAAAATCAAAATTTATTTTAAGAGCCCAAACACAAGCAAGCGGTGTTGGATGTTGTTTTCCACTCTAAGAGAGAAATGCATATTAAATGAAGACGGCGTCCAGCAGCGGATTTCACATACATTTTGTTTTTATTTCTTTATATTTTTTGTGTTTGGCAACAACGAAACTACATGTATAAAAAATGTTTTTCTTCATCTCTTAAACTCCATACAAAAAAAAAAAAAAAAAAATATAAAGCAAATCTTTCTATCTCTTTCCTTCTTATATAAATTTAATGTAAACTTATGTGATTCATTTTGCAACAACGGCAGAGAGGGAGAGTGAGAAAATGAGAGCTTTTGAGAGTCCGTTGTTAAAATAAAATAAATTTCAATTTTTAGCGGGTTCCGCTGTGTTGTTTTAGTTGCCAAATCTTCATATAAAAAAATAATCCACTTCACTAAGGGAAAAAATTCGATTCAAAATCAACAACGGTTGTGCTCACATTGGTAATTTACGGTAACAGCTTTTTAATACCATTCGTTAACAAATTTCATTGAAAATATATGTAATTTAACAATTTGATACCGAAATGGTTTCAACTTGGTGCCAATTAGGTATCGATTTTCAATAAGAATTGAACACGCAGTGTTTAATTTAAACACATACGGTGTAGATTCACTATTGACACAGAATGGTATCGTTTTCAACACGTATGTGATTGATATATCTCTGGGTGTTGGTTGTGTTTGGGCTCTAATTAATAATTTATCGATTTTTTTTGTTTTTTTACATTAAAAATTTGTCGAAAAATGTCTTTATATAGGAAATTTGTTGAACATTTCCTTAAAATAAGAAATTTATCGAATTAATTGTTTTAATTAAAAATTTATCGAACATTTTTTAAACAACAAAATTATCGAAAATTTTCCTACAAAAAAATTTGTTTTTAGAAATTTTTCATTAAATAAAAAATTAATACAAAATTTTCTTTAAATAAAAATTTATCCAAATTTTTCCACATTGCTGAAAATTTTATTTAAATATAAAATATTGAATATTTTCGTTAAGGAATTTATCAAAAATTATCCATAAAGTAAAACGTTTATCGAAAATGTTTTTTAAATAAAAAAATTTATTGAAAACTCTCTTCACATTTTTTTATTGATCGAATTTTTTTATGTTAAAAATTTATCGAATTTATTTACATTTAAATAAATTAACATATCGAAAATGTTTTTAATTAAAAATGTATAAAAAATTTAAATCAAATTAATTCAAAAATTCTACGCAAATTTTGTATAAATAAAAACTTTGCGAAAATTTCCTCTAAATACAACAATTTATTGAATAGTTTCTTTAAGTTAAATATTTAACAAAGTTTCTTTAAAATAAAAATATCAAAAACTTTATAAAGAAAATTTAATGAAAACTTCTTACAAAAAAATTCTCTAAAAAAAGAAAGTTTATCCAAGAAACTTTAAATAAGTTTGGACATTTTGTTTAAATTAAAAAATCAAAATTTTTCTATAAAAAGAAATTTATTTAATAAAATCTACAATTTTGTACCAAATCCCATTCATCTGGCTACACTATTGTCTTATTTTTCTTTTCCTCGCTCTCACTCAGTTTCTTCTCTCGCTCTCAAACTAAAGAAAATAACTCGAACAATATGATCATGTATTTGTTTTTGTCCACGATTAACAAGCAACATACCCAAATCTTTGTAAATTTTGTTTTAACATGTTGTTTGCAATTTTGGACGCACATACACATACTAACACACATAAAACCATTATGAAAACAACAACAATAAAAAAATAAGAAATAAAAGATAACAAATAAAACAATTGAGCAATATAACAGCTGCTTTACAAACAAACAACAAAAAGCATATACACACATAGTCACACACAATTTAAGTAACAACATAATGCCAACCATAGCCAACAGCAGCAGGTAGTTGCGACAAAAATTTTGTAGTTGCTACAGTAACAACAACAATGAGGCATTTTATAGTAAATAATAAATAAGATTTAAGTAGAATACGGAGTGGTAGAAAGAAATAAAGGTGGTGGTTTTATTTTTTGGTAGTTTTTGTTATTGTTGTTATTAGTAACAATAGTTGCTGCTTTTGTTGTAGTTTTCCATAAGTCCTTTTTTCTTTGAAATTGCTTAAAATTAATCTGTCTTGTTATATTTTGTATGTTTTTATTTATTGTTTTTATTTCCGTTAGCAAAAAAAATTGTTATTTTTGTTTTTCCTCCATCAAAGTTGTTGTTACATCAACCACAGACATTATGTTGTCTGCACTCATTATTGTTATTATTGTTGTTTTTTTTTTTCTGCTTCTTTTAACTCTCATTTAATAATGAATTGCCAATAATGAATAAACTCATAATGATGTTTACTATATTATTAGGGAGAATATGTGTATATGTGTTTAGTTCTGTGTAGTAGCTGTATATTTGTTGTTGTTGATGATGGTGGTGATTTAAATCATTATTGTTTTTGTTGTTTTATTTTTTTCTTTGGTTTTCGTATGTACAGCTGCTGTTGTTAGTTGCTTGAAATATTATCGTTGTCGTCATAGTCATTGTCGTTCGTTTTGTTGTTGGTTGCTTGGTTTTTTTTTTTACGTTTCATTTTGGTTAAAGTCTGTTGCTGTTGTCTGGCTGAGTGCCTGACTGCTTGTTTGCCCTGGCTGTTGTTATTGGGTTTTTGCTGTTGTTGTTGTTTTTTTAACTACTTGAGCAGCAGTCTATAAAATGTTGGCTGCCTGCTGTTGATGGCAAATGTGTTTTTTTTTTTTTTTGTTGGTTTTTTATTATTGTTGCTATAACTATTTATTGTAAGTGTGTGTGTATGTGTGTTTGTGTGGCTTTGTACATCATTATAAAAATATACACAGTGGGACTGAGTGCAAATATAGGGGTGTATGGTAATAAATATGTACATACATATAGAATAAGCCATATGAATAAAATTCGAAATATCAATATAATCTGCACAATGTGCTCAATTTAGTTTTATTATTTAAGTTTTTAGTTTCTCAAAATATTGCAAATATCGCATTTCAAAGTCGTTAGGTTCGATTCTATGAGCTGTGTCTAAAAATATATATGTACATACTCTAAATCTAGAGCTTGACAACCTAATATTCCACATAAGCTCCTCTACAGCTAATCAGATGCAGAGTAGGTGTAAAACCATTACAACTTCTGCAATAATAATAGATTATACTCTTAATAGCTCCACCCAGAGAAATATCAATCACATACGTGTTGAAAACGATACCATTCTGTGTCAATAGTGAATCTACACCGTATGTGTTTAAATTAAACACTGCGTGTTCAATTCTTATTGAAAATCGATACCTAATTGGCACCAAGTTGAAACCATTTCGGTATCAAATTTTTAAATTACATATGTTTTGTATTAAATTTGTTAACGAAAGGTATTAAAAAGCTGTTACCGTAAATTACCAATGTGACCACAACCGTTCTTGATTTTGAATCGAATTTTTTCCCTTATTGTCGTTTTCTTCAGATATTGTCCCCAATTCATTATGTCAGTTTTGCTGTTAACCTATACGTATTTAAAATAGCAACAATACTATCGGCGTTGTTTAAAATTTGTGTACCTTTGATATAGACTTTTTGACTTTAATTTTGGATGACAACATGTCTTTTCCTATTTTTGCAAAAAAAATATGAAGATCGAACATTAGTTTTTTTAAATGTTAATAAAAGTGGAGGTACCTTGAAAAAATATTTGTAAAATTTTAGATTATTTCTATATACATTACAGTGCCTTGACTTGTATGGGGACAAAAAAAGTTGCAGATGTACTCCCCTAAAATTAAAGATTTGTATGTTTTTAACTCACTCCCAAAATATTTTGGTTCAATTATTTCATTTACGTGAGCTGGACCATTTTTAAAAAACCTCCAAAAATATGGTTTTCGATCGACAGTATACACAATTTTTAACTTTTTGGCAAAAAAATTACAACATATGATAGAAAAACGATGTCTACTACATATTGAACAAAAAATAATTTAAAATTTGTTTTCATTTTCGCGAAATTAAAATTTTAGTAAAATTTTCAATGATTTTATTTTAAATAGCATTTTATTGAAGTTTGAATATTTTGGACATTTTTCATCGTAAATTATATTTTAGCGTAACATTGGAAAGCTCTCATTAAATACTATTGATGTGTTAACCCTTTAACCCTTTAGTTGCACAAATAATATTTTGGGATTTCCGGTCCATAATTGGTTAATTTGTATACCAAATAAATGGTTAGTTAAGGACATACATGTCCTCAAAAGCGTAAATTTATCAAAAAAGCGGCGAATTGGTGTAAAATGGCGGTTAAATTAAAAAAAAAACTCCTTTTTATTCGATTATTGTCGCAGTTTTAAATGAACTTATTATGTTTTTCATAAATTTATCAATATTTGTGTAATAAGTATTTGCATGCGACTTATTTTCAAAAATTGCAAATTTAACCTTTTGGAAACTAATTACATAGAATTGACCCTCTAGCTCTTAATGGATTAATTATGTGTTTTCTTTAATAGTAAAAGGATAGACCTTTCCTATAGTACATCAAAATCTAATATATTTTGAAAAATGACCGAAATATATAAAATTACATGTTTGAAAAAAGAAAATATGATAAAAAATGTTAGTAAAATCTTAATATTCTGCGACTGAAAAGAGACATAATAATTATTTAAATGAATATTAAAGGTCGTAGTATGCCTCTATTATAATTTGAAGTTAATTTTCTTATAACTAAAATTTTGATAATATTATCGAAATACGTAATTTCAGAGGTGTTTTAAAAATGGTCCAGCTCACGTAAATCTTAACATTGAGATGTAATATTTTGGGAATCATATAAGAACATACTAATCTTCAGTTCTTGAGGGGTACATTTGCATCTTTTTTTCGTGAGGCACTTTAATAAACATAGATGCATAAAATATTTTTAGTAAAAATATGATCTAAACTTTTGAAATTACGGAAATAACTATATTAAGTTCAAACAAGCTTGATTGAATTCAACTGGACATACATATAAGAAAAATGTGAAAGCGTTCGCTAAAGAATGTGAAATTATTTAATTTTTCTCTTGCGAGACTAAACCAGAAATAGTAAAATTATGAGCTTTTGTTATTTTATATTATCTATTGCTCAATGTGCTTTTATTTGAATACAACTTTATCTTGGTAGACATACATGCATTTTTACATCATAAAATTACATTTACAAATTTCAGAATTCAATAATTTATTTATGTATGTGTTTTCAAAACTCATAAAAGTTTCTTTTAAAGTTCTATTGAATATAAAAAGAATTTTTGATTTTATTTAAACAAAAACTAATAAATAAGATCAGATTGCACCAAATGAGTCGTGATAGTACCACGGTACTAACCGATATAAAACTGTATAAAAAGTACATTTGTACCATGTTTTTCATCCGTGCTTGGGATAACAATCTTTAGAAAACTTATCTGAAATATCAAATAGCATAGAAGAAATTAGTTTGGTGTACACCTACCATAGGCCTTCATATTTAGCAAACTTCAAAGAAAATTTGGTAAGAACTATTTTCTCTACAGTTTTCTGACCCCAACCCCCAAAAAATTGTAAGAGCGCTCTTCCATGTCACTCCTTATTCTTCTTCTTATTTTCCTTACATAGTGTCTGCATTAGAAAATTTTTTATCACAACAAACGTTAAAATTAACGTGAATTTATGGAAGGTGGCAACAGTTGCACAAAAACAACAAATAGGGTGAATTTATTCGTGTTTTTATATATGCAGTTTGACAGCTGTAACAACCAAAAATAATAATCAGTTCATTACCTGAGGTTACCCTGTAAAGATTCGTATTGATTTTGACGTTTGTCTTGATAAAATTTTGTCTAATCTAGACACTATGTTACATAGTGTCTACATTAGACAATTTTTTATCAAGACAAACGTTTTTTCTGAAATCATAGATCATCCTCTACGACTTTTCTATACAATTCAACTCGTTCTGTCCAGTAGTTTAGGAGATACAGATTTAATACTGTATCTCCTAAACGTAGACACTGTTATTTTTGTGCCAAATTTCGACCCACTATGTTGCCCTGTTCGAGCCCTATCAGGCGGACGGACATAGCTAGATCGACTCAGAATCTAACTAGGACCCAGAAAATATATATTATATGGGGTCTTAAATGATTCCTTTGACATGTTACACACTTAATGACAAAATCAATATAACCCCATTTTTTTGATGGTGGGTATAAAAAAGTCTAGGCAAAAACTCGAAAATTCAAGCGTAAATATATTTTTTTAATCTATTATATCATAGATGAATAAGCATATTTTTTATCTCATTGAAAACTTATCAAAGCTTTTAGAATTTTTTTTAAATCGGACTTGATTGCAGAAGTTACGATTTTTTTAAACTTTTACATAGTTGAGGGGTCATTTTTGACACCTTGTAGCATATCTGGTGTTATTACAGGGTGACTACAAGATGATTTTTTTAAAGCTTAGGTCCTCCTATATAACTTTCCCATACATTTCAATTCGATTGGACAAGTAGTTTAGGAGATACAAATTTTTTACCATCGGATTTGATTTGTAAAAGATACGATTTTTCGAAACTTTTACATATTTCAGGTGGCAAAATTTTACACCCTGTATCATATGTCGTGATAACACATAATAATTTATCTGAAATCATAGATCCTCCTCTACGATTTTTCTATACAATTCAACTCGGTCTGTCTAGTAGTTTAGGAGAAACAGTTTTAATACTAATTCCTTAAAAAAACCCACTTTCGTAAAGGTTAAAACCCCATATTTCTTAAAGGTTGAGTTAGATTTTCCATCTGTTTTTAATGATCCAATTTTTTACACAGGATTTATTTTACTTCATTTTAATGATCACTGCAAATTTTATAATAAAAAAACTAAAAATTTTTCTAGATTTTGCTTTATAACATTTTTCTTTTAAAACCGATTTTTAAAAGCAAGTGAATTATTTTCAGAAAAAAATTTTATTTCACAAAAAACCTTGGTTTTTTTTTATTAATTTTTCATTTTCCTTAACCACCGTGCAGCATAAGGTTGCTATTGACACAACAAAAAAAACTACACAGCAACAACAGCAGCAGAGAAATATCAAAAACAAAACAACAACGAAAAGCGAAAGAAACCAAAAACTGTATAACAATAACAAAAATACAGCAACGGCGATGACAACAAAAACAACAACAGTAATAATAAAACACAATAACAATAAAAACCCAACAACGAAACAAACAACCACATTTTACATGTTTTCAAGCATTGCCTGGTAATGCTTACTACATACTATGACTGCTGTTGTTGTTATTGTTTTTGTATTATTGCTGATGAGGATGGTGATGATGACGATGACTACGACATTGTAGCTGTATTTTTTTATTTGTATGTATAAGTGTGAGTGAATGTGTGTATTTAATTTTGTTTTTGTATTTCTGTGGTAAAAACAACCCAAAAAAAACGAAAACAACAACAACAGCGTCATCATCATCAACGGCACAACTAATAACAATAATAATAATAACAACAACAACTACTATAACAGCAAGCAAGCAGCAGCAATGAATAGTGTTTTGTTGCCTGGTCTCTGGCATGCTTTTTTTGCCTGCCTGGTTGACTGTTGGCTGCCTGCCTTGACGATGATTTGTTGTGTATTGATAATGATAATTATGATGACGAAAATCTTAATAATGATGTTGTTCGTTTGTTGTACACAAACACACATCTATACATATTGACAAAGCCACAGAGAGTAAGCAGAGCAGAGTGTGAGCTCTTCAGTCTGTTGTTTGCTGTTCGACGAGAGTGTTTGCAATATTTTTTAAACGCGGCAAAAAATATAACGAAAAAAAGAAAAAGAAAATTTTTGTTAAAGAAATTAACTAATAAATATACTAAATACAACAACATTACACAAATATAAGCAATAAATAAAAAAACAACAAATTGTTGTTGTTGACAATAATAATAAAAAAAATTGTTACAAAAACAAACAATAAAAAAACTACATATTGATTTTTTTTTCTCTTCTCCCATTGTGCAATCTTTATAAACGTTAGCAATTTATTGTTTTGTGGTTGCTTGTTTTTAGTAGTTGTTGTTTCATCATTATGTCGGATACATCGAAACCCGATCATTATAATATCAATGCAAAAATTTGTCGTTTAGTGGAACAATATCCCTGTATGTATGATCGTTCACATCCACACTATTTGAAAAAAGATGTTGTTGATCAGGCCTGGATTAAAATCTCTAAAGAAATGAATGATTCAAGTAAGTAGAAACTTAAAATAATTAAATATTTATTAATAAATGAAACATGCTAATATAAAATTATTTTATAAACTATTGCACTCTTTGTTTTGTTGTTACAACGACGCTTTTTCTTTATAAAGCAGATACAAAATCAAAGGGGGCAACATTTCATTTTAAAAATGGTGCGGTAGAGGAGGTTTTTTCTTTACAATTTCTTTGCTTTATAACATTCGCCATACATTTATTAGGGTTTGTGTGTTTAGTTTTTGTTTAAACAAGAGTAGAAATTTGTGTGTGTGTTTTTTTGCTCATTCACTGAGTGAGAGTTTTAAGTTTTAGCTCAATAATGCAATAACAACAATAAGGGCAGTAGTATTACTACAACTACCCTTCATAACGGAGATTTGTTTTTATTTGTTTTTTTTTTTTTTTTTTGGCAAAGAAAATAAAAACAATGATGCCATATTAAATGATAATGCCAAAAAAAAACGTGTTTTTGAAGGAATAAAAATATATTAAAATTTGTATGGTACATATGTATATGTTCACATTTGTCAAATATTTGACCAAATTTGCGTGACCACTAGTTGTACAAAGCAATTATTTGCCGTTGTTTCCCAGCAAAAAAAAAAAAAAAAAAAAAAAAAAAAAACTGAAAAAGTCATGAATTTAACATTGTGTTGTCAGTGGAAGTACTTAGTGTTAAAAAAGAGCTGCAGAAGTTCTTTTTTTAACACATGGTTGTCATTGGTAGGTAGTATGTTCTTTTATACTTCTTGTTCATTTCTTTTGAAGTACTTCCCTAAAAATTTTGTTTATAAATTTTTTTAATAAAAATTATGTTTTTATTTAAAATACAATAAAAATGCTTTTTCTTTCTAAAATTTAATTTATTTCTTTTTTGGAAGTAATTTTTTGCTGGGTTAATCTTGCAAATGTTTTGTAAGTGAAAACAGCATCAAATAAAATTTCAGTAAAATTTCACCTATTATTAATGATAAGACATTTTAAGCAAAATTATAACAACCCTGGAAAAAAGTTAGTTAGTTTTACAGTTAGGTTCTAGAACTAGTTCTTTAATCAATGATTTTTGTTCGAAATTGTCATATTTAGAACTTCTTTCTTAAAAGTGGTAGGGTTTTTTGTTTTGTGTTTTTAATTTGTTATTCTAATGAGCCATTTATTGTAGCTTTTTAAAAAGTTCTAGGAAGTGGTTTGGAAACCAGTAATTTGTTCAGAGAAGTTATGTAGAGGTCATACAGAATTGTTCTTAAGCACTGGATATCAAAAACATTGCTTAGAATAACAATAAGGTACTACTCCTTGAGTGCCAGAATTAGTTGTTGTTTTAACAGTTTTGCTGATGTTGGAAGTTCGTCCCTGAAAATTTAGAGTTAAATTTTTTAATTATTATTGTATGCCATGGTGATGATTTGGGAACTGGAGAGAAAATTTTCCACCTCGGTCGGTCTTAACCATAGGTCAATGGGGCGCAAGTCAGTTGGCCTATGGGGACAGTTGAATAAATGCACTGTGTCATGAGGTCTTTGAAGGTAGGCAGGGCAACGGTTCAAAGTGCCTGGAACAATACGTTCTTGGTAGCAGTTTAGAATACTTCACCAACCGGCTCTTTGTATGAAATTTGGTTTTAAATTCCGAGTCCTATTTTTGGCTTGTATTTTATTTTTTTTTTTTTTTTCAAAATTCCAGTTTGGAATTTTTTGAACTTTATATGTTATCAACTTTCCCATTAGCTTAAAATTTTCGCACCAAATAGTCGAAGCACTGAGAAAACTGAGCTAATTTTCTACCAGATGTGTTTCGAGTTCCTTTCAATATGCCTTCAATTTTCTGGCCTTCCCAATATCATGTGGTCCTTTTTTCTTACCGAACTAGGTTTCACATCAATAGTCAAATTCTCCTGCTACTGTTTAATAACATTAGAAACGGTTTTACGGACGACATTTAATTCTGTGGCCAATTATCTATAAGACCTATTTGGATTTTTTGAAATTTTTTAATAACTTGTAGGACGTAAATCTTTTTCGTCACTTATTTTGATGAAAATAAGGACAAATTAACATGGTTGTTATTAAAAATAATAACTGAAGTATTTTTCCATGATAACTAGATCAAAAAAAAAAAATTTTGAGTATAGATTCCGAAAAAGTTATGAAGCAAAATGTGTGTTAAGATTTGTTCGATCTCACTCCTTAATTTCAATTATGTACATTGATAATAAAATTATTTCCGCAAAATCTCATTATTTTATCTGTAATAGTTCTGGAGATATTATTTATTTACTTTTATTAAATATTTACTTTGTATAGCGACTGATAAAATTGTAAGTCTAGTTCTAATATTTTCTCCTCTTTTAATTTTTTACAGTATCCTCTTGCAAAGAACGTTGGCGCAATATACGCACCTCCTATGCTCGCTCCATCAATGTCAATAAAATACCCGCCAGTGCCAATCGTACTAAACCCTATTATCTCCATGAAGAACTACAATTCTTAGCTCTACACATCACTCCTGGCATACCAGTATCTCGCAGATCAGCTTCTAATTCTTATAATGGCACAAACAACTACTATACCTCACCTCTCAGCGAAAAGGGAGACATACCAAAAGTATCCTTATGTGATGAATCTATCGACAGTTATGCTGCTGTTATGCATGAAGAAACTGAAGACAAATCTCAATATAATCAAGAAGAACGTAGTAATAGTGTAGCCTCTGATGCTACCTCCAAAAATACACAAGAAATGGAACAAGATTTACAGCAACCAGAAGCGGTAGCACAAAGACAACAATCACCAAATAATAATATGTTAGCAACAGAAGAGCAAGAAACCGAAGAACCTGAATTCCATCCACCTGTGGTACAAATTGAAGAAGATAACGGAGAAATACAAATGCAAAATACCCGCAGAGATTCTATAAATTATGCTTGTGCGCCACCAAAAAAGAGATTGAGGGTTAAGGATAATTGTTATGCTTCAGATAATTTTCCAGAAACTAAGGTAAAACTTTTAAAGATAATTTTTAATTTATTCAAATTTTAATAAATATTCTTTTCTTTTATAGCCCTTGGATTTATTACCTCAACATGACTATGATGGCATCTTTCTACAAGGTTTATTACCCGAAATGAAAGCCATGGATTTCCGCCAAAAAATAATTTTCAAAAGAAGAATCTATGAGGTCTTGGGAGAAATATTTGATAATTCCTCACAAGCTTCCTCTACCACCAATAATCAATCTTATAATAATGCCACCGCCTCCTCTTCTACACCAAATTATTTACAAGGGGTAAATCCCTCAGATTTGAATATGTTAAGAAGACTTAATAATCTCCTGCAGGATCCTTCTACCACCCTAAATACTACCTCCACACCGGCTCGTTCAGCCAGTATTTCTTCTACTGTACTCTCCTCACCAGCCACACCCTCTTCAAATTCTGTGCCCATAGCCAAAATAGGGGCTACCACTAGATCATCAGCGAATATTTCAAGAGGACGCCTGGTTAATGCCAATGTGGTGATACCCTCCCAAAATGTCAAAGAAGAGCCTGAGGGAAATTGACGAATTTTTTGGTATTAAAAGGATTTTTTCACTAAATTGTCGTCGTAAATTAGTATGAATTTGTGTAAATATGTAAATTAAGTTTAGTTTGTAATGTTATGAAAAGAAAATAAGAAAAAATTAAAGTCATTAGTTTTTTAATACACTTAGTTTTGTAATTTTTAAAATAAATAGTACAATCAATGAAATAAATTTAATTATACTTAATTACTTAAGAGATATAAAATGAAATGAAATATGAACTTTTCATTAAAAATATTATTGAAATAATAATGTTAAGAAAGTGTAGGAAATGGTGGTTAAAGCAGCAAAATTTGACTGACATGTGCTCGATTAATTGAAAGCAATACAGTTAGAATTGTCATTCTTCCAGTGGATAATTGAATACACTTAATGATCCCTTCACCACAGCCTATACACATGTCTACCATCTTTTGGGTGTCACTGATCTTAACAAGTATTTGGTATCGAAGAAAATGTTAGAATATGGATATTGATAAGTTATGAAAAAAAGTAAGTGGAATGTAATTTGATCGCAGAATTTCTAGAAGGACTTAAAATTTAGCATTGTTTTTTTCATAAAGTTAATATTTACACTTTAATAAAATTTAAACGTATAGTAATAATTTATTGAAATTTCAGTATAATATGCATAAACTTGTCTTAAAAACAGAGAATACAAAAAACCCCCACTTTTTTACGTGAAAATATCCAAACTCTCAATACATATAAAACATGTTTTAAAAATTGACTTTTTTCATTGAAGTGGTCACCCTATCGTTATAAAGAGCGTCCTTCAGAAAATACTCTTTAAGTGTTTACCTTACATATGGAGATATATAATTAAAATAATTTTAAGTCGATCCGAGCATTGCAATTTGAGTACTTAACAAAAAGAATACATTTGTTTTTTTTAAATTGACAAAGTTTGGATAGGGCTTGTGGGCAGACCTTTGCCTCAAGCTCCTCCGGATTTACTTTTCATGGATTTGCATTAAGATTTCTTTTGAAATCATTAAAAAAATGATAAAGCCCAGAACAAAAAAACAAATTTTGTCAGTAAATAAATATTGCCACCTTTTTGGAAAAAAATTTGAAATTTTTTTAAAGTTCCAACTCCAGATTAATATAACTTTTTAATGGATTCATATATTTATATTATTCCTGCAGCAATATTATTTATATTGTAAGAAATATAGCGACTATTTTTAACTTTACGGATTAACATTAAAGCCCAAATTACAATAGCGCGTAGACAGCAGCAGTGTGTGCTGCCATAATCAGCTGATTATTTAGAATGCACTGTTTGTTATGGTGTTGATTACATTTGATCAGCAGCAGTTTGCAGTGCTGTTTCATTTAGCCCTGTTTCTAAGTTCACTGCGCTGCATTCAGATTGAGAGCGAGACAAAGAGAGTGAGCAAATAAAAGAGAGGCTAAAATACACAAGTAGAACAAAGCTAGATGGTGGTTGTAAATTGTGACTGCCTACGCTGAATTGTAATTATAACGGCTGCAACATGTTGTGCTGACAGTGATCAGCTGATAATTTTTGCTGATACTGTTGCTGACTACGCGCTATTGTAATTTGGGCTTAAGCCCGCCAGTTAAAAAAAACTAAAACATAAACGTGGCTAAAAATGGGGTAAACATTTATTTCGACCTGAATATCTCTTAAACTAAATGAGATAACGTACACATGTATGCATATTTTTTGTAGAGATTTACAAGGAATATTTATATATAAAATTTATTTTCTGTCATATCATAAATGAATTTTTGGCGATTTTTCAAAAAGATTACATACCCAAAATTGCCAAATTTGGAGGGCCATCAACTCGAAAACACCTCAGCTCTGACCATATATATATATATATATATATATATATATATATATATATATATATATATATATATATATATATATATATATATTTTATTTTTTTTCTCTTTTTTGTAAATTTTTTTGAGATTTTCTTATTTTTTTAATTTTAGCGATATTTTCTTATTTTAGCGTTTTGGTGATTTTTTAAGTTTAAAATATTTTTATTTTAGCGACTTTTTTTCTTCTGTTTTGGCGATTCTTTTCATATTAACAGTTTTTTCAATTTTTTTACTTTTTTTTTGTCGTTTCTTCTTCAGCGATCTTAGCGTTGTTTTCGTATTGATTAATTTTTATTTTATTTAAATTTTTCATTTTGACGATGTTTTTTCGTTCTAGTTTTTCCTGCCGATTTTTATTTTTTGCTTTGGCAATTATATTTGCATTTTGCCAACTTTTTTCTAGCTTTGCTATTTTTTTTTTTTTAACTTTGCCATTTTTTTCGTTTAACTATATTTTCATTTAAGTTTTTTTTTTTCATTTCACTGATTTTTTTCAATTTAGCGCTTTTTTAGTTTTACCGGTTAGCGATATTTTTATTTTAGTATTTATTTTTGGGGATTTCTCTCATTTCAACAGTTTTTTACAATGTTTTTTAGTTTTGGTGGTTATTTGACGTTTCGCATTTTCTTTTTTTTTTAATTTTGCATTTCATTTTTTTCCATTTTAGTGATTTTTAAAATTTAATCGATTTGTTCTTAATTTTGGCGATTTTTTGTTGTGGATTTGTTTTTTAATTTTGAAAATTTTTCTTTATTTTTTGATATTGTAGTTTCTTTCGTTTAACGATTTTTTTTATTATTATTTTTTTAGAATTTGGCCATGTTTTTTTGATTTTTTGGCGTTTTTTTTTATTTTTTTTTATTTCGGTGATTTTTTGGTTTTGGTGATTTTAACAAATTAATTTATTTCAGTTGAAATTCAATGCAAAAAGTAGTTTATGCGTTGGCTCGCTCCATTTGTTATTGTTTTAATAACATTTTTTATGTGCCGCCGACAAAAAATTTGCCTCGGCTTAAAAAAGTCATAACAGTTACTAACGTTTACTGATTTTAAATATCCAAAATAAAAATGAGCTTATCTTGATAACGCAAATGAAATAATTAATTTGAGTTAAAAATTTGAATTTTCTAAAAATAAAAAGGATTCGTATAAAAACAAAACACTTTGCAAAAAGTAATTCAAATTGTTTACATTTTCTATTATATTTTACATTATCCTTAAGATTAAAAAAATAAATAATCAAATGTATTCAAAGAATTTAACTTATTTCTATTTTATTTACCACATATCTTCTACAACTCTCTCAATTAAAACTGGAAAAGAAAATGTTAGTCACTGTTCTTATATCGTTATAATTTGGTTTGTATTTGTAAAGAAATAACTGCAACGACATGCTTTGAATTAAGAGGCAATTTTTTTTTTGCAATTTTCTGGAATTGTATTTGGTTTACATAATTAATGTCAAACCGTTATTTCAATTTCTTTTATTACTAACACGGCAATCCGTTTTTATCCCCCCTTCTCACATCACATGACAATAATGATATTTTTGATTTCCTTCGTGTCATAAAAAATACAACTCTAGCTAATGCCACGATTACATTAGCTAAAGAGATGATAAAAAGCTCTTTTATTTTAGTAACTAAAATAAAATAGAATTGAAAATTAAGAGCAAATAATTAAAAAAATAAGCTCTTTGGAAATTAATATAAAAAAGAAGTAAAAATGGAATATGCAACTTGTATTTACATAATTACAAAAAAAGCAACAAATATAACAACAACTAGTAAATGATAATTAAGATGGTTTATGTAACAAAAAAAAAAAAAAAAAAGTAAAGCAAATAATGAATGATTTTTTTAGTACAGTTAAAAGGTGACACAATTTTAGATAAGTTCAGAGGAGAGCAGAGTGGGAGAGAAAAAGAGAAGGGAAATGGTGATAATTTTTGTTTCTGGAAAAAAAGGGGTAGATTTTGGAATTAAGTAAAAGCTAAAAGTGATAATTTTATTTTAATAATTTAAGTTTTTTTTGTCATATTTTTTGGGTTAATTTTTTTTTAATTTGTGTTTAATTTTAAAAAATTTTATTTTTCTTAAATTCATTTACATTACTATTTTTTATTTTTTTATTACTTTTTTTATTTATTACAATCACAAAATTGTGAAATTATTTTTATATTAATAAATAATAATCTTGTTTTCGTTTTCTTATTAATTTTCTTTATTAACTCTTTTTTCAAAGTTAAAGAAAATCTCTTTAAAATTTACTCTTTTAAGCTCTTATATATTTGAATTTTATTACAATTCAATTAATAGAAAATCAATGTATTGGTTGCTCTTTTTATTTTGGATTATTTTCAAAACAAATAGTGTGGGTTTGGTGCTCAGCTAAAAATAAGAGAGTAATTGGGATTGTGAGTGTGTTTGTATGAATGTGATTTGTTGAGAGTCACCCAATGATAGAAAACATTTCATCAACAATGAATCGTTTCTTATTAATAATAAAAAAGAAACGAACAACAAAACGTAATTAGCAGGAACAGCAACAGATAGCTAAACTCAACGGTGACAAAATATTACGAAGATAAAGACAAATAAAGAGAACAAGAAATAGTATTTTCAAACAAAAAGAAGAAGAAGAATAAGACAACAAATATAATTTTAGCCAGGTCATAAACAAAATAAGGAATTTAAGTTTTTTTTTATAAAAAAAACTTTTGAAAAATTAATTTTTATTAACGGAATTTTTAATAAAAAATCTTATTAAAATCTCTCTCCCTCTCTTGGCTTTTTAAATTACAAATATCATTTACAATCTAAAAAAAGTTTTGTTAACACTGTGCCTTGATGTCATTCAATTATACAAACACACACACACTTACCAAACATTTAAAATACAAAAAATTATCAGTGAATGTTTTTTTTTTTTTTTTTCTATTTTAAGAGTAACAACATAATGTTTATTTCTTAAAGAGATTCCAAAATAAAAGAGTAAAATGTATTGATATTTCATTAACCAAAAAAGAAAAAAAATTAAAAGCGAGTGATGATGATGTTGTTATTAACACGAAGAGTGTGACGAGCTTTACACGAGGTTTTATTATACTCAACAAAAATAATAGTATATGAAATGTGTGAGTTTTTGATATAATTTTTGTTGTTGTTTTTGTTATTTGTATTTGGTTTTCATTAAACAAACCAACAAAAACAACTTCGATTTTTAGTTAATTCTGGGCTCTTGCATGGAGTAGAAGTAAAAATTTTATTTATTAAATTGTGGTGTGGTAAAAAAGTTTTTTATAAAAATAAAGAAAAAAAAGTGATCTAGTAGTGAATGATCTTTCTCATATAGTAATACATTTTTTAATGTAATTTGTTGTTTTTGCCTTTTGCTATCAAAAGAGAAGGGGGGAATATCAATATCATCATCACCATCACAGACATTTTGACGTATCATTAACATAAACTATAAGAAAACATACATTCATAAAATAAAAAAAAAAAAAGTAAATTAACAACAATAGCAACAACAACTAAAACGTAACAGATGATGATTAAGAAAAAAAATTGTTAAAGCAAAAGAATAAAAGCTAAAATATTATGAATGAGTGTGTGTATTTGTGTAAAAGTGTGAGTGTATCTCTGAACAAAACTTGAGTATTGTTGTTGTTGTATTGTCGTTAAACAGTGTAATGGAATACAAACTATTATCATTTCTTGGTTTAAAAGATACAAATACCAACTAGCAATAGATTTTTTATTGAAAGGCAGGGATGGTAAATTTAAAAAAAGGAATATTTAAATCAAAAAATATTTAATAAATAGAAATCAAATAAAAATATAAAAAGTGAAACTAAATAAAAATTACAAATACTGAAAAATAAATAAATAAATAAATAAATAAATAAATAAATAAATAAATAAATAAATAAATAAATAAATAAATAAATAATAATAACTAAATATAAATTATTAAAAAAATTAAATAAAACAATAAAAATGTTACAAATAAATTGCAATATTTAGAAAAATAACAAATTAGAATTGAAATAAAATTTTATTAAAGAGATTAATAATAACAATAAAGAAAATTTTCCATTATTTGGTAAAAAAAAATATATTTTTTAAACAAACCAATTTAGATTTTTGCTAATTTATAAAACTTAACGAAAGTTTGTTTTCTAAACGGAAACTATTTCAGTAAAGATTTTTGTTATATTCATTAATTTAAAAATTAAATGAAATAAATCAAGAACAATTATACATTTTTGGATATATAAACAATTTAACGAAACTTTTTCCTGCAAACTAAAGCGATTTAGAGAGTTTTTTTTATAAATTTGTTTAATATTGTATGGCTTGTAAATAAATTAAAGTAAATTTTGAATTTTTAGACTTACCAAAAAACTTAACGAAACTTTATTTTCAAAATTGAAAATATTTTAGAAAAGATTTTATTATATTCTTTAATTTTAAGAATGAAGTAAAACAAATGAAGAAAAATTTTTTACTTTTGGACATTTAAAAAACTTAACGAAACTTTATTTTTAAAACTAAGAAGACTTAAATACATTTTTTGTAGTACATAATTTGATATAGACTTTTACAAAAACTAATTAAGGAAAAATTTTGAATTTTTGAATACATAAAAAACTTAACGAAACTTTATTTTTGAAACTGAGAAGATTTAAATAAAATTTTTATTGTAGTAATTTAATATAGATTTTTTTAAAAACAAATCCAGAAAAATTTGGATTTTCAGGACAATTAAAAAACTTAACGAAACTTTATTTTTAAAACTAATAACCTTTTACTAAAAATTTTATTATATTCGTTAAGTCGTTTTATTATAAATCAAGAACAAATTTTGCATTTTTGAATATTTAAAAAACTTAACGAAACTTTATTTTCTAAACTAAAGGGACTAAACTAAATTTTTTTTATTGTAATCTATTAACATATATTTTGATTTAAACAAATCAGGAGAAGTTTTAGATTTCTGGACATTTAATCAAATTAACGAAACTTTTTCTTGGAAACTAAAAAGTTTTGAATAATGATATTTCTAATTTCGTTTAATAAGTGTAATAGTTGTGACAAATCAAAAAATAATTTAAAATTTTTTGTTATTTAAAAACTTAACGAAACTTTTTCTTAGAAACTAAAAGGATTTGAGAAAAGTTATTTACAAATTTGTATAACATCAAAAACGTATGAAAGTAAATAGATAACATTTTTGATTTTTGAACATTTAAAAAACTTAACGAATTTTTATTTTCTTAAAAATAGTGACTTAAATAAATTTATTTTTGTGTTCGTTTAACATAGACTTTTATAAAAACTAATCAATGAAAATTTTTAATTTTTGGACATTTAAAAAACTTAACGAAACTTTATTTTTGGAGCTAAGAAGTTATTAATAAAAATTTTATTATATTCGTTAAATATGCACATTTGTTATTTTTAATTAAGACAAATTTTAAATTTTTATAAATTAAAAAAAAAAAAAAACAACGAAATTTTTTCTTGAAAACTGAAAAGGTTTAAACAAATTTATTTATAAATTCGCTTAATATGTGTAATAGTTATGAGAAATTAAGAACAATTTTTAATTTTTGGACATTTAAAAAACTTAACGAAACTTTATTTTGTAAATTAAAGAGGTTTAAGTAAAGTTTTTATAAATATGTGTAATAATAAAAAGTTTGCAAACAAATCAAAGAAATTTTTAATTTTTGAACATTTTAAAAAACTTAACGAAACTTTATTTTATAAACGAAAGTAATTTACCGAAAGATTTCGCTATATTCATTTAATATAGTTAATAGTTGTAACAAATCAAGAACAGTTTTTTAATTTTTGGTAACATAAAAACTTAACGAAACTTTATTTTCAGATCCTGCGAAACTAAAGAAATTTTATTCATATATCCTTTAAAAACGAATATTTGTCTATATGAATCAAGAACAATCAATATTTATGGATTCTAAAATCCATAAATATTTTTATTTTTGATACAATTAAACGACTTTTTTTCCAAATGTTTAAAATTGTTATAAAAATATAGAAAACATTACATTTATATTTAATTTAATATATCTTCAAATTTTAAATTTCAAAAAAGGTAAAAAATCTTTAAATTCCCTCATGTATTTACTTTTTTTAATATAATTACAATAGTATTCAATTTACCATGCCTGTAATGTGGTGAATTTTATTTACAGTGTTGTCGTACTAATGAGTAAATGTAGCTATATTGTTGTTGTTTTAAATAGTTTATGATTGTTGCTGATGTTTTTTATTTTTTTCTTCGTTCGTCGTGTAAACTTTTTTGTCGTCGTGGTGTATTTCGTTTAAGACGATGATTAAGACAACAATTGTGATGATTATGATGATGTTGATTAAAAAGAGCACAACACTTTTTATATAGAGTGTGTATGTGAGTGTCTATGAATGAGTAGTAAAGTAATGAAATGTAAACAATGAAAACAAAAAAACATGTTTATGCATTAACTAAACAAGTGATAAACAGAATTAAAACGTTAGAAAATTAAAAATAAAAACAAAAGAATAAAATAAGTTATAAAAACACGTGTGATAAAAAAGTTTTAATTAATTTGAATATTGAAAGAAAAATAGAAAGGAAAGGGTTAAAAAATTAAATTAATTAAAAGAATATGATTTGAAAATAATTAAAAAGAATATAATAATAAAATTAAATTTCAATATAATTAAAAAATATTTTTTTTAAGAAAAATAAAAATAAAAATTATTGGGAAATAGAAAAAATAATAAAAAAAATTATACCAATAAAAAAGTTAAAAAAGAAATATATAAAATAGTTTTTTTCTTAGAAATAAACTTTAAACTTAAATTATAAATTTATAGATTTCTTTTAAAAATGTAAATAATTCCGTCAATTAACAAATAAAATCTCTAAGTGAACTTTAATCTAAAAATACAAACTCTACTCTCTAAAAACAAATCCCACACAAAACTGTGATACAAATACAACAACAAAGAGCCACAACTTAAAAAAACCCACGATTAGCTTATAAAGAGAAAGAGTGTGGAAACAAAAATATAAACATGCCACCCAAACGAGATCCCTCCGCAGCCGCAAATCACAATGGCAACTCTAATAGCAACAATGAAACTTCAGCAACATCTTCCACAAATAATACTTCTGCAGCAGCAACATTACAATCCAGCACTACAACTTCCTCCACAACAAACAGCAACAATAATAATAATACAACAACATCTTCATCATCATCATTAGCTGCAGCTAATAATGTTTTACCCGTCTTAATAGCCGATGCTGCTGCCGAACAACGTACTATAGCGTATCAGGCTAATGCAAAATTATGTCGTTTAGTACGTAAATGTCCCTGGATGTATGATCGTAATCATCATAATTATGCTAAAAAACATATATTGGATAAATCATGGTGTAAAATAGCCAGGGAATGTAATGATTCAGGTGAGCTGTATACATAGATAAATTATAATAAAATAAAAAATATTTCTTTATAATTCTTGGCCCCCTTTTCATACCCCTTTTTTCCTACTAAAAAAGCAACAACAATAATAAAATAAGCTAAAGAATCCCACAGTAATTATAAAAAAAAGAAACACAAACTCATTATTATTACTACTCTTATCAGTTTTAGAGAATAATAATAATAATAGCAAGAGTGAGAGAAAAAGCTACAAGATTTAAAAATATTTACTCTTTTTATAATAAAGCTCTCTTTTGTTTTTCTAATTAAAATTCATTCTGGTTTTTTCTTATTTAATTAAAAAGCTCTAAGAAAATGGAATGATGTTTTTTTTTTTGTTAACAATAATTTGTTAATATTATTTCTTTTATTATGATTATTATTTTTTAATAATTCTTTTTCCTTTTCTTTTGCATTTTCTAACTTTTTTCTTGTCTTTTCTTTACTTATTATTCTTGTTTCTTATTATTACTTTTGTCTAAGTGATAATGAATCACACTTACATTTTGTTTAAGAGCACATGTTTTTTTCTTTCTTATTGTTGTTGTTTTCTTATTCATATTCCAGTAAGAAAAAAATACCTGTTGCTTATTATAAAGAGAAGTTTTGTTATCATACTCTTTAAAAAGGGAACTCACATCTTTTTGTATTTTTGCTTTTTTGTGTTTTACAAAAGAGTGATGTTTTTTTCTATGAGTGTATGCGTGTGAGTTAGTTACAAAGAGTTAAATTATGTTTTTGTTTGTTTTTTCTTTTCTTTAGTAAACGGGTTGCCAGTTTGTTTTAAAATTGAAATTAGGAAATTTACCTTATTTTATGACATAGGAAGTTTTAAAGAAAAAAAATCATGATTAGTAACAGAAATTATACAAAATTATGTTAATTAAAATAGTCCCCAGACTTAAAATAGGCTATTTTATTTTTCCTTAGGAACAGGGGGAAAGGTATCCCCAAATTTAAGAAAGTATTAATTATCTCATAACTTGAGAACTCTTTTCGCAAAAATTTTTACAATTTTGAAAAAATAAATTCCTTATGGTCCTTTATAATTGTGATGGAAATGAAAAAAAATAGGACCAGGAGGAATAGTATCCCCCATACAAAGAAAATACTAATTATGGGATAACTTAAATACTATTACACTAAAAGTTTTAACATTTTGTAGGAATAACTTTCTGATCATCATCCATAATTTAAGATAAAAAAAAGAGGAATTGTGCGCCCTATATATCGAAAATATTAAATAGAGTATATCTTACTTTATTTAAGATTTAAATGCGACGGCTAGGACCAGGGAAAATGGTATCTCTCCATACAAAGCAATTATTCTTAATGGCATATTTAACGTACTATAAACTACTTCCTTATCATATTGAATTAATGAAATGAAAATAGGATGGATAGGTTGCAAGGAAGGGGTAGCTGCCATACAAAGCAAATATTCATTTTGTCATATCTGAAGGAGTAATTCAAGTAAAAAGTTGTATTAATAATATTTATTTAAATTAGTAAATATTAGTTATCACATCAAATGGGATAGCGAAGCTCTCTAGATTTTTATAAAAGAAAATTTATTAACATTTTTAAAAATTTTCTTTAAATTTAATATTTATGGAAAATTTCAATAATTTTATTTATTATTTTGCTTACTTTAAAAAATTTTCCATACAAATTTTTAAAAAAAAAACAACTTATATGAACAGTTTTTGTAATGAAATGTTTTACAAAATTAGACCCTTAAAATAGTTTTTAATTTAATTAATATAAATATTGTTATAAATGAAATTATACAATATATAATTACGAAAATACTACGACTACTACGGTACTACGGATATTCTGTTGCCGCATATATTATACTGCACTGAGGTTATTTCTGGTGCTGGGTGTTAAAAACTGGGGAAATATAGACTTATATTTAACAGGATTATTCGTTAAATTTTTAATTTAAGAAGGTGAGATCATATACATATCTCAACATATGCAGCATATATTTTCCTTGGATCGTATTTTGTTAACTTTATCAGTATTAGGCTCTTACTATTTTTATATAAATCTGTCTTAAGGGGTTGCCTAGGATATATTGTTTCATTTCATTTCTCCCGCTCTACTAGAAATCCACAGATAATTTTTCCTATTAGACGATTGAATACATTTGGGAAATCATTTCAGGTACGAGTTTAAGGATTTGGAATTCCTTGCAACGTGAACTAAGAAAATTTTCTTAATCGGTTTCGGTTTTTTTTTATCAATTTTTTTTATTTAGCTTATTTTTTTTAGCGATTTTTTTAATTTAATAGATACTTTTTAATGTTGAAGATTATTTTGCGATACTTTGTATTTTAAAATCGATAAGATACAAAAATTGTGTGGTAGCTTCGGATTTTTATTTTTATAGTAATGATTTATTTTGTATTTTTTTTCGTAATTTCGGAATATTTTTTATTTAGATTTTTTTTGATATTGTTTTTCTTTGTATTTTAGCATATTTTTTTATTTTGAAATCTTTTTATTTTTGCGTTTTTTTTTTTTTTTTTTTGTATTTTAACGATTTTTTTGTTTAATAGATTTATTAATTACATTTTGTACTAAACCGATTGATTTTTGTTTTTTAATTTTACGATTTATTTAAGGTTTAAGGCCTCATTTTGTTAAACGAAACGTTTATTTTATTTATTTTTCTGAAGAATACTGAAAAATTTTTTTAAATTTAAATTTTTTCCATAAAAACTTCTAGCGATTTTTTTGTATTTTTTACATTTTTTATATTTGACCATTTTTTTATATTTTTTGTATTTTAGCGACTTTTTAATTTTTTTTTATTTTTCAGCTATTTTTTCGTAATTTATATTTTTTGCTTTAAGCGTTTTTTGTTTTACTAAATTTATTGAATATTGTTTTGTAGTTTTACGATTTCTTTGTGGTTTAGTTTTTTTGTATTATTGGTATTCCTGTGATTTTTTGTAATTTAGTCTTTTTTTTTATATTGTTGCGTGTATTTTTAGTTATTTTTAAATTTAGATTTTGTATATTTTAGCGTTTTTTTATGTAGATTATTTATATTATATCCTATTTTTATTTTTTTTGTATTGGATGATTTTTGTTTCGTAATTTTGCGATTTTTATGTGGTTTAAGTGTGCTGTTTTTATTTTTAAGCATTTTTTGTCTATTTCAGCGTTTTTTTTATACTTCGACATGTTTTTTTTTTTTTTTTTGGTATTTTAACGTTTTCTTTTATTGTAGTAATTTTTTGGTATCTTTTTTTTAATATTTTATATTATTTAAGTAATGTAGCGATTTTTTGTCATTGTTTAACTGTTTTGTATCAGAGATTTGTTTTTGGTATTTCAACGTTTTTTTTTTTTTTTATTTCTGCTGTTTTTATTTTTTAAATATAATCTTAAGGATTTTAGCTTATGTTGATATATTTTGATTTAGTGATTTTTCTTAATTTAGTTTTTTTTTTTTTTTATATCAGCGGTTTTCTTATTTATAGATCAGATCATCATCAGAAAATCGCAAATTTTATAAAAAAAAAAAAAAAAACTTATCTAAATAAAGTCGTTAAATTCACAAAAAATTTCTGCATAACTAACCATTTTAATTTTTATTTCTTCTCTTCTCTAGTGGCTTCTTGCAAAGAACGTTGGCGTAATATACGAGCCGCTTTCGCCCGCTCCATTAACATCTATAAAACACACAGTGGTCCCAATCGGGTTAAACCCTATTATTTACACAAAGAACTCTCCTTTCTCGTCAAACCTATGATGGAGGGTCGTGATAAAAAAGATGAATACGATGATGGCCAAGAAGGTGGTGCAGGTGGGGGAGGAGGTGTTAAAGATGAAGAGACTGGAGAAGATGATGTAGCCGACGAAGACGATGAAGAGGAAGAAGAGCCAGCCGAGGAAGAAGAAGATTTTCCTGATGATACAGCTGACATAAAATCTGCATTTGAGGCTTTAAATCCCGATATACGCATACAAGCGGAAACTAGATATCAAAAATTATTGCGCAGCAATAATAACAATAATAATAACAACGACTTCGAATCAAGTGGTATATTTGAACCTCATACTGAATTCACTACAGCAAGTGATGCTGAAAATGAATTTAATTTTAATGATGAGTCTCTAACACAAGCTGAAGCGGAACGCCGTGTAGCTCATATGTTGCAACAACAACAGAATGGTGTAAAAAGACCGCCCATGCATTTAGAAACTGAAACTTATGATACAAAAAGATTTAAGTTATCACCAACTACTACGGCGGCCAATGAAAATGATATACGTTTCTTGGAGGCTTTACTACCCGATATGGCTCTTATGAATACCCGCCAAAAAATCGTATTCAAACGTAAAATCTATCAAACTTTAGAAGAAGTATTTGAAAATTCTAATGATTTTCCTAATATTGAGCACAATAATCATAAAATCGAGCACAATTTAAATAATAATAACTTAAGTACAACAAGTCCTCAGGGAGGTCACAATAATTACAATAACAGCCCCATGTCAACATCAACTCAAGTACGTCAAACCGTATTAACCGTTAATTCATCTACAGCTCGTAGTTTAATTAATAATATAGCCAATTTAAATGAAGCAGAATTACAAAAAGTTAATGGTTTCTTGCAATCCTCCTTAAGAAATCATGGTCGTATGGCCAATGGCAATAATACACCCAGCAGTGCTGCTGCCAAATTAATGTCTTCACAACCCAAAATTACCATCACCAAGGTATCTTGTCCACCACCAGCTGCTTTAAGGAATCTGGCTTTAACTAAGCCTCCTTCACCCAGTCCTGCTACAGTCTCCACTACCATTCACAATCCCTCACCTGCTGTTATATCTTCTAATGTTCATTCAACCACTTCTTCGAATCCTGGTAAAGCATCTACTACACAAAATGGCTCTAATGCCACTAGCAGTTCTCAACAAAATAACTCACCCTGGACTCAATTGTTGCCTATTACTATAAAAGATGAAATTGAAGATGTTGATATAGTTTAGAGGTGGGGGGAGGAGTTTAAAAACTTTTGAAAAGTTTTTTTTTGTATTTTTTTAACGCTAATTGTTATTACTTAATTAAGTTTTTATAAAGCATTTTATTATTATAATTTTTTCTCTATTCCCTAAAAGCTTTTTTCGAAAAAGAGCTTTATTTTATGTTTAATTTAAGAACCCTAATGTACCTAATTTTAATTGGAATGCTTAGATGCCTGTTTTACTTAAAAAAAAGAGAATAGACTGTAGATTAAACTGTAGTCGAAGCTATAGACTAAACTATAGTCCAGACTATAGACTAAACTGTGGTCCGGACTATAGACTAAACTATAGTCCAGACTATAGACTAAACTGTGGTCCGGACTATAGACTAAACTATAGTCCAGACTGTAGACTAAATTATAGTCCAGACTATTAACTAAACTATAGTCCAGTTTAACTTATAGCCTTGACTATAGTTTAGTCTATAGACCAGACTATAGTTTAGACTATAGTCCAGACTATAGTTTAGTCTATAGTCCAGACTATAGTTTAGTCTATAGTCCAGACTATAGTTTAGTCTATAGTCCATACTATAGTTTAGTCTATAGTCCAGACTATAGTTTAGTCTATAGTCCAGACTATAGTTTAGTCTATAGTCCAGACTATAGTTTAGTCTACAGTCCAGACTATAGTTTAGTCTAAAGTCCAGACTATAGTTTAGTATATAGTCCAGACTATAGTTTATATGTAGTTTTGTCTATAGTTTAGACTATAGTTTAGCCTATCATCCTGACTATAGTTTAGTCCATCGTCCAGACTATAGTTTACTCTATAGTCCATACTATAGTTTAGTCTATCGTCCAGACTGTAGTTTAGTCTATAATCCAGACTATAGTTTAGTCTTTATGCCAGACTTTAGTCTATCGTCCAGACTATAGTTTAGTCTATAATACAGACTATAGTTTAGTCTATAGTCCAGACTATAGTTTAGTCTATCGTCCAGACTATAGTTTAGTCTTTAGTCTAGACTTTAGTTTAGTCTATTTACTCTAGAGTCTAGTCTATAGTCTGTTCTATAGCATTATTTTCCTCTTTAGTCTCCTAATTACTTAATTTAACCTTAAAAGGAACCCTGCTTTTAATCTTTACTTAAACTTAAGTTATTTTGGCTTTAATGTTTTTTTATTATTAATCTGTGAAGTTTTTAATTAATACATTTCTTTTAAATGTAAAATTTTATTATTTTTTTATAACAATTGTCCATTTGTTAGTACTTAATTTAAGTATTTAAAAAAAAAATATAAAACAAATCTTAATTAACAAATTTTTATTTTTGTTGTGTTTGCTGTAAAACTTTTTTAAAACATTTTTACTTATACATATATTTTTTATATAGAATTAAGTTTAAATAATAAAAATTTAAGGACTTTTTGTTTAAAGGAAATTTAAAGAGATTTATTTTGGATATTAAAAGAGAAAAAGGTAAGAACCTTATTAAAAAGAGAAATTAAGTTGGTAAAACTACAAAAACCTTTTAATAAATTTTTATAATATTTAATATTTTTAGATAAAAAAAATTTATTATGTAAATTTCCTTTTAAATTACTAAAACTTATTTTTAATTCTTTTGAAATTTTATAAATTTTTAATTTGAATTTATTTCATTTTAATTTTTGCATAAATATTCTTGCCTCTGGCAATACTATTTAATAGTAATTGACCGGAAACAGTTTTTTAAGTCACTTACCTATAAGGTTTTTATCTCTGCTAAGTGATTACAACTGAGTTGAGTTAAATAAGGGTGGTGAATATTTTATCTTGAACTCTTTGGCACTAACTTAGCAGAGACCCGCACCCTAATGACTTTAGTCAAAGAAAATTTCTTAATTTTTATAGTCAACTAATAGGAGCCCAGCATCGAGTAGCATGTAGTTTTTGTGTTATCAATTTTATATTTTTGCTAATAACTCCGAAGTTTTAAAAGATTTTAGAGAAATTCCTTTTGCTTTGGTTAGATTGAGTTTTTGGCTTTTTGGTGGCACTAAAATTTATCACCCAGAGCCACGCCTTATTGGGGAATTTTAGGGTTTTTTGATAAAAATGCTTATAGCTAAGTAATTAAATAACTTTTTAGAAATATTTTTATACAAATTGAAAGATCATTTCTTTAGCTATAAGTGTAAGAAATTTAATTTTGATGGCTTTTCATTTAAGAGAGCTGAAGGAAAAAATTTTGAAAATTTTTACGAAAATTGTTAAAAAAAATTATTGCGTCAATATGAGGCCAGCAGGGAGTAGTAAGTAATTTATGTATTATTAATTTTATATTTTTGCTTATAACTCCAAAGTTTTAATTGATATTAAGATGATTTTTTCGGTTTATAAAAGCTTGAGATTTTGTGTTTCTAATGGTAAGGTTCAAAGTCACGGCTTTTAGAGGAATTTTAGAGATTTTTAATATAAATGCTTTCAAATTGAAATTTAAAGTTTAGAATAAATATTTGTTTTAGGAAAATTATAGATAATTTCCTTTTCTAACTGTAAACTGAATTTCATTTTAAAATGTTTTGTTTTTAAAGAGTTATAAGCTTTCGAATTTAGCTCTTAAATACTTGGTAAAAGTGAGGTTATGTTTGTTTAAAAAAAGATTTTAAATATTAACTTATAAATCCGATGTTTGTAGAGCTATTAATGAAATTTCTTTGGCTTTGTATAGATTGAGATTTTGGTTTTTTAGTGGAGATCAAATTTAAAGCCCACAACCACGCCTTTTTTAAGAATTTTGGCGTTTTGTAATAAAATTTATGAAGATTAAAAAGGAAATGTTTTTAATAACAATTTTTTAACAAAGAATTAAAGCCGTATTCACAAAAAAATAATGTATGCTTGATAACGAGTTACTAACTTTTTGTATGTAAATTTCCATAAGAAAAAGTTAGTAACTCGTTATCAAACCTACATTAATTTTTTTGAATACGGCTGTTTCTAGTTCTTAAACAAATTTCAATTTAATAGAATTTGTTTTTTTAAGAAATAAGTTTTTGATTTTAGCTCTTAAAGAGTTGGCAAATGTAAGGTTATGTTTGCTTAGCAAAAGATTTTAAATATTTGCTTTTAACTTAAAAGTTGGTAAAGTTTTTTAAGAGATTTCTTTTGCTTTGTATAGTTTAAGATTTTGTCTCTCGACTGAGGAGAAAATCTAACGTCCTCGTCCAGTATTTTGTGAGAATTTTAAGCAAAAGTAAGGTTATGTTTGTTTAAAGGTCAATTCCGTAATTTTACTTATAACTTTTAAGTTATTAAAAATATTTAATTCATTTCTTTGGGTTTTAACTAAAATAAAGTTAAACTTTCTTGTAATATATATCAATTTTCAAAAAAATTATCCTTAACTTAGAAAATCTTACAAATTCTTCAATAAATTCCAAATAAAACTTTTGTTAAATATTTTTTTAATATTTATATATTTTTTATTGGGTATATATAATATAAATTGTTTATTTATATAATAATTAATATGTTTTAATTATAATTTTTGTTTATGATTTATATATAAAGATATTATAAATATATATTTGTTAAATATAATATTTTGTTTAAGGTTAATTTTAATCATTAAAATATAGTATACAAAATAGTTAAAAAACTGTTTGTTAAAAAAAGATTAATTAAAGAAAAATATACACATGTTTTTTTAGATAAATTGTTTAAATAATAAATGCAAAGTTAAAGCACTTTTTTCTTGTGTTAAAAAAATATTAAAAATTAAATAATTTTTTGATTAAAGAATTATATTTTTTAAAAAAAGTTATAAATTATGGCGCTTATACATAAAAAAATAATAAAAAGAATTTCTTTTAATAAAAAACCAACAAATTTTTTTCAATAAAACAAAAATTTTTAAGTACAAATTGAATTTTTTTTTTTTGCGAAAAAATTTAAAAATAAAAAGAAAAATTTACAAACAAAATTGCACAAAATTTTCAAAAAATTAAAAAAACAAAAATAATAGTAAACAAATTAAATGCTTTAATTATAATAATTTTCATAAAATAATATAAATATTAATTCAGCCATTTTTTTTCCAAAAAACAAAACTTGGTTTTGTTTTCTCTCAAATTTAAAATAATTTTATTTAAAAAATTCTTTAAATTTTGCATTTTAAATGGCAAGATTTTTCTTTTTTTCCCCATAGAATTTTAAATTAGTTGTTTTTACAATTTTTTTAATTTACTTTCTAAGTAAATATTAAAAAATAATTCATAAAATAATAAATTTTTAGAACTAAAATTAATAAAACTATAAAAATATTTTTTTCTTCATAATAATAATAATAAAAATTAAGCAAATATTATTTTAACAGGACCTAAAGGTAATTGTTTCATATAATTCCAGGCATCTACCCGGGTCATTTTGGCTGTTGAGCAGCCATTAATGCTAAGAATTTCATCACCATTACGCACTTGGCCAGTTTTTTGGGCGGCACCTCCTTTAAGTAAAAAATAAATAAAAATATTAAAATTCTTTTTCTATAAATAAAAACAAAAACTTACCCATAAACACTTTTTTAACTATTAAAGGTCTATTGCCTAAAGGAGAATCAAATCCTCCTTCGATGGAAAAACCTAAACCACAGCTGTCTTTAATGATTTCCACACAACGAGCACCATTGGGAGTAGATTCTTCTGGAAAAAAATATATTTTATTACAAAATTTATTTAAAAAAATTGGCAAAAATAAATAAAAGTAGTTTAATAATTTGTTGTTTAAGATTTGGATTACATTCATTTTTATCTTTGAGATAATATTTTTATTTAGTCTTAAACTTAGTTTAAATAGGTTTAAACTTAAATTTACTAAGCTTAATTTAAGTATAAAATTCTTTTAATTACTGACTTGGATTACATTTATTTTTCTAAACATTACGCTATTTTCGTTTTATCTTAAACTTCGTTTTCTTAAGTTTAAACTTAGTTTAACTTAAACTCATTTAAGTTACAACAATTTAAACTCTTGTTTTAAGTTACTTCAACTTTTTAAATTATATTTTTACTTTTACTTTAACTTAAACTTAATTTTCTTATGTTTAAACTAAGTTTAATCCCGTTTTATATAAGTTTAGCAATTTGTTTATTTGGCTTTATATTAGAATTATTTTGCTATTTATGACACTATTTTCATTTTTGCTTAAACTTGATTTTCTTAAGTTTAAACTTGGCTTAACTTAGCAAAATTAAAGTTTAAACATTTTTTATTACCAAATTTAGGTTACATTTGTTTTGTTAATTATGTAGCTATTTTTAATTTAACTTAAACTTATTTTGGTTAGAATTAAACTAAGTTTAACTAGCCTGTATTTAAAATTAATAAATTTTATACTCCTTCTTAAATTAAATTTATTTCTTAATTATGATACAATTTTTATTTTAGTCTAAACTTGATGAAATTTGTTTTAAACTAAGTTTAAACTGATTTGATTTAAGTTTAGTAATTAGATTATTTTATTTTATATTACATTTATGTTGCTATTTACGAAACTATTTTAATTTTAGCTTAAACTTGGTTTTATGAAGTTTAAACTTAGCTTAACTAGGCTTAATTTGATTTCTAATATATTTATTTTATTAATAGTGGTGCTATTTTTTTTAAGCTTAAACTTGATGGAATTCAGTTTAAACTAAGTTTAAGCTGTCTTTATTCAAGATTACTTAATTTTATTAAATTTAAACTATGTTTAACTTAGTCTAATTTAAGTTTTAAAATTGTTTAACTTCTTATTTAGATTACATTTATTTTGTTAATTATGATGCTGTCATCACATTAGCTTAAACTTTATTTGGATTTAAACTAAGTTTAAGCTGGCTTCATTTAAGTTTAATCATTTTTTTCTTTTGATTCGTGTTAAATTAATATTTCCATTTCAAATACTCCTTTCGCTTTAGTTTAAACTTTATTTTTTAAGCTTAAACTTAGTTTAACATAGCCAAATTTAAGTTTAATAATTTTCGATGTACTGATTTAGGTTACATTTATTTTTTTAATTATGATGATATATTTACTTTAGCTTAAACTTATTATACTTGGGTTTAAACTAAGTTTAAGCTAGCTTGATTTAAGTTTAGAATTTTATTCCTCGTGATTCATGTAACATTAATTTTTCTATTTTAAAAACTACTTTTGCTTTAGCTTAAACTTTTTTTTATTGGATTTAAACTAAGTTCAATTGGGCCTAATATAAGTTTAATTATTTTTATTTCTCTATTCAAGTTACATTTATTTTTCTATTTATGATGCTTTAGTAATTTTAGCTTAAACTTGTTTTTATTAGGTTTAAACTTTTTAATTAACATAATTAAATTTTAATAATTTCTAGATTTTGTTTCATTTGTCTTTGTAAGATTTTATTTTCATTTTAGCTTAAACTTGGTTTATTTTCAGTTTAAACTTAGTTTAAGCCGTATTAATTAAAGTTTAATAGTATTTTTCTCTTGGTTAATGTTACTTATAATTTTCTATTTAAAATGTATTAGTCACTTTGACATAAACTTTTGTTTTTTTTAGGTTAAAACTCAGTTTAAACTAGAGTTATTCAAGTTTAAGTAGTTCAAAATTTTGCTTTATATTATATTAGATTTATTTTTATATTTTGGATGGGCTTTCGCAATTAAGCCTTTTATATTTTTTATTTAATTTAAACTTAGTTTAAAGCTATTTCAATCAAGTTTAGCAAATTTTTCCTGTTGTTTTCTATTACATTTATTTTTCTATTTACTATATATTTTTCAATTTGGCTTAAACTGGATTTTATTCGGTTTAAACTGAGCTTAAACAAGCTTAAATTAAGTTTAGGTATTTATTTTTCTTAGCAAAGGAATAATAAGAAAAAAATCTATAATTATTCTATTTTAATTTTTATTCTTGTTAACTATATTAAAAAAAAATTTTATTTAATCTAAGTTTAACTTTTAATGTTTAAAGTTTAAATTTTTTTTCTTTGGTTTTGCTTTAAATTTAATGTTAGGATTTTTATTTGGTTTTGATTTTGTTCCAATCGTAAATTTTGTGAGTTTAAACTTAGTTTAAACTCTTTTTGGTCAAGTTTAAGTGTATTTTATTTACGATGAAGAAAGTTTAGAATAAATATATAATAAATCGGATGTAAATATTTTTTACTAATTCACTATGTAAAACCACAACTAATCTAAGTTTAAGCTTAAATCTTTAAAGTTTAAATACTTTAAAATTTTGGTTTGTATTTCATTTATTGCTAAAATATTTAGTTTTGTTTAAGTTAAGCTTAATCTTTATCTTTTTTTAGTTTAAACTTGGTTCAACTATATATATTTTTAGGTTTAAAGTTATTTTATTTTTAATTTGTGTAAAATTAAATTTTTCTTTAATAAGTATTGCTTTGTTTTAGCTTAATCTTTAATTTTCTTTAGTTTAAACTTGGTTTAACTTTAATTTCATAAAAATTATTTTTTTTTTTATTTTTATTTGTGTAGAATTTAATTTTGGTTTACAAATTTTTTCATAATTTTACTTTAATCTTTATTTTTTCTTTAGTTTAAACTTGGTTTAACTTGAATGTTTTTAAAGTTTAAAAATATTTTATTTTTAATTTGTGTGGAATTTAATTTTGTTTAATAAGTTTTTTATCATTTCACTTTAATTTTCATTTTTTCTTTAGTTTAAACTTGGTTTAACTTGAATTTTTTAAAGTTTAAAAATATTTAATTTTTAATTTGTGTAGAATTTAATTTTTGTTTAACAATTTCTTTATCACTTTAGCTTAATCTTTAATTTTCTTAAGTTTAAACTTGGTTTAATTTTTAATATTTAAAGTTTAAATAAAACTTATTTTTAATTTGAGTAGAATTTAATTTTTGTTTACTAAGTATAGTTTTATTTTAGCTTAATCTTTAATTTTCATTAGTTTAAACTCAGTTTAACGAATTTTTAGTTGTATATATTATTAAAAATTTTATTTCCAACTTACCTTGTGCTCTAATTTCTGCTTGCAAAGCATTACGCGTCTCTTGTGCTCTCTCCAACAATTCACTGGTTGAAATCTTACTAACATCGGGTCTAGACAGCTGACGTCTAGCTCTAATACTGGCCAAGGTAGCAGCTTCCGAGGCGGCTGGCTGGGGACTACTACGGCTACTTGAACTTGTGCTAGAGGGTGTAGTAGCTGAGCTTCCTTTTGAGGGACTCTGGGATGCTGAGGGTTCCTCACTAGAAATCACATCTAAATCGAGATCTAAAGAACGTGAAGCTTTGTGATAGCTACGTTTCTTTTCGTAATCAATCTCTGAGGGTTTCTCATTGAGACTTGAGAGTGAACCCAAAGAGGAACGTTTCTTGCTTAAAGGTTTAACGATTACCGATTCGGAACGGGTGACAACGAGTACGACTTCGGGACGGGGGGTCTAAAAAATAAATAAATTTTGAATTTATTAGGGAAAGGGAGGAGATTTTAATTTGGGAAGAAATACCTTAAGCACCGTTATTGACTCTCTGTGGGTTAAACCGCGCATACTCATGCCATTTACGGCCAATATACGATCACCCTTCTTCAAACGTCCATCCTTAGCGGCAGGGGTATTGGCTAAGATTTTGTGAATCTGAAAAGAATTAAAAGAATAGTAATTATTTTGGAACTCTCTCTAATTTTCTTTTTTACTCACCGTTATTTCCTTGGCTTCATAATCTGATCCTCCTGCCAAGGTTATGCCTATACTCGATTCTGGCGTATCTCTTTGCAAGACAATGATAAAGGCTTCGGGGGTCTTTAAAGGAGGATCGGCTTCTTCTATGATTTGTTGTATATCTTGAGCAGTAATCAAACTCTGATTGCTGCCAAGCGAAGAGAAACTACCAAACTCTGTGGTATTCTCTTGGGTCGATGATACATTTTGTGTGGTAGAGCTAACACCCGATGATGAGGAGGCTATGGAATCCAAAGATGAAAATCTTTCATGATAATTATTACCCTTAATTTGTTGTGACTTAACATTGAGCAAACTGGAAGAGGAGACAGCAGGCGATACGTTATTATTGGCCAAAGCAGCAGTACGTTCAAATTTCTCTCTGATCTCAGCGGTACTAATCTTGGGTGTAGTCTTGCTGGATAAGCTAGTATAAGTAGTTTTTGTGGTAGAGCTTTCAAATTTCTCTCTTACAGGCTTGAGTGTTCTTTCAGGAGTTTTATTTAGAACCTTGGCTTTAGCCACTTCCACATGCATCCATTGGGAAAGTTCATTCGATTCATTTAACTTCTTGGGCGAGGGTGCCTCTACGGCTCTTTGGGGACTTAGGGGTTGTACAGGTTGTGAACTAATGGGAGCCACCACTTTGGCTGGCACTATATTTTGTGTTTTAGGTTTAGAGCTAGCTTTTTGTGTGGGATCGGCCTTAAAGCTTTGTTTACGTTCTTCATCTATAAACATGGCACTAAGCTTGAGAGGCGAAGAGCTATCGTTAGATCTACGGCTGCTATCATCTGTGTCGGAGGTGATTTCCACATAAGCGGCCACATTTATGACTTTATCCACCAAACTTTGATCATTTTTCGTTACCAATTTGTAATTAATGGGAGCTGTAGGTGATGCGGCCTTGGAAGGTAAGGTAACCAAAGAACTACTGCTGGATACTAAAGAAGAGCGAGGTTTAGATTTATGATGCCTTCTTACCTCTTCCTCATCATAACCATCGGTACTATCTTCATCATCATAGGCTCGATGACGCATTAAAGCTGAATTGTCTCCACGTCCATTACGACATTTAGCTGAGGCTAAAATATTCTTACGATTAGTGGCCGAATCATTAGATCCTGATTTCAAAACTCTTCTACTCATATCAACTGTGGGGGTGCTACCCACTGAAGAACAGCTGGCTTGGGAACCAGAACCCGAAGTTAGGGTAGAAGTGGTAGAACTGGCTATAGAGGTATTGGTTTCCGAGGAGAGAGTACGTGTCAAGGCAAATTTTTCTGACACTTGGGGTACACAAGGTGACATGGGAGGTGAGGATATGCGTGAGGAAAACACTGAATCACAAGAATCACTTTCTTCATGTAAAAATTGTCTAGTGGGTGTAGAGGCCAAAGAAGTACGTGGTGGTTTGGCGGGCGGTACTGTATTCAAAACATCCATTCTTCTTTGGGCCACCAAAGGCACTTGTTGTTGTTGCTGTTGTTGCAATATAAGTCTAGGATTAGGGGATTGCCCTAGATAACCACGATTGTTGGCTATATTTATAGAGTTGCTATGGGTGGTAATATTTAAAGGTCTCAAAGCTGAGTTGAGGTTTGAAGAGTTCGAGACATTTATTTCAGATCTTTTAGCAGGTCTGGGCACCGTTAAAGACCCCGTCAAAGAACCCACACCACTATCTGTGGAATCAGTAGAAGAAGAATTGCCAGAAGTTTTTACCTGCTCACTATCACGACTTTTAATTTCTGGTAAATCCAAAATAGGCTCCAAAGTGGAAATAGGTATATGAGGTCTTTCGGGTATAACTAAACCCCTCAATTTAGACAAACTACGACGTCTTTGTTCCAATATATTAGTAATAGCTGCCTTGCGGGAAGCTTCATCTGGCACAAAAGCGGGTTGACCTGAAAAACTTATGCGCCTATCTAAATGTTGTGTGGAAGCATGTCTCCTGGGCAATGAAGCATAATTTTGATTATAATCTGTTGCTAAGGTATTCAAGGAATGCATAGAATCGGAATAACCCTGTTGTAGGCCTGTAGGCAATTGTTTACCCATTTGATATAAACGTGTTACCTCATTGAGATTTTCCACACTCATGGCACGTGTCTTATGTAAATTACTATTATTACTATAACGTGTTGGTAACGTTGACGTTGATGTATCCAATAGATTTTCTGTACTTAAATTTAAAGGTTTTGTTGAACTATTACTCCTTGAAAAGCTTAAAGGTTTTGTCACCGTCTCACTGGGAGAACTGGCTGTTGATTCATCATTGCTAAACATGGCAATTTTATCACGTACACTCTTTTCACTTTTCTCATCTTTACGCCAATCACTGGAACGTCTAGGAGCGCTTAAGGAACGTTTATAATCCATATTACTTGTCGTGGCTGTTGAAGATTCATATAAAGGTGCCTCCAGTTTTTGGGCAGTAGGTGTAGAACTACCACTACTATTGCCACTAGAAAGATTTTGTGTTGAACGACTATGTCTAGTATCTATAATCAATTTGGTGGGTTTATTAGCTGCTATCATTACAGGTGCACTTCTAGCATCCTCTACATTTACCACTAAATCTTGGCGGTACACTTTCCTGGGCACTGTGGGTGGTGGTGTACTCTTAGGCAAGGGTGGAGGAGCTGCTATTTCCTGCTCTATTACTACGGGGGCAGATTTTTGTTTTTCCACTTCCACCACGGTTTGGGTAACACCATTATTTGTTGTACTAGTTACATGGGTTGTACGAGTACTAGCCACCATTGTTTGTCCTACCGCTGAAGCGGCATAAAGTTTTTCTGTATAAATTGTATTGCTGCCATTTAATCCGGGCGCTTGTGTAGTTGTAGTAACACTTTGTAAAAGGCTGGTAGTTTTCATCATATTTCCGCCGTTTGTAGCTACTGTAGGCATTATTAAAGGTTCCGAGAAATTAGGGGGAAATTCATGACCATCCGGTGGTAGACGTGAATAGGTTGGTGGAGATGTGAGTGTATTAAGATAATCACCACTATTACTATTACTAATAGTACTGCTGCTGATAATAATGGGTGTTGTTTGTGGCACTACATGCAGGCCGTTCTCCATTTTGTTTAAATGTCTTTGTTCAAGATCTGTAATTATAATTCCAGACACACACACACACAAACACATAGGAGTGAGGAGGTGTTTGGAGGGATGGAATGAGAGAGAGAAAACATAAACATTTTGTTAGTTTAGGGAAATTACATAAAAAGGTTTCTTTTGTTTTAATAAATTAACTTAAGGATTAAGGGTTTTCTTATTACAAATAATAGGAATTATGGAAATAATCTAAAAAAACATGTAAAATAATAAAAAAGAGAGAAGAAAGGGAGATAGAAAAAATACAATGAAAATAAATAATTATAAATAAAATTTATATAAAACAAAATAGAAAAATAGAAAAAGTTAATAAAAAATAAAATTAATTATACTCTAGACCATAGACAAGACTATAGACTAGACTGACTATAGATTAGATTATAGATTAAACTATAGACTAGACTATAGACGAAAATATAGACTAGACTTTAGACTAGACTATAGACTAGAATATAGACTAGACTAAAGACTAGACTATAGAATAGACTATAGACTAGACTATAGACTAGACTATAGACTAGACTATAGACTAGACTATAGACTAGACTATAGACTAGACTAAAGAATAGATTATAAAATAGACTATAGAGTAGATTATAGACTAGGCTTTAGACTAGACTATAGACCAGACTATAGATCACAATATAGACTAGACAATAGAACAGACTATAGACTAAACTTAACTAGAACTGAACTAGAACTGAACTGAACTAGAACTGAACTAGAACTGAACTAGAACTGAACTAGAACTGAACTAGAACTGAACTAGAACTGAACTAGAACTGAACTAGAACTGAACTAGAACTGAACTAGAACTGAACTAGAACTGAACTTGAACTGAACTAGAACTGAACTTGATCTGAACTAGAACTGAACTAGAACTGAACTAGAACTGAACTAGAATTGAACCAGAACTGAACTAGAACTGAACTAGAACTGAACTAGAATTGAATTAGAACTGAACTAGAACTGAACTAGAACTGAACTAGAACTGAATTAGAACTGAACTAGAACTGAACTAGAACTGAACTAGAACTGAACTAGAACTAAACTAGAACTGAACTAGAACTGAACTAGAACTGAACTAGAACTGAACTAGAACTGAACTAGAACTGAACTAGAACTGAACTAGAACTGAACTAGAACTGAACTAGAACTGAACTAGAACTGAACTAGAACTGAACTAGAACTGAACTAGAACTGAACTAGAACTGAACTAGAACTGAACTAGAACTGAACTAGAACTGAACTAGAACTGAACTAGAACTGAACTAGAACTGAACTAGAACTGAACTAGAACTGAACTAGAACTGAACTAGAACTGAACTAGAACTGAACTAGAACTGAACTAGAACTGAACTAGAACTGAACTAGAACTGAACTAGAACTGAACTAGAACTGAACTAGAACTGAACTAGAACTGAACTAGAACTGAACTAGAATTGAACTAGAACTGAACTTGAACTGAACTAGAACTGAATTTGAACTGAACTATAACTGAACTAGAACTGAACTAGAACTGAACTAAACTATAGACTGAAGTGGAACTAATTGAGAACTTAACTACAACTAAACTGGAATTGATTGAGAACTGAAATAGTACTAAACAGCAATTCAACTATAGCTGAAGTAGGACTGAACTAAAACTGACCTAAATATGGAACAGAACTAGAACAGAAGTAGAACTGATCTAAAACTAAACTAGAAATGGGCTAGAGCTGATCTTAAATTAAACTAATCAAAAAATAAATTAAAATTTGAGTACTACGAAACTAGGACTGATCTGCATTCAATTTATAACTGATCTAGCAAAGTTTAGCTTTTTTTTTTTATAAAAAAGCCTTTAAATTATTTAGGATAATACCTAGAAATATATCAAGACTTTAACATTAAATTTTTTTACAACATTCTTTAACATGTCAACTATCAATCTTGCTATTTAGAATTTATATTTTTTTTTCGCAAGAATTAACCAATTGTTAACAGTAAATAAATTATCTAATCCTTTGTATTCACTTCTTAAAACTTTAACAGAACATTTCAAAACCGAACAAAACCGTCACCTCAATAACAACAACAAATATATGACAATTAACTATACAACTGCCAACCACTGTTTGGGGTCACCCAAGAAAAAAAATTCTTGATTTTTCTATAAAAAAAAACATTTTTGACAGATTGTGTTTAGATTGCTAGTGTGTAAAGCTTAGGCGCGAGTCTAGTAGCTTTTTTTTTTTGAGATAAATAAACAAATCACATTTGACAAATCGAAAACTTATTTAAACCTTAAACCACAAAACAACAGTAGAACCCCAAACCAAAAAAAAGATTTTGTGGTATTATTTTTCACCTAACAAATGACCATTTTTTCTAAACAGACAGACAGAAGGACAGACAGTATTTCGAAAAAAAATAATGTTCTTATATGACAATGTTTTTAAAAAACAATTTGTTTAAACATTTAAGTGTTTGTTACTAAAGAAAAAAAAAAAAAAAAAAACACCCAGCATAATCTTGATTAGAAAACACCAACAACACGAAACAACAAAATTGAAATTTTCAAGTAGAAGTTTTTTTTTTTTTTTTTTTTCTTTATAGACAAATTTGTTAGTGTCAACTCAAGTGACAGTTAAAAATATTTTTGTTTAAATTAAAACTTAAAGTTATTGATTTTGCAACATTAATTTTGGAATTTTTTTCTTATATTGTGTTCTTAAACAAAGTTTCCAAGTATTTTTGCATGCGGAGGGATTGATTGTAATTGATTTAAAGAAATAAATAAATTCTTTAAATTTTTAATTTATTTAAGTGTTTTTTTGTTTTATTTCTTAAATGTTAGGATTTAATTATTATTCAAATAAAATGAGTAGGTTTTAAAGAGTTCTTATTTAAAAGAATTTTAATAATTTTTTGTAAGTTCTTTTTTAGGCTACAGGTAAAATTATTAAGTTGTTTATTAATAAAGAAATTTTTTTAAAATTTGTGTAGGGGTTTTAGGTAAAATCTAGAAGTTAATTAAGTAGTAGAATACATTTTATTAATTAAAAAAAAAATATATAAATTTATGGTTTTCTAAATGGTTAGGGAACGAAAATAGAACTGATTGCAAAATAAATTAGAAATCATTTAAAAATGAAAAAAGAATTGAAATTAGAACTGATTTAGACATGAACTAAAACTGAACTGGAGCTGAACTAGAACTGAATTATAACTGAAGTAGAATTGAACTAGAACTGAACTAGAACTGAACTAGAACTGAACTAGAACTGAACTAGAACTGAACTAGAACTGAACTAGAACTGAACTAGAACTGAACTAGAACTGAACTAGAACTGAACTAGAACTGAACTAGAACTGAACTAGAACTGAACTAGAACTGAACTAGAACTGAACTAGAACTGAACTAGAACTGAACCAGAACTGAACTAGAACTGAACTAGAACTGAACTGAACTAGAACTGAACTAGAACTGAACTAGAACTGAACTAGAACTGAACTAGAACTGAACTTGAACTGAACTAGAACTGAACTAGAACTGAACTAGAACTGAACTAGAATTGAACTAGAATTGAACTAGAACTGAACTAGAACTGAACTAGAACTGAACTAGAACTGAACTAGAACTGAACTAGAACTGAACTAGAACTGAACTAGAACTGAACTAGTACTGAACTAGAACTGAAATAGAACTGAACTAGAACTGAACTAGAACTGAACTAGAACTGAACTAGAACTGAACTAGAACTGAACTAGAACTGAACTAGAACTGAACTAGAACTGAACTAGAACTGAACTAGAACTGAACTAGAACTGAACTAGAACTGAACTAGAACTGAACTAGAACTGAACTAGAACTGAACTAGAACTGAACTAGAACTGAACTAGAACTGAACTAGAACTGAACTAGAACTGAACTAGAACTGAACTAGAACTGAACTAGAACTGAACTAGAACTGAACTAGAACTGAACTAGAACTGAACTAGAGCTGAACTAGAACTGAACTAGAACTGAACTAGAACTGAACTAGAACTGAACTAGAACTGAACTAGAACTGAACTAGAACTGAACTAGAACTGAACTAGAACTGAACTAAAACTGAACTAGAACTGAACTAAAACTGAACTGGAACTGAACTAGAACTGAACTAGAACTAAACTAGAAGTGAACTAGAACTAAACTAGAAGTGAACTAGAACTGAACTAAAAGTAAACTAGAACTGAACTATGACTGAATTAGACTATAAACTTGACTGGGTTAAATACAATACTATGGACCAGACTATAGACTATACTATAGACTAAACTATAGACTAAATTATAGACTAGATTATAGACTAGACTATAGACTAGACCAGACTAGACTATAGACTAGACTATACTCTAGTCTATAGACTAGACTTCTAGACTAGACTATTGAATGATTAACAGATTAGACTATTTCAGCTTGAGTTCCAAAATGATCAAGTATTGATCTTAACTGAATTGAGATGAACTAACTTTTCTGTATCATTTTTAAAATATATTCAAAAATGTTTTTTTTCTTTTTATTTTTAATAATTATTCTTATTTTAATCTTGATACTTATTTCCGCATAAAAAGGTCTTGACTTCTTTTTAATTATATACTTAATGCATTCCTCTATATGGTTTTATTTCAATAATAATAATTACTTTTTTGTACATTTTGTCATAAAAAGGTAATTAAAATTTTTTCTTTATTATTTTTCTTCAAAAAAAGGAAAAAAACATTTCAGCTGTTGTTTTTTTATTTAATACATTCATATGTATATTTAATGTTTCAAACACTCGTGTTTACATTTAACGGTCATAAATGCAAAAAGCGTGGTCTTGTGGTTGTTGCTCTTCTTTTTTTTTTTTTTGAAATTGTTGTTAACTTGTGTTGTATGTATTTCACTTGCACCTGTCGTTAAGATGGCCCAGTATTCTTTTTAATACACTTGATGACTTTTTGGGGTTAATTTGTTTTAGTTTTTTATTATGTTTAAGATAATTTTAAACATTTGTCATACATTTTAAGAAAGAAACCTTTTTTTATTTTTCTCTTTTTTTAAAGGGGACCGAAAGCAAAAGAATAATTTAAATTATGCAGCTCAAGCGTTTCGGGTTGGTTACTTTACTTTTTTTTTACAAAAGATTGTTAATCTTTTGCTTGGGCTTTTTCCTAAAGTTTAACATAAAATTTATTAATTAAGGCAAATGCCAAAATAAAAGAAGCTACCTTTATTTAGTTAACGAGAGTGAAACGTTTGTTCTTTTTTTTTTGTTTGAAAAATTAACCAACCTAAACCATAAACAAAAAAGCACAAGTCATAAAAAATCATGATTATCAAGCAAAACAGTAGTTTTGAAAGAAACAATAGTAATAAGTTCAAGTGGCAGCAGTTTAAAAGGTTGTAAAAATAATTTTAAATTAACCATGTTTTTTTTTTTTTTTTTTGTCTTTTTAGAATTCTAGAGGGTTTTAGTTATTCATTTGTCTTTTTTTTAATGCTTAAAAACTTCAAGTGTCAAGTTCATGGTCTAAATAGAATAGTTAAAACAAAACACTAAAAATAATTCCAGTAATCTTTAATCTTTTTTTTTTTTTTAGAACTAAAGAAAAACCAAAAAAAAGAACAACAAATTAATAAAAGATTATCTTGATAATTTAATCAGAGTTAAAATTAAATTTTTAGACTTTGATTTGTTTTTCTTTTAAATATAAACGTGTTACAGCATTTTTTTTTTTTTATATTTTAAAACGTAAAATGATTTCATTTTTGAAATAAAATCATCAATTTTAAAAAATTTTCTTATCTCTTATTGTTGCCTATATATATTTTCATCAATATTTTTTTAACAACAAATTTAATTTATAAATTTTTATTATATCATTAAATGACTAATAGTTATTCAATCATAAAATAAAAGTAATAATAAATAAAGCAGCCATTTAGACTCTACTGTTGTTAATAATTGTTAAGATTAGATTACACTCAATTGTCATTATTAGTTAAATGTCAATTATATTGACAATATTATTAAAAATAAATATTAAAACTGTAAAAAAAGATTATATCATGACAAGTTTTTCCTCTTTTTTTACTTATAATTATTAAAAAGAGCTGGATATATATATTTTTCACCCTCATATTTTATTTAAATATTATGTTATTTTTAAAATTCATACTTTCGCTTTTTTTCAAGGGAATTTCTTTTCTTTTTTGTTTTTTAAAACAATATAATTAAAACTTACTTTTTAAATTTTGTTAAATAATTTCCATTTCATTTAAAATTATTTAACATTAATTTTCAAAAAAAAAAAAAAAAAAAAACGCCACAAACAAAAGAAGACAAATTAACTTTATTTATTTTTTTCTTTCATTTTATTATTTTGCAAAATCTGTTTTTATTTTTTTCCGAAAATATATTATTAAAATCACTTCAAACAATAACAACAAAATTCCGTTAATTTAAATAAATGACAGTCTTAAGTCTTTTTTTGGTTGTCTTTATTTTAACGCAACACATCATCAAACAAATGGGTCTTTATAATTAAAAAGCTTTTGTATTGAATTCTATTTTGAAGCTTGTAAGCAAAATTAACAAAATGTTTAAGACAAAAATGGTAAGAAATAATTTTTTTACAATTTAAGGCTTATTATAGTTTGATAGAGATAATTTTTGCGAAAATTGTTTGGTGTTTTGTGGAAAATAATTTGAAAAAATAAAAAGAGATATAGAAAAATTAGTTTAATATTATAAAAATTCAAGGTTTTTCTTAAAAGTAGAGGAACAAATTATATGAGAAATAATATGCATTAATGTTCTAGTTTAGCTCTACTTCATTTGACGATCAGTTTAGTTGAATTCTATTTTAGTTCATCTTTAGTTCTTGGCCAGTTTTAGTTTTCTTTAAGTTCAGTTCTAGTTCTGTTCTAGATGATTTTTAAATCAGTTTTAGTTCAATTCTAGATCAGCTTTAGTTCAGATCTAATTCAATTTTCGATCACTTCAGTTTAATTCTTGTTTCCTTTATGATCAGTACTAATTCAGTTCTAATTTAGTTATCGTTCAGTTATATTTCAGCTCTCGATCACATCAGTTTAAATTGCGTTCAATTTGAGTTCAATTGTACCATAGTTTTACTTCAGTCTAACATCACTTCTGATCTCGATTACTTCAGTTCAAATCCAGTTCAGTTCGAGTTCAAGATTTGTTCAGTTGTAGCTTAGTTCTACTTCAGTTCTAGTTCTCATTTCCATCAGTTCTAGTTCAGTTCTATTTCAGTTCTAGTTCAGTTCTAGTTCAGTTCTATTTCAGTTCTAGTTCAGTTCTAGTTCAGTTCTAGTTCAGTTCTATTTCAGTTCTAGTTCAGTTCTAGTTCAGTTCTAGTTCAGTTCTAGTTCAGTTCTAGTTCAGTTCTAGTTCAGTTCTATTTCAGTTCTAGTTCAGTTCTAGTTCAGTTCTAGTTCAGTTCTATTTCAGTTCTAGTTCAGTTCTAGTTCAGTTCTAGTTCAGTTCTAGTTCAGTTCTAGTTCAGTTCTAGTTCAGTTCTAGTTCAGTTCTAGTTCAGTTCTAGTTCAGTTCTAGTTCAGTTCTAGTTCAGTTCTAGTTCAGTTCAGTTCTAGTTCAGTTCTAGTTCAGTTCTAGTTCAGTTCTATTTCAGTTCTAGTTCAGTTCTAGTTCAGTTCTAGTTCAGTTCTAGTTCAGTTCTAGTTCAGTTCTAGTTCAGTTCTAGTTCAGTTCTAGTTCAGTTCTAGTTCAGTTCTAGTTCAGTTCTAGTTCAGTTCTAGTTCAGTTCTAGTTCAGTTCTAGTTCAGTTCTAGTTCAGTTCTAGTTCAGTTCTATTTCAGTTCTAGTTCAGTTCTAGTTCAGTTCTAGTTCAGTTCTAGTTCAGTTCTATGTCAGTTCTAGTTCAGTTCTAGTTCAGTTATAGTTCAGTTCTAGTTCAGTTATAGTTCAGTTCTAGTTCAGTTCTAGTTCAGTTCTATTTCAGTTCTATTTCAGTTCTAGTTCAGTTCTAGTTCAGTTCTAGTTCAGTTCTAGTTCAGTTCTAGTTCAGTTCTAGTTTAGTTCTATTTCAGTTCTAGTTCAGTTCTAGTTCAGTTCTAGTTCAGTTCTAGTTCAGTTCTAGTTCAGTTCTAGATCAGTTCTATTTCTGTTCTATTTCAGTTCTAGTTCAGTTCTAGTTCAGTTCTAGTTCAGTTCTAGTTTAGTTCTATTTCAGTTCTAGTTCAGTTCTAGTTCAGTTCTAGTTCAGTTCTAGTTCAGTTCTAGTTCAGTTCTAGTTCAGTTCTAGTTCAGTTCTAGTTCAGTTCTAGTTCAGTTCTAGTTCAGTTCTAGTTTAGTTATAGTTCAGTTTTAGTTAAAATCTAGTTCAGTTCTAGTTTAGTTATAGTTCAGTTCTAGTTCAGTTTTAGTTAAAATCTAGTTCAGTTCTAGTTCAGTTCTATTATTTTCTCATGTAAATAATGAAAGGAATTGAACCAGAATCGAATTTGATTTGCATTTTCATGTAAATAATATAAATTAAAAGCTTTAGGTAAGACTGCTGATTTTAAATTTTAAACAAATATACATAGTTTTATTTAAAATTTTTTATTTAATTTATTTATCTGTTTTATAACAATCTAACTGTTTTACTTTATTGTCGTACCATTTATTTTTTCAAATTTAAGGAAACAATTAAAATTCCATACATTTTTTTTTTAAACTCTTTCAAAAATTGTTAAAATATGTAAATTAAAATTAGGCCTCCAAAGTTGTTAATATTATTTTTTTTTATAGTTTTTTTGTTTTAAAATAATTTTTTAGCTTTTTAAAATTAAAAATAACTGTTTAAAACACGAGTAGTTATTTGTTTCCATTTTAACTCCAGATTTGTATCAAATTTCTTTAGAAAAGTTAAAATTAAATTTTTTATTTTTTTTATTTATTTTTTATATATATATTTTTTAACTGTCAACTTTATTTTTAATTATTTTAAATTCTTTAGAAAAAATTGAAATTACTTTAACGTTTATAAGTTTTTTGTTTTTATGGGCCATGAAATATTTTGTTTATGCTTAAGTATAAAACAAACAACCACACATCATTTTAAATTCATTTCATCTTAAAACACATGAAAAGTCTTTATAAAAAAAACTACACTCTATTACAAAATTTTCTTTATTTTATTTATCACACACAAAAATATTTTCCCAGATCCTTTTTCTTTAAAAGCTAAACCAGAAAAAATTCTCATCATTTGACTGAGTGAGTGAGTCATAATTTTAAACATTTATCATAACATTTAATTTCACTTTAGTTTGAAAAAACTTAAGCTGTTTAGAACATCAAACCACCGGTATTTGTAATTCCTATATTTTTTCCCAAACAAATCTTGTTTTCTTTCAATCATATTTTTTTTTTATTGCTAAAAGCTGGCTCCTCCATTTAAGCCTTTTTTTAAGTCCCCATACAAATAAGTAAAAAAATCTTGTTTGGTTTTCTTATAATTTCCCTGTAACAAAGTAAAAGTGTTGTTTGTCTTCTCAAGCTTGTTGCCGTAATTCTTTATGCTATTTTCTTGTTCCCAGGCAAATTCTTGTCATCTTATTTTTTATATATTTTTTCTCTACTTAAGTATTTCTTTTTAATATAGTTTTAAAGTTTAATTTTATTGTCGATGTGTTTAGTGTTTGTGTCTCCTTTGAGCAATGTAAGCAATTTCCGCTAAAAAGCAGAAACGACTGCAACTTAATGCCCCCCCTTATGAATGCTTGAAGAAAGATCTTTTTATAAAATAAAAACGTAACGGAAGTATTTTGTCAAGGATGGGAGTTTTTTTTATTTAAATAATGGAGTTTAAATATAAATAAAATAAAATGTATAATTAATAGAGATAAATTAAGAATAAAAGGAATACAAATCTCAGAAATGGTAAAAAAAAAAAACAAAGAAATGCTTTTAAATTAATTACAAAAGCTAAACAAAAGTTAAATAATATATACAATTTATTTTGTTTATTAAAAGTTAAGAAATTTAAAAGGAAATGCTTATTTTTTAATTCTTTACATTGTATACATCATGTCAACAATAGGTAAATAAGGTTAAATCTATATAAATAATCAAGAGAAATGTAAGAATTGTTGTAAAATACCATAAATTTAATTTTTTACATTATTTACACCTGGTCAAAAATAGGTAAATAATGTTACAACAAGTTTAAAATAAAGAAAAATGTAAATTTTTTTTGTAAGAAAACGATAAATTTAGTTTTTTACATTATTATAAATAAATGTAAGAATTGTTGTAAAATACCATAAATTAAATTGTTTACATTATTTACATCATGTCAACAATAGGTAAATAATGTCAAATCTAACAAAAAATCAAGAAAAATGAAAAATTTGTTTGTAAAAAGCAATACATTTAATTCTTTACATGATTTACATCAAGTAAAACAATAGGTAAATAATGTTCAAACTAGTTAAAAATCAAGAAAAATGTAAAATTTGATGTAAAAAGCAATTAATTAAATTCTATACATTATTTACATCATGTCAACAATAGGTAAATAATCTTAAATCTAGATAAAAACCAATAATAATTAAAGATTTGTTGTATGAAGGAATAAAGTTAATTCTTTACATTATTTACATCATGTCAACAATAGGTAAATATGTTAAATTTAATAAAAAAATAGCGACAAATGTAAGATTTGATTGTTTACATTATTTACATCATGTCAACAATAGGTAAATAATGTCAAATATAGCTAAAAATCAAGAAATGTTAGATGTGTTGCTAAAAACAATAAATTTATTTCTTTAACATTATTTACACGATGTCAACAATATGTAAATAATATAAAATTTAAGAAAAATCAAGAGAAATGTAAGATTTGCTTAAAAATGTAATAAATTTAATTCTTTACATTATTTACATCATTTCAACAATAGGTAAATAATGTCAAATCTATAGAAAATACATGTAAAAGAATTAAATAATGTAAAATTGAATAAAAAACTCAAAGTACTAATATAAAAAAAAACCGCAATCAAATAGTTACATTTTTTACATCATGTAAATAATATGTAAATAATGTTAAAAACAACCTCAAATTCATAAAAAAATAAAAAATTTTAAGAAAAACTAAAATTTATAAATTTTTACATTGTTGACATCATGTAAACAATTGGTAAACAATGTAAAAATTACATGAAATTTATAAAAAGTAAAGAAAAATATTAAAAAGTATTGAATTTAGTTCTTTTGCATTGTTTACATCATGTCAACAATAGTAAACATTTGGAGAAAATTCAAGAATAATTAAAGAAATAATATTGAAGTGAATTATTTACATTATTGACATCATGTAAATAATAGTTAAATAATTTTAAAAATACTTTAAATTCACAAAAATTAAAAATTTTCAATGAAAATGTTAAATTTTTAATTCTTTACATGGTTGTCATCATGTAAACAATTGGTAAATAATGTATAATATGTACAAAACTGCTATAATTTCACTAAAGTATTAATGTAATGCTCATTTTAAATTATTTACATTGTTGACATCATGTAAAAAAATGGTAAATAATGTAAAAATTATATGAAATGTATACAAAATAAATAAAATATTTATTTAATAAAATCAAATTAATAAAATAATTAATTTAATTTTTATTGTTTACATTATGTCAATAATAGGTAAACAAAGTTAATTTTTATATAAAACTGAAGAAAAATTACATAAATAATACCAAAATGTATTAAGTGAATTCCTTACATTGCTTACATCATGTAAATATTGGTAAATTAGTAGAAAAACGACCTCAAATTCTTAAATAATAAAAAAAATTAAGAAAAATTAAATTTTTTAATTGTTTACATTGTGGACATCATGTAAACAATTGGTAAACAATGTAAAAATTTTATAAAATTAATACAAATAAATAAAATTTTTAATAAATAAAAATTAATTTCAATTATTACAATTATTTACAATGTTTACATTATGTAAAAAATAGGTAAACAATGTCAAATTCAGAGAAAACTCAAGAAAAATAAAGGACATAATATAATTGCAAATAAAATATATTTTTTACATTGTTTACATGATGTAAATAATTGGTAAATAATGTAAAATTTAAATAAAATTCACAAAAAAAATTTTAAATTTCCAACAAAAGTTAAATTCTTAATTATTTACATTGTTGACATCATGTAAACAATTGGTAAATAATCTATAATATATTAAAAATGTTTAAATATGATTAAAATATTAATTTAATATTAATTTTTAATTATTTACATTATATACATTATGTCAATAATAGGTAAATAATGTAAAATTTTAAGGAAAACTTAAGAATAATAAAGGAAAATATCAAATATGGATAAAATTTATAAATTACCTTATTTACATCGTGTAAATAATAGGTAAATAATGTAAAAATTCATGTAAATCTTAAGAAAAATTAAGATATTTTTTTATATTGTTTACTTTATGTCAATAATAGGTAAACAGTGTAAAATTTGGTAAACATTAAGAAATAATCATAATAATTTACAAAATAAATTCTTTACATCATGTAAATATTAGGTAAACAAAGAAAAATCTAGAAAATAACAAGAAGTAAGGATAGAATTTGGTTAAAAATTGTTTTTAACATAAAGTTTTTATATAATTTTTTTGAGCTGGTAAATAACTTTTAACATTTTTTGAGTTTATGTTTATTAAACATTTTGTTTTTATTTTTTTATAATTCTTAAAATAATTTGTTTAAAAATTACTTTTTTTTTTTTGTTAAACCCCTGCTGCGTGAGCAGTTTTACTTTAATTAGAAAAAATAATTGAAGAAAAAAACCGCAAATATTTTGTTTTTTGTTAGAAAAGAACAAAATAGTTTAACAATAAACCTCTAAGTAAAGGTGCAAATTTGTGATGATTTGTTAAGGAATTTTTTGTGCAAAAATATTTTTAAAGTTCATTAACTTTAGAAATTAAAGCTAGAAATGTTAATTTAGTAAAGAATTATACTTTTATATAAAAAACATGATTATTATTTAAATAAAATTATAGTGATATTTAAAATCTTTTAACTTTTTTCTTCATTTAAAGTTTAACCTTTTAAAATTTTTAAAAGATTAATTACTTGTCTTTTAAATCATAAAGTTTTTAATATCAAATTTTTATTTTATTTTTTTTAGTTTTTTATTGATTTGTTGTTGTGTTTAGTTAGAGAAGTATTTAGTATTTAATTTTTTTCTTATTTCGCAAAATGAAACTGTTTGTACATAAATTGATTAATTGTTAAATTTTTTTTTAAACGTTTAGTTATTTTTTTATTTCTGTTTTAGTTATAAGAAAATGATTTTCAAACCTTTTGTAGCTTAAGGGTTTTATTTCAAAACATTAAATAATTTTCAAGATTTTAATCGTAATTTAAAAGCCTATTAAGTTACCTTTTGTTAGAAATTAAAAAAAAAAGAAAGAATTTTTTTTTAGTTGTTTATGAGATAAAATCATGGGAATTTATTGATTAAATTCTAATCAATCATGAGAATTTGTTTTTGCCATAAATTTAGGTTATAGAGTAATATTTATTTTTAGCTATATAAATAAAAAAAAAAAAATGTGGTAAATTTAATTTAAAAGCGTAAAAAATTATGTAAAAATTACATTTTTTAATTTATGAATTTTTAATCAATAAAAAAAAACTATATTTTTTTCTTAAACAAAATTTTAAAAGCCACCATTTTTTTTTAGTTGAAAAAAACCTTAGCTTGTTACACTTAAAAATGTCAGTTATTTTATTCAACATGTTTCTTTTTTTTATTCAAGAATATTTCCGAAATGTTATAACAAACAAACCAGAAAAAATGTACATTTAATGTTAAAATACCTTTACGAACAAAAAAAAGCTCAATTATTGCCAGAGCAAAAAACATTAAACATAACTAAATATTGGCGGCTTTTAAGCGTTTGATGTTTTTCTTGGTCTTTACTTTGGCGGAAAGGAGAAGAAAGATAGAGAGAAAAAAAATTATACCGCGCTTTCCAGAAAGACGTACTTCATTAATTGTCAATGATGCCAGCCAGCAGTAGTAGTATTTGATACCTTTAAACAGTTTTAGGCTTTCTATGAAATAATCATCTTCATTTGCTACTTCATTTAATTGTACAAGCATTAAGCCACAAATCTTCAATAATAATAAAAAAGGGTTATTAAATGTTACGCACTTTGTAATTTTGTTTTGTTTTTGTATAATAATTAACACATTTTTCTTTATGTTTTTTTTCTAAAGTTAAATTCCTTTAAATTATCTTTTTGCAAAAACAAGCATCAAAAATGTATTTAAACAATTTACTTAATAGCTATTTAAGTTAAGCAATAAATGCTCTTTTTTCCAGGAATTAGGAAAAACAAAACAAACAAATTCTCATCCTCACTCATCTTCTGCAGTTATGAAAGGTACACAATAATAATGTATACTTGTGGTATTAATTACTCAAAGTAATTATGTGAAAGGTAGAAATATTACAGGTAAATTATTAAAAGAATTATAAATTATTTTATAACTAACAATTCATTGGGAAATTTTTAATGTTTACTTAAAGAAAATAAAGGATTGTTAACAATTAAAAAAATATATAAAGAATTTTTAAATTCAACTCAATTTAAAAATGTTTATCTAAAGAAAATAATTAAAATATTTCATATTTAATATGTAAATAATATAATTATATATATTTTTTTTTAGTTTTAATTAATTTTTTACATAATTTACCTATTGTTCACCATAAGTGAATAATGAAAATAAAGAAATTTAAATTTATATTTAACATTTCCTTGATTTTTCTTGATTTTTCTCTTAAAATTTCTGTTGTTTACCTATTTTTGACATAATGTAAATAATGTTGAATTTTTAAAAATAAAAATTCTTAAGTATTTACACAGTTTTTTATGAATTTGACATATTTTTAGCATTATTTACATGATGTAAACAATGTAAAATTTGTAAAAATTAAAAATACCTACATACTTCCATGATCTTTTATTAATTTTACACATTTTTGCATTATTTACCTATTGTTTACACAATGTAAACAATATAAAATTTTCCAAAATTAAAAATCCTTAAATATTTTCATGATTTTTCATATATTTGACATATTTTTTACATTATTTACCTATTTATTACATGATGTAAACGATATAACATTTAAAAAAAAAAATCCTTAAATATTTTCATATTTTTAGCATTATTTACATGATGTAAACAATGTAAAATTTTAAAAAATTAAAAATACCTACATACTCCCATGATCTTTTATTAATTTTACACATTTTTTGCATTATTTACCTATTGTTTACATGATGTAAACAATGTAAAATTTTTCAAAATTAAAAATTCTTTAATATTTTCATGATTTTTCACACATTTGACGTATTTTTTATATTATTTACCTATTGTTTACATAATGTTAATAATGTAAAATTGTCTGAAATTAAAAATTCTTAGATATTTTCATGATTTTTCATACATTTGACATATTTTCTACATTATTTACCTATTGTTTACATAATGTAAATAATTTAAATTTCCTTAAATTAAGAATACTTAAATATTTCCATAATATTTTCTAAATTTGACACATATTTTGCATTATTTAAGTATTTTTTACATGAGGTAAACAATGTAAAATTGTTTAAAATTAAAAATTCCTAAATATCTTCATGATTTTTTATGAATTTGATATATTTTTGGCATTATTTACGTATTGTTTACCTGATGTAAATAATGTAAATTTTGAAAAATATAAAAATTCTTAAATATTTTCATGATTTTTCATACATTTGACACATTTTTTACATTATTTACTTATTGTTTACATTATGTAAACAATGTAAAATTTTTTTAAATTAAAAAATCTTAAATATTTTCATTTTATAAATTTGACACTTTTTTCTCATTATTTACCTATTTTTTATATGATGTAAACGATTTAAAATTTTTAAAATTCAGAATCCTAAAACATTTACACGATTTTACATAAATTACAGACTTCTTGCATTATTTACTTATTGTTTACACGATGTAAACAACGCAAAATTGTTTAAAATTAAAAATTCTTAAATATTTTCATGATTTTTTTATGAATTTGACATATTTTTGGCATTATTTACGTATTGTTTACCTGATGTAAATAATGTAAATTTTGAAAAATATAAAAATTCTTAAATATTTTCATGATTTTTTATACATTTGACATATTTTTTATATTATTTACCTATTGTTTACATTATGTAAACAATGAAAATTTTTTTAATTAAATATTTTCACGATTTTTTTATAAATAGCATATTTTTTCATTATTTACCTATTTTTTACATGATGTAAACAATTAAATTTTATCATTTTGTTACTGTTTTATTAATTTTTTATAGAGTTTACCTACATTTTAAATAATTTTCTAATTTTTTACTCAATGTAAACAATGTAAAGAATTATATTTAAGGAAAACTAAAAACATTTTCTTGATTTTTAAATGTTTTTTAGTAAGTATTACATTTTTTACCTATTTTTTACACAATGTAATCAATGTAAACTATAAAAAAAAAACTTTTCTTTAAATGTTAATGGCTTTTTCCTGAATTTTAACAATAAAATACATTAATTACTATTGTTTGCATAATGTAAATAATGTAAAGTATTAAAAAGACTAATATTTCTTCAAGTTTTAATGATTTTTCATACATAGAACAAAAATTTTAAATTGTTTACCAATTGTTTACATGATGTAAATAATGTAAAGAATTAAAAAATAACTTCTTTCGGATTTAATACTTTTTTTATACATTTCATTTATTTTAATTACATTATTTACCTATTTTTGACATGATATAAACAATGTAAAGAATTAAATTTTGTCATTTTATATTTTTTTCTTTGTTTTCTTAAGTTTTTCCTAAATTTCACGTTATTTACCTATTGTTGACATGATGTATTATAATGTAAGGCATTCAATCAATATGTTAGCAACAGTTTTAATAATTTTTTATGTAGTTTACACATATTTTACATAATTTTCTAATTTTTTACATGGTGTAAACAATGTAAAGAATTATATTTATACATAATTAATTGTTTTGTAATTTTTGTAAGAGTTTTCATACATTTTTTTTATTTAACCATTATTGACACGATGTAAACAATGTAAATAATAAAAAAAAAAAATATTTGATGTTTAATGTCTTCTAAATGAATTTTTGTTGTTATTTACATTATTTATTAATTTTTGACATGATGTAAACAATGTAAAGATTTCTTAATTTTCTTTAGTTTTCACAAAATTTTACATTATTTACCTATTGTTGACATGATGTAAACAATGTAAATAATTATATTTATTGATAATTTATGATATTTTCTTGATTTTAGACAGTTTTAAGTATATTTTACATTATTTACCTAATGTTAACTTGATGTAAACAATGTAGAGAATTAAATTTTAAGACATTTTTTCGTTTTCTTATTAATTAAAGTAATTTTTACATTATTCACCAATTATTGACATGATGTAAACAATGTAAAGAATTATTTTTCTTGATAATTTATGAAGTTGTCTTGATTTTAAATTGTTTTAAAATAAATTTGACATTTTTTACCTATTGTTGACTTGATGTAAACAATGTAGAGAATTAAATTTAAAGACATTTTTTCGTTTTCTTATTAATTAAAGTAATTTTTACATTAATTACCTGTTATTGACATGATGTAAACAATGTAAAGAATTATATTTCTTGATAGTTTATAAAGTTTTCTTGATCTTTAATTGTTTTAAAATAAACTTGACATCTTTTACTTATTGTTGACATGATGTAAATAATGTAAAAAATCAAATTTAAAGATATTTTATGACATTTTATTGTTTTTTAATTATTTAGTTATTTTTACATTATTTACCTATTGTTGACATGATGTAAATAATGTAAAAATTTATTTTAATGATATTTTATAACATTTTTATGGTTTTGAATTATTTAAAATACATTTTACATTATTTACCATTTGTCTACATGATGTCAACAATGAAAAAAATTAAATTTTACGATGTTTAAAAATGTTTTCATGAATTTAATTGTTTTAAATAAATTTTAGTTTATTTACCCATTGTTGACATGATGTAAAGAATGTAAAGAATTGAGAAAAACTAATTTTATACTTAATTCTTTAGTTTTCTTATATTATTTTCATTATTTCCTTATTGTTTACCTTCATACCGACTAATATATAGTCTAGTCTACCGTCCAGTCTATAATGTGGTCTATAGTTTGTACTATAATTTAATCTATACACTAGTCTACAGTGGTGTTTTTTTTTTCTTTTGTTTTCTTATTATTTCCTAATTTACTTCACAACATATTCAAATTATATAATAAAGTAAAAAAGGAGTTTTTTAAAGAAAAATTGAAAAAAAAAAACTTGTACAAAATATTGTTTAATGTCATGCCTTAGTGATTCTCTCTTTTTTTCATTGCATTTTAATCAGAAAAACACTCTTAGCCACTTAAATGAAGAATATTGCTGTATAAACAAGGAAAACAAACACTGCTAAAAAAAAACTTCACAAAAATCGAACTTAATCATAAATATTTCTTTTTATAGCAAAAATATAATAAAAAATTTAAGAAAAAAAACTTTTTTTTCACAATAAAGACAATGGAGGGTAATTGTATGAAAATTTACAACAACAAACTATACAACACTATGATAAAAAAATTCACCATACATTTTCAATACAACAACTAAAAAATACACTAGAGTGGCTGGCTGCACTTGCACTCACTTGCAGAGCAAAAAAATGAAAAAAAAAAAAAAATATGAGTAATCAACCACACACGATGAGTAAAGTGCAATAACAACAACACAAACACAATAAACATAAAACTGTTTCTTTATTTCTCTGGTAAAATTTGTTATTGTTTTTATGATTTTCTAGTGTTGCCAAAAAGATGAAAACTTAAAGATTAAAAAAAATGTAGGTGTTAACAAGAGGTGGGGGTTTTTTGGTGAAAAAAAAAAAATAAACCTTAATAAAATTTTTATAAATTTTTTATTGTTGTTTTATTTTTATATTTGGTGTTAAAGAGGCCATTTAACTTAATTTTTAAATGCTTGCTCTAAATTTTGAGGGTTTTGCAATTTTAATGGAATTTCCCTGATTCGTTTAAAATTTTAGGTTTTTTTATTTCAAAATAATTTTTTGTTGTTTTTTGAAAATAAACAAAATTTCATCAATTGTCGACATTTGCAAATTCTTGTCACATATCGAGCGAGACATTTGCTGTTATTTTTTTTATTTTTTGTTATTTATCAATATTTGCTGGTTTAGCATTTTAAATTGGTACAAATAACAAAATACTTTTTATTTTATTTTTTTATATTTTTTAACTAAAATGTTAATTTTGCAATATAATAAATTTTGTGTGTGTTTTACTTTTTATTTTATAAATTTTTTTGTAAGAAAAAAATTCGTCCAAGAAGTTATTTAAAATTCTATAAAGGTATTTCTTTTTGTTAGTTGCTATATGTATGACTGATGGACGGACGTTTAGACTGCTGATAAGTACGAGTTCAACATGAAAATTGTTTAGTAAAATGATGATGTTTGTGATTATCATAAAATTGACACAAATTCTTAAGCATTAAATTTAAAAGTAATCGATTTTATTCACCGTTAATGCGAAAAGGAATTTAATGCAAATTTTTTTTTATTTTAAAAGAAAGAAAGCTTGTTTTTTTTTTATAAAGGGGTTGAGTGAGGGGTTTTTTTTAGCTCAAAAACATGTTAAGAATTTAAGATATTTTTAAAAAAGAAATCTTGAAATAAGAAAAGTAAAAGTTATAGAGAAATTGTTGTGCAAAATAGAAACAAATTAAAAATAAATAAAATTTAATTTAAAAATAAAAATTCTAAAACAAAATAAAGGAAATCATAAAAAACTGAACTTAAAAAAACAAATCAACAATAAAAATTTTTTAAATAATATGCTAAGAATAAACTTACTAAGAAAATTCAAAAAAAATTTCAAAATTTTAAATAATTTCAAAAAGTAACCATTAAATTTTAATAAAAAACCGGTTTAAAAGATATGTAAACGTTTTATTTTTTACATAAAAATTCTTCCTTTATAAGATTCTACTATTAAATAACAAAAAACTTAAAAAATTCTTAATATTTAACAAAAGTAACCGCTTAATTTTAAAAGTAACCATTTTATTTCTGCTACAAACTTAAAAATTTTGCTTTAAAATTTAACACACATTGATATGCTACTAAAATATTTTATTAATTATACAAATTTAAATAATTTAAGAAAAAGTAACCGCTATATTTTAAAAATAACCATTTTATTTTTGTTTAAATTGTGAAAATATTTCTAAAGAATCTCTTTTTAAATAAATTGTTTACATAAAATCACAAAAAAATAATGAATTTCTCAATATTTCCCAAAAGTAACCGCTTAATTTTAAAAAGTAATCACTTACTTTTTGTTTGAAAATGTTAAAACATTAAAGTTTTTCTTTATAATTTTTTAAAATTTAACCAAATTAGAATTTTTTCTGCAAAAAATAAAACGGTTACTTGAAAGTTACCGATTACTTTTGCAAAGGACTGATTACTGTGTTAAATAATTGTGAGTTTTATATACAAAAATATATTAAAACGTATTTATTAATGACAATAATAAAAATTTTAATTATTTATGAAAAAGTTGATTATTAATGTAAAGTAACCGATTACTTTTTAAAGTAACCTTTTAATTTTTATTTGAAAATGTTAAAACATTCAAGTTTTTAATTATAATTTCTAAAAATTATAAAAATATATGATTTTCTGTACAAAATAATATGGTTACTTTTGCAAGTAACCGATTATTTTGTTAAGTAATCATAAGTTTTACATATAAAAACTATGTTGAAACGTATTTTCTATTGATAATAATGTTGAACTTAATAATTATGTGAGAATAAATTAAATATTTATGTAAAGTAACCGATTACTTGAACAAGTAACCACTTATTTTTTCCTGAGAAATATAAGAAAAAATACACGTTTTATCTAGGACTTATAGAATTTAAAAAAACTAGTAGATTTTATACATTAAATGAATGGTTACTTTAGAAAATTACTGGTTAGTTTTGAAAATAACCGTTTAATTTAACGAGTAACCATAAAGCTTTTGGTCTTAAATGCAATTTCTATGAGTGGTTATTATAGGATTTTAACTTTTCATGAAATTCCTGATAATTTTTCCAAAGTAACCGATTACTTTTTTAAATAACCACAATTATTTTTTCTTAAAAATGTAAGAAAATTAAAGTTTTTCATTAACACATATATAACATGAAGAAAAAAAGTTGATTTTTACAACAAAATTAAACGGTTACTTTCGAATGTAACCGATTACTTTATGGAAAAAAAACCGTTTGCTTTTGCTGCAAATTATATAAAAACATTTTATTCATCAATAATAACATTCAAATTGTATTATTTATGCAATTTTTTAATATTAAGCTAAAGTAACCGATTACTTTTTTAAGTAACCAAAAATTTTTTTTTGTTAAAGATGTAAGTAAACTAAAGTGTTTTATTAAAACTTTTAAAATATGGAGAAAAAGGTTGCTTATCTAAACTAAATTAAACGGTTACTTTTGAATGTAACCGATTACTTAGTGAATTAGTTAATATATGCCAAAAATTAAGAAAAAAATATTACATCTATTAATAATAACTGTAAAACATTATTATTTAAGATTTTTTTTAATATTAAGCTAAAGTAACCGACTACTTTTTCAAGTAACCACTAATTTTTTTGTGAAAAATTTAAGAACACTAAAGTTTTCTGTTAAAATTTACAAAATATGAAGAAAAAATTAGTTTTTCCAAACGAAATTAAACGGTTACTTTTTGATGTAAACGATTACTTAAGTAACCGGTAATTTTTTTGCGAAAAATTATGTGATAACATTTTCCTTACTAATAATAACATTAAAACATTATTATTTGATATTCTTTTTTTTTTTATTATTAGGCTAAAGTAACCGATTACTTTTTAAGTAACCACTATTATTTTTTCTTAAAAATGCAAGAAAACTTAACTTTTTTATTAAAACTTTTAAAAAATGGAGAAAAAAGTTGTTTTCCATTTGAAATGAAACAGTTACTTTTGAATGTAACCGTTTACTTTGTGAAGTAAGAGGTTATTTTTTGCCGAAAATTTTTTAAAAATGTTTTATTCACTGATAATAAGATTAAAACATTAGTATTTATAAATTTTTTTTTTTAATATTTAGTCTAAGTAACCGATTACTTTTTTAAGTAACCATTTGGATTAAAAAAAAAACTATCAGAAACTTTAAAAATCATTAAAATTTAACAAAATTCGTGTAAAAATATACGGTTACTTAAAAAAATAACCGGTTACTTTTAAAAGTAACCAATAAATTTTTGTGGCAAATTGTTTAAAAAATCATTTTATTGAGTATTCTTCCTATTTTGTTAATAAAATCTTAAAAATTTGTATAAAAATAAGAATTTTTTTTAGAGTTAATAAAGCAATTATACGCTGGTTTTTAAAGTTATATACGTTTCTTTTACGTTTACACTATAATTTAGTTAAGAATCTACACAAAGAAAACAATAATATGGTTGTTGCTATTAAAACCATATGCAAAATGTTATGACCGAAGTAAATATTTAGTGCCATATATGGAGTGGCGTTTTTTTCTGTTTTTTATTTATTTTTTCTTTTTTTTGTATTTAGTTGAAGTTTTTCTGATGATTCTCAGGAATGTGAGTGTGACTAAAAAAGAAACAAGATGATTTTTGTTGCCTTTTTTTTCATTTTGCAAAAATAATAAAAAAAGAGCAAAAACAGAAAAATATATCAAGAAAAATGGTAAAATAAAAATTCATTGAGAATTCTCAGACTTTAAACAAAACCGTAAAAAAAATCAACAACAATTTTGAAAAAAATAAAAAAAAAGTGTTTAGTTTTTGTTTTAACAAGTCTTAAGTATGAAATGCATTTCAATCTTTTAAGATCTATGTGCTGGTGTTGTTGCCGATAATGGCAATGACGATGGTTGATGGCTGGAGATGTTTGCTGATGTTGCTGGTGGGTACTTGTTTCTTTTTCAAATTCAAGAAATAAAAAAGTGGAAGATCAAGTAATAAATAAAACAACAAACTGAAATAAAAATCACATTCTTTTCAGAAATAACAATTTCACTATTAACACTTGGTTAAGAGTTTTGTTTTTATTGTTTTTTTTTCTCCTTTTGCTTTTGGTATATTTTCAATTTGGTAACGAGTAGTTTAGGTTTGTTTTTTTCAAAAATTATTTTTGCCATAGAAGTAGGAAGATGTTTAGTTTTTTTTCGGTTATGGTTTAGTAAACAGTAGCTTTTTTTGGATAATATACTCATATACCAATCCGATGTCTAGCACCGGTCATTTCTTGACTTTGCCTGTTTGCTTCTTTTTTCTGTTGTTGTTGTTATTCTTTTTCTGTGTTTTGTTTTACGGAATATTTTCCAACTATTTACCACTTTAAGTGGTCTTGTGTGCAACATTGTAGTTACTGAGGCGTATCGACAACTGACTACAACAACGACGTTGTGATAATGATGGCAGGAAAAAAACCCAAACAAATACTTCAAATTATATACGAAATAAAAATTTACATTTTAAGCAGTTATAGGTTTTTTTTTTTTTTTTTTTTGTTTAAATAAAAAAAAAAAAAATAATAATATTGAGGAATGAAAACTTAAAATTTGGAGTGTAAAATGCATAACAAGTACTTTAAATGTAACACAAGTGGTTGAGTAACAAGTGGTAACGTATATGTAATAAAAATACTAAGGAAAATAAATGGTTATTTATAAGAGTCAATGGATACTTTTTTCTTAAAAATAATATAAAACCAAAGAAAATTTTATTTTCTATAAAAGAAATATTATTAAAAAAAATATTTCTTAATAGTAACTCAAAAAGGTAACCGGTTACTTAAGAAAATTAAAAGTAATCGCTTACTTTTTACCCAAAATAAATCCAATTTTTATTTTTTATATTAAAACTAAAGTTATATGTGATTTTTTTATATGATTACTTAAAAAAAGGGAAACGATTACTTATAAAAACTAAAAGTAACCGGTTACTTTTTAAACAAAATAAATTAAAAAAAAATATATATTTTTTCTTAAGAAACAATTTAAAATATGATTTTTAATAAAATTACTTCAAAAAGTAAAAGATTACTTAAAAAAAAAATTATAAGTAACCGGTTACTTTTTATTTTATAGAAAACCAATAAAAATATTTTTAATATTTAAAATTTTTTTTAATAGTAATTTCTAAATGAAAAATATTTTTAAACGTTTTCTTTTTTTTTAAATAGTTACTCGAAAAAGTAACCAATTATTTAAAAAAAAATTCAATGTAATTGATTATTTTTTTACAAAAAATACAACAAATTTTTATAAATATAGAAATACCTCACAAAATAATTTTTAATATAATTATTTTAAAATGTATACGATTACTTAAAAAAACTTAAAAGTAACCGGTTACTTTTTATTTTAAATAAAATCAAACAATTATTTTTAACATTAAAAATATTTTTAAAGGTAATTTTTATATGAAAAACATTTTTAAAAGTCTTTTGCTGAAATTTTACTCGAAAAAGTAAACAATTACTTAAAAAAAAAAAATTGAAAGTAACCGAGTAACCTTTTTTTTAACACAAAAAAAAAAAAAAAAAAAAAAATATTTATAATAATAGAAATACTTTTTAATATAATTATATAAAAATGTAAACAATTACTTTAAAAAAATTAAAAGTAACCGATTACTTTTTGTACAAAATGAAACACAAAATTTTTCTTTTACATTGAAAACATTTTTAGAAGAGTTTTTAGCTAAAGAAATAACTTTAAAATTGGTTTTTAATAACGTTTACTTTAATAAAATTATAAGTAACCGGTTACTTTTCGCACAAAATAAAAAAAAAATGCCTTTTATATTGAAAACATTTTTAGAAGAGATTTTAGCTAAAGAAGTAACTTAAAAATTGGTTTTTAATAACGGTTACTTTAATAAAATTAAAAGTAACCGATTACTTTTTATACAAAATAAAACAAAAAATTTGTCTTTTATATTGAAAACATTTTTAGAAGAGATTTTAGCTAAAGAAGTAACTTTAAAATTGGTTTTTAATAACGGTTACTTTAATAAAATTAAAAGTAACCGATTACTTTTTATACAAAATAAAACAAAAAATTTGTCTTTTATATTGAAAACATTTTTAGAAGAGATTTTAGCTAAAGAAGTAACTTTAAAATTGGTTTTTAATAACGGTTACTTTAACAAAATTACTTTTAATTACTTTTACTTTAACCGATTACTTGTTTACAAATTAACATTTAAAATTTATATTAGTCATAAAGCTGAATATGTAGCAATCAAAATGAGGTATATATATATGTATTTTAATAAAGTGAATAAATAAATGTAGACTATCCAAAAATTTAGTAAAGGTATCTCATTTTATTATTAGTCCACAAACAATTAAGACATTTCTGTAAGAATTAGAATAAAATCAACATTTATTGATGGATTTTAATAAAATATGTCTCGTTTTATTTGTAACATATTGAACTTTTTTATAAAGTATAAAAATATAGATTTGAACAAGTTTTAGATTTTTCAGGATTTTTCGAAAATATAAAATTTTAAAATTTTGTAGGGAAAATTTTATTTTCGACAAAATTTTTGTTTTTTTAAAAATCATTAAAAATTTATTAAGGTGAAAAATTTTTCTATTTATATTTAATCATAAATCTGATTATGTAGCAATTTAAATGAGGAATATTTCAATAAAATCAATGGATAATTGTGGTTTTTATTCACAATTTAGTGAAGGTATTTATCTCATTTAATTATTAGTTCACAAAAATTTAAGACATTTCTATAGGAATTAGAATAAAATCAACATTTATTGATGGATTTTAATAAAATATATCACGTTTTATTTGTAACTTACTAGGCTTTATTAAGAAACAAAAAAAAAAAAAAAAAAAAAAAATATATATATATAAATTTTAACAAGTTTTTAATTTTTAGGGATTTAAAAAAAAATATATATTTTACCCTAGGATTACTATCTTGGTCTAGTCAGACCAAATTTGACTTTGGAGTTTAATATCTTTTATTTTAAGTAGAAAATCAAAAAAGGATAAACATGATATCTATAACTGATATCTACTGAATCGAACGAAATCAATTTTGAGTCGATTGGAGTACCATAACTAGGAAAATTTTGGGTTTAAAGAAAAAGTACTCTAAGTTGACCCTCTTGGTCTGGATAGACCAAACACAATAGTAAACGTGTTTCTTTTGAAAACTTGAAAACTTTATAAAATTTCAAAAAACATTAATCAGTAGACTCTATTCAAATTTTAAGAAGTATTTACAAAATTATTTTATATTATTTTTATTATTGTGTTTTTTTTTTTAAGAAATATCTTTCTTTTTTTTGGCTTAAAATCTGTTTTTTTTTCTGGGTTAAGAAACTTTTTAGAAATTTTATTTTATTTAAATTTTATTAATTAATTTTTTTTAAATTCCTTAAGATCAATAAAAACTTTTACTTTTGTCTCATAAATCATTTAAATTAAAACCACCAAATCAATGTTTTTGGTGATAAAATTTTTATTTTCACTTTTAATTTTTGCAAAAATTGGCAATAAATTTATATATTCTTGCAGAAGCTCTTTTTTTCATATTAAGTTAAAAAAAAAAAAAAAACATTTTTTAATTAGTTAAAAATATTTTTTCTTTTGTTTTTAGTTTTTATTATTATAATTAGGTAACACCCACTCATATTTTTTAATTATAACAAGAAAGAGTTAACGTTTCTTTGTAAAGAGCAGAAAAAGTTCAAGTTACGTTATTTGTTTGTTAGAATATTATAATAAGCTTAACTTTTTGTTAAACTTTAGAGAGGTTTTTTTTTTATTAATATTTTATGTTAATTTAATAAAGTTTTATAAAGTCTTTGTTATGTTGTATTTATTATTAATATGTTATTTTAAAAGAAAGAAATTATGGGTATTTTTACCTTAATATTTAAATATTTGCAAAAATTAATCCACATCAAGTTAAACAATAGTGAACCAAGTTAACAAAAAAAATTTATTTTTTGGTAAAAGACGTTGACTTTTTTTTTAAAGAAATTTCACTTTTCTTAATAAAAGAAATTTATTTCTTTTTTTTATTTTATTTTTTGTAAATTTAAAATTTATTTTTTTGTTTTTGATTTAAAATAAAAAATTTAAGCTGCTTTTCTTAAAATTTGCATAATTTTATTATGTTTCAATTCAATGATTTAAGATTTTATTTTTAAACTTATTTTTTTTTTTTGTTAGCACTTAAATAAACTTTTTATTGGCAAATTTTTTTTGTTAAACACTTTTTTAAAATTTTTATGGTTTTCGGGAAGTATTATAAATTTTAAAGCGATTTAATTATTATTTTAATTTTTTTGAAAGCACGTCATTTATAATTATATTATTTATTTTTTTGCTTACTTTTTTTTCAAAGTCCATGCATATGTTTTTTGGTTGGTTTTATTGCTTAATAATTAACGTTAAGAATGAAAAAAAAATTTGTTTAAGTTCGTTTTTGTGTTTTGCTTAAAGTCCCACTTAACGGCGCTACCAAAACCTTAAGACAACCTTTTAAAGCGATCACTAAAATAAGACTGACTGATGGTTGTTGGTTGTGATCAACAGGCCTTCGAAATGAGTTTTAACAAGCAGGTTTTGTTTTCTTTCAATTTTGCCAAGAAAGTCTAATAAAACAGATACAATAAAAACAACAAAAAAGAGCCAACTTTAGATTAAATTAATACTCTCTCATACTCTCCTAAATTTTAATTAAGTAACCATGAGAAGAGGATTGAAAGTGAGAGAGAGAGAGAGAGGAATTTTTAGTGATAATGAGTAATAAAGTGATAATGGAACAAAATGAAAAATGAAACATTTGGAAATAAACAATAATGAATCATTAAATTGGCAAATAAAGTTTGAAATAAGACTTATAAAAAAATGTATAAACAAATAAAAAAAAATAATTATTTGCTTTTTTATATAAAAGAATTTAAAATTTTTTTAAGAAATAATTAATTTTTTAAAGGATTTAAACAAAAATTATATATAAATTTTATTTTATATAAAAATTTTTGTAACAATAATACCAAAATTGTAAATTTTTACTTAAAAATAAACGATTACTTTGTAAGTAACCGGTTACTTTTTAGGTAATCATGCGCAGAAAATCATTAAATTTTACTTTTTTCATATTAAAAAATTGTTTTTTAGAATTTTTCCTTAAAATTAAACGATTACTTTGTAAGTAACCGTTTACTTTTTAAGTAATCATGTGCAGAAAACTATTCAAATCTATTATTTTCACATTTAATTTTAGAATTTTTTCCTCAAAATTAAACGATTACTTTGTAAGTAATCATGTGCAGAAAACTATTCAAATCTATTGTTTTCACATTTAAAATTATTTTTTAGAAAATTTTCCTCAAAATTAAACGATTACTTTGTAAGTAACCGATTACTTTTTTAAATAATCATGCTTAGCAAACCTTTAAAATCTATTATTTTAACATTTAAACATATTTTCTAGAATTTTCTTTAAATTTTTCATAAGAAGTTTTATTATAAGTTAAAAAATTTAAAAAAGTAATCGGTTTTTCTTTTTGCTACAAATATACAACAAATGTTTTTATTCCGAAATATTTTTTAATTTTAACTAGTTTAAATTATTTTGACTAAAAATGTCTATAAAACCTAATTTTTAACATAAAGTAACCGGTTATTTTTTTCATCACTTTAAAACAGCCTTTAAGAAAATGAACCAAAAAACATTAATTATACAAAGGGAAAAACATTAATTTTTTAAAAAAGTAACCGGTTATTTTTTTGTAGGAACCATTAAAATTTTATATTTAACTTATAGAAAGATATCAAAAAAATAAGAATTATGTAATAAAAATACAATTTAAGTACTCTGCAACAATTTTAACAAAAAATAACCGGTTATTTTTTCAAATAACTAATAATATTTTGAAGTTAACTTATAGAAAGACAACTAAAAAAGCTTAATTAAGTAATAAAAATACAAGTTAAGGGCTCTAAATCAATTTTAATGAAAAGTAACCGGTTATTTTTTCAAGTAACCATTAACATTTTCAAGTAAAATTAACCAAAACACAATAATTATGAAGTAGTTGAAATATTTAAGTGCTTTGGCACAATTTAAACAAAAAGTAACAGGTTATTTTTTCAAGTAACCATTAATATTCTAAAGTAACATTATCGAAAAATAAGTAACAATATTTATTATTTAATAAATGTTTAATTTAAATGCTCTAGATCTATTTTAACAAAAAGTAACCGGTTATTTTTTTAAGTAACCATTATTTTTTTCTAGTTAGTGTATAAAAAATAAACCAAAAAACATTAACTATACAATAGGAGTAATATTTAAATGCTCCGCAATAATTTTAACAAAAAGTAATCAGTTATTTTTTTAAGTAACCATTAATATTTTTAAGAAACCTTACTAAAAAATAGTAATTGTTAAATAAAAGTACAAATTAAGTGCTCTACATCAATTTTAATGAAAAATAACCGCTTATTTTTTTAAGTAATCAAATTTATTTTCAAGTAATCATTACTGTTTTTGTAACTTTATAAAAAATTAACCAAAAATGTTAATTACTTAATAAAAGTAAAATTTAAGTCCCGTACATCAATTTTTATGAAAATTAACTGGTTATTTTTTAAATAACCATTAATATTTTCAAGTAAATTTATTAACAATTAACTAAAAACATAAGTTATTTAATAAAAATACAATTTAAGTACTCAAAGCCAATTTTATTGAAAAGTAACCGGTTATTTTTGTAAGTAACCAGTTTTATTTTCCACTAAAAAATAAACCAGAAAACAATAATTATATAGTAGGAGCAATACTTAAGTGCTTTGGAATAATTTTAACAAAAATTAATCGGTTATTTATTTAAGTAACCAGTCTTATTTTCAAGTAACCTTATATAAAAACAACTGAAAAATATTAATTATTAAATAAAAGTTCAATTGAAGTAACCCACAACAATTTTAATATAAAGTAATCGATTATTTTTTAAGTAACCAAATTTATTTTCAAGTAATCATGTACGAAAATAACCATAAAAATTAATTTTATAACTAGGGTAACATTTTTGTAACCAGTTTTATTTTACACTAATCTTTTAGAAAGTAAACCAGAAAACAATAATTATATAGTAGGAGCAATACTTAAGTGTTTTGAAACAATTTTAACAAAAAGTAACCGATTATTTTTTAAGAAACCGATTTTGTTTTCAAGTAACCATATATAAAATAGCCACATACATTAATTTTATAATTAGAGTAATATTTGAGTACACTAAACCAATTTTAACTAAAAGTAACCGATTATATTTTCAAGTAATCGGTTTAATTTTCAAGTAACCTTTTAGAAAAACAACCAAAATTAAATTAATGATATAATTGGAGTAATATTAAAGTGTTCTAAATCAATTTTAATCATAAGTAACCGGTTAATTTTCTAAGTAATTGATTTTATTTTTAAGTTACCATGAAGAAAAATAACCAAAAAGCATTACTTTTATTAATAAAGTAACATTTGAGAGTTCTGAGCCAGTTTTAACAAAAGGTCATCGGTTAAATTTCCAAGTAATCGATTTTATTTTTAAGTAACCTAATAAAAAAGACCATAACAAAACATTAATAATACAATTAGATTAACACATAAATGCTCTAAATCAATTATAACAAAAGTAACTGATTATTTTTAATTTTTATTAAAGTAAAAGAATTTTATTTATTTAATTTTACATTTTTATTTAATTTTACATTTTTATTAAATTTAATTAAATTTTTTCTCTTTCTACTTTTAATTTTTATTTTTTTATTTTTATTTCCCCTTTTACAACTTAACTTTTCTAACAAATCGACATTTTTTTTCGTGTTCTTTTGAATAAAATATTTTTTGATAATATTTTTAAATAAAAATGCAATTTTATTTCATTTACTAACAATTGTTCTTTTTTTATCAACAATAAAAACATTTAAAATAATTTGTGTTTAATAAAAACTATATAAATTAAACATTTCCCCTCAAAAAATTCTTTAAAAACCCTTAATTTCCCTCTACTTAAGTTCTTAACAAAGCTGCCACTATTTTTTTAACAAAATCACCAAAAAATTTTATAAACAAACCCAAAGTTACACGAAAAAAAAAAAAACGTTATAATAACTCATCTGGCATCTCCCGATACTCAATAACATATCAATAATACTCTGCCTCTCATTTTTCCAATAACTGGGAGGGAGAGATAACAGTTTCAATATAAACAAGTACAACGAGTGTGTTTGATTGTTCATTCGTTTTAATAATTGACTTTGAGCAATAACAAGAAAAAACACAAAAAATTTGTTTACATTTTTTTTTCATTGTTACTGTTATTGTTGCTAGTAATGGTTACACACTTTGTAAACACCTTCGTAATGTAAAGCAAAAAAAAAAAAAAAAAATACATATTTAAATGACAATTTTTTATTTATTTATTTTTTTTTTTTTTTTTTATTAAAATAGAATGTAGTTGTTGTTTTTGCTTAAGTTACAAACATAAAATGATGGATTTTAATAACGAAATAATGATTTTAAATGATGGGAACTTATTTTTTTTAATAACACACATTTTTGAAAGTGACATTTTTATTTATAATTTATCAATAATATTAGACATTTTTTAACAAGGTGTTTTATTTAATAGGAAATTATGTTAATTAAATTAGGCACGAAATTGTTGGAAATATTAAAAAATAAAAAAAAAAAAACTATAAAAAATGAAGGGTTAAATGAATAAATTAAATTATAATAACAATAAAAAAACAACAACAGTTTAAAATTTATTAAAAAGTAACACCTCATAAAGTTTAATAAAATTATATTGTTATGGATTTTAATAAGGCAAAAAAATTAAGAAATATATTTAAAGGAATTAATACTAATGTTTATAATTTAATTATAAAATGTTCAATAATTTTTAAAATTCATAAAATAAATCTTTTTTTTAACAAATAGTAATTAGAAAATTATTAGCATATAAATAGCCAGAAATTTTAATATAAACAAAGACAAAAGAATTATTTTAACAAAAATTGTATACAATAAAATTTTTAGCAAAAAACCGGTAACCGGTTTTTTATTTTCTAAAAATTCTAACAAATATTGATAACTTAATAATAAATTAAAACATTAAATAAAATTTATTAATTTTTAGAGGCTTAACATAAAAAGGAATATTTTTTTAATATTTTAAAAGTGGCCAACAATGGTTACTCATTTATATAATCTAGTTTAATAGGATTATTTATAGTGTTATTTATTAGTTTTATCAAGATTTTTCTATTATGTAAAGCAAAAGTTTTTATTTAGCTTTATTTTTTAACACAAAGTAACCGGTTACTTTTTCAAGTAATCGCAAAATAACTTTTTTTACTATTTATGGTCTATTATTAATTTTATTAAGTTTTTTCTATTATTTAAAGCAAAAGTTTTTATTTAGCTTTATTTTTAACATAAAGTAACTGGTTACTTTTTTAAGTAATTGCTGAAATGTTTAAGTAATCTTAAGTAAAAACATTAAATAACCACTAATTTCATTTTAAAAAATAATTTGAGTTATGAAACACTAATTTTTTCTTCAAAAATTTAAATTTTCTAAAAAAAATAAACTAAAGTAACCGGATTTTTTTAAAATTTAAACAAATCAATTTTATTATTCTTTACTTTAAATATAAATTTTTAAGTTTTTTGAAATTATTAAGATATAAATTTTAAGTTTAGCCTTAAAAATTAAGGATTACATATTAAGTACCGGTTACTTTTTTAAGTAATCGTTATAAGAAATCATGTAAACATGTTGTTTAAACATTTTAAATAATTTTGAAATATATTTCAATAATTTTCCGCTCTAATTTTGAATATTTTTCCCTAAATTCCAAAATAATATAAAAGTAATCGGTTTTTTTCTGGGTTTAGTTAAAGTTTTTTAATCGTTTTCTTGTTTCACATAATTTTTTTGATCGGGTTTTGTAATATTTATATCAAAAATTTCAATTTAGCAACTTTTTAAGAAAAAAGCAATTAAATACTTTTTGAGTAACCGGTTAGTTCTTTCAAGTAACCATCTTAAAAATCATTGAACATTTTTATTTCAAGACTTAAGATTATTTTGCATTATTTTACATAATTTTTTTTTATTAAAGTTTTGTATATTTTCTCAAAATTGGAAAAAAAATATAAATAATCGGTTTTTTCTTGTTAGGTTTTTAATGTTATTTTTGTTTTACATATTTTTCTATAATTTTCATATATAATTAAAAATACACGTATATTTTTGGTTGAAAATATTGCAAAATTCAGAATTTTGCTACATTTTCAACTAAAAATAATTGAGTAACCGATTACTTTTCAAGTAACCATTTATTACTTGAAGTAACCCCAATTAAAAACTATGCTAAATTTATTATTTTCTTATTTCAAATTATTTTTATTTACTTTACATTCATTTTTCATTAAAGTTTTAAAAAATTTCTTTAAAAATGAAGAAAAATAAAAAAAATAATCGTTACTTTAAAGGTTTTTTTTCAGCATTTCTCAAAAATATTTGTGCTTTAAAATATTTTTTCTAGTATTTTTTATAATATTTACAACAAAATTTTTAATTTGGCAACATTTAAAAAAAAAAAAAATAACCGAATACTTTTCAAGGAACCATGTATTTTTTGAAGTAACCATGTTTAAACATTTATTATTTTCTTATTTCAAATTATTTTTATTTACTTTACATTAATTTTTCAATAAAATTTAAAAAATTAAAAAAAAAGAAAAATAAAAAAAATTAAATAAATAAAAAAGTAATCGTTACTTTAAGTTTTTTGTTTAACATTTCTTTAAAATGTTTGTGGTTTAAAATATTTTTCTAGTATTTTTTTACATTATTAACAGTAAAATTTTTAATGTATCTGGATTTTTAGCAAAAAAGTAATCGATAACTTTTTGAGTAACCGTTTATTTTTTCAAGTAACCATGTTTAAAAATCTTACGAAATGATTCTTTTTATATTTAAAATTATTTTCAATTACTTTGCATAAATTTTTCATAAACATTTTAAATAATTTCTGTAAAAACAGAGGAAAATATAAAAGTAATCGTTACTTTAAAGTTTTTATTAATATTAGAAAAGGCTTTTTGATAGTTTTAAATAATTTTTCAAGTATTTTTTATAATATTTATAGCAAAATCTTTAATTTGGAAAATTTTTTTAAAAAAGTAACCGATTACTTTTCAAGTAACCAATTTTAGAAATCATGCTAATTTATTATTTTCTTATTTCGAATTATTTTTATTTTCTTTTCTACAAATTTATAATAAAATTTCTGAAAAAATAAAGAAAATTATCAAAGTAATCGTTACTTCAAAGTTTTTATTAATATTTTTGCAAAGGTTTTTATAGTTTTAAATAATTTTTCTATTATTTTTTTTAATATTTATAGGAAAATCTTTAATTTAGCAACATTTTTATTAAAAAGTAATCGATTACTTTTTGAGTAACCGTTTATTTTTTTCAAGTAACCATGTTTAAACATTTTGCTAATTTAATATTTTTACATTTAAAATAATTTTCATTAACTTTACACCAAATTTTCATAAAAATAGTTTTAAAGGTCTTCAAAAATAGAGAAAAACATAAAAGTAATCGTTATATTTTACGGTTGCCTTGAATTCTTTTTAACTTTTTCTGTTTATAAATATTTTTCTTAAATACTTTTTGTAATATAGACAGCAAAATCTTGAATTAAGCTGAAGTTTTAGCAAAAAGTAATCGATTACATTTTGAGTAACCATTTATTTTTTTTCAAGCAACCAGTTTTAAAAATTATTAATTATATTAATTAATTATTTTCTTATTACAAATTATTTTTATTTACTTTATAACAAATTTATACTAAAATTTCTGTAAAAATAGAGAATATTATAAAAGTAATCGTTACTTTAAAGGTTTCTTTATATTTTTAAAATTTTTTTCTGGTTTTAAATATTTTCTTTAATACTATTTGTAATATTGACAGCAAAATCTTGAATTTAGCTGGATTTTTAGTAAAAAGTAACCGGTTACTTTTTTGAGTAACCATTTACTTTTTTTGAGTAACCATTTATTTTTTAATTTTATTTTAATATTTATGTAAAAATAATGTTTGTCAACAAATTTTTTTTATTCTTTAGTAAAAATTTGCATTATTTTCAATATATTTTTCTCAACAATTACCCGCATTTTTTCTGGGCTTAAAGTTGGCATTCCTCTATTTTTATTTTTAAACTTTATTAAGCTTCATTTACTAGTTTTATTTATTTTTATTTTCCACACTTTTTAAAGTAATTTAAACTTCTAATAAAGTATTTTATTACAAAAGTGGTTTTAAGTTAGAAAAAACTTCTTAAGAATTTAAACAACTTTAAAAAGACCTTCAATAAACTAAATTTAAAATTAATTGTATTTAGCAAAATATAAAAAATCCCTCAAATTAAACAATTTATTTTATTTTTTTTAATTTAAACCCTTTTTTTTGTAAAACAATTTAAAACATTTTTCAATTTAAACAGCTGTTTTAAGTTATAGAATACCCTATTTGCCTAAGTAATTTTCATGACTTGTTTAGGTTTTTTTCTCATTGTTGTTGTTGCTTAGAGTTTTAGACAACTTAATAAATATTAACCTTATTGTAACCACAATAACAGATATTTGCAATTTTTTTTATTCTGTTTTGTTTTTAGTTTAAAGTGTTACAAAGGTATTTTATGGCTTAAAAAAAAGATCATTAAACTATTATTTACTAAACTTTGAGTTTTAATATTATAGGGGTTTTTTGTTTTAGATAAAACAAAAATATTTTTGGTTTTATTTGAAATTTAATAAATAGCTAAAAAAACAATAGTTAATAAATTTTAAAATATGTTTTTAAGATAGTTTAAGATATTTATATTTATAGATTTTTAAAATTATTATAACAAACATAAATAAAGTTAAGACTTTTTTCTTCGTTCGAAAAAAAAAAATCTTTAAGAAAAAATCTTTAAAGTTAATTGAAAATAATCATTAAATTTTATGGCTTATTTTTTAAATGAAAAACTTAACTTAAAATTTATAGTGCCATAAATTTAAATAAATAGAAATTAATAGTTAATAATTTTTTATAATAATTTTTGTTGAATTTAAATATTAAAAAAGAATTTTTAAATTTAACGATTAAATTAAAAAAATAAAAAACTAATAAGGAAGTTATTTTTTAAAGAATTTAAAATAAAAATTAAAGTATCTGCTCTTTGTATTACTACAAAATAAAGAGAATTTTCTTCTCCCTTAAACAAAATGTAAACAAAGAAATAATATCAAACATAAGGCCAAAATGAAAATTTAAAGAAATATTTATGAAATATATAATTTTGTTCATTCATAACTTCCAGAATAATGCACAGATCGTTATAAAATTTAGCATATTTAACGAAAAAGAGCTAAACTTTTATTAACTTTAAAGCTAAGTTTTTAATAATTAAAAAGGATTGAGTTATAAAACATTAAAGTTGGTCACCTTATCTTGGTAAATAATTTTATTACCTTTTTAAAAATCAAAAAGTCTTTTTATTCATAACTTTTAAACTATTCAAAATTTGGTATATAAACAGACAAGGAGCTTATCTTTTATTATTTAGTTTAATTGTATACCTAGTTTAAATTCTAGTTAAGTTTTAATCAAATAAATTTTACTATTTTGTTTGGAAAATCATTTTTTTTTTTTATTTTTTTAATATTGAGGTTATTTATATAAAACTTTAAAAATAGTGGACCTATCATTATAAAATCTGGTATATTAACAAAAAAGGTAGTTAAGCTTTTATTATCAAGTCGGATTAAACTTCAAATTTTAAAACCGATCGAGATACAATATGACAAAGTTGTCAATCTAAGCAATTTTCATTATAAATATTAAGAGGTTCTTAAATAGATTTATATTCAAAACTATTAAACGATTAAACTGATCCAGTTAAAATTTGGTAAATTAAGAAATAATAAGCTAATCTTTTATTACATATTTAAACTGATGTCTAGTTTTAACTTTAGTTAAGTTTTAGTCAAACAAATTTAAGTATTCTGGTGCTCAATTTCTTTGTATTTTTTTTTTTTAATATCAAGGGAACTTTTAACAAGGAAAACTTTAACATAAGTGGACCCATCATTATAAAATTTGGTTTAGTAACAAAACAGTAGTAAAGCTTTCAATATCAGAATGTTTTAGAAATCAAATTTTAATATTGAGTGAACTACAACGTGGCAAAGTTGTCAATCACACCCTAAGAGTTTTGCAAAGTTCATAATAAATAGCGGAAGGCTTTAATAAAGATTTATATTCATAACTTTTAAAATACTAAACTGTTAGGGATAAAATTTGGCAAATCAAAAAACAAGGAGTTAAGCTTTTATTACATAGTTTATTTTTATGCCTAGTTTAAACTCTGCTTAAGTTAGAGTATAACAAAGTCTACTACTTTAGCTAGAAACATTTTTTTTTGATTTTTTTTTAATATCTAATGAATTAATACACAACTTTAAAAATAGTGAACTTATTATTAAAAAATCTATTATAATAACAAACAAGGAGTTAAGCTTTCAATATCAAGCTTTATTTATATTTCTAACTTTAATATCTAGTGAGTTATAAAGTGGCAAAGTTGTCAATCACACCTAGACAGTTTTGCAAATTTCACAATAAATATCGAGAGACTTTTATAAAGATTTTTATTCAGAACTTTTAAACTGCTAAACTGATCGAGATAAAATTTGGTAAATTGAAAAACAAGCAGGTAATCTTTAATTACATACTTTATTTTGATGTCTAGTTTAAACTCTGGTTAAGTTAAGGCATAACAAAATTTACTACTTTTTGTTGAAATTTTTTTTTTTAATTTCAAGGGAATCAATACACAACTTTTAAAATTGTGTACCTATTATTATAAAGCTTGGTATATTAATAAACAAGAAGTTAAGCTTTCAATATCAGTTTTTCCTAGATTTCTTAAATTAATATTTAGAGAGCTACAATGTAACAAAGTTTTTAATCACACCTAAGCAATTTTGCAAATTTCAGAATAAATATGAAGAAGTTTTTATAAAGATTTATATTCAGAACTTTGAAAGGACTTAACGTATAGAAACAAAATTTGGTAAATTATGTTCTAAGCTGCACGTTTAAATTCTCGTTAAACTATAAATTGGTATATTTAATCACCTCCCCGAGAAGAAATATAAAGCAAATTTCCTTAACAACAAAAGATTTTTATACGTATTTTATAATCTACAGAACTGATCGCTATAGAATATAATATATAAAAAGAAAACATGTTAAATTTTTATTATCATGGGCTTTAAAGAGTCAAGCTTAAACTCTAGATAAGCTATAAAGTGCAAAAATGAACCTTTATAAGAAAAAAATAAATTCTTGAAACTTTTTTCAATTAAAAGAAAAAAACTTCCATATTTATTACCGATCTATGTGATATTTGACATTAGAACAGAGAAGGAGCCAAAATTCTATTATTTTGTTAGTTAAGCTCTGTAGCTTATACGGAGATTAAGTAAGAGTGATTTAAATATGATCATTCTGTTAAAAAAATATATTAAAATTTTATTTATTTTTCTAATCAAAAAGGATTTTATTTATAATTTCTTAACTATTAAAACCATCGTTATAAAAATATTTAATAATATTAAAGAAAGAGTTAAACTTTTATTATCTTGTTACCTAAGTTTTCAAGTTTAAACTTTGTTTAAGCTACGGCATAACAATTTTAATACCTTATACAGAAAAACAATGTTTAAAGCTTTTATCAAATAATAAAACGATTTTATTTATATCTACTAAACTAATAGACCTAACGTTACAATAATAACAATTATTCAAAGAGAAAGAGTTAAGCTTTTGTTTACTAAATTTTTGTAAAGTCAAAGACTTAACGTTTGTTAAATTTAAACCACTTGTATAGAAAAACCATTTTTCATCTTTTTACCATTAAAAAGTATTTTTTTTTTTTATTCCTAACTTCTAAACTATAACACCGATTAATAAAAATGAAATTGATATTAAAAGAGCTAGAATTAAGCTTTTATTAATGTATATGTTGTGACATTTATGTTATGTCTATGCCTAAGCTTTAATATGATTAATTGGTGGTCTAAAAAACCAAAAAGAATTATTAATTTTTCCAAAAATAAAAAAAAATTATAATGATAACTTCTATAATAATGAACCAATTATAACAAATGTGAAGAATATTAAAAGAAGAAATGTTAAGCTTTTATTATTATATTTGCTGAGAATACTAGTTTAAGCTTAGATTAAGCTATACTGTGGCAAAATTCACCATTATAAGTAGAATAAATTGTTTTAATAATTTTTTCTTAAGCAAAAATAATTTTATTCATAATTTCTAAAATAATGGACCATTTTTAACAAATGTAATTAATATTGAAAGATAAAGTGTTAAACATTTATTATTATGTTAAATGTAACGTCTAGTTTAAACGTAGTTTAAGCTAGAGAGTGTTAAATTAGACCCCTCCTGTGGAAAAACATTTATTAAAAAAAAAAAATTGTTTTGTTTATAACTTTAAAATTAAAAAACCCATCGTTAAAACTGTAATGAATATTAATAAAACAGAAGTTAAACTTTTATTATTGTGTTTGTTTTAACATCAAACTTAAACTCAGTTCAAGCTGAAGTGCGTTAAACAGGACCATCTCGAAAAGAAAAATATATTTTTTACTTTGTTACCAATGAAATTTTACTTTATTTATAACTTCTTAACTATTACTTTGATCGTTAAAATCGTAATAAATATTAAAAGAACAAGAGTTAAGCTTTCATTATTGTGTTTAAGATCAAGCTTAAACTCAACTTAGGCTAAAATGTGTTAACTATGACCACCTTGAGAAGAAAAATAATATTTTTTATCTTGTTACCAATGAAATTTTATTTTATTCATAATTTCAAAACTATAGCTCTTATCGATAAAATATTTAATGTTTAAGAGTTAAGCTTTTATTATTGGGTTCGTTTTAAGTTCAAGCTTAAACTCAGTTTAACCTAGAGTGTGTTAAACATAATCACCTCGAATTAATTTGTTTCCAATGAAATTTAATTTAATACATTACTTTTAAACTATTACTCCGATCGTTAAAATCGTAATGAATATTTAAAGAGTAAGAGTTAAGGTTTCATTATTGTGTTTGTTTTAAAATCAAACTTAAACTCCGCTTAAGCTAGAGTTTGTAAAACATGACTATCTCGAGAAGAAATAACATTTTTTAATCGTGTCTCCAATGAAATTTTATTTTATTCATAACTTCAAAACTATTACTTCGATCTTTAAAGTCGTAATGAATATTAAAAGTGTAAGAGCTGAGCTTCTATTATTGAGTTCGTTTTAAGGTCAAGTTTAAATTGAGCTTAGCCTAGAGTATTTGAAATATGACCACCTCGAAAAGAAAAACACTTTTTTATATTCGTTAACAATGAAATTTAATTTGATTTATAGTTTTTAAACTAATAAACCGATTGGAATAAATTTAGTCGATATTAAAAGTCCTAGAGCTAAGCTTTTATTATTGGGCTCGTTTTAAGTTCGAGCTTAAACACGGCTTAAGCTTGAGTGTGTTAAACATGACAAACACTAGAAGAAATAACATTTTTTAATTGTGTCGCCAATGAAATTTTATTTTATTCATAACTTCAAAACTCTTAATTCCATCATTAAAATCGTTATTAATATTAAAAGTGCCAGAGTTAAGCTTTTATTATTAAGCTTCTTTTAAGATCAAATTTAAACTCCGCTTAAGCTAGAGTGTATTAAATTCGACTATCACGAAGAGAAAATAAATTTTTTTAATAAATAAAAAATAAAATTTTATTTTTTTTATAACTTTTAAATTAAAAAACCGATTGGAAGAAATTAAGTCGATATTAAAAGAGCTAATGTTAAGCTTTTACTATTAAGCTTATTTTAAGATCAAGTTTAACCGGCACTTAGGCTAGAGTGTGTTAAACATGACCACCTCGTTGAGAAAACCAATTTTTTTTTATCATGTTACCACTGAAATTTTATTTTACTCATAACTTTCAAACTAAAAAACCATTTGGATTAAATTTAGTCAATATTAAAAGTGCTAGAGCTATGCTTTTATTATTGGGTTTGTTTTAAGTTGAAGCTTAAACTACGCTTAAGCTAGAGTCTATTAAATTTGACCACCTACTTGTATAAAACCTTTGTTTTCCCAATATAAATTAAACAAATTGTTTTATTCATAACTTTTAAACTCTTAAAGATATTGGGTTAAATTTAATTATTATTAAAATATTAAGAGTTAAGGGTTTATTATTGTGCTATTTTAAATTTGTAGCCTAAACTTAACTAAAGCTAGAATGTAGCAAACTAAACCACCTCGACTAAAAAAAAACTTTTTTTTTCGCACAATTTTAAAATATTTCTGTTTTATTTAAAATGTTTTAAATAATTTATTTAATTAATTTTTATAAAATCTTTTAATTTTTATTATAATTTTAAAGAAAATTTATAAAAAATTCCTTATAAAAATGTTTTCTACTTTATTTTATTCCATAAAACCTAGATTCTTTTTGTTGTTTTTCCAATCTCTTATTATTCTCTCTCCTCTCAAAATGTATTTGTATTTATTTTATTACTATGTATAAGAGCGCCAAGTTGTCAGCCATATTAATTAGCATACTAGTAAACAATGAAAAATTGCTGATATTTTGACATTTTTTCATAACCTCAATTGTTTTTTTTTTTTTTTTATGAAAGTTCTATTTTTAAGATTTTTCTTTTAGTATTAAATACATTTGTGCTAACGATTTTTTTTTTTTTGTAATTCATAATAATAAACTCAATATTTATTTAAATTTTATGTTTTTTTATAAAAATAAAATATTTATGATTTATGAGTTTTCCTCAATAAATCAATCAAAATATAAATATTTAAATTAAGAATAATGTTAAACAATAAAGACAACAAGATAAATAAATGAAAAATAATAAAAAATATGAATATTTTCAAAGAATTCTAGTAATAGCATTTTTTTATTTTATTACAGCAAAAGAGAAAAATATGATATTGATATTTTATTTTGCGGCAAACTTCTAACATTATTTATTTATAAAAAATAATGCATAAATAATATATTCAAAATAAACAACTATTAATAAAAATAAAAAAAATGAAATAAGACAAATTGTGGTTATAAAAGTAATGACAAGTTTTAATTATTAAGAAATTGTGTTATTTTTAGGAACAAAAAGAGAGAATTCTAATTACAGAATTTTAATAAAGAGTAATAATCAAAAGTTATAATGAATTATTGAAATTAAAAGCAAATTGCAGCATGGGGGGTTTTAAAAGAATGTATTTTTTAAATTTAAAATGAAAGTTTAGTGAAATATAATTGTTTATTGAATTAAATTATAAATTTGTTATGGTTTCATTTTAATTTAAAATTATTGTTAAGAGTTGATGGCTAAGATAAGTGAAAGTTAATAGAAAATAGATTAGTTACTTCTAAATTTAAATTAGAAGGCAAGAAATTAACAAAAAGAAAGTGTTTTTATGAAAAAAAAGAAGGAAATTAAAGATTTAAATAAATTAAATAATAAAAATAGAATTTACAAAAATAATATTATTATGTTTCTAAATAATTTCATATTTTTATTAAAATTTTTTAAAATTCTTTTATAGAAAAAAATTTTCTTAAAGGGAAACTTTTAGTTACCGCGATATATTTTTAAATTTTAAATCATTGTAATATTTGTAGTTCATTTTTTCAGTTTTTAGAAAAATTTTCAAAATTTCCCTATCTTAGCCATCAACTCTTAACAATAATTTTAAATTAAAATGAGACATATTTTATCTCTTAGTAATATATTTATTACATAGTTCAAACTTTTATAAAATTTTTAAAAATTTCCCTTTAAGGGAAATTTATTATATGACGATCTAAATCTTAACATTTAAATGCATTATAATATTTGTATTTAGTATTTTAAAATTTTTATAAAAATTTTTAAAATTTCCCTAATAGAAAAAATTTCCCTTTAAGGGAAATTTATTATTTGACGAGAAAAAATAATAAATTTTATTACTTTTTATAAAACTCATAGCAAGTATAAAATTTATTTAATATTTTTCAAAATTTCCCTTATAGAAAAAAAATTTCCCTCTAAAGGAAATTTTTGTTTAACGATATAAAACTTTCAATTTTAGCTTATTATAATATATTTATAGCATATTTAAAATTTTTAGAAAAATTTTCAAAATTTCCCTAACACAAAAAATTTCCCTTTAAGGGAAATTTGTTATTTTATAACATATACTTATAATTTTGAATGCTTTATAACATATTCATTGCAATTTTAAAATTTGTATAAAATTTTGTTAAATTTCCCTTAAATAAAAAATTTCCCTTGAAGGGAAATTTTGTTTTTTTAAGATTTTGTAAATAATTTGATTATTTTGTATTGTACTGAAAACTAGATTTAAATTCTGACAACATTTTTGAAAATTTCCTTTATAAAAAAAATTTCCCTTTAAGGGAAATTTTTATTTTATAAAATAGAAACATAAATTTTATGTCAATATAATTAATTTGTTACATATTTTTGATTTGAATACAAATTTTTTAAATTTTCCTAAAATTAAAAATATCCCTTTAAAGGGAAATTTGTATTTAATGTGATTCAAAAAAAAATTTTGTTGTTTTATATAATATTCATTGCATAATTTAAATTTTTACAAAAGTTTTTAGAATTTCCCTTAATTAAAAAAATTCTCTTTAAGGGAAATTTTTGTTTTTCGAAATATGAATAAAATTTTACGATTTTATATTGTACTAGAAGCAAGTTTTTAATTTCTATAACATTTTTGAAAATTTTGCTTATATAAAAAATTTCCCTTTAAGGGAAATTTTAGTTTAATGAGATATAATTATAACTTTTAATGCTTAATATATAATTTATTTTACTTTTTAAAATTCCTTATAATTTTTGAAAATTTCTCTTATATAAAAAATTTCCCTTCAAGGGAAATGTGTTATTTACGGAGATATAATTAGAAATTTATTAAATTTATATAAAATTCTTCACAAATTTTAAAATTCCTTAAATTTTTTTTTTAAATTTCCCTAATAGAAATAAATTTCCCTTTAAGGGAATTTTTTATTTTATATGATAAAACATAAAATTTTATGGCTTAATATTTTATAAATTGCAAAATTTTAATTTTTTTTATAACATTTTTGTTTATTTTTCCAGTTTTTTTTTTTTTTTTTCAAAATGTCAAAATTCAAAAAATAAACCCGCCAAAATCCACATTTAATTAACTATTGAAATAGATCATTATAAAGACAGGGCGAGTTAAAGTGACACTTGTTGTATATTAAGCTTTTCAACTAGACAACAACAATAATAAAAATTAACCAATATTATAAAAAAAATATACTTAAAGAAATCATGAAGCCCATCCCATAGTTATCTATATGTATTTTAAAAAGACAAGGCTGATACCATAAGCTTTTTAGCAGAGATTGTAAATTTGTTAGTATTTTTTTTTTTTTTATAAAACAAATTTATAACAAACCTCAAAGGCTTTTCTTTAATGTTGATTTTTTTTTTTTTTTTTTGTTTTTTTTTTGCAATTGATTTAAATTATAATAAGTTTTGTTTATAATTTTTTTTGTTATAACAAAAACTGCCTTAAACTTGTTAAGTATTCTAGAAATGATTTTATTTTTTTATATTATTTTAAAGTAGATTTCATTACATTTTAGGTGTGTCTTCCTTAAAGCTTTAATCAAGCTTATAATAGAAAAAAAAAAAAAAAAAAGAACAGTAACAACACGACAATAAAACACCTTCAGTTTTTTTTTTTTAATATTTTTTGTAGGACTTTCTAATTTAGAAAAAAAAAAAAAAAATTGTTCTTTTTTTTTAATGTTTTAAGGCTGTTAAAACATAAATTAACATACCACCTTCTTTTAAGAACTTTTAGATAAAAACAATGGCAATTTTATTGTTTTATTTTCCCACTTTTGTTTAAGATAATTGGTTTAAAATGTAAAAGATACCTTTACTGTGAATGGAAAAAGAAAATGTTAAGGTTAAATAACGGTTAAAAGATAAAAATCATATTAAATATAAAAATTTTCCAGGAAAATCGCTTTAATTTAACAATTTGTCACTTTAAAACAAGTGGCAACTTTTCACAAAACAAATAAAAACAAAAATAACGGTAATTAAATAAAATTAAACAAAACTCTCTGTTAAAGATCTGTTAATTATAATAACAGGAGGAAAGAGCAATTAAATCATCTGGCAGCCTTCAAGAGACAAGATTATTTCAAATCCTCTGTTAGCCTTAAAAAGCAGAGAGGGAAATACAAAATAACGGCAATTGAAATATTTTTTTCTTAAGTAATAAATTTTTAATCCCTCTCAATATTTTTTTATAATTTCCTTTAAAAATTTCCTTATTTTTAGCCAACGACCAGCCTTATTATCTTTATTTGTTTTTATGTCTTAATATAAAATCTTATTAAGGTCATACTCGTATATATATATATTTTATTACAAATTCAATATTCTTTTATTTGTGGGCTTTATTTCTATTTTTTTTTCAAATATCTAATAACAAAAATTATTAGCAAAAAAACCAATATTAAACAACTACTTTACATTCATAGACAACAATTCTAATTTATGTTTAATGACGCGGTGTTTTTCTGTTTTATTTTTTTCTTCAAATACAAAAATTTATTTCATTAACTTGTCTATTACTATTATGGAGCCATAAATACATTGTTATGGGCCGTTGATGAGGGTAACGTGTTTTAGAATTTGTCATAAATTATAATCAGTTTATTTTACATTTATTTATAGAGGTATAAATAAAATTCAATAAAATGGATTTTTAATAAAAGAAAAAACTAAATAAATTTTATAAGTCAAATGTCTTTATTGGCTAAAAAAAAAAAAAAATAATAGCAAAAATAATTTAAGGGATTTTTTTTTGTAAAATAAAAATAAATTATTAAAGAAATAATCAATAAAACTATAAAGATTTACAAAAATAATTAGGGAGTTAAAATAAAATAAAAATAATTCCTATAAATTTTTCTCAAAATAATTCTTTCAAATTTATAATTGAATAACAAATTTTTATAATCTTCTTTATATAAATATTTCATTATTAATATTTTTTAATTTAGCAAATAATTAAAATTTTATTTAAATAAAATTTTAGCTTTAAAACATTTTAATTTTTAATAACAACCCTGTAATAATAATTTTAATATTTCATCTTTTATGTTTAATTAGTTAACGGTAATTCGATGAATTAAAAATTTAATCTCAAGAGAGTTGAAAAATAAGAGATAATATCTAACGAAATGAGAGAAGCAAAATAATATTTTAAGGCTCCATTACTCTACCGTAAATGTAAATGTAAAAACATAAATGTAACTGGAAACGTAAGTGGGTGCTTACTCAAAAAACGTAAATGTAGCCAGTACTTTGTTGTTGTGTTGTTCACATCAACATCAGTGATGTAAATTACACATTTTTTCAGTAAATCAAATTCAGTTTAAAAATCGATAGATTTATTGGTTTGTGTTTTAGCGACTTGTATACAAAACGAAATGTGTGATTTTATTGCAAAATTTTTAAATTTAAATTTATTGATTAAACTCCGCACTTTATTTAAATTATTTTAACAAGTTTTTTCCAAAGAAAACTGCAAAACAAATTGTTCAGTTGATAAACTTATTATATCGATTTTTTACGCAGATTTAGTATATTGAAATAAAAAGATTTCAACACTGTCCTTTCAGCTGTCACGTAAAAACGTAGAGCGACCTAATTTGATTAGGTTGCTACGTAACATTTACGTTTTTGAGTACATGAACACACATAACTCTCATAAGCAAAACGTGTCAGCTGATTCGCTACATTTACATTTACGGTAGAGTAACGGAGCCTTTATAAACAGAAAGAAATTAGGGAAAATATAAACAACATTTAAGGAATTTATTAAGAAAAAGTGCGAACAAAATTTGACATAAACATTTATTCGGAACTAAAAAGTAAATTTTTATAGTTAAATAAATTTTTATACTAAAAATATACTTTTGTATTAAAAATAATTTTTAGTAAAAAAAAATCATTTCTGTACTAAAAGCAAATGTTTGTATTAAAAATTAATTAAAAAGTTACCTACTAGAAATTCATTTTAAAACTAACGAGAACGAGTTCTGTGTTTGGCTGGGCCGAATCTTTTATACCCTTCAATACTTTACCAACAAATAATAAAATACTCACCTATAGTAAGCTTTCATACATTAATACTAATCTAAATTTTTTCCAAGCTACACAAATTCGATGTAGCTTATTGTTGTTGTTTTTTCATTACCCCATAAAACCAACAACAATATGCAAAGCTGTCATTGAATAAATTAAAAAAAGAAATCGGTTGTTTATACACCGAATTGTTCGAAAACGAAAACCCTAGCTTATACAAGAGCTTCAAAAAGTCTAAAAACCCCTTTTTGGCCGATATCTCGGATACTAATGGACCGATTTTTTTTTCATTTGATTAGCAAAAAATTTTGAAAAACTATACTGAATTTTTTGCACAAGAACGAAGTCGCTGGCTAGTATAGAAGCTTAGAAAAGCTGAGAATAAAGACGATTTTTACAGGTATCTTCGTTTTTTTGGTGATATCTTGGTTATTTATAAACCGATTTTGTTCATTTTTATTAGCATTCTTCTAAGGAATATTCCCTACAATTTGATGTAAAAAACATATATATTCGATAACTGGGGCTTTCTGAAAACTGATTTCAACAGACATAACGACTTCCTATTAACAAATAACAAACTTATATATGACCTTTGCACCTGTGGCGAAGGGTATAAAAATTAATTTTAGTACTAAAATTTTATTTTGGTACTAAAAAGTCTATTTTTATGCTAAAGGAAATTTTTATATTAAAAATAAATTTTAGTACAAAATCATGTTTTGTACTAAAATAAATTTTTGTAGTAAAAACTTATTTTAGTAGCTACCGACTATAAATTCATTTTAAAACTAGAAATTAACTTTTGTACTAAAACTTTATTTTGGTACTAAAACTATATTTATACAAAAATAATTTTTTTACAAAATTTATATACTAAAATATATTTTTTAAATCAAAATTATCTTTTGTACTTAAAGTTTATTTCAGTACTAAAAATTTATTTTTGTGCTAAAATTTTATTTGTTAACTAAAAATTTATTTTGGTACTAAAAAGTATATTTTTGTACTAAAACTTTATTTTGGTGCTACAACTATATTTAAAAAAAATAATTTTTTTTTATTAAAATTTATTTTAGTACAAAAAATTAATTTTTGATATAAAATTTTTAGTACTAAAAACTATATTTTTATACTAAAATTAATTTTTTAATCAAAATTATCTTTTGTACTAAAAATTTATTTCAATACTAAAAATGTATTTTTGTACTAAAATTTTATTTGTTAATTAAAAATTTATTTTGGTAATAAAAAGTATATTTTTGTACTGAAACTTCACTTTTGTACTAAAAACTAACTTAAATCTAGTACTAAAAATTAATTTTGTACTTAAAATTAAATTAAATTTTAAACTAAATATTAATTTTAGTACCAAATTTCAATTACTAAAACTTTATTTTGGTGCTAAAATTATATTTATACAAAAATAATTTTTTTTATCAAAATTTATTTTAGTATAAAAAATTTAATTTTGATATAAAATTTTATTTTAGTACTAAAAAGTATATTTTTATAAAAAAAAATATATATTTTTTAAATCAAAATTATCTTGTACTAAAAATTTATTTCAATACTAAAAATGTATTTTTGTACTAAAATTTTATTTGTTAATTAAAAATTTATTTTAGTACTAAAAATTAAATTTTGTATTAAAAATTTAATTTCGAACTAAAATTATATTTTGTACTAAATAAATATTAAAATTTGTACTTAAATTTATTTTTGTACTAAAAATTTATTTTTGTACTTAAATTTATTTTTGTACTAAAAATGTATTTATGTACTTATAATAAATTATTGTACTAAAAATTAATTTATGTACTAAAAATTAATTTTATTATTAATTTTTTTTACTAAAAATTAAATTTTTACTAGAAATTAATTTTTGTACCAAGAATTAAATTAATTTTTAGTTCATTAATTTTTAGTACATCATTTTAGTACATAAATTTTTGTACTAAAAATTTTATTATGTACTAAAAATTTATTTCTGTACAGAAAATACAATTTTGTACTCAAAATTTATTTTATTTTATAATTTTGTACTAAAAATTTATTTTTGTTTTAGAAATTCATATTTGAACTATAAAATTGATTTTGTACTAAAATTTTCAATTTTACTAAAAATTGATTTTTGTTCTGAAAATTCAGTTTATATTAAAAATAATTTATGTACTAAAAATTAATTTTTTACTAAAAATACTTTTAACTAAAAATTAATTTTGTACTAAAAATTTAATATTGTACTAAAAATTTATTTTTGTACTAAAAATTTATTTTTGTACTAAAATTTATTTTTGTATTAAAAATGTATTTATGTACTTATAATAAATTTTTGTACTAAAAATTAATTTTTGTACTAAAACTTATAATTTGGTGCTAAAAATTAATTTTTGTACTAAAAATGTGTTTGTACTAAAAATTCATTTTTTTTTTTTTTATTAATTTTTGTACTAAAAATGTTTTTTCCTACAAAGTTTTAAATTAAAAATTCAATTTTATATTTAAAACTTTGTATACCCACCATCAAAAAGATGGGAGGGGGGGGGGGGTGGTGTTGGTTATATTGATTTTGTCATTCCGTGTGTAACATGTCGAAGGAATCATTTAAGACCCCAAAAAGTAGTTAGATTCTGAGTCGATTTAGATATATCCGTCTGTTGAAAGCAGGATAGGGCTCGAACGGGACAACGTAGGGGGAAGAAATTTGCCAAAATTTATTAAATATTAAATTTATCTTATATAAGGTTTGTTTGGTATTGGAAATGGTCAAAAACGGTTAGTAAACAAAATAGTTATGGGCTAAAAACTAAAAACACAGGGCGTCCATTTCATACTTTTCTGTTGATATTTCTTAAACAAAAGCATGTACGACAACAAAATTTTGTGTAAATAGTTTGAGGATCGTTATAAACTTAGAAACCAAACCAACTTTACTTTATATATTTAGATATAACATTCGCTCTTGTTTTATACTTAATTTTTTTTTACTAAAACTTTATTTGATTTTTTGCTTAAAATTTAAATTTGGTACTAAATAAATAAATTTTTAAGTTTTTGTTTTAAATATTAATTTTCAATGAATTTAATTTACTTTTACTTCCTAACATTATTTGTTTTTCCTTTATTTAATAGGTTTTCAATTGCAAATAACTATTTATTAAAGTAATAATCAAACCAGGAAGGAACTAAAAAAAGAAATATTTTGAAAATTTTTGCTAACAATTCGTTAAAAATATTTTTGTTTCTACTCTATTAAATGTTAAGAAATTTCAAATTAATCACACTAGACCACAAAGAAATAAATTGCAACATTTTATTATTATTTTTTTTTAAAGCAATTGATTGAAATATATGTTTCAAATGCTTGAATTTTTTAATGCATATTGAAATGAAACTTTTTTTTAGTTGAAAAATTTTTGCGTGGGTTTTTATTAAAAGCAAAAAAAAATATATATATATAAAATAATAAATAAGTTTGTATACAAAACATGGTTTATTATTATTTTATTTTTTTAAATATATTTCATAAGTTAAAAAAAAGAGTTTATTGTGATCTGCTTTGTTATAGTTAAATGAAAGTGAAATTATGCATTTCAAAGGAAATTATCGCTTTATCACGATTTTTTTTTTTACTACGACTACTTGTAACAAAACAAGCTGCTGCTTTATATTTAGGTATTGGTATTAATAACGTAAAGCTTTAGTTTTTATTGTCCAGCAAGCAGACGTTATAGAAAATATTTTTTAAATAAATTTTTAAGAGGCAAAAAAACACAATTGAAGAAGATGTTGAATTATAATTATGTAATTTTTTATTTATGGTAACTTAATTGTGTTTTTATTACAATCAGTTATTTAGATTTATAATGCCATAAATGGAGGGATTTATTACAAAAAATAACAATTTTATAAGACAAAATTCGTGAAAAAAGTGGCAAATAAGTTAATTGGCTACAAAATCATATGGCAGCTCCTTTAAATTGACATGAATCTTCTGGCAATATTTCTCTCCTGAGAAGAGAGTTTAGAATAACGGCAATACTATGTTGCCATATTCTAATGGAAATAAATGTAAACAAAGCTGATGTTAAAGCGATTTTCTTTTTATAAAAATTACAGAAAAGATTCTTTCATTTAAATTGCATTTGTTTAAGATTAAAATTTAATTTATTTGTATTAAATTTCTTTATTTTATTGCTACATTGTATCTGTAATCTTTATTATTTCAAGGTTAAATTTATATTTCTTTTAGATTACATTTTCTAAAGTTATTCTCCTTTATTTTTTTTTCTTCTAGATAAAATTCTTTCAATATCAATTTGCAAAAAAATAAATAAATAAGAAAACATAATAAAGGAATGTCTGATTCAATTCAATCATTGTTCACACTTATCTTGAACAAGATTTCTAACCTCAAAAAACAATTTCCGTTGACATGGTTAAAGAATTTTTTAATTTTATTAGAAAAAAAAAAAAAAAAACAATAACAAAACAAAGGCAAAAAATAAAAACAAATAAGCAAAATTAATAACAAAACTAAAACATTATTTTTATAACAGAAAAAACAGGGAAGGGTAATAGATAAATAAATAGAAATTTACTTTACAAATTTTAATGAATATTTGCCATATTTTTTTTTTTTATTTTTAGAAAAATAAATTAATTAAGCAAATACTTTAAATATTAAATAACATGTAAAAGTGCTTAAATATGACTCATTTAAAATACTTCAAAAAACAAGGTCGTTCAAGGTAAATGATAAAAAAAATTTACAATATTTTTATTTTTATACTTCGCGTTATCTTTATTTTAAAAACAATTGAAAATATTTTTAAAATTTGTTAAAGCAACAGTTTTTTTTTTAACCCTGAGGCCCGGCTTAAATATTTTAAAGCTAAAAACAGTAGCCTTTTATCATTTTATTACTAAACTGTCAAAAAAAGTGTTCGATTTAATAACGATTTTTTTTTTTAAACTTTTTTGGTCATTTGTTTCGAGGCGTTTTCATTATTTAAAGTAATTTTTTAGCCTTAAGGGTTAATAATTTCTTTTCTTTCTTTCAGCTATAATTATTTAAAGATTTTAAATTGAGGCTTAGTGTTGAAGTTTTTTGATGGCAGTTAAAAATGATTGATCAGCTTTAAAGAAAAATTTGACACACTTTAAAAAAAATACATAAAAAGAAATGGAATTTTTAGTAAAATATAAACAATTTTTAATACAATAAAAAAAAATAATAATAATAAACTTTTTAGAGCAAAAATTAATGTTAAAAAGCGAAATAAACATTTAGTACTCCAAAAGAAATTTAAATACAAAATTATATTAAAAAAAATAATGAAATTTTCGTTTAAATATTAGTTCCAAAATTAAGTTAGCACTAACAGGTTTTTTGGTACAAAACTGATTTTGACAAATTTCTTAAGGAAAAAATTATTTTACATACAGTAATAGACTTTAGCACAAAATTAACTTTTAAAATAAAAAAATATTTTTAATACAAAAAATATATTAATAAATTTTTAGTACTAAAGAGATATTCAGTACAAAAATATACTTTTAGTACAAAAAAATTATTTTTGATATGAAAATTTTCAAAATAAAATTTTTGTATTGGCATAAATTTTTAATAAAAAATTATATTATAATACAAAAATTTACTTTTAGCACAAAAATTAATTTTTACTAAAGAAAATAACATTTAATATAAAATTTAATTTTTAGTACAAAATCGTATTTGTTAAAAAAAAAAAAAAAAAAAAATTCTAACACAAAAACGTAATTTTGAAACAAAAATTAATTTTTATCACAAAAAATATATTTTTTTTAGTGCAAAATAAAGTTTTTAGTACAAAATTGAAATTTTAGTACAAAAATAAATTTAGGTACAAAAATATTTTTTTTTAGTACAAAATAAATTTTTAGTAAAAAAATAAATTTTAGTACCAACAAATAGAGTAAATTTTGACTCACGGATGAGCTTTTAGCAAAAAAAATTATTTTAGTACAAAACAAAATTTTAGTACAAAAACCAAATTTTAGTAGAAGGACGAATTTTTAGTACAAAAATATATTTTTTAGTACAAAATAAATTTTTAGTAGAAAAATAAATTTTTAGTACCAACAAATAGAGTAAATTTTGGCTCACAGATGCGCTCTTAGCAAACCAAAATTTAGTACAAGGAAAACAGTTTTGTACAAAAATATATTTTTTAGTACAAAACTGTTTTCTTAGTACAAGAATGATTTTTTAATACAAAGTACAAATATTATTTTTTAGTAAAGAAATAAATTTTTAGTACAAAAAAATTAGTTCAAAAATTAATTTCTTGTAAAAAATTAAGTTTTTAATACAAAAATAAATTTTTAGTACAAAATGAATTCTTAATACAAAATAAAGTTTTTAATACAAAAATAAATTTTTAGTTCAAAAATTAATTTCTTGTAAAAAAATTAAGTTTTTAATACAAAAATAAATTTTTAGTACAAAAAGAATTTTTTGTACAGAAAAAATTTTTAGTACAAAATTAATTTTCAGTAAAAAATTAATATTTTATTACAAAATCAATTTTTTGGTAAAAAAATTAACGTTAAGTACAAAAATAAACTTTTAGTACAAAATTGAATTTTTAGTACAAAATTTAATTTTTATTACAAAAATTTATTTTTTATTCTAAAAAATTTTAGTAAAAAAATTTAACTTTTAGTACAAAATTGAAATTTTAGTACAAAAATAAATTTAAGTACAAAAGTATTTTTTAGTACAAAAACAAGTTTTTAGGACAAAGTAAATTTTTAGTAAAAAAATAAATTTTAGTACCAAAAAATTTTAACTATAAAAATTAATTTTTAGTCTAAAGTAAATTTTTAGTACAAAAATTAATTTTTAGTACAGAAATGAATTCTAGTGCTATGATGAATTTTTAGTACAAAAACATTATTTTAGTACAAAAGTAAGTTTTTAGTAGTAATTAATTATTTGTAGCGACTTTTGGTTCAAATTTAATATTTTTTAGTACAAAAGTACTAAGATGAATTTTTAGTGTAAAAATCGACTTTAAAAATAAGTTTTTGGTAAACAAAATATATATTTTTTACCACAAAAATTAATTTTTTAGTACAAAAAGAATTTTTTGTACAAAATTAATTTTTAGTACAAAATGAATATTTTAATACAAAATGAATTTTTTGGTACACAAATTAACGTTAAGTACAAAAATAAATTTTTAGTACAAAAATTTATTTTTTTTATAAAAAATTTTATTCTAAAAAAATTTAGTACAAAAATTAATTTTTAGTAAAAAATTTAACTTTTAGTACAAAATTAAAATTTTAGTACAAAAATAAATTTAAGTACAAAAATATTTTTTTTTAGTACAAAAACAAATTTTTAGTACAAAAAAATTTTTAGTTGAAAAATAAATATTAGTACCAACAAATTTTAACTATAAAAATTAATTTTTAGTTCAAAAATAAATTTTTAGTACAAAAAATTAATTTTTAGTCCAAAAATAAATTTTTAGCACAAAAAATTAATTTTTAGTCAAAAATAAATTTTTTGCACAAAAAATTAATTTTTAGTACAGAAAAGAATTTTAGTACTAAAATTAATTTTAGTACTAAAATTAATTTTTAGTATTATAATTAATTTTTAGTACTAAAATTAATTTTTAGTACAAAAGTAAATTTTTAGTACTAAAATTAATTTGGTTTAAATATTAATATTTTAGTACAAAAAATGATTTTTTAGTACAAAAGTACTAAGATGAATTTTTAGTGCAAAAATAGACTTTAAAAATAAGTTTTTGGTAAAAAAAAGATATTTTTTAGCACAAAAATTATTTTTTTAGTAAAAAAAAGAAATTTAATAAAAAAAAAAAATTTTCATTGCATAATAAATATTTTGTTCCTAAAAACATTTTTTGTATTAAAAATTCATTTCTACAATTTAATACTTAAAATTTAGTACTAAAAATTTATTTTGGTAAAAACTAATTATTAATATTTTGTACTAAAATCGAATTTTCGAAAAAAAAAAAAATAATAATAATAATTAAAATTTTGTACTTAAAAATTATTTTTAAAACGAAAATATTTGGCACCAACTAAAATACATTTTCGTAGCAAAATAAATTTGTATTACAAACAGTTGAATCAATTATTTTACAAAAATAAAATTTTAGTACTAAATTAAAGAAATCAGATTTTAGTACAAAAATTAAAATTATTTATTTTTTTCACTCAAAGTGTATTTCAGTACTAAAATAGTATAAAATTTTTAAATGAATTCAAAAAATCAACTTTTAGTACCAAAATTATTTTTAATACAAAATTATAAATTTTGTTTATAAAACTGATTTAATTTTTTTAAACATTTCTTTAAGTACAAAAAATAAATTTACAGAAAGGCCTTAAGTGTTTAAAGAAAGTTTCAAAAAGGTGGCAACTTTAAATATAAAACGACCTGTACTTAGTCAGAGTTTTACATTTGTTATAAAATTATATTATTTTAGGCCTAAAAATAAAAATATTGGCATGATTTGAACAAATTTACTTATATTTTACAGCTGGTGACTAATCATGGTCCACAAAATAAGGCAATTTATTCGGTTTTTTAAAAATTCAACATTATTTTTTTTTTATTTATTAAAATTTAAATATTTTACTTTTGATTTTAAAATTATTTATTAATTTTAATTATTACGTTCTCACGCTTAAAACGCATTTATTATTATTACTCTTCACCTCTTGTATACTCTCCTTCATAATCTTTGAGATTAAATGGTGAAGTTAACAGTCCAATGTTTACAAACATGTCTGCTAAATAAATACTAAATTTTCCTTTTGTTATTTTATTAAACTTCATTGTTATTTTTTTTATTTAAGGGCCATTGTCAATTTTAATAAGGAAAATTCAATGTTAAACTCAATTTAATTTTTGTTCAAAGCTCATCTTCAAATTTTAAACATGAATATTCAAAGCAAATAAAGAAAAACTTTTTTAAGACAAAAACTAACTTAAGAGTGCCTTTAAAGGTAAGACTCAAAGTAGATATTCGGTCCATAAGTAAATTTTATTTTGAATTTATTTCAAATGAAATTTTTTAGTACCTAGTTTTTTATTTTTTTAGTTTCTTTTTTTTATTTTAAAAGATACAAGATAAATCGTGACCATTTTTCAAATAAATGTAAAGAAATGGGGGAGAGAAATTGTTGGGTTAGTTAGTGGTTTTGTAAAGCCCTAATTTTTTTTTTTTTTTTTTTTTGGTTGTTGTAGGAAAATTGTTTTTAACAGCAGCAGTAAAATGTACAAAAATTAAATGAATGACATGCGAAAAATGGCAATAAAAGAATTTTTATTTTCCCTTTATTTCCTTGACTTTTAACTAACGACCAGAAAAAAAAAAAAATAAGTTTTATAAGGTTTTTATGTTAATTGCATTTAACCATACAAAATACTAACACAGAACAGTTGGTTAATTTAATTTATTTTCTGAAAAACATAACAGTTGTTTTGGAGTTTAAAAAGGAGATAAATAAAAAACGTTAAACAAATTAAAATTCTAACCTTTTAACTGCGAAAAAAAGAAATTGAATTTAAATTCTAATTAAAAAAAAAAAAATAATAATTAAACGAAAGCTTAACCAAAGTTTAAAATTAAATTTAAGTTTAACAAATATTTTTTTAAATAATTAAAATTTGAATTTATTTATTTATTTTTTTATATTTCATTACGTAAATTATCTTTTCAATTCCTATTAAAATCAAATCAAAATTTCTTTGTTGTCTTCAAATAAAATTCCAATTTTTTTACAATAGTTTTTTTTTTTTTTTTTATTTAGCTGTAAAATAATGAAAAATATTTTAAAATTATCACCATTAATATTTACTTAATGTTTAATCACGTTTTAACGATTTAACAAAAGTCAGCAATTTTTTTTTTAGCTGTAAAAAAAATATACGTGTTTTAATTTTTCTTAACATATTTTTATAAACTTTTATTTGTTTTTATTGTTGTCTGTAATACAAATAAATTATTAATTTATAAAGATAAATTACAGTTTTTTTAAATGTTCTATATAAAAATGACAATTATGAATGAATTGAAAAATGCAAGTGGTTTTTATGCTTGGTAATACTAAAGGTATTTGGGTTGGTAAAATAGCAAAATAGAACAAGATAAATGACCCTTAATTAAAAATAAACGGAGTTTAAAAAAAAAAAACCAACAACAAAATTTAAATAAATTAAAAAGAAAAAAATAGGCCCAACCTCTACCAACCAAAAAATAAATCACCAATAAAAAAGGGAAATATACAAATATAAATATAAATAACTAAGAATAAATTAAAGTTTTAACTTTATTAAAAGAGTTTAAACTTAGTTTAAATATTTAATTTTTACGCTTAAAATTTTTGCTAAAATATATATCTCATGGAATTAAAGCTTTACTTACTTTTAATTATTTTAATTATCTCTTATTATATTCTTTTTTTTAAACCATTTTATTTAAATTTTAAACTTCCTTATTAGCTTTTTAGTTTAAGTTTGAAAAAATGTTTCAATGAAAATTATCAAGTTTTAATGTCTGTCCTTCTGTCCATCTTAAGGTTTTGTTTGTTTTGTTTAATAAAAATTACTTTAAATTAAGAAATCATTGTGAATTGTGAAGGGGAGGGAGCAAGCGGAAAAACAATTGTAAAAACGTGTCATTTTCATTTACAGAGATAATACAAATGTTTAGTTACGCTTTGTATTTTTGTTATTTGTTAAAAATTTTTAGTAATAGAGATTTTGAAAATAATTAAAGGTATACAAAGTTTAAGAAATGAAAGGTGACACAAAATAAACTTAAACTACAGATATCATTGAAAACAAAACATATAGTCCAGATTATAGACTAAACTATAGTCCAGACTATAAACTAAACTATAGGCTATAGTTCATACTATAGACTACACTATAGACTAATTTAAAAACTACAATATAGACCATTTTATAGTCTACGCTCCAGACTACTGTATAGTCTACGCTATAGACTATTTTGTAGTCTAGACTATTGACTATTTTGTAGTCTAGACTATTGATTATTTTGTAGTCTAGACTATAGACTATTTTAGGGGCTAGACTATAGACTATTTTAGGGGCTAGACTATAGACTATTTTATAGTCTAGACTATAGACTATTTTATAGTCTAGGCTATAGACTATTTTATAGTGTAGACTATAGACTATTTTGTAGTCTAGACTATAGACTATTTTATAGGCCAGACTATAGACTATTTTATAGTCTAGACTATTTTATAGTCTAGACTATAGACTTTTTTATAGTCAAGACTGTAGACTATTTCATAGTCTAGACTATAGACTATTTCATAGTCTAGAATATAGACTATTTTATAGTCTAGAAAATAGACTATTTTATAGTCAAGACTGTAGACTATTTTATAGCCTAGAATATAGACTATTTTATAGTCAAGCCTGTAGACTATTTCATAGTCTTGACTATAGACTATTTTATAGTCTAAATTATAGACTATTTTATAGCCTAGAATATAGACTATTTTATAGTCAAGACTGTAGACTATTTCATAGTCTAGACTATAGACTATTTTATAGTCTAAATTATAGACTATTTTATGGTCTAGAAAATAGATTATTTTATAGTCAAGACTGTAGACTATTTCATAGTCTAGAATATAGACTATTTTATAGTCTAAATTGTACACTATTTTATAGTCTAGAATATAGACTATTTTATAGTCAAGACTGTAGACTATTTCATAGTCTATACTATAGAATATTTTATAGTTTAGACTATAGACTATTTTATAGTCTAGACTATAGACTATTTTATAGTCAAGACAGTAGACTATTTCATAGTCTAGACTATAGACTTTTTCGTAGTCTAGACTATAGACTATTTTCTAGTCTAAACTATAGACTATTTCATAGCCTAGAATATATACTATAAAATATTCTATAGACTATACTGTAAAATAGTCTATAGTCTAAACTATAAAATAGGCTATAGTCCAAACTATAAAATAGTATATAGTATAGACTATAAAAAGTCTATAGTCTTGACTATAAAATAGTTTATAGACTACACTACAAAATAAACTATAGTCTAGACTATAAAGTAGTCTACAATCTAGACTATAAAATAGTCTATAGTCTAGACTACAAAATAATCAATAGTCTAGACTACAAAATAGTCAATAGTCTAGACCACAAAATGGTCTATAGCGTAGACTATAAAATAGACTATAGACTATTTTATAGTTTTGACTATATACTATTTTATAATTTTCACTATAGAATATTTCATAGTCTAGACTATAGACTTTTTCGTAGTCTAGACTATAGACTATTTTCTAGTCTAAACTATAGACTATTTCATAGCCTAGAATATATACTATAAAATATTCTATAGACTATACTGTAAAATAGTCTATAGTCTAAACTATAAAATAGGCTATAGTCCAAACTATAAAATAGTATATAGTATAGACTATAAAAAGTCTATAGTCTTGACTATAAAATAGCTTATAGACTACACTACAAAATAAACTATAGTCTAGACTATAAAGTAGTCTACAATCTAGACTATAAAATAGTCTATAGTCTAGACTATAAAATAGTCTATAGTCTAGACTATAAAATAGTCTATAGCCTAGACTATAAAATAGTCTATAGTCTAGACTATAAAATAGACTATAGACTATTTTATAGTTTTGACTATATACTATTTTATAATTTTGACTATAGACTATTTTATAGTCTAGACTATAGATTATTTTATAGTCTAGACTATAGACTATTTTATAGTCTAGATTGTAGACTACTTTATAGTCTAGACTATAGTTTATTTTGTAGTGTAGTCTATAAACTATTTTATAGTCAAGACTATAGACTTTTTATAGTCTATACTATATACTATTTTATAGTTTGGACTGTAGCCTATTTTATAGTTTAGACTATAGACTATTTTACAGTATAGTCTATAGAATATTTTATAGTATATATTCTAGGCTATGAAATAGTCTATAGTTTAGACTAGAAAATAGTCTATAGTCTAGACTACGAAAAAGTCTATAGTCTAGACTATAAAATAGTCTATAGTCAAAATTATAAAATAGTATATAGGCAAAACTATAAAATAGTCTATAGTCTATTTTATAGTCTACGCTATAGACTATTTTGTGGTCTAGACTATTGACTATTTTGTAGTCTAGACTATTGATTATTTTGTAGTCTAGACTATAGACTATTTTAGGGGCTAGACTATAGACTATTTTAGGGGCTAGACTATAGACTATTTTATAGTCTAGACTATAGACTATTTTATAGTCTAGGCTATAGACTATTTTATAGTCTAGACTATAGACTATTTTGTAGTCTAGACTATAGACTATTTTATAGGCCAGACTATAGACTATTTTATAGTCTAGACTATAGACTATTTTATAGTCTAGACTATAGACTATTTTATAGTCTAGACTATAGACTATTTTATAGTCTAGACTATAGACTATTTTATAGTCTAGGCTATAGACTATTTTATAGTCTAGGCTATAGACTATTTTATAGTCTAGGCTGTAGACTACAAAATAGTCTAGACTATTTTATAGTTTATTGTCCGAACTAAAGTCCACAGTCTGGACTATATTTTATATTCTGGACTATAGTCTAGATATTATATAATAATTTGGATTATAGTTTAGGCTGTACCTAAATGGGCTATTTTATAGTGTTTACTATGGACTATTTTATAGTCTAGACCACAGACTATTTTATAGTCTTTACTATGGGCTATTTTATAGTCTTTACTATGGACTATTTTGTAGTTTTTTTTATTTTTTTATTTTGTAGTCTAATCTATAGACTATAGTCTAGACTATTTTATAGACTAGACTATAGACTATTTTATTTTTTATTTTGGACTATAGTTTATTGTCTGGACTAAAGTTTGTAGTCTTGACTTTATTTTATATTCTGAACTATAGTCTAGATATTATATAATAATTTGGATTATAGTTTATAGTCTGTACCATAGTTTATAGTGTGGACTATAGTTTATAGTCTGGAATATAGTTTACAGTCTTGAATATAGTCAGGACTATAGTTTATAGTCCTGACTATAAATAACAAAATTTTTGTAAAAATTTTGTTATTTGTACAGCATTTTCTTATCCTCCTAATACCTTTATTTTTCATTTTCCTGTTTAATTGTTTAACTAAGCGTTTAAACATTTTTTAAACGTTTCTGTTTATTTCTTTTTCTGTTGGTTTTTATGGTTGTTTTAAAACATTTAAACATAGTTTAGTTATTTTTTGTTTATCTTTTTAACTTTTATTATAAAAAAACTCTTGTTTTATTTTATGTTTTAAGATATTATTTGTTGGAAATTTGTGTTTTTGGTTAGTATGTTTTTGTCGTTGTAGCTCATTTACCATTTAGATTTCATTTCATAGTTAATTGTTTTTGTTTTTCGTTAAAAGTTGTTAACATCCTACTTAAATGGCTTAATTAATGTTATAACGTAAATTTTTTTTGGTAGTTTATTTAAAATAACGGCTGCTGTTTTAAGATCTTTAAGAAAAGATGTTTGTTTTTTTGGTTTTTATTTTTTATTTGTTTTGAAATAACCCAGACGCGCGCCACATAGGATTTACGCCCACCTTTAAATTATTTAAATTATTATTATTCTTTTTTTTTATTATTCAAAAATTTTTAATATTTAGTTAGAAAATCGTTTATATATTTTTATGGGACCATAAAATATAAAAACGCCTTTTTATGATTTAAAAAAAAAAATGTCTTTTCTTTATGATGAGATTTATGGGTTTTTAAACGAATTTATTGAATAATTATGCTTAATATTATTGATGGGATGAGAAAAAAAAAAAAAACTATTATTAACCTTGAAATAAAAACAAGGTTATTAAAGAAGGAAAATAAATGTTTATGGGCTAGTTAATAGTCTAGTCTATAGTTTGATTTATAAATTAGTCTATAGTCTGGAGTATAGTCTAGTCTATAAAACTTTTTAGTTTATAATAATTTTAAAAAATTTTGACATTTTATGGGCTTTAAAAATGGAAAAATTATAAGAACAAAATATAAAAATCTCTCTATTTGAACCTAAAAATGCAGAAAATTAACTTTCTTAACTTTGGGTATTTTCTGGGATTTTTTAATTTTTTTTAGGAATTCTTTAAAATTGTTTAAAAATAAATTATTTTCGTTTTTAAATCATAGATAAAACAATTTTTGAATAAAGTAGGTATTTTTAACAATTTGGTTAATTTTATGGGATTTTGAAAAAAAAAAATTTGGGAGTTAAAAAAAGTTAATATTTTCACAAACAACATTTTTTATAATAAATTTACGTTTAAAGCATAAAATTTATTATTTTTTTTTGTTTTTATAAACAAAATACTATTTTTTCATATTTGGAAATTTTCTGGGATTTTAAAAATCAATTTAGGGTTAGGGATTCATTTAAAATAACTTTTTTATTGGAAATAAAAACAATGCAGTCTAAAAATATTCAAAAAAATTTTATAAAATAATAAAATATTGTTTCTTTACATTTGGACATTTTCTGGGATTTTAAAATTTAGTTTAGGAATTCAAGAAAAAATATTATTTTTGTTAAAATGTATAATTTTTGCTAAATTTAAAGCCTAAAATGAATAATTTTTTTTAAAAAAGGATAACTTTTTTAATTCTAGGTGTTTTATGGGATTCTAAAATTTAAATTAGGAATTTATTCTAAAACCAAAGCTTAAAATCACCTGTTTTTCTTAAAACAAGGGTTTCTAAATATTTGGTTATTTTAGGGGATTTTAAAAATTATTTTAGGAATTTGTTAAAAATGTATATTTTTCCAGAAAACAAGTCATATACAAACTTAATTCATAAATAAACCGCTTGTGTGGATCAATTTTCATTTTTAATTATTTGGGAATTTTATGGAATTTTTAAATTAAATTTAGGAATTCAACTAAAAATATTATTTTTGCTAATAATTATGAGCTTTTACAAATTCAAAGCTTAAAATCACATATTTTTCTTAAAAAAGGGTTTCTAAAAATTTGGGTATTTCAAGGGATTTTGAAAAATGATTTAGGAATTTCTTAAAAATTTATATATTTTGCTGAAAATAGGTCTCTTATAAACTTAATTCATAAATAAACCGTTTTTTAATAAATTTACATTTCTAATATTTTGGCAATTTTATGGGATTTTAAAATTAAATTTGGGAATTTAAGAAAAATTAGAGTTTTTATTAAATTTTAAACTATTTGTAAATTTAATTAGAAAACTAAGCCTAAAAATGCCTATTTTTCTAAAAAATGGGTTTCTAAAATGTTGGCTATTTCCGGGGATTTTAAAAATTAATTTAGGAATTCCTTAGAACATAATATTTGTGCTGAAATTTGGTACTATATACACTAATATTATAAATAAACTATGTTTTTGAAATAAATTAACATTTCTAATAATGTGGGGATTTTCTGGGATTTCAAAAAATTAAATGGGAATTCAACAAAATTTATTTTATGTTAATTTTTACACGTTAGAAATATTTTAAAACATTATATTTAAATAAAAAATTACATTTCCAGCATTTTCTAAAGACTGGGGAATTTTCTGGGATTTTAAAATTAAAAATAGGAATTTGAAAAAATCTTACATTTTTGTAAAAAAAGTAAATTTTAATAATCTTAAATCAAAATCTATGAAAGTAATGTAAAAAATTATAAATAAAATTATATTTTTTACAATTAATCCTTTTAGGGAACTAAAAAAAAATTCAAAATTCTCTTCCAAACATTGCTAAAATATTATAATCAAATGAAAACTTATATTCTGTTTAAAAATTCTCTTCATTTAAAATTCTGTTTTCTATTTAAAAATTTCTTATTTTATTTTTAACTTTTTATTCTATAACAACAAAAGGTAATGAAAAATGATTTTATAACGTATTTTTATGTACATTTTCCTGTATTGTTGTATGGAAGAAAAAAAAACGAACTTTTTCTATAAATGTCTCTTAAAACCCATAACGATCAACACAAACAAATAAAAAAAAAACAACATTGTTGTCTATCTAGCTTTTTTTTTTATTCATTTGTTTTTCTATAATTGAAAGAAATGAAATAAAAAAAAACTTTTGCACATTTCAAAGTATTGTAAACAAAAGGGCACATATCTAGGAAGGCTGTTTAAAAGCTGCTGTTGTTGTTCTACAAGGATGGGTTTGTTTGTCTGTTTGTTTCTTTGTTGGCTGGTTGACTGCCAAAGTGCTATCAATTTAATAGCATCTGTCCAGCCAAAGATCCCTAACGTATAGCAAGAAGTTAAATAATATTAAAATAAAAACAAGAGACAATCTTCCTTCTTTTCCTCTACCAGCTAAAAAAGCTCTACAAAGGCCAAATAATAAAAAAAAAATATATATATATATATATATATATATATATATATATATATATATATATATATATATATATATATATATATATATATATAATGTTGGTTTAAATGTTTAGTTGTTTGGTTGACTGGATGGCAAAGAACATGCTCTAAAACATTGTAAAACATTTTTGGTCTAAAGAATGCAACAAGTAAAAAAGAATGAAGCAGCAGCATTGCTTACTAACTTATTTACAAGAACAACAACAATAGTAACATTCACAGATCGACAGCAGCGGCAGCAGTAGTTATTTTTAGTTTCAACATCTCAAGCTGAGTTTTTTACGTTTAAATAAAAATAAAATTGAATTTTTATACAACAATAACAACAACTATAAAAGTATCCTTATAAAAATGCTCATGAATTGGAAAAATAAAAAAAAGCCAGAAAAACTGATAAGCTTTGGCCAAGGGAATGTAAAGGCCACATAGCTTCCTTAAAAAACACAGAAGAATATCAAGAAAAAAAAAAAAAAAACGCGAGATAGATCTTTTAAAGGAAAGAGAAATTAAACAAATTTAACACACTCTACACTATAGACTAGGCTATAGTCACGACTATAGATTACACTTGAGTCAAGAATATAGAGTAAACTATAGTCAAGAGAATAAACTAAACTATAGAAGAGACTATAGAATGTTCCTTACTTATGACTATAGTACAAAATAGTCTCTAGCTTAGATTATAAAAAAGGCCATAGTCTGGACTATAAAATAGTCTATAGTCTAGACTATAAAATAGTTTATAGTCTTGACTACAAAATAGTCTATAGTCTGTAGTCTATATAATATAGACTATAAAATAGTCTATAGTCTAGACTATAAAATATTCTATAGTCTTTAATGTAAAATAGTAAAATAGTACTTTACAGTAAAGACTATAGACTATTTTATAGACCATAGACTTTTTTATAGTCTGGACTACAGACTATTTTATAGTAAAGACTATAGACTATTTTATAGTCTAAACAATAGACTATTTTAAACTGCTTAAAAGTCTAAACTATAGACTATTTTAAAGTCTGGACTATAGACTATTTCATAGTCTAGACTATAGACTATTTTATAGTCTAAACTATAGACTATTTTATAGTCCAGACTATAGACTACTTTATAGTCAAAACTACAGACTATTTTTTAGCCTAGACTAAAAACTAGTCTATAGTCTAGACTATAAAATAGTCCATTGTCTGGACTATAGTCTAGGCTATAAAATAGTCTACAGTCTATACTATAAAATAGTCTATAGTCTAGATTATTAAATAGTCTTTAGTCTGGACTATAGAGAAGTCTATAGTCTAGACTATAAAATAGTCTGTAGTTTTGACTATTAAATAGTTTATAGTCTTGACTATAAAATAGTCTATAGTCTAGACTATAAATAGTCTATAGTCTTTACTATAAAATAGTCTATAGTCTAGATTATTAAATAGTCTTTAGTCTGGACTATAGAGTAGTCTATAGTCTAGGCTAAAAAATAGTCTGTAGTTTTGACTATAAACTAGTCTATAGTCTGGACTATAAAATAGTCTATAGTTTAGACTATAAAATAGTCTATAGTCTAGACTATAAAATAGTCTATAGTCCAGACTATAAAATAGTCTATAGTCTAGACTTTTAAGCAGTTTAAAATAGTCTATTGTTTAGACCATAAAATAGTCTATAGTCTAGACTATAAACTAGTCTACAGTCTAGACTATAAAATAGCCTATAGTCTGGACTATATAATAGTCTATGGTCTAGACTACAAAATAGTCTATAGTCTAGACTTTTAAGCAGTTTAAAATAGTCTATTGTTTAGACTATAAAATAGTGTGTAGTCTAGACTATAAAATAGTTTTTAGGCTAGACTATAAAATAGTCTATAGTCTAGATTGTAAAAGAGGCTATAGTCTCCACTATAAAATGGTTTATAGTCTAGACTATAAAGTAGTCTATAGTCTACTTTATAAAATAGTCTATAGTCTAGACTACAAAATAGTCTATATGCTATAGTCTAGACTGTAAAATATTCTATAGTCTAGACTATAAAATAGTCTATGGTCTAGACTATAAAATAATCTGTAGTCTGGACTAAAAATAGCCGTAGTCTGCACTATAGAATAGTCTATAGTCTAGACTATAAAATAGTCTATAGTCTAGACAATAAAATAGTTTATAGTGTAGATTGTAAAAGTGTCTATAGTCTTGACTATAAAATAGTCTATTGCTTAGACTATAAAATAGTCTACAGTCTAGACTATAAAATAGTCTATAGTCTAGACTATAAAATAGTCTATAGTCTAGACTTTTAAGCAGTTTAAAATAGTCCATTGTTTAGACTTTAAAATAGTCTATAGTCTAGACTATAAACTAGTCTACAGTCTAGACTATAAAATAGTCTATAGTCTAGACTATATAATAGTCTATAGTCTAGACTTTTAAGCTGTTTAAAATAGTCTATTGCTTAGACTATAAAATAGTCTACAGTCTAGACTATAAAATAGTCTATAGTCTAGACTATATAATAGTCTATAGTCTAGACTTTTAAGCTGTTTAAAATAGTCTATTGCTTAGACTATAAAATAGTCTACAGTCTAGACTATAAAATAGTCTATTGCTTAGACTATAAAATAGTCTACAGTCTAGACTATAAAATAGTCTATAGTCTAGACTATAAAATAGTCTATAGTCTAAACTTTTAAGCAGTTTAAAATAGTCTATTGTTTAGACTATAAAATAGTATGTAGTCTAGACTATAAAATAGTTTTTAGGCTAGACTATAAAATAGTTTTTAGTCTAGACTTTTAAGCAGTTTAAAATAGTCTATTGTTTAGACTATAAAATAGTCTATAGTCTAGACTATAAACTAGTCTACACTCTAGACTATAAAATAGTCTATAGTCTAGAGTTTTAAGCAGTTTAAAATAGTCTATTGTTTAGACTATAAAATAGTATGTAGTCTAGACTATAAAATAGTTTTTAGGCTAGACTATAAAGTAGTTTTTAGTCTAGACTTTTAAGGAGTTTAAAATAGTCTATTGTTTAGACTATAAAATAGTCTATAGTCTAGACTATAAACTAGTCTATAGTCTAGACTATAAACTAGTCTACAGTCTAGACTATAAACTAGTCTACAGTCTAGACTATAAAATAGTCTATAGTCTAGAATATATAATAGTCTATAGTCTAGACTATAAAATAGTCTATAGTCTAGACATTTAAGCAGTTTAAAATAGTCTATTGTTTAGACTATAAAATAGTATGTAGTCTAGACTATAAAATAGTTTTTAGGCTAGACTATAAAATAGTCTATAGTCTAGATTGTAAAAGAGGCTATAGTCTCAACTATAAAATAGTTTATAGTCTAGACTATAAAATAGTCTATAGTCTACTCTATAAAATAGTCTATAGTTTAGACTATAAAATAGTCTATGGTCTAGACTATAAAATAGTCTGTAGTCTGGACTAAAAATAGCCGTAGTCTGCACTATAGAATAGTCTATAGTCTATACTATAAAATAGTCTATAGTCTAGACAATAAAATAATCTATAGTGTAGATTGTAAAAGAGTCTATAGTCTTGACTATAAAATAGTTTATATTCTAGACTAATAATAGCATGTAGTCTAACACTATAAAATAGCCGATACCCTAGACTATAACATAGCCTATACCTTAAAATAGTCTATAGTCTTAACTAAATTATGGTCTATATTCTACTCTATAATCCCGACTACAGTTTTGACCATAATCTGACCCTATAGTCTGGTTGTTAGTATTCCATATAATTTTCTCTATAGTCAAAGTTATTTTCCTTCACCAATATCTTTATTTTTTTTACATTAAATATTTTTTTTTTCAAACTTTTAGACGCCGTAATGACGGCTTTGCCTTGATACTAAGTTTTTGTTGTTTTTGCATTTGTTAAAGGTTGTTAAAGTCCTTTTTTCTAAACGCAAATACTTTAGAGAATATTGTGTAGTTTTATGTATTTTCCTGGTGTTTTTCCTTGCCTTAAAAGGAACCTTAGAAAAAAAGTTGATAAAGAAAAAAAAAAAAAAAAATAAATAAATAAAAAAAGAACTGAATCTTGAACCAAGATCGTAACACGCATGCAATATTTATTTCACAGAATAAAAAAATATTTATAATTTTCTCTAATGCAGTAAAAAAAAAAAATACACTGAGAGTAATAAGTTTGCAATAGGATAAACAAACATAACTTAAATAAAAACAGGTGAAAATTTATTATTAGATAACTTTAGCCCTTGACTTTAAAAGAATCTTATAAAAACTGTAGATCAAATATGTAAAAAGAAATTACTTCCTCTTAGCTTTCTCGATTTCTTTTACTAATTTCTCTCAGTATCTGAGAAAAACAAATACTCAAACGACGAATATCTTGCACTTCACTAAAAAGGGCGTCATATATTGTTCTCTTGGCCCCTTACCACCTGCCTTTGCCATAACCATCATTAGCTTATTTACTACAAAATTATGGCAAGAATTTGTTTTTCACAGTTTCTTTGTGTTTTTTTTTTGTCTTTTCTCTAGTGATTTAGTTCTTTTTTAAGATAGTTTTTCTTATTTTTAATTCTTTGTTTTCTTCTGTTCACTTTTTTATTTTTATTTTCATAAGATAAAAGTGAACGTAATAAATTTTTCACAATATTGACGTTTTGGCACACGCAATGTGGGTAGATAAGGTGTGTGTTTGTTTAGTAAATAAACACGAGAAAGAAAGAGAGAGCAAGGAAGTATAACTGACTGGGATATTTTTGCCTTAAGAACAGATCAAAAGAGATTTGAATTTTTTCGTTAAAGAAAAAATATTTATTTAGACGAAAGGAAGTTTATTTTAGCAACTGAATAAAGTGTGATATATATGTTAAGAAGAAAATGCAGCTGAATAATAAAAATAAATATAAGAAACAACTTACCAGGGGATGGGATTTTGAGAATAATTTGTATTGAAAAGAATTTTAAAAAAATTACCTGCAAAGAGATTAAAAAAAAAGAATATTTATTACAAGATTGAAAAATAAATAAATAAATAAATAAATAAATAAATAAATAAATAAATAAATAAATAAATAGATAAATAAATAAATAAATAAATAAATAAATAAATAAATAAATAAATAAATAAATAAATAAATAAATAAATAAATAAATAAATAAATAAATAAATAAATAAATAAATAAATAAATAAATAAATAAATAAATAAATAAATAAATAAATAAATAAATAAATAAATAAATAAATAAATAAATAAATAAATAAATAAATAAATAAATAAATAAATAAATAAATAAATAAATAAATAAATAAATAAATAAATAAATAAATACGTAAGTAAGTAAATAAATAAATAAATACGTAAGTAAGTAAGTAAGTAAGTAAGTAAGTAAGTAAGTAAGTAAGTAAGTAAGTAAGTAAGTAAGTAAGTAAGTAAGTAAGTAAGTAAGTAAGTAAGTAAGTAAGTAAGTAAGTAAGTAAGTAAGTAAGTAAGTAAGTAAGTAAGTAAGTAAGTAAGTAAGTAAGTAAGTAAGTAAGTAAGTAAGTAAGTAAGTAAGTAAGTAAGTAAGTAAGTAAGTAAGTAAGTAAGTAAGTAAGTAAGTAAGTAAGTAAGTAAGTAAGTAAGTAAGTAAGTAAGTAAGTAAGTAAGTAAGTAAGTAAGTAAGTAAGTAAGTAAGTAAGTAAGTAAGTAAGTAAGTAAGTAAGTAAGTAAGTAAGTAAGTAAGTAAGTAAGTAAGTAAGTAAGTAAGTAAGTAAGTAAGTAAGTAAGTAAGTAAGTAAGTAAGTAAGTAAGTAAGTAAGTAAGTAAGTAAGTAAGTAAGTAAGTAAGTAAGTAAGTAAGTAAGTAAGTAAGTAAGTAAGTAAGTAAGTAAGTAAGTAAGTAAGTAAGTAAGTAAGTAAGTAAGTAAGTAAGTAAGTAAGTAAGTAAGTAAGTAAGTAAGTAAGTAAGTAAGTAAGTAAGTAAGTAAGTAAGTAAGTAAGTAAGTAAGTAAGTAAGTAAGTAAGTAAGTAAGTAAGTAAGTAAGTAAGTAAGTAAGTAAGTAAGTAAGTAAGTAAGTAAGTAAGTAAGTAAGTAAGTAAGTAAGTAAGTAAGTAAGTAAGTAAGTAAGTAAGTAAGTAAGTAAGTAAGTAAGTAAGTAAGTAAGTAAGTAAGTAAGTAAGTAAGTAAGTAAGTAAGTAAGTAAGTAAGTAAGTAAGTAAGTAAGTAAGTAAGTAAGTAAGTAAGTAAGTAAGTAAGTAAGTAAGTAAGTAAGTAAGTAAGTAAGTAAGTAAGTAAGTAAGTAAGTAAGTAAGTAAGTAAGTAAGTAAGTAAGTAAGTAAGTAAGTAAGTAAGTAAGTAAGTAAGTAAGTAAGTAAGTAAGTAAGTAAGTAAGTAAGTAAGTAAGTAAGTAAGTAAGTAAGTAAGTAAGTAAGTAAGTAAGTAAGTAAGTAAGTAAGTAAGTAAGTAAGTAAGTAAGTAAGTAAGTAAGTAAGTAAGTAAGTAAGTAAGTAAGTAAGTAAGTAAGTAAGTAAGTAAGTAAGTAAGTAAGTAAGTAAGTAAGTAAGTAAGTAAGTAAGTAAGTAAGTAAGTAAGTAAGTAAGTAAGTAAGTAAGTAAGTAAGTAAGTAAGTAAGTAAGTAAGTAAGTAAGTAAGTAAGTAAGTAAGTAAGTAAGTAAGTAAGTAAGTAAGTAAGTAAGTAAGTAAGTAAGTAAGTAAGTAAGTAAGTAAGTAAGTAAGTAAGTAAGTAAGTAAGTAAGTAAGTAAGTAAGTAAGTAAGTAAGTAAGTAAGTAAGTAAGTAAGTAAGTAAGTAAGTAAGTAAGTAAGTAAGTAAGTAAGTAAGTAAGTAAGTAAGTAAGTAAGTAAGTAAGTAAGTAAGTAAGTAAGTAAGTAAGTAAGTAAGTAAGTAAGTAAGTAAGTAAGTAAGTAAGTAAGTAAGTAAGTAAGTAAGTAAGTAAGTAAGTAAGTAAGTAAGTAAGTAAGTAAGTAAGTAAGTAAGTAAGTAAGTAAGTAAGTAAGTAAGTAAGTAAGTAAGTAAGTAAGTAAGTAAGTAAGTAAGTAAGTAAGTAAGTAAGTAAGTAAGTAAGTAAGTAAGTAAGTAAGTAAGTAAGTAAGTAAGTAAGTAAGTAAGTAAGTAAGTAAGTAAGTAAGTAAGTAAGTAAGTAAGTAAGTAAGTAAGTAAGTAAGTAAGTAAGTAAGTAAGTAAGTAAGTAAGTAAGTAAGTAAGTAAGTAAGTAAGTAAGTAAGTAAGTAAGTAAGTAAGTAAGTAAGTAAGTAAGTAAGTAAGTAAGTAAGTAAGTAAGTAAGTAAGTAAGTAAGTAAGTAAGTAAGTAAGTAAGTAAGTAAGTAAGTAAGTAAGTAAGTAAGTAAGTAAGTAAGTAAGTAAGTAAGTAAGTAAGTAAGTAAGTAAGTAAGTAAGTAAGTAAGTAAGTAAGTAAGTAAGTAAGTAAGTAAGTAAGTAAGTAAGTAAGTAAGTAAGTAAGTAAGTAAGTAAGTAAGTAAGTAAGTAAGTAAGTAAGTAAGTAAGTAAGTAAGTAAGTAAGTAAGTAAGTAAGTAAATATAAATAATAATAATAAAAAAAATAAAACCAAAATAAAATAAAAGAGTATAAATAAATTTCTTAACAAAAAATACAAAGTATATTAAATTACATAATTTTAAATTAAATAAAACCAAAAATTTATTGAACTGATTTTATTTCAAGTTGATATATATTCTTATAATTTTGAAATTTTTATTTAATTAAAAATAAATTTAAAATTAATGAAACAAATTAAAATCTTGAATTTCGTTAACATTTTTCTTTACACAAAAATCCTAATTAGTATATTATTGTTTAACCAAAGACTCTCGTCTCTAAAGTCTGCAGTTCAATCTCTAATCAAAAAAGAAGAAAGAAAAAATGATGTGTATTCCCTGACTGACACTGGTATTGGTATTCAAGTTTCTGTGTCAATGTTAAACTCCAGACAATTTTTCATAATTTTCTTTTTTATTGTTCAATTTTAAAAAATTATGTCTTGTCATTATTGACATGTGTGTTACAAATGTTGCATTTTTATATGTTTATATTTTGATTATGTCATTGTTGTAATTATAAATGTTTATTTTTAATTTTTCTGTGATAAAAAAAAAAGCTGAAATTTGTTTAAACAAAAATTCCGCCCAGAAAAGGTCATGAGAAAGGTTTAAAATTTTATTAAATAATTTTTGGAAACCAAGAGGTTTTTTTTAAGTTTTAGGAAATGACTAGTAATTTGGGGAATTTGGGGATAAAATTAATTTTTTATAGAAAGTAGGATAAACTTATTTTGAAAAATGAAAAATTAAGAAGGAAATGATTTTAAGAAATTAAAAAATATTAAGAATTTTTTTTGTTTATTAAAGTTAGAGTATTTTTTTTTTTAAATAAATTTTTTTTTATAAAATTTTATTTTGTTATAAGAAAAAATTCAAAATTATTAATTTTTAAATATTTTAAAATAAACATTACTCCCTTTTTTATGCAAAAAGAATAAAGAGCCTCTCTCTTTTATTTGACGCTAACCGTTAATCTCCCTTATCTTATTGCCTTTGTTTACATTTACATTGTTTTGTTTACATTTTATTCTAACAGGGATGGCAACATCTTCAGTTTTTTTTTTTATATTTCAGTATTTTGCAAATTTTATGCAAATTTATTTATTTCTTTTTCTATTTTTTAAACTTTAACATATTTTGTATATAAAAAAGCAAGCGTAACGTAACACACACACATTAATTAAGCTTAAGGCAAAGAAAAAACTCTTTTGTTAACAACTTTATTTGGTATTTTTTTCATATTTAAATCAATTTTAATGGACTTTCTTTTAAACAATACTTTAAATAATAGCTAAAAAAAAAAAAAAATAAACACAAAGAAAGAAATTTAATTAAAGCAACATTTAACAGATTTTATAAGCGAAAAAAAAACATTGTCAAATGTTATCAATAGTACAAAAAGATGACAAAAAAAAAAAAAAAAATAAAAATAAATCGCAACAAATAAAATAACATTTCACTAATTAAAAGAAATTTATCAAAATCAACAAAAAAAGCTGATCATAGCTAACAATAGCCCCAAGAAATATGATGTCATTTAAATAAAGTTAAAGCAATTTCTTTTAAAAAATAAAAAACTAAAGAAATTCAAAGCAACTATACAAAAATTTAGCAAAATTTAATAAATATATTTTTAATAAATTTTTCTAAATGGGGATATATATCCCTTGAATTCTGAACCAATTGCTCATCTTTAAATGTTTGCTCTATTTTTAACTTTTTAATTAGTCCTTTTAAATCTTCCTCAAAAAAACCTTTTATCTATATTAATTTATATAAAACTTTTAACTTTTGTATTTCATATTTTAAAAAAATATATAATAATAACTTTAAAATTACATAACCTTTCATTTTTTTACTTTTGCTGCTTTTTTTTGTAACTTAAAAAATAAAAATTAATTTAACTTAAAAAAAAAACGTAAGTATTTAAACACTATTTTTTTTTTAATTTGTTTATTTATTATAATCATTAAGTTTATTATATTCCTGCTGTGCAAAATGCGGGCTTTGAACCAATTTATTTATTATTTTTACATACAAGCTGTTTTTTTATTTTATTTAATATCTTCTTCGTTTAATACATAAATAAAAAGTCAGTCTTCTTTTAATGAAGTTTGTTTTTTTTTTTCACCCAACTTTTACACAATTCTCCCCGTCATGTTAGTAATTAATTACCAACATTAGCTATAGTAATGGGTAGCGAAATAGTTTACTTTTCTTAAATAATTTTTACAATCTTTTTTTAATATATATTTTTTTTTTTTTTTTGTTAAACTTCATTAGTTTTTATTTAAGCTCCCACTAAATATATTTATGTTTCTGTTGTTTTTGCTTATTGTTATTATTTTTCGTTTTAAGTTTATTTCTGTTTTTTTTTTAATGATTTTTTATAACGGCAAAAACATGTAACAATAATTATTAACAAAAATGTTAAAAAGATATTTACGATAGGCTAAAAATTGTTAAAATTGGAAAGGTGAAAATAAGAAGAAGAAAATAAACATCAGACTTTACTATACTTAATAAAAAAACTATAAAAAAAAGCTATATTTCAGACTATACATAAAACTATAGTCTATTTTATAGGCATGGCTATAGTATAGACTATAGACTAGACTATAGAAAAACTATAGTCCAGACTATAGACAAAATTATAGTCAACACTCTAGAAAATACTATAGAAAAACTATAGTCCAGTCTATAGACTATAGTTTAGTCACTAGACTATAGTCCAGATTATAAACTATGGACTGAACTTTGGTCCAGACAAACTATAGACTATACTATGGTCCAGAATATAGATTATACTATAGTCCAGACTATAGATTAGACTATAGTCCAGACTATGAACTATTGACTATAGTCCAGACTTTGAACTATAGACTAGACTACAGTCCAGACTAGAAACTAGACTATAGTCCAGACTATGGTTGAAACTATAAACAATAGTCATGACTATAGGCTACACTATAGTCCAGACAATAGACTATAGAAAAGCTATAGTCCAGACTATAGACTATAGAAAAGCCATAGTCCAGACTATAGACTATAGTCTAGTCACTAGACTATAGCCCAGACTATAGACTAGATTGTAGTCCAGACTATAAACCATTTATTATACTGTAGTTCAGACCATAAACTATAGACCAGACTATAGTCCAGACTATAATAGACTATATATAGACCAGGCTATAGATTAGATTATAGTCCAGTCTACAGTTCACACTATAAATTATCGGCTAGACTATAGACTATATAAAAGCTATAATTTAGTCTATAGGCTATAGTCTAGTCACTATAAACTATAGAATAGACTATAGTCCAGACTATAGACTTGACTGTAGTAATATTTATTAATTATTTATTTATTTATTTGTTTGTTTGTTTGTTTGTTTGTTTGTTTATTTATTTATTTATTTATTTATTTATTTATTTATTTATTTATTTATTTATTTATTTATTTATTTATTTATTTATTTATTTATTTATTTATTTATTTATTTATTTAATTAATTTATTTATTGATACGAGAACATATTAAAGTATCTGGCGGAATTTGATCTTTTGACCTTCAGTTTGATAGATTTGTTCACTATCATTTGGCCTACCAAGGCACCCTCATTTTGAGTTAATTTTATTATTATTTTTTTGTTTTTTATTATTATTTCAGCTTTAATTTTAAAATAACATTGAAAATCTCTGTGAGAAAATTTTACATTAATTTTATTTTATGTTTTTTTTTTTTTTCCTAAAAATCATGCTAATGACCTTCTTAAGCCAATTACTCTGTGCTCCATACATACCAGCTCGCTAACACATCAAAAGCACTTGTTTTATATCACAAAACAGAAAAACGTCTTAAACTCCACCATCACCATTTTAAGATTCTTTATGTGTCAAATTATTTTTCTGTTTCTGTAGCCAATGCTAAAATCTTTATCAAATTTAAAGCAAAAATAAAAAAAAAATCTGCTTCTTTTTTTGTACATCGTTTTATATAAATCTTTTTTAAGCAATTATTTATGCTTGTAACAACTGTAATTGTTTACAATGTTGCAGATTGTTGTCTTTTTAAATACAAAATAAAAACTTTACTCATACCAAGATTACAAAATATTTATAAATAAATATAGAGAAAAAAATTTATAACATCATATAAAGTTCTAGCAACGTCATTTATGTTTACAACAACTACAATAACAACCTCCTGAAAGAAAAAGAAGCATTGAACAACTTTTAATGGTAGCAAACACAAGATCATTTTTATTTCTTATACAATATTTGTTTGTTTTCTTCTCTCGTTTAAAAATGTCTACAACATTGGCTGCTTAGCTGTCAATATGACATTTGTCTTTTGTGTTGTTTTTATTATTTCTTGTTAGTTTGTTCTTATGCTTACATTTTGCAATGACACAACAACATAGTTGCCATTAACCCCAACTGTAAACATTGAAAAGAACTTTAATGTAAGAGAAAATTAAATAAAAACAACAGGAGTACAAACTAATACTAGGGAATATAACATAACTACAAACCTAGACAAATGTATGATCTATTGGAAGAAGAGTTTTCTTCTTATAATAAGGAGAGTAAGATACATAAAAATAAATGGACAATTTTGATTGAAAAAAGGAAAAATATTGAAAATAATATAAATTAAAAAATTCTTAAAATTCCTTATAAATAAATTCCAAGAAATCTTTAATAATTTGCTTCATATTCTTTATCACAAAGAAATTTCTTTTTCTTATTATCTTTCTTCATTTATAGCACAAATTCTCTAACAATTATTTTCAGAAATTTTTAATAATAAAAATTTCATAACCCCTTCTAATAACAAATAAAAAATTAAATAACAAAAATTTTAATAACAATAAACAATTTCTTATATTCATCTTCATCAACCTACATTGAGCATCAACAAAATCTTTACAAAATATTTTCACCCAAAACTAAACTTTTAGACAAAAATTTTTCTTTTTTCTAACAAAATCTCATTACAAACATATTGTGCAATAATCAAACAAACACAACATCTTTTTTCTAAAATCAAACATATTTTCTTTTATCAAATAACAGACATTTGTTGAATGCCTCATTTCTAAACATGACACACGAAGTAGAAATAGCAGCAGCAGAAAATAAAAAAAAAAAAAAAAAATCCATTAATGATCATGTTTGCTTTAAGATTATAATACTTAGCTGATAAACATGATTATGATGTTCAATGTGTTGTATATTAAATTGTTATTATTGTTTTGTAATACTTTTAAGTTTAAAGCTGCATCTTCATTTCTAAAAAGAAGAAATTTTAAAGACTTCTTTCTATTCTATAAATGAGTTGCTATGTCTAAAGCAGATACAAAAAAGAAGTTGAAATTGAAAAAAATAATAAGTAGAAGATGAAAATAAATGTTATTTAACAAAAGGTCACTACATTGACATTGATCATGTAAGAGGAACAACAACAAAAAACATAAACCACGTAACCAATGAATAACATAAAGTCAAACTTTAAAGTATTTTTTAAAAGTTATTTTAAAATAAATTTTAAAGAAACGCAAAAGAATGTTTGAAGAAAAAAACACTGAGAGAACAGTTACACAAAACTATAGAATAAACTATAGACAAGACTATAGTAAAGAGTATAAACTAGATTATAGTTAAAACTAAGGACTAGTTTATAGTTTGAATTAAGGACTAGTTTATGAACTATTTTTAGGATAGATTATGGATTATTTTCTAGGCCAGACTATAGACTAGTTTATAGGCTAGACTATAGACTATTTTATAGGCTAGACTATAGACTATTTTATAGGCTAGACTATAGACTATTTTATAGGATAGACGATAGACTATTTTATAGGCTAGATTATAGACTATTTTACAGACTATTTTGTAGTAGACTATAGACTATTTCATAGGCTAGATTATAGACTATTTTATAGGCTAGACTATAGACTATTTTATAGGCTAGACTATAGACTATTTTCTATAGGACTATTTCTAGACTATAGGACATTTTATAGTCTGTACTATAGACTGTTTTATAGTCTAGACTATAGACTATTTTATATTCTGGACTGTAGACTATTTTATAGGCTAGGTTATAGACTATTTTATAGTGTAGACTATAGACTATTTTATAGTCTGGACTATAGACTATTTTATAGTCTAGACTATAGACTATTTTATAGTGTAGACTATAGACTATTTTATATATACTCTATAGACTATTTTATAGTCTAGACTATAGGCTATTTTGTAGTCTAAACTATAGACTACTTTATAGTCTAAAGTATATACTATTTTATAGTCTAGTCTATAGACTATTTTACAGTGTAGACTATAGACTATTTTATAGTCTGGACTATACACTATTTTATAGTGTAGACTATAGACTATTTTATAGTATAGACTATAGACTATTTTAAAGTCTAGACTATAGACTATTTTATAGTCTGCACTATAGGCTATTTTATAGTATGGACTATAGACTATTTTATAGTATATACTACAGACTATTTTATAGTCTAGACTATAGACTATTTTATAGTTTAGACTATAGACTATATTATAGCCTAGACTATAGACTATTTAATAGTCTAGACTATAGACAATTTTATAGTCTAGACTGTAGACTATTTTATAGTATAGACTGTAGACTATTTTATAGTCTAGACTATAAACTATTTTATAGTCTAGACTATAGACTATTTTATAGTCTAGACCATAGACTGTTTTATAGTCTGCACTATAGGCTATTTTATAATCTAGACTATAGACTATTCTGTAGTTTAGACTATAGACTATTTTATAGTTTAGACTATAGACTATTTTATAGTCTAGACTATAGACTATATTATAGCCTAGACTATAGACTATTTTATAGTCTAGACTATAGACAATTTTATAGTCTAGACTGTAGACTATTTTATAGTATAGACTGTAGACTATTTTATAGTCTAGACTATAAACTATTTTATAGTCTAGACTATAGACTATTTTATAGTCTAGACCATAGACTGTTTTATAGTCTGCACTATAGGCTATTTTATAATCTAGACTATAGACTATTTTATAGTATAGACTATAGAATATTTTATAGTCTAGACTATAGGCTATTTTATAGTGTAGAATATAGAATATTTTATAGTATAGACTATTTTAAAGAATAGACTATAGACTATTTAATATGGCAGACTATAGACTATTTTATAGGCAAAAGTGTTGACTAGATTATAGGCTAGACTAGAGACTATTTTATAGGCTAGACTATATACTATTTTATAGGCCAGACTATAGACTATTTTATATGCTAAACTATAGACTATTTTATAGTCTAGATCATAGACTATTTTATAGGCTAGACTATAGACTATATTATAGTCAAGATTATAGACTATTTTATAGTCTAGTCTATAAACTATTTTATAGTTTAAACTATAGACTAAATTGTCTACACTATAGACTATTTTATAGTCTCGACTATAGACCAATTTATATTCTGGACTATAGACTATTTTATAGGCTAGACTATAGGCTATTTTTAGTCTAGGCTATAGATTATTTTATAGTCAATACTAAGACTATTTTATAGTAAATTAGTATAGTATTTTATAGTCTATATTATAGACTATTTTATAGTCTAGACTATAGACTATTTTAAAGGCTAGTCTATAGACTATTTTATAGTCAAGAGTATAACATACTTTATAGTCTAGACCATATACTATTTATAGTATTTTATAGAATAGGCTAAAGACTATTTTATAAGCTAGACTATAGACTATTTTATAGAATAGAATATAGACTACTTTATAGTCTAAACCATAAAATATTTTATAGTCTTGACTATATACTATTTAATTGTCTAGAGATTAGACTATTTTATAATCTAGACTATAAACTATTTTATAGTCTGGAATATAGACTATTTTATGGTTTAAACTATAGACTGTTTTATAGTCTATACTATAGACTATTTTATAGTCTATACTACAGACTATTTTATAGAATAGACTATAGACTATTTTATAGTCTAAACTATAAACTATTTTATAGTCTTGACTATGACTATTTTAAAGGCTATACTATATACTATTTTATGGTCTAAACTTTAGACTATTTTATAGTCTATACTATAGACTATTTTATAGTCTACAGTACAGACTATTGTATAGAATAGACTATAGACTATTTTATAGTCTAAACTATAAACTATTTTATAGTCTTGACTATAATTTTAAAGGCTAGTCTTGACTTACTATTTTAAAGGCTAGTCTATAGACTATTTTATAGTCTTGACTATATACGATTTTATGGTCTATACTATAGACTATTTTATAGTTTATACTATAGACTATTTTATAGTCGGTTTTACATTCTATACTATAGATTATTTTATAGTTTAGTCAATAGGCTATTTTATAGCCTAGACTATGGACTATTTTATAGTCTAGACTATGGACTATTTCATAATCTAGACTGTGGGTTTGTAGTCTGAACTATAGCTGATTTTATGGTAAGGTTTTTAGAATATTGTAGTTTAAAGTGTAAACCTTAGCTTCATATTTTAGTTTATTTACCGTGTATTTTAGTTTTTGCGTTTCGCTTATTTAAATTAACAAAAAGCCTTCAACATTCCATATAGAAATTTTATTTAATATGTAATTATTAAAAGTCTTTTTGAAAAAAAACATACATCAAAGCAAATAATGAACTTCTTGTCTAATGTTAACACAGCGTTAAACTGTCAATCATATTCTTAACAAATCTCTTTCTCTACTTAAATATAAATATGAATATTCATACAAAAAAATTTATTACGGTACTTGCAATTCAAGCGGGAAGAAAAAAAAAAAAAAAACGGTAAAATATTTAATTAAAAAAAAGAGTACAAGTAACCTTTTTTGAAAGGCGTTGAAAACATTTAAATTAAATTGTAATTAATTTTGAAAAGATGACACTTAAATGAAAAAAAAAAAATTAAGAACCTTTTTAAAATGCCAGACAGTTTAAAGGGGGTTTTTGAAAGGAGAACTAAAATTGATTGATTTTATTTGAAACAATTTAGAGAAAAAAGGTCAAGCGGAGAAAATGTTTGTTAAAAGAATTAAACGAATAGATATTTTTTTAATTTTTAAATATTTTTATAAAATTTGTTTGTTTTAATTCCATAATAAATTATTATTTTAATTTGTTAAAAAAAAACTTTAATTTACAATTTTTATTTAGTTTGGTGTCATTTAGTGTCAAACAAAAGATTTCTAGGGTTTTTTTTTTTTTCTTAAACAACAAACAGCTAAATTCATATGACACCTGTCATGTTAACATAACAAACTTTAATTGTCAGGTTTAAAACAAACAAACCTTGTTTTAGTTTAAAAAAAATCATGTCCATTTTATTGAAAAAGTTGGCTAAAAAAACTTTACAAATCTATATTTATTATTAATTAATTTGACAGCTAAAGTGAGCCACAAATATATACCATATTATGTTAAAAAAAAAAAAAACTTATATAATAAAACAAGACAGCAAAACATATAACTAACAAGAAACAACTGAAAATTAAACTTTAATAAACTTCAATTAAAAAATTCATAAAAAAAAAACATTTAAACAAAAATTTTGTTTAGTTCAAGATCGTCCAAAAAAAGTTTATAAATTTTGTATTTTTGTCAATATGTTTTCAATGTCTCATTATATTTTATGTAGCTGTTTTATTTTTTCAATTTTGTTTGCTTTGCTAATGTAAATTCTAACGGTAATTCTTATGTCAAATGAAAAGAAAAAACTCCTTGTATATAAATATGTACAAAAACTTTAACACACAAACAAAAAAAATCTACAGTTATAGTTTAGCAAACAAACTTTGTTGTTTGGCTGCTTTAAACCAAGTTTACAATATTTGTCTAGCTTTGCTTATTTTTTCCTTTTTTCTATTTTTTGCATTGTTAAGGTAATTTAAACATGTTGTATGTTATTTTTTTCTGCAGCATTTTAACTCGTTTTAAACGACAATGCAGCAACAAACAAACCTGTCTTGGTTTTATAAAATGGTTTATTTATTAGAAATAGGAAATATATATAGAAAAAAATAAAAAGGAAATAATTTTTTTATATTTTATGCAACTAATATAAATTTAATTCTAAATTTAAATATTTTTTATAAAAATAGAAATTTAAAAAAAATTTTGATTTTTGTTAAAATTTTAAATTTTTTATTAAAATTAAGCAAAAAATTAAATTTTATAAAATAAAACCTTTACTTGACTTGAATATACAAAAGACTTAAGTAACAAACTTGTCAATATTTATTTACAGGGAGAGAGTAGAGAAAATACATAGAGAAATTGCTTTGTAACAAAAGGTAAACAATAAAGACTTAAGACCGAAACTTGGTTAAAGGAACAAAAATTAAACAAAAAAAAAAAAAAAAAATCAAGACCCAAACTTGGTAAAAAGTACAAAAGGTAAACAGATAAGACTTAAGACAAAAACCTTACTATGAGAGAAGGTTCACACTGAGAAAGGTAAACAAATAAGACTAAGGACACAAACTTTGTTATTTTATAGAGGAAACAAATGTAAAAAATATAGATATAAGACACAAACTATTAGAGAGAGCAAAAACAAAACAAAGCAAAAAACTGTAAACAATAAAAACTTAGGACACAAACTTTCTTATATCCTAAGGGAAAAATGTAAATAACAATGATTTAAAAAACAAACTTTAATATTTTTATTAGCGAAACCAAAAACAAAACAAAGGTAAACAAAAAAGACTTAGGAAACAAACTTTATATTTTTAAAGGAACAAATGTAAACAAAAAGATTTAAAAAACAAACTTTTATATTTTTATTATAGAGACCAACAACAAAACAAAAGTAAACAAGGACGACTTAGGAAACAAACTGTATTTTTCAAGGAAAATATATAAACAAAAATGATTTAAGAAATAAACTTTGTTATTGTTTAGCATAGAGTTAATAAACACAATTTAAACCACAAACGTTAAATATTAATGAAAAAACTTTATAATGAACTAAATTTAAATAAAATAAAAATATTTTTGATAATTTTCACAAAAAATGAAAAAGAAAACTATAAAAAAAAGAAATAAGAAACAAACTTTGATATTTGGTTAAGAAAATTATAAAATAAACAAGAAAAATTTAACCAAAAATATAAACAATGCATTTTGATGTTCATACATATATTTATAATTTGAAAATTTAATTTAATTTTCATTGTAAAAATTCATTTAAATAAAAAAATGCTTAATCCCTTTAAATTTTATAATATCTTTTAACTTATTTTTTGAAGATTTTAGCTTTAAGTTAAATAAAACTCTTGCTCTTTAGATTTTAGTTTTTTTTTTTTTAAATCCCATTATTTTATTTTAATCATTTAAAATCAATTAACTTTTTTTATAAAAAATCTCTTTTAAAGTTTAAACGACCTTGACTATTTCTTTCTTTATAAAAATATCTTAAGAACAAGGGTTTAGTTTTTTTATTTAATGAAACTGCTTAAACAATAACTATTGTTAAATCATTTTCGTTTATTATTTTTTTAATCCATTTCAAGCCTAGATTTTCTTATGATTATTTATGCTGAGTCTTGTTTTACTATTTTTTTTTTCTTTATACGTAAAGCAATTTTTCCTTGTAAGATGAGTTTTTTTTTTTTTGGTTTTCAATGTTATAAATATTAAAAAGTATAGGAAAAAACAGTCTGAGGAAAAAAAAAAAGCAACAACAGCAACAATGTTATGTATGATTTAAAGATTAATCATCTGACAGCTTTAGTAGCTACTGGATTTTTATATAAAAACGTGTAAAGTTTTTTTTCTTCTTCGCTGCTTCTCTAGGTTTAATGTTTTAAATTTATTTTATAAAAAGAAACTAACTTTAAAAACAAACTTAAACAGTGTTATAGAAAAAAAAAGGTAGTTAAGTTAGTTTAAATGCTGGCTAAAGATTATAAAGAAGAGATTTTGAAAAAAAAAAAAAAACAATAAGTAAATTTTTAACCTTAAAATGGTGGAGGCAAACGAAAGATGATAAGAAAAAAAATTTCTTTAATAAATATATGAGAAAAAATTTAATAAAATTAATTTTTTTTTATAATTTTTGGTCTCAAAATTGTTCCTAAATTAATTTTACTTCTAAATTCAATTTTAAATAATTTATAATTTTAATAAATTGTTGTTAATAAATTTTATTATTTTTATTTATTTATTTTTTAATATTAGGTTTATATTTTAAACAAATTTTAATTTTTTAATACACTTTTAATTAATAATTCCTTTTTAATAATTTTTTATTTTAAATAAAAAAAATAAATAAAAAAAAAATTTCTCTTATTAAAATATTTTTATTTTTTTGTTTGTTTTTATTTTTTTTTTATTATTTTTATTAAATTTTTATTTTTTTTTTATAATAAGTTTATTTTTTAAATAAAGGTTAATTTTTTAATACATTTTTAATTATTAATTCTTTTTTAATAATTTTTTACTTTAAATAAAAAAATAAATAAATAAAAATTTTTCTTATTCAAATATTTTTATTTAATTTTTATTTTATTTCTATTTTGTTTTTAATTTTTTTTTATCTTTTTTTATTATTATTTTTATTTAATTTTTATTTTGTTTTTAATTTTTTTGTTTTTTTATCTTTTTTTATTATTATTTTTATTTAATTTTTATTTAATTTTTTGTTTGTAATTATTTTTTTACATATTTTTTTCTTTGAATTTTAAATATTTAGAATTTTTTCCCACGTTCCGTGATTTTTTTTTAATTATTATTAAAAAATTTTATATTTTCCATTTTCTGTGACCCTTTAAGACCCACTTTATCTCTTTTAAGGTTTAATTTAGTCATAAAGCTTTAATAGAACTTTAGTTTTTTTTCTCGCCGTCATTGTATTTATTTATGCAATCTATCTTTAAAGCCTTTAATTACTAAGTATTTATAACTGCATAGCAAGTTCGCTGTTGTTTTTTTTTTTTTTTTTTCTTTAAAGAATTTACTTTAAAGCATTATTAAAAAAATGCATAATATTATAAGCAAACATACTTACACTCGTAATATAACCGTATGTCCGTCCGTCTGTGTTTTTTAGTTTGTCTCCCATTATTAGTTTAATCTGGAAACACAGTCTGTCTGTGAATAGTTGCAAATCACAGTTTAAAGTCTAACTAGTGGTCATTAACATTGTAAATAGCTGCTTGAGATTATAAAAAAAAAAAATAAATCCAGGCAGAAAGGGGAAGGGGGTAGAGAGTCAGTAAAACATAATGATGCACACTTTTTTTGTTGTAGTTAGTTAAACGAGTATGAAATCAAGTGAACGCATTAAATGTGAGGAATAATGTATGTACATGTGGTGATTATGAATTATAAAACTCATCTGAACATAAATTTCAATTTTTTTTTTAAATGATGCCAGATTATGAAAAAATTTAATTCTAATAATAAAAAAAAATTGGATTTTTAAATATAAAAAAATTAAATTGATTATAAATTTTTTTGGATTTTTAAACATTTATTTTTTATTAAAAAATTCAGTATTTTTTTTTTTTTTTTTTAATTTTTGTCCCTCTGGCATCTTTGTCTCATTCCTCTCTAATTCTATTTTAAAATATTTATGCAATTTTTTACTAAAGTGTATAAGTATGTTTATCATTATCATTAATATAAGTTCATAGATATGTTTGTTATTACATAAATAAAAATGCAGTTTTATATTTAATCTTAATCATGTCTGTTTAGAATTTTAAATACGTACACACACATACATACGTACTCATTCAAACAAATTAAATTGCCTGCCATTAAAAACATTCCTTTATTTATTATCTTACTCTTACTTATACTCTCTCATACATACGCTCTTTCTCACTTGCATTCAAATGCAGGCATTTTTTGCTTTATTACTACAAACAATAATAAATTATGTTTTACTGCCAATGACTTAGTGACTGATATAATGTAAACAAAAAATGTCACATTTTGTATAACATGAGACAAACACACATATAAACAAATGTGTGTTTTACAAATTACAGAGAATATAACGGTAAACTCTTTTTTTTGTTTTTTTTAAATCACTGAGTATATGAGTTTTAAATAAGCTTTATTATACATGTTTGTGTGTAGTAAAACATTTCTAATAACGAGTAGGGGGAGCATTAAAAAAAAATTATACTCATAAAAGGTTCTCCTTATTTTTATTCTTATTTATGTTTATTTTTTGTTATTATTTACCTACATTAGTAATATCGTATTATTGTTTTTGTTGCTGACCACGTATTACGTGCTTATGTCATTAAAATTTTTGTTTTAGAGTTTTATTTTTTTATTAGCTGTAAACATAATTTCTTTTGATTTGTTTCTGTTTTCATTATGTTACGGTTTTTATTTCTTTGTTATTGTTGTTATTGCCTTCATTAAGTCTGTGAGTGTGTTTTTATAGTAACATATTTGTTAGGTGTCATATTAAATTCATTTTAAATATAATAAATTTTTTATAAATTAATTTTCATAGTAAATAAGAATTGTTTAAATGTATTTCTTTAAAATTTTTTATGTTTTTTAAATTCTAATTAATTTAAAAACGTGCTTAAGTGAAGAAAAAAAGAATAGTTAAAATTTCTACAACATAATTATACTAAATTCTTTTATTATTATGCATTTAACCGAGTCATATAAAAGTGTTTAAATAATATTAAAATAAAATTAATAATGATTTTTAAACGACAGTTACTAGAACGGAATTTAAATCTTTAAGGCCTGGGAAAATTTTTCAAAAAAAAAAGTAATAAAATTAAAAATAATAGTAATAATAAAATAAAAACTTTCTAAAATCATTAACACTGCTAATTGATTTTTTTAGATCAATTATAAAATAAAATTTATCTTTTTTATAAATTTAATATACAAAAGCTTTTATAAGAGTAAAACTGTTTAGGTACAATTTGTAATTATTTTTAAGGAAAAATTTTTTTATCATGAATTTTTTTATCATTATAATTGTGTATAACAGTTTAAAACTTACTATAACAGTTTTCTATAACAATATTTTTGTATTAATTTTAACTAAAAAATTATTTTTATATAAAAAAAAAAAAAAATTTTGTATTAATGTATAACAGTGTATAACACTTTTTAAACAAGTATAACGGTTTCGTTTAGAGCTATATTTGCTTTAATTTTATTAAGAACATTTGTTTTAAACAAATTTTTATGAAAAAATAATATTTTAGATATTTATAACAGTGTATGACACTTTAAAACTAAGTATAACAGTTTTTTTAATACTAATTTTGCACCAAATTTAACGGAAAATATATTTTAATGGAATTTTTATAAGAAAAACAATTTTGTACTAATGTATAATAGTTTTCAAACAAGTATAACAGTTTCGTATTTTTGCTTTAATTTTGTTAAGGAAATTTTTTTCAATGAATTTTAATGAAAAAATAATTTTGTTCAACATGTATAACAGTGTATAACAGTTTTGAACTGAGTATAATAGTTTTTTTTCTATTTTTTTTCTAACTATTTTTGCACTTATTTTTATTAAATTTTCAAAAAAAAAAAAAAATATATTTTTGTATTAATGTATACCAGTGTATAATACTTTTTAAACAAATATAACAGTTTTATTTAAAACTATTTTTGCTTTAATTTCGTTAAGAAATTTTTATTTCAATGAATATTGATTAAAAAATATATTTTTTTTAGACATGTATAACAGTGTATGACAGTTTACAACTGAATATAACAGTTTTTTATAGCATATTTTTGCACTAAATTTAACGGAAAATATATTTTTATGGAATTTTCAATAAGAAAAGCACTTTTATATTAATGTATAACAGTGTATAACAGTTTCTTTTAAATTTATTTTTGCTTTAATTTTGTTAAAAAACTTTGTTTTCAATAAATTTTGGTGAAAAAATAATTTTACAAGTCGAAAAAATAACAGTATATGACAGTTTAAAACTGAGTATAACAGTTTTGTATAAGAATATTTTTGCATTAATTTTAAGTAAAAAATTATTTTTATTGAATTTTCAATAAGAAAAACACTTGTACTATTATATAACAGCGTATAACACTTTTTAGACAAGTATAACAGTTTTACTTAAATTCAATTTTGTTTAATTTTGTTAAGAATTTTATTTTTTAATAAATTTTGAAGAACGAAATATTTTTTAGAAGTTTATAACAGTTTAAAACTTAGTATAACAGTTTTCTATAATACTATTTTTGCTATAAATTTAATGGAAAATCTATTGTTAATGAATTTTCAATAAGAAAAAAATTTTGTAATCAAAGAATTTTGATGAAAAACATTTAAAACTAAGTATAACAGTTTTGTACAAGACTTTTTTTTATACTAATTTCAAGTAAAAAAAAAAAATTATAATGAAATTTGTTGAGGAACAAACTATTTTTTACTTATGTATAACAGTTTTTGAACGAGTATAAGAGTTTTATTAAAAATTAAGCAGTATAACAGCTTAAATTATAACAGTTTAGATTTTTTTTAATTTTGTTTAAAATTGATTTTTTTTTTTTTTTGCAATTTAATTAAGAAAATTTAATTTTTATTAACGTATAACAGTTTTAAAAGGAGTATAACAGTAATTTTTTGGTCTTGTTTTTCGTTTATGTAACTTTTATTTATTACAAAATTGTTTTCAAAGGAAATTTAATGAAGAAAATCAAATTTTTAGTATTGTATAACAGTTTATAATATAGTATAACAGTTTTCTTCATCTTAAATGTTGTGAGAAAAGCTATAATTTATTGAAATTATTAAAGAAAATATATATTTTTGCAAGAATATAATAGTTTATAACACTTTATATTGCAGTATAACAGTTTTATTTTGAATTGTCTTTCATTAACTTTGAAGAGGGAATTGAATTCTTTTTTTAAATGTTCAAAGAAAAAGTTATTTAAGGTGGTAAAAGAGTTTTTAAAACGCGTATAAGACTTTATTACAGTGTATAACAGTTTTCTGCAAGCCTAAATTTTCATTAATTTTTTAAAGAAAATTGTATGTTTTTGAATTGTTGAAGAAATTTATATTTTTTTAGAGAATATAACAGTGTATAAGATCTCATGAGCGAGTATAAGAGTTTTATTTTAAAATATATTTGCATTTATTTTGATAAGGAAACACTTTTTAATTAAATTTTTGAAAGATACAGTTAATTGTAGTTGTATAAGAGTTTTTAAAAAGCATATAAGACTTTATAAAAAAGTATAACAGTTAAAGAAAAACATGTTATATTAAAGATCGATTTAATTTGTAACTACTATTTAATAGAAACTTGATTTTTAATGCAATTTAATGATTAAAATTAATATTTTAGTTTTATATGACAGTTTATAATAGAGTATAAGAGTTTTCTTTAAGCTTGGTTTTTTATTAATTGTATTGAAAACGTTGTTTGTTATTGAAAGCATTGAGGAAATTATTTTTTTTAGACAATATATTAGCGTATAACAATTATTGTTCACGTATAAGAGTTTTATTCTAAATTATTTTTTCAATAATTTTGATGAGAAAAATCAATTTTATTTAAATTTTTAAAGATTTATTTATAAAATTAATTGATTTATTTATAAATGTAATTGTATAACAGTTTTTATATGCGTATAAGACTTTATAACACTTTCCAAAAAGTTGTTATATTAAAGATAAATTTAATTTAGAACTATTATTTAATAAAAAATAGATTTTTAAATTCACTTTAATTAAGAATATAAATATTTTAGTAGTGTATAACAGTTTCAAAAAGAGTATAACAGTTTTCTTTAAGCTGTGGTTTTGATAAATTTTACAAAGAACATTCTTTATAATTGATATTATAGAGGAAATTAAGTTTTTAGAGAATATAATTGTGTATAACACTTGATAAACTTGTATAATAGTTTTATTTTGAATTATTTTTCCATTCATTTTAAATAGAGATATTAATTGTATTGAAATGTTCAAAGAAAAAGTTAATTAAGATAGTATAAGAGTTTTTGAAAAGCTTATAAGTCATTATAACTGAGTATAACAGTTTCAAAACGCTGTTATATTGAATATATCTTAAATTTGAAACTGTTATTAAGTACATAATTGTTTTTAAATGCAATTTATTTAAAAATATTAACATTTTAGTATTGTATAACAGTTGAAAAAATAGTAAAACAGTTTTCTTTTATACAGATTTTTTTTTAAATATTATTGAGAAAGTTGTTTGTTATTAAATTTAAAGAAGAAAGTAATTTTTTTTTAGAGAATTTAACAGTGTATAACACTTTATGAACGAGTATAACAGTTCTGTTTTGGTATTTTTTTATTATGGGATATTGGTATTCATAAAAATTTATAAGAAAAAAATTTTATTGTGGTTATGTAACAGTTATTAAAAGGCGTATAACACTTTATAAGAGTGTTATAACAGTTTCTAAAAGGCTGTTTTATTATTTATTTTATTAGTTTCCTTTTTTTATTTTAATTAAAATAAATTACTTCTTACAATATAAGATTTTATAACAGTGTATAATAGTTTTAGAACAAGCTGTTATATTAAGGATTAATTTTTATTTATTTATTTATTTTTTATTTTTTTATTTATTTATTTATTTATTTATTTATTTATTTATTTATTTATTTATTTATTTATTTTTTATTTTTTTATTTATTTATTTATTTATTTATTTATTTATTTATTTATTTATTTATTTATTTATTTATTTATTAATTTATTAATTTATTTATTTAATTATTTATTTATTTATTTATTTATTTATTTATTTATTTATTTATTTATTTATTTATTTATTTATTTATTTATTTATTTATTTATTTATTTATTTATTTATTTATTTATTTATTTATTTATTTATTTATTTATTTATTTATTTATTTATTTATTTATTTATTTATTTATTTATTTATTTATTTATTTATTTATTTATTTATTTATTTATTTATTTATTTATTTATTTATTTATTTATTTATTTATTTATTTATTTATTTATTTATTTATTTATTTATTTATTTATTTATTTATTTATTTATTTATTTATTTATTTATTTATTTATTTATTTATTTATTTATTTATTTATTTATTTATTTATTTATTTATTTATTTATTTATTTATTTATTTATTTATTTATTTATTTATTTATTTATTTATTTATTTATTTATTTATTAATTTATTTATTTATTTATTTATTTATTTATTTATTTATTTATTTATTTATTTATTTATTTATTTATTTATTTATTTATTTATGGAAAATTTTAAAATGTTTTTAATTTATTAAACTTTGTATTTATTTAATTAATTTTAAATTGTGTTCAATTCTTTTTTAAATAGTGTTAAATTTTTATTTTTATTATTTAAATTTAACACCTTTCTAACATTTTCTTTTATATTTTCTATTAAAAAATCTCAGCTTTTTGTTACAATCTTCAAATATTTATTTTACTTACTTTTAAAACCATAAAATTTTCTTTTTTTAAATTTATTTATTTTTCCTATAACAAAAGCCCCAAAGTGTTTGGAAAAAATCTTAAATAATAAAAAATTCAATAGAACCTTTTAGGAATTTTTTTATTTTATTTTTATTTGTTATCAATGTAACAAATATTTGTTAAACAATTATAGAGAAAAAAATTTTAGGAAAAAAAATGAAAAATCAATATTTAAAATTTTTGGGTAAATAAAGGAAATTACTCATGAAGATTTTTATTGTTAAGGTGTTGCTTTTTTTTATTCATTTTTAATTTACCTAAAAACCTTATGTTTAATTTCTATTACTCGTGATATTTTTTAACATCAATATCAATATGTCAACAAAAAAAAATAAAAAAATTTGATCAATTTTAAACACTTACAACTAAAAATTCTATAGATTTTGTTTGAAAACAACCGCTTTTATATTGAAGATAACAAATATTATGTTCCCTTAATATTATGAAGAGTTTGTGTTTATTTCTTGACTCTTGTTATTTACTCTTTTAAGAGTTACATAGATAGATAAATATATAACCAAACACCTGTTAAATAAGCAACCCCCTATTTTATTTTCATCTCTTTGTTAATATTTTGTTTTGTTTATTATATTTAAGAGTGTGTTTAAATTTCTAATGATGAGTTTTTCTTTTTTTGTTTAGGAAAAAAAGGTGATAAAAAATAACAAAAATAAATATTGAAAAAAAAAAAAAAAAAATTAAATAAAAGATTTTATATTACTATTGTTGAAATGACATTTGTAGTTTACGGTTAACCACATTTATGGTCATTTTTTGATCTTTATTTTCTTTATTGATTAGAACTCTTTTTTTTTTAGAAAAAAATAAAACATTTATTTGATCAATGATTACAAAGAAATTTGTAACAGGTAGCAAGTGTTAAATAAAAAAGAGATAAAATTAAAAGTAATATAGACAAAAAATCTTAACTATTTAACTAATCCCTACACATTTTTTAATTTTTATTTTCAACACAATTTCCTACAATTTTCTTTATCTCTAATGGGTTTCTTTTTAAATCTTTATTATGTATTACACCTTGTTTTCTTTTATTATCATTTAACCCCGTTTCATTTATGTAATTTTAATTATACTCATAATTTGTGGTCAAACACAGATTTTTGTATTATCTTTCTTTTAACTCTTAATTCAAAGTTTACACCTTCCTTAAATTACAGCAAAGTAAGACAAAAACAAAAAAAAAAAAAAAAGCCAGGGTCACGCGCCAAAAATCATTAAAAACTTACAAAGATCATAAAATAAAGAAAAATTACAACAAATAAAACAAACAAAAGAATATTGTAGTTTTACCAACACTTACATATTTACACGAAATTTATAGTAAATCTTGTAATAAAGTAAATCTTTTTTTTAATATAAAGGAAATCAAAAAAATCTTGTAAATAAATCTTTATTTGTATAAAAAAAGATTTATAAAAGAGTTACATAGTATTTTTTTTATTAATTCCCTTGAAAAAAAGAGCAACAATAATAAAGCAATTAAAATGTCATTTCAATTTTTAACAGTTTAAAACACAACAGAAGATAATAAAAACAATAACATCACATAACAATAACAACAAAATATACATAAAACCTACAAAGCAATAGCAACAATACAAGAGTGACAAAGCACTAATGAGTATTGCATACTTAAAAGGGTAAATAAGTAAGAGAGTAATAACAGAGTTAATATGATGAATTTGTTATGTGTTTATAAACAAAGTTGAGCAACTATTGAGTTAAAGAATTAATGTTAAAGATTTTCTTTAAAAACAAAATAAAATTAAATAAATAAATAATTAAATAAAAATGTATCCTTAATATAACAGATTATTTTAAAACTGTTATAAATTCTTATCTTGTAATAAAAAATTTGTTTTAAATGGAAATTAAAAAAAGAAAAATAATTAAAAATGTTCTCTAAAATAACAGTCTTTTAAAAACTGTTATAACACTCTTATAAAATGTTATAGGCTTTTTAATAACTGTTATACAATCACAATAACATTTTTCTGACAAAATTTTATGAATACCAATATCCCAAATAAAATTATTAAAAAAAATACCAAAATAAAACTGTTATACTCGTTCATAAAGTGTTATACACTGTTATATTTTCTAAAAAAATTATTTTCTTCTTTAAATTTAATAATAGACAACCCAATAATATTAAAAAAAAAATCTGTATAAAAGAAAACTGTTATACTCTTTTTTTGAACTGTTATACAATACTTAAATGTTAATATTCTTAATTAAATTGCATTTAAAAACAATTTTATACCTAATAATAGTTAAAAATTTTAGTTATCTTCCATATAACATACTTTTAAAAACTGTTATACTCTGTTATAACGACTTTTAAGCATTTCAAAAACTGTTATACTACTTCAATTAACTTTTTCTTTGAAAATTTAAAAACTAATAATTTTTCTTTTTAAAATTAAGGGAAAAATAATTACAAATAAAACTGTTATACAAGTTTACAAAGTGTTATACATAGTTATATTCTCTAAAAAAATTATTCAATAAAATTTATCCAAACTACAGCTCAAAGAAAACTGTTATACTCTTTTGTAAACTGTTATACTCTAATAAAATGTTAACAATCTTAACTTAATTGCATTTAAAAATAATTCTAAACTTATTGTTAACTACAAATAAAATTTTTCTTCATTATAACAATCTTTTAAAACCTGTTATATACTGTTATAAAAACGTATACACTTTTTAACAACTGTTATACAACTACAATTAACTTTTTCTTTAAAATTTTAAATAAAATTGATTTTTATCAACAAAATTATTGAAAAAATAATTTAAAATAAAACTGTTATACTCATTTAAAAACTGTTATACACTATTATATTCATTAAAACAATCTAGTTTCTTCAATAATTTCAATTATAACAAATGTTCTCAATTAAATTTATCCAAATCGTGACAGAAAACTGTTATACTATTTTTGAAACTGTTATACACTACTAAAATATTAATTTTCTTAAGTATATTGCATTTAAAATTAAATTTGTATTAAACAAAAGTTATAAATTAAATTTATCTTTAATGAAACCAGCTTTTAGAAACTGTTATACACTGTTATAAAAACGTATACACTTTTTAAATACTATTATACAACTATAATTAACTAGTTCTTTTAAAAAATTAGATAAAATTGATCATTTCCATCCAAATTTATGGTAAAATAATTAAAAATAAAACTGTTATACTAGTTCAAAAAGTGTTATACACTATTATATACTTTAAAAGATATATTTTCTTTAATAATTAAAATTATAAAAAGTGTTTAATAAAAAAATTTTAAATTTTAAAGCTGTTATATTTATTTCTTAACTGTTATACTAAACTAAAATGTTAATTTTCGTCAATAAATTAATTTAAAATTAAACTTTTATGAAAAAAATAGTTATAAACTAAATTTTTCTTTAATATAACAACTTTTTAAAACTGTTATACACTGTTATAAAATCTTATACATATTTCAAAAACTCTTAAACAAACATAATTCATCTTTTTTTTTTTTATCCTTAACATAATTAATAAAACCCTACCTAACTGTTAGCTAAAGTGTTATACACTGTTGAAAACTTCTAAAAAAATAATGTTTCGTTATAATTCATCAACATTTAACAGAATTGCAAGTGGTTTTAAGCAACTGTTATACTCGTTTGAAAAGTGTTATACGTTGATACATTTATTATTTAAAATTTTTTTCATAAAAAAAATTTAATAAAATCATTTTTTATTTAAAGTTAATGCAAAAAATTCTCTTATACAAAACTGTTATACTTATTTTTAAATTGTAATACACTCTTAAAAAAGCAAAAATAACTTTAAACCAAACAGTTAAACTGTTAAACATTAATTAAAAAACATATATATATATTTTTTTTTCAATTTTTTTTTTATAAAAAAAAATAATTATTATTATTAAATAATTATAATAAAAGGTTTATAATTTTCTAAATAATTTTTATAAAAAAAATATTTTTTTTTTTTCTACTTTTGGTAGATTTTGGGTTCCAATTTTTATTTTGTAATTTATTTTATATTTAAAAAAATTATTTTTTTTTAAATAATTTATTATTTTTCTTTTTTTTAATTTTTATTTTAATAGTAGTATAATATTTGCTGCCTTTTTTTAATGAATTTATTTTTTTTTTTCTTTTACTCTGAAAAAATATTGTATTTATTCTAATTCTTAGAATTCTTTAAAAAATTCCGCCAACAAATTTGCATTCTTAAGTTTATTTTTCTCACCAAAAAAATCTCTTATTTTTTTTCTTCCTATTAATGTTGTTTTAACATGTAATACAAGAATATTTTTCTTAAGAAATATTATACAATCAAAATTCTAAACAATTAAATCTTATGCATTTAGCATCAAAACACCATAAAAAATCTAAGCAAAATATAAAAAAATCACGTCTTACATTTTTTCTTTTTTTTATAAACATAATTTTCTTTATAATGATTAACAAAAGAGATAAAACATGATAATATCTCTTAAATAAAAAAAATCTTTATTTTGCTATTTTTGTTACTAAAGTTGTTACGTTTTGATGTATTCAATGTAATAATTCAAAGTAATATGATAACAACAACATCAACGAAAAAAAAAAACAAAAATGTAAAAACATTCCTTAAAGCAACAACAATAACAAACACTTATAAAAAAAAATAAATATAAACACTAGAAATGAGCAAAAAGCAAAAAAAAAACAACAAATGATGAGTTTATATTGCAAAGAGATGCTGCAATATTGCACTCACTCAAGTTTAATGTTTACATACAAAGATATGTATGTGTGTTTATATATGAATTATAAGGAATAAACAAACGAACCCGCTAAGAAACGAAACGACACGATTTATGTTTTACACTCTTCTATATTAAACTAAACGAAAAAAAAAAATAAAAAATAAACGTATAAAAAAACAAAATTACTTAAAAGCTACACAACATAAAAATTCTTGAAATATTTTAAAAGTAATTGTTATCTTTATTTCTCTTTGTTTTCTTTTTAACCGCAAGTTAATCATACGCACTCTTTTAAACGCAAGAGTGTTGCAAATTCTAAGGAGATGCATTTTAAACGAGATGTTTACCAATTCATACACAAACACACTCCTTAGTGTCAGACATATTATATTATTTTTTTAGAGATGCGTTTTAAACAACATGCACTTGCGTTGTGCATATTAAAATGGATTAAAGAAAAAAATGTTAAAAAAGATAAAAATAACAATAAATAAAAGAAGACACACGCACAATACTAAATTTATTAACATGTTATGTTAAGCAGAGCAAGCATAACAGAAATATTTCAACATGTTAACATGTTATGTTAAGCAGAGCAAGCATAACAGAAATATTTCAACATGTTAACAAGGAAATTATGTTAATGTTAAAAAACATGTTTAACAGAGTGTTATGGGGTATATGAAAAACATGGAAGTTAAGCAACATGTTAATAAAGCAACAAGTAAGGAGAGCAACATTTAAAATAAAACAAATGAATGTTGAGCAACTTATATGAAAAGAAACATGTTGATTTGAAGCAAATAACTAAGTAAACATGTTTATATTACAAATAAGAGAAGTGAAATGATTATAAACATGAAAAATTAGAAAAAATCTAAAAAAAAAAAATTAAAAAAAAAAAAATAAATTAATTAAATAAATAAAAAAAAAAAAATTAAAAAATAAAATATAATAAAATAAATTCGAAATAAAAATAAAATAATTTCCATCAACTTTCAGTGTATTTATTTTAAATAAAAAGTCTTTTAAAGTAAAAATTTGATATGGCATCATCAACTTCAGATATTTAAGTGTACTTTTCTTCAAGTGTTTGTAAATTATATTTTATTCTTAAATTTTTTTTTTTTTTTTTTTGAAAATTGTCCTTAATACACTAATTTTAAAATTTCATGAAATGCAATTTAAAATGTTAAGGGATGTTTGTTCTGAAAATTTCTGAAAAATAGTACATTTTTTTCACTTTAATATTATTAGAAAAAATTGTGCACATATATAGTCCAATTGGATCCTCTGCGACGGGTGATCACCTTGAGTGTTCGGTCACGGTGCAGAGGCTTAAGCCTCCAGAAGGAGACGAACTAAGAATAACCCATCCCTAATTTTCACAGCGTCTTTTGGTGGTCTATGCGACCACGTCCCTGGCCTGGTAGCGGCTGTTTCCCTATGTTAAGGGTGGCTAACGGTCTCCAGTCCGTACAAGTCTGTCCGGGTCTGTGGAGTTTTCTCTGAAGACCAGGGATTTTCAATATCTCTAAGATTACCGGATACTTGTACAGTATTCCAGGCTGAGATATATGCTATAACTGTAGCTGCTAGACGAATCAGAGAACTCGTTTCAGAAGCCCTTATTGTCGACTTCTTTGTAGATAGTCAGGCCGTGACCAAGGCTCTGAATTCGTATGTGGTGAAATCGAAATATATACTTGAATGCAATCGTTCTCTTTTCCAGTTGCGTACGCTAATATGGGTACCAGGGCACGAAGGCATTTTTGGCAACGAAAAGTCGGATGAGTGCGCAAGAGCTGGTTCGTCAATGGACGAAAGTTAGGTTTTGACGGAAGTCGATATTTCTCATGTTGTACTGTCGAATTTGTTAGAAGATTGGGCGCTTAAGGAAAGGTCCCGTAGGATGTCCACCATAACCACTTGCAGGATATCTGGAACCCTTTGGCCTTCAATTGATAAACAGAGAACTAAGACCCTTCTAATTCTTAGTAGAAGTATGATCTCACTTCTAATAGGTATCATTACGGGACACTGTATAATAGGAAGCAGCTCCGAATACATAGACTTTTCCCAAACTGATTTCTGAAGAAGTTGTTTAGATGAGGAGGAGATAGAGTCTATAGAACATCTTTTATGCGATTGTCTGGCACTGCAGGAGTGCAGACTCAATTATCTGGGAGAGCGCCCAGAATCTTGACGATCTGAGAGATGTATCATTAGGCAGTCTTTTAGGTTTTCTACAGAGTACACGATGGTTTAGTGGAAATCGTATACTCGAGGCACCTACGCGGGAAAATCAGTAATGGTGGGTTTTTCTTCTCTCTAGGGAAACACAATGGGCCTCCGAGTGAACTCGCTAAGTTTGGCGAGCTGCCTACGCAACCAAACCTAACCTAGTCCGACTAAATAAATAAATTTTTTTCTAAAAAACTTCAGTAAATTTCATACAAAAAAACAACTTAAGTGCAATTTTGCCAAAATTAACAAAGAGACAGACGGAAGGACGGACATTACAATTCTCTAAAAAAATATTTGAATTTCAAAAATATATTACTTTTTTACTTCTTGTCCAATATAAAAACTAAATTTAAATATTAAAGTATTGATATCACCTTTCCCTGAATTAAGCGCCATTTTTTACCCATGTACAGACAGACAGACGGACATTGCCATTCCTCCAAAAAATATTTTATATTTCAAAAAATTATGTTTTTTATTTACTAATAAATACGAAAATTAAACATGATTATTAAAGTGTTGATATCACCTTTCCTTGAATTATGCATAATTTTCGACCCATTTAACAAAATTGTACAGACGGACGGACGGACGGACAGACATTACCATTCAGCCAAAAACCATTTTATAATTCAAAAAATGCATTTTTTTCTTACTTATAAATAAAAAAAATTAAATGAGATCATTAAAGTGTTGATATCACCTTTTCCTGAATTATGCTTAATTTTCGATTAATTTAACTCTAATGTGTAGACGGACAGACGGACGGACAATACCATTCAGCAAAAAAAAAAATCTTAAAATTCTAATAATGCATTTTTTTACCTAATAATAAATAAAAAACAAAAAGTTGTCATTAATATATTGATAGCTCCTTTTTTTAAATTAATCCTTAAAAAAGGGTTAACGAGTTCATAACACAATTGTACAGACGGACGGACAGACATTACCAGCTAAAAAAACTCTTATAATTAAAAAAAAAAACATTTTTTACTTGCTTATAAATAGGAAAATTAAACGTGATTATTAAATTGTTGATATCACCTTTCCCTGAATTATGATTAATTTTCGACTCATTTAGCTCTAATGTATAGACGGACGGACGGACATTACCATTCTGCTAAAAAAAACAAAAATCTTAAAATTCTAAAAATGCATTTTTTACCTAATAATAAATAAAAAATCAAAATTAAAATACTAATATCACCTTTCCCGGAATTAATCGCCATTTTTGACCTCCCCACTCTCAAAATAACAAAGATTTTAAAACAGTGACTGAAACAACTATCAAATCCCCAATGGGTTACCAAAAATGGTTAAAAAATTTCATAAGTAATGGTTAGAAAATATATAAGTAAATAAATAAAATTGTAGTTAATATTTAAAAATAATTTTATTTTAAAATTGATTTCGAATTTATTTATTTTTTTTTCTTCGCAAATTTAATTTCCTCTTCATTAATTTTAAAATTTGTGCCCTCTTGATTAATTACCTCTTACAAGCCTTTACTTTTCATAAAATATTTTTATTATCATTAATTTTCCTTGAAATTAAGCGAAAAATATTTTTAAAGATTAAATATTTTGTCACTTGATATTAAAACACAAACTAAGATAAATTAAACAACAAAAAATTTTAAAAACAAAATTAATCAAAATATTAAAAATTCAGCAAAAAATAATAAAGAAAAAATATTTTTATAAAATCAATTTATTTTCTTAAAAACATTAATTAAAAATAACCAAAAACGATACAGAAAATGTCAGGACTTTCATAAAAGTAATAAAAAAAAAAAAAAAAATTTTCAACGCTCATTTATTATTTTTATTCCTGCTGTTTTATGAGCTGCTGTGTCTTTTGCCCCCTTTAAAGAAAATTTTGATATAAATGTATTATAAAGACAAGTGTGTGTAAGTGTAAGTAATCATTTGAGTTCTTTATTATTGACCTGATTTTCTTTTTTACTACGTGTTCACTGTTTTTTTTGTAAATATATATTAAAGGTGATCATAAAATCGACACATTAAGCGATGACGTTAATAAATAAATTATGAAAAAAAGTTTGTATAAAAAAATATAATTTCACTTGTTCTGTTTTAAGCGAAAATTTAGGTCAAAAAAATCTTTTTGTTTTTAGTTTTGATTTAATATAAAAGAAATATTTAAACACATGACACTCCCCTTGAAATCAACTTAAAAAAGACGCACTTTAATAATATTTTTTCCTAAAATATTTAAAACTAGGGGGAGTAAACATTTTTATAAGTAATTATAGGTAATGGACATTTTTCCATCTCTGCATTTAAATGCCTTTTTATTTATCAAATCATATGAGTTTTTGTTTAAGAAAAAAAAACCCTTTTCCCTTTTATTAAATCATTAAATACCTTCATTTACTTAAGGTTTGTTTGTATGTGATTATTTGTTTACATTTCTCTTGGTAAAGAGAATACTAATTAAGAATATTATTAGAGCACATTCAATATAACTGTTACATGAGTATAATTGTTTACATTTTATTAGGGTATTGTTAACATGTGTATGGTTAAATACAGTGTTTCGAATGGCTGCTTAAAGCAGTCGTAATTTTCTAAACAGTTGCTGTTTTTACAGCATCTTGCTGAAACAAGTTTACTTGATTTAGTTATCCACCACATACTAACTAAACACATTTTGCTGCTCACACACAAAACTGATTTAAGCAGCATCCAGTTTTTATTTTGTTCAGCAGTCAAATTAAATAAGCAGCGCACACACTCAGTTTTTTACTCAGCCAGTTTATTTTACGTCTTAGTCGTGTGCGCTCAGCACAACGTAGAAACCTTTTTCAGCAACGTAAGAACAACTGGATAGTAAGACTGTACAGTTCTGCGCAGTCAATATGCAAAGTTGTTTGGTTATGGTTTTTACATTTAAGAAGTAAAATGAAGTGGTATAGTTTTTAAATGAAAACAAATAGAAAACGGTACAATAAAATACTATGAATTGTATTAAAGGTATTTATATGTAGATTTATTAATTTTAATTAAAAAAACAAAAATTTTTTGTATAATATATTTATTTGCAATTTATTTAAAATTTTTGTAGAACTTTTATAAACATATTAGATAATATTTAATATTAGTAGATGAAAAATTATTAACTAAATATTAAATATTGTTTAAATTAAAGAAAAAAATTAAAAAAAAATGTTCTTTTGAATAAGAAGAAAATTTTGTTATTTTGTATAATTTTCTTTGTTTTGATCTATTAAAGAAATTGTAGTTAAGCTTAACTTTTGGACCCAATAAAAGCAATGTTTAATTGAATTAAAACGTTAAATTGTAATACGAAACTCTTTTTTTTTAAATAAAGGGTGGTTCAAAGAGCTTTTTGTCATTTTTAAAATGCAATAACTGAGAAACTAATAAATATATGTTCATAACCTGATATAAGTCCTAATAATATGTATATGTATACAATATTATACTGGTCAGAATCGTATAACGAAGTAATAAAAAAAAAAATTGGACACTTTCGGTAAAAATTATGGCTTAGTTGAAGATGGAGGCGTACGTGTACATTTGGAAGAAAAATTATATATTTTAAATTTGCAATACATATGACTATTAAATGGATAAAAGTAGTTCTAACAATTGTATATTTGACTCATTGATTATACAAGTATGTAAAATTTATGTTGAATTTTATGTGTTTTTTCATCGATATTGTTAGTAAGTTAGAATTTGCGAATAGATCATTAATACAAATAAGAGTGAATTGTCTCAAAAATTGTTTATATTTGTAAATAAATTGTCGCCTTTTTTAAATATTGAACAAAATTAATCAAAAAATTACAAAGTACTATAAAACCTGGGATTATTTTGTAACTAAATTCGAAAGGAAAATCTTTCGAATATGTATACTTTATACATTGAAATTCGAAAGTGTTTTCTTTCGAATCGAATTACACAATAACCCCCCTGGTGGACAGAAATTATTCTGAGCATAATGGCCCAAGTTTTTTTTATTATTTAGGGAATTTCAAGTCTCAAAATATATATTATTAAATATTAATAATCACAGAATTGAAAATATCTTAACTTTTATTAAATTGATTAAGGATCATATTTAGTAGAAAAAATAAAAATTTTAATTTTAGAGTAGATCCGTGTGAGTGAAAAAAAAAAAACTATATGAAATTTAAAAATTGTTCCTAACATATGGACCTACTATTCCGAAAGATATAACATGGAATGTAGCACCCCAACAAAAAAGGAACTAATAAAGAGCTGAAGGAAGTACTTAGTGGTGAAAAAGAGCTGCAGAAGTTCTTTTTCTAACCCATGATCGTTATTGATAAGATGTTCTTCTTCTATATTTCTAGTTCATTTCTTTTGAAGTACTTCCTTTAAAACAATGTTTATAAAATTTTATAACAAAAAGTCTGTTTTAGAGCTATCAAAATACAATGAATATGATTTTTTTTTTTGCTGGGACTTTTTAATAAAAGTTAGCGCATTATAATTTGATTTGTTAATGTTTTAGAATATTTAAATTTTGAAATAAATAGAATATTTCTTTGATAAATTGTTTAATTGACTATATTTTTCCGTTTAAAACCACATTCAACTTTTATTTATTAGCAGATGATCTGCTTAATTTTGATTCGTTTGTTATTATTAAAAATATTTCGTTACTCAACAACCCTTCAACTTCAATTCCAATTTGTAAATAGTGACATAATTTTACTAAAAAAGAGTTACATATGTATATAATTTTCCAGCAATTGGTTATATTTTATAAAGCGGATAATTTATTATAACTTACGTAAATCTTAAATATTATATAAATGTTACTTACAGTGCTATTCTCTAATTCATGACAATTATCATTAATTAATAATTACTTATTATATGCTTTTATGAGTGTGACAACTATCACCAAAAATATATAAACAATTTTTTTTTTTCAAAGCCAGCATAATAAAAAAATTTATTGTCATGTTTTTTTACTATCACAATAATTTTTTTTTTTTTTTGTCACTCGGTCGAGAATTGCACTGTTATTATAATAAATGAAAAACTTTTTTTATTTAAAATTAAAAAAATAAAGATATATGTATGTAATATCTTCAATAAAATTCATATTATTTTATTGGACCGTTTTCTATTTGTTTTCATTTATAATAATCAACTTCATTTTCCTTCTAAAATTTAAAAACAAAAACCAAACAACTTTGTGTAATAGACCAAAACAAAGAAAGTTGTACAAAATAACAAAATTTTCTTCTTTTTGCAAATAACAAAAATGTTTTTAATTTTTTCTTTAATTCAAAAACAACATTTAATATTTAGTTAATATTTTTTCATCTACTAGTATTAAATATTATCTAATATTTTTATAAAAGTTCTATTATCTTAAATAAATTTTAAATAAATATATTATATAAAAAATGTTTGTTTTTTTTTTAATTAAAATTAATAAATCTACATATAAATATCTTTAATACAATTCGTAGTATTTTATTGCACCGTTTTCTATTTGTTTTCATTTAAAATAATCAACTTCATTTTCCTTCTTAAATGTATAAACAAAAACCAAACAACTTTGTAAATCAACTGTACAGAACTATACAGTCTTACTATCCAGTTGTTCTTACGTTGCTGAAAAATGATTCTACGTTGTGCTGAGCGCACACGACTAAGACGTAAAATCAACTTGGCTGAGCAAAAAACTGAGTGTGTGAGCTGCTTATTTAATTTGACTGCTGAACAAAATAAAAACTGGTTGCTGCTTATTTCAGTTTTGTGTTTGAGCAGCAAATTTTGTTAAGTAAGCATGTGATCGAAAATGAAAACTTAAACTGTTTTCAGCGCAGTCGCCAGTTGAAAAAAAATTTTGTGTGCTTAAAATCAAACGCTGGTTAAATATGTGTATTAAGGAAAATGTAAATAAAATGTTATTTAAAATGGATTTGTTTTGATAAAATTAATAGAGATGCCAGTGGGTTGGAAATTTTATTCTTGGAGATTTATAAAGAGAAAAGATGGTAAAGAGATTACATATAGAAATTTTAATCAGTTGCTGAATAAAAAATTAACTAAAAAAATAATAAAAATATAATTAATTTTTATAGGAATAATAAAAAATATTAAAATTTTAATTTTTTAAATTAATTTTTTTCATTGGAATATAAATTTAGTTCGAAATATAAATTAAACAAAATATGTTTCTTATTTATTACCAAAATTTCTGTGTTTTAATACAGGGATGTTAAGTTAGTTTTTTTTTTTTTTTTTTTTGTTTTTTTAAATTAAACCCATTATTCTATATGTCTTACTTTCATACACAAAGTCACGTATTGAGATCTTTTTTTGCATAAAAGGAAAAAAATAAAATTTACATCATTAAAGGTTTCTTTTCTATATGCAGCATCTGTGCAAAAACCCCAGAGCAGTAATAGCACTGAATTTCTTTCTTTGGTGTTAAAGGTTACGATTGTATTATATGTTTTAATGGTTTTAGGTGTTTGTTGTTGTTGCAATCTGTCGTTAAATAGGCTAACAATATAACACGAAAAAATAGAAAAAAAAAGATTTGGTAAAACTTCCGGTAACTTGCACCAGATAAACAGAAACAAAAATTGTCACTATGATTTATTTGACAGCTAACATCAAAGTCAATAACATGACAAGCCTTAAAATGGGAATAGATAGAAATATAATCAAACAAAGAAAAATAAAATTAAAAAATAATACTAAAATAAAAAATAAAAAAAAATATTAAATATAAAATTAAATAAAAATAAAAAAAAAAATATTGAAATTTTTAAAAAAACTTAACGAAACCTAAATTTTTCACACAAAAGCTCTATAAAAATTATATAAAAAGGATAATTTTGAAAATATTTTTTTGGCTTATTTTATGAACAAACCCCATACACTAATTATTTTCGAGAAAATTTCTTACTTAACGAAACTTTTTAAAACTTAACGAAACTTTATTTTTGAAACTAGAAGCACTTTTCAATCTTTTATTAAATATTTAGTTAAAATAAGTCACTAACATTTAATTTTTATAAAAAATTTAGACTTAACGAAAGTTTAAAAAACTTAACGAAACTTTATTTTCAAAACTAAAACCTTTAGAAAAATTATTTTTTTTATATTCGTTTTAAGCACAATAAATACTATTAAAATATGGATATTTCAGCAATTTTATAGCAAATAAAAAACTTAACGAAACTTTATTTTTGAAACTAAAAGTAATTTGACAATTGTTTTTACGTATTTCGTATGTATACACAATAAACTTTATATTCCTAGAAACATTTTTTACTTAAAGAAATTTTTAAAAACTTAACTTTTTTTTCGAAACCAAAAGCTCTACAAAAAATATTTTAACATATTCGTTTTTAGAACGTTGAATACTATAGAAAACTGCAATATCTTTTAATTTTAGCTGTGTAAAAAAACTTAACGAAACTTTATTTTTTAAAACCATAAGTATTTTTTGAATTAAAATTTCAAATTTTATTAGTAAAATTAAATATATTTACATTTCTGTAGAAACTTTTTATTTAACGAAATTATTAAAAACTTAACGAAACTTTATTTCTAAAACCAAACGATGTAGAAAAAATATTTTATTTGATTCGCTTTTAACAGATTAATTACTACTGAAATCTGGAAATTTCGTAATTTTTTTGTCCAAATAAAAAACTTAACGAAACTTTATTTCGGAAACCAAAAGATATAGAAACATTATTTTAACAGATTCGTTTTAAGCACTTAAAATATTAGTAAGAACTTTAAAAAATTTATAATTTTGATGAAATCTAAAACTTAACGAAACTTTATTTTTTAATTCATACGCACTTTTAAAAAATTAATTACTTATTTTTTTTGCATAATTTATTATATTAATATATCTACAGAAATTTTCCACTTAACGAATTTTTTAAAAACTTAACGAAACTTTATTTTCGAAATTAAGAGCTTTAGAAAAATTATTTTTCCAGATTTGTTTTAAGCAATTAAAATACTATGGAAAACTATAAAATTTTATCATTTTAGTTGAAACAAAAAACTTAACGAAACTTTATTTTTGAAATGATAAACATTTTTAAAATTCTAATTACACATTTTATAAATATGAATAACTATATTTTCATTTTAATAAAAATTTGTTACTTAACGAAATTTTTAAAAACTTAACGAAATCTTATTTCGGATACCAAAGCTGTAGATAAAATATTTGGACAGATTCGTTTTTAACAGTTAAAATACTAGAAAAATGATTGCAGAATACTGCAATCATTTTTCATTTTAACTGAATTAAAAAACTTAACGAAACTTTATTTTTGAAACTAAGAGCTTTAGAAAATTAATTTTTCCAGATTCGTTTTAAGCAATTAAAATACTATGGAAAACTGTAAAATTTTATCATTTTAGTTGAAATAAAAAACTTAACGAAACTTTATTTTCGAATCTAAGAACTTTGGAAAAATTATTTTTTCAGATACGTTTTAAGCAATTAAAATACTATGGAAAGCTATACAAACTTTTAATTTTTGTTAAATTAAAAAACTTAACGAAACTTTATTTTTGAAACCATAAGAATTTTTAAAATTCCTATTACAAATTTTCTTAGTATGAATAACTATATTTTAATTTTTATAAAAATTTTTTACTTAACGAAGTTTTTGAAAACTTAACGAAACTTTAGTTTTGAAACTAAGAGCTTTAGGAAATTAACTTTTCCAGATTAATTTTTAGCTGATTATATATTTGAAAAATTATGGATTTTTTTTAAATTTAATGCAAATAAAAAACTTAACGAAACTTTATTTTTGAAACCAATAGTTGTAGGAAAATTATTTTGCCATATTCGTTTTTGCCATGTCAAAGACTATAGAAGTAGGTGTTTTAATTATAAAGATAAGTGATTTAAAAAACTTAACGAAACCTTATTTTCGAAACTAAAAGCTTTAGAAAAATTATTTTTCAAGATTAATTTTTAGCACATTAAAGTCAGTATAAAACTACATTTTATTTATTGATATTTGCAATTTAAAAAACTTAACGAAACCTTAATTTTTACAATAAAAGAATTTTCATTAAAATTTTATGATAATATTTTTGCCTGGATGTTTTCATATACAAAACTATAATAATTTTGTTGAATTTAACGTTTAATGAAACTTAACGAAACTTTAGTTTTTAAATTAAAAGAATTTTCATAAATTTTCGAATTATTTTCATTTCATATATAAATTTATACAATATTTCTTAATTTTAGAGATTTAAAAAAGCAACGAAACTTTATTTTTCAAATTTTAAGCAATAACTTTAATATTATTGTTAAATTGATAACGAAAGAAATTTTTTACTTTTGTTTCCTTAAATAATCTCAACGAAACTGTTTTTCTTACCAACAACAATATTTAAACAAAATTTTCTATTAACATTTATTAAAACTTCTGAATAAATATAAAGGATTTTCAAAACTTAGCGAATCTTTAATTGTTTATCTTTTCCATTAAAACTTATTTTATTTTCTTTAAATCATTTAAATCATTTAATTAAAATTTTTATTTTTCATAATCCTTAAAAATATTGTTAAATATATCAAATATACCAATACCTGAGAACAATTTCTCTATAGGTGAGATAATGCTCAATCAATATAGTGTGGGAAAATTTCTCCAAAATATTCATATGTTAAATTTAAGAGTTAGTGTGTTGTTGTTTAAATGCAAAAAAAAAAAAAAAAAAAATGAGATGAGTGTGAGTTTGTATTGTGTATGGGATGTTCCTTTATGAGTTTGTATGTTTATGTGTGTCTGTTAGAGAATGTGTTACAAATCATGGGAATTTTATTGGGAAAATTTGCATATTATTATTTATGTTTTGTTTGTTTGTATGAATGAATGAATAACAACAAAAAGAGCAAGAGAATTTTAGTGAGTAGGTGGGAAAAGGGCTTTTTTGTTATTGTTAGAGGGTAGGTTAGTATAGGGTTTAGTAGAGAAAGGTGAGTGATTAAAAGGGTGTAAATAAATTTAAGGGTAATTAGAAGAGTAATAAAAATAAAATAAGACATATAGGGAAATTTTAATAATTAACAAAAGGAAATTAAGATTGGGAATTTCAGTAAAGGAATTTTTGAATGAATTTAAGGCAAACAGATTTTTGTAAAGAATAATGAATTGAAAATAAAATTTTCTTTAAATGAATTTAAAAATTCCTTAATAAAAAACTTTTTTATAAAGAATTATTTTTTTTAAATATTTATTTTAAATATTTCCTTTTATTACTACAATACGATTTACTTTCAATTTATTTCAATCTAATAGGTATAATTATTTTAAAAATTAATTAAAATTTTGTTTTACTTTTTAAGTAAACCTTTTAAATTCTTTAACTTGTCTTAAGAATTTAAAATATTTTTCTATTATTTCATCTATTTTTCTTTTCCTAAAAAAAGCTAGAAAATATTTCTATAATTTAATTTAATTATGGTATTATATATACCAGCATCTAACTGTCTGGCCGTTACTTAAATTGTTTCATTCAAATATTTTAGTTTAAAAAATTATATTAATTTTAAAAAGTCACTAGCTGATTTTAATAGACAATCAATAAGCAAACAGCAAACACCACACCTCTGGTTTAAGCCATAAAAAGCAACAACTTTAGCAACAAAGAAATAAAAAAATTAAACTTTAAGCAGATTTTTATAAAGATTTTTTTCGCAGCAACAATTGTGGGAAAAAAAGTTATAACAAGTGACAAATATAGTAAACACAAACAACACCTATGGGTAGAATAAAAAAATAAAAAAAAAAATCTTTTAATTTTTTTATAACAGAAAACGTTTACACTAGAGGAGAAAATTAAAATTAAACATTTAAGCAAATTTTTTGGAAATAATATTAATATTTGAACCCAAATAAAATCTTAAGGAATAAAGATATTTAAATGAAAATTTAACACAGTATTGATAGACATGCCTTAAAATCAGAAAATTAAAAATACCCCCATTTTTTTATACCAAAATATCCAAAATCTCCACCCGAAAAAAAAAGTGTTTTAAAAATATAAGCATTTTAGAAAAAATATTAATATTTAGACCTAAATAAAATTTAAACGCATAGAGTTATTTAAATCAAAGTTTAACACAATATAGATACACTTGCCTTAAAACCAGAGAATTAAAAAATATCCCCACTTTTGTGTATAAAAATACCCAAAATCTCCTCCTGGAAAAAATGTGTTTTAAAAATTAACTTTTTTCATTTAAATGATCACCCTGTCATTATAAGAGTCAATCCGTTAGAAAATACTTATTGAGTATATAACCAATATATAAAGGTATTTAATGAACATAATTTTTATTTAATCCCTACTTAGAGATTTGAGAATTTTACCAACAAATTAAAAAAATTTTTGGAAAATTGACAAAGTTTGGTTAGGGCTGGTGGGGAGACTAATACCCCTAGCACTTTGGGGTTTGCTTTACACACATCTACATTAAGTTTACTTTTGAAAACATTAAAAAATTATATAGCCCCGAACAAAAAAACAAATTTTATAAGTGAAAAAAATATTGTCATCCAAAAAATATGAAATTTGTTTTTAAAGTTCCAACTTTAGATTGATATTACTATATATTTAAATGATTATTATAGCAATATTATTTAGAATTTTGTAAGCAATCCAAAGAATATTAAAAATATAAAATAAAATCCAAATTAAAACCCCAAAGTTAAAAAAAAAAACGAGACTAAAAATGGGTTAAAATATTTATTTCAACCTTTAATTAAAGATAACCTATTTATGTTAGAATATTTTTTATTGAATTGTTTTTGTGACCATTTTTTTTTCTGTAAAATCATTAATGAATTTTTGGTGATAAAAAAAAAATACTCGAGATGACCAACTCGAAAACACCTCAACTCTGGTTAGTCTTAATTTTATTAAGATAAATATTTGCAACAGCTCACAAGTTACAGAATTATTTCCGAAAAAATCATTTAAAAACAATTTAAAAGCTTTTAAAAAATTTGGATACAGTTTTTTGAAAGCTGCTCAAAAATATGCTAATGAATTCTTAGATATAAGTAGCTTTGAAGAATTCAGAAAAAGTTTTTGAAATCTGTAAGAAAATTTTTTTGTAGCTACTCAAGCTATAGATAAAAATATTTAAAAGCTTTTCAAAACTTAAGTAAAGCTTTATAAAACTACTTAATATTACAAAACATTTTTTTAAGAAAAGATAATAAATAGATTGAAAAAATTCGGAAAATGCTAAAAGAAATTATTAAAAAATGCTTTAAAAAGCTCTTTAAAATCATCTTAGAATTCGAACGAATTCTTTAAACTTTTAACTTTGGAAAGTTTTAAAAAGTCTTGCAAAAACTGTTATTAATTTAAAAAAGCTTCTGAATGCATTAAAAAAAGCTTTAAAAAAAAAATAAAATATTAAAAAAATATATTGCCTGAGTTCAACGTAGCTTTCGAATGCATTAAAAAAAGCTTTCAAAAAAATATTAAAAAAAATATATTGCCTGAGTTCAACGTAGCTTTCGAAAGCTATTAAAAAATGTTATTATATTTTTAAATAAAATTTTAAATAAATTTTTTTTAAGCTAATACTTTACTAACGTTAAAAATAAGTTATTAAGCATCTAGATAATTGTAAAGCTTTAAATTAGCATTGAAAGTTTCAAATAACCTTTTTAAAATATTAAATTAGTTTTTGAAAGCTTTAAAGATGCCTTCCAAAAGTATTTAAAGGAATTTTCGGTAGCTTTACAAAATATTACTTAAAGAAAAACTTCTTAAGGAAGTTCTAAGCTTTAAAGAAACTTTTGAAAGTTTATAGTTAACATTTAGAAATACTTTTGTAATATTTACGATTTTTCTTCGTTAGTTTAAAAGCTTTCTTCCCAGTACTAATGCGTTTCCATGTGTTATAATATTTAAAATCTTGAGCAAAATTTTTCACTTTATTTTTTATTTTTATTATAACTTTTTTATAGTAAAAAAAAAAAAAATATGTGAACATTGAATTTAATATGTAAAGACAGCAGGGAGCTGCTAAATGTCATTTGTATGTTAAACAATAAAAAACAAACGCAATGATAATATTTTTATTCCTATATTCATAAAAACATTGATATGTGGACCAAACTGCCCCATTCAGATGAAATGAAAAGAGGTAGACATTTCAATGGGGACAAAAAAAAATATTTCAAAATTTCACACATTCAGTGAAATAAAATTGACACATAAAAGGATTTTGAAAAAAAAAAAAAAAAAATAAATAAAATCAAATCAATAAATAAATGAAAAGTTGCGAAGTAATCAAATTAAAGCCTAAAGGCTTTTGTTTTAATTTAGAAATATTAAATAAGAATTTAAGAACATTATAAAAATTTTGAAAAATTTAAAAATTAAACCTTTTAATTTTTATTTTATAATTTAAAAGCTTTAAATATTATATCCAGAACTTTAAAGTTTTATTTTATATTAAATAACTTCTTTTTAGCAGTCTTAAAAAAACATCAAGAGTAAAAGTAAACTTCTTTTAACAGAATAAATGCAAAACAATTGAACAAACAAAAAAGACCACAAATAAAAAAACAGACAAAAAAAAGTAATTGTATGTGAAAGTTGTTTTTAAGATTGTCAACATCTTTTTCTCCAAGTCCCCCCCTCAAATGATGCATTTGTTTTTATTCCAACAAGAGACATTCTTTGGCGACTGTTTTTTTCTTTTATTTTCAGTTAAGAATCGTTCGCTGGTGGTTAAGCATTTAACTACTTTCATTATTTTTTTTTGTTTTTGTATTAAATTTTGCAACTTTTTTTTTTGGCAAACAGTTTCAGTCTGCCTTAAAGCTACACAAAACACCAACACAAAGAAATATGAGTGTAATCGTCTGTCAACAATGTCGCTTAAAAACCACATAAACCAAAAAAAAAAATTGTTAACAATGTCTCGCCAAAAAACTTAAAGAAATGTCCGAAAACAAAGAAAACCGAACAACAAAAAAACTAGAAATTTGAAGAAAGAAATTTATTTGGCCAAAATGTAGCAAAGAAAAGCTGTTGTAATGTTTTCTTAAATTTTGTTTTTTTTTCTTGTAGCCTTTGGAAATTTATAAGAATTTAGAGCAGATTCTTATCAGTTTTAAAAACTTAAACAGCCAACAGTTTTGCCACAAAAATTAAAGTAACAAAAATTAAAGACTAAATAAAAAAGAAAACAATTTTTCTTGGTAGAGAAAGAAAGACAAAAAGCAAGAGCTAAAAGCTTAAATAAAGCTTTTGAAAGTGAATAGTCCAGACTATATGCCAGACCATAAACCATAGTCCAGACTATAGTTAGTAGTCTATACTAGAGTTTAAGGTCTAAACTATTGTTTATAGTCTAGACTATAGTTCATAGTATGGACTATAATTTATAGTCAGGAATTTAGTTTATAGTATGGACTAAAGTCCATACTATAAACTATAGTCCAGACTATAATCAATAGTATAGACTACTAACTATAGTCTGGACTATAATTTATAGTCTGGACTATAGTTTACAGTCTGGACTATAGTTTATAGTTTGGACTATAACTATAGTATAGACTATAGTTTATAGTCTGGACTATAGTTTATAGTCTGGACTATAGTTTGTAGTCTGGACTATAGTTTATAGTCTGGACTATAGTTTGTAGTCTGGACTATAGTTTATAGTCTGGACTATAGTTTATAGTCTGGACTATAGTTTATAATCTGGACTATAGTTTATAGTCTGGACTATAGTTTATAGTCTGGACTATAGTTTATAGTCTGGACTATAGTTTATAGTCTGGATTATAGTTTATAATCTGGACTATAGTTTATAGTCTGGACTATAGTTTATAGTCTGGACTATAGTTTATAATCTGGACTATAGTTTATAGTCTGGACTATAGTTTATAGTCTGGACTATAGTTTATAGTCTGGACTATAGTTTGTAGTCTGGACTATAGTTTATAGTCTGGACTATAGTTTATAGTCTGGACTATAGTTTATAATCTGGACTATAGTTTATAGTCTGGACTATAGTTTATAGTCTGGACTATAGTTTATAGTCTGGACTATAGTTTATAGTCTGGATTATAGTTTGTAGTCTGGACTATAGTTTATAGTCTGGACTATAGTTTATAATCTGGACTATAGTTTATAGTCTGGACTATAGTTTATAGTCTGGACTATAGTCTATAGTCTGGACTATAGTTTATAGTCTGGATTATAGTTTATAATCTGGACTATAGTTTATAGTCTGGACTATAGTTTGTAGTCTGGACTATAGTTTATAGTCTGGACTATAGTTTATAGTCTGGACTATAGTTTGTAGTCTGGACTATAGTTTATAGTCTGGACTATAGTTTATAGTTTGGACTATAACTATAGTATAGACTATAGTTTATAGTCTGGACTATAGTTTATAGTCTGGACTATAGTTTGTAGTCTGGACTATAGTTTATAGTCTGGACTATAGTTTGTAGTCTGGACTATAGTTTATAGTCTGGACTATAGTTTATAGTCTGGACTATAGTTTATAATCTGGACTATAGTTTATAGTCTGGACTATAGTTTATAGTCTGGACTATAATTTATAGTCTGGACTATAGTTTACAGTCTGGACTATAGTTTATAGTTTGGACTATAACTATAGTATAGACTATAGTTTATAGTCTGGACTATAGTTTATAGTCTGGACTATAGTTTGTAGTCTGGACTATAGTTTATAGTCTGGACTATAGTTTGTAGTCTGGACTATAGTTTATAGTCTGGACTATAGTTTATAGTCTGGACTATAGTTTATAATCTGGACTATAGTTTATAGTCTGGACTATAGTTTATAGTCTGGACTATAGTTTATAGTCTGGACTATAGTTTATAGTCTGGACTATAGTTTATAGTCTGGACTATAGTTTATAATCTGGACTATAGTTTATAGTCTGGACTATAGTTTATAGTCTGGACTATAGTTTATAATCTGGACTATAGTTTATAGTCTGGACTATAGTTTATAGTCTGGATTATAGTTCATAGTGTGGACTATAGTTAATAGTCTGGATTGTAGTTTGTTGTTTGGACAATTTCCTAGATATTTTATATCATTTTTTAGTTTTACAACGTTTTTTATTGCTCTTTTGTTTCTAAAATAACTAAATCTTTTACTTTTTACCCACACACATCAAGAGTATTAGTTCAAATACAAAAGGTAATAAAAACTAAATAAAGTATTTTTTATTTTTTTAAGTTAAAGAAGGAAAATAAGGCGTTAACACAATTAAAACTATTACCGTTAATTATAAATGTTAATTGATCATAAACACGATCACCTAGCGCAACAAATGCACTCACATGCATATGGTAACACTAGATAAATACCCTGCAGTTCTGAAGCAAATAAAGTTTTATATTTGGTAGTTGCTCTTAAATAAAGGGGATTTTTAACATTCTGTCATGACAAGCTTTGGTTTAAAGGAAACCTTTAAAGATCTGGCATAATTAGAGGGAATTTCTATAAGCTAACCCTAAGTAATTTAGACAGTAAAGAATACGAAATTTTTATGTTTGTATAAATGTTGGAGGAAACAAGAAATAGTTTTCTTTTATGGGGTATATTTAGTCACATAAAATTATGCTAGAGAAAGCTATACTTTAATGTCGAATTCAATTATTTTTTTTTTGAGATTTCTTTGAACCAGAACTGTGTAGTCAAACACCTAAAGTTCTTTTATTCAAATGCCAACACAAATGCAAGCAGGTCATTTGAAATAAACGTGATGACGTGAAAATTTATCGAAAATGAAAATGATGTTTAAGAAAGTGTTGCAAGCAACCGTTTTTTTTTTTTTTTTCTTCATTACGTTCTTTTCAAAAACAATTAATAATCAGAAACAGAAAATGCTCTTAATGAAATCAACACAATTGTAAAACATTTCTGTTGTAAGTAACCAACGAAAAAAATGCACTAAAACAAACAACCAAATGAAATGCAACATGCCGAGACAACTGACAATAAATTACCACAAGAAAACACACAACATTCAACTGAAATGGGGAAAGAAAAGTTAACGAAATTGTAACACACTGCAAGTATAAAAAAAGGAAGAGGTATATGATTCCAAAACGACATGATTCTAAATCAAAAAAAAGCTGAAAAATTTTTAACACAAGAAAAAAGTTTATGTTTTTCAACAAAATATGGGTCATGGCACGCCAGGGTGTCTACCAAAGTCAACTTTGGTATTATGATGATAATAATGATGCTAAAAACCAAAAATATATTGAAAAGGAAATCATTGAAAGCATGAAATTTTTTAACTCCACTAAAAAGCCAAATAAATGTTTTGTAATTCTCGTAAATAAAAATTTTACAGCAATAAAATGATAAACGATCATTAAAGTAATGAAAGCATAACTAAACTAAAATCAAATATTATAAAAACACTTTTTAAAAATTCTCATAAAAGAAGCTTTTAAAAAAAAATTCCCTTAGAACAAATCATTTTCAACATTAATTTCTAAGTCTCTTTTTTTTCCCACCAACAAATCGATCAACATCTAGTCTGTCTATCATCACATCACAAATCATGTTCTTAATTAATCGTACCTAGTTAAAAAATAAATATAAGGAAACATTTATAACACTTACCAGTTAAACATTTAACAATTTCATTTATTTATTAAATTTTGTTTTTTATTTTTTCTTCTTCAAGCTTTAATTCCCTTAAACTTAAACATAATTTTTCTCTTTACAACCGTAGCTAAATCATGCATAACTATGGATCACGATGAGATTTTTTTTATATAAAAGAAAAGAACTTTTTAAAAAGATCCATATTAAATAGAAATCAAAAATATTGCGTGATCGATTTCATGCTTAAACATCATTTTCAAACAACTTAAATGGGAAGAGAGAAAAACAAAAAAATATATTTTTTTAAATAAGAAAAATAAAATAAATTATAAACTTTTGTTTAAGGTAATTACGAAATTGTATAACTATATACAAGATTATACAATAGAGTAGACTATAGTCCATGGTAAAGAAAATACTATGAACTAGACTACATTCCAGATCATAGACTATACTAAAAGCTGCAAACTCTTTACCAATTTTTAAAATATTTCAGAATATAAACCATAGTAATGACTTATACTATACATTAGACTATAAACTATAGACCAGATTCTAAACCATGGCACATACTAAAAACTACAGCCTAGATTCTAAGCTATAGCACAGACAAAAAAACTATAGCTTGGAGACAAACTATAGCCCGGAATACTAACTATAGTGCAGACTATGAACCAGAGTACAAACTGTAATATATAGTCCAGACAAAAAACTATAGTCCAGAATAAAATATATAATCTAGACTATAAAATATTGTCCAGAATACAAACTATAGACTATATATAGACTGTAAACTATAGCCCAGACATAAAATATACTGCAGAATATAAACTATTGTGTATATTGTAAACTATAGTCCAGGCTATGAACTAAGTATATACATTATTTTCTCGACTATAAATTATTTTCCATACTATATTTTATAGCCTCGACTATAAACTGGAGTCCAGAATATAGTCTAGGTTATAAACTATAGTCCGGAATATGAAATATAGTACAGACTATAAACAATAGTCCAGACTGTAAAATATAGTCCAGACTTTAACTGTAGTCCACACTATAAACTGTAGTCTAAACTATGAACTATAGTCCAAACTATTAACTATAGTCCAAACTATGAACTTTAGTTCAGACTACAAACTATAGTCTAAAATACTACTAACCTCTAATCTAAACTATGAATAATAGTCCACGCTATGGACTATAGTACAGACGACAAACTATGTCCACAATGTAAACTATATTCCCTGCTATAAACTATAGTCCAGACTATAGATTTAAGTTTCGACTATAAATTTTAGTCCAGACTATAAACTATAGAGCTCAAACTATAAACTATAGTGGAGACTACAGATTATAGTCAAAACAATAAACTATAGTCCGGACTATAAACTATAATCGAGACTATAACTATAGTCCAGACTATAAACTATAGTTCAGGCCATAAACAAGAGTCCAGACTATAAACTATAGTACAGGCTATGAACTAGAATATAAATTATAGTCCAAACTAATAACTATAGGGCAGACTATAAACTATACTCCTGATTATAATCTATAGCCCAGATTATAATTTATAAACCAGACTGTAAACTATAGTCCAGACTATAAACTACAGCCCAGACTACAAACTATAGTCTAAACTAAAAACTATAGTCCAAACTATTAACTGTAGTCCAAACTATGAACTAAAATCCAAACTATAGTTCAGACTACAAACTATAGTCCAAAGTGCTACTTATCTCTAATCTAAACTATGAATAATAGTCCACGCTGTGGACTGTAGTCCAGACGACAAACTATGTCCACAATGTAAACTATATTCCCTGCTATAAACTATAGTCCAGACTATAGATTTAAGTTTCGACTATAAATTTTAGTCCAGACTATAAACTATAGAGCTCAAACTATAAACTATAGTGGAGACTATAGATTATAGTCAAAACTATAAACTATAGTCCGGACTATAAACTATAATCGAGACTATAACTATAGTCCAGGCCATAAACAAGAGTTAAGACTATAAACTATAGTACAGGCTATGAACCAGAATGTAAATTATAGTCCAAACTAATAACTATAGGGCAGACTATAAACTATATTCCTGATTATAATCTATAGCCCAGATTATAATTTATAAACCAGACTGTAAACTATAGTTCAGACTATAAACTACAGCCCAGACTACAAACTATAGTCTAAACTAAAAACTATAGTCAAGACTATAATCTATAGTCGAGTCTGTAAACTGCATAATAAAAATTATAGTTCAGACTATAAACCATAGTCGAGTCTTTTTTTTTTTTTTAATGGTAGTATTTTTACTACTTTTTTTCAAAATTTAAATTTAATTGATGAACTTTGTTATTTCTTTAGTCATTAATTTTTATCAAAAATCATATTTTTTCGAATTTTTAAAAAAGTAGTATTTCTACTACTCTTTTTAAAAATCAAATTTTATAAATTTTAACAAATAGTCATTAATTTATATTAAAAATAAAGTTTTTGAAAAAGTAGTATTTTTACTACTATTTTTGAAAAATTAAATTTTACACATTTTTACTTAGATTTGTAATGAAACAATGTAAATTTGATTAATAGTGTAATTTTTGGATCATTTTAAAAAGTAAAATTTCTACTACTCTTTTTAAAAATCAAATTTTATAGATTTTTATTTATATTTTTAAGCAAAAATTATGACTTGCTTTAAAAATCTAATTCTTTATAATTTTTAAAAAAGTAGTATTTCTAGTACTTTTTTTAAAAATTAAATTTTATAGATTTAAATTTATATTTTTAAGCATAAATGATGACTGGCGTTAAAAATCTAATTTTTTTATACTTTTAAAAAAGTAGTATTTCTACTACTCTTTTTAAAAAAATCTAATTTTCTAAAAAGATTTAAACAAATAATCATAAATTTAATAAAAATCCAAATTTTGGGTGTTTCGAAAAAAGGTAGTATTTATACTACTATTTAAAAAAACTCATATTTTTTAAATTATTTCAAAAATCTCTTTTCAAACAACATAAAATTCTTTAAATATGCTTTACTAAGTACATATCTAAAAAAGTAGTATTTTTACTACTATTTTTGAAAAATAAATTTATTGATTTTTACTGAAAATTTTAACAAAAAATTCATAAATTTAAATAAAAATACAAATTTGGGGTGTTTTAAAAAAAGTAGTATTTTCTACTACTTTTTTAAAAACCTAAAATTTTATAAATTTTTTAAGAAAATTATAATAAATATTCATAAATTAATTAAAAATCTAAATTTTGGAGTGTTTTAAAAAAAGTAGTATTTCTACTACTATTTTAAAAAAATTATATTTTTAAAATTATATTAAAAATTATTTTTTAAATAACATAAAATTCTCTAAATATGGTTTTTTAAATTTATTTCAAAGAAGTAGTATTTTTACTACTATTTTGAAAAAAAAAAAATAAATTTTGGTATATTATTTTTTTTCTTAATTTTCTTTTATTTGTTAAATTATTTTTGCCATTCTAAAAAAATCCGCTATTCTATGAACAATTTATTTATTTAAACACCAACAACAACAACAAAAAAATCTCATCCTGGTTTTTGTCTCATAATCTTTGCCTCAAAACAAAAGTATTTGAAATGTAAATATTGTTTAGGAAAGAAAAAAATATAAATCGGAATTTGCATTTAACCTGCTTTCACTACATGTCAAAAACAACAGCATTAGAAACGAAACGACAACGAAACATCCACGCGCTTGCAAATGAATTTCTAGAAAGATGAAACACATTCAGCCAGAAACAAATGTTATAGAAAAGTGCATACCTCACCATATCAAAGCTATTGCCATGAATATTTGTGTTTTTTTTTTTTTATTTTTTTTAGAGGATTTAGATTTTTGCATATCACACACATGCTCCGTTTTCGTGGCTGGAGATTTTTTTGTTGAAAAATTGAAAAATTGAAAAAATTATTGTTTGTTTTTTTGCACTTAATCCACTCATGTACGTAAAATGAAATGCCTGCACACTTACCCGTTATATTCATACAATAAATGATAAAGTTCCTGTGCAATGCTAGCTGGAACACACATTCAACTAAAAAGAGTACTAAAACCCGGCAGTTCTGACCATTTTAGAAAGAATGTATTTTTAACTTAACAAAGAATAGTTTTATTTTTTAAACTAATTTCTCGATAGATTAGTGAGAGATTATATAAAAAAATTTTATTAGAAAATATAAAAAAAATTTCAGAACTGTTGGGTTCTTTTTAATTTTTTTTATCGTCATACCTTGAAATGAATGATCATGTTAAACCGAATAAAACACACACAAAAATATTTTTCGCAAGTGTGGGTGGCATTTAAAGGCTGCAGTAAATAGCAGCCGGTAGTTAAGACCGCTAGTGTATATTTGGTTGTTGCTGGTAGTTGGTTTCTTTTTAATCTCTCAATTTTCTGATGCATTGGCAGAGTATCAAATTACTCTTCAATGGTAAAGTAAAGGTTTAAGAAATTCAGTTATACAGGATATTTTTACCTGTTGTATATTTATTTTTGGCAAAAATAAAATCTGAAATCTTTTTTGTAAAGTCCGAATAAAAAAAAAAAATTATAACAACAAAAAAACAAGGTTAACAAGATTTATGGTTTTTTAAATTGAAAGTCGATATTTAAACAATAATAAATAAGACCACAAAAAATAACAGAAAAATATAATAAAACTAAAGAATTTCTGCTATGAATTTAAAACACCTAGAAAAATAGAACCCAGAGGTATAAGAAACTAAATTTTAAAAATATTCTAAAAAAATAAAATGAAAGAAAAATTAAAAAAAAAATACAAAATTTTTTAATTTTTTAGAAAATCCTAAGCGGATATTGTGTTCCACAGACCAAAAAAGTCAAAAGATTTAAATAAAATTTTGTGTGAAGGTTTATAAAGATCTTAAGATTCCCTAATGCTAACAATTTATAGCAGCTTTCTAGGAAAAAATTAGTGCAAATTAGGTTTAAACACAGAAAATCCGAATTTTTATGAAATATGCATTTCTAAGCGGATATTGTTTTATAGAAGCGCTAAAATTGAACCAATTGCTTTGAAAGTTGGCAGAGGTCTTTTAAATCTACTGATAATTTTTTAGAGTTACTATTTTCTAACAGTTCTTTTGCAAAAAATTTGAGTAAATTGGGTTTAAACACAGAAAATTGGAATTTTATATGAAATGTGCATTTTTAGGCGGATATTGTTTTCTAGAAGCGATAAAATTCAACCAATTGCAGTGAAATTTGGTAGAGATCTTCTTAATCTTCTGAAGATTTTTCAGAGTTATTATTTTCTAACAGTTCTTTTGCAAAAAAAAAAAAAAAAAAAAAAAAAATGGAGTAAATTGGGTTTAAACAGAGAAAATCTTAATTTTATATGAAAATTGCATTTTTTAAGCGGATATTGTTTTCTAGAAGCGATAAAATTCAACCAATTGCAGTGAAATTTGGTAAAGATCTTCTAAATCTTCTGGTAACTTTTTAGAATTACTATTTTCTAACAGTTGTTTTGCAAAAAATTTGAGTAAATTGGGTTTAAACAGAGAAAATCTGAATTTTATATGAAAATTGCATTTTTTAAGCGGATATTGTTTTCTAAAAGCGATAAAATTCAACCAATTGCAGTGAAATTTGGTAGAGATTTTCTAAATCTTCTGATAACTTTTTAGAGTTACTATTTTCTAACAGTTCTTTTGCAAAAAAATAGAGTAAATTGGATTTAAACACAGAAAATTGGAATTTTACATGAAAATTGCATTTTTTAAGCGGATATTGTTTTCTAGAAGCGATAAATTTCAAGCAATTGCAGTGAAATTTGGTAAAAATTTTCTTAATCTTCTGAAGATTTTTCAGAGTTATTATTTTCTCTTTTGCAAAAAAATGGAGTAAATTGGGTTTAAACACAGAAAATTGGAATTTTATATGAAATGTGCATTTCTAGGCGAATATTGTTTTCTGTAGGCTTTAAAATACAAATAATTGCGGTGAAATTTAGCAAAGACATTGTAAATCAACTTATGATTCTATACGTTTCATATTTTTTAACATTTCTTTTGAAAAAAATTTGAGCAAATAAGTTTAAACAGAGAAAATATGCATTTTGTATGAAATTTTAATTTTTAAGCGAATATTGTTTTCCAGAAGTTTTAAAGTGTAATCAATTTCACTGATATTTATCAGAAATATTCTAAATGAATTCTATGATTATAAATATTTCGTATTTTCTAACAGTTCCTATGCAAAAAAATTGAGTAAATTAAGTTTAAACAGAGAAAATCTGACTTTTGTATAAAATTAGCATTTTTAGGCGGATATTGTTTTTTGAGGCCTTAAAGTTCAACCAAATGCCCTAAAATTTAGCAGAGATATTTTAAATAAACTTATGATTTTATAAAGCTGCTCTTTTATAACAATTTCCTTTGTAAAAATTTTTAGTAAATTAAGCTTAAACTGAGAAAATACGATTTTTTTTACAAAATTTTAATTTTTAGGCGGATATTGTTTTCTGCCAGCTTTAAACTTTAACCATTTGCATTGAAATTTAACAAATATAATGTAAATCAACTTATGATTCCGTAAAGCTGCCATTTTCTAATAGTTCCTTTGAAAAATTTTTTAGAAAATTTACTTTAAATAGCAAAAAAAAAAAAAAAAAAAACGAATTTCGTATGAAATTCGCATTTTTAGGCGGATATTAATTTCTAGAGGCCTTAAAATTCAACAAGTTTTATTAAAACTAAGCAGAAATATTGTAAATCAACTTATGATTCTATAATTCTTCAATTTTCTAAAAGTTTCTTTTGAAAAAAATTTAATAAATTAAGTTTAAACAGAAAAAATCCAAATTTTTTATGAAATTTTTTATTTTAGGCGGATATTTATTTCTGCAGGCTTCAAAATTCAGCCAAATGCACTGAAATTTAGCAAGGATATTTTAAATAAACTTTTAATACTATAGAGCTGCCATTTTCTTAGAGTTCTTTTGTAAAATATTGGTAAAATTTAATTTTGTATTGAGAAAATTAAAATTTTTTTAAGAAATTTTTATGTTTAAGCGGACATTGATTTCTGCAGGCTTTAAAATCGTACTTAATTTATGGAAAATAAGTAGAAATATTTAAAATATCTTAAGAAACCCATGAATCTATTATACTCTAGCAATTTTTAAGCAAAAAATTGTAATAAAATGAGTTTAAATTAAGAAAACTAGGATATTTGCAACAATTGGCGGATGTGACTTGCCAAAGCCTTGAAAATGTCACCAATTTGACCGAAAATTTGTAGAAATATTCTTAATTAACTCATGATCATATAGAGCTGCTATTTTCTTACACTACTTAAGTAAAAAATTATAGTAAATTTGGTTTAAATAGATAAAATCTAAAGATTTTAATGGAATTTAAAATTTTTGGTGGGTAATGCTTACCACCGTTTTCAAAATTCAACCAAATTAACTAAAACTCAACAGGGATAATCAGAATAAAATTGCAATTTTATTATGCTAAATATTTTTTGCAATTTTCTACGAAAAAAAAAATTACAAAAATTAATTTAAAATAAAGAAAACTCAAAATTTGTTACCTACTTTTTGGCGGATATTGTCTTTTGGAGGCTATAAATGTGCATTAATTTGTATAAAATTTTAAAGATATATTGAAAAATATGCTATAATTCTGCAGATTAAATTTTTTTTAGCAGTTCCTAAACAAAAATTTTTAATAAATGAGTTTAAACAGAGAAAATGAGGATTTTATATGAAATTTAGAATTTTTGGCGGATATTGCTCCTATCGGCTTTAAAAGTCAGCAAAATATAATGAAATTTGGCAGAGATACACAAACTCATCTTATGATTCTATAGACCTATTAATTTTGTTTAGTTTTCTAATAAAAAATTTCCAAAATGTATGTTTGTAGGGAAAAAAACTCCAATTTTGCACTTTTTTTCAGCGGATATTTCCTTCTGGAAGCTATAAATATACACCAGTTTTTATAAAACTAAACAGTAATATTGGAAAGTATACCATAATCATGTAGGGTAAACATTTATAAGCAGTTGCTAATAAAAAATTTAAAGAAAATGAATTTAAACAGAGAAATTGAGGATTTTATATGAAATTTAGCATTTTTTGGCGGATATTGCTTTCTATTGGTTTTAAAAATCAATCAATTTGAATAAACTTTGGCAGAAATATCCAAACTCATTTTATGACTAGATAGAGCTATTAATTTGTTCTAGTTTTCTAATAAAATATTTTCAAAAATTATGTTTGTAGCGAAAAAACTAGAATTTTTAATATTTTTGGCGGATATTTTTTTCTGAATATCAAGTTGTTATTACTTAATTATTAAAAATGATTTTATATTTATTAAAATAGCTAAAACAAAATTTTTTAACTGGTTTTAAAAAAGCAATTCATCATATTTGTTTCAAATTTAAATAACAAATTGCTTTAAACATTTAAAATTAAGTATTTTTATTCTTTATAAAGTTTAAATTTTAAATTAAACAAATTAAAGCATTTAAATTACAAAACCAAAGCAAAGCAAAACCAAAGCAAAAAAAAAAAAAAAAAAAAGAACAAATTTAAAGCGTGAAATTAAATATTCTAGACAAAAGAAAAAAAGTATTAACATAATTTAAAAAATTACACACATAATTAAAACAATAATTAACTAACAAACTCACCGTTTAAATACATACAATAGCAACAATAAAATATAAAAAACACATACCTGAAAAGACAGAAAAAGAAAAAAATATTAAGTAATTTTTAAAAAAATAATATTAAAGTTTAAATAACAAATTACATAACTAAAAAAAAGAAAACTAAATTTAAAATTCCTTAATAAAGGTTAAATTTTTTAATAATTAATTAAAGCCACTGTTTTGTAACTCTTGTTTTTTTAAGTTAAAACAACTACCATGATCATGATTGATCAGTGTCAAATTAAGGTGAGTGTTATTCTTATAAAAAAAACTATTTAAGATGTTGTAAACACTTCTTTTTTATAAATAGTTAATAATAATGTTTGCAAATTTTTAAATTATAAGACTTATAAAAAAAAAAAAAAGCTGCGGGTTTTTGTAAATCAATTAAATTTTATACAAAATATATGTATGATAATATCTTTTGCAAACATATTAAAAGGTATTTGGGTTGCTAAAACAAAAACATTAAGAAAAAAATTAAAGACTAATCATTTTAGATGGCGTCTATGAAAATTTGATAATCATGAGAAAACAAAACGCAAAAAAAACTAAAAGTAAATAAAAATATATTTTTATAAAAAGCTAAAAGGTCAATAAAGCATATGAAAACAAAAAAAAAAAAATATATAATAATTATAATAATAATAATAACTATAGATAACTATAGACTATTTTATAGTCTAGACTATAGACTATTTTATAGTCAAGACTACGGACTATTTTATAGTCAATACTATAGACTATTTTATAGTCTAGACTATAGACTATTTTATAGTCTAGACTATAGACTATTTTATAGTCAAGACTATATATTATTTTATTTTATAAATAGTTTATAGTCTAGACTATAAACTATTTTATAGTCTAGGCTATAGACTATTTTATAGTCTAAACTATAGACTATTTTATAGCCTAGACTATAGACTATTTTATAGTCTAGACTATAGACTATTTTATAGTCATGACTATATACTATTTTATAGTCATGACTATATACTATTTTATAGTCTAGACTTAGACCATTTTATAGTCAAGACTACGGACTATTTTATAGTCAAGACTATATACTATTTTATAGTCTAGAATATAGGCTATTTTATAGTCAAGACTATAAACTACTTTATAGTCTAGACTATATACTATTTTACAGTCTACACTATAGTCTATTTTATAGTCTACACTATAGACTATTTTATAGTCAAGACTATAGACTATTTTATAGTCAAGACTATAGACTATTTTATAGTCTAGACTATAGACTATTTTATAGTCAAGACTATAGACTATTTTATAGTCTAGACTATAGACTTTTTTATAGCCTAGACTATAGGCTATTTTATAGTCAAGACTATAGACTATTTTATATTTAAGACTATAGACTATTTTATAGTCTAGACTATAGACTATTTTATAGTCAAGGCTATAGACTATTTTATAGTCTAGACTTTAGACTATTTTATAGTCTAGACTATAGACTATTTTATAGACTATAGACTATTTTATAGTCTAGACTATAGACTATTTTATAGTCTAGACTATATACTATTTTATAGTCTAGACAATAGACTATTTTTTAGTCTAGACTATATACTATTTTATAGTCAACACTATAGACTATTTTATAGTCAAGACTATAGACTATTTTGTAGTCTAGACTTTAGACTATTTTATAGTATAGACTATATATTATTTTATAGTCTAAACTATATATTATTTTATGGTCTAGACTAAAGACTATTTTATAGTCAAAATTATAGACTATTTTGTAGTCTAGACTTTAGACTATTTTATAGTCTAGACTTTATATTAATTTATGGTCTAGACTATAGACTATTTTATACTCAAGACTATAGACTATTTTGTAGTCTAGACTATATACTAATTTATAGTCAAGACTATAGACTATTTTATAGTCTAGACTATAGACTTTTTTATAGCCTAGACTATAGGCTATTTTATAGTCAAGACTATAGACTATTTTATATTCAAGACTATAGACTATTTTATAGTCTAGACTTTAGACTATTTTATAGTCAAGACTGTATACTATTTTATAGTCAAGAATATAGACTATTTTATAGTCTAGACTATAGACTATTTTATAGACTATAGACTATTTTATAGTCTAGACTATATACTATTTTATAGTCTAGACAATAGACTATTTTTTAGTCTAGACTATATACTATTTTATAGTCAACACTATAGACTATTTTATAGTCAAGACTATAGACTATTTTGTAGTCTAGACTTTAGACTATTTTATAGTATAGACTATATATTATTTTATAGTCTAAACTATATATTATTTTATGGTCTAGACTAAAGACTATTTTATAGTCAAAATTATAGACTATTTTATAGTCTAGACTTTAGACTATTTTATAGTCTAGACTATAGACTATTTTATAGTCATGACTATATACTATTTTATAGTCATGACTATATACTATTTTATAGTCTAGACTTAGACCATTTTATAGTCAAGACTACGGACTATTTTATAGTCAAGACTACGGACTATTATATAGTCAAGACTATATACTATTTTATAGTCTAGAATATAGGCTATTTTATAGTCAAGACTATAAACTACTTTATAGTCTAGACTATATACTATTTTATAGTCTACACTATAGACTATTTTATAGTCTACACTATAGACTATTTTATAGTCAAGACTATAGACTATTTTATAGTCAAGACTATAGACTATTTTATAGTCTAGACTATAGACTATTTTATAGTCAAGACTATAGACTATTTTATAGTCTAGACTATAGACTTTTTTATAGCCTAGACTATAGGCTATTTTATAGTCAAGACTATAGACTATTTTATATTCAAGACTATAGACTATTTTATAGTCTAGACTATAGACTATTTTATAGTCAAGGCTATAGACTATTTTATAGTCTAGACTTTAGACTATTTTATAGTCAAGACTGTATACTATTTTATAGTCAAGAATATAGACTATTTTATAGTCTAGACTATAGACTATTTTATAGACTATAGACTATTTTATAGTCTAGACTATATACTATTTTATAGTCTAGACAATAGACTATTTTTTAGTCTAGACTATATACTATTTTATAGTCAACACTATAGACTATTTTATAGTCAAGACTATAGACTATTTTGTAGTCTAGACTTTAGACTATTTTATAGTATAGACTATATATTATTTTATAGTCTAAACTATATATTATTTTATGGTCTAGACTAAAGACTATTTTATAGTCAAAATTATAGACTATTTTGTAGTCTAGACTTTAGACTATTTTATAGTCTAGACTTTATATTAATTTATGGTCTAGACTATAGACTATTTTATAGTCAAGAATATAGACTATTTTATAGTCTAGACTATAGACTATTTTATAGACTATAGACTATTTTATAGTCTAGACTATATACTATTTTATAGTCTAGACAATAGACTATTTTTTAGTCTAGACTATATACTATTTTATAGTCAACACTATAGACTATTTTATAGTCAAGACTATAGACTATTTTGTAGTCTAGACTTTAGACTATTTTATAGTATAGACTATATATTATTTTATAGTCTAAACTATATATTATTTTATAGTCTAGGCTATAGACTATTTTATAGTCTAAACTATAGACTATTTTATAGCCTAGACTATAGACTATTTTATAGTCTAGACTATAGACTATTTTATAGTCATGACTATATACTATTTTATAGTCATGACTATATACTATTTTATAGTCTAGACTTAGACCATTTTATAGTCAAGACTACGGACTATTTTATAGTCAAGACTACGGACTATTATATAGTCAAGACTATATACAATTTTATAGTCTAGAATATAGGCTATTTTATAGTCAAGACTATAAACTACTTTATAGTCTAGACTATATACTATTTTATTGTCTACACTATAGACTATTTTATAGTCTACACTATAGACTATTTTATAGTCAAGACTATAGATTATTTTATAGTCAAGACTATAGACTATTTTATAGTCTAGACTATAGACTATTTTATAGTCAAGACTATAGACTATTTTATAGTCTAGACTATAGACTTTTTTATAGCCTAGACTATAGGCTATTTTATAGTCAAGACTATAGACTATTTTATATTTAAGACTATAGACTATTTTATAGTCTAGACTATAGACTATTTTATAGTCAAGGCTATAGACTATTTTATAGTCTAGACTTTAGACTATTTTATAGTCTAGACTATAGACTATTTTATAGACTATAGACTATTTTATAGTCTAGACTATAGACTATTTTATAGACTATATACTATTTTATAGTCTAGACAATAGACTATTTTTTAGTCTAGACTATATACTATTTTATAGTCAACACTATAGACTATTTTATAGTCAAGACTATAGACTATTTTGTAGTCTAGACTTTAGACTATTTTATAGTTAGACTATATATTATTTTATAGTCTAAACTATATATTATTTTATGGTCTAGACTAAAGACTATTTTATAGTCAAAATTATAGACTATTTTGTAGTCTAGACTTTAGACTATTTTATAGTCTAGACTTTATATTAATTTATGGTCTAGACTATAGACTATTTTATACTCAAGACTATAGACTAATTTATAGTCAAGACTATAGGCTATTTTATAGTCAAGACTATATACTATTATATGGTCTAGACTATATAATATTTTATAGTCTAGACTATAGACTATTTTATAGTCAAGACTACAGACTATTTTATAGTCAAGACTATAAACTATTCTATAGCCAAGACTATAAACTATACTATAGTCAGGACTATAGACTACTCTAAGCAAGAGTATAGACTATTTTTTAGCCAAGATTATAGACTAATCTTTAGTTAAGACTATGGACTATTCTAAAGTTGAGACAATGGACTGTAAGTTATAAGACATTAAGACAAGACTATATATATTTTTATAGACTATTCTATACTCATAATTATTGACTATTGTATAATCCTGACTTGAAGCTATCGTATAATCCTAAATATGAAATGTTCTATAGTTCAGACTTTTTTAGTCTTTAGTCCCGACTATTTACAGTTTAGTTTATAACCCATATCATAGTTCATATGCTTGACTATTTATTCTATAGTCCAGACTATTGGCTATTTAGTCTTCAGTCCAGACTATTTAGTATTTAGGCTAGGCTATTGATTATTTAGTGTATAGTCCAGACTATTTACTATTTAATTTATAGCCAGAAATTTTGACTATTTAGTCTTTAGTCCAGACTATGTTTAGTTTTTATTCCAAACTACTAGCTATAGTCTGGCCAATATGGTTTAGTATTTAGCCCTTAGTTTAAGAAAGTATCCTTTTCTAAAGGTTTTCTTTCCCCTTTTTTTGAAGAAATATTTCTTAAGTCTTGTATTTTTTGATTTAAAAATTCATTGCAATGATATGGTGTATTTGTGTCTTTAAAAGTGTGTATTATGAGTGTTTTTAAAGCAAAATTGTTTTACATTTTTTTCTTTTTTACTTTATATTTTGCTATATTTACTTCCTTGCTTAGATAGGTACCATTAGAACCTGGTACTTTATAAATAAATATGTTGGTAATATATATTTGAAAATCATGCTTTGGCTCTCCCTCTTAAAACTAACTTATCTTGGCAAATAGTTTACGTTGTGATTTTTTTTGTGCTCTGCAGCTTTCAATTTGTGTAATTTTTTCTGAGTTTTTTTTTTTTGCGTTTAATAGTTTTATATAACACAAGAAAAAGTTCATTAAACTTGGTTTATTTAAGATTTTGTTGTTGTTGTTGTTATTATTGTGCTTATAGTACCTCTAGGCCTAATGCTGGGAATTCATATAACAATACTAACAACCAAACCAAACCTTTTTTTTGCTTAACTAAAATACACCAGCTCCACCACCATCATCATGATCATCAACAGCATCATTATACGCCATCAAAAACAATAGCTAAGAACTATAGCAGCAGCAACAGCACCAGCAGCTCCTCTATATTTATGCAATTTTATTTAAGATTTTTTTTTGTTTTATTTCAATTTATAAAAAAAAGAAAAATACAGAATAAGATCTTTATTTGTTTATTACCGGGAACAAAAGTAAGCAGCAGTAACAGCAGTAAAATGAAAGGAATGGGAACAGATACCCAACCAACCATCTTTTACTGTTGTTATTTACTCTTCATCTCTTTGTTTATAAAGTTTTGATCATTTCCTTTTGGCTGAAGTTCTTTTTTATTATTTTTTCTTCTTTGCCAGCCAAACAGTGGTCAAGCCCAAAAACCAATTCCTTAACAAAGAAAAAAAACACTGACTCCATTAATAAAAATGGAACAAAAAAATATAAAAAATCTTTTTAGTTACTTGATACTTATTTTTAAAAATCTAGAGGAATACAAATCTACAAAACAATAACAGAAAGTACCCAGGAATGATTTAAATAAAAAAATTATTATGTTTATTTTTTTAATATAAATTTGCATTCTCTTGAAGGTTTTTATTGTAATATTCTTTATATGAAATGTTTAAATAAAAAAATAAAAAAATCTGTTGAAAAAAAGCAGCTGCATTTTGAAAACTAAAATAATGAATTTATACAAAATAAAAAAGTTATGGTCTTTCCTCTCCCTTTTATGGAAAAGGAAATAAAATGTGGGTGTTTACCTCTTAATAAACCTTCATATAAAACAAATTCTAAATGAACTTCTAAACTTTCGAAAACAATTGTCCATTAACTGAATAAAAAAACGCTCCATAATGCAGCAATTGTTTTAGAAAGAAAAATAATAAAAAATTAAAACGATTTAATTTATAAAGAAGAACAAAAAGTGAATTGAAATGAAAAAATGTCAAAAATATTAAAATAATCTAAAATTAGACTCAACTACAAAATAGTCTATAGTCTCGACTATGAAATAGTCCATAGTCTCGACTATGAAATAGTCTATAGTCTCTACTATAGAATAGTCTACAGTCTGGACTATAAAAAAGTCTATAGTATCGACTATAAAAAAGTCTATAGTCTATACTATAAAATAGTCTATAGTATCTACTATAAAATAGTCTATAGTCTGGACTATAAAAAAGTCTATAGTCTCGACTATGAAACAGTCTATAGTCTAGACTATAAAATAGTCTATTGTCTAGACTATAAAATAGTCTATTGTCTAGACTATAAAATAGTCTATTGTCTAGACTATAAAATAGTCTATTGTCTAGACTATCAAATAGTCTATAGTCTTGACTATTGAATAGTCTGTAGAATTGACTGTAAAATAGTCTATAGTATGGACTATAGAATAGTCTACAGTATGGACTATAGAATAGTCTATAGTATTTACTATAGAATAGTTTATAGTCTCTACTATAAATTATTGCTTAAAGTAATCTATAATATTGACTATAAAATAGTCTATAGTCTAGACTATAAAATAGTCTATAGTCTAGACTATAAAATAGTCTACAATCTCGACTATAAAATAATCTATAGGCTCGGCTATAAAATAGTCTATAGTCTCGACTATAAAATAGTCTATAGTCTCGACTATAAAATGGTCTATAGTCTCGACTATAAAATAGTCTATAATCTCGACTATAAAATGGTCTATAGTCTCGACTATAAAATGGTCTATAGTATCGACTATAAAATAATCGATAATCTCGACTATAAAATAGTCTATAAGCTCGACTATAAAATAGTCTATATTTCGACTATAAAATAGTCAATAGTCTCGGCTATAAATAGTCTATAGCCTCAATTGTAAAATAGTCTATAGTCCCGACTATAAAATAGTATATAGACTCCACTATAAAATACTCTGTAAGCTCGACTATAAAATAGTCTATAGTCTCGACTATAAAATAGTCTATAGTCTCGACTATAAAATGGACTATAGTCTCCACTATAAAACACTCTGTAGGCTCGACTATAAAATGGTCTATAGTCTCGACTATAAAATAGTCTATAGTCTCGACTATAAAATAGTTTATAGTCTCGACTATAAAATAGTCTATAGTCTCGACTATAAAATAGTCTATAGTCTCGACTATGAAATAGTCTATAGGCTCGACTGTAAAATAGCCTATGGGTTCGACTATAAAATAGTCTGTAGTATAGACTATAGAATAGTCTATAGTATAGACTATAGAATAGTCTATTGTCTCGACTATAGAATAATTTATAGTCTCTACTATAAAGTATTCTATAATCTCATTTATAGATATTCGAGACTATAACCTCGAACTTTACATTTCTGTTCTCTGCCCGTCATATGCGTTTTTACCTTTTTGTAGAGACCAAGAAAATTCAGTAGAGTTTATGTATAGAAAACAATTTAAAGATATCAGCAAATAATTGGAATTTGCTATTATTACTTTACACTTAAATACAAAAACAACAACACAAAACATATATTAAATATTTTTTTGCAAAAATAAAGCTTTTTAGCTTGACGTATATAAACCAACAACAAACACACATATGTACATAGACATGTAGTCATATCAACATATGTGTACATTTTAAATTATGTTGCCCAGTTTGAAACGTCAAAACCTCAAGGTCGTTTCACTATTGTTGTAAACAACTTTAGTTGCAAAAAAAAAAAAAAAAAAACCTTAAAAAAACTTAAATCTTAAAAAAATGCCATAAAAAAACCAACAATAATAACAGCGCAATAATACTTAGTTTAAGAAAGAAAAGGGAACCAAAACCAGAGTAATGGAAAAGAACCAACCAACGGCCAGCCATCATCTAAACAAAGTTTCTTCATAATACTTCTTCTCTTCTTCTATATACAACTAGAAAAAATGAAAGACAAGCGTCCTTGGATAATTATAGTGGTTGGATTTGTTTAGCAATTTTAGAAAAAGAAAACAAAACTAAAACTCCTTAGTTAGACACATTTACATCCACGCAAAAATTGTTGCTCTTGTTGTTCTTAAGAATGTTTTAAGCTTTTTTTATGGTAAAGAATTTTCCTGGTTTGTTGATATTTTTTTCTTACAGGTTTTAATATAGAAAAAAAAAAATGAAAAGGTTTTCTACAGCTTAATATTAAATTAAGTGAAGGTAAGATAGAAACAAAATTACAGCAAAGAATCCAGTTCAGTTACTTGTTGTTTGCTAAAGTTGAAAATCTTACTTCATGTACCTTTAAGAAGATATCTTTCAAAACATTGTAAACATTTTTCAGTTTACGCATGCTCAACTAAAGATACTCATCTGTTAGGAAAAACTAATATTTCCCTTTTGCTACTCCGCCCTCTAATTCTTAGATAATTTTTTTCATAAAATAAAAACTTAAGTTAGGAAAAGCTTGGGTCTTTAACAGATATAAATTAGATATTAGTTTAGATTACTGACTATATTCCTGACTATTGCCCAGACTATAGTAAAAAATATAGCTGAAGTCCTAATATATATAGTCTGGAGTCAAAGTCTGCATTATAGATTAAATAACCAAGACTTTTGATTTAATATTAAATAGCCAAGAGTTTTTATTGATTATCAAATAGCCAAGAGTAGGCTAAATAGCTAAAAGTCTAACTAGTAGGTAGTCCAGACTATTGAATATTTATTCTACCGAATAAATAGCCAATACTTTGGGAAATAGACTGAATAGTTAATAACCTAGACTGTATAATAAATAGTCTATAGTTTAAACTATAGAATTAATAATCAATAGTCTCGACTGTCAAATAAATATTTTATAGTCTAAACAATAGCATTAATAGTCAACAGTTTGTACTTTAGAATAAATAGTCAATAGTTTGAACTAAAGACTAAATAGTATATAGTCTGGACTAATGACCAAATAGTCTATAGTCTGGACTATAGACTAAATAGTCAATAAACTGGACTAAATAATAAATATTCTCGACTATAGAATAAATAGTAAATAGTCTGATCGATAGACTAAATAGTCAATAGTCTGAACTATAGAAAAAATAGTCAATAGTCTGGACTATGGAATGCTAGTCGATAGTCTGTACTATAGAAATCATAGTCAATACAGAATATTCAATAGTCTAAACTATGGCATTAATAGTCAATAGTCTAGACTACAGAAATCCTAGTAAATAGTCTGGACTATGGACTAAATAGTCAAAAGTCTGTACAACAGACTACATAGTTCATACTCTGGACTATAGAACCAATAGTCTAGACTTTATATTAAATATTCAATTGTCTGGACTAAAGACAAAATAGTCAGTAGACTAGATTAAAGTCTATAATCCAGATTTAGTCTATAGTCTATACTATGTTTCATAGTCCAGACTACAGTTTATATTCCAGATTATAGTTTATTGTTGGGACTACAGTTTATAATTTCGACTATAGTTTATAGTCCAGACTATAGTTTAAAGTCTAGACTATAGTTTATAGTCAAGACTACAATTTATAGTCCAGACTATAGTTCAAAGTCCAGACTATAATTTACAGTCACGAGTATAGTTTATAGTCTGGACTATAGTTTAACGTCCGAACTATAGTTTATAGTCACGACTATAGTTTACAGTCCAGGCTATAGTTAATAGTCCAGGCTATAGTTTACAGTCCAGGCTATAGTTTATAGTCCAGAATATAGTTTATAGTCAAGACTGTAGTTCATAGTCGAGACTATAGTTTATAGTTCATAGTCCATACTATAGTTTATAGTCCATACTATAGTTTATAGTCGACACTATATTTTATAGTTCAGACTATAGTTTATAGTCCCGACTATAGTTTATAGTCACGACTATAGTTTATAGTCACGACTATAGTTTATAGTCCCAACTATAGTTTATAGTCACGACTATAGTTTACAGTCCAGGCTATAGTTTATAGTCCAGGCTATAGTTTATAGTACAGGCTATAGTTTATAGTCCAGGCTATAGTTTATAGTCCAGGCTATAGTTTATAGTACAGGCTATAGTTTATAGTCCAGAATATAGTTTATAGTCCAGAATATAGTTTATAGTCAAGACTATAGTTCATAGTCGAGACTATAGTTTATAGTCTATACTATAGTTTATAGTCGACACTATATTTTATAGTTCAGACTATAGTTTATAGACCCGACTATATTTTATAGTTCAGACTATAGTTTATAGACCCGACTATAGTTTATAGTCACGACTATAGTTTATAGTCACGACTATAGTTTATAGTCACGACTATATTTTATAGTCACAATTATAGTTTATAGTCCCGACTATAGTTATAGTGCAGGCTATAGTTTATAGTCCAAACTATAGTTTATAGTCGACACTATATTTTATAGTCCCGACTATAGTTTATGGTCACGACTATATTTTATAGTCCCGACTATATTTTATAATCACGACTATATTTCATAGTCACGACTATATTTCATAGTCACGACTATAGTTTATAGTCCAGAATATAGTTTATAGTCAGGACTATAGTTCATAGTTGAGACTATAGTTTATAGTCCATACTATAGTTTATAGTCGACAATATATTTTATAGTTCAGACTATAGTTTATAGTCCCGACTATAGTTTATAGTCACGACTATAGTTTACGGGCCATACTATAGTTTATAGTCAATACTATAGTTTATAGTCCATACTATAATTAATAGTCGACACTGTATTTTATAGTTCAGACTATAGTTTATTGTCACCACTATAGTTTATAGTCCAGAATATAGTTTATAGTCAAGACTATAGTTCATAGTCGAGACTAGAATTTATAGTCCATACTATAGTTTATAGTCCATACTATAGTTTATAGTCGACACTATACTTTTTAGTTCAGACTATAGTTTATAGTCCCAACTATAGTTTATAGTCACAACTATAGTTTATAGTCACGACTATAGCTTATATTCCCGACTATACTTATAGTCCATGCTATAGTTTATAGTCTATAATATAGTTTATAGTTCATAGTCGAGACTATAGTTTATAGTCCATACTATAGTTTATAGTCCATACTATAGTTTATAGTCGACACTATATTTTATAGTTCAGACTATAGTTTATAGTCCATCCTATCGTTTATAGTCCCGAATATAGATTATAGTCCATCTTATCGTTTATAGTCCCGAATATAGATTATAGTCCATCCTATCGTTTACAGTTTATTATACAGGCTATAGTGTATAGTTCCGACTATAGTTTATAGTCCAGAATAGAGTCGTTTGGATTCTTTATTGCCTGCACGTTAGTTTTTTATTATAAAATATTTTAAAAATCTTGGACTTTTTTCAATTCTTGTTCAATAGTTATCTTAGGAATTTAGCCATTAATATGTAGAAGAAAAAAATCTGCTGGTCAAAGAGAAAAATAAAAGAAAACAACTGAAAAATCTATTAAGTATTAGAGCAAAATAAAGACCAGAACCCTGCAGTTCCGGTATTTATTTAAACTGCTTTGGTATTAAAACCTTTTTTTTAGTAGAAGACTTTTCACCAATTTTCATATTTTTTACATTTTAATTGTGACTGTTAGTCAGGTTGAAATTACAATGTTTACTTTACTGTCTTTAAGTAATCTAGAGAGTAGTTATTTTAAAGTTTTTTATCAGTTATTTATTATTTTTAAAGCTGTATTATTAAAGCTATTTTAAAGTTTTTTTTTTTTTTTATTCTTTAGTTCCTGTTTGTATAAAAAACTGCTGGGTTTATTACCCCATCAGTCAAAGCCAATGCCACTTCACTCTGATTTTGTAGGAAAAAAATCAAACTTACTTTTATTATTTTTTTTTATTTTTTTCTTATTATTTTTTTTTTTTTTGCATTTAAAGTCCGTCATCTACTTAAGGTTTGGTTAAGATTTCTGTTTCATTTTTTATTTTTTTTATTTCTAGTTTTAACCATAATATTTTATTTATTTATTATAATTCATT